>CP116447.1:34944571-37344571 GCA_028216015.1 Quercus dentata
TCAAATCTTGCTTAGAAACAAGGAGATCAATTGTTGACAAATCTCAATACTTGTTAAGGCTTTCATGAAATGTAGATTAGCTCTTTTATATATAAAATTCAGTTATTTACATGTTAGTGTTTTGGAATTTTTTCGAAAAGGTTAAGATATACGTACTAATTTTGTCACATATAACCCCCCTTCTTCCAAATTTTCTTTTGGAGCACTTAAGATTTAAGAATACTAGATGCATGTGAAATGAGTAGATCGTGAAAGTTGGTAGGGCCACATGATTTGGTGTTTATATGATAAACTATACCTCATCATGTGCAGAAAGACCTCTTTTTGAAGCCCTTCTCATAGAGACTTGGTAATGTCACGATAATTAGCCTTTTATATACTGAAGTATTGACAATATATTATCGTTTAGACCTGAGAATGGGAAAGCAATCCTTTTTAACCATGCATAAGCAGCTCATTCATGTGAGTGGAAGAACAAAGATGAATCTAGAAAAAGCGAACCCAGCACTTGACTTGCTGACTCTTTCAGATGCAGGGTTCACAACCTGAGATGTATGTAGCATTGTTCAATTGGTGTTGGATACTGCAGGCTGAAGCTGAATTGCAAACAGATAATGTTATGGATGAAGTTAACTTGGCAAACGTGGTCGATAATATCCATTATAGAAGACTGGAAGTATGTGAGTTTTCCTTCACGACCTTCAGGAATTTATTTATGAAACAAATGTAGGAGTTCAAATATTTGAAAACATAACCGTTTTGCAACATATACAATACAGGAGGGAAAATGCTGAAATTTAATAGGTATTCATCAACTAATGGTGCCCCCAACTGTTGATCAAATAATGTGGTTTATTCTTGTATTTCTCTGCTTATGCTATGGTGATTCAAGCAGCTTGGACTCGAGCCACAACCACAATCAGGAGGATCACAACAGAGAGAAGCAATGATGATCTAATTTTTTCCTCCATCTGCTCCTTGTTTCCTTCTATGGGATTGTTACTCTTGGGAGGTTGAAATAGCTCGTTCACTAGAGACAGAAATTTCTCAATGAGCTCTATAACTTTTGCTTTTGTAGCATCCAAAATCCACATCAATATACGTGTAGCCAAGTCTGGTTCTTCATTAGAAATTAGAGGCCTTACATAATTAACTACATGGATAAAATGAGAATAAGTTAGTTATAGAAATGAGAAAGAAATTATAGGAATATTCATGTTATTGGTTAAGTATCAAGTCTCTCATAGGATAATACTGACTAGAGTAACAAGTGGTAATAAAATTTTGTTTGATTAAACCCTCTGGGGTAAGCTTTTGAGTTAAGTGTTGTTCCAACATGTTATCAAGCCCTCAAAAAAAGACCCTAAGATGTTACTCTCAACTTCCACAAATCCAAAATCCTAATAGCAAGAAAGATTTCTATTTTATCCAAACCTGCATTAAAAAAGAAAAAACCACTGATTGCTCTAAAAAGCACTTCTAAAAACCACTGCCAAAGTCTTGAACAACACACACACACACAAGTAAAATCCTAAGATCCAATGCTCCGAGTTTTGTTGAGGCCTTTCATAAGGGCTTCTTTTTAAATTTATACATTGACCAAGCCTTGAACAATAATTTTCAAACTCTTAAATTTTATAACAGCAAGGGCACAACTGTTTTGGCTCTTTTGTGTTGTCAAATAACCACAACCATGTTTCTTCCCATAGTTCTATTCCATTCACCTGTTGGATGTTTTCATGCTACAAGTCTACTCAAAAGTTGTATTTTTATTAACATATATGGTAACACCACCCCCAACACATAATATCCAAAGGCCATTTAATGGTTGAGATAGTTGGTTCTAGAGAAATGAAACTCCCATGAGAGTGAAAATCACATGCAGAGTTTCTCTAGAAATAAGAGGAGATAGGGATCAAATGGCCTGAATACTCAGGGCCATTTTATACACCCTTATACCCAATCGGAGAGTTGTAACTTTAGGAACAAACACAACCCTCTGTAGAGTCATATCCATTCACTAGAGAAACTAATTGCATTGGAAGTTATCACCACTCTACCTCTCTAGGAGACAAAGTAGGAAATTTTATATGAGGGAATGCCACCATTGTTGTGGTGTGATTACCCCCTCCAATACCAACAGAGGTGCATCTAGCCATAAGACAGACAGTATTTTCCAATTGAAAGAGTCACTTGGCCAAACAAATAGAAGAAAAGAATTTATTTCTTGTGCATCTATTAACACAAACCAAATATGTGATGAGAATAGTGAAAACCTGCATAGGGTGTCCATTGAAACTCTCGAACTGACTCGTTCCTCAAAATTGCATCCCAAACAGCTTTATCAGATGCTAGAGAAACCACTAGTCTCTGCATTCAAGTTAGATTCCTTAAAGAGACATACATTAGCAGGAAAAGATTTCTACTGTCTGTCCAGAGAAAAGAAAAACAAGTCATACCAATTTTAAGTATTTGAAACCCATTATTTGATTTATATATGGTTTTTTGAATTGGAAAAGAAATTTGCATAGACGAAATGACATTGTCCTTACAGTTGAAACAAGTAAGAGTCTAAAGATAAAAATAAACATAGATCCAAACAAAACATCAGCAAAGAAGAGGAGGGGGATGAATAGGAACAAGGCATTTGGAACTTTGGTAAGGTACAATCACTTCTGAAGGACTCATCTTTGAGCAAATCATGTCAGAAATGCTTTTGGTAAAACAATTTTCAAATTCTAAGATTATCCAAAGGGAGAATTGGACCTTGACCAAGTTTGAAGAATGCTCACATTAAAGTCAAAACCAAGAATTCACCTTAACAGTGGGATCTGTTTGCAGCAATCGAAATGCATCACAAAGCCTTCTGTATCCCTGAGATAGCAATAGTCTCGGATCAAAACAATCCAATTTCTGCTCAAGCCAATTCAACTCTGACCCAGAGGAGGATTTCCCAAGCATAAAACTGTTTATGAAAGCAATCTGATCAGAAAAATTGTAGTCCAAGGTAAGGGTAATCTATTTTTTTTATGGAATGTATATTGAAACAGTGTAAAGGATTTATACAAGTAATAAAAGCCAATTATCCTTACAATCACCTTGGTATTGTTTTAAAACTTATCCAAGACAAGTTAAACTTGAGAAATAGAAGTTGGTGCTAGAACATAAATGACCTTATCAACTACTGGAATCATTCAAAGTGACATCGGGGATACAAATTTTTCCAGCAGAAAATTCAATTTTTTAGAATGCTTCTTTCTGAAGTTCTATCTTGAACAATAAACCATGGTTTTAACTTCTAATAGGAAAGTTGCCCAGATCAGTCTTAATAAAGTTACATGATACTGCTTAAGAATGGAGATATCCTAATTTGGTATATGGGACCTTGAGCACAGATAACCTAATTTCACAATGTAGCAGACCTGGACAGCAGCTAAAAGCTGCAGAAAAATCCGAACTGAAAGTGTATTATTAGGTAAAAATTATATATTATATTCTTCATAGCACTTCAAAAATTTTCAAATTTGTATTACATACTAATTAAAGAATTAAGCTGAGTCATCAGTCCTGCCCATATACGAGCTCTCTTATTTTGTAAACTATTTCCAAATAAGCCAAATTAGCAACCTAAAAATTTAATTTCAATAAGAACTTAAAGTAGTCTTCCAAATTGAATCATTAGGACTAAAAACTGTTAACAAAAGGATCACCAAAATAGAGATAAGGCAGTGATATAGTTGATTTTTTTATTAAACTGGCATTAGAATTTAGATGCAGATTTTCCAATATTACAAAAATAGAAAACATGCATAATCACAAAAAAGAAGCATAATTGTACTACTACTACTACTACTACTATTACTTCTACTCACTTTTGGAGGGCACGAATTGCATTTTCAATCTCCAGCTGGGATGGAACTTGTCCAAAAACAAGATTATAGAGAGACCCAGTTGCTCTTTTTTCTTCTCTTCCATCCACAGTCTCCAGTTTTCCACAAGTTTCACTGTGGCTGGAGCATCTAGTAGCAGAACAAGATGTTGTAAGACTTCCAGCAAAAGTTGCTGAAACTGGAAGGCTTAGATTATTATTATTAGAAGAAGAAGAAGAAGAAGAAGAAGGTGGTAGAGAAGGAAGATTAGAGGAAGAAGTTTTGAACTGCATCTTAGGAAGGTCAATATGCAGTGCTCCTCCACCCATGGCTTCTCCCCTCTACTGTGTGTACTCCTTATCTTCTCTTTCCAATTTTGGTTATATCCTAGGCTAGATTGAACTGAAGTGTACGAAAAGTTGGTGGAGAGTGTGGGCACATGTGCTACTTAGTTGTAAGTTTAAGCAGTGTGTGAATCTATTTCTTATTAGTATTACGTGTCAAAGTCTCAAATCTCTAGAAAATGAGTCTAAGATTTGCTCCATGGTGATTGCCTGATAGCTCATATTAGTGGATAGCAATATAGCATCAGCCTTGGTGCCAAAAATTTTAGCTTTTTGCTAAAAGTTATTTTATCTATTTTACCACTTCATTTTACCAAATATTCAACATTACAGTAGTTATATTTTAGCATTTAACATATTAAAATAATATAAACAACACAATAAAAATAATATATCTGTTATAATAAACAACAACCACAATCACAATATTCACAACTACATAAAATATTTTATATTACTACCGTGCAGAGCTACTCAAGAGCTAAAAATTTTAGCTACAGCTCCACCAATGCAACCCTGTTTATGTAGTTTGTAGTGTTAAAAATAGCATTTTAGCAAATACATTTAGCTTAAATTGTGTGAAAATCTCTTATTCTAATCGAATTCCACCTTTACCAAAAACTTTGGTATATGCTAAAAAAAACAAGAGGGAATTCCTTTTTAACATTGCACTGTACAGTGTAAATTTACATATTAGATACACAAAAATAGTAAATATTATACATTTTTTACAAATGTGTATAACATTTGGTGTGTCTATAATGTAAATTTATATTGCAAGTATGATGTATCCTGGGGAGTGAAAGTGCTAGTGATATGATGAAATTAACTTAATATTAAAAAATGCATAACTTTGGTTAGATTATTTAAAACATATGAAATTACAATATACTTTTTTTTTTTTTTTGGTTTTCCACAGTGTTTCCTCAAGACTTTCAGCCAAAAACTAATCACTGTTCGTACCGAATGGGCCCATAAAAGGGTAAAGCATTGGCCCAGAAAATTCTTTTCAAAGTCTAGGTGTTTTCCCCTTTTCAATATTAAATAAATCTTTTTACCCTCTTTATTACATCAATAAATGCACTTTATCAGCAAACTTGCAAAATGAGTTCTTATATTGGGTCCCATAAGAATATGTTAAACATTAAAATCAACGTGACTAACATTTATACAAGTACACAACCACATCATACCAACGTTTTTCTTGAGTTAATGCTTTGTCTTAATCAATTCCATTCAATTAATTCTAAAAAGGGAAAAAATCCATTTAATTGAATTTGGGATTGGGATTGGGATTGGCTCAAAGTCTTTAATAAATATACACCATGAATCTATTTTTGGTACCAGTCAAAACCAACAAGTAATTTATAAAAGTTCTATCCAAAAGAAAAGTTATTAAAAGTCTTTTGGTCTCAAATTAAAAAAAGAATTAGGACCATACCTTTCCTTTGTCCAAACTCCAACACAGGATTTAATCATTTACTTAAAATAGTAATCTTTATAGTGAGTGAACATTATTATTACAAATAATAAGACAAAATAAAAGGAGGGACGGAAGAAAGAAATAAGAAGAAGATAAATTATATTTTAAATCAAATAGTTTATAAATTAGGGGTCATATAAACCACTTTTTTTTTTTTAAGAGATTTTCAATCTATGAAGTTTGCTCCTAATGATAACTCTTCATTGTTAGATCAAGACGTCAATCAGTTTTTTGTATAGACTGGAATTGAACCATAAATCTCTTATTCAACTATCAAAGATTTTACCAATTGAGTTAATTGCGACTCACAGGAATCATATAAACTTAAATCTTGAACTTGCAAAAGTTTCAAATCAAAACCTATATTTTTTAAAACATTTAAGGCTGCAATTTGAAACCTTTGAAGTTATGGGTCCAGATTGGAAATAGCAATAAGGTGTAAAATGTAATTTACTTATTATTTACTAAATCAACCAAACGAAGTTTTAATTGAGTCTTAATTTGTATGGGCCCCGACGCATGCATCAATGTTATTCTGAAAAAGGACAACTAAGATTCAATGTTAATAATTAGGGATGGAATTGAATTGCCTAGCTTGGCAAAAAGTGAGAGTGTGCCACCAGAGACTGTGAGTGATTGTGTGAAAAATCAGTTCATGTACAAGCATTTTCTCTCAAAATCATAAATTTTTTGCTTCTAAGTTTTGTTTGATGTGAGAGACGGTGACCCACACCTATTTGTTTCTATTGGGGCCAACCCGTGTGAATGAGTGGGATCATGTTGGTGCCTCTCAAAATGACGGTTTAATTAATTATATTTTTCCTATAAATAGAGAGTTTTACATGGAGTTGTCACTTATTTTATTGAAAATGAAACAAAATAAAGAAAACCATGTGATGCAATGTTATTTATTACATGGTTTCTTTCTCCCCTTATCCTCTTCCATTTTCTTTACCTTTCACTGTCTCAAACTTTTGGTTTATGGTTGGTTACTCTCATTGGTGTTAACCCTTATCGATTTTCTCAATCCCTCTCAATCTTCCAATATTTTCAAATTCACGCCATCATTGAAGTTACAATTGTTGAAATCAATGAGACCAACTAAACCTAGTTCTTATACTTGGGTCGACATTCCCGTTGATCTTTGTGGGAATGAATTCCTACTTCCTTTGATATCCACTCGACATATTTACGTCGAATGACAGGTTTAGGTGCAACTCGAGTTTGACCAATTTGTGATCACCTATACCATAATCATCCTTTTAAAAAATATATACATAATAATAAAGTTTTAACTAACTAACTAACAACGTGTTGAAGTTAAAGACATGAAAATAATAATATGGAAAGTCCAAAATATATAACCGAAAACCGCTCTGCTATAAGATTTTGGTAAAATCTAAAAACTATAAAAATGATTTCAGTATGAGACAGAGAAAAAACCTGTCCTCTTGAGATTTGAAAATTAATTGATTTGTAAATTTGTGAAAGCCCATTAAGGCATTAACAGGTCTCTCCCCATCATCTCATTTCCATTTTTTCTCTTTCTTTTCTTTCTCATTCATTCACATTCTCCATTTCCTTTCCTTATAAACACATTTTCTATCTCTCTCTCTCTCTCTCTCTCTGTGATTTTGTGTTGATTTGTTTGTTGAGATCAGATCACAGATCAAATGGGTGATGGGAATGCATCACGTTACGTGAAGTTGGTCAGAGACCAAGCCCCTGCCGAAGATATCACCCCTGGAGAGCTTAACCAACCCATTCAAGTCCCTCAGGTTCTCTCTCTCTCTCTGTCATCAAATTTTTTTTTTTTTTGATAATTCTGATTCTTTGAATTACATATTCTTGTTTGTATGTGTGTATGCGAAAATGGGTTTGTGTTGTTTTTTTTGTTTCTTATGCAATTCGGGTCAATGCTGCGATGTTTTTACTCTGTTTTTTTTGTTTGTTTTTATAACTATTAATAGTTGTTTTCACTTTTTGTTTTTGTTCTGTTTGGTTGCCGAGAAAATGGGAAGGGAAAGATTTGTTGGGGAAGCGTTGAAAAAAACAATGTGATTCGTGTATTGTGTCTCATTTTCCGTTTCCACACTTTTCCCGCTAAATTTCTCATCTCTGTTAACTTTTTTTGCGGTGGATGCTTGTATGAATGTAAGTATTAAATATATAATTTGAAGGTTTGGATATTTGAGTGTATTGGCGGTCATGGGGTATTTCAATTCAATGACTACGTAGAATATCTTAGGCCCCAATTAGTTTCTTGCTTTTATATTAACCAAAGGGGTTGCAAATTGTATTAGATATAATATATTGAACATGTGGCTGACCTGTCTAATTTGTCAAGGATCCATAGCCGACCCCAAAAATTTGGGACTAAGTTTTTTTTGTTGTTGTTGCTGTTTTATAATGAACAATTTGAATAGTGAAAGCCTTTGGAATGAAATCCACATTTTTATATTGATGAATACTTGTTAGAATTATAGTTAAATGATTAAATTTACTATTTTCCATCAGCTTAAGTCTTTGAACAATCAGTAATTTATCAATATCCAGTTTTCCTTAAACAAGGCTTTTTTTTTTTTAATAATGATTTTAGTGGAATTTTTTATCCCTTTGTCTTGTTTCTCGTTTTCTAATTTGTTGGTCTTTTAGATTTTAGAGAATAGATTCATTGTTGCTGCTCTCTTGTATACTTCTTGTGTAATGGTTGTGGCCCTTGCTGCCTATTTATAAATACATTATTTAATTACATTAAAAAAAAAAGTGTGATTCCATTGCATGGATTCCAATCAGAACATGAATATCATTATTTATTCTTTTTTAATAACTGATTCTATCTCCTATTGAACAGTTAGCCATCCATAGATGCATTGAATGTGGGCAACCCCTACCCGAAAGTTACCAGCCCCCGTCTGATGAAGATTGGACAACTGGAATTTTTGGCTGTGCTGAAGATACTGAAAGTTGTAAGACTATTATCTGCTTCAATATTATGGACTTGACATTCAAATTATGTTCATTGGCCTTTTTCGTTTGGAATTCATCATAATTTGACATTTATGGTAATATGGAATTCATGATTCTTCTGATTTTTTTTTTTAAATTTTTTTATACCAAAGTGGATTGATGGAAAGGCACTGATGAGGTGCGTGTTGCAGAATTGTGTTTGGAAGCATTTAAGACGCTTTTATGGAAAGGGCAGATGTAGGGAAAATACACTAGGAAGGAAATTGAATCTAGAAAATTTGTGTCATATTGAAATCATCTAATGGGGAAAAAAAAGGCCTAATAATTAAGATATGCATGTGAGTGTACATTTGTAATTTGTGAATCTTACATATGGTTGAATTAAAACTAATATAAACTAACAAATGAGTCCGTTAACTTTACCCTGCCCTCTTCAAGTCCTAGTTGATTATTCATCAGTTCTTTTTATTGAACTTCTATTCAAATTACAATTATTTCAGGATATGATTCTACTTCTACTATGTAAGCATTCTTTAAAAAGGTCAAGAGAATTATTTCTTTTTTAAGGTCATGCTTGGAGAAGTTATACTTCCCCTGGCTTAAAATGGCCATCATATGAAGTGTTAGGAAATTGAAATTTCTTTTGTGCAGGCAACCATTGCTTCCTCAGCAGGTTTTAAGGCTATTACTCACACAGGAAGCAGCATTTCATGATGTTAATTCTTTGTCTAAATTGATTTAGATCTTCAATTTCTTAGATTTTAGAATATGCAGTAAAAGAAACAGGAGAAATGTAATACCTTTTGGGTTTGTCTACCACGTTGATCATTCTAAAATCACTGTGGTTTTGTTGCAGGCTGGACTGGACTGTTCTGCCCATGTGTGTTGTTTGGGCGTAATATTGAAAATTTGCAAGAAATTCCTTGGAAGAATGCCTGCGTTTGTCATGGCATGTGTGTTGAAGGTGGAGTTGCACTTGCAGCTGCAACTGCTTTATTCCATGGTATTGATCCCAAGACATCATTCCTCATTTGCGAGTGCCTGTTCTTTGCTTGGTGGATGTGTGGCATCTACACTGGTTTGTTTCGACAGTCATTGCAGAAGAAATATCATCTCAAGGTAATTTGATTTTCTCTTTTATTATTATTTTGAATTTTATACTTGAAAAGGCAATATCTAGTATGGAATATCTTATAGTTTCATGCCAGGAAATGTGGTTATTATCATCAATATTAGCCCTACCTTAGTCAATGACACTAAATTCAAGTAGTGTACCACTTCCATGATCTATTATAAGCACAAAAACTAATTTATATTCACCAATTTCAACATTTGAATGTGAGATATTCAGATTACTCTGTACATTTATGATGTGCTTCATGAGATGACTTAATCAAAAGAATAACATGGTCTTGGCCATGGACAGTTTTAGACAACTGAATATGACAGTTCGAGCCCAAGATTTTGTTGTGAACATTACATTTGAGCCCAGATTTTGTTGTTGAACACCCGAAGATTGTTTTGGTAAAGAAAAGCTAATGGAGATTTTCATTTTTACATAGTATCATCTATCAATGTTATATAATCATCCATGGATGTTTGCTGGGGGTTATTTGCTGAGTCATCATGTTGCTTGTTTGCAGAACTCACCATGTGATCCCTGCCTGGTGCACTGCTGCCTGCACTGGTGTGCCATATGTCAGGAGCACAGGGAGTTGAAGAACCATCTATCCGACAATGCCGCTGTGTCCATGACCGTTACCAACCCTCCTCCAGTTCAAGAGATGAAGACTGGTGAGAATAAGGAGTCTGCATCATCTGCGTCATCTTCTGGAAATGGTGAACGCAGGGATTTGGAAATTCAGCCTTTGTAGGATATTCAATTTACTTATACGGAAGTCCAGCATTCTCTCTCTCTCTCTCTCTCTCTCTCTCATTTCTATTTGTTTTTGTGGATCAACTTGTGCCGACCTTTATGTCAAAGTGCCAAGTTTTTTTGGTGTTCAAAAAATACTACATATCATGTTGACTGGCATCCTAAGTTAGCAACAATGTAATACCAAGATATATTTGCAAATGAATTTGAACATCAATTAATCGAGCCACAGGTTAGCAGCTCTAGTGAATGGGATATGAAGTCCATGTCAACCTCTTTGACTTGTGTTTCTCTCATGTACTACGGCTCTTTGTAGTTTATGGCATTGTGGAAGTTACTGTAAATCTCTTGTGGCTTGTTAGCAAGGTTAAACCTCTCATGTCATACCTGGCAGAGGATTACGGTTTGTTGGCTGTAGATTGCAAATAAGCAACTGTGGACACAGCAATTTACAATTTGGAGGATCTATGATGGAAGTTGAAGTTGATGGAGCAGGAGGGTAATGAAATTCAGTTGAATAATAAGGATTTGGGGGAGTTTGCAAAACACAGCCCAATTTACATACTGTGCTACTGCTATCACATTGGAACCATTTTCTGCCATAGGTGTCTCAGGGTTTTTTCCATTTGTTATGCTGATGACCCCATCAGGACAATCAGAAGATAAACAAGTGCCAACCCTTTAGGTGGTAATGTGTTCTTTAGCAAAACGAGTGTGGATGCATCTTATAACACAACTAAACCACATTGGAAGAAGCAGATTCAAATTTTTCTTTAAAAATTTCAAAAATGAATTTTTAAGGATTCAACACATTATAATCCACAAGAGTATTGGATTTCATGTTACAGATCATGATCTAATGTCAATCTCTGAGACAAAACTAGTCAATCCCGGAAAGAACATGTGTAGAAGTTCAAAAACAAAACTCATATCTATAATTTATACAGAGATTCGTATACAATTAGATCAAAATATTCAGAAGTGCCTAGGCTTTCGACATGGTGCCAGACTGCCAATCACAAACTCATATCCCTCAAGTAAAATTGCTTCAAATTTGTCAATATATAGACATATATACGTGTGTGTGTGCATGCGCACATGCGCGTGCATACTTTATAACAACTAAATCACATTAGAAGAAGCATCTTCAGAGTAAAAAAATTAAAATTAAAATGAATTTAAAGATGTAAGAGTCAACACGTTATAATCCACAAGGGAAATTAACACAAAATTAAAGATGTAACACATTATAATCCACAAGAGTATTGCCTTGGGTTTCATGTTGCAAATCTGAATCATCTGATGTACAATCCTTGTAGACAAAATTAGTCAATCAATCCTTTTGGACCAGAACATATCAAGAAATACAAAAGCAAAACCCATATATATTAATTTTTCTGGAGGGCTTTGCGTACACCTGAGGTTTTGAATTTTTTTTTTTTTTTTTTTTTTTTTTGAGATGAAGGTTTTGACTCTATTCTAATGGAACTAAAAAAACACCCTCTAATTATCACTGTGGTCAAGCATTAGTATTAAGCAATCAGAAACTCATGTCCTGCAACCACAAAACACAAAAAAGAATACTTCAGATACAATAATGAGAAAACTAGCATTATTTTCTATTGAGAAAGAGCGGAAAGAAAATAATCTACAATCCATTTGTCCTAGCAGGTGTAATTTCTACAATTTTAGGCACACAAAAATAGGGGTGGAGTTAGAATTTTTTGTTTGGGACCTAACTTTCGTACTAATATAATATTATACAAGACAAACCTTCATACACAAGTGTAAACACACACACATATAAACCTTAATAATTTAATATCAAGAGTAAGTCATAATTTATATATCAATATATTATATACAAAATTATTAACTTTAATGTATATATATGTATTTACCAGATAACTTTTTAGGAAATGAGCAAATAACGGTTGTTATATAGATTTGATATTAGGCATGCACAAAAATATCAACAACAAAAAACTTTTTGTCTTGCATAAAAATTACACTCAATGATGATATTTTATAAAATAAAATTCATCATAGTGAAATTTTTAAATTCATTTTCAATATAAATTACAAAGTTGTCTACAGAAGTAAATAGATATTTTTTTAGTATAACTAATAAATTAAGTCTTTGAAGACATGAATATTGATCCAAACTTTAACAAATACAATAACAAATTTCACAAGGCCATAGCCCCCCAACCTTTTCGAACTTATGAGGTTTTTTCCCCTACAAATTTGATCATTTTCTCATCATGTCATTTTTTTTTTCTCTAGCTGATTTTATTTTTTACTATTTGGATCTAGTTGCTTGATAAGTTGTGCTAATATTAATTTGTTTTTAGAAGAGAATTTAGGCTGCCATAGACATAAGATTTATTCTTTAAAAAAATTGAAAAAAAAAATTGTTAAGAATTTCCCTATAGAATTCATAATGAATGAATTTTATTTAATGAAGGATCGCCGTTGAGCATAACTTTTATAAGAGATGTCAAATTTATTTTTATTTTTAAAATTTGGTACATGTTTATAGCAAATTAGAAAAATTTTGTACACTCATTTGAGTTTAGAAATATTATTATATTTTAAATTTGATCATCTCGTATACAATATATCTCGCATACAATATATTTAGAAGACCGGTTAACTCCTATTTTACAGGCTGAATATTTAAAGCTTTTAATAATTATATATACTATAAAGTAATTATTTAAAATTTTACCATGCCTGTATATATAATTATGTCACCGCATCACAACAACCCAAAAACAAAATTTATTTTCTTTAGTTTTCCTTTGTTTTCTCGGCAGACATACACAATTTGATTCCAGAAATACAACAGAAACTTGCATATTAAATAAATAAACATCCACTATAAATAACCCTAATCATAAATAATAATAAATTGAAAAAAAAAAAAAATTACCATCAAGAAGTGGTGAAGGTGACCCTAAAGCCGTACCCAGCAGGACGAGCAAGAAAGTAGTCATTTTGAGACCTATGCTTTGTACTGATCTTCCTTTGTTTTCTCTTGTGAAGCCTCTTCCCTTTCATCACTTCTATCATATCTTTCTCTTCTTCTTCCTTCGTCAACCCCATCTCCATCACAACCTTTCGCTTCTTCTTCTGCTTTGCCGCCTCCGGCTTCTTCGTAGTCGTAGCAGCTGCAATGATCTCATTGGAGGCAGAGTCGTCCTTGTTGATGACATCTTTCTCTTCCTTTTCCTTCAAGGTAAAGGAAAAAGAAGGTGTCTCGGTGAACTTGGTGGGTGGTTTTTTCAGGCGTTGAATGTTCACGTGGCGGGTAGCCGGCCATCCGCCGCCTGGCAACGTGAAGCTGTGGAGGGTGCGAGACTGAAGAGGAGAAACGGAAGTCATATTGCCATGCACTAATCCGTATAAGAAACGAGAAATTTGAACTCTGAGTATCTTTCTGAAAAGTAAGGAGATGAAATGAAAACAGGTGCCTTTGATCCTAGTTTATAGGAGGAGCCTATCCTACGAGCACAAGGATTAGATTTTAAATAAATAAATTTATTTACTCTCTCGGCCCAAATTTTTAGGTCGTTTAGAAAACCCAACGTTTAGAAAACCTACTAATATTGCGCCAAGCAACTTTTTGGTGTGATATTTAGAAGCCAAATCTAAATTCAAATTCAATCATATCTTAAATAAAATTTCAATAAGAATTGTGGTAGATTACAAACTCTATTGGAGTTATACAATACCTATACAACATCATCTATTAGCTGAATTTTCTTTTTCCTATAAATATTAATTCTTAAACCTAAACAAACAATCCAACGTGTAGATGACTCTTTGTTGGTTTTTTTTTTTTTTTTTTTAATCTGAATAAGATTTAGATTTGTTAGATTTTTATTTTTCAAAAAAAAAAAAAAAAAAAAAAAAAAAAAAGCTTCTAAAGATAAATTAGGGGCATAATAAGAATGTTAATAAATTAGTAACTTTGACTTTTCAAATACGACTTAATTTTGAGACATCTCAAATAAAATACTGAAACTGAAAGAGTGTGTTGGATAAATCATTGAGAAAGTTAGTAGGGTGTAGACTATGGCCCTAAATGGAAGAAGACACCCTAAAATCAAATCATTTTATATTCTATACTATATAGTAAACATTTGCATTAAAAATTGTAGTTGTGCCAAGTGACTGTACCAAATTGCAACAATTTTTTTTTATATAATAGTAATTTAGTTGTTCTGGGATAAAATAACAAAAAAATGTTTTAACAAAGAGAATAGGCAACCTAAGTTTTGATTCTTATCAACATTTTAACCTACATTTTGTGGTTATTTATTCAAACTAATATGATTTAGATTTTGCTGTTGGCCTTGACTTTTTCTTATTTATTATTTTTTTTCTTGATAAAGTAGAGAGAAAAAAACTCCTTTTATTTTGTTATTTTTTTTCTTTATACACGTTAGTTGTCACAATTTTATTCAAGCTAGTATGATTTTAGGTTTTGTTATTAGCATCTAACTTCTTCAAATATCTCTGTTTGATCATGTGTACTTAATCTCCATGTGCCATAGTTGCACATGGAGTTGTGGTTTATTTATGCACTATAAATTTTTATCTGTGCTTCACCTGTAAGAACAACCAACTAAAAGTGAAGAGAATGGCGCACCTCCTCCATTAAGATTCATCAAATCCCTAAAGCAGGGAAACCAATATTTGCAAGTTGTAAATCAAAACTGGTGAGAACCACAGAGAAACTCGATCTAGAGATGAATGTTTGGAGGATCACTATGTTTTCATAAGTAGATTAAAACGTAATTTAAAAGTATCCTCTAAACTTTTTTTCAATTTTAACTAATCCAGATGGTGGGGCAGAATCGACAACAGAGGACAATGCCATTTATGTATGGTTGAAAGAGATTGAAATGCCATAGAAACTTACAAATGGATGAAAATACTTAGTTATTTGGTTTGTTCATGGTACTTGAACGTTGAACCCCTTAGAAACAATCATGATTATAAAAATAGAATCGGATTTTTCTAATATAAATTTGGGGTTATACAAATCTCTATTGTTGTATGATAATTTTTTTTTTTTTAAAAAAAAGGTAAGTTAGTCATACACTAAAAGTTGAAGCAATGAAAATGTTGTGTTCATCTACTTTTTCACTCCTCATGGGCAACTGTTATTATATTTAGTGTATCATTGAAGAAGTTTGTGTTTTTTACAAATTTCATAAAATAGATTTTTCTGTGGCCTCCATTTATAGTAGACATTGTAGTGAAACTCTAGCAGTTATTTTGTTTATTTTATAATTTATTCTAGAGGAATATGCACAAGAAAAATCTTTAGTAAAGAGATATGTGGTGAGTGAATATTGCAAAGGATACAAATCAACTTATTGTTAATCGACATATTTTTGTGCTATATTGTTGGTGACACAAATAGGTGACATATGGAACATTAATAATTGATTCAAAATATGATGGTTTTGTGCTTTACCTATCTTTTGGTATATCAGAATATGGAGCAAAAGTGTGAGAAGCAAGGATTAAATCATGCCTTGACAGAAGCTAGAACAAGTGAAGCTGCAAAATTACACGAAACGAGTAAATGGCTAGTAGCTTAAGGACTAAAACTACTTGTAGCATTGTATTTGATAGTGTTAGTTTCCTCACGTGAGCTGCTTAGTTATCTTTCTGTTCACACGTGCATAGTTTTGTTAGTCAAGTGTTAGTTACTTAGTTTTTCCTTACTCTGTATTGTATATAAGTTTGTAAAACCCGATTCTTTCAATAAGATCAAGAAGTATTTTGCCAAATTATTTGATATGGTATCAGAGCCCAAATTCTAGGGTTCTTAGGGTTTATACTTCCTCAATTTTCTCTGAGAAAATTCCTTTCTTTCTCTAAGAAAATTCTTCATTGTTAACAATGGCTTCCGCGCAACTCAAGCCGCTTTGCTACATCGAGAGAATGTTGCCTCTTCGTCTTCACAAGATTCACCAATGGATGATCCCTTGTTCTTGCATCATGCAAAGAGTCCAAGTACGCTTCTTGTGACTCGGCCTTTGATTGGTGGAGAGAACTACTCAAAGATGGGCTCGAGCGGTGAGGAAAGCATTACTCACCAAGAACAAATTGGGATTCATTGATGGTTCTCTCACTTTATCATCTCCAATGGTGTCTACTCCTTCGGCTGTTCGTGCTTGGATCGATGTGATAATATGGTTGGAACTTGGTTAACCAACTCGGTATCACCAAAGCTTCAAGCAAGTATCATTTATGAAGACACGGCTTTGGAGATTTGGACCGATTTGCGGAATCGATTTGCGCAGAGCAATGGACCAAGAATTTACAATCTTGAAGGAAATTGCTGATTTACACCAAGGTGAAGTTTCTATAACTGACTTCTTTACTCAATTGAAAGTACTTTGGGACCAATTGCAAAGCTATAGTCCATTTCCTTCATGTACATGTGGAAAATGTGTGTGCAATGTGAATAAGAGGCTTAGTGATCTGCAAGTTAGAGAATCGATATTGAAGTTTTTAATGGGTTTGAATGATTCTTTTTCACAAGTAAGATCTCAAGTATTGCTCATGGATCCTCTGCCTTCTGTTAGCAAAGTCTATGCTTTGTTGATACAAGAAGAGATGCAAAGATCGAGTTACTAATCAATTTGGTGTGAAGGTTGATTCAATCGCTTTGGTTGCAAAGATGCAAAACCTTAATCTTTGGTATTACTTCGTGGTGGTAATGGTGTCAAGGGCAAGGATAAGCCTATTTGTACTCATTGTGGCAAGACTAGCCATATAGCAGATAAGTGCTATAGATTACATGGCTTTCCTCCTAGTTTTAAGTTCAAGAATAAGCCTCCAATGGCGCATCAAGTCTCAACCATTCAATCACAAGAATTGATGTCTTGTCCAAATCCCAACAATTACGCTTTACTCCCGAACAATATCAAAGCAACTTCTTGCATTGATTAATCCTTGTTCTCCTCTTGTGTCTCGCTGTCCAAGGCAGGGATATTCATGGGAAGGATGCTTCTTTAACATGTGTTCCTTCTTCTTCTTCTCGCAATGGCGGTATAGATGTTTCTCATTCTGTTTTTTCTGCAAAGGTAGTTAACGAAAGGGCTTACACTTCGATATTTGGGTTATTGATATCGGAGCTCACCGACCACATTGTTTGCTCGGTGAATCTTTTGTCTTCTATTACTGCTATTGCTCAGTCTATAGTTGAATTACCCAACGGTGAAACCGCTTCTTCACACATATTGGAACTGTTAATCTTTCTTCTTCACTCACACTTCATAATGTTTTATGTGTGCCTTCTTTCACTTTTAACCTTCTCTCTGTTAGCACCATCACTAAATCTCATCCTTGCTGCCTTATTTTCCTATCTACCTTCTGTTTTATCCAGGACCTTACCTGTTGGAGAACGATTGGAGTGGGGCAAGCAAATGATGGTTTGTACTTGTTACAATCTGGCAAAGACTCATCGGCATTCTTCAAGCTCTCTTGATGATTTCTTGGCAAGTCATAATCTGAGTACGCTTTCCAATTCTTTCTCCGCTGCAACTTCAGCCAATACACTTTCTTTCCTTTGGCATAGCAGATTAGGGCATCCATCAGATTCTAGGTTACAAGCTTTAAGTCATGTTTTTCCTTTTCTAAAAACTTCTTGTAATAATGCTTGTAACATTTGTCCTTTGGCTAAACAAAAATGTTTGCCATTTCCTTTTAATAACAATCTTAGTACTTTTGCCTTTGATTTGTTGCATATGGATGTTTGGGGTCCATATTCCACTCCTACCTTAGATGGTTACAAGTACTTCTTGACTATTGTTGATGATGCAACTAGAGCTACATGGGTTTACTTAATGAAATCAAAATCTGATGTGAGGTCTCTTATTGTGTCTTTTCATACCATGGTTCTTACTCAATTCAATGTGAAAGTTAAACAAATAAGGACTGACAATGCTTTGGAATTTAATATGCCGATTTCTTTGCTTCTAATGGTATTATTCATCAACATAGTTGTGTTTATACTCCACAACAAAATTCTGTTGTGGAGAGAAAACATCAACATCTTCTTTCTATTGCTAGGGCCTTACAATTTCAGTCAAATTTGCCTATTCCTTTTTGGGGTGACTGTGTGCTCATTGTCGCCTACCCCGATCAACAGACTTCCTTCTCCCTTGCTCAACAATAAAACTCCTTTTGAACTTCTTTTCCATAAACCTCCATCTTATGATCATTTAAGGGTTTTTGGGTGTGAATGTTTTGCTTCAACCATTGCTAATACTCGGTCTAAGTTTGATCCTAGGTCTAGGAGGTGTGTGTTCATTGGCTACCCTTTCAATGTCAAGGGTTACAAGGTTTTTGATTTACAAAATCATACTTTTTTTCCTTAGTAGAGATGTTGTCTTTCATGAATCCATTTTCCCTTTCCTTACATCTGTTTCTCATTCTAACACCGATCCGCCTGTTCCTTTACCTTGTACTTCTCATCTTCCTTTTGATGATTTGTCTTCATCTTCCTCATCTCATTTGATTTCTCCATCTGCTTCTTCTATGGATGATACTATTTTTCAATTGCATCATGAGCTTGATGATGAGTTTTTGCATGATGTTCCTATTGAACCTCCTGAACCTCTTATTGATCCAATTCCTTTAAGAAAGTCTTCTAGAGTTCCTAAAATACCTTCTTATCTCCAAGCTTACCATTGTAACATGGTCACTTCCACTCCCACTGCTAATGCTCTTCACATAGGTACTTCTCATCCTTTAACATCTCACCTTTCCTATAAGTCTCTTTCTCCTTCCTTCAAAGCTTTTTCTTTTTCTATCTCTTCAATTGTTGAACCCTCACATTATTATCAAGCGGTTTCGATCCAAAGTGGCGAGAATGCTATGGTCAAATGAAATAGCTGCTTTAGAGGCTAATAACACTTGGACTTTGACTTCCTTGCCTCCCAACAAGAAGCCTATAGGCTGCAAATGGGTTTATAAAGTCAAGTACAAGTCCGATGGGTCGATTGAGAGGTATAAGGCAAGGCTGGTTGCCAAGGGGTTCACTCAAAAAGAGGGGATTGATTACACCGAGACTTTCTCCCTGTTGCAAAAATGGTCTCTCATTAAGTGTCTTCTTCTTTGTGGCGCACTGTAAGGGCTGGTACCTTGGGCAATTGGATGTTAATAATGCATTCTTGCATGGGGATTTGTCCGAGGAGGTCTATATGGCTCTTCCACCAGGGTTCCATAGCCGGGGGGAGCAAGTGTGTAAGCTAAACAAGTCATTATATGGTCTCAAGCAAGCCTCAAGACAATAGTTTGCTAAGTTCTCAAGTACTTTGATTCAAGACTTGGGTTTTGTGCGATCTAAGGCTGATTATTCTCTCTTCACTAGGCAAACAGGCCAGTCCTTCTTGATTCTTTTGGTTTATGTGGATGATGTTTTATTGGCTAGTAACAATAAGGCAGAAGTAGATGAGTTTAAGGTGTTGTTGAATCAGAAATTTAGACTTAAAGATTTGGGGGATTTGAGATTTTTCCTTGGACTTAAGGTTGCTAGGTCAGATCAAGGAATAGTCTTGTGTCAAAGAAAATATACTCTTGAAGTGTTAAGTGATGCGGGGTTTCTAGGATGCAAGCCAGCCAAAACACCAATGGAACAAAATGTCAAGTTAAGTAAGTATGAGGGTGAAGAACTCAAGGATCCAGGAATGTATAGAAGAATGATTGGTAGGTTATTGTACTTGACTATTACCAGGCCGGACATCACCTATGCGATCCATAGGTTAAGTCAATATATGGCCAAGCCAAGAAAACCTCATCTAGATGTTTGTGTATAGAGTTTTGCAATACTTGAAGAATGAACCAGAAAGGGGTTATTGTTCTCATCAAAATCGAGCTTCATGTCAAAGCATTTGCTTTGATTGATTGGGCTTCATGTCCCGATACAAGGAGGTCTCGTGATTGGTTTTAGTGTGTTCATTGGAGATTCTCTAGTGTCATGGAAGTCCAAGAAACGATGCACGCTTTCCAGATCCTCTGCGAAGCGAGAAATATCGAGCTATGGTGTAGCTACTTGTGAAATTGTTTGGATATTGTATTTCCTTAGAGATATTGGGATTGAACATAAAAGGGAGGCCTTATTGTTCTCATGTGGATATCGAAGCTGCGTTGCATATTGGCTTGAATCCAGTTTTTCATGAAAGAACGAAACATATTGAGATAGATTGTCATGTAGTAAGGGACAAGATGCTTGAGAAAGTTATCAAGTTAATTCATGTGAGAACACACTGTCAGCTAGCTGATATGCTCACTAAAGCATTAGGATTTAATCAATTCTCTAATTTGATTTGTAAGATGGGAATGGTTAATATACATTCTGCAGCTTCCCTTGAGGGGGAGTATCAGAATATGGAGCAAAAGTGTGAGAAGCAAGGATTAAATCATGCCTTGACAGAAGCTAGAACAAGTGAAGCTGCAGAATTACAGAACAAAGTAAATGGCTAGTAGCTTAAGGACTAAAACTACTTGTAGCATTGTATTTGATAGTGTTAGTTTCCTCACGTGAGCTGCTTAGTTATCTTTCTGTTCACATGTGCATAGTTTTGTTAGTCAAGTGTTAGTTACTTAGTTTTTCCTTACTCTGTATTGTATATAAGTTTGTAAAACCTGATTCTTTCAATAAGATCAAGAAGTATTTTCCCAAATTATCTGATATGGTATCCCACAACAATTTTCACAATGATATTCTTTCATTTTATTACACTAGATCTAAGTTCTTCAAGAATCACAGAGACTTCACTTCTCTAGTTTCTCATTAATGTAGGTAACTAGGAAGCTGTTGTTGGAAGGAAAATGATGCAGCTCTTTTTAGCTTATCGTTTGTTGGGGCTGATAGCTCTGATTGAACAAAGATGGACACTCTTCACCATTCTAAATGAGAGCCCGAATAGTATAGTTTGTTAATTTCTATTGAAAAAGATTCTGTTATCAAGTATAAACTATACTTTCATGAAAAAAATTTCTTCTTCCTCTTATTTTATTTTTATATAATTATTTGCATTTTTCTTTTCAAGCCTTTTTTTAATTATTAAATTGTTCTTATAAACAGATAAGAAAGATGGACACTCCTCACCATTGTAAATGAGAGCCGGAACAATATAGTTTGTTGGGATATAATTTCTATCGAAAAAAGGATTCTATTATCAAGTATAAACTATACATACTTCTCCAAAAAAAAAAAAAAAAAGTATAAACTATACATACTTTCATAAAAAAATTTCTTCTTCCTCTTATTAAATTTTTATATAATTATTTGCATTTTTCTTATTAAGTGTTTTTTTTTTTAAATAATTAAATCATTATTATAAACAAATAACAAAAAATATAAATATATATAACTTAATTTGTACAGTAGTCAGAACATTTAAATTGCATTATTTGATGTTGATATTGAAAAGTGTTAATGTATATTATGTTATGGGCTTTAGGCCCAGCTAGTTTACTTGTTTAGCACACTTGTACTTGTACTACACTTTACTTGTACCGCACACATAGGCTTACTTGTACTACACATATGCCTCTTATATAAAGGCACACATGTATATTCTTTGATTACGAAATACAATACAATCATTCTGTATTTCTAACAAAAAGAAAGGAGAAGTTCGTAGTAATCCTTGATTTATGTATGCTAGATTGTTTCTATTTTTCCTTCTTAATACGCTTGTTGTATTTGTTTTAATATCATCTTCATTATTGTTATTATTTTAATGATTTGTTATGCAAATTAACTAATTGGGGTCTGCTTATGTTTAGAAGATTATCAGTTAAAAAAACTATTCTGAGGAAGTAAGCACTACCCCAAAAATAATTTTACAATTTTTGTCACTTCACACTATCTTAAATTTTCTCATCAAGAAAAATTTTTATATTTTTTTCAAATGGAAGAGAAATAGAAGAAGATGATTTGAAAGCTCAAATAGAGTTTACTATACACAGGCTGTATGTTGGTTTTAAGAATTAAAAGTTGGTTTGAAAGACGTGTTGTTGTTTTGAAAGAGATATGTTATTGCTTAAGTTTTTCTACACATATTTTTATTCATGGGTAAAGGAATGATGAAAATTATTGACTATATTATACGAGATTCTAAAATTATGTATGAAACAATTATATTTATAAGTTCATGACTAAAACCGTGTAACACAGGATTACAAATAGTATAATATATTACTATATTCCATCTATTTGTCTTATATCTTTGCTCATAAATACTGTAATAAAAAAAAGTAAGGTCTATCACTTAGAATAAAACAACATAAAAATTATTTTTTAAATGCTCTTTTCAAATATTCAACATTTTATTAATATGTTTGAATATGTTTGCTGTAGTTCAAAAGTGTAAAAATTTTCGATCTCCCAAAAATGTTACTCTTCATTTCTCATCTCTATCAAAATTAAAATTAGAATTAATAGTTTTCGGGACAAATTCATTATCAAATCTATTGTTCAATAACTCAAGTTCAACATTCCCAAGAGAGATGGTGACCATTTAAAATATGATTTTTTTATGCTAATTTTTTCAATATTTTTAGAATTAAAAGTTTTTTTAATATGATTTATAAATATATAAAAATAGTCCAATTAATGTATTAAATTATTATAAAAATGTTAATTTTTTTCTAATTCGTGTATCATTTATAAAATATTAAGTAATAATACATTTTGCACTTATGTCTGCCCAAAAATGTTTTGAATCGACTCCAAAATACGTTGAGTCCACCCTACACTAGACCTTATTTTTGCAGATCGTGAATTTGATCAAGATTTGAAAATAATATGTTTGAAACTTAATTAAGGTATTAAATAAAATAACATAGTTTAGAATTTACAAGTTTTTGCATCTTTTTATTTTATATTTAAAATACTATACGCATATGAAAAATCTTCATAAGAATGTAACCATATTTTGCAGGAAATATATTTAACATGCCTAGTTAATACTTCATGATTTTGGTATGATCATAGTGGTATTAATACAAAGAAATTGAGGATAAAGTTGTTAAATTTAATGGTTTTACAAATAAGTGTTCAACAAGTATCATAATTGAGATATTGAAAGAAATTAATAATTATTTGATGAAAAAAAAAACTACGTTATGGATGAGTTGATATGGAAGGAAAATGCATCTCAGAAGTTTACAATCAAATCAGCCTACGGGGTAGCACTTGGGCTTCTAAACAAATCTCCAACTGCGCACTCACAGGCCAAAAGTGATGGGAGTTTCTGGAAGAAGATATGGATATTAAACATTCCTCCAAAAGTACGGACTCTATTTTGGAGGGCCTGTTCGAATACTGCCCACAAGAGATAATTTGCAGCGACGCAAGGTGAAAATTGACCCAAGGGGTGAAATATGCCTCCAACAACCCGAGACTACATGTCGTGGGCGATCCGGGGAGCACAAAATAAGTTTTATTTCGAAAGAGCTCACTACAACCTGACTACCCGAGGGCATTGTTGAGGGAGCTACTAGCATGTTGACAAAGTCTCGTAGTTTTTGGCTTATACAAGTCTCGCAAATAACCAGCTTGTACGCTACATGTAACACGTTTTTTTTCAATCAAGAATAATATATATTCTATCTTCATCTCAAAAAAAAAAAAAAAAATTATAATCTCCTATTTAAGTATCCCACAACAATTAATTTAAATTACACATATACAGTTGTTAATTAATCTATATATATATATATATATATATAAAAAACCGAAACTTCCGAAACTTTTGAAATTCTCACAATTTTTCACATCAAAGACAATATTTAAATAAAATTACTACACGCTATTTTGCTACTACTAAAACATAAAAACCCTAGAACTCTTCCCATCCCCTAAGAACCTCGCAAGGCATCCTGTTTCAACCCGATGGAGAAACCTTCGCAGAATATGCATGGAACAACTTTCGCCAACAAGACACTTGATGCTAACCAAGCTATAAGGCACAAGAAAGTGCAAGACCCCTAGCCGATACTCATCAAAGCAAAGTGAGGCAAGAGATATTGGGAGAGCCGCTTTCAAGACCACACTTAATCTATTATCAAACACCATTTTTTCGGTGGATTTGGCTAACCCCAATTAAACACATGACTATTAATGGACTTTGATGCATGTTTGAAGAACTCACCATCCATTGAATTAAAAATTGTTTATTTGACGGTTCTTCATGTTGTTGTTGTTTTTTTTTTTCTTTTCTTTTCTTTTTTTTTTTTTTTTCTTTGATTTTGTAGGTTTCCTAGGAACACAACCTAGCGGGTAAGAGAATTAGTTTTTTTTTTTTTTTTAATCTAATTTTTCTTTTAGGTGCAATAATGTTTTACGGTATTCCTTACTTAATGTCACATATAATAGAGTACATAATCTCTGTTTTCTAATTCTTTAGTTTGATCTCAAAAGCATGTTCACTTAATGATAAATTTTTATTTGGTATGTTATATATAAATTTGTTGAATTTGGTTTGGTTTTGAAGTAGAATTTGGGGATTTTATAAATTTTGAAGTTTTAAGTCTTGGGGTTTTTGGTATTTGCGTCTCGGGTTGATCTTGATTCTTCACCTAAAATGCTTTTTATTTAGGTTCATGTGATTTTTTTGTTTTTTGTTTTTAGGTATTATAATTTTGATATTGTTCCATGTTTTGAATTGTCTATATTGTTATTATTATGAGAAAGTTATATTACTACTCAAATTTGAAACTTGGTGTTTCTTCCTCATATCATGGTCTTTGTTTAAATATTTGCAGTTTATATTAGTTTTCAATATGTGTGTATATATAATTATTGGAAGTTTTGCTTTATTAATTTAAGAATTGTAAATTACTTTGTAGGTTTTGGTAACTTTGCACTTGCAACTCAATAACATTCAATGTTAGACAACACTTCTAAACTATGGAAAAATATAGAAGTTAAATATTTCTTCTTTTTTTTTTTTTTAAATACTAACTAGCAAAATGTCTAATTACTAATTGTTGGATTTTTTTTTTCCAGAATCAATAGTTTTTCCGTGCATCGCACGGGTTAGCAACTAGTTAGATACATATTCTCATTCAATATTATTTACCCACTTATTAAACAATACCAAAATATCCTCCATTAATTAAAATTGGGTTTCTAGAATTATCTCCCATCTCATTACTAAAATTGGGCCACAACATAGCCTATCCCAAAATATCATATTAAACCTGAAAACTGAAAACCCAAAATCTCATATTAAACTCAATTTTATATGACTAATTATCAAAAGCTCAAAACCAACCCAATAAGCTGAAACTATTACCGTTTGGCAAATCTTCTCAAAGTTCCAGACAATTAGTGCATGGCAATATATTCAAAGGTCAAGGTGATTATTGGCAAATTATTACAAATATTTTATTTAAGAACTAAGATTAATAATTCTTAGCAAATAATATCATTTAAGAACAAAGAAACTATTATTCAAAAATCCATGCCAAATGTTTTTTATGAAATACTATGAAAAATATTTTAAACCATGGAAACTATTATTCAAAGACCTATGAAAAATGTTTATGGAAGCCTAATGTATACGCTATTTCATTAATAACCAAAAAAAAAACCCATGTAGGATACAAACCGATGCCCATATTATTTATTTTGTAGGGCTAAAGAGAAACAACAAAGGAGTAAAAGAGCTACCAAGACAAGGCCCACACTCATTCTCAAAAAAAAAAAAAAACAAAGGCCCACACTAAAAATTCAATTTATGTAAGAAAACCCACGTTTGCAACTAAGACAGTTGGGCAATCGTTTCTTCAGTTTAGTCCTAACCAGATGCCAGCTAGACAATGCTACAAAAGCAACTAAGATCCTTAACTAAGTCAAGAGCTGGGTTTGGATACACGTTTGCGTTTTCTGGTTTTTTTTTTTTTTTTTTTTTTTTTTTTTTTTTCTCCCAATGCGTGAACAAAGAACATCACATGGTTTCACCGTGCGAGGAGACAAAATGCATTGTTCATGTATCTTGTTCATGCCTTTGTTCATGAATCCCATGGCACTATTAACGCATTAAAAATTATTTTGTTATAGTGTTTTCAATTTTCAGTTTCAACAAATATAAGTTGTATTCAAACGGACCCCTAGCCTCCTATCAAGCTAAAGTCTCATCTACACTTCACACCTACAACATCAAAAAACTAAGAGTGTGTTTGTTTGGAGATGAAACAGAGTGGATGGAAAACTTTAGAGAGAAAATATGAAGGAAAACTTTTTGGAGTATGTTTGATTGAGTGGAGAGGAAAGAAAATAAATGGTAGGACCCAGGTATTTTCTCCCCTAGCCCACCAAAATGTTCTCTCCAAAATGAAGAGAAAACTGAGTGAGGATAAATTTTTGGCGAAAATGCACTTTTAATCCCTATATTTTGGGTCAATTTCTATCTTGGTCCCAAAATTAATTTCGTTGCAAATTTCATCCCAAAAAAAGAAAATCGTTTTTAAAATCGTCCTTATCGTCAACCAACCAACGGAAATATTCTACGTGTCCGACGGAATGCCCTACTTGTCGACACATGGCACTAACGTGGTCATTAAAATATTATTAAAAAATATTATTTGGCATTTTTTATAAGCTCACCATTCTGGATCTTTTTCTATAAGCTCACCATTCTTTGTAATAACTTGAAATCATTTTTTGTTCACTGCCCTTCATAGTAGATTCAAGATTGAAGAGGGGCGGTGTGGGCATAGTAGAGGTAACCCTTCCGGCCCTTTTTCCCTCTCCATCTTTTCGATATTTAAGATTGAAGGGTTTGCTTTTTATTCAATTTAAATATTTTAAATTATATTTTTAATCTACTTGATTGATAGGACATCACCCTAGTCTTGCACAACCCACAACACTACACAATGCACACAACTTGATAGGACAACACCGCATAGTGTACACAAAGACCGCATAGTTTGCCCACACGTATCACAACACCGCACATCTTGATTCTCGCACAAGGCCATAAGCCCATAGTTCACACTTCACACCTAGCCCCCACACACCACGTAGCCACACACTAACCCACTCACACCCACACTCAATGTATACATACACACCACTATATCTTTTACTTTTTTTAATGCAAATTTTTACTTTATCAATTATTATAAGTTATCACACCAATTAATAATTTGATGTATATCATATCAACTCATTTGTACTATAGTAGTTAATATTATTTTAAATAGATTTTAAATAGAAAAATTCAATAAATATTATTTAATTAATATTTAAATATAAAAAAAGACCCCTAAAGTTGTTGAGTCGCCCGCCATAACTTGACATATTGGTTAGGTGTAAAAATTGGATGCGTCTCTAGACTTATTGTTTTTTTTTTTTTTTTTTTTGAGAGAGAGTTTCAACTTATAGCGTTCGCTCCCGATGATAGCTCTTTATCATCGGACCAAGAAACCAATCGGTTTTTGGTGTAGGCGGAGATTGAATCCTAGATCTCTTATACAACTATCAGAGACTTCATCGCTTAAGCTAATTGGAACCCACCTAGACTTACTGTTTTGAAGAGTGAACTTTTATGATAGTTGTGTTTGGTTGATAAAAAAAGAGAGGAAAATTCGGTGGCCGTAAGGGCAAATTAGTAATTTATGCTCAGCCCACGTTTTCCCCTCTCTTTCTCTTGAGTCCACTTCCTCATTTTTTAAGGCCCAAAAATTCATAAAAAGGCCCAAACTTCCCCTCCAAAAAAAAAAAAAAAAAAAAAAAGAAGTGGACCAATCCCTAGCCCATTTTCATTGCCATTCACTGTGGGCCTATCAAAAGACTTTCCACAGTAAGCCGAGCCCGGCCTAGTTTCACTCAGACTCTCTCCCATGCTAACCTGAAGAACAAGAAAACCTCATCACTTTTTTTTCCTTTACATTTTATTTTAATCCTCTTCAGTCTCTCTCTCTCTCTCTGCTTCGTCTTCGTTGTCTTCTTCATCAAGAAAAAAAAAAAAAAAAGAATGCTACAATTATCTCTACTCTCAGTGATTTTAATTTGAACTTTCATGGTAGCCTTTTTTTTTTTTAGGTTCTCTCTGTGCTTGTTTGAGGAGAAAATATAAGAAAGAAAATTTTAGGTCTCGAATCTGAGAATTTCTTTTGTGGGTTTCGTTCTTGTAAGTTTTTAATTTCTGGGTTTGTGAAAATAAATTGATTTTTGTAAACTCACCTTATATTTTATAGCTTGTATGACATTTTTTTGTTTGTTTGTTTGTGTATTATTTTCTGGTGGTTGCTTAAGCTGTGATTTTATGTTGTATTATTCTGATTTGACTGATTAATTTTACAACTAAACCCCACCAATAATGGGGTCGGGTTAGTTTAACTGGCAAAGTAAAGTTTCTTGTGGTCGAATAAAAGATCTGGGTTTGAATGCCGGTGAAACCAAAAACCCAATTGGTGCATTAGTGGTTTGATGATAAAAGGGTTCAAATCTGTTGTATTTATCAATAAACTAACCCCACCAGTAGATCTTATGCTGTGTGTATTGTTTCTCAGTTTACAAAATCATGAAGCTTGATACTAGTGGTCTTGAATCAACTGCCCCGCTCTTTGGGTCTCTGAGCAGTGGGATTCATGATGAGATTTCTGCCGCCCCATCTTTTGCGCTTCCTAATACTATCAATGTGAGTTCAAATGTTGTTTTGTTATTTTCTCTGATTTCTCTATTCACATGAGAGAGAAGTAGAAGTTTTATTG
Organism: Quercus dentata; assembly: GCA_028216015.1. Classification (NCBI taxonomy): domain Eukaryota; kingdom Viridiplantae; phylum Streptophyta; class Magnoliopsida; order Fagales; family Fagaceae; genus Quercus; species Quercus dentata. The sequence continues at coordinate 34,973,882 of CP116447.1, forward strand.
GCTGAATATTGACTTTTTTTTTTTTTTTTTTCCTGCTGTTTCAGTTTGATGGATTCCAGAAAGAGGCTATACAGATGGTGAAGCCAGCAAAGGGAACCACCACGCTATGCGTTCATATTCAAAGAGGGTGTCATGGTTGCTGCTGATTCTCGAGCTAGCATGGGAGGCTATATCTGTATGTTATTTCTGTTCTTTCTTTTTCCTATCTTGCATATAATTATATATGGGTTTTGGATGCTGATTTTGTACATATTAATTTCTTTGTAGAAACTAGACTTCTTGTTGATGATCATGCTTATGAATGTATTTACACACAAACATGCTCACAGTTAGCTTGGTATTATAAATTTTCCTTTGTTAGTTAACTGGAATAGCATGTATGAGTTCCTTTTTGAGATAATTGACTAATTAATGTTGCAAGTAACATTAATCATAGCGTTCAATTGCATTGTCTAAACTGGATGTGAAATGTAATGTTGCACTTACTCTTTCCTTCCTTATCTTATCAGCATCACAGTCTGTAAAGAAAATCATTGAAATCAATCCTTACATGCTTGGCACTATGGCTGGAGGAGCTGCTGACTGTCAATTTTGGCACAGAAATCTGGGCATTAAGGTAATGTATTAAAAATGTTTTTGCTGTTTTCCCCAGATTTAGAACATATTTTTCAGGCATGTTGGCTCCAATTAATTTGAGTCAGTGAGTGTATAACGATTATGATAAGTTAGTATCGTTAGCTTAATGCTGTCTGCTTTGTAGTGTTGATGTTATCAGGAAAAGTCCAATTTGTTAAGTGAACCTTTTTAGTATAGTGAAGTCTTATTGCTTTGTATATAGATTAGGTTGCTAGAAATTGGTGTAGTGGTGAGGGTTTCTACATACTGGGTTATCTTGACTAACAAAAAGATCATTTATTTTCATCATAACACTGATTCCTTAGTTCTTTTTGAAGATGGATAATAGAAATGGTAGAAATAATAATAATAATCCCTCCCAAAAAGGAAATATAATTTGATTTGTTAAATAGTCACTTCTAATTTGACTGTTTATGCAAAGTCAGTTAGGCATTTTACTTAAATATTTAAGTGGTGCCTGACCCCATGCCCACTGAAGAGACCATAGCCTAGCCATGGAAAATAGTTTGAGCTCCTGGCATGCCCTGGTGTGAATATGTCATCACAGGCAGTGCCCATTTTTTAAGTAGCTTTAAAACCCAATATGATGTGTTTTTCTTCTTTTGTCACTTCCTAATTGACACTTTTCTTGGCATTATTTAGTGCCGATTGCACGCAATTGGCAAACAAGCGCAGAATTTCAGTTACAGGAGCATCAAAGCTGTTGGCAAACATTCTGTACTCTTACCGTGGAATGGGTCTGTCTGTTGGGACCATGATTGCTGGATGGGATGAGACGGTAAAGACATATGACTGTATCATGTCATGTTTTCACATCATCTTTTAATCAGACTCTTGTAATTTGTATTTTCTATATGGTTGTAGGGTCCTGGACTATATTATGTGGACAGTGAAGGAGGAAGGCTCAAAGGAACACGATTTTCAGTTGGATCTGGTTCACCCTATGCTTATGGTGTCCTGGACAATGGGTGTGTGCTCTTTCCCCAGTATTTTACATTGCCTAATGTCTTCTTGAAATTTGTTGAAGGAAACAATGATTTTGCAATTTTGATGTTATTTCGCATGAGATTGATTGGAAGTAGGTAGTATTACTTTCCTTGAAATATCAGATATTAGAGAAAAAAATTAAAACATATATTATTAAGGAAAGAAAATATAAAATAAAGGACTGGGAAAATCCTTTCCTTTTGGACTTGAATTATGCTATTGGGCACCCATATTTGCCGCTTCCTCCCAACTCCTCCTCCCTGCTTTTTGCTTAGGTTTATGGATGTATGGGAGGACTGAATTGTGGGTTAAGTATTGAAATTCAAAAGAGTTCCTAGAATTTTGTAATTGTGGGCAAGAATGTAGGCACTTTGTTTTTACATATTCTGCACTCGATCAATTTATATAGCATACAATGTACAGGATGCCTGAGAATTGTGGTGTAAATGGGGGATGCCACTATTTAGGAACTTGGCTGAACAGGCCAGCTTCACTCATTTTGTTTATGCAAGTTTGTCAATTTGTACTTGTATGACTTCCATAATCATAGGAGCATGCTGCCTTATCCAATTTTTCCATAGTCTGTGTGCTTTGAGTCAAATTGAGCTCTGCCTTTTTCTTTCCCCCCTCTCCCCGCTCCCCTTCTTTTTCCATTAGCTTGCAGTTTGTGCCAGATTTATTTCTGAGTCAAATGTATACTTATTTGAAATTTCTGTTTTCTATGGCAATGCTTACACCAGTTACCGGTATGATATGTCAATCGAAGAAGCTGCAGAGTTGGCTAGAAGGTCTATTTATCATGCAACATTCCGTGATGGTGCCAGTGGTGGAGTTGCTAGCGGTACTCTCTCTTTCTTTCTTTTCTCTCTCTCTCTCTCTCTAAACACCACACATCCATGATCACAGTATAATTTGAACTTGGTTCTTTTTATCAGTTTATTATGTGGGACCTGATGGATGGAAAAAGCTCTCTGGTGATGATGTTGGAGAACTTCATTACCACTACTATCCAGTTATGCCGAGCACAGTGGAACAGGAAATGGTTGAAGTAACTGGGCAATAAAGCTCTTGCTGAACTTGGACTCTGCTATAGATGTTCTCTCCGTAAGAGATGGATTCCAAGATATGCTTACAAGGCCTAAAATCCTTTAAGCACATGCATTTCCAGTTGGTCTTTGAAACAATTTATAGATAGACTTGTCTTTAAGGTTATCACTTATCTGAGCCCAATGATTCATGGCTGTGTAGTTTTGTTGGGCAGACTATTGTTGCTGATTGTTCCAAAGTTTTAATTAATTCTATTTGGTTTTACCATATTTTAATCTCTATCTGTGTGTGTGTGTTTTCATGGCAATGCATAAGAAAACTCTTGCCTTAGCTGCTCTTGTGGGCACTGGAAAACCTCATTTGGTTTGAAGAGGTTCTAGTAAGTAGTAACTAGAGACTTCGTTTGGTTCGGTAACAGTGATATTGTAGAGTTGTGCCGGTTATGCTAGTATCTTTTGGGAAGGATTGAGCATACAGTAATATAGACTATAGTATATACCAATGAGATGGAACTTAGAAGGAGATGAGGTATACCATTGGCCACTGGGTAATTTATAGTAACAATGTTTTAAATTTCATTTTGAACCTATGCACATTGCCATATTCCAGTTCCAAAAACCAAAAAAAAAAAAAAAAAAAAAAAAAATCCCCTAATGTATATCGGCTTACCATATTGGGATGTTCTGGGCATTTAGCTTATTTTGGCTCGAGCACTTTTATAATTTTTACTCCCCAAAGAAAATCTGAACATGTACATGTCCTTTAAAATTGATTGTTTCTAAAAATTTTGTTTTTCTTTTGAAAATAATTCTAGGAAGGGTATTTGAAATGACTCAGTTGTTATTCGTGATTTTTCATAGTATAAATATTTTATATTCAGCGATGAATGAGATGATAAATTTTTATTTAGTTATTATATTTATTTTATTTAGTTATAAGTTATAACTATATATATTCACACGAAATGTTATTCAAAACTTTGACATTTTTACTCCACTTATATGTAGTATCATATTCAGTATGCCAATTGCCAAATTCTATATATATGTATATATATATATATATATATATATATATATATATATATATATATATTAAGAACTTTGGGCATAACATTTTTTTTTTTGGATTAAACAGGCTCATAATATTAATTAATTAGTCACAATAAGTCTATCACAAAATAGTTCGGCTTTATCAAAAAATAAAAATTCTTTTCACTTAAAAATTTTTAGGAGAAAAACTCTACATATAAAACTTTACACCATACAAATTCTTTTAGTCAGTTTTCAATTTCAGAGGACCAACCGGTTTCACTTTTCTCTATTAGGTTGTCGATAGCCTTTGACTGTAGAAGCTTCAAACTCACTTTCCCTTTGTGAGACTCAAGGAGTGTTTGGTACATGCACTTAAACAATCATTTTCAATTTTTTTTTGGATATACGTATGGGTGAAAAAATGAATAAAAATACGTGTAATGTTATTTTTAAACTGAAAATTGTTATTTGAAAACATGTACCAAACACCCCCTTAACTTCTCCAATATCTGTTGTTAAATTGTGGTAGAAGTTTTGTTTTTCTTTCTCCTTTTCCTTTTCCTGTATCTTACATAGTTCTTTATTACTACTGTTTTATTCTTGTTACTATGGATGCATCTATGGAAGAACTCTGGAAACATTTCAAATTGTCAGAAGAGGAAAAAGGCATTATGGCTGTGGAAGCTTCTAAGGTAGCTATTTCTAAATAGAAAGCACAGTTTAGCATCTTGTTCAAGTTGCAAACTACTAAAGATTTCAACAAGGAAGCTTTTAAAGCCACTTGTGTGAATCTTTGGCGTTCTTCTCAGGGTGTAACTATTAAAGAGGTCAGACAAAATCTCTTTCTTGCTATTTTTGGTTCAGAGGAGCATTTGACAATTGTATTAGATAAAAGTCCCTAGTCCTTTGATAAAAGATTGATCATGATGAAGCGATTTCATAGTGATTCCAGTCCAGCCAACGTCACCTTCTGTCATTCCTTCTTTTGGATTCGTATTTTTAATATTCCTATTAAAAGTATGAATAAGGCTGTAGGAACCTGAATTGGCAATGAGATGGCCAAGCTTCTCATGGTGGATGCACCCAAGAGTGGTATTGGCGTATTGCTTGGGGTGTGGGGACCTTTTCTTCGAATTAGAGTAAATGTTGATTTTACCAAGCCTCTTATACATGATTCAGATTGAAGATCTTGAGGCTAGTTGGGTTGTCTTTAAATATGAACGGCTTCCTATTTTTTGCTATAGATGTGGAATTATTGGCCATCAAGACAAAGAGTGTCCTTAATTGAAGTGGGTTGTTTTTCCTCTGATGATGATGTTTTTCAATTTGGTCCATGGCTCTGTTCTTTGACTTCGAAGGGTAGCGAAAAAAAAAAAAAAGAGTCAGGGAACTCTTAATCAAACGCATGAGATGAAGATGAGGATGACATTCAGTCAGTGGCAAAAGATTTTGATGATTCATTACATCATCGCCAAATTTAGGTTGAGCTTCCCACGGCGGCCGTGATGAGTAATCCAAGGCAATTTGTGCCATTTGGCACTTTGCCAGGAAGAGACACAACTGTTCTGGCACCAGAAAAGAAGTTGGTTCCTATTTCCAAGGGAATTTCGAATTTTCAAATGGATAAGGTAGTTAAGATTACGGAGATTGCAAGTAATTCAAATTCTGATGATGTTATCCTTGATCAAAACCATGATAAGCCTAATTGTTTTCTTCCATCTGATATAGTGGCTTCTCATTTGGATACAAATTTGAATTGTGATAAGACTATTATCCCTCGTGAATTGGAACATTGTGATAATACCGAAATTCATAATATAGACTTCTTTGAGTCCTCGTCAAACACCAAGTCTATTCACCACAGCTATCCTGTTTCTGAGATAGAGGTAAGTAATTTCGAAAATTCAATTAAGAAACTTCTCGAGATTTATGAGGATATTGAGATGGAATTCTCTTATGAGGAACCTACCGAGAATCTAAAACTAAAGACATCATCCTTACATAGCTGGAAGCGAGTTATTAGGAATAAGGCCAAATTGAATTCTAACGACTCCCTTGTATCCACGCCATTACCTTCTAAACGGTCTGCTGGAGCCTCTGTTTTTAACAAGGATCTTGATTTGAATCATAAACAAAAAAAAAACAGATGATTGAGAAATGCAGCATCCATTTGGTTATTCCCATCACTGGGGTTGGTCCTCAACCCCAATCCAATCCATGAAAATTCTCAGCCTTAACTACCATGGGCTTAGGATCCCAAAGGTAGTTTTAGAATTTTCGTTGTTTATCAGCTGAAGAAAGTCCCCAAGTTTTGTTTCTATGTGAAAACTAGATTTGTTCATAAAAAAAAATATAAAATAAAAAATTGAAAAAGGGGAAAAAAATTGAAAACTAGACTTAACAACCATTGATGATGCTTCCAAAGACAACATGGCTTCAACCTCTAATCCAACTAAATCATGTATACATCTGCTACAAGAATGTTCCTTTGCACACGTCATTTGGCTTCATGCTCCTTATTGGAATTCATTCAGGCTGGTCATGCATGTTTAGTTTTTTAGAAAATAAATGAATTGATCTTTGAAGTCTGCTACTTACACTATCGAGTTCATGGAGGTCAATGCAATCAAGATTAGATAGTATTCTTTGGAAGTGGTTGGTTGGATCTTGAAGGATATTAAGCTGATTTGTGAACATCTTGTTAGTATTTTATTTTTATTTTTATCTTTTGTTTTTTTTAAGATGTAATTGTGTTGTTTTAGCTCTTTCTAGTGTTGCAACTTGCAAAAGAGAACGAGGAGACCATTGTTTTGATCCTCTTTTCTCTTTCCCTATTGTATACCATGATATTAAATGAATAAAGTTTACTATAGTTTCCTCTAAAAAAAAAAAACTTTACACCATACAACAATAACCAAAAAAAAAAAAAAAAATTCTTGGTTACAATAACATCCACCTAAGACTTTTTTTTTTTTTGGTACTCCACATTATATTTCAACAAAAATGAAAACCCCTCATTTCTAAATTTATTAAAAAAAAAAAAACCGTTTACAATGACCCGACCCGCTTTAATACAATCTCCTTCTACAATCTAAAACCCCCTAACTACCATTTCCTTTACATCTCTCTCTCTCCAGCACAGTCACACAAACCCCTGGGTTTAGGGTTTTACCTCAAAAAAAACCCCAAAACCAAAAACAACCACCATCCATGGCTCGCTTTCCAAGACCCTCCACACCTCGCTTACTCTACACTCTCTACACTTCCCCATCCAAAACCACACCGTCCCATTCCCACACCCACTCCCACTCTCACTCCCCAACCGCCGCGCTCCTCCTCCTCCGCCACTTCTCCTCCGGGAGCTTGGCCCGCGCGGCGTCGAAAGACGAGAAAGAGCCCTGGTGGAAGGACTCCATGAGTCGGCTCCGAAACATCGGGATTTCGGCCCACATCGATTCGGGTAAAACCACGTTAACCGAGCGGGTACTTTACTATACGGGTCGGATCCATGAGATCCACGAGGTTAGAGGTAGAGATGGAGTCGGAGCTAAAATGGATTCTATGGATTTGGAGAGAGAGAAGGGTATTACTATCCAGTCCGCCGCCACTTACTGCACTTGGAAAGACTATCAGGTACTACTACTCCCTTCTGTTTGGTTCCCGAGAAAATGGTAGGAAAACTTGAACGAATCTCAAAGGAAACAAAAAAAAAACTACCACTCAATAAGTATAGAGTCACCAAAAATTTCACCATTGCTAGGTAAAAAAGTGCGAAGAACAGTAAGAACTTGTCAATTTAACTGTTGTGAAAATTGTTGTGTCTATAGGGTTAAAAAAAAAAATACTACTATTACTACTAGTACTAGAGTTTTCAGCTGAGTGCAAAATATGTGAGCATTTTTGTGTATGCTAATGAAAATGAAATCACTGTTGTTTTGTTAAGTGATGAACTTGTTAGCTTCCAGTCTATCAGTCTATGGCTACTCAATACGTATAGAGTTACATTAATCTTCACAATTTTTGGGGCGTTAAGTTATTAATGGTAGATGATAAAGTGATGTTAGTAATGTGGGCGAGATGAGAACCAATAAAAACCTGACACCCACTCAACTATTATGAAAAATGTTGTGTTTCTGGCATTACTCATGGCTATGTAGTGTATCAATTGGCCATAAAAATGCAGAATTAAAATTGAAGCCTTTATTTTTTCAAAAGGGTCTTTATTGTCATCTAATGAATGGAAAGTTTTGACGTGGCATGCCATGTCATGAAGGTAACCTTGGTTTCATGAATTTTATTTGTTAAACAATCATTTTCCATCTATCAAATGATGGCAAAAACCTTCTTGAAATGTTTTAAAACATAAGGATGATTTTGAAACAAAAGTTGAAGATTGAGGACTAAGTATACAATTCAAAATAAAATTTAAGTTTTTTTGTTTTGGATGATTGGTATTCTTAAAACTTTAATGGTTGTTGTGAATTTAAATATATACATGGTTTGTGAAAAAAAATATTGCTGCCTGCTTATCTGGATTTTTTTTGGTTCCCAAGACAGTCTTAGCAAAACTAGAATGAATTTCAAAGAAACTACTACTATGCTTCGGGTGTTTTTTCTTTCATTTCGTTACCTGATATGCTTGATTTTTGTACTTGCTTTGTTACTTAATTTTTTCAATGTTGCTTCTAGCACACGGCCTGTATGCTTCTTTCTTCTGTATTTTCTTACATCTTTTTTCAATAAAGTTTATTACTTGTCAAAAAAAAAAAAAAAAAAAAAAAAAAAATTCAAAGAAACTACTACTACTAGTAGCTAGAAATTTTCAGCTGAGTGTCAAATATGCAGACATTTTTGTATACTAATGAAAATGAAACCACTGTTAAGTGATAAATAACATAGTCCACAGCTACTTGATTTGTTAATTGGCCATGAAATTGAGGAATTAAAATTTAGGTTAAAGTACACAGTTGGTCCTCAACATTTGCATTTTGTTTCAGAATCTTCCTCATAATCTAAAATGTTTCATTTTGGTCGCTGTACTTTCAAAATTCTTCCAAAAAGTCTAAAATTTTAACATGGCAAGCAGAGTTCATGCCACATCACAGGCTCCACATCATCAAAGTGACCTTGGTTTCATGAATTCCAGTTTTTATGTGAGCATTTTCCATCCATCAGCTGAAGATGAACATTTTAAAGAATAAGGATGATTCTAAAACAAAGGTTAGAGGTTGATGAACTGATGACCAAATTTGCAATTTAACCAAAAATTTAAGTGTTTTGGTTTTGAATGACCGATTGCTAAATGATTGTAGTGAATTTGAATATATACATAGTTCGTGAAAAAAACTGCTGCCTGCTTTGCTGGATTTCTAATACTATCTGGAAAACTTGCTCTTGCAGGTTAACATTATTGACACCCCCGGTCACGTAGATTTCACGATCGAGGTTGAGAGGGCTTTGCGTGTTCTTGATGGTGCAATTCTTGTACTTTGTAGTGTTGGCGGTGTGCAAAGTCAGTCGATTACCGTTGATCGGCAAATGAGAAGATATGAGGTTCCAAGACTTGCATTTATTAACAAACTTGATCGGATGGGAGCAGATCCATGGAAAGTTCTCAACCAGGTGTGTTGTAGAATTATGAGACATCATAAGAAATATCTTAAATGGTTTCTGTATTGTTTTATTTACTGTTTTATCATAAGCCAAAGGTAGAATATCTAGTTTACATTTATTTATATTGAAGACAAAGCAAGATTCTTGTCCATAATTTCATTGAAGAAAACAATTTAATGATATTTATTTTAAAAAAAAATGTTTGACAGCTTGAGTACTTAGAATTAGTGAATATTGTGAATTGTAATAGTTAACGAACTATCATTTGCCTGGGTTGGCAAAACATTTTAACTTCTACTTTGATTGCCTGATGCCTGATGCTTGATTATTTTTGTGAAAACATTATTAAGTGCATCTTACGTAATTTATTTTCATTTTCTTACATGGAATACAACATTCTTAAATGAAATAAGTGTTCTTTAAAATTCTGCGACTAGGATGCTTTTGTTGTTTACTTGGAAAATTTGTCAGGTCCATTCTAGTTCTAAATTATGTTAACTTTGAAATTTCAGAGCAATGATATGCTGATTATTTTGATTTCTCTTACAGGCAAGGTCTAAACTCCGGCATCACAGTGCTGCCATGCAAGTTCCAATTGGGTTGGAGGAGGATTTTAAGGGGCTTATTGACCTTGTGCAATTAAAAGCATTATATTTTCATGGCTCCAGTGGGTCTGTTTCTAAGATATGGTGTTTGTGTAATTTTTTTAATGGACATTGCATTATGGTTCCAAATTTACCGCTTCTTGTTGCATGTTGCAGTGAAAAAATAGTTGCTGAAGATATACCTGCCAATATGGAGGCTTTAGTTGCAGAAAAGAGACGGGAACTAATAGAGGCTGTTTCTGAAGTTGATGATAAACTTGCTGAAGTATTTCTCAATGATGAGCCTGTATCATCAACTGAACTTGAGGTGCGCCAGCATGCTTTCTGAAAAAATATTCTGTGAAACAATAATTTGAATACGCGATTCATTTTTGGCAATAGAGGTCATAAGAGTAAGAGAATAGCTGATGAAGACTGTCAGTTTATTGCCCTTACATGTTAGGGGTGGATGCTTGTGCATGATAAAATGAAAACCAACTTGTTAGGTGGTGATGACCGCTTGAGCTCTTATTTTGTCTAAAAATGTATTTGTGACATCAGCTAACAAATACAAAGTTCATATTGAATTAGGAAATGGAATGTCATTCTCAGGAATTTAACATTATTCTTTGCATATTGCAATTACATTGTTAGGCACTGTTAACTTTTATAGGTTCTGTTTGTTTGAGAGAATTTTGATTTATTTTTATCTGTAGGAAGCAATTCGCAGAGCAACTGTAGCACGGAAATTTGTACCTGTATTCATGGGTAGTGCATTTAAAAACAAGGTAACCTAAGAATATAGTCAGTATACTTTTCCCTTCTTTAACTTGTCAATTGATACCTTGTCTTCTCCCCATTAATGTCGCTGTATACGCTGCCAATTTTGTAGATTTCATGGTGAGTATATATTTAATTTGTTTGTACTTAGAGATTTTTTCTTTCTATCTATAGTTGTTTGGTTCTTACCAATAAAATAAAATAAAAATAGTTGTTCAGTTCTTATAAGAAGGCGATGCTGGTTAGATTAATACACCATGACCTGTCAAGTAACTTTTTCTTGCATGTCTTTGTGGAGACTATACAGTCCGTGCAGGTGACAGTTGAGGTTGTTGATGCTATTATGACAATTTGATGAATGTACTACCATTTTTCTCTTCATTTGGCCTGCTTGCGATGTTGCTTGAAATTTTCATAATTGGAGTTCTCTTCATCATTTCATATTGCCTAGTCATATCTTATAATTAATTATCATCCTAAATAAAACGACACACAATATATGCATTACTAGGGTCCATTCAATGGTGCCTTCTATATAGTAAACAATTATTGAAACTATTTGTTTGTTCAACTATCAGAAGTCTGTTGATTATATTCCTCATCTTTTATGTTTTCTGGATTACAGGGAGTACAACCACTTTTGGATGGTGTACTTAGTTATTTGCCTTGTCCAACTGAAGTCAGTAGCTATGCTCTTGACCAAAGTAAGAATGAAGAGAAGGTATTGGGTTGATGAAAATAAATTTTTGTCTTGAATCTTTTGTACTATCATCTCTTATCTAAAAAATCTTTTGTACAGTCATTTGTTTTATAACCTGACTGGGGAATTGATAATTTTATTCTCGTAAAGGTCACATTGTCCGGAACTCCGGATGGGCCTCTTGTGGCGTTAGCTTTTAAATTGGAGGAAGGGCGCTTTGGTCAGTTGACATATCTAAGGTATGCCTGTCTGAGAGGTGGTGTATTTTCAATTTCTTGATAGTCCAACTATCTTATTATTTCATTCATGTGCTGGTAATGTTAGTACTCAAACATGTAGATGAGCCATTATGCTAACATGGTTTTTTATTTTATTTTAAATGAAGAATCTATGAAGGTGTCATTCGGAAGGGTGATTTTATACATAACATAAATACTGGAAAGAAGGTTAAGGTCAGTTCAAGATGTGTAATTTATTAGCTTGTTTGTTTCAGTTGAAGTTGCACTTATGGGCTTGAGATCTTTTGTTTTGAGTTATTCTGTTAATTAATCCATTTAGCATCTTTCAGTGTCATTTGAAAGAAGATAATTGCAAATGTCGAGAAAACTTTTGTTTCTCAAAACTTATCCTTCTATAATGTGTTCCTGCTTGAAAATATTGCAATTTGTAACCTTCTATGGTACACCATATAAAAATAATTTTTGGAAAACTTGAATCACATTGAGTGGTGAATATGATACGCCTCCTCCCCTTGTAAGAGGAAGGTGGAAGGTGAGGTCATGGTTCAAAACCCACCAGCTGCATGTGTAACTTACCAATCAAAAATGAATTTTCAAGTTGGACATCAATTTTGGGACATCCTTTTTGGAACATCTTAAAATTGGAAAAGGGACTAACATTTTGAGACAGAGGAAGTGTATGGGATAGACTGGTGTTTGCATATGTTATGATTGTTTCAAAGATGTACCAAGGTGACCAAGCTTCTCTTTTTTTGATAAGTAAGGTGACCAAGCTTCTATTTTTCTCTGATTGCAATGCTCATTATTATGGTTCAATATGGTAAGACACGTTGTATGTGTGTTGTGCACTTGTGCTTTTATGAATGATATAATCTGGACAATTACATCCTTTAAATTTTGAAAAATAGTTTTATTTTATTAATGAATTTTCCGGCATGCCCATTGTATCATGCTATCGATTATCGATCTTGATTGAATTTCTAAATTAAATTTAATAGTTATGGATATATTATCTTCCTGATACAGATTCCTCGCTTGGTTCGGATGCATTCGATGAGATGGAGGTTAGTTTTGCTTTGACATTCATCATAGTAATTAATTCTAATGATATGATTGGGATTTTTTTATACATGAAATCAAATTTTGCGAACCAACTATCTCTACAATGTCTTCTCGCTGTCCCCATCTTTGTGGCTTAGGTGATAAACGGGTAGGGGTGAAGTTGGGGTAGGTTGCACTCTAATCTTTTGGAACAAAAGAATATTTGTGTTAGATTAATAGATTGGGGTTTCAAGTCTTATGTTTTCTATTCTCAACTAGTTTACTCTTTTTCTTCTTCCTTGGGTTTTTGTTGTTGATTTTCTATTTTATATCTACGGGATATTCAACGAGGCACATCTTTGGGCAAATAGTTGCTTTGTATTTGGTGTGGATTGTGCATCGGGTCCCACTTATCCCTTTGCATATGTGTACACAATAATTTATGTTTTACGTGTTGTTTTCCATAGTTGTTTGAATAGAATGGGGGTCGAGTGAGGACGAGGAGCTAGTGCAAGTTGAAGTTTCTAAAAGTGAGAGGAAAATATCAAAATGGACATTCAAGCCCATGACCTCTAAGTAAAATGGCATTCCCTATAGTTTGCAACAGAGATGTCTAGGGTTCGAGTCTCCTTCCCCAACTTGAAATGTATGAAAATAATAATTGTATTCGAATGGTTATAATTACTTAGACTCCTAATATTTGAGATGAGGGCATGAGGCTTTGAAACCTGATGATTATGACATTTTTTTCTAGTTGCTTTTTTCTTTGCTTTTCTAATTTTTCTCAACTTATGCATTTTTGTGTGATCAGGAGATACATTCACTGATGGGTCTGTTAAATACACAATGACTTCTATGAATGTCCCTGAGCCGGTGATGTCTTTAGCCGTTCAACCAGTTTCAAAAGATTCAGGAGGACAAGTGAGTGGTTTGTTTAAGTGTGCCTATATGCATGCATATTGTATTTGTTGGTGTCAATGTTACATGACAATCTTCTTGTTTTCTTTTTTGATAGTTTTCAAAGGCTTTGAATCGTTTTCAGAGAGAGGACCCTACTTTCCGAGTTGGGCTGGATGCTGAGAGTGGGCAGGTCTGAGTTGTTAATATGATATCTCATATTTTTTACCCGTATAATTATTGAGGTCACAAAGAATTTATATTGTGCATTGCAATGTCAATTTATTTTTATCCTGAGTAGACAATTATTTCTGGAATGGGAGAGCTGCATTTGGACATATATGTTGAACGCATTCGGAGAGAGTATAAGGTGCCTATCATTTCTGTCTCTGTTTATATATTAAATTAGGATTTTTGATATTGTTTCTCAGAGGAAGTCTGCAGCCTTGCATCATGTTTTTATTCTTTGTTTGCTAGGTTGATGCTACTGTTGGTAAGCCTCGTGTAAACTTCAGAGAAACTGTAACTCAACGTGCTGAATTTGATTATTTACATAAGAAACAAACTGGTGGACAAGGTCAATATGGACGAGTATGCGGGTGAGAAAAAATGTTTAAGATTTGTGCCTATACTTAAGGCAATTGGTGAATTTCATTTCTTTTTATCTGTCATAATCATATCATCTTTGGTGAACTTTGTTAAGTTTCTATGTAGATTGTTAGATTTGGTTCTCCATTGGGAAAAACTAGATTTTGGTTAAGTTGCTTATAACTATGACTTGGTGCGAGAAACCTTAGCTATTACTTAGTCCTGAAAATTTTTCTTTGCTTGATTAGTAATGTGGGACTATATATCTTTCAAGATGAATATCTTAGGACCTTTATATATTTACACTATACTTGGTTGAAAAATAGTATTGGCAAGTTTATCTCGCTTTGCAATTTGTTTTCTTCTATGTAAAAGAATTAACAGTTTTTATTTATCAAAATTGTTAAATCACAGTTGTGTGTTGCCCAAGTGCTCAAGGACATTTCAAAAGTTTTAGATTATTGCTGTCTTCTCGTGATATTTTGCATTTAATTTCATAATTTGATATCAAGGTAAGATTATGGGATTCGGATCCTCTAGATTTATTAGGATACTCTACCAAATAAATTTCCTTAAATTTTAACCATTCTTTAGTGATTTAATGGTCTAGATTATGCCATGTTAGCATTCCACTAACAATATTCTTAATTATTTTGTTTGCAATATTATTTTATTATTTTGAGAATATTATTAGTGGAATGTTGACGTGGCAGAATTTAGATCATTAAATAATTAAGGAGTGGTTAGGATTTAAAGAAATCTATTGGTAGAGTACCCTAAGAAATCTAGAAGATCTGAATCCAAGATTATGTAGACCTGTCTTAGCTTCTGTCTTCCATCATAATTGTTGGCCTTTCTCCCCGAGTACACCATCGCTGTACTTGGTGTTTTTTTTTTTTTTTTTTTGGTAATAAAATTTTCGTTACTTATCAAATTAAAAAAAAAAAAAAAAAATTTGTTGGCCAACTTATGCTTGAAATATATGGAACTCTCAGAGCACATTGTTATTTAAGGATGCTATGTATGTGACTAAAGGTTGATGGTAAACTTACAAGTTTGACATGGATACGATGCAGATTACACAAGGGATTTGCCTTTTGTTAAAATGAATTTTCTTTCATAATCTTTAAAAACAATATAAGAGCATCTCCAGTAGAATAGACAAATTTTTGTATTGTTTGGAAAATGAACAGTGATTTTTACCTTTTAGCTATCCATTTTTTCAAATACATTTTCCAACAGATTCTCTATCCCATTTTCTATCTCATTTAAATATTATTTCTTTATTCATTATTTATTCTTTTTTTAACAACTACACATCTTCCAACATTTTTTTATTCAATACTTGATTATTATAATAGGAAAAAAACATTTGAAGAATGAATAGTAGCCCATCGGACTTGATGAGCTACTGTTCATGAGCCAAAAAAAATTTGAGGTATAGAGAGTCTATTGGAGACCTATTTTGTAAGTTTACTCTTTATAGTAGAGAGGATTTTGTGTTTAGCTCTTCTGTTGGAGATGCTCTAAGATATGTTTAAATGATTCTGGAGACAGCATGACAGGGGTATAGTTCTCTGTTATTAGTGGGCCTACCTAGTGCTTGATGCTTCAGAATATGTCTGATCCATTAAAAAGAGGAACAGATTGTTATTGTGCTGGAGGTTTTCTAGATACTTCCTTAAGTTTCACTTATTTGTTCCTTTTTCATGTTGATCTAGTTGGGTGCATATGTTAGACATGGTGTATTATATCAACTTCTATTGATCCCAAGGCATAAATAGAACAAAGGGGCTTATTTGATCTTAGTGTGTTACCATCATCTCTGCCGGATGCATTTGTCATTACCAAAAAGTATCTCTAAATATATTTGTTGTAACAACAAACAACACTTTTTAATGTATAATAAGTTCAAATATCAATACCAGGTGTGCTACATATGGCATGATTTGTGTTGCATGCGAATTGGGTGTTGATTAGGTGCCCATGTTAGTGCCGGGTAAACCTATTGAGTAGAGTGGGCTATGACTTTGGCTCTTTACAATTTTACAATGCCAATAATATCATATTAATTATAAATATTAATTCAGTGGCAAGTAAGGAATGGTTCTATTAATAGCTTGCTTTTCACCATGGTTTAGTTATGTATTATCTTTTATTTTGTATACTGCAGATATATCGAACCACTTCCTCAAGGGTCATCAACTAAGTTTGAATTTGATAACATGATTGTTGGGCAAGCTATACCATCAAACTTTATCCCGGCAATCGAGAAAGGTTTTAAAGAAGCAGCGAATTCGTGAGTAGCATCATGTTATTATAATATTGCATGAGTTTTTCAAAGTATTATGGTCATCTTAGCTTTTTATTTTTTTTAGAAAGTATTATGATCTTATATCATACCATGGCCTAGTTTCATTGTGAATATGAATTGGTATAATGTTTGTTCTTGCATGTACAGGGGTTCACTAATTGGACATCCAGTCGAACATCTTCGTGTTGTTTTAACAGATGGTGCTTCCCATTCTGTGGATTCCAGTGAACTTGCATTCAAGTTAGCTGCAATATATGCATTTAGACAGGTTATTCTCAAATCCTGTGTTCAGGGTGTAATTCCCTGTAAAATGGATTTAAATTGTCTCTTGGCGATTTGGGTTGTTCTTAGTCTTTTAATTATAGTATAACCTAATTACTAGGCTTTCTTTTACTTCCATGCATTTATATTTCAATTTTTTGAAACAGTGCTATACAGCTGCTAGACCAGTAATTTTGGAGCCTGTCATGATGGTGGAGTTGAAAGTTCCAACTGAATTTCAGGGCACTGTTGCTGGTGATATCAACAAGTGAGTTTTTTTTGTTTTAACCAGAATATCATAAAGATTTTCTAATGCTTTTGTCTGATTATTTCGGTGCATTTATTGATAGGAGAAAAGGTGTTATTGTCGGAAATGATCAGGATGGAGATGATTCTGTTATTACTGCCCATGTAAGCTTTTTCCTTTTTCTTTTATGTATATATAACTTATGTATGCATATTTGTGGATGACTTGCATTTTTTTCAAGAAATTACTGGCAGAGTTTTGTTTAATTACTGCAAAACCTCAATGCTTGGGTTTCTTCTTCTTTTTATTTTTTTTACAAGTAAGAAAAATTGTATAAAAAGAAGACTACTACTTCATTAAAAAAATGAAGTAGCCAGAAAAAATTTGTACAAGTGACAGAAAAGAAAAACAAAAAAATTATTTACAAGAAGAAAGGGAATATCAAGACTCCTTGGAATATCTAGATTTTGATATTGATTTTTTTATTTTTTGGTTTTTATAAAAAAATAGTGAATTCTTTGGAAAAAAAGGGGCAAACCTCTGGTACACGGGGGTATACATATTCAACCAATCAAACAAGGATCTAAGAAATTGGATTTTTTATTGAAGCAATTAAGCCTCTATATTATCAAACATCCTAGAATTACACTCATCCAAGAACACCACACCAAACATATTAGGAATTTAGGATAGAATTCCATACAACAGAAAGAGTTGATTGATTGACTCCCCAGCCCCTTTGCACACAACACTAATTAGCAATGATATTCTTGCACTAGCTAAGAATTTTTCCATGAGCCACAGTCCAAGCAAAAAAAGCTTCCTCCTAAGGAACCTTGGTCCTCAAAATTGCATGCCATGAAAATCTGTTCTTGTTTCCCGTTGAATATCAAAAATGTCTTAAATGAATAGAGGAAATAGTTTCTGTGATTGGTTTTTAGATTTCAAAATAAACAATAATGTCTTGGCCTGTTCTCAGACATCTGGTTTGTCTTTCTCTGTAGCATATGGATGTTATATACCGTGCTTTATAAGTCTGGCATCAAGTAATCATGTATTCCACTGATCAAAAAATTTAAAAAAATGTAATAATGTATTTCCAGCTATCTTTTTGCTAAAAGTTCTGCACTAACTTCGTTCGTGACATTTTTATGAATTCCTATGAGTCAACTACATAAATTTTTTCTGCTGCTATGTTTCTAATTCCTATCTTACATCCTATTAACTGTAATCAATGTTTAATTTTTGCATGGAATGGTAGCATCTGATCAGTCCACAAAACCTATTATTTCCTACTAACATCCATATTGATGTCTAAAGCTGATGATTTGATTTTAGAGCAATGAGAACTTTGCTAATATGCTGATTTATTTTAGGAATTTCCAAATTCAAAACATTGGATTGTTATGCTAGCAAAAACTAGTGCAAATCAGTCTGCCATCATGCCAAATTGTCAATGTTTATTACGCTGTTGAATTCTTTGGTTTCAGTAGTCATATGTTTCTCAGAACCCCTTATCAAAATATAATGAATGTTTCTCAGAAGTCATTTTGTTGTCTTCCCAGGTCCCTCTGAACAACATGTTTGGGTACTCAACGTCTCTTCGTTCAATGACACAGGTAAAGCAGAACACTGTATTGTAAATGAAAATTTTTGCTTTACTTGTTTCCCAGTTGAATTATCTTGTTGACCTCTTTGTCCCTATCCGTGCAGGGAAAGGGTGAATTTACAATGGAATACAAAGAGCATTCAGCTGTTTCTAATGACGTTCAGATGCAATTAGTTAATACTTACAAGGGCACAAAACCAGCTGAGTAGTTGGGAATTTCAATTGAAGCATTTGCCCTTATATTAATTGATAGGTTAAATTTGTCTTGTTATAGTGATTTTTAATTTTTAAATCAACTTTACAAGGTTATTGTGATAAATTCGATCCTGTGGAGATCAATAAATTTTGAAAAGCAGAAATAAATTTAGGTGCCCATTTTTTGTTTGATCCTGTGTAATACACTAATAATACTACTCAACTTTCTAGTCGGACAAGCATGTATCATAATTCTTGACAGTGTATTGTTTCATAATCTAATATTTATCTTCATAGAGAGCAATACAATGTTTGTCCTGACTTTCTTGATGTTTGTTCCTTCAATTATACACATCAATCACCACAGATCTAGGCCTGTGCCATGCATGTATTTTCACATACATGAAAAGCTATAAATTCTGATTTTATTGGAATTCTACTTACAGGATAGCATATATATTTTATAGTGAAGCTGCTTCTGTTTGTCAATTTGTTTTGAGAATCATGCTGATTTGGGGATTTTTTTTTTTTTTTTTTTGGGGGCGGGGTGGTGGTGAAGGGGAGGGGGTATGTACTACTTTGGACTATTCCGAAGTGTGTGGGTTATTTGTGGCGTGCGCTAAGAAAAGATATCAATATTTGAGTTGTATTTTCTCCATGGAAGTGATGCCTGCATGGTCAAATGACCCAATTTATATTTCCTTTTCTCCTTTGTTGCTCAAAATTGTGCGTTTTCTTCAGCATTTATGTGCATATTGGAGCTTTATTGCCCAAGGTCCTAAACAACTCTCTTTTTTAGTGCTTCATAGCTGCCACTATTTTTATAAAAGTTCTTATAGATGACTGTACATAATAATATCCGTGAAGAGGTAAAGTACAATAATATCCGTGAAGAGGTAAAGTATTTGGTCATGTAATAGTGGCAGATGATTGTACGAGTAAAATTGGATTAAATTCTTAATGCTCATAGGAGGGCGCATCTAACCACCGAGCCAATTCAACCTAACCCAATACCGGAGATTTGTTTTTGTTTTCATGGGTTGATAAGTTGGGTTGGGTTGGGTTTGGCCTGTTTGGGTTAATAACTTTTTCAACTCATCTAAACCTTACCCAATAAATTAGTATTAAACCCCAAAAAAAAAAAAAAAAATAGTTCAATAAAATTAACCCAATTAGTGGCTAAATTATTAAACCCAATAAATTATTATTATTATAGTTCACATAATATACGTAATTATATTTCTATTTTTTAGTTTGATTTATTTTGGTATTTTGAGAATTAGTTTTGATATATTTGGAATATAATTTAGGTCTATTATGTGAATTATAATAATTTATTAGAAAAAAAAATTCTTAAATAGTTTTAATAAAAGTTCAAATTTTTTATAAGACATGAAACATATAAGCATAAGTGTACAACCCCAATAATCCAACCTAACTCATGTATGTTTGGTTGGGTTGGTTTCTACATGTCCAATGAGTTGGGTTGGGTTGAAAATTTATCAACTCAATGTTGGGTTAAAAAAATTCTCCAACTTGACCCATACACACTCTTGTTATTACTTATCCAATCAATGAATCCTTTTGATAAGGCCGACATGGGAATGATTTGAGCACAACTTGAAAGTAAAGAAACGAGACACCAATTTATTAACCTGGAGGAAGGTTGATAGTTATATTTTTGAGTAACTTAGGAAGAAACCACCCAAGCAAAGATAAAAATTTAATTATTGAAAAAGAAAAATGTTACCAAATGTTCTCTGTTCTCTAGTTTAAGAAGCTAAATTTTTAGTAACAAGTAGCTCTGCACAATCTGATACTTTTGGTCATTCGGTTTCGATATTACTTCCCCACCAAACTTGACATTCTCCTTACACATGTTTTCCAAGGAAATATGTAAAATTTCATAGCGGATTCTTCGATGATTCATGGACATGCATATGAAATATGTGGGAGTAAGACTTTTGTCTAATGTACTAAAACACCGGATGGGATAACTCTTAAGAGCATCCACAGCAGTGGAGCTAAAAATTTAGCTTTTTAGCTCTACCAAAAGTTACTTTATCTATTTTACCTATAGACATGCTACAAAGATGGATCTATTTTAGCTTTCACTACAATAAAATAATATAAACACCACAATAAAATAATATATCCTACTCACTAAAATAATATATCCTTTACAATAAAATAATATAAAATAATATATCTGCAACCAAAAAAAAAATCACAAAGACCGCCACAACCACCTATACCATTAGCCCACCACCATCACCGGTCACAACCACCACGGCAACCACAACATAACATAGAAAAAAAAAAAACCACAACCACAGGTAGGGGGGACGGCACCTATACCATCACCCCACCACCATCACCAGCCACAACCACCACGACAACCACAACACAACATAGAAAAAAAAAAAAAAAAAAAAACAAACAAACAAAACAAAACCACAATCACAAAGCACTGGGGGGCGGCACCTATACCATCATCCCACGACCATCACCGCCCACGACCATCACCGGCCACAACCACCACGGCAACCACAACACAACATAGAAAAAAAAAAAAAAAAAAAAAAAAAAAAAAAAAAAAACCCACAACCACAGCCGGGGACGGCGTGGGGTGAGGCGATTGACTACTGGGACGGCGTGGGGTGAGGCGATCGGCGGCTGGGACGGCGTGGGGTGAGGCGATCGGCGGCGGAACGGCGTGGGCGAGGCGATCGGCGGCTGGGACGGCGTGGGGTGAGGCGATCGGCGGCTGAACAGCGTGGGCCGAGGCAATCGGGCGGCCGGAACGGCGTGGGCCGAGGCGGCGGTAAACTGAGAGATGAGAGCTTGAGAGAGCTTGAGATAAACTTTGAGATAAATTGAGAGATGAAAGATGAGAGCTTTGGGAGCTTGAGTGACTCAGAGAGAAGAGGGACCGAGAGAGAAGACGGTGAGATAAAAGAAAAGAAAAAAAATAAGCAAACTAATATTATTTTAATCAAGAGGTGAATAAACAATTATTATTATTTTTAGATGGGTGCTACAGTGCACATCTATTTTTAGATGTGTACTTGTAGTGATTCATCTAAAATATATACATATGCCTCCACCGCTTTGCTGGCTCTTTTTGGTATAATGGTGGAGCTAAAATAGCATTATAGCTATTTAGCTCAACTGCTACAAATGCTCTAACAAAAAGAATGGCATTCTTATATAGTAAAAGAGAGATGCAAGAATACAAGAACTAAGGAATTTGGTACACGTGTCCTTGGTGGCATGATGGACAATACATATAAAAGAAATTAGATACATGAATTATTACAGCAGGTGTCCCAACAAAGTAATTTTTATTTTTTGTTCATGTGACATGAACTCTATGGAAATGAATTAATAAAATTCTCAGGAAAGAAACTGATTTATTTATTTATTATTTTTTTGTTCTTTGACTGGCAATATCCTGAACTCAGGCTTCAAGTCCTGGCAGCTAAGAGGGCCATGCCACTTGAGTTTCAATCTGAATAATAAAGAAAGATAAGCAAAACAAATTCAATTTGTGTTACACATTTACAAATTGAAATCCCATATTTCTTGTGTCTTTTTTTATATTAAAAAACTAAATGCTACTTTAGCCACTAACATTGGCGCTTACCAAACAGCAGGACTGATTTTTTTTTTTTTTTTTTTCAATTGCCCCATCCCTACTCCCTAGTAATCCAATATTACTTCAAGAAATGTTCAACACTGCGGAATTCAATCTAGTCCCTGTTCAATAAGGTACATTCTTCTGTCACAAAAAGATCCATGACAACAAACCCAAAATTACCAGTCTTAAAGCTAGAAACATACACTGATTAGAGTTTCTTGTGTAATTGTGATGTTCTTTGTAGGCCACATCCACTGGTCCAAACAAAATCTACAACTTTATTTATTTCTTTATTTCTTTTACTTTTCTTTCATTCCAAGGTCAACAATAAGCTACAAAATAATGGGTTAGTTCTCCCCTTTGTATTGATAATTACCAATGATGAAAGGCTACAATCCAGGCAGATTCATCCAAAATACCTTTGGCTTCTTCCATTAATTAAGCAAAACTGTTGCAATTTGATTAACTATGTGAATGCTTCTCGCAGTTCTGTGGGTAGCTCCAGATCAGGCTCAGATTTGCTGAGTGGTGAAAAATAGTGCTCTACCATGTCTTTGGACACTTGTTCCAAGCTCGGAGGATTCCACTGCAAATAAAACATGACAATTCAACAATTTAAATGTAATCGATGGACAATTATCTACTAATAATAAAAGTAGATTAGCAATATTGCCATCGACAAATCTGATTATCAATGATAGAACCCCAGTCTTCCACAGTACCTTCTCCTCTTACAACAACTTGCTTTTTTTAAAAAAAAAAAAAAATTTAGATTGGATTCTTAAATGCAATATTTGCAATATTGCTACCCCACTTGTCCAAAAGGCTGATAACATAAGCTGATGATACCTTTGGTGCCAGGTCCTTGTCTACCATTCGTGCCCGAACACCCTTTAGAAAAAGTACAGAAAAAAGTTAAGTAACTAGGATCATGAGGATTTGTTTTATTAAGAAGATAATCAAGAGAATGTATACCTCACAAAAATCTCTGGAAACCTGATTAGATATCCCTTGCAGTGACATTCGGTACTCACGTATCAAGCACTGATCAAGGGTCTGAAATCTACCTTCTCGTATCTGAGCCAGTATGGTGGTTAGGTCGTAATGCAATAGTTTCTTAAAGGGGAGGAGGAGGGGACAAGGGAAAAAGGCCCAGTTCTGAGTATCAGGGACTCACAGATTTCAAAGAAACCTTCAAGCCTAATGGTGAAGCTTCCTTAAGTCTCCTTAGGGTGGAAATGCACCATGCATCATTTGTTTTACTTGTCTCACTCTCCTGAGAGAATTGTTTAATTTAAAAACGCAATCACAACTCACAAGGTTCATCCAGAAAAGTATAGGGAGTAACAATTTAGAGAAATACCCACATATTTTGTTTCATTTTATTACCTTAAAGATGGTAATACTAGTATGCAACAATTACAACTCATACAGCCCAACCTTCAGGTTAGTACTTAAGAGACTCAACACACTATATAGATATGGTCCAAAAAGTCAAAAGGAAGAAGTAACCAATTCAAGACACACTTCCATTATTTGTATTTTTTTCTTTATTTTTTTATTTCTACACATGCTTTGGGTTGGTCTTGAACCCCTAACCTTAGCCTCCATCCCATTCTTAAGTTAAGAAGTGTCATTTGAGCAAGGGCTCATTAGCAATTCCATTATCTGTATATAAAATGTATCCCTACAAAATTACCTTCCAATCAACTGTGAGGTAGCTAAAGACATTCATCATAATTCTGTTAAGTTTTATTTTTTTAATTCAATAAAATGATTTTGGCTATATGGCTGCTTCAGTCATTCTAGCCACTTGTAAAGATGAAGATGACAGGAAGCATCTACAGGGTACTCAGATTGACTAATTGAAAAGTGTCTCCTTGATGAAGCAAAAAGTTTTAAAAATGATACAGTTCTCCAAGTAAGAGTTGGTATAGATATTTTTCATTTAATTTTCCTTTTCTCCAGCAATATGGTTTCTCATGCCTAAGATTTTCTGTTATTTTTTTTTTTTTTTACCATCAATTTTAAAAATAACAGAGAGATTTGAGTATGAAATCAGACATGTTGAACATTTTGCTCCATACAAAGTATCATGGAAATCTGTTATATTGTAATGGGTTAATACTTAATAGTTTAAAATAAAAAAGAAATATGCAAATCAACACGTTCTTACCAAGGCATCGATAATTTCTTCAACTGTATCATGGCTGAAACATTTATCAAGTATTTCAATCCTAGACAAAATTGCATAATAAATAGATCAGCATTTTATATCTGCTACGTAAATACTCACACACCTGAGGGTATAATAGACATACCTGTGAAGTACACTTATATTATCTAGATAGACAAGGTCACTACATTTTTCTAAAGAAGTTTCAATCACAGAAGGATCATCAGTATCCAATTTCCCAAGTTGTTCTTCAATTAATGCAAGCTTCTGTGGAAAAAAAGAGGCAATACTATGTTATATAAACAAGAAAGATGATTAAAACAAAGAAAGGGTCCAACAATCTTAACGGAGCTATGCGCATAGTGTGTAGCAAGCCCACAAGAAATCATTTCTGCTCCATTAAGTTTTTGTCCCGTGAGACCCAAGTACTCCCCTGCAAAAAGAAAAGATACAAACTGTATAAGAATTTAATTGAGAAGCAAATACAGGTGTCATCAATGATTCATCGTACTAATTGGTTTCTCATTTATCAAGACCTAATTACATTGTCATCATTGCTTGATATGTAGAAAGGGTCAAGTTAACCCCACAAGTTGCTCGGAAAACAACATTGAATAAAGTCACCCAGCTATCCAAAGTAAACTTTAGCATTAGAATATTTGTCATTGCAGCATCTACTTTCAGTATAATGGTCACAGAGGAAGTGACATCTTATGGTGCAATGAAACCAAATGCAGCTCCCCATATGTCAACTACCAACAGCCATAACAGTGCCTCAACACAAATTTTAGACTACAGAACTTTTAAAGCAATTTGCTAGAGCTTATTATCCAACATATACACAACAAATTCATGACAAGAGTCCTAATGCAATTTGTATAAAGAACATTGCTGAACCAACTGCCACTGTGTACTTCTAGAGATGAGAAGCATACTTCAAAATAAAAATATTTTGCAGAGGCACTTCATTCCCACATTCACTCCATTCCTATGAAAATCTGAGTGATTTGATTTTAATTTTAGAGGCCTTTTAAAAATTTCACGTTCATACATCCCTTAAATTTCTTCCAATGCAACATTACAAGAAAATCATAAAAGATTGAGGTAAATTCACATTAGGGCAGAATGTTCATCGCAAAAACAATGCTTTACATGATGTTTTTATCAGACTTATGCAAGAACCAGAAATAGTCCGAATCAACAAAACCATGTACAAGAAATTCAGTGAAAATTTTGACTACACGTGAAAAACTACAATGCACTACAGGCATACCCAGGTGACCAGGTAGATGTGAGAGGAAAAACGATGCGCCAAAGATCGGGGTGGAAACCAATTAGAGTTTCAGGAGTAGCAAAACCTGTGAATTGTAAGAATAAATTATTTTTGAACCTGTTTGAGCAAATGATGTATAGCAACTAAGGAATCTGAAACAAATAAGAAATCCAACACTATTTTTCCCATCACATAAATATGCAAAAAGAATCAAACATATAGTTTCATTCCTAGATTACATGGATTGGATAAGGGTGTGTAATGTGTACAAGTGCTAAGTCCCATATCGAGTGTTTACTAGGTTGAATTAGGCTATATATGGATTATGAAGAACCCCAATTGTAACCCAACTAGTCCTCTTGAGGTATAGTATAGATTTGGCTAGCACTTACTTGAGTCGATACAAATAGTGTTAGAGTCAACATGGGACTTGACAAGAACATAAGGAATTGAGTGGAAAGATTGTGATACTCAGTTATGTGAATTGGATAGGTATGTGTTGTGGGGACGTGTGTTAAGCCATACATCGGGTGTTACCAAGCTTGGGCTATATTGGAGATCACAAGCAACCCCAATTGTAACTTGACTAATCCTTTTATGGTATAGCATAGATGTGACTAGTGCTTCCTTGGGTCATGACAATAAGTGTATGCTAATGAAAGTAGAAGATCATACTCCTCAATTATCTAATAAAATTGAGCATTCAGTTATAAGTCAACAAACCAAATCCAACCTAACGCACGACAAATTTAAGTTACAAAAATAAACTTCCTTTAACGATATTAAATAATTAGTCTAATTTAGAGGGTGCAAAATAATTAAAAAATTTCTTCCACAAAAGAAAGTCGATGAAGGAAAAAAATTGAAACAATCATCAAAACCAACAACTAGATAAGAAAAGAAAAGTTTCTCAAAAAAAAAAAAGATAAGAGAAGAAAAGGACGAAAGTACATGCGAAGTTGCTACATACGCTTTATCGGTTGCAACCCTAAACATCCCAGAATTGAAACTCCAGCCCCACCACCCATAGTAATTCCATTCAAAAGAGCCACCTGCATGGAGATTATTATTACACTACCACGAATATACTGGGTTTTGACTAATGTAGTTATAATAAACAGAAAGTTAATGTCCAACATTTTATCATAGGGACTTGGGGCTAATAAAAATCATCCCCACATGAAAGGGAAAAAAATAATAATAAAAAAAGAAACAGTTCCGAGACTTTTGAGTAGATACCATAGTTCCCTAAACCAGAACTCAGTGACTTCTTTAACATAAGTACAGTAGGGGAAAAAAATTCAAAACTTTTTGGGAAAATTTAGAAAATCCAAGTATGCTAGCGAAAGGAAGGATAAAATAAAAATAAGAGGAATGTCAAAATATGGTGGTAATGGTAAGAGTGTAAAGAAAATTGTTCAGTGCTAGAATAGGAGCCAAAGATCAATATAGTAACAAAACCAAGTATCTTTTGATAAATTGATAATTGAGAGAGGGGAAATTGAACCTTAGACGTCTTAGTTGGAAACACTAGGAGGAACTAGTTGAGCCACAAGACTCTTAGCCATAACAAAACCAAGTATCTCAAAGAAAACTCTCCATAAATGACCATATCAAAGCTATATTGATGGTAATATAACACTCCAAACATAAGAGCCCCCAATATATTAGCCACTATGCTTAAAAAGAGAAAGAAAGAAAAGTAAAACTTACATGTGGCTTCAAATATGTACCTAAAATGTATATGTAAGTATATAACGTTCTAAAAAATTCCTTACAATCTTCCATTTTCCCTGCATAGAGTTAACCAATGGTTAATGGGTGATTCTAGTGAAAAAACAAGCACCAACTCCATAACAAAGATTAGCAACTTAAAGATTTGCGAAGTACTTAAGTATAAAGTTTTCTTTAGCTTTATCAATGACTGACCATCACAAAACATTCTGGATGCACCTCCATACTTTATTGATCCCACTCTTATACCGTAAACACCGGGAATATGTTCAAACTCTCAATTCTTATGGAAAGATCAATCCAAGGTAGTGTAAAGAAACAAATTCTGAGATCCATGTATCTATGGGTCATTTAATACTAATATTGTCACCTCATTTCTAATTTTTTATTTAATAAAGCTATATTTACTAATACACTATCTTACTCTTGCTTATCCATTTTTAATTTTATTTTTATTTTTTTTATAATTAGATAGATGGGGGAGGGGAGATCTGAACCATCGATGTCTCTGCTGGAAACACTAAGAAGTGCCAACCAGATGAATTACAAGACTTTTGGCTATCTTACTCTTGCTTAACCTAATCTTAAGACTTCTTCAATTTCCTCCCAAACAAAGCAACAATCAAATTTGGCATCTTTTGTTTGGACATAGAAGATCCCATTACCATTAAATATTCTCTATAGTTCCAGCTTAGGTTTACTGCTAAGTGCTAATAACTGCATCCCACAATCCTATCTCATCTCCCTCTAATTAAGGCTAGCTAGCCTAGCTTTCTCTAGATCATATACAATGAAGAAAAATAATCAGTTCGCAATAAAAATTAACTTTTAAGTAAATGACCTTTTCCAGCTAAATCTTAAAAGCAGAAGTAAGATGAGTCTATTACCTGCATTTATCATATGATAAAGTGTCACAATATCTCCGCCAGCACAAAATGCCCTGCCACTGCCCTTCAGAGAATGCAAAACAATGTATAAGTTTTTAACTAGTTCTTGAGAAAAAAATAATCACAACTAAAATTTATCTTTCCCACTAGAAATATTACATGTAAATGAATCCAATATCTGATAAAAGCATAGATGTTTTTTTACCTTCATTGCCACAAAACCAATATCTGGATTATTTTCCCAAGACGTGTACAACTTTTGCAATCTAGCCCCCTAGAAACCAAAGACAACTCATTAAAACACAGATAAATGTTTCTAATTTGTAATACAGAACAACACAAACCCATATAACAAAATCAAAGAATATAAATTTTAGCCACTAGGGAGAAAAACAATAAGTCTACTTGCACAATAAAGTCCACAACTTTTTTCACAACAGTTGAGCTTGCAAGTTGTAATGTACAAATCATAATTTGCCACCTCAACAAGTTGTGAATTTAGTTCTGTCTCTAGCTTTAGTCAGAGCAAACTCAAGCCATATAACTATGCATAATAATAGTTGTCAATTTAAACACCATAACAACAATAACCCAAGTAAGGTTTTCAATTGAACCAATTGGAGGGTATATAACAACACAGATACAGAGAATTATACAATTGGAGTAAACCCAATTACACATAATGATTCTCAACCAAACACCATAAAAACAAAGACCCAGAAAACAAATCTTCCAACTGAACCAATCTTACAAATTGGGTACAAACCCAATAGCCAAAAACACCAACACACACAGAGTATCTAGTAAAAAACACACCATTGCAGTACTAAGACAATTGAGCACAGAAGGCCTGTTCAGAATTGCTGTTCTAGACCAAGCTTTGCCCTCAACCAATACCTGCAGAGAGAGACACAGAGAGAAAGAGAGTTAGTGTGTGGGGGTTAACGAAAGAGAATAGACAAAAGGGTATTCTTGAAAGTTGAAACTGACTTGGTTTTCAAGTTCATCGGTAATATTAGTGTCCGGAAGAGAACAGAGATTCCTTGTGTGGAATTGGTTGAGGAAACGAAGACTGTGAATGTGAAGATTGTTGCGCCTCTGCAACAGGGCTGCCTTAAACCTCTGCATCATTTAGCTCACCCACTCTTCCAAATTCTGCTCCAACACAACACAACCCAAGCTCTCTGCTCTCTACTGATAAATTGATAATAAACAATTCTGAGGAAAAAATTAAAAAACTATGAGAAGAACAGAAGAAGAAGAAGAAGAAAAATGCTAAAATATTATTTTTATCCCTAAATTTTAAAATATTTATTTTTTAACCTTGAACATGGCAAAACATTCTTTTTTAAGTCCTTCTGTCTATGACAGTCTACGTGGTTAAGAGAGAATTGACTTAATATCTGACTTGAACTGAACTATTTTATTTAAAAGAATTTTTTTTTTGAAAAGTATTTAAAAGAAACTAGCCTCACGCGCGTGCTCAGAAGCTCTTCTATTTTTTGGATAAGGGTTAATTTAGTGTATTTATTATAATTTGGAATTATTACATTTTTCAATCAAAAAAAAAAAAAAAAAACCTAGGGGTGTGATGAGTGTCATGTGTGGAGAAATAATTTTCCAATCACAATAATTTTTCATCACAAAAAATCTAGGAGTGTGATTGGAAAATTATTTCTCCACACATGACACTCATCACACCCCTAGGTTTTTTTTTGTGATTGAAAAATGTAATAATTCCAAATTATAATAAATGCCCTAAATTAACCCTTACCCAAAAAATAGAAGAGCCTCTGAGCACGCGCTCAAAAATAGAAGAGCCTCTAAGCACGCGTGAGCGCGTGCTCGGAGGCTAGTTTGGTAATGAAAAATATAATCATTTTTACTGTTTTCTCTTTTTCGAAAATTCAAAGTATTTACATCTTGTACTTTGTTTTTTTTTTTAATATATATATATACACATCTATTCATGAACTATTTTAAAAATCCTACTTTTTAGCATCTCACGTTTTCCTTTTTTTTTTTTTTTTTAATCTCTTCCATATTTTGGAAAAAAAAGACTCCTACAATAAAACTACTATTATAATTTCTCCTTCCATATTCTTATATTTAGGCACTAACATAATTGATTTTGAAAGAAAATAAAATGCTAAATTTTAGGGAAAAAAATTTTAAATCTAATATTCCATTCTTGTAAAGTTTCTCACGTTCTCTCTCTCTCTATCTATGTACTATTTTAAAAATTTCCACTTTCTATCCCACGTTAAACATCTAAAGTTTTCCTTTTTTTTTTTTTTTTTAATACCTTTTTGGTGTTGTTGATGTTTTTTTTTTTTTTTTTTTTTTTTTTCAAATTTTATATATGACAGATTATCATTTTTGTCATGTACTATTGCTCAAAATCGCACTTTAAATTTAGACCAAAGCATTAAACTAAGTATATACTCCTCTCTTAATTTAATCTTTAATTTACTTTTGAAATAAATAATACGTTTTTTTAATGAAAAATGAAATCGTTTTTATTGTTTTCTCATTTTCGAAAATTCAAAGTATTTACATCTTGTACTTTGTCTTTTTTTTTAATATATATATACACACATCTATCCATTTACTATTTTAAAAATCCTACTTTTTAGCTTCTCACGTTTTCCTTTTTTATTTTTTTAATCTCTTCCATATTTTGGAAAAAAAAAGACTCCTACAATAAAACTACTACTATAATTTCTCCTTCCATATCCTTATATTTAGGCACTAACATAATTGATTTTGAAAGAAAATAAAATGCTAAATTTTAGGGAAAAAAATTTTAAATCTAATATTCCATTCTTGTAAAGTCTCTCACGTTCTCTCTCTCTCTCTATCTATGTACTATTTAAAAAATTTCCACTTTCTATCCCACGTTAAACATCTCAAGTTTTCATTCTTTTTTTTTTTTTTTTTTTTTTTTTTTTTTTTTTTTTTTTTACGTTTTTGGTGTTGTTGATGTTTTTTTTTTTTTTTTTTCAAATTTTATGTATGACAGTTATCATTTTTTGTCTTTTCCTAAAATGTAGTTTTTTTAATCCTAAAATTTAGTCATTTACTACACATCCATAACATAAGTAAATAAAACTTAAATTGGAAATTTTATGTGAAGAGATACATGTTAATTGTATACAAAATAAATCTCACGTTTTCCTCTTTTTTTTTTTTTTTTTTTTTTTAATGTCGTCCATATTTTGGAAAAGAAAGACTCCTACAATAAAACTACTACTATAATTTCTCCATCCATATCCTTATATTTAGGCACTAACATATCTGATTTTGTCTAAAAATAAAATGCTAAATTTTAGGGAAAAAAAATTAAAAGTCTAATATTTCATTCTTGTAAAGTCTCTCACGTTCTTGGTGTTGTTGATGTGGGTTTTTTTTTTTTTTTTTTTTTTTTTTTTTTTTCAAATTTTATGTATGACAGTTATCATTTTTTGTCTATTCGTAAAATGTAGTATTTTTAATCCTAAAATTTAGTCATTTACTACACATCCATAACATAAGTAAATAAAAGCTTAATTTGAAAATTTTATGGCAAGAGATACACGTTAATTGTATACAAAAGAAATATAGTTTCTATTACAAAAGAAATTTTTTTACAACAGTTTCTTAGATAACAACCACTTTATGTGAGGTTTAATACATATAATAATTCTTGTAAAGTCTCTCACCCGAACTTATCTAATATTCCATTCCAATGACTCCTCAATGCAATCCAAAAGTTTGTGCGTACGTGAACCCGAGAGAGATAAAAGAATTAGGGTTAAACCAAGTATTTAAAAAAAAAAAAACTTTAATTAACAAACCAACATTTGAATGTATATGTTGTTAAAGATAATAGCTTAAGTTTGTTAGAGTTTGTGTTTGAAATTTTTGAATTCAAATAGAAATAGAAAATTCTTCTCCAAAAAAAAAAAAAAAAAAGAAAAAAAAAAAAAGAAATAGAATAAAGCAAACATTTGAATAAAGTGAGAGTGAAAGATGGTGGAAGATGATTGGGTGGATGACGGAAAAAGAAACTGAAGGAGAAGGATAATATTGTGGTGGATGTGAGAACGTGGGTTTTTTTTTTTTTTTTTTTTTGAGAACAAACGTGGTTTTAATAGGTGTAGCAATCCAACTTTTACAATTACCTTCAGTTATATATATTTTTTTGAAACGTAAAATATATTGGAGAGTTGGAACTAAAAATTTAGGATCAAATAGTTTGTAACGGAAGATGTGGGTTTTTTTTTTTTTTTTTACAAAAAAAGTGTGTTTGTTTAATTTTAATTTTTTTAAATGGATAAAGTAATTTGAAAAGTATTAGGAGAGTGATCCTATTTTGTAGGCAACATTTTAATGGGAGTTAAAGATGTATCTATTTATCAAAAAAAAAAAAAAAAGTGTATATATCTATTTAGTTTAGTTTTTTTTTTTTTGATAAATATTTAAAAAAAAAATTTAAAAATTAAACTAAATAGATATATACACCTTTTTTTGGATAAACTTAGGGTGTTTTTTTTTTTTTTAATAATAATAAAATAGTATTAGAAACTTGGTTTCTTTTTAGGAAAAAAACAACAAAAACGTAGGTATTAAAAAAAATAAACGTTAATTTGAAGAAGTGGGTTAGTGGGAGAGTGTTTCTATTTTGTAGGCAATATTTTAGTGTAAGTTAAACATGTTTTAGTCATTTACTACACATCCATAACATAAGTAAATAAAAGCTTAAATTGATAATTTTATGGCAAGAGATACACGTTAATTGTATACAAAAGAAATATAGTCATGGTTATAATTTTTAAAATGTAAACAAAGACTATTAAAAGAGGTAAAGGAAGCCATCTTGTTTAATTGTTGGAGAATGATTTTGAATACTTCTTTTGTAGCATAAGACAGCCCTATCTTTGGATCACAATACCTACAACATGAAATGACAATTCATTAAGAAGTACAATGATGGAGTATATGAAGGAACCATTTATTTCAAAATTACATTTTAAAATAAAGAAGAAGGGGAAAAAAAAAGAGTTAACGTGATACATATAAGAAAAAAAAAAAAAGTAGAACTTAAAGAAAGTCAATCATAAACAAAAGAAAAGAAAACAAAGAGGAACTTGCAAAAGATAGAACCTGAAAATTTGTTGAAGCCTCTGAGAGTAAATATCTTTAATATGAAGAAAAAGAGAAGAGGATGTAGAGCTAAACTAAATGTCTTTAATTTGAAGAAGAATGAGAGAGAAAAAGTGAGATAGAAACTGTAAAGCGTACGTGAGTATGTGGTTTTAAAGTGTAGGAGTTTTAATTTACATATCTATCCTCGGTAGTTGTAAACTTGTAAGTGGGTATAATGAAGGTATCTTAGGCATAAAAATGTGGAATCCAAACAGGGGAAGCCCCTTAAATAGTAGTATAGATTATAGTATGGGCACACCACACACTTGATAACAACTTTTTCAAAAGGATGATATCACCGTCGCTTTGTTTGAGAATAATTTTTTTTGGGTAAGTTATTTGCATAACGTGAGACAAAAAATTAAATATTAGCTTATTTTTAAAAAATAAAAACTTATTTACATCCAAGGATGGATTTAGAATTTCAAGCTAGAGAGGGTTGAAGTATAAGAAAAAAAATTATAAATAGACATCTATATAATATTAACAAATTATAAATACATAAAATCATTATTACATAATACATTAAAATGCAATCATCTACCAAAAAAATAATTTTTTTTTTTTTAAATACTAGGTTAGCTAGGATTTTTATTTTTATTTTTTAAACTTAGAGCATTCAATGTAGTGGTGCTAAAAATTTAGTTTTTAGCACATCAAAAGGCTAATTTATCTATTTTTCCACCTCATTTTACAATATACCCAACATCAAATATTCTTATGTTCTATTTTTTTCCCACTTCATTTCAAATATTATAAACAACTCAATAAAATAATAAAGAAAGAGATAGAATTTGATTTTTTTAATTGAAGGTAGAGGGATAATCTTAATAAATATTGTATTTTATTTTTAAGAACTTGTTACTGATCAATTGATATTTATACTACTTCTTCGTAGTAGCAAAAAAATTTAGTTTTAGCTTTTCCAATAACACATGGTTTTTTGGTGATAAAATATTTTTTTGCTAAAATATAATCAACATTATGAATGTTTAATTATTTTGTTTAAGTTTTTCGATTGAATAGTTGCTAGTTGGAAGGGGGAGTCAAAAGTTTTGGAATGGGGGCAACTACAAAAATAATGTATATAATTTGTAAAAAAAAATTGGACTGGGGGGGCTCGGGTCCCCACCGGTCCGTCCTGTTTACATTCTTAGCGCAATGGTCATTCTATAAGTACAAAATTTTTGTGGGGTGGAGGGTAAGAGTCGAGTTCAAATCTCTAGGAGGAAGTTTCACACACATATATATTTAGATGATTCTAGAGTAGAATTTCTATCTTATATATAAAAATAAAAATAAAAACTAAAACTTATATTATTTTTGAAATAAAGCAAAAACAAAAGAATAGTTTGGGACTCACAAATAATAGATAATTTAAACTAAAAACTAGCTTATAATTGGTTACCAAACACACACCGAATCATAAAAATTCTAGTCAATATAATTCTTATGTAAGGCCATTCTATCCAACTTTCCTCACTTCCTCTTGCATTAGGCAAAACGCAAAACACAATAAACTTTCATTCCATGACATTAAGGGCCCATTTGGTAGAAGAGTTTGAGAAATATTGTTTGGGTGTTTTTGATATATGTGTGGGTAAAAAAGTGTGTAAAAATGTGTGTAATGTTGTTTAAAATGTGAAAATGTGTGTTAGAACTTACTTGCCAAACAGGCCCTAAAACCCAAATGTCCAACCCCCTCATAGCCACAACCTCAACCAGCAAGTTCAAAGGAATGATATTCTCTCAAACCTAATTACCATAATAATTTAAAAGTGATATAAAAGAGTAAGTATAGGGACACAGACAAACTCAAATTCATAACATGTTTAGGTGTCATATTGTGATTGGTACACCTATTTTTTTAGTGGATTGAGATCCTCTAGAGTTCCTAGGGGTACTCTACCATATAGAGTTTTATTAATCTTAACCATTCATTTATTTTAAAAGGTCCAAATTTTTCCATATCATTAATCCACTCACAAATCCCCTAAAATAATGGTTTAAAAAATAACTACTCATAAATGATAATTATTGCCTTACACCTTTTACCTAAATCAGGTCTCAAAGAAAACGTGAAGTCATCTTCTCCTTCCCCTCTTCATTTTTCAATTTGTTCCACAAATCGTTTTGGTTGTTAATTTCAAAGCATAGGCTCGACTGAAATGGAACATAGAAAAATCATATTTTATGATCCTAAATGCCAATCATGTACTTGAAAAGAAAAAAAAACATGTATATGCTTAATTTTAATAAAAATGATGGAAGACTAAACAAATTGGAATGAAAACCCAGGTGTCTCAGCCATTCATATATCATATATGAAATGGGTTTAATTAGATCCAACGGTAAAAAAAAAAAAAAAAAAAAAAAAAAAAAAAAAAAAAAAAAAAAAAAAACTCATTAATGCTAATATTCTAATTGATCTCATTTATTATCACTTATTTAATACATTCCATACTTATTTCTAAACCCAAAAAAAATTATACATTTGATTTTCTCTCTCCAATACACGTCTCTCTCTCTTTCTCTTTGCACTTTTCTCTCTCTATCTCCTCCATGGCTCTTCCATCTCCATGGCCAAGTTCTTGGCAGCCAAAAAAAGAAAAGCCACAATCGCCGGACTTTGTTGAATAACACAACTATTGCTTTTAGTTGTTCTCTATCTCCACGTTTTATCAAGTTGATTTCGTGAGCATATAGTTGAAGATTGTATATTATTTTTTAAAGTTTTGAAGATGTAATAGATGGATTGTTTTCATAAAAATTAGTAATCTGGGGTATACTAATAATGAAAACGTTTTGGAGGAAGCCTGTTAACAATTTTGCCCAAAACGTGTTAATGCCTCCAAGGACGGCTTTCAACGAAATACACATGTTGAAAAAAAAATTTCAGTTTATTTTAAATATTTTCTAGGAAAGGAAGATAAGAATTCTTCGATAATTAGTATATTACCTTAATCAATAGGATTGCATTGTTGTAATGAATTTGCTAGAATTGCACTATTGTCTTGTAAGCAATAGCATTTGTTATGATGGTTATAAAGTTGCAACTGAATTGCAACAACGAAAAGTGCAGTCTCTATAAAAATTTCACAAATATCACAAATACAAAATGATGGAAATATAATTGCTCAAACTAGAATTTTAAACTAATTTCTTCCAAAATATTTAATGTCGTTGTCCAATAGCTGTGTTTTTTTGTTTTTTTGGGTTCTTTGGCAACCTATTCGTGGAGGTGGAAGAGCAATGGAGGAGAAAGAGAGAGTGTTCTAGAGAGAGAAACGTGGAAATAGAGGACAACTAAAAACAATAGTTGTGTTATTCAACAAAATCCAGAGGCTTGGCTTTTTTTTTTTTTTTTGGTTGTTGCCAACGACCGGCCCGTGGAGGTGGAAGAACCATGGAGGAGATATAGAGAGAGACGTGCAAAGGGAAAGAGAGAGAGAGTCAAGCGTATAAATTTTTTTGGGTTTAGAAAAAAGTATGGAATGTATTAAATAAATGATAATAAATGAGATCAATTAGTATATTAATATTAATGAGAGTCTTTTTTGACCGTTGGATTTATTTAAATCCAATGGTCTTAAAAAGGTGTAACTCTTTGGAGTTACACTCGGTGTAATTCTTTGGAGTTACACCATGTGTAATTTGAACCCATCTCATCATATATATATATATATATGCTTCTTGTTCTATGTGCATAATAATCAATTTTCTACATAAGCAAATTTCTTTTGCATTTAATGCTGCAATGTCATAGCCACTATTCGCATTTAAGGTAATAACTATCATTTTTTTTAAATCATTATTTTTGTAGATTTGTTAGTGAACTAATGATATGGCAAAATCTAGACTTGTTATTATAAATGAAATGTTAAGATTAAAAAAACTCTATATGGTAGAGTATCCTAAGAACTCTAGAAAATCTCAATCCTTTTTTAGTAAGTACATGTGGAGTTATGTGTAAATGCTGAAATTTAATCACAATTTAACACCCAAATGGCCAAACATATTATAAAATTACATGTAAATGTTGGTATATGATTGAATTGAGGAATATAATATATTTTTACAAAACTTTTGCAAAAATTAGCAAGATATTTTAATTTTTGTCTGTAAGTTTGGCTTTTATCCCAAGAAATAGAATCCCCACATTTATACTTTTTTTTTTTTTTTTTTTTTTACAACCCCTCAAAATTTTTTTTTTTTTGGTACTTTAGTATTTAGGGAGGTGCCTTTAGACCAAGGTCATCATAAAGTAAAACAATTACAGAGTCCAACATTTTATTTATTTATATTTTTCAGGGGACACCGAGATGGTAGACTTAAATGTATTTGAAGGACATGAGTAAAACCCAAGATACCATCACATTCTTAATTTTATATATATATATATATATATATAAACGTAAATATACTTTTGATCCCTATATTTTCGGTCATTTCTCGATAGGACAAAATCGTTGGTGGAGGTAGCAAACACACCTATTCCCGATCTGCCATGGACGAGCCACCCCAAGCCTTATCTCCTCCGCCTACGGCTTCACATGTGGTCCGACTTTCCTCTCCTTTTTCAATTGCAAAACTTTGTTCCTCTTGTTCTGGGTTTGTTTTTGTTTTTGTTTTTAGAGAGAATGTGGAGTTGTTTGATTTTATGGGTTTTTTTTTGTGTGTTTGTTTCCCAAGAAAATTTAAGGGTTTATGGGTTCTTTGGAGATTGGGTTGGTTTCTGTGTTTATGGGTTTGTTTCTCGTGTTTATTTATCGTTTGGTTTCTTGGATTTATTTTTGTTTTTCTGGATTTGATGGAGATTAGATTTGGTTGCTGAATTTGGATTTGGGGTTTGCTAGAGATTGGTTTGGTTGCTTCTTGGACTTGGGAAGAACATGAAGAATATTTCTGTTAGTATTTAATTTAATTTTTCTTCTTTTCGTTTGTGTTCTTCGATATGGGTTTGAGTTCTTGCCTTCTTGGTAGCTGGGTTTGTGTTATTGTGATTTGAGTTTTGGTTCTTTGGGTTCGTGTTCTTGTGATGGGTGAGTTCTTGGTTCTTTGGGTTTGTGTTCTTGTGATTGGTTTGAGTTCTCGGTTCTTGGGTTTGGTTTGTGAAGAACATGAAGAACAAGCTGAAGAACATGAACAACATTACGATAAATTTTTTTTTTTTTTTAAATTTAATTGTTTTTCTTATATATTTTTTTTTAATTTTCTAAGGTGGCTTTTAAAAAAAAATTAAATTGTTGATGTGGCATTTAAAAAGGCCAAATAAAATATTTTATTATTATTTTAATAGCCACGTCAGCATTTAACGTGCCAACAAGGCAATCCGTTTGTCACATCAGATTTTTTTTGTTAGTGGGTTGTGGCGGAGACCAAAGGAGAGTCGATTTTCTGATTTTGGGGACTGACTTAGGAGCAAAATTAGTTTAGGGACCAAATCGAGAAATGACCCAAAATGTAGAGACCAAAAGTTCATTTATGCCAAAAGAAAAATGAAGAACTTAAATTTTTTTATTTTTTTTAAAAAACTTGTTAATATCTCAAATGTTCTGGAAGGTGTATTTGCATCTATTCCGTTCACGGTTCATTGCTAATAAGGAAAAGGTTCCATTGCATGGTGCATGGTGACACAATCTGTAACTGGCATGTTGACACATTGCACGGTGGTGACACAATTTCTAACTGTAAGAGGTTGCTCTCTCATCATCATCGATCATCACTCTCACCTCTATTTTCGATTACCGTACATCACTCTTCCATCTTGCTTCCACATCCCATAGTTTTCTCTCTCTCTATATATATCACCATTCCATGTTTCAACTTCTCCTTCACTCTCTATGTATCTAGTTCTCTAGCTTGAAGAACCACACTTTTCAAATGGCAAAAAACCCAGTTACAGTTCTAATCACTGGCGCGGCTGTTATATAAACCATTCCTTTCTTATTATATGACTTTATTTTCAATATATACTCTTTTGTTTTGGAAGCTTAGAAAATGTGGGAAATGGCACAATATGATTTTCAAATGATGAAATATTTATTTATTATTCATTATGAATCTTATGTTATATATGATAAAGAAAGCAAAACCCCCTCTCAACTAAGTCTAGCACAACCATTTAGCTTGGTTGAGGTGGTTCGAAGTGGGTCTTGCATTCAATGGAAGTTTCATTCTCATCTTTTTCCTTTGATTGGAAAACAAACAAATGGATAGGTTCTTTTATTTCATTACATTTTTTTTTTTGTCTCAAATGTTGCCAAAATTTATCTACAAACAATATTTTAATTATTTATCTTCAAAATTATCCATAACTACATTTGGAAATCCTGTTTTCTATTCAGTTCATGACTTCCAGCAATGCTGTTCTATGATATAATTCTTAATGCAACTGTTTAAATCCGCGGTTATCTTTGTGTGATGAGTTTAAGTGCCATTTTTGTAGATAATCTAAAGAAGTCCTATAAGTTTTAGGTGCTTTGTTGTTGTTATAATCATTATTATCTTATTATACGTTGTAGTCTTTTCCAAATAGTGGGAAAGAATGAAAATTGAAAGAAAAGCTTGATTTACAACAATATGACTGTTGTTACATGTTAGTAATTATGTTAAGGAGCAAGTGTATTTGATTTTCAATTGTATACGTTGGCGATTCTTTCTTCTAGACATGATAATATATAGTTTTTGTATATGTAGCTCAAAATTTTGATTTTGTTCAACAGGGCAAATAGGTTATGCCATTGCTCCAATGATTGCAAGGCGAATCATGCTGGGTCCTGATCAGCCTGTGATTCTGCACTTGCTAGATATTGAACAGGCGCAGTCGAATCCTTGCATGGGATAAAAATGGAATTGACTGATGTTGCCCTTCTCTTCTGAAAGGTTTGTCCCTTATCTTGAGAGCTAATTCTAGGTAGATAGAATTATTCTCTTCACTGAGGTTTCTTAACTTGTGTCATGAATATGGTTCAATAAGTGTGGTTGCTACCACAGACATTGTTGAAGCTTGTAAAGATGTCAATATTGCCGTTATGCTTGGTGGATCCCCACGGAAGGAAATTACATTGAGGAAGGATATGTTGTCTACAAATGTGTCTATTTACAAGGCTCAAGCTTTGGCCTTGGAGGAGCATGCTACTGCAGATTGCAAGGTGATCATATAAATGCACTTGAGTGTGTAGATATAAGATTTTAGAGACATCCATTGGCTTGTAAAAAACTATTGATTTCAGCATCCTGTTCTGTTATTATTAGCTTGTAAAAATATATCCCAGTACATTCCTCGTCTCGCTATCATTTCTTGTCCATACTCTTTGTCATAGCTCTATTGCTTCTATTTAGTAGTAATTGCTTTGTAGCATGCCTTTTGGTTACCTTCTTTGGTTGTTGATGCAATCTGAATGTATATGTCTTAGTTGTTGTTGAGCAACCTGATCTAGAGTTCTTTTACATCTTAAGACTAATTGATCAGATATTCTTTTTATGTCATGATTTATACTATTTCACTAGAAAGAAAAATATTTTAAAGTCATTGAAGAGAAGTGTTTGTCCTCTCTGTTAAGATTGGAGAAGTGTATGTAACAGTGTCACTAGTTCCCTGGCCCCCTCTCCCACTCTGAAAATAGAAGAAAAAGGAACTTCTATCAAAATGTACCATTCAGGCCAATCTTTAAATTCAAAATATTTGTATTTGTTTTTTTATTAATCCTCTCAAACATTGTGTCTATGTGCTATTGTTGTGCAGTTAATTTTTGGAATCGATGTCATCACCTAAGTTGATGCATTTTCATTGCGTTTATTTTGCGGTATTAGTTGTTGCCAACCCAAAGAAACGCAAATGCACTCATCTTAAAACAATTTGCTCCTTCAATCCCAAAGAAAAACGTCACATGCCTAACACAACTTGATCACAACAGAGCTTTGGGCCAAATAGCCGAGAGGCTAAAGATTCATGTTTGTGATATCGGGAATGTAATCATCCTGGGAAATCACTCTACAACTCAATATCCCGATGTCAATCACGCAACTTTCACCACCGTAAATGGAGAGAGACTAGTTAGAGAGCATGTTGCTGATGATCATTGGTATCTCAACATATCCAACATGTTTATCTCATTATCACTTTCACATGTTTAAATTACTTGGAAACATAAGTTGATAAATTACTTTAAACTTTTCAAATGGGAGGCATAGTAACTTTGGGTTCAAATTCAGGACCACATACCATGATAAACTACTACTTGTTCTAAAAGTTTAAAACTATTAGGAAATGGAAAATTTAATTATTTAATTATTGTTCTAGCATAACTTGTATCTAAGTCAAATACATAATTTTATCAACATTCAGAATTTTGGTAATTGTAGCAATCCCTTCCCCTCAAAATAAGTAGTGATTGGTCATCTTTGAAGAGAAAATTGACCTAGTGAAATTATGTCTCTCCTTAGATCACCTTGATTCTTTTAGGCAATAGCTTGAGGTGTCTTTGTCAAGTAGTATCTACATGCCAATTACCTAACCCAGGGGATCCCAATTTTTAGGGTGTAGGTGGTAACAATTGTTATACTTGAATTTGTACTAATCAAAAATAAAATTTATATACTTCAATTTGTCTTGAACCCTGTTAGGACCTGGCTTTGATATTGAAAAATTATTGAACTTCAAAGTTTTAGGATGGAGTGGGGTACAGTGAGTGTGCATGTTGCCATGTTGAAATTTTAGGTTGCAACCCTTTGCGGGATCTTCAACAACCTAGTTATGTTGACAATATTCACATCTCTAAGCATCCTTGTCAACTATTTACTCGCTTCACTCTCAACACATATACTTTTAAAAAATAAATAAATTTTGTTTGTCATAGGTTAAAAGTCGAGTTCATCACCACCATACAGCAGCGTGGTGTAGCCATTATCAAAGCTCGGAAAGCATCGAGTGTGCATTTTTACTGCTTTGCAACGGCCGCTTGTGATCATATACATGATTGGGTTTTCAAGACTCCCAAGGTTGATTCCGTTTCACCTCAAATAGCATTTGATCATGCTGACCTTAATTATTTGCCTTTCAGATTTTGTTTTTGTTTTTTTTTTTTTTTAATTACTATCTTTTGTAATTCTTCCTTTGGCTTTGTCATTC
The DNA here is from genome assembly GCA_028216015.1 of Quercus dentata. Lineage (NCBI taxonomy): Eukaryota > Viridiplantae > Streptophyta > Magnoliopsida > Fagales > Fagaceae > Quercus > Quercus dentata. The sequence goes on from CP116447.1 coordinate 35,016,684, forward strand.
AAGGAACGTGGGTTTCCATGGGAGTGGATTCGATGGCTCTTATGGGATCCCACCTGGCCTAATTTACTCTTTTCCTTAAATGTGAGAAAGGGAAATGGTCAATTGTGCGGGGTAAGTTCTGTGGCTTCTATATGTTGTAAATTTAACATCTTCTTTCCTTGAGAGTTGAACTTACTTCCAATGTTTGAAACTACAAATCACTCGTAAATTTGCATGGAGGAATATATCTTGTTTGTCAATTATTTCTTAGATCTAAGTAATGGTTTTAAGAAAGATAGATGTTGAAGAGAGTAAGAATATATTTCGGAAAAGTATGGACTACAACAATAACATGCACAAAGCTCGGATCTCCCAATTACGATGAGCAATCAACAATGATTAAAGAGGGTCGAGAGTAATATATTTGAGAATTCATGAATGAATAGTTATAAATTTATAATTATGAGAGCCTACTATAGTTTTGTGTCAGCATTTTATATTTCAAAATTTTTGTGAAATGGTCCAAATTTTATGATATTACTTGCATGAGATGAGACTATTTCAGTGCACTCAATGTTTGGAACTTGTTTATGCAATGTCGGGGCTCAAGATCGATAAGTTCTCAAGGGCAATGATGGATGCGACAGCAAAAGAACTCATTGAGGAAAAATCCTTGGCCAAGTCATGCCTAGAGTAATAATGAAGACAACTTAATAAAAATACATGAAAAGGAAAAAAGGAGTCCCAGTTTCCTTTGCAACTTTATGTACAACTTTTATCTATCACATATAAGCTTTGGAACAATGACAAAACAAGATGTGTCATTCTAATTTATCTTTTCTCATGTGTTGGCAAAAGTGTAGACGAATTCACCAAGCACCTCCCCAATAATGTTTGTTGCCTTTTAGATATAGTCCTATGTCACTTGATCATGTGTTTTCATTCATTTTCTAATTAGTCATTTAAATTTTATATTAATTATTTTGAAAGTCCTATAAAACTACCATTTTAATTTTTACATGTAATGCATGTGTACTATAGTTAATAGTAAAATAGAAACACTTACTTTTGGGAGTAGTTACGCTCTCTTCCCTTGTAGTTTGGGAAACCACAATCCATCCCAAACTCGAAGGGAAAAAACAATCAACCCAACATCTATTTGACCAAGTACGATTAACCTTAAATATTTTGATTGCCTTAATTCCCATAATAGGTTGAAGCTAAGATGTGGGTGTGTTTTCTCAATCAAACACCATAAAAACAAAGACCCGGATAACAAATCTTTTAATTGAGCCAATATTTACGCATTGGGTGACAACCCAATAGCCAAAAAGACATACATAGAGGAACAAAAGTATCATCCAGTGAGAACATATTTCATTGCACTACTAAGATAATTGAGCACAGAGGGCCTGTTCAGAATTGCTGTTTTGGACCAAGCTTTGCCCTCAACCAATACTTGCAGAGAGAGACAAAGAGTAGACAAAAGGGTAATCTTGAAACTGACTTGGTTGTCAAGGTCATTGGTAATAGCAGGGGTCCGGAAGAGAACAGAGAGTTCTTGTGTGGTATTTTTTGATACAAGTTCTTGTATGGTATTGGTTGAGGAAACGAGGACTTTGAAGACACGTAATTAGTCCTTTACTTTTAATTAGTGCCTAAAAAAGGTGGGTAAAAATTGAGATCATCAAAATCCTATAAAAAAAATTGAGATAAAAAATGTAATTAACAGTTATATATAATAATATATGAATAAGTTAAGGGAGACAAATAAAATTTTTCATCATTTTTAAGGTGATGTCTTGTGATTAGTGCAAACTGCATACTAAAAGTAATGCTAATGCCAGATATTTGTTCAATTAACAAATTTAATTGTGAAAAAAAAAAGTTATTAAGTTACAATCTATTTTGCAGAAATTAGCAATATATATTAATCAGTAAGTATTGTTACACAATAAATTTTTCGATCTTTTTTCATAATTGCTATTGAAGTGATAGATTGTGAATTAATGTACATTAAAAATGATGCCAATAATAGTCCCAACAATGAAAGTGGCGTTGCATTAATCACAATCTACCATCTCAATTGATTGTAAAAAAGTTGTGAAATTTGCCTATTGGTAACAACAATAATTTTAGTTTTTAAAGGGTATAGTCCTAATAGCAAGCCAAAGACAAAGTCTTAACATCTCTTTTTGTTAACATCTTTGTAGAACCCACGTGAAACCCCACCTCTCCCTTCCTCACTATATTCCCATCTCCAAATATGATATATATATCTCAAACTTTTTGGAAGTAATTTAAGGAAAACGCAAAAAAAAAGGGAAGAAAAAAAGTACTCAAAATGAAGAGCATGGTGACACATTTTTGTAACTGGTACCATTCTTTTCCCATCGTATGAATTTAGTTTCAATATTAACTCTTTTGTTTTGGAAGCTTAGAATAGAACATGTGGGAAAATAACACTATGATTTTCAATAATGATATAATTTTTTATTCTTCATTATGAATTTTATATTATATGATAAAGAGAGCAATCCTCTCAACAAAGTCTAAGCACATCCATTTTAGCTTGGGTGGTTAGAAGTGGATGTTGCATTCAATGGAAGTTTCATAACTTAATTCTATAATATCCTTATCTTTTTCCTTAGTTTGATTGGAAAACAAACAAATGGATAGGTTCTTTTCTTTGATTGAGGAGATCTCTTATACTTGTGCATCTATTATGCAAGTTGTTTTGGCATCTGAAATTAATGCCTTGTTGTACAAGTTTCTTTTAATATTCTTTGTTTTTTGTTCATATATTTTTGTATTTTGATGCATCATACATATGTGTATATATGTTAGAAGCTTGGATAGTTTTGAGAAGAAATCTACGAGGAACCTGTTTATTGATCAGTTTGGTTTTTGAGAAAATGGAGTCTCTTGTATTGCTTCAAAATGGTCTCGTTGTTTTGTTAACTATTGCTTTCTCTTGGAAGCTTATTACATACATGTGGGGTTCCATGAAGATGGAGAAGGAACAAATGAAAGTATTGGTCATTGGTGTTGCGGGCATGCTAGCTCAACTTGATAGTCTATTTGGTTTTTCTTGGTCCTTACTAGAAATATTTGATTGTCTTGTTATCATCATGAAACTCAATATTAGAAATTTGAATGCCTTTTATATTATTATATATTTCTTTTTGCTGAATTTCTGAAACAATTATCTAAATTTTCATTCAAATTGACAAATATGAATGTTCTCCAAATGATAAACCCCAAATTTTCCAGTTTTGTATGATTGCTTAATCTAAATTTGCTTGTATGCCTGTGGATATTTGTTGTTTTTTGGTTTCCTCATTATGATATCTTTAGCTCATATAGATATCATTTATTGGTTTTGTTAGAATCAATGGTTAAATGATAAAATTCACCTTTTCCTACTTTCTCCTACCGCTTAAACTATTAAGGCAAATGCTAATTTACCAGGTTTCTCCTTCATGGGAGTTAAAGTCAAAACTGACCCCAATTGTTAATAAGTAAAATTTATGGAATTCGTTGCTTTGTATTTTTTATAAATATGTTAAAATCATCATCCAATTTTTCATTATTTTTTGTCTCAATTTTTGTTAAAAATTATCTACAAAAAAGTATTTTAATTATTTTTCTTCAAATTTATCCTTAACTCTATTTGAAAATCCTATTTTCTATTCAGTTTATGACTTCCAAAGACTTTGCTCTGTGATGTAATTCTTAAGGAAACTGTTTAAATCAGTAGTCTTCTTTGAAGATGAGTTTGATCGCCATTTCGATTTCTATAGATAATCTAAAGAAATCCTAAAAATTGTAACTGTTTTGTTGTTGAAATAATCATTTTATTATCTTATACATTGTAGTCTTTTTGAAATAGTTGGAAAGAATGAGAATTGAAAAAAAAAAAAAAAAGAAAAAAAGAAGCTTGATTTATATCAAGATGATCGTTGTCATTATGTAAAGGAGCAATTGCATTTGATTTTCTATAGGTTTGGTATTCTTTCTTCTAGACATGATAATATATAGTTTGTGTATCAGTAACTCAAAATTTTGATTTTGTTCAACAGGGCAAATAGGTTATGCCATTGCTCCAATGATTGCAAGGGGAATCATGTTGGGTCCTGATCGACTGTGATTACTGCACTTGCTTGATATCGCACCGGCGATTGAAGCCTTGAATGGGGTAAAAATGGAATTACTTGATGCTGCCTTTCCTCTTCTGAAAGGTATGTCTCTTATCTTGAGAGCTAACTCTAGGAAAATAGAACTATACTCTCCCCTGAGGTTTCTTAAATTGTCATGAACATGGTTCAATAGAGGTGCATGCTACCATGGACATCACTAAAGCTTGTAAAGATGTCAATATTGCTATTATGCTTGGTGGATTCCCACGGAAGGAAGGTATGGAAAGGAAGGATATGATGTCTAAGAATGTGCCTATTTACAAGGAACAGGCTTTGGCCTTGGAGGAGCATCTTTGCTGATTGCAAGGTGATCCCATAAATTCTCTTGAGTGTGTAGATTTAAGATTTTAGGGACACCCACACAGCCACACTCATTTTGGAATATTATTAGTTCACCTTACATAGGTTTGTATTTTTTGTATATATAGCTCCATTTACTTTAAAAATGAAACTGGATGTTAAAGAGATGTTTTGAAGTTTAAAAGAGGAGACATATTGGTTCTATTGATGCTTTGATTGATTTCATTGGATAAGATTGATGCTAATGGATCTGAGACTTTTTTTTGGATTTTATTTATTTATTTATTTTGTATTTAACGAAAATTTTTATGAGGTATTTCCTTTTCTTACTTGATTGTGAAGTTATTTCCCTTCCTTCTTTAATTTAATTTCACTATAGTAGACAGGTTGATCTTAAAATTTGTTGGAATTTTCAATTCCAATGCTTTGTGTTGAATACAAGCATATCTCTGTTACTTTGCTTGGTACTAACTCCAAGTAGTCTTAAGTCTTGATTCTTGGGTTTTATCCCTCTCTCCACATCTTGGTGTTGATTCATGGGTTTTATCCTGTTTGTTTTTATTTTACTTCCCAAAAACACATTCCCATTGAAAACTGGTCGTCCCGCTCCCGCACCACCTATAACTAGATGCCCTCTAGGCCATGATAAAAATTAGTGAATCAAAAAACTAATGATTTTATTATCCTGTTCCATTATTATTTGCTTGTAATAATATGTCCCAGTACATCCCTTGTCTCGCTATCATTTCCTATCCATTCTCTTTGGCATGGTTTGTTGCTTCTATTCATTGTAATTGCTCTGTAGCATACCTTTCGGCATGTCCTCCGACCATTACCTGCTTTGGTAATTGACACAATCTGAATGTCTATATCTTGGTTAATGTTACTAATTTAAGTTACATCCTGGAGGGACACTTGTGCTCAAATTAGTAATATTGCTAAGCTACCTAATCTAGAGTCCCTTTACATCATAAGAATAATTGATCGGACATTCTTTATATTGCATGAATTATACTATTTCCCTAGAAAGAAAAATCTTTCAGTCATCAGAGAGCAGTGTTTGTCCCTTCTTTCCAGATTGAAGAAGTATGTGTATCCGAATTACTAGGTCTCTAGTCCCCTCACTCACTCTGAAAATGGAAGAACAAGAAGCTGCCATGAAAATGCACCATTCAAGCAAATCTTAATTCTCTAAATATTTATGTTTGTTTCTTTTGATCCACTCAAATCTTGTGTCTCAATGTGCTATCATTGACAACATAATTGTGCATTTTCGAGTCTAGTTTCCAACTTATTAATGAACATATTCAGTGAAAACCAGATTTCCTATATGTCTGTTTCCAACTTATTTATAATCAATCATATTGTCAGATTTCTAACAATTACAAATGTTGAAAGATTGAAATCTTTAAAGAGTTCTTTTTTTTTTTTTTTTTTTTTATAATCTTCACTGTTATGCAGCTAATTTTTTGAATTAATATTGTTTCCTAAGTGTTTTCTTCTTTTTTCTTCTTCGTCTACTTTTTTTTTTTTTTTTTTTTTTTTTTTTGAGAACAATATTGTTTCCTACGTTGATGCCCTTTCATTGCTTTATTATGCAGGTGCTACTTGTTGCCAACCTTGCAAACACCAATGCTCTCATCTTGAAAGAATTTGCTCCTTCAATCCTAGAAAAAAACATCACTTGCCTAACACGACTTGATCATAATAGAGCATTAAGTCAAATAGCTAAGAGACTAAAGGTTTATGTTATTGATGTAATCATCCGGGGCAATCACTCTTCCACTCAATATCCGGATGTCAATCATGCAAATCACCACCACCCCAAATGGAGAGAGACCAGTCAAAGAACTTGATATCGACGATCATTGGTATCTCAAAATATCCAACATGTTTATTTTTGCCACTTTCACATGTTTAAATTATTTTGAGACATAGGTTGATAAAGCACCTAAGTATTTAAATGGAAGGTAGAGCAAGCATACGGTTCAATCCTCCAAATTTAGACCACCTACATACCATGATACTATTTGTCCTAAAAGATTAAGTTCTTAGGAAATGGTGAATTTAATTATTTAAAAAAATTTTGAAAAAAAAAAATTATGGATTTTAGTAATTGTAGCAATCCCTCCCCTCAAGATAAATAGTGATTGATCATCTATGAAGACAAAATTGCTCCAGTGAATTTATGGCTCTCCTTAGATTACCATGCTTCTTTTAAGCAATAGCTAGGGTGCACTCACAATTAGTACCTACATGCCATTTACCTAACCCAGGGATCCCAATCTTTAGGGTGTAGGTGGTAACAATTTTTATACCTCGGTTTGTACTTACCAAAAAACAAACTTATTCTTAAATTTGTCTTGCACCCTATTAAAGCATTTGCACTAGTTGGTGTATAATAGAAAAAGATGTGAAATTTACACATTTAAGCCCCAAAACTACCCACATCAGTCCTTCTATATTAGGACCTGGCTTTATATTTTTGAAAAGTTATTGAACTCCAAAGATTTAGGTTGGTGTTGGGTACATTTGGGTGCATGTTGAATATTTAGGTTGCAACTCTTTGCGGGGTCTTCATCAACATAGTTATGTTGACCATCTTCACATCTCTATGCATCCTTGTCGGGCTATTTACTTTGCTTCCCTTTCTCATTATTTATTTATTTAAAGTTTGTTTGTCATAGGTTAAAAAACGAGTTCATCAACACTATATGCATCCTTGTCAGGCTATTTACTTTGCTTCCCTTTCTGTTATTTATTTATTTAAATTTTTTCCATCGTAGGTTAAAAAATGAGTTCATCAACATTGTACAAAGAAGACGGCGTAGCCATTATCAAGGCTCGAAAAGCATCAAGTGCATTGTCTGCTGCAAGTGTTGCTTGTGATCATATGCATGATTGGGTTCTCGAGACTCCCAAGGTTGATTATCTTTCATCTCAAATAGCATTTGATCATGCAAAACTTATTTGCTTTCATATTCTTCTTCTTCTCCTTCTTTTTTTTTTTTTTTTTTTTTTTAATTATTATTATCTTTTGTAAATTTTCCTTTGGCTTTGTAATTCGAGGAACGTGGGTTTCCATGGGAGTGTATTCGATGGTTCTTATGGGATCCCAAAGGATATTATTTACTCTTTTCCTGTTAAATGTGAAAGGAAAATGGTCAATTGTGAAGGGTAAGTTCTGTGGCTTCTATATGTTGTAAATGTTACTTCTTCTTTCCTTAAGAGTTGAATTGCTAATGTTTCGAAGCTACAAATCACTATAATCTGCATAGAGGAATATATGCTTTGTTTGTCAATTATGTCTTAGATATAAATAATGGTTTAAGAGCAAATGTAGTTGTTAAAGAGTGCAAGGATATATATTTGGAATATATGGACTATAAGCCTATAACAATGAAATGCACAAAGCTCGAACTCCCGATTCTTGATGAGCAATCAACGATGATATAAAACGAGGGCTAAGAGTAATACAATCGAGGATTCATGAATGAATAGTTATAATTATGATAGCCTACTATACTTTTGTGTTAGCATTAGAATGTTATATATTCCAAAATGCTGTGAAAAATGGTCCAAATGTTTTAATACTACTTGCATGAGACTATTTCAATTGCACTCGGTGTTTGAAACTTGCTTATGCATTGGCGGGGCTCAAGATCGATGAGTTCTCAAGGGCAAAGATGGATGCAACAAAGAAAAGACCTCATTGACAAAAAAAAAGAAGTGGCCCATTCATGCCTCAACTAACAATAAAACCATCTTCCCTGGAGAATAATGAAGAAGACTTGATAATACATGAAAAGAAAAAGGGATTTCCAATTTCCATCCTAACTTTATGTACAAATTTTATCAGTCACTTTTAAGCTTTGGAACAATGACAGAACAAGATGTGTCCTGATTTATCTTATTTCATGTGTTGGCAAAAATGTAGACTAGTTCACCAATCACCTCCCCAAATCCAATAACCAGTTCCATGTTATTACTCATATGTGTTCATTGACTTTATATTATTTCATAAGTCCTAAAAAAATCAAATTTATAAAGTGTTAAAAAAAAAAAAAAAACTAAATTATTATAGGTCATATGACTAAGAATTTGAATTCACTTACCATTATGCTATAATATATGTACAATATTCTTCAAAACCATCTTACATAAAACATTACAATATTATCCGTACATGACAACTTACTAATTGAATTAAAAGAAAAACCATACATATGAACCCATAAATTAAATAAGACTTACTTATTAATAGAAGAAAACCCAGCCCATACCCAACAATTATATAATTACTAAAATACCCTTGACTATAGAATAACTAAATAAATATAAAAACCTAATTAACTACTGTGGATACCTAATCTTTGGCTTTGCTTGTAACGTTAAGCTTCCAAAGGAATTTGCCTTCCTTTTAATTGAAAACAATTCCGGGGCTACTCTGTTCATGTCCATTCTGTCTAAAGGAGATTGTCTTTGAACATGCAAGTCCAATCTGAAAGACCGATATCAAGCATTCAGTTTGTCCACTTGTCCAGTCACTCCAACTTGAATCCATGTTATCATTTTCTCCTGCTTTGTTGAAAATTGAATGGTCCACAATCTCCATCACTCGTCCCGGCAATGCCAACTTAACAAAGTTGTGAAGGTTCAGTCATCTTTGAATAGTTTATCGTGGGTCTTCTTCCAGTTAACATCTCCAATAAGAGAATCCCAAAGTCAGACATCCCCATTAGTTGAAAGTTGACTACCCATTCCATATTCTCGCAAAAATTTAGAGCACTTTCATACACTAAGAACAATTCTTACTCAATGCTATGAAACTGGTGATTTGGTGGAGATGTATATAAATATTCTATACGGGGCATCCCTGTATTGATTATTGATGCATTCATTATACGTTAATACTTTTACAATTGAGTGAAATCATGATACATTACCTGGAGCAAAGATATCCAACGGTTCCCTTAATCCTGTTGAGCTTAATTGATTAAGAAAAGCTTCCTTCCAGATTTCGAAAGGAGTCTAGCCAAACCAAAATCACTTATATGAGCAATCATATCATCATCGAGAAGAATATTGCTTGGCTTTAGATCACAATGAATAATAGGGGTTTGGCGGTGATGATGAAGATAAAGCAAAGCCGAAGCCACGTCTATAGCAATGTTGATTATTTGAAGAAGATTTAAACTTCTCAATTGCTTGAGCCCATCTTCAGGATGTAACTGCATCTCCAAGCTTCCATTTGGCATGAACTCATATACTAAAGCTTTAAAATCATTGCCCTTAAAATCAATACTCGAACAAGCAATCAGAATCTTAACGAGGTTTCGATGCCGGATGTTCCTCAAGGCTTCACATTCGGCAATGAAACTCTTGGAAGCTCCTTGCTTTTGAAGATTGAGTACCTTGACTCGCAACATGTGTTTCATCCGGGACCAAGTTTTCCTTTATAGACACTACCAAAATTACCTCCTGAACCAATCAAATTCTCCAAAGAGAATCCATCGGTTGCATCGAGTAATTCTTTATACGAGATCTTTTGGTAGGAGGGTCCAAAGGTGGAAATGGAAAGGCTTTTTTCTTTGACTTTTCAACCAGGAAAGAGCCATCAAAGAAAACAATGTCAAGCGGAAGCAGCTGCAATGCTTATTGCCGATATCAATTTAAAAGCAAAATGCTTTTTGTGTTTCTTGGATCTTTGAATGGGGCATGTAGGCAAATGCAGCTCTTGGATCCCCCCACAAAGACCAGTGTTGCCTTCGACTTCAACCGCACTAGCATTTCTGAAGACCCCTTCTACAGGTACATCTCCCTCAAGATTGTTGAAAGACAGGTTTAAAGTTTGCAACATGGGAAAATTAGCCATATAGCTTGTGATTTGGCCGGACAAGTTGTTGTGGGAAAGATCAAGATATTGAATACCTTTTAACTTACTTAGGTTGGGAATGGTTCCTTCAAAGGAGTTGCCTTGCATATAAAGTGTTACTAAGGCCAAACACTCCCCTAGCTGGGCTGGTATCTCTTTGGAAAATTTGTTGTATGAAACGTCTAGTAAAACAAGAAATTTCAAGTTTCCAAAATCTGGTGGTAAAAAACCGGTCAAGGAGTTATGAGACACGTTAAAGTTGACTAGAGGAAGGCCAAAAAGTTGCTCGGGTATGGTGCTATTTAATTTATTATGGGCAAGGTATACCTCCTGCAGGTGGCTACACCTTCCAAGACTAGTGGGTATGCTCCCTTCTAAGTTGTTATTCCCCAAGTAGAGATTTAGTAATCGAGTCATGTTGCCAATGGAAGACGGGATCACCCCAGTCAATTTGTTTTCATCCAAGTACAAACCGTTCAAGTTTGTGAGCTTTCCAATTGAAGATGGAATATTCCCTGTTAACAAGTTAGATTCCAGGCCAAGTACAGTTAGGCTAACAAGATTTGATATTCGTGTAGGTATGCTCCCACCAATAGAATTGCCAACTAGCCCGAGCCGTAATAATTGGATTGAGAGGTTTGTTATGGAGTTAGGTAGCTCACCTCCAAGCTGGTTTTCGCCGACATCCAGATGGCTTAACTGGCTGCAATTGTTCAAAGAACTCAGAAAACTCAAATCATCAACTGAGTTATTTCCCAGAAGATTAGAATAAACATTAAACCGTTGAAGATTTTGTAGATTACCAAAACTCATAGGAATGGTTCCTGTAAATTGATTTTCTGTGATATCAAGATGTTGAAAGTCTGACACATTGGACAATGAAACTGGAATTGTTCCTGTAAATTGGTTTCCTCCTAGATAAAGTGTCTGCAGATTTTGAAGAGCAATGCCCAAGTCAGGGTTGAGGTGACCAGTGAAGTTGTTAGAAGTCAAGGAAATATGTGTGAGCAATGATAAATTGTAGAGGGAAGGTGGAAACACCCCAGAAAGATGATTTAAGGGTACACTAAAATATGTCAAGCTTTTCATTTGGGCCACTGTATTTGGGATTTCTCCCTCCAAATTGTTATATGTAAACGAAAGATTTTGGAGAGAGGACAAGTTCCCCAGAGAAGGTGGGAACCTTCCACTTAGATGATTGTTGCGAAGACTTAGTATCTGAAGTTTTGACAAAAAGCCAAGTTCTGAAGGGATTCCTTGTACTAAATCGTTGTACTGGAGATCAAGATACTGTAGGTTGGAACAGTGAGAAAGATTGACTGGAATTTCCCCTCCCAATATTGGATTATGACTCAGGTTCAAATTTCGAAGCCTGGTCAAGTAACCAACTTCTGAGGGAATTACACCATGGAAAGAGTTACTTGCAAGGTTGAGGGATCGAAGGAAAGAAAGATTTCCAATGTGGGGTGATATGGTGCCTACCAACTTATTGTTTTTTAGGTCCAAACCGATGACTCTTTGGTGTTTGTTGCCACAAGTGACCCCAACCCAGTGGCAGAAATGGAAAGATTCATTCCAAGAAGCCAGGACATTAAGAGGGCTATCTATGTGGGACTTGAATTCGAGCAGTGCAAGCTTATCAGTTTCGTTTGAAAGTGTGGTAGCTAAGGAAAATTTAGAGATGGATAAAGAGAGGAACAGAAGAAAGATGGCATGGTAGGTTAGTGAGAAGAGTGGTCGTGTATTCATAAGCATCTTGTAGGAAGAAATTAGCTTCTTCAGAGAGAGATACTGACATAGGCAGAAACTGACCGGTGTGTGTATATATATAGGTTTCAGACTTTCAGTAGAGAGTTTGAGAGAGGTAAGGAAGGAAGGCTGAGGAAGAAGGGGAAACGGCGCAAGAGAAAATGACATAAGACGTAGGGTTTCCAAATTTTAACTCACGCCGTTTGAGCCTGATATTAGTTTTAATATCAGTTCCAAAACGACGTCGTTTTGGTATTAGATTAAAAAAAAAAAAAAAAAAAAAAAAAACTTGTAACGTTGTCGTTTTATAAACCCTAAATATTTTTATCCCCATCCCAATCAGTTTCGTATCTCTCGTTCTCTCTTTCTCTTCCCGTTAGTCTTTCTTAGCCAAGCTTCTCCGCCACTTGCTGTCAGTCTGTCACCATTGCTTGATGTTCAGTGGGTGAAGGATAAGAGAGGAGGCGTAAGGTAGCAAGAGAGAGAATGAGACATAATGGGGTTGAGGGAGGGGGAGAAGGTGGGAAGGAGGCCACCGCTTAGGTGGAGGGCTAATGTGCGCCGGGGGGGGTTGCGATAGGGTGTGGGAAGTGGTGTGTCTCTACTGCTTGATGCTTTATTCTTGGAGTTTCACCATCTCCCCTCCCCTTGTTCTATCTGGTTTGTTAGTTTTGTTTTGATAGTTTTGTTTCATCTTTTATGACTTAGGTTTTTTTTTTTTTTTTTTGTGATTTGAAATGGTATATTTTTAGAGAGATTGTGAATTTGTGCATATTTTGATTGTTTTCTTTCGTGTATGGTTTTTTTTTTTTTTTTTTTTTTTTTTTTTTGGTGCAGAATATATGGGTTATCTAATGATTTTGTTGCGGTTTGGGAGTGTTAAATTCTGTGTATGGATTCCGAGAAAATTGAGGAATTCACCGAACTAACCGCACCGAACCGGTATCTTGCACCGCACCTTGTGCAGATCGATTTTACTATTCCACTGGGTGAGGTGCGGTCAAGCACTTGGGGAAACCGGACCTTATAGCAAGCCCAATAAGCCCACATAATCTCTTTACATAAACTTAAGTTTTTGGAACAATTAGTAGTTTAATAGTTTCCAACTCATTAATGAACATATTCAGTGAAAACCATATTTCCTATATGTCTGTTTCCAACTTATTCATAATCAATCATATTGTCGATTTCTAACAATTACAAATGTTGAAAGATTGAAATATTTAAAGAGTTCTTTTTTTTTTTTTAATCTTCACTGTTATGCGTCTAATTTTTTGAATTAATATTGTTACCCAAGTGTTTTCTTCTTCTTTTTATTTTTTTTTTATTTTTTTGAGAAGAATGTTGTTTCCTACGTTGATGCCCTTCCATTGCTTTGTTATGCAGGTGCTAGTTGTTGCCAACCCCGCAAACACCAATGCTCTCATCTTGAAAGAATTTGCTCCTTCAATCCCGAGAGAAAAACATCACATGCCTAACATGACTTGATTATAACAGAGCATTAAGTCAAATAGCCGAGAGACTAAAGGTTTATGTTACTGATGTCAAGAATGTAATCACCGGGGCAATCACTCTTCAACTCAATATCGGACGTCAATCATGCGATTTTCACCACCACAAATGGAGAGAGACCATCAAAGAACTTGATCTTGACGATCATTGGTATCTCAAAATATCCAACATGTTTATTTTTGCCACTTTCACATGTTTAAATTATTTGGAGACATAGGTTGATAAAGTACCTATAAGTATTTAAATGGGAGGTAGGGCAGGCATCTACGTTCAATCCTCCAAATTTTGACCAACTACATACCATGATACTATTTGTCCTAAAAATTAAGTTCTTAGGAAATGGTAAATTTAATTATTTAACAATTTCTTTTGGAAAAAAAAAAATTATGGATTCTAATAATTGTAGCAATCCCTCCCCTCAAGATAAATAGTGATTGATCATCTATGAAGACAAAATTGCTCCAGTGAATTTATGGATCTCCTTGGATTACCATGCTTCTTTTAAGCAATAGTTTGGGGTGCACTTTGTCAATTAGTACCTACATGCCATTTTCCTAACCCGGGGTCCCAATCTTTAGGGTGTAGGTGGTAACAATTTTTATACCTAAGTTTGTACTTATCAAAAAGCAAACTTATTCTTAAATTTGTCTTGCACCCTGTTAGAGCATTTGCACCAGTTGGTGTAAACAAAAAAAGATGTGAAATTTACACATTTAAGCCCCAAAACTACCCACATCGGTCCTTCTATATTAGGACCTGGCTTTATATTTTTGAAAAGTTACCAAACTCCAAAGTTTTAGGTTGGTGTTCTGTACATTTGGGTGCATGTTGAATATTTAGGTTGCAACTCTTTGCGGGGTCTTCAACAACATAGTTTTTTTGACCATCTTCACATCTCTATGCATCCTTGTCGCTATTTACTTTGCTTCCCTTTCTGTTATTTATTTATTTAAATTTTGTCTGTCTTAGTTTAAAAACGAGTTCATCAACACCTTTGTCTGCGAGCGTGACGCAGCCATTATCAAGGCTCGGAAAGCATCAAGTGCATTGTCTGCTGCAAGTCTTTGCTTGTGATCATATGTGTGATTGGGTTCTCGGGACTTCCAAGGTTGATGATCTTTCATCTCAAATAGCATTTGATCATGCAGAACTTATTTGCTTTTATATTCTTTTTTTTTAATTATTATTATCTTTTGTAAATTTTCCTTTGGCTTTGTAATTCGGGGAATGTGGGTTTCCATGGGAGTGTATTTTGATGGTTCTTATGGGATCCCAAAGGATATTATTTACTCTTTTCCCGTTAAATGTGAGAAAGGAGAATGGTCAATTATGAAGGGTAAGTTCTCTGGCTTCTATATGTTGTAAATGTTACTTCTTCTTTCCTTAAGAGTTGAACTGCTAATGTTTCTGAAGCTACAAATCACTATAATCTGCATAGAGGAATATATCTTTTTTTGTCAATTATGTCTTAGATCTAAACAATGGTTTCAGAGCAAAGCTAGTGGTTGAAGAGAGCACAGATATATATTTGGAATATATGGACTATAAGTCTAACAATGAAATGCACAAAGCTCAAAACTCAAAGTTATAGATGAGCAATCAACGATGATATAAAACGAGGGCTAAGAGTAATACAATCGACGATTCATGAATGAATGGTTATAATTATGATAGCCTACTATACTTTTGTGTTAGCGATTAGCATTATATATTCCGAAATGCTGTGAAAAATGGTCCAAATGTTTTAATACTACTTGCATGAGACTATTTCAGCACACTCAATGTTTGGAACTTGTTTACGCATTGGCGGGGCTCAAGATCGATGAGTTCTCAAGGGCAAAGATGGATGCAACAGCCAAAGACCTCATTGATGAAAAAGAAGTTGCCCATTCATGCCTCAACTAAAAATGAACCCATCTTCCCTTGGAAAATAATGAAGAAGACTTGATAATGCTTGAAAAGAAAAAGGGATTTCCAATTTCCATCCTAACTTTATGTACAAATTTTATCAGTCACTTATAAGCTTTGGAACAATGACAAAACAAGATATGTCCTAATTTATCTTATTTCGTGTGTTGGCAAAATTATAGACTAGTTCACCAAGCATCTCCCCAAATCCAATAATCAGTTCCATGTTACTACTCATATGTTTTCATTGACTTTATATTATTTCATAAGTCCAAAAAAAAAAAAAATCAAATTTATAAAGTTTTAAAAAAAAATTAAATTATTATAGTTCATATGATTAAGAATTTGAATTCACTTACCATTACGCTCGGCTAGAGCAGCCAACAAATTTTGATTAAATTATGTTTGATCTTGTCTAAATAAAATCCAATTAAACTGTGTTCAATGATAAGAAATTGTAAAAAAAAAAAAAAAAAAGAAATTGTAGGTACTAAGTACTATTCAAGCAAGGCGTTTTATTTTATATTTGGTTTGTGGGTTTCAGTTAACTCAATTAGTAAAGTCTCCGATGGTGAAATAAAAAATTTGGGATTCAATTCTCGTCTACACAAAAAATCAATTAGTGTCTTTGGTATGTGATAAAAAGTTATCACTAAGAGCGAACGCCAAAAGTTGAAACTCTCTCTAAAAAAAAGTTTACAATTGGTTTGATTATGTCTTTTAATTAAACTAATTATTTATTTTGGCCGTTATTCACGTTAGCAATTTTCATCCAAGAGATAGTGGCAAAGACTAAATTACTATATTATAATCATTATATCTTAATATTCTTCTACGGAAGGAAAAAGGTGGAATATTCGAATGAATTGTGATCATTCCTATTTCCCGATATTAACACCACGGTTCCTATACACATAAAACCAAGTCAGAGCCAGGTAAGCTATGACATTCGTTGTTTCAATTCCTTTATCACAAAACCAAGAACCCTCCAAGAACCATAAAAGAATTGGACGAGAGTGTCTCTGTTTGATCACTACTATTAATTATGAGAGTAGACCACATACGTGCTAATCAATCAAACACATATTAGCATTTTCCTTAGAAATAGTAAACAAGATAAATACGTGTAAGGTTACATTGCCACTTATCCTATCCTACTTGACAAAATGGACTTGTTCTCGCTCTACATAGGAAAATGGCATGAAGAGATTTGGCCCATTCTCAAAACCAAGAACCCTCCAAGAACCATAAAAGGATTGGACGAGAGTGTCTCTGTTTGATCACTACTATTAATTATGGGAGTAGACCCTAGACGTGTAAATCAATCAAACACATATTAGCATTTTCCTTAGAAATAGTAAACAAGATAAATACGTGTAAGGTTACATTGCCACTTATCCTATCCTGCTTGACAAAATGGACTTGTTCTCACTCTATATAGGAAAATGGCATGAACAGATTTGGCCCATTCTCAAAACCAAGAACCCTCCAAGAACCATAAAAGGATTGGATGAGAGTGTCTCTATTTGATTACTACTATTAATTATGGGAGTAGACCCTAGACATGCAAATCAATCAAACACATATTAGCATTTTCCTAAGAAATAGTAAACAAGATAAATACGTGTAAGGTTACATTGCCACTTATCCTATCCTGCTTGACAAAATGGACTTGTTCTCGCTCTATATAGGAAAATGGCATGAAGAGATTTGGCCCATTCTCAAAACCGAGAACCATAAAAGGATTGGACGAGAGTGTCTCTATTTGATCACTACTATTAATTATGAGAGTAGACCCCAGACATGCAAATCAATCAAACACATATTAGCATTTTCCTTAGAAATGGTAAACAAGATGAATACGTGTAAGGTTACATTGCCACTTATCCTATCGTGCTTGACAAAATGGACTTGTTCTCACTCTATATAGGAAAATGGCATGAAGAGATTTGGCCCATTCTCAAAACCAAGAACCATAAAAGGATTGGACGAGAGTGTCTCTGTTTGATCACTACTATAAATTATGAGAGTAGACCCCAGACGTGCAAATCAATCAAACACATATTAGCATTTTCTTTAGAAATAGTAAACAAGATAAATACATGTAAGGTTACATTGCCACTTATCCTATCTTGCTTGAAAAAATGGACTTGTTCTTGCTCTATATAGGAAAATGGCATGAATACTTTTCTGTGTAACGCCTTTGGTCATCTTCTCGAAGGAATTTTCCCACAACTTTATGTGCAACCGTTTATTAATTCTCTTCTATGGTTAAAATTATGCATCAAGCTTAAAAGAGTTTAATCTATTTTGGGTATATATGCAGTTGGCGAAATCTGTCTTAGCATCATACATTCCCACAATCAATTCAAACTTGCCAGAACAAAATAACAAAAAAAAAAAACAGAAAGAAAAGGGTCCTGGATGAGCAATTTGCTTTTTAGTGAATCCCCCATTTTCAAAAGCACCTAGTCCAGCTTATTATTGTTGAAAGCTTTTGCAAGTGAAGTCTATTAAATCAGAAAAATTTGAAATTTTAGTAGCCAAAGACTTGGGCGAACATCGAGATGGACAGGTCTTTGGGTGTAGGATTTTTCTCCCTTGCCTGGAGGATTCCAAAATAGACTTTGGGTTGCCTAATTGAGAGCAAGTCTGTGGAATTGATAGGTGTCTAATGACTCTAATCTTATCAAGATGTTTTGTAGGAAATCGTAGCAAACCAATACGTGAATTATGGATAACAAGGATAGGTAATCTTGTCCATATCCAGCCCTCTCTGCCATAAGTCCTTTCCTTTCGTCCTTATGATGGATATATGTGTGGAGCCTAATTTATTGTGTTGCTTTATCTCAAATCATAGAAAACGGAATTAAAGAATACCATTTTTTTATACAAATAATACAATAGTTGACAGTTGACTTAGGCTTGTGTAAACAAATATGATTATTTCTCTCATTGTGATAGCATTAAGTAAACCCAAGTATTAGTCAATAAATAAAATAATATTTTTTATCAAAAAAGAAAAAGAAAAAAGAAATGCTACATTTACAATATTTTTCACAATAAATCTTAAGTATTAGGTTGCTCTTGGTTGTTCTTGATTGGCGAAAAAGTAATATTAGTGGTAGATTCAAATTAGAACTACTAACAACTTAACACGTAAGATTTGTTGTGAATGTAGCACTTCTTAAAAAAATAAGAGCAATACATCAAAAAATTTCACAACAATTTTTAGTAGTTGAGTTGGTAAACTTTTACTAGTTCCTATTTAGGTTCACCACTAACATCATATTTTTACTTACCACTATCAATTTGCCATATTAACTGACTTTCTGTCTTTTTTTAAAAAATTTTTATGAGACTATTTATAGGCAACTCAATAGCATTTGATTTGGAATTTTCTCTCATTATTTATTGAGAGTTAATTATGAATTTAATTTTGTCTTCCATTTAATAAGAGCTTTCCATATGAGTTTTTTCTTCTAATGTTGCCACATAACTTTCTTCATTTGATGTTATCACGTGGCTTGATTTCATTGGCGGATCATCCACGTCATTCATTGGAGATTAATTTGATCATGAATATTTGATCATGAACAATTGGACATTTGTGAATACATCATAAAATTTTGATGTCTACAGCGTGAATTATATAAAAGGTGTTATAAAAAATTTGGTAATGAATGAAAAATTATGACACTAAATAAAAAAATAAAAACCTATTGCACAAAATCCAATACCTTGCTTCCAATACCTATGAAAATCCTGGAAATTGAATATAACATTCAAGGATTTTTATAAAAGCCATACATATTAGTTTGTTTCTCTTTTTGTGGGGTTGTCTATACTGTCTATTAGAGTCATTAAAAATGGATAGGGAAAAAAAAAAAGAGGAAAACACAACACATGATTGCGTGTACATATATAAAATTAAAAAGCCTAAGCAGCTTTGTGGTTGATAAAATCCCTAAAAGCATCTAAAGCAGTGACTGAACTTGTTGGAAAACCTTGTAGAAATTTAGTGCTGAGTGCTTGTGCTCTATTTTTCATACCTTCATCACCCATAAATTTCTCTATTGTGGGTACTCCTCCATGGTGGGACCCACCTCGGTACCAAAAGAAACGTACAGAACAGAGCCACGTGGCTTCGAATCCAACCATTGGATCACCTCATCTTCGGTAACATTCGACTTCCTGTTGTTGGTACGAAGTTCACGGTCGTGAAGAAGTGAGCCTGCTGCTGCTGACTACCAATACTGTTCGGGCAAGAGTGGGCCCACGCCCCAGACTGGTTTGGATATCATAGTGAATATACCAATATCAATTGCAACGTGACCAATCCATTATTGTTAGAAACAGCCGAAGACTCGGTGCATCATCGAGATGGACAGGTCTTCGTGGTCCCGTCATTTTTATTTGCATAGCCATCGAGAAAGACTAAAAATGGCTTGAACCAGTGTTTGGATGACAAAGAAGTTAAGGGTAGTTGACTTGCAGACTTTGCAGTACTCAATCACGAGTGCGGAATTTTGGCATAGAAAACATAGAACCATTGAAAAAATGACGGGATTAAGTTACACCTAACTCTTAATATCGCATAACTTAATAATTACTGTTATTTTTATTTGGCCAAAGTTGTTTTTAGCTTTTAGACTCAGCTTAAAGTCGTTTTTAGCTTTTAAGGGAGTTTAATTCTCTTTAGAAAAATTTTCAAATGTGAGACAATTTTTGTTAAAATAGTTTTAAGGGCCTTCAAGCTCTTTTATGATATATTGTACTAATGCATATCAGATAACTTTGTTATCATGTATTTTGATTGTTAAGTAAAAGAGCATTGTAGGTGATCAACAATTGTTTTTTTTAATATATTAATAATTGTGGATAAAGGGATTAAATTTTGGAAATCTTCGTCTCCATTGAAAATACTAAGAAGTACCAATTAAGTTATGATGCTCTTGGCATAGATCAACAAATTATTCCATTATTTTTAGCCAACTTCGTTCATCTCCTTGAAAGGTGATACTGCCATAGATATTATCAAAATTTACCTGAATACTTTTCTGTGTAACACCTTTGGTCATCTTCTTGAAGGAATTTTCCCACAACTTTATGTGCAACCGTTTATTAATTCTCTTCTATGGTTAAAATTATGCATCAAGCTTAAAAGAGTTTAATCTATTTTGGGTATATATGCAGTTGGCGAAATATGTCTTGGCATCATACATTCCCACAATCAATTCAAACTTGTCAGAACAAAATAACAAAAAATAAAAAATAAAACAGAAAGAAAAGGAGCCTGGATGAGCAATTTGCTTTTTAGTGAATCTCCCATTTTCAAAAGTACCTGGTCCAGCTTATTATTGTTGAAAGCTTTTGCAAGTGAAGTCTATAAAATCAGAAAAATTTGAAGTTTCAGTGGCCAAAGACTTGAGCCAACATTGAGATGGACAGGTCTTTGGGTGGAGGATTTTTCTCCCTTGGCTGGAGGATTCCAAAATAGACTTTGGGTTGCCTAATCCAAATCCAACCCTCTACCATAAGTCCTTTCCTTTCGTCCTTATGATGGATATATGTGTGGAGCCTAATTTATTGTGTTGCTTTATCCCAGCGGTCATAGAAAACGGAATTAAAGAATACCATTTTTTTTTATACAAATAATACAATAGTTGACAGTTGACTTAGGCTTGTGTAAACAAATATGATTATTTCTCTCCATTGTGATAGCATTAAGTAAACCCAAGTATTAGTCAATAAATAAAATAATATTTTTTTATCAAAAAAAAAAAATGCTACGTCTACAATATTTTTGACAATAAATCTTAAGTATCAGGTTGCTACTGGTTGTTATTGCTGGGTGAAAAAGTAATTTTAGTGGTAGGTTCAAATTAAAACTACTAACAACTTAACACATAAGATTTGTTGTGAATGTAGCACTTCTAAAAAAAATAAGAGCAATACATCAAAAAATTTCACAACATTTTTCAATAGTTGAGTTGGAAAACTTTTACTAGTTCTTATTTAGGTTCACCACTAACATCATATTTTTACTTACCACTATCAATTTGCCATATTAACTGGTGTGAAAAGTTTTGTCAAATTTTTTGTATCTATAGACTTTCTAAAAAAAAAAAAAACTTTACATGATTAATTAGTAATTTTGCTTCTAAAACGGGAGAATAGAATTTAAGTAATATTTATTTTTTTTAAAAAAAATTCATATTCAAATATATAAAATACTTCAATTAATTTAGTAACAAGGATGCATTACTTTAACCATCATTGCACAAAATTCATAAGACATTCCGAATACTCGTGTCACATTCTCATATGCTACTTATGAGAATTTAGGAAGAGAATTATGAATTTTATCTCTCACTACTGATGATGCGTGGATCTTCTTTAGGTAATTAAGCAATAGATGAGAACTAAGAATAGGGTTGCTCATATGTGTATTTAAAATTGTTGGGTAGATTGAAATTCAATGTTGGGGTGTAAAGGATTTGGCATATAGATAAGAGAAAGAGAATGAGTATGTTTTGGAATTTCATTGATTTGGTAGATTTAATTTAATGCTATGAATCATTTTAAATTTTTTGCAAAACTTGTGATAATAGTCCAAGAAACTCTATAATTCAATAGATGAAGATAATGATTGGGGGGGAGGCTTGAAGTATGAAAACAAAAATTCATGAAATACACTAAACAGTTAAAATTTCACTAATCCTTATCAGATTTTTGTTTTGTTTTTGAAAGGTTAAAAAAATGGGCTTCTTGTTAGATTTATTGTTGTCATTTGGGCTACTTTTGTTCTTGTTTGAGTTAACTTTTGCTGTTATTTGGGCTATTTCAATTTTTAAGGTTTAAGGGGCCGAAAATTATGTTTGAAGGTACTAAGTTTAATTTTACATAATAAATTCTAAGTGGCGGTTATTCTTGATTGTTATTGTTAGGCAAAAAAGTAATCTCAACGGTAGGTTCAAATTTGAACCAATAACAACTAACCACCTATGATTTGTTGTGAAAATGTTGTGGACATAGTACTTCTATTAATTATATAATATATACACATTTTATTATTTTTTTAAAACCTTAGGCCGGCCCCCTTTTGGGCCAAGATGCGTGGCTATGGCCTTGACAAATGAATACAATAGCAAGGAATTTCTAGAAGAGATCCAAAAGGACAATGAAGGCCTTAAACATTTGGAAGGAAATAATTTTTGTGGGTGAATTTGTGTGTATTTTTAATGAATGGCCGATTTTATATCGGAAAAGCCATGTATAATATGAGTTTCACAACAAAGGAGCCAAACAAAAACAAGCGAAGAATACATCTTCTTTGTTGAGCACTCTTCTATGGTTAAAATTATGCATCAAGCTTAAAAGAGTTTAATCTATTTTGGGTATATATGCAGTTGGCGAAATCTGTCTTTGCATCATACATTCCCACAATCAATTCAAACTTGTCGAAACAAAATAACAATAAATAAAAAATCGAAAAGAAAATGAACCTGGACGAGCAATTTGCTTTTTAGTGAATCCCCCATTTTCAAAAGGACCTGGTCCAACTTATTATTGTTGAAAGCTTTTGCAAGTGAAGTCTATTAAATCAGAAAAATTTGAAGTTTCAGTAGCCAAAGACTTGGGCCAACATCGAGATGGACAGGTCTTTGGGTGGAGGATTTTTCTCCCTTGGGTGGAGGATTCCAAAATAGACTTGGGTTGCCTAATTGAAAGCAAGCTGGTGGAATTGATAGGTGTCTAATGACTAAACTTATCAAGATGTTTTGTAGGAAATTTGTAGCAAACCAATACGTGAATTATGGATAACAAGGATAGGTAATCTTGTCCATATCCAGCCCTCTGCCATAAGTCCTTTCCTTTCGTCCTTATGATGGATATATGTGTGGAGCCTAATTTATTGTGTTGCTTTATCTCATCGGTCATAGAGAACGGAATTAAAGAATACCATTTTTTTTCTTACAAATAATACAATAGTTGACATTTGACTTAGGCTTGTGTAAACAAATATGATTGTTTCTCTCATTGTGATAGCATTAAGTAAACCCAAGTATTAGTCAATAAATAAAATAATATTTTTTTATCAAAAAAAAAAATGCTACGTCTACAATATTTTTTATAATAAATCTTAAGTATCGGGTTGCTCTTGGTTGTTATTGCTGGGCGAAAAAGTAATTTTAGTAGTAGGTTCAAATTAGAACTACTAACAACTTAACACATAAGATTTGTTGTGAATGTAGCACTTCTAAAAAAAAATAAGAGCAATACATCAAAAAATTTCACAACATTTTTCAATAGCTGAGCTGATAAACTTTTACTAGTTCTTATTTAGGTTCATCACTAACATCATATTTTTACTTACCACTATCAATTTGCCATATTAACTGGTGTGAAAAGTTTTGTCAAATTTTTTGTATCTATAGACTTTCTTTAAAAAAAAAAAAAACCTTTACATGATTAATTAGTAATTTTGCTTCTAAAACGAGAGAATAGAATTTATGTAATTTAAAAAAAAAAAAAATCATATTCAAATATATAAATACTTCAATTAATTCAGTAACAAGGATGCATTACTTTAACCATCATTGCACAAAGTTCATAAGACGTTTTGAATACTCATGTCACATTCTCATATGCTACTTATGAGAATTTAGGAAGAGATTTGTGAATTTTATCTCTCACTGATGATGACGTGTGGATCTTCTTTAGGTAATTAAGCAATAGATGAGAACTAAGAATAGGGTTGCTCATATGTGTATTTAAAATTGTTGGGTAGATTGAAATTCAATGTTGGGGTGTAAAGGATTTGGCATATAGATAAGAGAAAGAGAATGAGTATGTTTTGGAATTTCGTTGATTTGGTAGCTTTAATTTAATGGTATGAATCATTTTAATTTTTTTGCAAAACTTGTGATAATAGTCCAAGGAACTCTGTAATTCAATAGATGAAGATAATGATTGGAGTGGGGGGTGGTGTTGAAGTATGAAAACAAAAATTCATGAAATTCACTAAACAGTTAAAATTTCACTAATCCTTATCAGATTTTTGTTTTGTTTTTGACAGGTTAAAAAAATGGGCTTCTTGTTAGATTTATTGTTGTCATTTGGGCTAGTTTTGTTTTTGTTCGGGCCATTTTTGTTCTTGTTTGAGTCACCATTTGTTCTTATTTGGGCTATTTCAATTTTTAAGGTTTAAGGGGCCGAAAATTATGTTTGAAGGAGCTAAGTTTAATTTTACTTAACAAATTTTAACTGGCAGGTTGTTATTATTAGACAAAAAAGTAATCTCAACTGTAGGTTCAAATTTGAACCAAAAACAACTAACAACCTAAGATTTATTGTGAAAATGTTGTGTACGTAGCACTTCTATTGATTATATTATATATACACATTTTATTATTTTTTTGAACCTTAGGCCGGCCCCCTTTTGGGCCAGTACGTGGCTATGGCCCTGACTAAATGAATACAATAGCAAGGAATTTCGAGAAGAGATCCAAAAGGACAATCAAAGCCTTAAACATTTGGAAGGAAACAATTTTTGTGGGTGAATTTGTGTGTATTTTTAATGAATGGCCGATTTATTATCAGAAAA
Organism: Quercus dentata; assembly: GCA_028216015.1. Taxonomy (NCBI): domain Eukaryota; kingdom Viridiplantae; phylum Streptophyta; class Magnoliopsida; order Fagales; family Fagaceae; genus Quercus; species Quercus dentata. The sequence goes on from CP116447.1 coordinate 35,041,816, forward strand.
ACCATATATACTATGAGTTGCACAACAAAGGAGCCAAACAAAAACAAGCAGCATACATGCTGCTGTGTTGAGCACTCTTAGAGACTAGCTTTTGTCATTCGCTCATGAATTAGAAAAAGGGAATTTTAGCCAACCACACAACATCACAGCAAAATGAAAGCACGAAGATCAGAAGAAAAATGACAAGTCGTATAACTGTGTTTCATTGACTACGACATGTCAACTATTCTGTGTTGGCTGTTGTTCATAACAATTGATTATAAAGCTACAGGTCGTGTATAGTCACAGTTGTAATTTCTTGTGCTCCGTTTGTTATGTTAATGGCCACGTGTTATTACTTGATTAGTTAGGAAGGTAAGTAAAGTTAGTTATCAGTTAAAATTCTGTTAGCACAGTAACCATCAACGACTACTGGCTGTTAGCCTGTTAGTTACAAAACAGAGTGGCTTTGTACAATTTAATTAATAAAAATAAATACATAGTAATTCATTCATTCTCCAACAAACCTTTAGGCTTAGTTTTTAATAAAGGAAGCAATATCAAGAACCATATGATTATTTGTCTAGTAAATGGTAGTTAATACAACAAATTTACCTTGAGAAAAGAATCACAAATTCAAGCAAATATTGTTTAGTTATGTATTATCTTTTATTTTGTATACTGCAGATATATCGAACCAATTCCTCAAGGGTCATCAACTAAGTTTGAATTTGATAACATTATTATAATATTGCTTGAGTTTTTCAAAGTATTATGGTCATCTTAGATTTTTATTTTTTTTAGAAAGTATTATGATCTTATATCATACCATGGTCTAGTTTCATTGTGAATATGAATTGGTATAATGTTTGTTCTTGCATGTACAGGGGTTCACTAATTGGACATCCAGTCGAACATCTTCGTGTTGTTTTAACAGATAGTGCTTCCCATTCTGTGGATTCCAGTGAACTTGCATTCAAGTTAGCCGCAATATATGCATTTAGACAGGTTATTCTCAAATCCTGTGTTCAGGGTGTAATTCCCTGTAAAATGGATTTAAATTGTCTCTTGGCGATTTGGGCTATTCTTAGCCTTTTAATTATAGTATAATCTAATTACTAGGCTTTCTTTTACTTCCATGCATTTATATTTCAATTTTTTGAAACAGTGCTATACAGCTGCCAGACCGGTAATTTTGGAGCCTGTCATGATGGTGGAGTTGAAAGTTCCAACTGAATTTCAGGGCACTTTTGCTGGTGATATCAACAAATGAGTTTTTTTGTTTTAACCAGAATATCATAAAGATTTTCTATTGCTTTTGTCTGATTATTTCTGTGCATTCATCACATGATAGGAGAAAAGGTGTTATTGTCGGAAATGAACAGGATGGAGATGATTCTGTGATTACTGCCCATGTAAGCTTTTTTCTTTTTCTTATATATATATATATATATATATATAACTTATGTATGCATATTTGTCCCTAAAAATTTGGGACTAAGGCTTTGTTGTTTTTTTATGTATGCATATTTGTGCGTGACTTGCATTTTTTTCAAGAAATTACTGGCAAAGTTTTGTTTAGTTACTGCAAAAACTCAATGCTTGGGTTTCTTCTGCTTTTTATTTTTTTTACTAGTAAGAAAAATTGTATTAAAAGAAGACTACTACTTCATTAAAGAAATGAATTAGCCAGAAAAAATTTGTACAAGCGACAGAAAAGAAAAACAAAAAAATTATGTACAAGAAGAAAGAGAATATCAAGATTCCTTGGAATATCTAGATTTTGATATTGACTTTTTATTTTTTTGGTTTTTATAAAAAAAATAGTGAATTCTTTGGAAGAAAAAAGGGGCAAACCTCTGGTACACAGGGGGGTATACATATTAGGATAGAATTCCATACAACAGAACTGTGGTGAACCTTAAAGCTCCATCTCCATCAAGCTAACAAATCATTCAGTGAGTTTAGCATGAATCAAGAGACTCCAAATAAAGCAGAAACGAGAGACCAATGCTCCCTAGAAATAGTGCAATGCAGAAAGAGTTGATTGATTGACTCCCCAGCCCCTTTGCACACAGCACTAATTAGCAATGATGTTCTTGCACTTGCGAAGAATTTTTCCATGAGCCACAGTCCAAGCAAAAAAAAGCTACCTCCTAAGGAACCTTGGTCCTCAAAATTGCATGCCATGAAAATCTGTTCTTGTTTCCTGTTCAATATCAAAAAATTTGTCCTAAATGAATAAAGGAAATAGTTTCTGTGATTGGTTTTTAGATTTCAAAATAAACAATAATGTCTTAGCCTGTTCTCAGACATCTGGTCTGTCTTTCTCTGTAGCATATGGATGTTATATACCGTGCTTTATAAGTCTGGCATCAAGTAATCATGTATTCCACCGATCAAAATTTTTTTTTTTTAAATGTAATAATGTAATTCCAGTTACTTTCCGGCTATCTTTTTGCTAAAAGTTCTGCACTAACTTCGTTCGTGACATTTTTATGAATTCCTACGAGTCAACTACATAAATTTTTTCTGCTGCTATGTTTCTAATTCCTATCTTACATCCTATTAACTGTAATCAGTGTTTAATTTTTGCATGGAATGGTAGCATCTGATCAGTCCACAAAACCTATTATTTCCTACTAACATCCATATTGATGTCTAAAGCTGATGATTTGATTTTAGAGCAATGAGACTTTGCTAATATGCTGATTTATTTGAGGAATTTCCAAATTCAAAACATTGGATTGTTATGCTAGCAAAAAACTAGTGCAAATCAGTCTGCCATCATGCCAAATTGTCAATGTTTATTACGCTGTTGAATTCTTTGGTTTCAGTAGTCATATGTTTCTCAGAACTCCTTATCAAAAAATAAAAAATGTTTCTCAGAAGTCATTTTGTTGTCTTCCCAGGTCCCTCTGAACAACATGTTTGGGTACTTAACGTCTCTTCGTTCAATGACACAGATAAAGCAGAACACTGTATTGTAAATGAAAATTTTTGCTTTACTTGTTTCCCAGTTGAATTGTCTAGAATTGTCTTGTTGACCTCTTTGACCCTATCCGTGCAGGGAAAGGGTGAATTTACAATGGAATACAAAGAGCATTCAGCTGTTTCTAATGACGTTCAGACGCAATTAGTTAATACTTACAAGGGCACAAAACCAGCTGAGTAGTTGGGAATTTCAATTGAAGCATTTGCCCTTATATTAATTGATAGGCTAAATTTGTCTTGTTATAGTGATTTTCTATTTTTTTTTAATCAACTTTACAAGGTTATTGTGATAAATTTGATCCTGTGGAGATCAATAAATTTTGAAAAGCAGAAATAAATTCAGGTGCCCATTTTTTGTTTGATCCTGTGTAATACACTAATAATACTACTCGACTTTCTAGTCGGACAAGCATGTATCATAATTCTTGACAGTGTATTGTTTCATAATCTAATATTTATCTTCATAGAGAGCAATACAATGTTTGCCCTGACTTTCTTGATGTTTGTTCCTTCAATTATACACATCAATCACCACATATCTAGGCCTGTGCCATGCATGTATTTTCACATAGATGAAAAGCTATAAATTCTGATTTTATTGGAATTCTACTTACAGGATAGCATATATATTTTATAGTGAAGTCTTCATTTGTCAATTTGTTTTGAGAATCATGCTGATTTGGGGATTTTTTTTTTTTTTTTGGTATGTACTACATTGGACTATTACGAAGTGTGTGGGTTATTTGTGGTGTGCGCTAAGAAAAGATATCAATATTTGAGTTGTATTTTCTCCATGGAAGTGATGCCTGCATGGTCAAATGACCCAATTTATATTTCCTTTTCTCCTTTGTTTCTCAAAATTGTGCGTTTTCTTCAGCATTTATGTGCATATTGGAGCCTTATTGCCCAAGGTCCTAAACAACTCTCTTTTTTAGTGCTTCATAGCTGCCATTATTTTTATAAAAATTCTTACAGATGACTGTACATAATAATATCCGTGAAGATGTAAAGTATTTGGTCATGTAATAGTGGTAGATGACTATGTATTTAGTAAAATTGGATTAAATTCTTAATGCTTATAGGAGTGTGCATCTATGCATCTAACCACCGAGCCAATTCAACCCAACCCAACACCCGAGATTTGTTTTTGTTTTCATGGGTTGATAAGTTGGGTTGAATTTGGTCTGTTTGAATTGATAACTTTTTCAACTCATCTAAACCTAATCCAATAAATTAGTATTAAACCCCAAAAAAAATAGTTCAATAAAATTAACCCAATTAGTGGCTAAATTATTAAACCCAATAAATTATTATAATAATTCACATAATATACCTAATTATATTTCGATTTTTTAGTTTGATTTATTTTGGTATTTTGAGAATTAGTTTTGATATATTTGGAATATAACTTAGGTCTATTATGTGAATTATCATAATTTATAGGAAAAAAAAATTCTTAAATAGTTTTAATAAAAGTTCAAATTTTTTATAAGACATGAAACATGTAAGCACAAGTGTACAACCCCACTAATCCAACCTAACTCATGTAGGTTTGGTTGGGTTGGTTTCTACATGTCCAATGAGTTGTGTTGGGTTGAGAATTTATCAACTCGACATTAGGTTAAAAAAACTCTCCAACTTGACCCATACACACTCTTGTTATAACTTATCCAATCAAGGAATCCTTTTGGATCAACTTCTTTTCTATTTTTAAGCACAACTTGAAAGTAAAGAAACGAGACACCAATCTATTAACCGGAGGAAGGTTGATAGTTATCTTTTTGAGTAACTTAGGGAAGAAACCACCCAAGTAGCATAAAAATTTAATTATTGAAAAAGAAAAATATTACCAAATGTTCTCTGTTCTCCAGTTTAAGAAGCTAAATTTTTTAATAATAAGCAGCTCTGCACTATACAAACTTTTGGTCATTCGGTTTCTAATATTACTTCCCCACCAAACTTGACATTCTCCTTACACATGTTTTCCAAGGAAATATGTAAAATTTCATAGCAGATTCTTCGATGATTCATGGACATGCATATGAAATATGTGGGGGTAAGACTTCTATCTAAGGTACTAGAGTACTGGATGGGATAACTCTTAACAAAAAGAATGGCATTCTTATATAGTAAAAGAGAGATGCAAGAATACAAGAACTAACGAATTTGGTACACAGGTGTCCTTGGTGTCATGATGGACAATACATATAAAAGAAATTAGATACATGAATTATTACATCAGGTGTCCCAACAAAGTAATTTTTATTTTTTGTTCATGTGACATGAACTCTATGGAAATGAATAAAATTCTCAGGAAAGAAACTGAATTTTTTTTTTTTTTTTTTTTTTTTTTTGACTGGCAATATCCTGAACTCAGGCTTTTAGTCCTGGCAGCTAAGAGGGCCATGCCACTTGAGTTTCAATCTGAGTAATAAAGAAAGATAAGCAAAACAAATTCAATTTGTGTTACACATTTACAAATTGAAATCCCATATTTCTTGTGTCTTTTATTATATTAAAAAACTACATACTACTTTAGCCACTGACTTTGGCGCTAACCAAAAAGCAGGACTGAATTTTTTTTTTTTTTTCAATTGTCCCATCCCTAGTAACCCACTATTATTTCAAGAAATGTTCTACACTGCGGAATTCAATCTAGTCCCTGTTCAATGAGGTACATTCTTCTGTCACAAAAAGATCCATGACAACAAACCCAAAATTACCAGTCTTAAAGCTAGAAACATACTCTGATTAGAGTTTCTTGTGTAATTGTGATGTTCTTTGTAGGCCACATCCACTAGTCCAAACAAAATCTACAACTTTATTTATTTCTTTATTTCTTTTACTTTTCTTTCATTCCAAGGTCAACAATAAGCTACAAAATAATGGGTTAGTTCTCCCCTTTGTATTGATAATTGCCAATGATGAAAGGCTACAATCCAGGCAGATTCATCCAAAATACCTTTGGCTTCTTCCATTAATTAAGCAAAACTGTTGCAATGTGATTAACTATGTGAATGCTTCTCGCAGGTCTGTGGGTAGCTCCAGATCAGGCTCAGATTTGCTGAGTGGTGAAAAATAGTGCTCTACCATGTCTTTGGACACTTGTTCCAAGCTCGGAGGATTCCACTGCAAATAAAACATGACAATTCAACAATTTAAATGTAATCGATGGACAATTATCTACTAATAATAAAAGTAGATTAGCAATATTGCCATCGACAAATCTGATTATCAATGATAGAACCCCAGTCTTCCACAGTACCTTCTCCTCTTACAACAACTTGCTTTGTTTTTAAAAAAAAAGAATTTTAGATTGGATTCTTAAATGCAATATTTGCAATATTGCTACCCCACTTGTCCAAAAGGCTGATAACATAAGCTGATGATACCTTTGGTGCCAGGTCCTTGTCTACCATTCGTGCCCGAACACCCTTTAGAAAAAGTACAGAAAAAAAGTAAGTAACTAGGATCATGAGGATTTGTTTTATTAAGAAGATAATCAGGAGAATGTATACCTCACAAAAATCTTTGGAAACCTGATTAGATATCCCTTGCAGTGACATTCGGTACTCACGTATCAAGCACTGATCAAGGGTCTGAAATCTACCTTCCCGTATCTGAGCCAGTATGGTGGTTAGGTCGTAATGCAATAGTTTCTTAAAGGGGGAGGAGGAGGGGACAAGGGAAAAAAGGCCCAGTTCTGAGTATCAAGGACTCACAGATTTCAAAGAAACCTTCAAGCCTAATGGTGAAGCTTCCTTAAGTCTCCTTAGGGTGGAAATGCACCATGCATCATTTGTTTTACTTGTCTCACTCTCCTGAGAGAATTGTTTAATTTAAAAACGCAATCACAACTCACAAGGTTCATCCAGAAAAGTATAGGGAGGAACAATTTAGAGAAATACCCACATATTTTGTTTCATTTTATTACCATAAAGATGGTAATACTAGTATGCAACAATTACAACTCATACAGTCCAACTTTCAGGTTAGTACTTAAGAGACTCAACACACACTATATATAGATATGGTCCAAAAAGTCAAAAGGAAGAAGTAACCAATTCAAGACACTTCCATTATTTGTAATTTTTTCTTTATTTATTTATTTTTACACATGCTTTGGGTTGGTCTTGAACCCCTGACCTTAGCCTCCATCCCATTCTTAAGTTAAGAAGTGTCATTTGAGCAAGGGCTCATTAGCAATTCCATTATCTGTATATAAAATGTATCCCTACAAAATTTCCTTCCAATCAACTGTGAGGTAGCTAAAGACATTCATCATAATTCCGTTAAGTTGTATTTTTTAAATTCAATAAAATGATTTTGGCTATATGGCTGCTTCAGTCATTCTAGCCACTTGTAAAGATGAAGATGATAGGAAACATCTACAGGGTACTCAGATCGACTAATTGAAAAGTGTCTACTTGATGAAGCAAAAACTTTTAAAAATGATACAGTTCTCCAAGTAAGAGTTGGTATAGATATTTTTTCATTTAATTTTCCTTTTCTCCAGCAATATGGTTTCTCATGCCAAAGATTTTCCGTTTTTTTTTTGTACCATCAATTTTAAAAATAACAGAAAGAGATTTGAGTATGAAATCAGACATGTTGAACATTTTGTTCCATACTAAGTATCATGGAAATCTGTTATATTGTAATGGGTTAATACATAATAGTTATAAAATAAAAAGAAATATGCAAATCAACATGTTCTTACCAAGGCATCGATAATTTCTTCAACTGTGTCATGGCTGAAACATTTATCAAGTATTTCAATCCTAGACAAAATTGCATAATAAATAGATCAGCATTTATATCTGCTACGTAAATACTCACACACCTGAGGGTATAATAGACATACCTGTGAAGTACACTTATATTATCTAGATAGACAAGGTCACTATATTTTTCTAAAGAAGTTTCAATGACAGAAGGATCATCAGTATCCAATTTCCCAAGTTGTTCTTCAATTAATGCAAGCTTCTGTGGAAAAAAGGAGGTAATACTATGTTATATAAACAAGAAAGATGATTAAAACAAACAAAGGGTCCAACAATCTTAACTGAGCTATGCGCATAGTGTGTAGCAAGCCCACAAGAAATCATTTCTGCTCCATTAAGTTTTTGTCCTGTGAGACCCAAGTACTCCCCTGCAAAAAGAAAAGATACAAACTATATAAGAATTTAATTGAGAAGCAAATACAGGTGTCATCAATGATTCATCCTACTAATTGGTTTCTCATTTATCAAGACCCAATTACATTGTCAACATTGCTTGATATGTAGAAAGGGTCAAGTTAACCCCACAAGTTACTCGGAAAACAACATTGAATAAAGTCACCCAGCTATCCAAAGTAAACTTTAGCATTAGAATATTTGTCATTGCAGCATCTACTTTCAGTATAATGGTCACAGAGGAAGTGACATCTTATGGTGCAATGAAACCAAATGCAGCTCCCCATATGTCAACTACCAGCAGCCATAACAGTGCCTCAACACAAATTTTAGACTACAGAACTTTTAAAGCAATTTGCTAGAGCTTGTTATCCAACATATACACAACAAATTCATGACAAGAGTCCTAATGCAATTTGTATAAAGAACATTGCTGAACCAACTGCCACTGTGTACTTCTAGAGATGAGAAGCATACTTCAAAATAAAAATATTTTGCGGAGGCACTTCATTCCCACATTCACTCCATTCCTATGAAAATCTGAGTGATTTGATTTTAATTTTAGAGGCCTTTTAAAAATTTCACGTTCATACATCCCTTAAATTTCTTCCAATGCAACATTACAAGAAAACCATAAAAGATTGAGGTAAATTCACACTAGGGCAGAATGTTCATCACAAAAACAATGCTTTACATGATGTTTTTATCAGACTTATGCAAGAACCAGAAATAGTCCAAATCAACAAAACCATGTACAAGAAATTCAGTGAAAATTTTGACTATATGTGAAAAACTACAATGCACTACAGGCATACCCAGGTGACCAGGTAGATGTGAGAGGAAAAACGATGCACCAGCATCAGGGTGGAAACCAATTAGAGTTTCAGGAGTAGCAAAAACCTGTGAATTGTAAGAATAAATTATTTTTGAACCTGTCTGAGAGCAAATGATGTATAGCAACTAAGGAATCTGAAACAAATAAGAAATCCAACACTATTTTTCCCATCACATAAATATGCGAAAAGAATCAAACATATAGTTTCATTCCTAGATTACATGGATTGGATAAGGGTGTGTAATGTGTACAAGTGCTAAGTCCCATATCGAGTATTTACTAGGTTGAACTGGGCTATATATGGATTATGAAGAACCCCAATTGTAACCCGACTAGTCCCTTTGGGGTATAGATAGATTTGGCTAGCACTTACTTGAGTCGATACAAATAGTGTTAGAGTCAACGTGGGACTTGACAAGAACATAGGGAATTGAGTGGAAAGATTGTGATACTCAGATTATGTGGATTGGATAGGAATGTGTTGTGCGGACGTGTGTTAAGCCATACATCAAGTGTTACCAAGCTTGGGCTATATTGGAGATCACAAGCAACCCCAATTGTAACTTGACTAATCCTTTTAGGGTATAGCATAGATGTGGCTAGTGCTTCCTTGGGTCGTGACAATAAGTGTATGCTAATGAAAGCGTAAGATCATACTCCTCAATTATCTAATAAAATAGAGTATTCCGTTATAAGTCAACAAACCAAATCCACCCTAATGCACGACAAATTTAAGTTAAAAAAATAAACTTCCTTTAACGATATTAAATAATTAGTCTAATTTAGAGGGTGCAAAATAATTAAAAATTTTCTTCCACAAAAGAAAGTCAAGAAGGAAAAAATTCAAACAATCATCAAAACCAACAACTAGATAAGAAAAGAAAAGTGTCTCAAAAAAAAAAAAAAAATAAGAGAAGAAAAGGACGAAAGTACATGCGAAGTTGCTACATACACTTTTATCGGTTGCAACCCTAAACATCCCAGGATTGAAACTCCAGCCCCACCACCCATAGTAATTCCATTCAAAAGAGCCACCTGCATGGAGATTGTTATTACACTACCATGAATATACTTTGGGTTCGACTAATGTAGTTATAATAAACAGAAAGTTAATGTCCAACATTCTACCATAGGGACTTGGGGCTAATAAAAATCATCCCCACATGAAAGGGAAAAAAATAATAATAAAAAAAAGAAACAGATCTGAGAGACTTTTGAGTAGATACCATAGTTCTCTCGAACTAACTCGTGACTTCTTTAACAAAAGTACAGCAGAGGGAAAAATTCAAAACTTTTTGGGAAAATTTAGAAAATCCAAGAATTCTAGCGAAGGAAGGATAAAATAAAAATAAGAGGAATGTCAAAATATGGTGGTAATCGTAAGAGTGTAAAGAAAATTGTTCGATTGCTAGAATAGGAGCCAAAGATCAATATAGTAACAAAACCAAGTATCTTTTGATAAATTGATAGTTGAGAGAGGGGGAAATTGAACCTTGGACGTCTTAGTTGGAAACACTAGGAGGAGCTAGGTGAGCCACAAGACTCTTAGCCATAACAAAAAAAAGTATCTCAAAGAAAACTCTCCATAAATGACCATATCAAAGCTATATTGATGGTAATATAACACTCCAAACATAAGAGCCCCCAATATATTAACCACTATGCTTAAAAAAAGAAAGAAAGAAAAGTAAAACTTACATGTGGCTTCAAATATGTACCTAAAATGTATATGTAAGTATATAACGTTCTAAAGAATTCCTTACAATCTTCCATTTTCCCTGCATAGAGTTAGCCAATGGTTAATGGATGATTCTAGTGAAAAAACAAGCACCAACTCCATAACAAAGATTAGCAACTTAAAGATTTGCGAAGTACTTAAGTATAAAGTTTTCTTTAGCTTTATCAATGACTCCACCATCACAAAACATTCTGGATGCACCTCCATACTTTATTGATCCCACTCTTATACCGTAAACACTGGGAATATGTTCAAACTCTCAATTCTTATGGAAAGATCAATCCAAGGTAGTGTAAAGAAACAAATTCTGAGATCCATGTATCTATGGGTCATTTAATACTAATATTGTCACCTCATTTCTAATTTTTTATTTAATAAAGCTATATTTACTAATATGCTATCTTACTCTTGCTTATCCATTTTTTTTTATTTTTTATAATTAGATAGATGGGGGAGGGGAGATTTGAACCCTCGATGTCTCTGCTGGAAACACTAAGAAGTGCCGACCAGTTGAATTACAAGGCTTTTGGCTATCTTACTCTTGCTTATCCTAATCTTAAGACTTCCTCAATTTCCTCCCAAACAAAGCGACAATCAAATTTGGCATCTTTTGTTTGGACATAGAAGATCCCATTACCACTAAATATTCTCTGTAGTTCCAGCTTAGGTTTACTGCTAAGTGCTAATAACTGCATCCCACAATCCTATCTCATCTCCCTCTAATTAAGGCTAGCTAGCCTAGCTTTCTCTAGATCATATACAATGAAGAAAAATAATCAGTTAGCAATAAAAATTAACTTTTAAGTAAATGACCTTTTCCAGCTAAATCTTAAAAGCAGAAGTAAGATGAGTCTATTACCTGCGTTTATCATATGATAAAGTGTCACAATATCTCCGCCAGCACAAAATGCCCTGCCACTGCCCTTCAGAGAATGCAAAACAATGTTTAAGTTTTTAACTAGTTCTTGAGCAAAAAATAATCACAACTAAAATTTATCTTTCCCACTAGAAATATTACATGTGAATGAATCCAATATCTGATAACAGCATAGATGTTTTTTTACCTTCATTGCCACAAAACCAAAATCTGGATTATTTTCCCAAGATGTATACAACTTTTGCTATCTAGCCCCCTAGAAATGAAAGACAACTCATTAAAAGACAGATAAATGTTTCTAGTTGGTAATACAGAACAACACAAACCCATTTAACAAAATCAAAGAATATAAATTTTAGCCACTAGGGAGAAAAACAATAAGTCTACTTGCACAATAAAGTCCACAACTTTTTTCACAATAGTTGAGTTTGCAAGTTGTAACGTACAAATCATAATTTGCCACCTCAACAAGTTGTGAATTTAGTTGTGTCTCTAGCTTTAGTCAGAGCAAACTCAAGCCATATAACTATGCATAATAATAGTTGTCAGTTTAAACACCATAAAAACAATAACCCAAGTAAGGTTTTCAATTGAACCAATTGGAGGGTATATAACAACACACATACAGAGAATTATACAATTGGAGTAAACCCAATTACACATAATGATTCTCAACCAAACACCATAAAAACAAAGACCCAGAAAACAAATCTTTCAACTGAACCAATCTTACAAATTGGGTACCAACCCAACAGCCAAAAACACAAACACACACAGAGTATCTAGTAAAAACACACCATTGCAGTACTAAGACAATTGAGCACAGAAGGCCTGTTCAGAATTGCTGTTATAGACCAAGCTTTGCCCTCAACCAATACCTGCAGAGAGAGAAAGAGAGTTAGTGTGTGGGGGTTAAAGAAAGAGAATAGACAAAAGGGTATTCTTGAAAGTTGAAACTGACTTGGTTTTCAAGTTCATCGGTAATATTAGTGTCCGGAAGAGAACAGAGATTCCTTGTGTGGAATTGGTTGAGGAAACGAAGACTGTGAATGTGAAGATTGTTGCGCCTCTGCAACAGGGCTGCCTTAAACCTCTGCATCATTTAGCTCACCCACTCTTCCAAATTCTGCTCCAACACAACACAACCCAAGCTCTCTGCTCTCTACTGATAAATTGATAATAAACAATTCTGAGGAAAAAATTAAAAAACTATGAGAAGAACAGAAGAAGAAGAAGAAGAAAAATGCTAAAATATTATTTTTATCCCTAAATTTTAAAATATTTATTTTTTAACCTTGAACATGGCAAAACATTCTTTTAAAGTCCTTCTGTCTATGACAGTCTACGTGGTTAAGAGAGAATTGACTTAATATCTGACTTGAATTGAACTATTTTATTTAAAAGAATTTTTTTTTTGAAAAGTATTTAAAAGAAATTATAGTATGGGCACACCACACACTTGATAACAACTTTTTCAAAAGGATGATATCACCGTCGCTTTGTTTGAGAATAATTTTTTTTGGGTAAGTTATTTGCATAACGTGAGACAAAAAATTAAATATTAGCTTATTTTTAAAAAATAAAAACTTATTTACATCTAAGGATGGATTTAGAATTTCAAGCTAGAGAGGGTTGAAGTATAAGAAAAAAAATTATAAATAGACATCTATATAATATTAACAAATTATAAATACATAAAATCATTATTACATAATACATTAAAATGCAATCATCTACCAAAAAAATAATTTTTTTTTTTAAATACTAGGTTAGCTAGGATTTTTATTTTTATTTTTTAAACTTAGAGCATTCAATGTAGTGGTGCTAAAAAATTTAGTTTTTAGCACATCAAAAGGCTAATTTATCTATTTTTCCACCTCATTTTACAATATACCCAACATCAAATATTCTTATGTTCTATTTTTTTCCCACTTCATTTCAAATATTATAAACAACTCAATAAAATAATAAAGAAAGAGATAGAATTTGATTTTTTTAATTGAAGGTAGAGGGATAATCTTAATAAATATTGTATTTTATTTTTAAGAACTTGTTACAGTCAATTGATATTTATACCAGCTTACTGTAGTAGCAAAAAATTTAGTTTTAGCTTTTCCAATAACACATGGTTTTTTGGTGATAAAATATTTTTTTGCTAAAATATAATCAACATTATGAATGTTTAATTATTTTGTTTAAGTTTTTCGGTTGAATAGTTGCTAGTTGGAAGGGGGAGTCAAAAGTTTTGGAATGGGGGCAACTACAAAAATAATGTATATAATTTGTAAAAAAATATTGGACTGGGGGGGCTCGAGTCCCCACCTGGGTCCGTCCCTGTTTACATTCTTAGCGCAATGGTCATTCTATAAGTACAAAATTTTTGTGAGGTGGAGGGTAAGAGTCAGAGTTCAAATCTCTAGGAGGAAGTTTCACACACATATATATTTAGATGATTCTAGAGTAGAATTTCTATCTTATATATAAAAATAAAAATAAAAACTAAAACTTATATTATTTTTGAAATAAAGCAAAAACAAAAGAATAGTTTGGGACTCACAAATAATAGATAATTTAAACTAAAAACTAGCTTATAATTGGTTACCAAACACACCCGAATCATAAAAATTCTAGTCAATATAATTCTTATGTAAGGCCATTCTATCCAACTTTCCTCACTTCCTCTTGCATTAGGCAAAACGCAAAACACAATAAACCTTCATTCCATGACATTAAGGGCCCATTTGGTAGAAGAGTTTGAGTAATATTGTTTGGGTGTTTTTGATATATGTGTGAGTAAAAAAGTGTGTAATGTTGTTTAAAATGTGAAAATGTGTGTTAGAACTTACTTACCAAACAGGCCCTAAAACCCAAATGTCCAACCCCCTCATAGCCACAACCTCAACCAGCAAGTTCAAAGGAGTGATATTCTCTCAAACCTAATTACCATAATAATTTAAAAGTGATATAAAAGAGTAAGTATAGGGACACGTACAAACTCAAATTCATAACATGTTTAGGTGTCATATTGTGATTGGTACACCTATTTTTTAGTGGATTGAGATCCTCTAGAGTTCCTAGGGGTACTCTACCATATAGAGTTTTATTAATCTTAACCATTCATTTATTTTAAAAGGTCCAAATTTTTCCATATCATTAATCCACTCACAAATCCCCTAAAATAATGGTTTAAAAAATAACTACTCATAAATGATAATTATTGCCTTACACCTTTTACCAAAATCAAGTCTCAAAGAAAACGTGAAGTCATCTTCTCCTTCCCCTCTTCATTTTTCAATTTGTTCCACAAATCGTTTTGGTTGTTAATTTCAAAGCATAGGCTCGACTGAAATCGAAGATAGAAAAATCATATTTTATGATCCTAAATGCCAATCATGTACTTGAAAAGAAAAAAAAAACATGTATATGCTTAATTTTAATAAAAATGATGGAAGACTAAACAAATTGGAATGAAAACCTAGGTGTCTCAGCCATTCATATATCATATATGAAATGGGTTTAATTAGATCCAATGGTAAAAAAAAAAAAAAAAAAAAAAAAAAAAAAAAAAAACCCTCATTAATGCTAATATTCTAATTGATCTCATTTATTATCACTTATTTAATATATTCCATACTTATTTCTAAACCCAAAAAAATTTATACATTTGATTCTCTCTCTCCAATACACGTCTCTCTCTCTTTCTCTTTGCACTTTTCTCTCTCTATCTCCTCCATGGCCAAGTTCTTTGGCACCAAAAAAAGAAAAGCCACAATCGCGGGACTTTGTTGAATAACACAACTATTGCTTTTAGTTGTTCTCTATCTCCACGTTTTATCAAGTTGATTTCAGAGCATATAGTTGAAGATTGTATATTATTTTTTAAAGTTTTGAAGATGTAATAGATGGATTGTTTTCATAAAAATTAGTAATCTGGGGTATACTAATAATGAAAACGTTTTGGAGGAAGCCTCTTAACAATTTTGCCCAAAACGTGTTAATGCCTCCAAGGACGGCTTTCAACGAAATACACATGTTGAAAAAAAAAATTCAGTTTATTTTAAATATTTTCTAGGAAAGGAAGATAAGAATTCTTCGATAATTAGTATGTTACCTTAATCAATAGGATTGCATTGTTGTAATGAATTCGCTAGAATTGCACTATTGTCTTGTAAGCAATAGCATTTGTTATGATGGTTATAAAGTTGCAACTGAATTGCAACAACGAAAAGTGCAGTCTCTATAAAAATTTCACAAATATCACAAATACAAAATGATGGAAACATAATTGCTCAAACTAGAGTTTTAAACTAATTTCTTCCAAAATATTTAATGTCGTTGTCCAATAGCTGTGTTTTTTTTTTTTTTTTTTTTTTGGGTTGCTGGCAACTTATTCGTGGAGGTGGAAGAGCAATGGAGGAGAAAGAGAGAGTGTTCTAGAGAGAGAAACGTGGAGATAGAGGACAACTAAAAACAATAGTTGTGTTATTCAACAAAATCCGAGGCTTGGCTTTTTTTTTTTTTTGGTTGCCGCCAACGACCGGCCGTGGAGGTGGAAGAACCATGGAGGAGATATAGAGAGAGACGTGCAAAGGGAAAGAGAGAGAGAGTCAAGCGTATAAATTTTTTTGGGTTTAGAAAAAGTATGGAATGTATTAAATAAAGGATAATAAATGAGATCAATTAGTATATTAATATTAATGAGAGTCTTTTTTGACCGTTGGATTTATTTAAATCCAATGGTCTTAAAAAGGTGTAACTCTTTGGAGTTACACTGGGTGTAATTCTTTGGAGTTACACCATGTGTAATTTGAACCCATCTCATCATATATATATATATATATATATGCTTCTTGTTCTATGTGCATAATAATCAATTTTCTACATAAGCAAATTTCTTTTGCATTTAATGCTGCAATGTCATAGCCACTATTCGCATTTAAGGTAATAACTATCATTTTTTTTTAAATCATTATTTTTGTAGATTTGTTAGTGAACTAATGATATGGCAAAATCTAGACTTGTTATTATAAATGAAATGTTAAGATTAAAAAAACTCTACATGGTAGAGTACCCTAAGAACTCTAAAAAATCTCAATCCTTTTTAGTAAGTACATGTGGAGTTATGTGTAAATGCTGAAATTTAATCACAATTTAACACCCAAATGGCCAAACATATTATAAAATTACATGTAAATGTTGGTATATGATTGAATTGATAATATAATATATTTTTACAAAACTTTTGCAAAAATTAGCAAGATATTTTAATTTTTGTCCGTAAGTTTGGCTTTTATCCCAAGAAATAGAATCCCCACATTTATAATTTTTTTTTTTTTTTTTTACAACCCCTCAAAAATTTTTTTTTTTGGTACTTTAGTATTTAGGGGTGCCTTTAGACCAAGGTCATCATAAAGTAAAACAATTACGAGTCCAACATTTTATTTATTTATATTTTTTCGGGGACACCGAGATGGTAGACTTAAATGTATTTGAAGGACATGAGTAAAACCCAAGGTACCATCACATTCTTAATTTTATATATATATATATATATATATAAACGTAAATATACTTTTGATCCCTATATTTTCGGTCATTTCTCGATAGGACAAAATCGTTGGTGGAGGTAGCAACACACCTATTCCCGATCTGCCATGGACGAGCCACCCCAAGCCTTATCTCCTCCGCCTACGGCTTCACATGTGGTCCGACTTTCCTCTCCTTTTTCAATTGCAAAACTTTGTTCCTCTTGTTCTGGGTTTGTTTTTGTTTTTGTTTTTTAGAGAGAATGTGGAGTTGTTTGATTTTATGGGTTTTTTTTTGTGTGTTTGTTTCCCAAGAAAATTTCTGGGTTTATGGGTTGCTGGAGATTGGGTTGGTTTCTGTGTTTATGGGTTTGTTTCTCGTGTTTATTTATCGTTTGGTTTCTTGGATTTATTTTTTGTTTTTCTGGATTTGATGGAGATTAGATTTGGTTGCTGAATTTGGATTTGGGGTTTGCTAGAGATTGGTTTGGTTGCTTCTTGGACTTGGGAAGAACATGAAGAATATTTCCTGTTAGTATTTAATTTAATTTTTTCTTCTTTTCGTTTGTGTTCTTCCTGATATGGGTTTGAGTTCTTGCCTTCTTGGTAGCTGGGTTTGTGTTATTGTGATTTGAGTTTTGGTTGCTGGGTTCGTGTTCTTGTGATGGGTGAGTTCTTGGTTGCTGGGTTTGTGTTCTTGTGATTGGTTTGAGTTCTCGGTTGCTGGGTTTGGTTTGTGAAGAACATGAAGAACAAGCTCAAGAACATGAACAACATTACGATAAAAAAAAAAAAATTTTTAAAATTTAATTGTTTTTCTTATATATATTTTTTTAATTTTCTAAGGTGGCTTTTAAAAAAAAATTAAATTGTTGATGTGGCATTTAAAAAAGGCCAAATAAAATATTTTATTATTATTTTAATAGCCACGTCGGCATTTAACGTGCCAACAAGGCAATCCGTTTGTCACATCAGATTTTTTTTGTTAGTGGGTTGTGGCAGAGACCAAAGGAGAGTCGATTTTCTGATTTTGGGGACTGACTTAGGAGCAAAATTAGTTTAGGGACCAAATCGAGAAATGACCCAAAATGTAGAGACCAAAAGTTCATTTATGCCAAAAGAAAAATGAAGAACTTAAATTTTTTTATTTTTTTAAAAAACTTGTTAATATCTCAAACGTTCTGGAAGGTGTATTTGCATCTATTCCGTTCACGGTTCATTGCTAATAAGGAAAAGGTTCCATTGCATGGTGCATGGTGACACAATCTGTAACTGGCATGTTGACACATTGCACGGTGGTGACACAATTTCTAACTGTAAGAGGTTGCTCTCTCATCATCATCGATCATCACTCTCACCTCTATTTTCGATTACCGTACATCACTCTTCCATCTTGCTTCCACATCCCATAGTTTTCTCTCTCTCTATATATATCACCATTCCATGTTTCAACTTCTCCTTCACTCTCTATGTATCTAGTTCTCTAGCTTGAAGAACCACACTTTTCAAATGGCAAAAACCCAGTTACAGTTCTAATCACTGGCGCGGCTGTTATATATACCATTCCTTTCTTATTATATGACTTTATTTTCAATATATACTCTTTGTTTTGGAAGCTTAGAAAATGTGGGAAATGGCACAATATGATTTTCAAATGATGAAATATTTATTTATTATTCATTATGAATCTTATGTTATATATGATAAAGAAAGCAAAACCCCTCTCAACTAAGTCTAGCACAACCATTTAGCTTGGTTGAGGTGGTTCAAAGTGGGTCTTGTATTCAATGGAAGTTTCATTCTCATCTTTTTCCTTTGATTGGAAAACAAACAAATGGATAGGTTCTTTTATTTCATTACATTTTTTTTTGTCTCAAATGTTGCCAAAATTTATCTACAAACAATATTTTAATTATTTATCTTCAAAATTATCCATAACTACATTTGGAAATCCTGTTTTCTATTCAGTTCATGACTTCCAGCAATGCTGTTCTATGATATAATTCTTAATGCAACTGTTTAAATCCGCGGTTATCTTTGTGTGATGAGTTTAAGTGCCATTTTTGTAGATAATCTAAAGAAGTCCTATAAGTTTTAGGTGCTTTGTTGTTGTTATAATCATTATTATCTTATTATACGTTGTAGTCTTTTCCAAATAGTGGGAAAGAATGAAAATTGAAAGAAAAGCTTGATTTACAACAATATGACTTTGTTACATGTTAGTAATTATGTTAAGGAGCAAGTGTATTTGATTTTCAATTGTATACGTTGGCGATTCTTTCTTCTAGACATGATAATATATAGTTTTTGTATATGTAGCTCAAAATTTTGATTTTGTTCAACAGGGCAAATAGGTTATGCCATTGCTCCAATGATTGCAAGGCGAATCATGTCAGTCCCGATCAGCCTGTGATTCTGCACTTGCTAGATATTGAACAGCGCAATCGAATCCTTGCATGGGATAAAAATGGAATTGACTGATGTTGCCCTTCTCTTCTCGAAAGGTTTGTCCCTTATCTTGAGAGCTAATTCTAGGTAGATAGAATTATTCTCTTCACGAGGTTTCTTAACTTGTGTCATGAATATGGTTCAATAAGTGTGGTTGCTACCACGTACATTGTTGAAGCTTGTAAAGATGTCAATATTGCCGTTATGCTTGGTGGATCCCCACGGAAGGAAATTACATTGAGGAAGGATATGTTGTCTACAAATGTGTCTATTTACAAGGCTCAAGCTTTGGCCTTGGAGGAGCATGTCACAGATTGCAAGGTGATCATATAAATGCACTTGAGTGTGTAGATATAAGATTTTAGAGACATCCATTGGCTTGTAAAAACTATTGATTTCAGCATCCTGTTACATTATCATTAGCTTGTAAAAATATATCCCAAGACATTCCTCGTCTCGCTATCATTTCTTGTCCATACTCTTTGTCATAGCTCTATTGCTTCTATTTAGTAGTAATTGCTTTGTAGCATGCCTTTTGGTTACCTTCTTTGGTTGTTGATGCAATCAATGTATATGTCTTAGTTGTTGTTGAGCAACCTGATCTAGAGTTCTTTTACATCTTAAGACTAATTGATCGATATTCTTTTTATGTCATGATTTATACTATTTCACTAGAAAGAAAAATATTTTAAAGTCATTGAAGAGAAGTGTTTGTCCTCTCTGTTAAGATTGGAGAAGTGTATGTAACAAAGTGTCACTAGTTCCCCTGGCCCCCTCTCCCACTCAAAATAGAAGAAAAAGGAACTTCTATCAAAATGTACCATTCAGGCCAATCTTTAAATTCAAAATATTTGTATTTGTTTTTTTATTAATCCTCTCAAACATTGTGTCTATGTGCTATTGTTGTGCGCTTAATTTTTGGAATCGATGTCATCACCTAAGTTGATGCATTTTCATTGCGTTTATTTTGCGGTATTAGTTGTTGCCAACCCAAAGAAACGCAAATGCACTCATCTTAAAACAATTTGCTCCTTCAATCCCAAAGAAAAACGTCACATGCCTAACACAACTTGATCACAACAGAGCTTTGGGCCAAATAGGTGAGAGGCTAAAGATTCATGTTTGTGATATCGGAATGTAATCATCCTGGGAAATCACTCTACAACTCAATATCCTGATGTCAATCACGCAACTTTCACCACCGTAAATGGAGAGAGACTAGTTAGAGAGCATGTTGTCGACGATCATTGGTATCTCAACATATCCAACATGTTTATCTCATTATCACTTTCACATGTTTAAATTACTTGGAAACATAAGTTGATAAATTACTTTAAACTTTTCAAATGGGAGGCATAGTAACTTTGGGTTCAAATTCGGACCACATACCATGATAAACTACTACTTGTTCTAAAAGTTTAAAACTATTAGGAAATGGAAAATTTAATTATTTAATTATTGTTCTAGCATAACTTGTATCTAAGTCAAATACATAATTTTATCAACATTCAGAATTTTGGTAATTGTAGCAATCCCTTCCCCTCAAAATAAGTAGTGATTGGTCATCTTTGAAGAGAAAATTGACGTGAGTGAAATTATGTCTCTCCTTAGATCACCTTGATTCTTTTAGGCAATAGCTTCAGTGTACTTGTCAAGTAGTATCTACATGCCAATTACCTAACCCAGGGATCCCAATTTTTAGGGTGTAGGTGGTAACAATTGTTATACTTGAATTTGTACTAATCAAAAATAAAATTTATATACTTCAATTTGTCTTGAACCCTGTTAGGACCTGGCTTTGATATTGAAAAATTATTGAACTTCAAAGTTTTAGGATGGAGTGGGGTACAGTAGTGTGCATGTTGCCATGTTGAAATTTTAGGTTGCAACCCTTTGCGGGATCTTCAACAACCTAGTTATGTTGACAATATTCACATCTCTAAGCATCCTTGTCAACTATTTACTCGCTTCACTCTCAACACATCTACTTTTTAAAAAATAAATAAATTTTGTTTGTCATAGGTTAAAAGTCGAGTTCATCACCACCATACAGCAAATGGTGTAGCCATTATCAAAGCTCGGAAAGCATCGAGTGCATTTTCTCGCTGCAACTTGCTTGTGATCATATACATGATTGGGTTTTCAAGACTCCCAAGGTTGATTCCGTTTCACCTCAAATAGCATTTGATCATGCTGACCTTAATTATTTGCCTTTCATTTTGTTTTTGTTTTTTTTTTTTATTACTATCTTTTGTAATTCTTCCTTTGGCTTTGTCATTCAAGGAACGTGGGTTTCCATGGGAGTGGATTCTGATGGCTCTTATGGGATCCCACCCGGCCTAATTTACTCTTTTCCTGTTAAATGTGAGAAAGGGAAATGGTCAATTGTGCAGGGTAAGTTCTGTGGCTTCTATATGTTGTAAATTTAACATCTTCTTTCCTTGAGAGTTGAACTTACTTCCAATGTTTCAGAAACTACAAATCACTCGTAACTCGCATGGAGGAATATATCTTGTTTGTCAATTATTTCTTAGATCTAAGTAATGGTTTTAAGAAAGATAGATGTTGAAGAGAGTAAGAATATATTTCTGGAAAAGTATGGACTACAACAATAACATGCACAAAGCTCGGATCTCCCAATTATCGATGAGCAATCAACAATGATTAAAGAGGGCTGAGAGTAATATATTTGAGAATTCATGAATGAATAGTTATAAATTTATAATTATGAGAGCCTACTATAGTTTTGTGTCAAGATTTTTATATTTCAAAATTTTTGTGAAATGGTCCAAATTTTATGATATTACTTGCATGAGATGAGACTATTTCAGTGCACTCAGTGTTTGGAACTTGTTTATGCAATGTCAAGGCTCAAGATCGATAAGTTCTCAAGGGCAATGATGGATGCGACAGCAAAAGAACTCATTGAGGAAAAATCCTTGGCCAAGTCATGCCTAGAGTAATAATGAAGACAACTTAATAAAAATACATGAAAAGGAAAAAAGGAGTCCCAGTTTCCTTTGCAACTTTATGTACAACTTTTATCTATCACATATAAGCTTTGGAACAATGACAAAACAAGATGTGTCATTCTAATTTATCTTTTCTCATGTGTTGGCAAAAGTGTAGACGAATTCACCAAGCACCTCCCCAATAATGTTTGTTGCCTTTTAGATACAAATTCTATGTCACTGATCATGTGTTTTCATTCATTTTCTAATTAGTCATTTAAATTTTATATTAATTATTTTGAAAGTCCTATAAAACTACTATTTTAATTTTTACATGTAATGCATGTGTACTATAGTTAATAGTAAAATAGAAACACTTACTTTTGGGAGTAGTTACGCTCTCTTCCCTTGTAGTTTGGGGAAACCACAATCCATCCCAAACTCGAAGGGAAAAAAAGCAATCAACCCAACATCTATTTGACCAAGTACAGCTTAACCTTAAATATTTTGATTGCCTTAATTCCCATAATAGGTTGAAGCTAAGATGTGGGTGTGTTTTCTCAATCAAACACCATAAAAACAAAGACCCGGATAACAAATCTTTCAATTGAGCCAATATTTACGCATTGGGTGACAACCCAATAGCCAAAAAGACATACATAGAGGAACAAAAGTATCATCCAAAGGAGAACATATTTCATTGCACTACTAAGATAATTGAGCACAGAGGGCCTGCTCGTAATTGTTTGTTTTGGACCAAGCTTTGCCCTCAACCAATACTTGCAGAGAGAGACAAAGTGAGTAGACAAAAGGGTAATCTTGAAACCGACTTGGTTGTCAAGGTCATTGGTAATAGCAGGGTCCTGAAGAGAACAGAGAGTTCTTGTGTGGTATTTTTTGATACAAGTTCTTGTATGGTATTGGTTGAGGAAACGAGGACTTTGAAGACACGTAATTAGTCCTTTACTTTTAATTAGTGCCTAAAAAAGGTGGGTAAAAATTGAGATCATCAAAATCCTATAAAAAAATTGAGATAAAAAATGTAATTAACAGTTATATATAATAATATATTAATAAGTTAAGGGAGACAAATAAAATTTTTCATCATTTTTAAGGTGATGTCTTGTGATTAGTGCATACCGCATACTAAAAGTAATGCTAATGCCGATATTTGTTCAATTAACAAATTTAATTGTGAAAAAAAGTTATTAAGTTACAATCTATTTTGCAGAAATTAGCAATATATATTAATCAGTAAGTATTGTTACACAATAAATTTTTCGATCTTTTTTCATAATTGCTATTGAAGTGATAGATTGTGAATTAATGTACATTAAAAATGATGCCAATAATAGTCCCAACAATGAAAGTGGCGTTGCATTAATCACAATCTACCATCTCAATTGATTGTAAAAAAGTTGTGAAATTTGCCTATTGGTAACAACAATAATTTTAGTTTTTAAAGGGTATAGTCCTAATAGCAAGCCAAAGACAAAGTCTTAACATCTCTTTTTGTTAACATCTTTGTAGAACCCACGTGAAACCCCACCTCTCCCTTCCTCACTATATTCCCATCTCCAAATATGATATATATATCTCAAACTTTTTGGAAGTAATTTAAGGGAAACGCAAAAAAAGGGGAAGAAAAAAAGTACTCAAAATGAAGAGCATGGTGACACATTTTTGTAATCGGTACCATTCTTTTCCCATCGTATGAATTTAGTTTCAATATTAACTCTTTTGTTTTGGAAGCTTAGAATAGAACATGTGGGAAAATAACACTATGATTTTCAATAATGATATAATTTTTTATTCTTCATTATGAATTTTATATTATATGATAAAGAGAGCAATCCTCTCAACAAAGTCTAAGCACATCCATTTTAGCTTGGGTGGTTAGAAGTGGATGTTGCATTCAATGGAAGTTTCATAACTTAATTCTATAATATCCTTATCTTTTTCCTTAGTTTGATTGGAAAACAAACAGATGGATAGGTTCTTTTCTTTGATTGAGGAGATCTCTTATACTTGTGCATCTATTATGCAAGTTGTTTTGGCATCTGAAATTAATGCCTTGTTGTACAAGTTTCTTTTAATATTCTTTGTTTTTTGTTCATATATTTTTGTATTTTGATGCATCATACATATGTGTATATATGTTAGAAGCTTGGATAGTTTTGAGAAGAAATCTACGAGGAACTGTTTATTGATCAGTTTGGTTTTTGAGAAAATGGAGTCTCTTGTATTGCTTCAAAATGGTCTCGTTGTTTTGTTAACTATTGCTTTCTCTTGGAAGCTTATTACATACATGTGGGGCTCCATGAAGATGGAGAAGGAACAAATGAAAGTATTGGTCATCAAAAGTTGCGGGCATGCTAGCTCAACCCGATAGTCTATTTGGTTTTTCTTGGTCCTTACTAGAAATATTTGATTGTCTTGTTATCATCATGAAACTCAATATTAGAAATTTGAATGCCTTTTATATTATTATATATTTCTTTTTGCTGAATTTCTGAAACAATTATCTAAATTTTCATTCAAATTGACAAATATGAATGTTCTCCAAATGATAAACCCCAAATTTTCCAGTTTTGTATGATTGCTTAATCTAAATTTGCTTGTATGCCTGTGGATATTTGTTGTTTTTTGGTTTCCTCATTATGATATCTTTAGCTTATATAGATATCATTTATTGGTTTGTTAGAATCAATGGTTAAATGATAAAATTCACCTTTTCCTACTTTCTCCTACCGCTTAAACTATTAAGGCAAATGCTAATTTACCAGGTTTCTCCTTCATGGGAGTTAAAGTCAAAATCGACCCCAATTGTTAATAAGTAAAATTTATGGAATTCGTTGCTTTGTATTTTTATAAATATGTTAAAATCATCATCCAATTTTTCATTATTTTTTGTCTCAATTTTTGTTAAAAATTATCTACAAAAAAGTATTTTAATTATTTTTCTTCAAATTTATCCTTAACTCTATTTGAAAATCCTATTTTCTATTCAGTTTATGACTTCCAAAGATCATTGCTGTTCTGTGATGTAATTCTTAAGGAAACTGTTTAAATCTGTAGTCTTCTTTGAAGATGAGTTTGATCGCCATTTCGATTTCTATAGATAATCTAAAGAAATCCTAAAAATTGTAACTGTTTTGTTGTTGAAATAATCATTTTATTATCTTATACATTGTAGTCTTTTTGAAATAGTTGGAAAGAATGAGAATTGAAAAAAAAAAAAAAAAAGAAAAAAAAGAAGCTTGATTTATATCAAGATGACTGTTGTCATTATGTAAAGGAGCAATTGCATTTGATTTTCTATAGGTTTGGTATTCTTTCTTCTAGACATGATAATATATAGTTTGTGTATCAAGAACTCAAAATTTTGATTTTGTTCAACAGTAGGGCAAATAGGTTATGCCATTGCTCCAATGATTGCAAGGGGAATCATGTTGGGTCCTGATCGACTGTGATTCTCGCACTTGCTTGATATCGCACCGGCGCTGAAGCCTTGAATGGGGTAAAAATGGAATTACTTGATGCTGCCTTTCCTCTTCTCGAAAGGTATGTCTCTTATCTTGAGAGCTAACTCTAGGAAAATAGAACTATACTCTCCCCGAGGTTTCTTAAATTGTCATGAACATGGTTCAATAGAGGTGCATGCTACCATGGACATCACTGAAGCTTGTAAAGATGTCAATATTGCTATTATGCTTGGTGGATTCCCACGGAAGGAAGGTATGGAAAGGAAGGATATGATGTCTAAGAATGTGCCTATTTACAAGGAACAGGCTTTGGCCTTGGAGGAGCATGTTTGCTGATTGCAAGGTGATCCCATAAATTCTCTTGAGTGTGTAGATTTAAGATTTTAGGGACACCCACACAGCCACACTCATTTTGGAATATTATCAGTTCACCTTACATAGGTTTGTATTTTTTGTATATATAGCTCCATTTACTTTAAAAATGAAACTGGATGTTCTGAGATGTTTTGAAGTTTAAAAAGAGGAGACATATTGGTTCTATTGATGCTGATTGATTTCATTGGATAAGATTGATGCTAATGGATCCGAGACTTTTTTTTGGATTTTATTTATTTATTTATTTTGTATTTAACGAAAATTTTTATGAGGTATTTCCTTTTCTTACTTGATTGTGAAGTTATTTCCCTTCCTTCTTTAATTTAATTTCACTATAGTAGACAAAGTTGATCTTAAAATTTGTTGGAATTTTCAATTCCAATGCTTTGTGTTGAATACAAGCATATCTCTCATACTTTGCTTGGTACTAACTCCAAGTAGTCTTAAGTGCTGATTCTTGGGTTTTATCCCTCTCTCCACATCTTGGTGTTGATTCATGGGTTTTATCCTGTTTGTTTTTATTTTACTTCCCAAAAACACATTCCCATTGAAAACCGGTCGCCCCGCTCTCCCGCACCACCTATAACTAGATGCCCTCTAGGCCATGATAAAAATTAGTGAATCAAAAACTAATGATTTTATTATCCTGTTCCATTATTATTTGCTTGTAATAATATGTCCCAAGACATCCCTTGTCTCGCTATCATTTCCTATCCATTCTCTTTGGCATGGTTTGTTGCTTCTATTCATTGTAATTGCTCTCAGTAGCATGCCTTTCGGCATGTCCTCCGACCATTACCGCTTTGGTAATTGACACAATCTGAATGTCTATATCTTGGTTAATGTTACTAATTTAAGTTACATCCTGGAGGGACACTTGTGCTCAAATTAGTAATATTGCTAAGCTACCTAATCTAGAGTCCCTTTACATCATAAGAATAATTGATCGACATTCTTTATATTGCATGAATTATACTATTTCCCTAGAAAGAAAAATCTTTCAGTCATCGAGAGCAAGTGTTTGTCCCTTCTTTCCAGATTGAAGAAGTATGTGTATCCGAATTACTAGGTCTCTAGTCCCCTCACTCACTCAAAAAATGGAAGAACAAGAAGCTGCCATGAAAATGCACCATTCAAGCAAATCTTAATTCTCTAAATATTTATGTTTGTTTCTTTTGATCCACTCAAATCTTGTGTCTCTATGTGCTATCATTGACAATATAATTGTGCATTTTCGAGTCTAGTTTCCAACTTATTAATGAACATATTCAATGAAAACCAGATTTCCTATATGTCTGTTTCCAACTTATTTATAATCAATCATATTGTCAGATTTCTAACAATTACAAATGTTGAAAGATTGAAATCTTTAAAGAGTTCTTTTTTTTTTTTTTTAATCTTCACTGTTATGCAGCTAATTTTTTGAATTAATATTGTTTCCTAAGTGTTTTCTTCTTTTTTCTTCTTCGTCTACTTTTTTTTTTTTTTTTTTTTTTTTTGAGAACAATATTGTTTCCTACGTTGATGCCCTTTCATTGCTTTATTATGCAGGTGCTACTTGTTGCCAACCTTGCAAACACCAATGCTCTCATCTTGAAAGAATTTGCTCCTTCAATCCTAGAAAAAAACATCACTTGCCTAACACGACTTGATCATAATAGAGCATTAAGTCAAATAGCTAAGAGACTAAAGGTTTATGTTATTGATGTAATCATCCTGGGGCAATCACTCTTCCACTCAATATCCGGATGTCAATCATGCAACTGTCACCACCCCAAATGGAGAGAGACCAATCAAAGAACTTGATATCGACGATCATTGGTATCTCAAAATATCCAACATGTTTATTTTTTGCCACTTTCACATGTTTAAATTATTTTGAGACATAGGTTGATAAAGCACCTAAGTATTTAAATGGAAGGTAGAGCAAGCATACGGTTCAATCCTCCAAATTTAGACCACCTACATACCATGATACTATTTGTCCTAAAAGATTAAGTTCTTAGGAAATGGTGAATTTAATTATTTAAAAAAAAAATTTGAAAAAAAAAATTATGGATTTTAGTAATTGTAGCAATCCCTCCCCTCAAGATAAATAGTGATTGATCATCTATGAAGACAAAATTGCTCCGGTGAATTTATGGCTCTCCTTAGATTACCATGCTTCTTTTAAGCAATAGCTAGGGGTGCACCGTCAATTAGTACCTACATGCCATTTACCTAACCTGGGATCCCAATCTTTAGGGTGTAGGTGGTAACAATTTTTATACCTCG
Source organism: Quercus dentata (assembly GCA_028216015.1). Lineage (NCBI taxonomy): Eukaryota > Viridiplantae > Streptophyta > Magnoliopsida > Fagales > Fagaceae > Quercus > Quercus dentata. The sequence continues at coordinate 35,070,474 of CP116447.1, forward strand.
CTTTGTACTTACCAAAAAACAAACTTATTCTTAAATTTGTCTTGCACCCTCGTTAAAGCATTTGCACTAGTTGGTGTATAATAGAAAAAGATGTGAAATTTACACATTTAAGCCCCAAAACTACCCACATCACCCTTCTATATTAGGACCTGGCTTTATATTTTTGAAAAGTTATTGAACTCCAAAGATTTAGGTTGGTGTTGGGTACATTTGGGTGCATGTTGAATATTTAGGTTGCAACTCTTTGTAGGGTCTTCATCAACATAGTTATGTTGACCATCTTCACATCTCTATGCATCCTTGTCAGGCTATTTACTTTGCTTCCCTTTCTCTTATTTATTTATTTAAATTTTTTCCATCGTAGGTTAAAAAATGAGTTCATCAACATTGTACAAAGAAGACGGGCGTAGCCATTATCAAGGCTCGAAAAGCATCAAGTGCATTGTCCGTTGCAAGTGTTGCTTGTGATCATATGCATGATTGGGTTCTCGGGACTCCCAAGGTTGATTATCTTTCATCTCAAATAGCATTTGATCATGCAGAACTTATTTGCTTTCATATTCTTCTTCTTCTCCTTCTTTTTTTTTTTTTTTTTTTTTAATTATTATTATCTTTTGTAAATTTTCCTTTGGCTTTGTAATTCAGGGAACGTGGGTTTCCATGGGAGTGTATTCGATGGTTCTTATGGGATCCCAAAGGATATTATTTACTCTTTTCTTGTTAAATGTGAAAGGAAAATGGTCAATTGTGAAGGGTAAGTTCTGTGGCTTCTATATGTTGTAAATGTTACTTCTTCTTTCCTTAAGAGTTGAATTGCTAATGTTTCTCAAGCTACAAATCACTATAATCTGCATAGAGGAATATATGCTGTTTGTCAATTATGTCTTAGATATAAATAATGGTTTAAGAGCAAAGGTAGTTGTTAAAGAGTGCAAGGATATATATTTGGAATATATGGACTATAAACCTATAGCAATGAAATGCACAAAGCTCGAAACTCCTTCCATCGATGAGCAATCAACGATGATATAAAACGAGGGCTAAGAGTAATACAATCGAGGATTCATGAATGAATAGTTATAATTATGATAGCCTACTATACTTTTGTGTTAGCAAAGTTAGAATGTTATATATTCCAAAATGCTGTGAAAAATGGTCCAAATGTTTTAATACTACTTGCATGAGACTATTTCAAAGGCACTCGTGTTTGAAACTTGCTTATGCATTGGCAGGGGCTCAAGATCGATGAGTTCTCAAGGGCAAAGATGGATGCAACAAAGAAAAGACCTCATTGACAAAAAAGAAGTGGCCCATTCATGCCTCAACTAACAATAAAACCATCTTCCCCGGAGAATAATGAAGAAGACTTGATAATACATGAAAAGAAAAAAGGGATTTCCAATTTCCATCCTAACTTTATGTACAAATTTTATCAGTCACTTTTAAGCTTTGGAACAATGACAGAACAAGATGTGTCCTGATTTATCTTATTTCATGTGTTGGCAAAAATGTAGACTAGTTCACCAATCACCTCCCCAAATCCAATAACCGCCCATGTTATTACTCATATGTGTTCATTGACTTTATATTATTTCATAAGTCCTAAAAAATCAAATTTATAAAGTGTTAAAAAAAAAAAAAACTAAATTATTATAGGTCATATGACTAAGAATTTGAATTCACTTACCATTATGCTATAATATATGTACAATATTCTTCAAAACCATCTTACATAAAACATTACAATATTATCCGTACATGACAACTTACTAATTGAATTAAAAGAAAAACCATACATATGAACCCATAAATTAAATAAGACTTACTTATTAATAGAAGAAAACCCAGCCCATACCCAACAATTATATAATTACTAAAATACCCTTGACTATAGAATAACTAAATAAATATAAAAACCTAATTAACTACTGTGGATACCTAATCTTTGGCTTTGCTTGTAACGTTAAGCTTCCAAAGGAATTTGCCTTCCTTTTAATTGAAAACAATTCCGGGGCTACTCTGTTCATGTCCATTCTGTCTAAAGGAGATTGTCTTTGAACATGCAAGTCCAATCTGAAAGACCGATATCAAGCATTCAGTTTGTCCACTTGTCCACTACTCCAACTTGAATCCATGTTATCATTTTCTCCTGCTGTGTTGAAAATTGAATGGTCCACAATCTCCATCACTCGTCCCCGCAATGCCAACTTAACAAAGTTGTGAAGGTTCAGTCATCTTTGAATAGTTTATCGCTGGGTCTTCTTCCAGCTTAACATCTCCAATAAGAGAATCCCAAAGCTATAGACATCCCCATTAGTTGAAAGTTGACTACCCATTCCATATTCTAAAAATTTAGAGCACTTTCATACACTAAGAACAATTCTTACTCAATGCTATGAAACTGGTGATTTGGTGGAGATGTATATAAATATTCTATACGGGGCATCCTGTTTTGATTATTGATGCATTCATTATACGTTAATACTTTTACAATTGAGTGAAATCATGATACATTACCTGGAGCAAAGATATCCAACAGTTCCTTTAATCCTCTGCGAGCTTAATTGATTAAGAAAAGCTTCCTTCCCAGTTTCAAAGGAGTCTAGCCAAACCAAAATCACTTATATGAGCAATCATATCATCATCGAGAAGAATATTGCTTGGCTTTAGATCACAATGAATAATAGGGGTTTGGCGGTGATGATGAAGATAAAGCAAAGCCGAAGCCACGTCTATAGCAATGTTGATTCTTTGAAGAAGATTTAAACTTCTCAATTGCTTGAGCCCATCTTCGAGGATGTAACTCGCATCTCCAAGCTTCCATTTGGCATGAACTCATATACTAAAGCTTTAAAATCATTGCCCTTAAAATCAATACTCGAACAAGCAATCAGAATCTTAACGAGGTTTCGATGCCGGATGTTCCTCAAGGCTTCACATTCGCAATGAAACTCTTGGAAGCTCCTTGCTTTTGAAGATTGAGTACCTTGACTCGCAACATGTGTTTCATCCGGACCAAGTTTTCCTTTATAGACACTACCAAAATTACCTGAACCAATCAAATTCTCCAAAGAGAATCCATCGTTGCATCGAGTAATTCTTTATACGAGATCTTTTGGTAGGAGGGTCCAAAGGTGGAAATGGAAAGGCTTTTTTCTTTGACTTTTTCAACCAGGAAAGAGCCATCAAAGAAAACAATGTCAAGCAGAAAGCAAATGCAATGCTTATTGCCGTATCAATTTAAAAGCAAAATGCTTTTTGTGTTTCTTGGATCTTTGAATGGGGCATGTAGGCAAATGCAGCTCTTGGATCCCCCACAAAGACCAGTGTTGCCTTCGACTTCAACCGCACTAGCATTTCAAGACCCCTTCTACGGTATATCTCCTCAAGATTGTTGAAAGACAGGTTTAAAGTTTGCAACACGGGAAAATTAGCCATATAGCTTGTGATTTGGCCGGACAAGTTGTTGTGGGAAAGATCAAGATATTGAATACCTTTTAACTTACTTAGGTCGGGAATGGTTCCTTCAAAGGAGTTGCCTTGCATATAAAGTGTTACTAAGGCCAAACACTCCCTAGCTGGGCTGGAATCTCTTTGGAAAATTTGTTGTATGAAACGTCTAGTAAAACAAGAAATTTCAGGTTTCCAAAATCTGGTGGTAAAAAACCGGTCAAGGAGTTATGAGACACGTTAAAGTTGACTAGAGGAAGGCCAAAAAGTTGCTCGGGTATGGTGCTATTTAATTTATTATGGGCAAGGTATACCTCCTGCAGGTGGCTACACCTTCCAAGACTAGTGGGTATGCTCCCTTCTAAGTTGTTATTCCCCAAGTAGAGATTTAGTAATCGAGTCATGTTGCCAATGGAAGACGGGATCACCCCAGTCAATTTGTTTTCATCCAAGTACAAACCGTTCAAGTTTGTGAGCTTTCCAATTGAAGATGGAATATTCCCTGTTAACAAGTTAGATTCCAGGCCAAGTACAGTTAGGCTAACAAGATTTGATATTCGTGTAGGTATGCTCCCACCAATAGAATTGCCAACTAGCCCGAGCCGTAATAATTGGATTGAGAGGTTTGTTATGGAGTTAGGTAGCTCACCTCCAAGCTGGTTTTCGCTGACATCCAGATAGTTTAACTGGCTGCAATTGTTCAACGAACTCAGAAAACTCAAATCATCAATTGAGTTATTTCCAAGAAGATTAGAATAAACATTAAACCGTTGAAGATTTTGTAGATTACCAAAACTCATAGGAATGGTTCCTGTAAATTGATTTTCTGTGATATCAAGATGTTGAAAGTCTGACACATAGCCATTATCAAGGCTCGAAAAGCATCAAGTGCATTGTCTGTTGCAAGTGTTGCTTGTGATCATATGCATGATTGGGTTCTCGGGACTCCCAAGGTTGATTATCTTTCATCTCAAATAGCATTTGATCATGCAGAACTTATTTGCTTTCATATTCTTCTTCTTCTCCTTCTTTTTTTTTTATTTTTTTTTAATTATTATTATCTTTTGTAAATTTTCCTTTGGCTTTGTAATTCAGGGAATGTGGGTTTCCATGGGAGTGTATTTTGATGGTTCTTATGGGATCCCAAAGGATATTATTTACTCTTTTCCCTGTTAAATGTGAGAAAGGATAATGGTCAATTATGAAGGGTAAGTTCTCTGGCTTCTATATGTTGTAAATGTTCTTCTTTCCTTAAGAGTTGAACTGCTAATGTTTAAAAGCTACAAATCACTATAATCTGCATAGAGGAATATATGCTGTTTGTCAATTATGTCTTAGATCTAAACAATGGTTTCAGAGCAAAGCTAGTGGTTGAAGAGAGCACGGATATATATTTGGAATATTTGGAATATATGGACTATTAAGTCTAACAATGAAATGCACAAAGCTCAGAACTCAAAGTTACAAATGAGCAATCAACGATGATATAAAACGAGGGCTAAGAGTAATACAATCGAGGATTCATGAATGAATAGTTATAATTATGATAGCCTACTATACTTTTGTGTTAGCAATTAGCATGTTATATATTCCGAAATGCTGTGAAAAATGGTCCAAATGTTTTAATACTACTTGCATGAGACTATTTCAGCACACTCGGTGTTTGGAACTTGTTTACGCATTGGCGGGGCTCAAGATTGATGAGTTCTCAAGGGCAAAGATGGATGCAATAGCCAAAGACCTCATTGATGAAAAAGAAGTTGCCCATTCATGCCTCAACTAAAAATGAACCCATCTTCCCTTGGAAAATAATGAAGAAGACTTGCTAAAGCTTGAAAAGAAAAAGGGATTTCCAATTTCCATCCTAACTTTATGTACAAATTTTATCAGTCACTTATAAGCTTTGGAACAATGACAAAACAAGATATATCCTGATTTATCTTATTTCGTGTGTTGGCAAAACTATAGACTAGTTCACCAAGCACCTCCCCATATCCAATAATCAGTTCCATGTTACTACTCATATGTTTTCATTGACTTTATATTATTTCATAAGTCCAAAAAAAAAAAAAAAAAATCAAATTTATAAAGATTTAAAAAAAAATTAAATTATTATAGGTCATATGACTAAGAATTTGAATTCACTTACCATTACGCTCGGCTAGAGCAGCCAACAAATTTTGATTAAATTATGTTTGATCTTGTCTAAATAAAATCCAATTAAACATGATAAAATCCAATTAAACTATGTTCAATGATAAGAAATTGTAAAAAAAAAAAAAAATCGAAATTGTAGGTACTAAGTACTATTCAAGCAAGGCGTTTTATTTTACATTTGGTTTGTGGGTTTCAGTTAACTCAATTAGTAAATTCTCTGATGGTTAAATAAAAAATTTGGGGTTCAATTCTCGTCTACACAAAAAACCAATTAGTGTCTTTGGTATGTGATAAAGAGTTATCATTAAGAGCAAACGCTAAAAGTTGAAACTCCCTCTAAAAAAAAGTTTACAATTGGTTTGATTATGTCTTTTAATTAAACTAATTATTTATTTTGGCCGTTATTCACGTTAGTAATTTTCATCCAAGAGATAGTGGCAAAGACTAAATTACTATATTATAATCATTATATCTTAATATTCTTCTACAGAAGGAAAAAGGTGGAATATTTGAATGAATTGTGATCATTCCTATTTCTCGATATTAACACCACGGTTCCTATACACATAAAACCAAGTCGGAGCCAGGTAAGATATGACATTCGTTGTTTCAATTCCTTTATCACAAAACCAAGAACCCTCCAAGAACCATAAAAGGATTGGACGAGAGTGTCTCTGTTTGATCACTACTATTAATTATGAGAGTAGACCCCAGACGTGCTAATCAATCAAACACATATTAGCATTTTCCTTAGAAATAGTAAACAAGATAAATACGTGTAAGGTTACATTGCCACTTATCCTATCCTACTTGACAAAATGGACTTGTTCTCGCTCTACATAGGAAAATGGCATGAAGAGATTTGGCCCATTCTCAAAACCAAGAACCATAAAAGGATTGGACGAGAGTGTCTCTGTTTGATCACTACTATTAATTATGGGAGTAGACCCCAGACGTGCAAATCAATCAAACACATATTAGCATTTTCCTTATAAATAGTAAACAAGATAAATACGTGTAAGGTTACATTGCCACTTATCCTATCCCGCTTGACAAAATGGACTTGTTCTCGCTCTATATAGGAAAATGGCATGAAGAGATTTGGCCCATTCTCAAAACCAAGAATCCTCCAAGAACCATAAAAGGATTGGACGAGAGTATCTCTGTTTGATCACTACTATTAATTATGGGAGTAGACCCTAGACGTGCAAATCAATCAAACACATATTAGTATTTTCCGTAGAAATAGTAAACAAGATAAATACGTGTAAGGTTACATTGCCACTTATCCTATCCTGCTTGACAAAATGCACTTGTTCTCGCTCTATATTGGAAAATGGCATGAAGAGATTTGGCCTATTCTCAAAACCAAGAACCCTCCAAGAACCATAAAAGGATTGGACGAGAGTGTCTCTATTTGATCACTACTATTATTTATGGGAGTAGACCCCAGACGTGCTAATCAATCAAACACATATTAGCATTTTCCTTAGAAATAGTAAACAAGATAAATACGTGTAAGGTTACATTGCCACTTATCCTATCCTACTTGACAAAATGGACTTGTTCTCACTCTACATAGGAAAATGGCATGAAGAGATTTGGCCCATTCTCAAAACCAAGAACCCTCCAAGAACCATAAAAGGATTGGACGAGAGTGTCTCTGTTTGATCACTACTATTAATTATGGGAGTAGACCCCAGACGTGCAAATCAATCAAACACATATTAGCATTTTCCTTAGAAATAGTAAACAAGATAAATATGTGTAAGGTTACATTGCCACTTATCCTATCCTACTTGACAAAATGGACTTGTTCTCACTCTATATAGGAAAATGGCATGAAGAGATTTGACCCATTCTCAAAACCAAGAACCCTCCAAGAACCATAAAAGGATTAGACGAGAGTGTCTCTATTTGATCACTACTATTAATTATGGGAGTAGACCCTAGACATGCAAATAAATCAAACACATATTAGCATTTTCCTAAGAAATAGTAAACAAGATAAATACGTGTAAGGTTACATTGCCACTTATCCTATCCTCGCTTGACAAAATGGACTTGTTCTCGCTCTATATAGGAAAATGGCATGAAGAGATTTGGCCCATTCTCAAAACCAAGAACCCTCCAAGAACCATAAAAGGATTGGACGAGAGTGTCTCTGTTTGATCACTACTATTAATTATGGGAGTAGACCCCAGACGTGCAAATCAATCAAACACATATTAGCATTTTCCTTAGAAATAGTAAACAAGATAAATACGTGTAAGGTTACATTGCCACTTATCCTATCCTACTTGACAAAATGGACTTGTTCTCGCTCTATATTGGAAAATGGCATGAAGAGATTTGGCCCATTCTCAAAACCAAGAATCCTCCAAGAACCATAAAAGGATTGGACGAGAGTGTCTCTGTTTGATCACTACTATTAATTATGGGAGTAGACCCCAGGACGTGCAAATCAATCAAACACATATTAGCATTTTCCTTAGAAATAGTAAACAAGATAAATACGTGTAAGGTTATATTGCCACTTATCCTATCCTCCCTGCTAGACAAAATAGACTTGTTCTCGCTCTATATAGGAAAATTGCATGAAGAGATTTGGCCCATTCTCAAAACCAAGAACCCTCCAAGAACCATAAAAGGATTGGACGAGAGTGTCTCTGTTTGATCACTACTATTAATTATGAGAGTAGACCTCGGACGTGCAAATCAATCAAACACATATTAGCATTTTCCTTAGAAATAGTAGTAAACAAGATAATTATCTGTAGCGTTACATTGCTGCTTATCCTATCCTACTTGACAAAATGGACTTGTTCTCGCGCTATATAGGAAAATGACTTGAAGAGATTTGTCCCATTCTTAAAACCAAGAACCCTCTAAGAACCATAAAAGGATTGGATAGGAGTGTCTCTATTTGATCACTAGTATTAATTATGGGAGTAGACCCTAGTCGTGCAAATCAATCAAACACATAATAGCATTTTCCTTAGAAATAGTAAACAAGAGAAATATCTCGTAGTGTTACATTGCCGCTTATCCTATCCTCGCTTGACAAAATGGACCCGTTCTCACTCTATAGGAAAATGACATGAAGAGATTTGGCCCATTCTTACCAAGAACCCTCTTTGCCAATAGCAATCAACTTCATAAACATCCCCATATTGTTGACTTTTTGCATTTTTACAACACAAAACTCGGGAGTAACACAATCTAATGACTGTGAAGGCAATTTATTATATGCTTACTGATTGGATTAGTATTTAATGAACTTTGAATTTGGTCAAGGGGGGCTCAAATCACATAGCTAATAACTAATAACTAACAACTACTTCGTAAACCCACCCAATAACTACTCATGAGTCGTGACTGTGGAGGCAATTTATTGTATGCTTACTGATTGGATTAGTATTTAATGAGCTTTGAACCTGAGCTTTGAACCTGTTTTTTTTTTTTTTTTTTTTTTTTGAGAAAGCATGAGCTTTGAACCTGAGATATATCATATATACCCAAAGCGTAGTTTTACTTGTTTTAAATTTATTTCTTGGATATATCATATATGCCATTGATTATGACATGGCATGAAAAATGTACAGTATGGAGAAAGTTAACTCTTGAAACTGTGTGGAAACCCATCCCTGTAATTAATGAGGCTAAGGGCTGAGAAATGAGATATGCATTGATGCAGTCTATGTGTTCTGTGTGTAATTCAAATCTGGTCAGTGCATGGCTATGATAAAGATAATTGACATAATATTGACAGATTCTGGTATGGTTCTTATAGTCTTAGAAATCCCCATGCTCTCTTACCTATTCCATATGATGAGGAAATCATGATATGATGAATTTCTTCTTTGATCAATTTTGAGGGCGGATGTTGCTAGGCAGTCAAAATTTGAAATTGTAATTTACTTGGTGGGGAGAAGATTCAGATATCAGAATCTGGTGATTAATCAATCATCACATCTAAAGATAATTTGCCAGCGGACTTGCATTGGTGGCTGAAAATAGTTTTCTGGGGATGTTACAGAGTACAGATATCAATAACAGACACAAGCTTGAAGGCTTTGATGATCTGAATAGTTCTTGTGGAAACAATCATGATTAGATCTCTGATAACTCATAGTTGAGCTTAGAGGTGACAATGGTTGCCAATCTGGGTATCATGTAAGATGTAAGGTGGGAAATGGATTTGCACTAATGAGCTAGGTAGTACCTGGCTTCAGAATACAAGAAAGAAATACTGTATAGTATTATTACCATGAATCTGGCAACAATTTCATTCTGTTTCTATTTGTGTTGTCCTTCACAAAAAATTTACTTGACAAGGCTAAATGAAAATACCTGAGGTAATTATAAGTCTTTATCTCTTCCTTTTTGAGATTTTCAAATTTCAGTTGTTTGTCTAATCAATAATGTAGTAAAATATTTTTAATTTTATTCCATTTATTTCTGCAAGTTGTTTTGTTTTCTGAAATTTTTATAGTGAAAATGATTTAAATAACTCTAATTACATATTTTGGATGTTATATTACCCAAAAATGGAGGTAATAGTAATCATGTTCAAAAGGCTCTAAGGCAGGTTTTTACTTCTCTTGATGTTAATGACTTCGATAATGATATCACTAACCTGTTGTTGAAAGTGTATCATGGTTAAGAAACCTTATTTCTGTGTGATGCAGGAGCCTACCTAGATCTTGTTCTTCCTTGAAGTTGCTTCAGAGCACATCTTTGTATCCTTGTGATATTATTTATGGATTTTTCACAACTTGTTTTCAATCCACATTTTTAGGTTATATTCTATGAGCAAGATTGGAATCCTCAAGTGGACAAGCAGGCTCTGCAGCGGGCACACCGAAAATTTTGAGATCGGTAAGGAGAGGAACAGAAGAAAGGTGGCATGGCAGGTTAGTGAGAAGAGTGGTCGTGTATTCATAAGCAGATGATCCATCTTGTAGGAAGAAATTAGCTTCTTCAGAGAGAGAGATACTGACATAGGCAGAAACTGACCGGTGTGTGTATATATATATATTTATATTTATATGCTGTATAATTTATATATGTAGTTACTATAGGTTTCAGACTTTCAGTAGAGTGAAGGTGAGAGTTTGAGAGAGGTAAGGAAGGAAGCATGAGGAAGAAGGGGAAACGGCGCAAGAGAGAATGAGATAAAGAAGTAGGGTTTCTAAATTTAACTCTACAATACCAAAACGACGCCGTTTGAGCCTGATATTAATTTTAATATCAGTTCCAAAACGACTTCGTTTTGGTATTAGATTAAAAAAAAAAAAAACTTGTAACGTTGTCGTTCTATAAACCCTAAATATTTTTATCCCCATCCCAATCAGTTTCGTATCTCTCTTTCTCTCTCTCTTCCCGTTAGTCATTCTTACCCAAGCATCTCCACCTCTCCTCCCTCTCCCCTCCGCTACTTGCTGTCAGTCTGTCCTCATTCTCTACTGCTTGATGCTTTATTCTTGGAGTTTCACCCTCTCCCCTCCCCCTTGTTCTATCAAGTTTGTTATTTGTTAATCTATTTTCCTTTGATAGCTTTGTTTCATCTTTTATGACTTAGGTTTAGGCTTTTTTTTTTTTTTTTTTTTTTTTTTGGTGATTTGAAATGGTATATTTTTAGAGAGATTGTGAATTTGTGCATATTTTGTTTGTTTTCTTTCGTGTATGGTTTTTTTTTTTGGTGCAGAATATATCGGTTATCTAATGATTATGTTGTGGTTTAGGAGTGTTAAATTCTGTGTTTGGATTCTGAGAAAATTGAGGAATTCACCGAACTAACCTCACCGAACCGGTATCTTGCACCGCAACTTGTGTAGACCGGTTTTACTATTCCACTCGTGAGGTGCGGTCAAGCACTTGGGGAAACCGCACCTTATAGCAAGCCAAATAAGCCCACATAATCTCTTTTTAACACTTTCCAACTCATTAATGAACATATTCATGAAAATCAGATTTCCTATATGTCTGTTTCCAACTTATTCATAATCAATCATATTGTCGATTTCTAACAATTACAAATGTTGAAAGATTGAAATCTTTAAAGAGTTTTTTTTTTTTAATCTTCACCGTTATGCGGCTAATTTTTTGAATTAATATTGTTTCCCAAGTGTTTTCTTCTTCTTCTTTTTTTTTTTTTTTTTTTTTTTTTTGAGAAGAATGTTGTTTCCTACGTTGATGCCCTTCCATTGCTTTATTCTCGGGTGCTAGTTGTTGCCAACCCCGCAAACACCAATGCTCTAATCTTGAAAGAATTTGCTCCTTCAATCCCAAAGAAAAACATCACGTGCCTAACACGACTTGATCATAACAGAGCATTAAGTCAAATAGCCGAGAGACTAAAGGTTTATGTTATTGATGTCAAGAATGTAATATAATGTGTAATTTGTTTTTTGAAATTTGTTGAAGAAAATTTGTTCCCTGTAAAAATGAAACAATTTCTACAACTATTTTCCATTGCTCTATTTCCACAAATATAACATTCTATTATTTTATATTTGGGTGTGTTTGATTGATATTTTTCAAAGGTGGTCCATATTCTTTAACCACTATTATAGTGCATTATGTTTTCCTAATTTGTTTTTTTTTTTTTTTTGTAAAACTAAATTTTCAAATTTTCACATATATTATACAAATTTATTCTTCTCTTAATTAAGGAGATTATCATGATAATCAAAACTCATTACAAAATTATAAAATTATCTTAACCAAAATTAAAAATAAACTAAAGGCATTAAAGATAAACAATATAATAATTTATTACTAACACAATATGCAGGCACATTCAAATAGGTTACCATGTAGATTTTGTTTGAATATAAACTTAAATATTCATTTTCAAAATAACTAAAAATTAATCCAAACTAAGATCAACATAAATTGTAAGAGGAAAAGAGGAGACTTAAAAATATAACACTAAAACGTATCAACACAAAGTAGAATTATAAATATATAAATAAAATTTCATCAACTTGAGGGTTAAGAAACAATAAAAAAATTCAGCAAAAAAGAAAGAAAAAAATTGTGAGAGAGAGAGTATTCACTTTTTTTTTTTTTTTTTTTTAATTTTTTTAAGCTCTTAGACGGAACCGAGAAGCTACAAAGTGATAAAGTTGTTCGTATTTTCTCTCTATGTGGAAAATGCGAGAATGTGTAGGACACCCTCGGTGGAAAATTGCGTGGAGGAAAGTTCGTGGAAGAGGGATCTTTGATCAAATCAATTGATGTGAAGATTTTCTCTCCTTGTGGAAAATGCAAAACGTGTAGGACACCCCCTGTCACCCTTGGTTGAAAATGGCATTGAGGAAAGTTTGTGGAAGAGGGATCTCCGATATTATTGTTTGGTGTGGGGATGTTTCATGCACTTTCGTATTCAATTGAAGCCATGACCCATGACTCAAGTCATGAGTCAACAAAATCTAATTATTTATTATATATTTTATTTAATTAAAATATAAATTTTTATTTTTATTTTTCTCTTTTCACACATAACTATTATTCACTTTTTTTGGTCCTCAAGAAACGTAAAGAAATAATAAAAATTATCTTGCACAAGCTATTGACTTGTGTATTTGCACAAGCATTTTAGCAATATGTTTAACAACATTATATGTATTTTCACATACTTTTTTACACACACGTATTTTCAAAAAATACAAATAACGTTATTAGAACAATATTACCAAACGGCCCCCTTATTTTGCATAACTAGTTCATGATATGATGTTGGTGATTTTTTGGATTTTTTAGGCTTTATGTTATTTTCTATGAGCTTGTGTGAATGCTCTAATTGAACTCATGAATTTATTTATTTTTTCTATCAAATTGACAATGGGGTGGGGTAATTAAAACACATACCTTTTGCAATAAATAATAGAAAGTGTAATTTTTTTCTTTGTTAAAAGATTGCTTAGAATATCTACTAAATATTAGCTATTGCATCTGCAACCTCTATGCCCAACTTTCAAGGACATTGTACTTGAAGATATACCACTTAGGCCAATATATTCCATTAGTAAATATCAATTAAGTTATAAAACGTTTATAGAATTTATTAAAGAAAAATGCTACGTACACAATATTTTCATTACAAATCTTTGATGGTTTGTTGTTACTGGTTTTAATTTAAACCCCTACTAAAATTACTTTTTTTTTAATCACTAATAACAGCTTGTAATAACCTGTCTATCAGAATTTGTTATGAAAATATTATGAACATAAATTTCTTTTTATAATTTGAAAAGTTATTGGAGGGTAAACAAAATTACTTGTATATTCAATGGTAAGAGGCTTCTGACAATGATGGACAAGTTTGGTGTGGGTGCTTTGAAAGATGTTTCATTCGCCTTCATATCCACTTGAAGCCAGACTCAAGCCGTGAGTCAACAAATAGCTTCCACGAAGCCGAGGTTCCATTCCATTATTTCCATACAAACTTGAAAATAAATTTTTCATGTAGAGTCATCCCTATTTTTGTTTCTTTGTAAGAAAAATTGATCAATTTCTTATTAAATTTAATGCACTGAGTGATTATCCTTCTTATTTGTTATTATTATAATTACTATTAAATAAATCAATAAGAAAGAGAACTTGATGGGCCCAAATCACTATTCTTTTTCAGTCCTAAAAGCTATCACTTTACAAAATCAGCCCATCCAACTTATAAAAGTAGGCCATGAAGAATAAAATTATTTCATGTAATTCCTTATTTTTTTCATATTAAGAATGAAATTTGTGACACTTTACTAATTGCACCATTGATTTGCATCTTTTAATAAACTAGTGTATTTCAATGTATTAAAAAATTGGTTTTATGATTTTTTTTTTTCATACTTTGGTCTCCTATTCACATTAGCTCATGAAAAAATTTCTATCTATTTTAACCAAAAAAAAAAAAAACCTACTTTTTTTATTTTACATATTCACTTTTCGAAAACACCTCACATCAGATTATCTACTTTACACTATATTTCTTTAAAATATTAATATTTCTTGATTTTTTATTGTTGTTTCTCTTTCTTCACAAATAACAACCACCATCCACTTTCTTCCTTCATCCTTGCCATACATTAAGAAAGAATAAAAACTAAATATAACATGAATAATGCTAGTGTAAATTTACACGGATATTGTAGTAATAATATATATTTTACACAATTTTGCATAGTCCAATGTGAGTGAATTTTGGGCTTAGCTGGTTAAAATGTGATAAATTTTCTATTATACAAGTACTGATGCAAGTGCTTTGAGACTCTAAATCCTGGTTCCATCCCTACATGAGAGTGACGCATGTCATCTTAATATTGTTGGTTCAACGAAGTTTGTATCCAAATTTTTTCCTATGACTAAAAATATATGTGGATGATTTTATTAATCGCCACGTAGTGAGTTGAAAGAATTTTCCTTCAAATTAATTGAAGGTAAACTTTTTCTTTACTATTTTGGGTGTTATATGCATTTTGGAGACAAAATATGTTTTGATGTTGTTGCATGAGACTTTATCTATTGTCTTTAGATTTTTGTATACTTGTAGAACCATTACAGACTCATGTGATGCGTGGAAATATATAATTATTTTGTGATATAGTATAATGTCTAATTTGTTCCCTCTAAAAATAAAACAATTTCTATAAGTATTTTCCATTGCTCTATTTATACAAATATAAAATTCTATTATTTTATATTTGGGTGTGTTTGATTGCTTTTTTAAAGGTGGTCCATATTATTTTAACTACTATTATAGTGCGTACCATTTTCCTAATTTGTTTGTTTTTTTTTTTTTTTTTTTTTTTTTGTTTTTTTCTAGACTTTCTAAGTTTCAAATATATTATACAAATTTCTTCTCCTTCTCTTAAGGAGATTATCATGATAATCAAAACTCACCACAAAATTATAATATTATCTTAACAAAAATTAAAATTAAATTAAAGGAATTAAAGATAGACACTATAATTATTTATTACTCAAAAATTTTATAGGTACATTTAAATATATAACCATTTATATTTTATTTGAATATAAACTCCAACCTCCACTTTCAAAATAACTAAATATTAATCCAAAATAAAATCAACATAAATAATAAGAGGGAAAAAGGGGAGTTGTGACGGAGACTTAAAAATACAATACTAAAACGTATCAACACAAAGTATAATTATAAATAAATAAATAAAAGAATTTCATCAACTTGAAGGTTAAGTCTATAGTTAGCAAAAATGGTATGCAAATATTATGATAAACATACAAATAGCTTTAATTTGGTATCTTTCAATAAAAGTGCGTTTCAAAAATTCAGCATAAAAATATGGAAACGGAAAAATAAATAATACGTGTGTCATATAGGTGTTAAACGTTTATTTTTAAAAGGTTGTGTAAAAATACAAAAATATTTATCATATAAATACAATATATATATATATATATATATATACTCGATTACTCACTTACAATTTTTATTGGGGTGTACTAGCTAGGGGATGAAGCATGGCAATAGGTTGTGGTAGCTTTTGTGTTTAATTTTTTGAGAGTTTCACAATTTAATAGAAAGTAATGCTAAAGACACAAACAATTTTACAACATTTTTACAAACAGTTAATGTGAGACTATGATATGATAAATTCTTACAGGTTTTCATCCGGGCCCGCCATTAATACATATTTTTACTTCCTAATAATCACTTATCACAGTAATGTCGACACATTTTTATTGTTTAGATTAAGAGTTGTACATTAAGTCGACACATTAAGAGTTGTACACCGATTGTAGATTAAGTCGACACATTTTCATATGGGCACATTTTTACTAATAATCACTTATCACAATACATATTTACTATTTAGATTAAGAGTTGTACATTAAAGTTGACACATTTTTTTAATTTAAGGGAAAAAAATCAGAAAACCATGCAATAAAATAAATTTCTCATTTTATTAATTATAATTTGAATTTATATTTGGTAGGGAAAAAATACATTGCTTTGGTCCTAGATATAATCTAAGAAAATATAGGGCTTTGATTTCTAGTTACATTCTTAAATGAAAATGGTGTAGAATTAGACTATA
This sequence comes from Quercus dentata, assembly GCA_028216015.1. Classification (NCBI taxonomy): domain Eukaryota; kingdom Viridiplantae; phylum Streptophyta; class Magnoliopsida; order Fagales; family Fagaceae; genus Quercus; species Quercus dentata. Next base: position 35,087,162 of record CP116447.1, read on the forward strand.
AATATGACTGTAAATAAACAATGTTGTTTATGAACAACTTGAGCTTAACTCAAGAAAAAGCTTGTTTATGTTTGTTTGTTTCGCAAACAAGCCAAATTTAAGTTGAGGTTTAGGCTCAACTTTTGAACAATGTTAAGTTATGGAGTGGGAAGGTATTAGACTCCCACCTTGCTTGGTGAATTGGTCTTCTAGAATATGGTGGCCATGATCATGTCGTGCAATTACTATCCAAAGATTTCATAAGATTTTAATTTGTTACCTTTTAAGACTTTATAATTTAATTTTTTTACTTTTTAAACTGCAAGATTTAATTTGTTACACCTATAAACTACAAAGTTTAAAATGTGATATACAATATAACTCTTTTTCATTTCTTAAAAATGTAATATACCCTTTTTTTTTTTTCTATCTTGCACATCTCTTTAAATTTTCCTTCTCTTCTGCTAAAGAACATAAACTTAAAAAAAAAAAAATAAAAAATAATTAGCTGACAGAGTTAGAAGTATGATAGTGATGTTTGGTTAGACTATTCCACTTCTTATTCATTAAACACTCCAAAAACCCTTATAGACCGAAAGTATGGTGAATTGAACTCAAGACCTCAAGATTTAGGTTAATCCTAGACCAATGAGCCCACTACCCGGATACCCCATTTGGAGGTTCAAATACGATATAATTAGTAATTGAAACTTTACAAACCCCGAGGATATTATATTTTTGTTGAACTATGTTATTTTGAATTTGAGTTGAAGTGTATGCACTTCTTTTGGAGTGTAAAGAACTTATTTCTAGATAAATATTATATTTTTGTTGAACTATAATATTTTGAATGTGAGTTGAAGACTCAAGTGTATGCACTACTTTTGAGATTAAAAAAATTCTAGATGGATGTTATATTTAATATTATGCAGGTCGAAATAGGTTGTGTTACATTCATGTCAACCCAACACGACTGTGTTTATTAAGCGTGTCAAATGGATTGGGTTAGGTCAATCCGCCTTATTAACAGCCCAGTTAGGGTTGAAGGATCATGACATGATTATTAAATGGGTCGGGTTTGTGTTAAGCCATTTAGTCAAATACCCCTACCTCGACACGACATGAACTCGACACACTAACCCGAATTGAAACCCCTACCCTCAAGTAAAAAAAGGCATGAAAAAAAAAAAAAAATATATATATATATATATATATAAGCAGAGATTTCATGTGAGAAAGCATGAGGTTTTGTCAAGTGAACATTCTATGCAAAGAGAATTCAAATATTCTCAATTGGCATATCAAAGATAAGGATAAATTAAATATTGACTTTTTGTTTCATTTGGTTCAATGTTTCAAGATTTTTCATCCCTCACACATACAAAACTTTTTTGCATTTTAATTCAGCATTTTCACCTCTTACACTTCTAAGTTCTACCCCTTTATATACACTTACTCATAGCCATTCATATCATCCCATGTCAAATACACACGGACTAAAAACAATGTCATTTACCTTCAATATTTTGACGACACCTACCTAGCTCTAACACTCGTTGTTTCATCTAATCTTAACTCATATTAGTTGGCTACAAACAAAGTAGGGAGCCTTGCATTTTATATTGCGTAACAATGACAATTACGATTTGGATGTTAAAGTCAAACGTTGTGGATTTGTGAGTTTGGTATATTTCGTTATTAACTGTGGGTGTTTGGGATGTGTATTTTGTTTTATAATTAAGTAGAAAGAGAAAGACACATTCTATATAAACTTTTATTCTATAATATTTTTCCAAAGTTTTTTTTTTTTTAATATCATTATTTCTCATTACTTCAATAGAATAATTATAATGGGTATGTGTGTGCAATTTATAATTATTTCTTTTTATGATGAACTCATTACCAATAAAGTTCTACAACAATTATGCTATAATACATATATAACATTTTCCAAAACTATTTTAAATAAAAACTTTACAACATTATCTGTGCATTTCATGGGTAACTTACTAGTAATTGTTCAATGGTTTGGTTTTGATATTTAATAAAATTTAATATCTAGGTTTAAAATATGAGTAATTTTAGGGAAACCATATGTATATTTTAAGATAAAAAACAACTGAAAATTTGGAAGCCTCAATCTTTTGTCATAGATGTTGAACCACTAGTAAGACTCAAAGATGTGAGCCTAAGCAAATAGATATTGTTTCCATAGAATGTAATGTTGGATTACAACCACCGATATAATAGTATCCTATTAAATTCAACAAAATTTGTCGAGCGTATCTCAAAACTGGTTATAGCAATATACAACTCATGATTATCAAAAATCAAATGAGTTTTTAAGTTAATTAATGAGATGAGGTTTTTTTTTGGGTCAAACATTTTTTTTTATTTAACTTGGCACCCCTTATAATTTCTTCTTGGCTCCCCCATTGTTTCTAGATGTGTCCATGTTTTTGGAGATAGGTAAATAGTGGCCAAGAGCATTGCGGGGTTTCTCTGTAGAGATAAGCCATCATGCTAAATTATGTAATCCTTGTGTGTTATTGTATTACTATTTTATGCCTCCGTTTTCACATCTATATTAGTATATTTAACATAATAATTATGAAGATTATTTAAATATGCATTGGTTGCGAATGCATGACTGATATTTTGGTTATTATTTACTATAATTAAAAGCTCAAGCATGACTCATTTATAAACAAACAAATATGAATGGACATTTTATCAAGTCAAGCTTGAGCTTTTTATGAATAGCTTAGTTCATTTAGAGACCTATGCTTTTATAGGCTTGGGATCGGCCATTGTGCGCCTATAGAACCACAATTACTCCTATTGGCCACACGCCCACCCACTTCTTTCAATTTTTTGGATATCATAGTGAATATACCAATATCAATTGCAACGTGACCAATCCATTATTGTTAGAAACAGCCAAGACTCAATGCATCATCGAGATGGACAGGTCTTCGTGGTCCCGCTCATTTTTATTTGCATAGCCATCGAGAAAGACTAAAAATGACTTGAACCAGTGTTTGGATGACAAAGAAGTTAAGAGTAGTTGGCTTGCATTACTCAATCACGAAAAGGAATTTTGGCATAGAAAACATAGAACCATTGAAAAAATGACGGGATTAAGTTACACCTACCTCTTAATATCGCATAACTTAGGTAAGATGGGAGCATAGATTAAATCATATTTCTATTTAATAAGTTAGTTCTTCATAAAATAAAAATACGAGCCATGATTTAATCTGTACTTGTTTTAATTTACATTTATACAAAATAGTAATAGTCCTGAACACTCAAGTTATTTTTATTTGGCTAAAGTTGTTTTTAACTTTTAGACTCAACTTAAAGTCGTTTTTAGCTTTTAAGGGAGTTTAATTCTCTTTAGAAAAATTTTCAAATGTGAGACAATTTTTGTTAAAATAGTTTTAAGGGCCTTCAAGCTCTTTTATGGTATATTGTACTAATGCATATCGAGATAACTTTGTTATCATGTATTTTGGATTGTTAAGTAAAAGAGCATTGTAGGTGATCAACAATTGTTTTTTTTATATATTGATAATTGTGGATAAAGGGATTAAATTTTGGAAATCTTCGTCTCCATTGAAAATACTAAGAAGTACCAATTAACTTATGATGCTCTTGGCGTAGATCAACAAATTGTTCCATTATTTTTAGCCAACTTCGTTTATCTCCTTGAAAGGTGATACTCGCCATAGATATTATCAAAATTTACCTCGAATACTTTTCTCTGTAACGCCTTTGGTCATCTTCTCGAAGGAATTTTCCCACAACTTTATGTACAACCGTTTATTAATTCTCTTCTATGGTTAAAATTATGCATCAAGCTTAAAAGAGTTTAATCTATTTTGGGTATATATGCAGTTGGCGAAATCTGTCTTTGCATCATACATTCCCACAATCAATTCAAACTTGTCAGAGCAAAATAACAAAAAATAAAAAACAAAAGAAAAGGGTCCTGGATGAGCAATTTGCTTTTTAGTGAATCCCCATTTTCAAAAGCACCTAGTCCAGCTTATTATTGTTGAAAGCTTTTGCAAGTGAAGTCTATTAAATCAGAAAAAATTGAAATTTTAGTAGCCAAAGACTTGGGCCAACATCGAGATGGACAGGTCTTTGGGTGTAGGATTTTTCTCCCTTGCCTGGAGGATTCTAAAATAGACTTTGGGTTGCCTAATTGAAAGCAAGCTGGTGGAATTGATAGGTGTCTAATGACTCTAATCTTATCAAGATGTTTTGTAGGAAATTTGTAGCAAAACCAATACGTGAATTATGGATAACAAGGATAGGTAATCTTGTCCATATCCAGCCCTCTGCCATAAGTCCTTTCCTTTCGTCCTTATGATGGATATATGTGTGGAGCCTAATTTATTGTGTTGCTTTATCTCAGCGGTCATAGAAAACGGAATTAAAGAATACCATTTTTTTTATACAAATAATACAATAGTTGACAGTTGACTTAGGCTTGTGTAAACAAATATGATTATTTCTCTCATTGTGATAGCATTAAGTAAACCCAAGTATTAGTCAATATATAAAATAATATTTTTTTATCAAAAAGAAAAGAAAAAAAGAAATGCTACATTTACAATATTTTTCACAATAAATCTTAAGTATTAGGTTGCTACTTTGTTGTTCTTGATTGGCGAAAAAGTAATATTAGTGGTAGATTCAAATTAGAACTACTAACAACTTAACACGTAAGATTTGTTGTGAATGTAGCACTTCTTAAAAAATAAGAGCGATACATCAAAAAAATTTCACAACATTTTTCAGTAGTTGAGTTGGTAAACTTTTACTAGTTCTTATTTAGGTTCACCACTAACATCATATTTTTACTTACCACTATCAATTTGCCATATTAACTGATTTTCTGTCTTTTTTTTTATTTTTTTTTTATGAGACTATTTATAGGCAACTCAATAGCATTTGATTTGGAATTTTCTCTCATTATTTATTGAGAGTTAATTATGAATTTAATTTTGTCTTCCATTTAATAAGAGCTTTCCATATGAGTTTTTTCTTCTAATGTTGCCACATGACTTTCTTCATTTGATGTTATCACGTGGCTTGATTTCATTGGCGGATCATCCACGTCATTCATTGGAGATTAATTTGATCATGAACAATTGGACAGTTGTGAATATATCATAAAATTTTGATGTCTACAGCGTGAATAATATAAAAGGGGTTATAAAAAATTTGGTAATGAATGAAAAATTATGACACTAAATAAAAAAATAAAAACCTATTGCACAAAATCCAATACCTTGCTTCCAATACCTATGAAACAAAATCCTGGAAATTGAATATAACATTCAAGGATTTTTATAAAAGCCATACATATTAGTTTGTTTCTCTTTTTGTGGGGTTGTCTATACTGTCTATTAGAGTCATTAAAAATGGATAGGGAAAAAAAAAAAGAAAAAAAAAAAAAAAAGGAAAACACAACACATGATTGCGTGTACATATATAAAATTAAAAGGCCTAAGCAGCTTTGTGGTTGATAAAATCCCTAAAAGCATCTAAAGCAGTGACTGAACTTGTTGGAAAACCTTGTAGAAATTTAGTGCTGAGTGCCTGTGCTCTATTTTTCATACCTTCATCTCCCATAAATTTCTCTATTGTGGGTACTCCTCCATGGTGGGACCCACCTCGGTACCAAAAGAAACGCATGCAACAGAGCCACGTGGCTTCAATCCAACCATTGGATCACCTCGTCTTCGGTAACATTCGACTTCCTGTTGTTGGTACGAAGTTCACGGTCGTGAAGAAGTGAGCCTGCCGCTGCCGACTACCAATACCGTTCGGGCAAGAGTGGGCCCACGCCCCAGATCGGTTTGGACATCATAGTGAATATACCAATATCAATTGCAACGTGACCAATCCATTATTGTTAGAAACAGCCAAGACTCGGTGCATCATCGAGATGGACAGTCTTCGTGGTCCCGTCATTTTTAATTGCATAGCCATCGAGAAAGACTAAAAATGGCTTGAACCAAAGTGTTTGGATGACAAAGAAGTTAAGAGTAGTTGGCTTGCAGACTCAATCACGAAAAGCGAATTTTGGCATAGAAAACATAGAACCATTGAAAAAATGACGGGATTAAGTTACACCTAACTCTTAATATCGCATAACTTAATAATTACTGTTATTTTTATTTGGCTAAAGTTGATTTTAGCTTTTAGACTCAGCTTTTAGCTTTTAAGGGAGTTTAATTATCTTTAGAAAAATTTTCAAATGTGAGACAATTTTTGTTAAAATAGTTTTAAGGGCCTTCAAGCTCTTTTATGATATATTGTACTAATGCATATCAGATAACTTTGTTATCATGTATTTTGGATTGTTAAGTAAAAGAGCATTGTAGGTGATTAACGATTGTTTTTTTAATATATTGATAATTGTGGATAAAGGGATTAAATTTTGGAAATCTTCGTCTCCATTGAAAATACTAAGAAGTACCAATTAACTTATGATGCTCTTGGTGTAGATCAACAAATTATTCCATTATTTTTAGCCAACTTTGTTTATCTCCTTGAAAGGTGATACCGCCATAGATATTATCAAAATTTACCTGAATACTTTTCTCTGTAACGCCTTTGGTCATCTTCTCGAAGGAATTTTCCCACAACTTTATGTGCAACCGTTTATTAATTCTCTTCTATGGTTAAAATTATGCATCAAGCTTAAAAGAGTTTAATCTATTTTGGGTATATATGCAGTTGGCGAAAATCTGTCTTGGCATCATACATTCCCACAATCAATTCAAACTTGTCGAACAAAATAACAAAAAAAAAAAAAAAAAGAAAAAAAGGGTCCTGGATGAGCAATTTGCTTTTAGTGAATCCCCCATTTTCAAAAGCACCTAGTCCAGCTTATTATTGTTGAAAGCTTTTGCAAGTGAAGTCTATTAAATCAGAAAAATTTGAAATTTTAGTAGCCAAAGACTTGGGCCAACATCGAGATGGACAGGTCTTTGGGTGTAGGATTTTTCTCCCTTGCCTGGAGGATTCCAAAATAGACTTTGGGTTGCCTAATTGAAAGCAAGCTGGTGGAATTGATAGGTGTCTAATGACTCTAATCTTATCAAGATGTTTTGTAGGAAATCAGAGCAAACCAATACGTGAATTATGGATAACAAGGATAGGTAATCTTGTCCATATCCAGCCCTCTGCCATAAGTCCTTTCCTTTCGTCCTTATGATGGATATATGTGTGGAGCCTAATTTATTGTGTGGCTTTATCTCAGCGGTCATAGAAAACGGAATTAAAGAATACAATTTTTTTTTATACAAATAATACAATAGTTGACAGTTGACTTAGGCTTGTGTAAACAAATATGATTATTTCTCTCATTATGATAGCATTATGTAAACCCAAGTATTAGTCAATAAATAAAATAATATTTTTTTATCAAAAAAAAGAAAAAAAGAAATGCTACGTCTACAATATTTTTCACAATAAATCTTAAGTATCAAGTTGCTACTAGTTGTTTTTGCTAGGCGAAAAAGTAATTTTAGTGGTAAGTTCAAATTAGAACTACTAACAACTTAACATGTAAGATTTGTTGAGAATGTAGCACTTCTAAAAAATATAAGAGCAATACATCAAAAAATTTCACAACATTTTTCAATAGTTGAGTTGGTAAACTTTTACTAGTTCTTATTTAGGTTTACCACTAACATCATATTTTTACTTACCACTAACATCATATTTTTACTTACCACTATCAATTTGCCATATTAACTGGTGTGAAAAGTTTTGTCAAATTTTTTGAATCAGTAGACTTTCTAAAAAAAAAAACCTTTACATGATTAATTAGTAATTTTGCTTCTAAAACGAGAGAATAGAATTTAAGTATATTTATTTTAAAAAAAAATTCATATTCAATTATATAAAGTACTTCAATTAATTCAGTAACAAGGATGCATTACTTTAACCATCATTGCACAAAGTTCATAAGACGTTCCGAATACTTGTGTCACATTCTCATATGCTACTTATGAGAATTTAGGAAGAGAATTATGAATTTTATCTCTCACTGCTGATGATACGTGGATCTTCTTTAGGCAATTAAGCAATAGATGAGAACTAAGAATTAGGTTGTGTATTTAGAATTGTTGGGTAGATTGAAATTCAATGTTGGGGTGTAAAGGATTTGGCATATAGATAAGAGAAAGAGAATGAGTATGTTTTGGAATTTCGTTGATTTGGTAGATTTAATTTAATGCTATGAATCATTTTAAATTTTTTGCAAAACTTGTGATAATAGTCCAAGAAATTCATGAAGATAAAGATAATGATTGGGGGGGGGGGTGTTGAAGTATGAAAACAAAAATTCATGAAATTCACTAAACAGTTAAAATTTCACTAATCCTTATCAGATTTTTGTTTTGTTTTTGAAAGGTTAAAAAAATGGGCTTCTTGTTAGATTTATTGTTGTCATTTGGGCTAGTTTTGTTCTTGTTTGGGCCATTTTTGTTCTTGTTTGAGTTACCTTTTGTTCTTATTTGGGCTATTTCAATTTTTAAGGTTTAAGGGGCCAAAAATTATGTTTGAAGGGGCTAAGTTTAATTTAACATAACAAATTTTAAGTGGTAGGTTGTTACTGATTGTTATTGTTAGGCAAAAAAGTAATCTCGACTGTAGGTTCAAATTTGAACCAAAAACAACTAACAACCTAAGATTTATTGTGAAAATATTGTGGACGTAGCACTTTTATTGATTATATTATATATACACATTTTATTATTTTTTAAAACCTTAGGCCGGCCCCCTTTTGGGCCAGTACGTGGCTATGGCCCTGACTAAATGAATACAATAGCAAGGAATTTCGAGAAGAGATCCAAAAGGACAATCAAAGCCTTAAACATTTGGAAGGAAACAATTTTTGTGGGTGAATTTGTGTGTATTTTTAATGAATGGCCGATTTTATATCAAAAAACCATATATACTATGAGTTGCACAACAAAGGAGCCAAAAAAAGCAAGCAGCATACATGCTGCTGTGTTGAGCACTCTTAGAGACTAGCTTTTGTCATTCGCTCATGAATTAGAAAAAGGGAATTTTAGCCAACCACACAACATCACAGCAAAATGAAAGCACGAAGGTCAGAAGAAAAATGACAAGTCGTATAACTGTGTTTCATTGACTACGACATGTCAACTATTCTGTGTTGGTTGTTGTTCATAACAATTGATTATAAAGCTGCAAGTCGTGTATAGTCACAGTTGTAATTTCTTGTGCTCCGTTTGTTATGTTAATGGCCACGTGTTATTACTTGATTAGTTAGGAAGGTAAGTAAAGGTAGTTATCAGTTAAAATTCTGTTAGCACAGTAACCATCAACGACTACTGGCTGTTAGCCTGTTAGTTACAAAACAGAGTGGCTTTGTACAATTAATTAATCAAAATAAATACACAATAATTCATTCATTCTCCAACAATTTGATTTTTTATTTTTTTGGCTTTTATAAAAAAAATAGTGAATTCTTTGGAAAAAAAGGGGCAAACCTCTGGTATACATATTCAACCAATCAAACAAGGACCTAAGAAATTGGATTTTTTATTGAAGCAATTAAGCCTCTATATTATCGAACATCCTAGAATTACACTCATCCAAGAACACCGCACCAAACATATTAGGATAGAATTCCATACAACAGAACTGTGATGAACCTTAAAGCTCCATCTCCATCAAGCTAACAAATCATTCAGTGAGTTTAGCATGAATCAAGAGACTCCAAATAAAGCAGAAACGAGAGACCAAAGCTCCCTAGAAATAGTGCAATGCAGAAAGTGTTGATTGATTGACTCCCCAGCCCCTTTGCACACAGCACTAATTAGCAATGATATTCTTGCACTTGCGAAGAATTTTTCCATGAGCCACAGTCCAAGCAAAAAAAGCTACCTCCTAAGGAACCTTGGTCCTCAAAATTGCATGCCATGAAATCTGTTCTTGTTTCCTGTTCAATATCAAAAATTTGTCTTAAATGAATAGAGGAAATAGTTTCTGTGATTGGTTTTTAGATTTCAAAATAAACAATAATGTCTTGGCCTGTTCTCAGACATCTGGTCTGTCTTTCTCTGTAGCATATGGATGTTACATACCGTGCTTTATAAGTCCGGCATCAAGTAATCATGTATTCCACTGATCAAAATTTTTTTTTTTTTAAATGTAATAATGTAATTCTAGTTACTTTCCGGCTATCTTTTTGCTAAAAGTTCTGCACTAACTTCGTTCGTGACATTTTTATGAATTCCTACGAGTCAACTACATAAATTTTTTCTGCTGCTATGTTTCTAATTCCTATCTTACATCCTATTAACTGTAATCAGTGTTTAATTTTTGCATGGAATGGTAGCATCTGATCAGTCCACAAAACCTATTATTTCCTACTAACATCCATATTGATGTCTAAAGCTGATGATTTGATTTTAGAGCAATGAGAACTTTGCTAATATGCTGATTTATTTGAGGAATTTCCAAATTCAAAACATTGGATTGTTATGCTAGCAAAAACTAGTGCAAATCAGTCTGCCATCATGCCAAATTGTCAATGTTTATTACGCTGTTGAATTCTTTGGTTTCAGTAGTCATATGTTTCTCAGAACTCCTTATCAAAAAATAAAAATGTTTCTCAGAAGTCATTTTGTTGTCTTCCCAGGTCCCTCTGAACAACATGTTTGGGTACTCAACGTCTCTTCGTTCAATGACACAGATAAAGCAGAACACTGTATTGTAAATGAAAATTTTTGCTTTACTTGTTTCCCAGTTGAATTGTCTAGAATTGTCTTGTTAACCTCTTTGTCCCTATCCGTGCAGGGAAAGGGTGAATTTACAATGGAATACAAAGAGCATTCAGCTGTTTCTAATGACGTTCAGACGCAATTAGTTAATACTTACAAGGGCACAAAACCAGCTGAGTAGTTGGGAATTTCAATTGAAGCATTTGCCCTTATATTAATTGATAGGCTAAATTTGTCTTGTTATAGTGATTTTCTAATTTTTTTAATCAACTTTACAAGGTTATTGTGATAAATTTGATCCTGTGGAGATCAATAAATTTTGAAAAGCAGAAATAAATTTAGGTGCCCATTTTTTGTTTGATCCTGTGTAACACACTAAAAATACTACTCAACTTTCTAGTCGAGACGAGCATGTATCATAATTCTTGACAGTGTATTGTTTCATAATCTAATATTTATCTTCATAGAGAGCAATACAATGTTTGTCCTGACTTTCTTGATGTTTTTTCCTTCAATTTTACACATTAATCACCACAGATCTAGGCCTTTGCCATACATGTATTTTCACATACATGAAAAGCTATAAATTCTGATTGTATTGGAATTCTACTTACGGATAGCATATATATATTTTATAGTGAAGTCTTCATTTGTCAATTTGTTTTGAGAATCATGCTGATTTGGGGATTTTTTTTTTTGGTTTGTACTACTTTGGACTATTCCGAAGTGTGTGGGTTATTTGAGGTGTGCGCTAAGAAAAGATACCAATATTTGAGTTGTATTTTCTCCATGGAAGTGATGCTTGCATGGTCAAATGACCCAATTTATATTTCCTTTTCTCTTTCAAAATTGTGTGTTTTCTTCAGCATTTATGTGCAAATTGGAGCCTTATTGCCCAAGGTCCTAAACAACACTCTTTTGTAGTGCTTAATAGCTGCCATTATTTTTATAAAAATTCTTACAAATGACTGTACATAATAATATCCGTGAAGAGGTAAAGTATTCGGTCATGTAATAGTGGCAGATGACTATACGAGTAAAATTGGATTAAATTCCTAATGCTTATAGGAGTGTGCATCTAACCACCGAGCCGATTCAACTCAACCCAACACCCGAGATTTGTTTTTGTTTTCATGGGTTGATAAGTTGGGTTGGGTTTCGCCCGTTTGAGTTAATAACTTTTTCAACTCATCTAAACCTAACCCAATAAATTAGTATTAAACCCCCACCCCCCAAAAAAAAAAAAGTTCAATAAAATTAACCCAATTAGTGGCTAAAATTATTAAACCCAATAAATTATTAGTATAATTCATATAATATACCTAATTATATTTTGATTTATTTAGTTTGATTTATTTTGGTATTTTGAGAATTAGTTTTGATATATTTGGAATATAATTTAGGTCTATTATGTGAATTATAATAATTTATTGGGAAAAAATTCTTAAATAGTTTTAATAAAAGTTCAAATTTTTTATAAGACATGAAACATGTAAGCATATGTGTACAACCCCACTAATCCAACCTAACTCATGTAGGTTTGGTTTGGGTTGGTTTCTACATGTCCAATGAGTTGGGTTGGGTTGAGAATTTATCAACTCGATGTTGGGTTAAAAAAACTCTCCAACTTGGCCCATACACACTCTTGTTATAACTTATCCAATCAAGGAATCCTTTTGGATCAACTTCTTTTCTATTTGTAAGGCCAACATGGGCATGATTTGAGCACAACTTGAAAGTAAAGAAACGAGACACCAATCTATTAACTGGAGGAAGGTTAATAGTTATCTTTTTGAGTAACTTAGGAAGAAACCACCCAAGCAAAGATAAAATTTTAATTATTGAAAAAGAAAAATGTTACCAAATGTTCTCTGTTCTCCGATTTAAGAAGCTAAATTTTTAGTAACAAGTAGCTCGCACTATACAAGATTTCTTTTGGTCATTCGGTTTCGATATTACTTCCCACCAAACTTGACATTTTCCTTAGACGTTTTCCAAGGAAATATGTAAAATTTCATAGCGGATTCTTTGATGATTCATGGACATGCATATGAAATATGTGGGGGTAAGAATTCTGTCTAATGTACTGGAGCACTGGATGGGATAACTCTTAACAAAAAGAATGGCATTTTTATATAGTAAAAGAGAGATGCAAGAATACAAGAACTAAGGAATTTGGTACACAGGTGTCCTTGGTGTCATGATGGACAATACATATAAAAGAAATTAGATACATGAATTATTACATCAGGTGTCCCAACAGAGTAATTTTTATTTTTTGTTCATGTGACATGAACTCTATGGAAATGAATTAATAAAATTCTTAGGAAAGAAACTGATTTTTTTTTTTTTTTTTTTTTTTGTTCTTTGATTGGCTGAACTCAGACTTCAAGTCCTGGCAGCTAAGAGGGCCATGCCACTTGAGTTTCAATCTGAATAATAAAGAAAGATAAGCAAAACAAATTCAATTTGTGTTACACATTTACAAATTGAAATCCCATATTTCTTGGGTCTTTTATTATATTAAAAAACTAAATACTACTTTAGCCACTGACTTTGGCGCTAACCAAACAGCAAGACTGATTTTTTTTTTTTTTTTTTTTTTTTTTTTTTCCCCATCCCTAGTAATCCACTATTACTTCAAGAAATGTTCAACACTGCGGAACTCAATCTAGTCCCTGTTCAATGAGGTACATTCTTCTGTCACAAAAAGATCCATGACAACAAACCCAAAATTACCAGTCTTAAAGCTAGAAACATACTCTGCTTAGAGTTTCTTGTGTAATTGTGATGTTCTTTGTAGGCCACATCCACTAGTCCAAACAAAATCTACAACTTTATTTATTTCTTTATTTCTTTTACTTTTCTTTCATTCCAAGGTCAACAATAAGCTACAAAATAATGGGCTAGTTCTCCCCTTTGTATTGATAATTGCCAATGATGAAAGGCTACAATCCAGGCAGATGCATCCAAAATACCTTTGGCTTCTTCCATTACTTAAGTAAAACTGTTGCAATTTGATTAACTACGTGAATGCTTCTTGCAGTTCTGTGGGTAGCTTCAGATCAGGCTCAGATTTGTTGAGTGGTGAAAAATAGTGCTCTACCATGTCTTTGGACACTTGTTCCAAGCTCGGAGGATTCCACTGCAAATAAAACATGACAATTCAACAATTTAAATGTAATCAATGGACAATTATCTACTAATAATAAAAGTAGATTAGCAATATTGCCATTGACAAATCTGATTATCAATGATAGAACCCCAGTCTTCCACAGTACCTTCTCCTCTTACAACAACTTGCTTTGTTTTTTTTTTTTTTTAAAAAGAATTTTAGATTGATTCTTAAATGCAATATTTGCAATATTGCTACCCCACTTGTCCAAAAGGCTGATAACATAAGTTGATGATACCTTTGGTGCCAGGTCCTTGTCTAACATTCGTGCCCGAACACCCTTTAGAAAAAGTACAGAAAAAAAAGTAATTAACTAGGATCATGAGGGTTTGTTTTATTAAGAAGATAATCAGGAGAATGTATACCTCACAAAAATCTCTGGAAACCTGATTAGATATCCCTAGCAGTGACATTCAGTACTCACGTATCAAGCACTGATCAAGGGTCTGAAATCTACCTTCTCGTATCTGAGCCAGTATGGTGGTTAGGTCGTAATGCAATAGTTTCTTAAAGGGGGAGGAGGAGGGGACAAGGGAAAAAGGCCCAGTTTTGAGTATCAAGGACTCACAGATTTCAAAGAAACCTTCAAGCCTAATGGTGAAGCTTCCTTAAGTCTCCTTAGGGTGGAAATGCACCATGCATCATTTGTTTTACTTGTCTCACTCTCCCGAGAGAATTGTTTAATTTAAAAACGCAATCACACCTCACAAGGTTCATCCAGAAAAGTATAGGGAGTAACAATTTAGAGAAATACCCACATATTTTGTTTCATTTTATAACCATAAAGTTGGCAATACTAGTTTGCAACAATCACAACTCATACAGCCTAACCTTCAAGTTAGTACTTAGAGACTAAACACACACTATATATAGATATGGTCCAAAAAGTCAAAAGGAAGAAGTAACCAATTCAAGACACACTTCCATTATTTGTATTTTTGGTTTTTCTTTTTCTTTTTACACATGCTTTGGGTTGGTCTTGAACCCATGACCTTAGCCTCCATCCCATTCTTAAGTTAAGAAGTGTCATTTGAGCTAGGGCTCATTAGCAATTCCATTAACTGTATATAAAATGTATCCCTACAAAATTGCTTTCCAGTCAACTGTGAGGTAGCTAAAGACATTCATCATAATGCTGTTAAGTTGTATTTTTAAATTCAATAAAATGATTTTGGCTATATGGCTGCTTCAATCATTCTAGCCACTTGTAAAGATCAAGATGACAGGAAGCATCTACTGGGTACTCAGATCGACTAATTGAAAAGTGTCTCCTTGATGAGGCAAAAAGTTTTAAAAATGATACAGTTCTCCAAGTAAGAGTTGGTATAGATATTATTTCATTTAATTTTCCTTTTCTCCAGAAATATGGTTTCTCATGCCTAAGATTTTCTGTTATTTTCTTTCGTACCATCAATTTTAAAAATAACAGAAAGAGATTTGAGTATGAAATCAGACATACTGAACATTTTGTTCCATACAAAGTATCATGGAAATCTGTTATATTGTAATGGGATAATACTTAATAGTTCTAATACAAAAAGAAATATGCAAATCAACATGTTCTTACCAAGGCATTGATAATTTCTTCAACTGTGTCATGGCTGAAACATTTATCAAGTATTTCAATCCTAGACAAAATTGCATAATAAATAGATCAGCATTTTATATCTGTACATAAATACTCACACACCTGAGGGGATAATAGACATACCTGTGAAGTACACTTATATTATCTAGATAGACAAGGTCACTATATTTTTCTGAAGAAGTTTCAATGACAGAAGGATCATCAGTATCCAATTTCCCAAGTTGTTCTTCAATTAATGCAAGCTTCTGTGGAAAAAAGGAGGCAATACAGTGTTATATAAACAGGAAAGATGATTAAAACAATGAAAGGGTCCAACAATCTTAACTGAGCTATGCGCATAATGTGTAGCAAGCCCACAAGAAATCATTTCTGCTCCATTAAGTTTTTCTCCTGTGAGACCCAAGTACTCCCCAGCAAAAAGAAAAGATACAAACTATATAAGAATTTAATTGAGAAGCAAATACAGGTACCATCGATGATTCATCCTACTAATGGGTTTCTCATTTATCGAGTCCTAATTACATTGTCAACATTGCTTAATATGTAGAAAGGGTCAAGTTAACCCCACAAGTTGCTCGGAAAACAACATTGAATAAAGTCACCCAGCTATCCAAAGTAAACTTTAGCATTAGAATATTTGTCATTGCAACATCTACTTTCAGTATAATGGTCACATAGGAAGTGACATCTTATGGTGCAATGAAACCAAATGCAGCTCCCCATATGTCAACTACCAACAGCCATAACAGTGCCTCAACACAAATTTTAGACTACAGAACTTTTAAAGCAATTTGCTAGAGCTTGTTATCCAACATCCACACAACAAATTCATGACAAGAGTCCTAATGCAATTTGTATAAAGAACATTGCTAAAACAACTGCCATTGTGTACTTCTAGAGATGAGGAGCATACTTCAAAATAAAAATATTTTGCAGAGGCACTTCATTTCCACATTCACTCCATTCCTAAGAAAAAACTGAGTGATTTGATTTTAATTTTAGAGGCCTTTTAAAAAATTTCATGTTCATATATCCCTTAAATTTCTTCCAATGCAACATTACAAGAAAATCTTAAAAGATTGAGGTAAATTCATATTAGGGCAGAATGTTCATCGCAAAAACAATGCTTTACATGATGTTTTTATCACACTTATGCAAGAACCAGAAATAGTCCAAATCAACAAAACCATGTACAAGAAATTCAGTGAAAATTTTTTTCTACACATGAAAAACTACAATGCACTACAGGCATACCCAGGTGACCAGGTAGATGTGAGAGGAAAAACGATGTGCCAAAGATCGTGGTGGAAACCAATTAGAGTTTGAAGTAGAAAAACCGTGAATTGTGAGAATAAATTATTTTTGAACCTTTCGAGCAAATGATGTATAGCAAATAAGGAATCAAAAACAAATAAGAAATTCGACACTATTTTTCCAATCACATAAATATGCAAAAAGAATCAAACATATAGTTTCATTCCTAGATTACATGGATTGGATAGGTGTGTGTAATGTGTACAAGTGCTAAGTCCCATATCGAGTGTTTACTAGGTTGACCTGGGCTATATATCGAGCTTTTGGGGTATAGCATAGATTTGGCTAGCACTTACTTGAGTCAATACAAATAGTGTTAGAGTCAACGTGGGACTTTACAATAACATAAGGAATTGAGTGGAAAGATTGTGATACTCAAATTATGTGGATTGGTTAGGTATGTGTTGTGCGGATGTGTGTTAAGCCATACATCGGGTGTTACCAAAATTGGGCTATATCGGAGATCACAAGCAACCCCAATTGTAACTTGACTAATCCTTTTAGGGTATAGCATAGATGTGGTTAGTGCTTCCTTGGGTCATGACAATATGTGTATGCTAATGAAAGTAGAAGGTCATACTCCTCAATTATCTAATAAAATTGAGCATTCATGAATTCAGTTATAAGTCAACAAACCAAATCAACCCTAATGCACGACAAATTTAAGTTACAAAAATAAACTTCCTGTAACGATATTAAATAATTAGTCTAATCTAGAGGGTGCAAAATAATTAAAAATTTTCTTCCACAAAAGAAAGTAAGGAAACAAATTTGAAACAATTATCAAAACCCAACAACTAGATAAGAGAAGAAAAGTTTCTTTAAAAAAATAAAGATAAGAGAAGAAAAGGACGAAAGTACATGCGAAGTTGCTACATACGCTTTTGTCAATTGCAACCCTAAACATCCTAAGGATTGAAACTCCAGCCCCACCACCCATAGTAATTCCATTCAAAAGAGCCACCGCATGGAGATTATTATTACACTACCATGAATATACTGGGTTCGACTAATGTAGTTATAATAAACAGAAAGTTAATGTCCAACATTCTACCATAGGGACTTGGGGCTAATAAAAATCATCCCCACATGAAAGGGAAAAAAATAATAATAAAAAGAAACAGATCTCGAGACTTTTGAGTAGATACCGTAGTTCCCTAAACTAAACTCGTGACTTCTTTAACATCAAGAAAGAGGGGAAACAACTTCAAAACTTTTCGGGAAAATTTAGGAAATCCAAGTATGCTAGTAGAAGGAAGGATAAAATAAAAATAAGTGTAAAGAAAATTGTTCAGTGCTAGAATAGGAGCCAAAGATCAATATACTAAAAAAACCAAGAATCTTTTGATAATTTCATAGTTGAGGGAGGGGTAAATTGAACCTTGGACATCTTAGTTGGAAACACTAGGAGGTGCAAGTTGAGCTACAAGACTCTTAGGCATAACAAAACCAAGTATCTCAAAGAAAAATCCCCATAAATGACCATATCAAAGCTATATTGATGGTAATATAGCACTCCAAACATAAGAGTCCCCAATTTATTAACCACTATGCTTAAAAAAGAAAGAAAGAAAAGTAAAACTTACATGTGGATTCAAATATGTACCTAAAATGTATATGTAAGTATATAACGTTCTAAAAATTCCTTACAATCCTCCATTTTCCCTGCATAGAGTTAACCAATGGTTAAAGGATGATTCTAATGAAGAAACAAGCACCAACTCCATAACAAAGATTAGCAACTTAAAGATTTGTGAAGTACTTTAGTATAAAGTTTCCTTTAGCTTTATCAATAACTCCACCATCACAAAACTTTCTCGTATGCACCTCCATACTTTATTGATCCCACTCTTATACAAAGAAACACTAGGAATATTTTCAAACTCTCAATTCTTGTGGAAAGATCAATCCAAGGTAGTGTAAAGAAACAAATTTTGAGATCCACGTATCTATGGGTCATTTAATACTAGTATTGTCACCTCATTTCTAATTTTTGATTTAATAAAGCTATATTTACTAATACCCTATCTTACTCTTGCTTATCCTTTTTTTTTTTAATAATTAGATAGATGGGGGAAGGGAGATTTGAACCCTCAATTTCTCTGCTGAAAATGCCAAGAAGTGCCAACCAATTAAATTACAAGGCTCTTGGCTATCTTACTCTTGCTTATCCTAAGCTTAAGACTTCCTCCACTTCCTCCCAAACAAAGTGACAATCAAATTTGTCATCTTTTGTTTGGACATAGAAGATCCCATTACTACTAAATATTCGCTATAGTTCCAGCTTAGGTTTACTGCTAAGTGCTAACAACAGCATTCCACAATCCCATCTCATCTCCCTCTAATTAAGGCTAGCTAGCCTAGCTTTCTCTAAATCATATACGATGAAGAAAAATAATCTATTCACAATAATAATTAACTTTTAAGTAAAATATTTTTTCCAGATAAATCTTAAAAGCGTATAAGATGCGTCTATTACCTGCGTTTATCATATGATAAAGTGACACAATATCTCCGCCAACACAAAATGCCCCGCCACTACCCTTCGAAAAATGCAAAACAATGTTCAAGTTTTTAACAAGTTCTTGAGCAAAAAGTTAACCCCAACTAAACTTTATCTTTCCCACTAGAAATATTACATGTAAATGAATCCAATATCCGATAACAAAGATAGATGTTTTTTTACCTTCATTGCCACAAAACCAATATCCGGATTATTTTCCCAAGATGTATACAACTTTTGCAATCTAGCCCCCCTAGAAACCAAAGACAACTCATTAAAAGACAGATAAATGTTTCTAGTTGGTAATACAAAATAACTCAAACCCATATAACAAACTCAAATCATATAAATTGAGACACTAGGAAGTAAAACAAGAAGTCTACTCATACTATGAATTTCCCAACTTTTTCAACTACTGTTGAGTTTGCAAGTTGTGATTGGTGTGTACACAATAAAATAATAAGGAAAATGTTAGAGATACAAAGTATTTTACAATATTCTTTACAAACTGCCGACCTGGTGAATGGTTATTGGTAAGTGAAAAATGATATTAGTGGTGGGTTCGGATGAGAACCACAAAGAAATGGTCATATCAACAATTTGTAAAAATGTTGTAAATAGTTTGTGTTTGTAACATTAATAAGTAGGTAATAGTTGTCAATTAAACACCATAAAAATAATAACCCAAGTAATGTTTTCAATTGAACCAAATGGAGGGTATATAACAACACGATACAAGATATTACACAATTGGAGTAAACCCAATTAAACATAATGATTCTCAACCAAACACCATAAAAACAAAGACCCGTAAAACAAATCTTTAATCTGAACCAATCTTACAAATTGGGTACCAACCCAATAGCCAAAAACACAAACACACAGAGTATCTAGTAAAAACACACCATTGCGGACTAAGACAATTGAGCATAGAAAGCCTGTTCAAAATTGCTGTTCTAGACCAAGCTTTGCCCTCAACCAATACCTGCAGAGAGAGCCACCACAAAGAAAGAGTTAGTGTGTGGGGGTTAAAGAAAGAGAATAGACAAAAGGGTATTCTTGAAAGTTGAAACCGACTTGGTTGTCAAGTTCATCGGTAATAGCAATGTCCTAAGAAGAACAGGGGAGTTCTTGACTATAGAATAACTAAATAAATATAAAAACCTAATTAACTATTGTGGATGCCTATTCTTGGACTTTGCCTCGCAACGTTAAGCTTCCAAAGGAATTTGCCTTTTAATTGAAAGCAATTCCGGGCTACTCTGTTCATGTCCATTCTGTCTATAGGAGATTGTCTTTGAACATGCAAGTCCAACTTTGAAAGATCGATATCAAGCATTCAGATCTGTCCACTTGTCCAATCATTCCAACTTGAAACCATGTTATCATTTTCTCCAACTTTGTTGAAAATTGAATGGTCCACAATCTCCATCACTCGTCCCGGCAATGCCAACTTAACAAAGTTGTGAAGGTTCAGGTCATCTTTGAATAGTTTATCGCTGGGTCTTCTTCCAGTTAACATCTCCAATAAGAGGATCCCAAAGTCAGTACACATCTCCATTAGTTGAAAGTTGACTACCCATTCCATACTCTGCAAAAATTTAGAGCACTTTCATACACTAAGAACAATTCTTACTCAATGCTATTAAACTAGTGATTTGGTGAAGTCTCAGTATATAAATATTCATGACGGGCATCCCTGTTTTGATTATTGATGCATTCATTATACATTAATACTTTTACAATTGAGTGAAATCATGATACATTACCTGGAGCAGCATATCCAACAGTTCCCTTAATCCCTGCAGAGCTTAATTGATTAAGAAAAGCTTTAAATTTCAAACGGAGTCTAGCCAAACCAAAATCACTTATATGAGCAATCATATCATCATCGAGAAGAATATTGCTTGGCTTTAGATCACAATGAATAATAGGGGTTTGGCGGTGATGATGAAGATAAAGCAAAGCCGAAGCCACGTCTATAGCAATGTTGATTCTTTGAAGAAGATTTAAACTTCTCAATTGCTTGAGCCCATCTTCGAGGATGTAACTCGCATCTCCAAGCTTCCATTTGGCATGAACTCATATACTAGAGCTTTAAAATCATTGCCCTTAAAATCAATACTCGAACAAGCAAATGTCGAATCTTAACGAGGTTTCGATGCTTGGACGTTCCTCAAGGCTTCACATTCGCAATGAAACTCTTGGAAGCTCCTTGCTTTTGAAGATTGAGTACCTTGACTGCAACATGTGTTTCATCCGGACCAAGTTTTCCTTTATAGACACTACCAAAATTACCTCGAACCAATCAAATTCTCCAAAGAGAATCCATCGGTTGCATCGAGTAATTCTTTATAAGAGATCTTTTGGTAGGAGGGTCCAAAGGTGGAAATGGAAAGGCTTTTTTTTCTTTGACTTTTCAACCAGAAAGAGCCATCAAAGAAAACAATGTCAAGCGGATAGCAGATTGCAATGCTTATTGCCAGTATCAATTTAAAAGCAAAATGCTTTTTGTGTTTCTTGGATCTTTGAATGGGGCATATAGGCAAATGCAGCTCTTGGATCCCCCACAAAGACCAATGTTGCCTTCGACTTCAACTCGCACTAGCATTTCAAGACCCCTTCTACAAGTACATCTCCCTCAAGATTGTTGAAAGACAGGTTTAAAGTTTGCAACACGGGAAAATTAGCCATATAGCTTGTGATTTGGCCGGACAAGTTGTTGTGGGAAAGATCAAGATATTGAATACCTTTTAACTTACTTAGGTCGGGAATGGTTCCTTCAAAGGAGTTGCCTTGCATATAAAGTCTTTCTAAGGCCAAACAGTCCCCTAGCTGGGCTGGAATCTCTTTGGAAAATTTGTTGTATGAAACGTCTAGAAAAACAAGAAGTTTCAGGTTTCCAAAATCTGGTGGTAAAAAACCGGTCAAGGAGTTTTGAGACACATCAATTTGGACTAGAGGAAGGCCAAAAAGTTGCTCGGGTATGGTGCCATTTAATTTATTATGGTAAAGGAATACCCCTTGCAGGTGGCTACACATTCCAAGACTAGTGGGTAGGCTCCCTTCTAAGCTGTTATTGAACAAGGAGAGATCTAGTAATTGAGTCATGTTGCCAACGGAAGACGGGATCACCCCAATCAATTTGTTTTCATACAAGTACAAAGCGTTCAAGTTTGTGAGCTTTCCAATTGAAGATGGAATATTCCCTGTTAACAAGTTAGATCCCAGGGAAAGTTTAGTTAGGCGAACAAGATTTGATATTCGTGTAGGTATGCTCCCAACAATAGAATTGCCATCTAGCTGGAGCCCTAATAATTGGATTGAGAGGTTTGTTATGGAGTTAGGCAACTCACCTCCAAGCTGGTTGTCGCCGACATCCAGATGGCTTAACTGGCTGCAATTGTTCAAAGAACTCAGAAAACTCAAATCATCAACTGAGTTATTTCCCAGAAGATTAGAATAAGCACTAAACCATTGAAGATTTTGTAGATTACCAAAACTCATAGGAATGGTTCCTGTAAATCGATTTTCTCCGATACCAAGCCATTGAATGTCTGACACATTGGACAATGAAACTGGAATTGTTCCTGTAAATTGGTTTCCTCCTATCCAAAGTATCTGCAGATTTTGAAGAGCAATGCCCAAGTCGGGGTTGAGGTTACCAGTGAAGTTGTTATAACTCAAGGCAATAAATGTGAGCAATGATAAATTGTATAGAGAAGGTGGAAACACCCCAGAAAGATTATTTACTGATACTCTAAAATATGTCAAGCTTTTCATTTGGGCTACGGTATTTGGGATTTCTCCCTCCAAATTGTTATATGTAAACGAAAGATTTTGGAGAGAGGACAAGTTCCCCAGAGAAGGTGGGAACCTTCCACTTAGATGATTGTTGCGAAGACTTAGTATCTGAAGTTTTGACAAAAAGCCAAGTTCTGAAGGGATTCCTTGTACTAAATCGTTGTACTGGAGATCAAGATACTGTAGGTTGGAACAGTGAGAAAGATTGACTGGAATTTCCCCCCCAATATTGGATTATGACTCAGGTTCAAATTTCGAAGCCTGGTCAAGTAACCAACTTCTGAGGGAATTACACCATGGAAAGAGTTACTTGCAAGGTTGAGGGATCGAAGGAAAGAAAGATTTCCAATGTGGGGTGATATGGTGCCTACCAACTTATTGTTTTTTAGGTCCAAACCGATGACTCTTTGGTGTTTGTTGCCACAAGTGACCCCAACCCAGTGGCAGAAATGGAAAGATTCATTCCAAGAAGCCAGGACATTAAGAGGGCTATCTATGTGGGACTTGAATTCGAGCAGTGCAAGCTTATCAGTTTCGTTTGAAAGTGTGGTAGCTAAGGAAAATTTAGAGATGGATAAAGAGAGGAACAGAAGAAAGATGGCATGGTAGGTTAGTGAGAAGAGTGGTCGTGTATTCATAAGCATCTTGTAGGAAGAAATTAGCTTCTTCAGAGAGAGATACTGACATAGGCAGAAACTGACCGGTGTGTGTATATATATAGGTTTCAGACTTTCAGTAGAGAGTTTGAGAGAGGTAAGGAAGGAAGGCTGAGGAAGAAGGGGAAACGGCGCAAGAGAAAATGACATAAGACGTAGGGTTTCCAAATTTTAACTCACGCCGTTTGAGCCTGATATTAGTTTTAATATCAGTTCCAAAACGACGTCGTTTTGGTATTAGATTAAAAAAAAAAAAAAAAAAAAAAAAAACTTGTAACGTTGTCGTTTTATAAACCCTAAATATTTTTTATCCCCATCCCAATCAGTTTCGTATCTCTCGTTCTCTCTTTCTCTTCCCGTTAGTCTTTCTTAGCCAAGCTTCTCCGCCACTTGCTGTCAGTCTGTCACCATTGCTTGATGTTCAGTGGGTGAAGGATAAGAGAGGAGGCGTAAGGTAGCAAGAGAGAGAATGAGACATAATGGGGTTGAGGGAGGGGGAGAAGGTGGGAAGGAGGCCACCGCTTAGGTGGAGGGCTAATGTGCGCCGGGGGGTTGCGATAGGGTGTGGGAAGTGGTGTGTCTCTACTGCTTGATGCTTTATTCTTGGAGTTTCACCATCTCCCCTCCCCCTTGTTCTATCTGGTTTGTTAGTTTTGTTTTGATAGTTTTGTTTCATCTTTTATGACTTAGGTTTTTTTTTTTTTTTTTTTTTGTGATTTGAAATGGTATATTTTTTAGAGAGATTGTGAATTTGTGCATATTTTGATTGTTTTCTTTCGTGTATGGTTTTTTTTTTTTTTTTTTTTTTGGTGCAGAATATATGGGTTATCTAATGATTTTGTTGCGGTTTGGGAGTGTTAAATTCTGTGTTTGGATTCCGAGAAAATTGAGGAATTCACCGAACTAACCGCACCGAACCGGTATCTTGCACCGCACCTTGTGCAGATCGATTTTACTATTCCACTGGTGAGGTGCGGTCAAGCACTTGGGGAGACCGGACCTTATAGCAAGCCCAATAAGCCTACATAATCTCTTTACATAAACTTAAGTTTTTGGAACAATTAGTAGTTTAATAGTTTCCAACTCATTAATGAACATATTCAAAGTGAAAACCATATTTCCTATATGTCTGTTTCCAACTTATTCATAATCAATCATATTGTCGATTTCTAACAATTACAAATGTTGAAAGATTGAAATATTTAAAGAGTTCTTTTTTTTTTTTTTTTTTTTTAATCTTCACTGTTATGCGGCTAATTTTTTGAATTAATATTGTTTCCCAAGTGTTTTCTTCTTCTTTTTTTTTTTTTTTTTGAGAAGAATGTTGTTTCCCTACGTTGATGCCCTTCCATTGCTTTGTTATGCAGGTGCTAGTTGTTGCCAACCCCGCAAACACCAATGCTCTCATCTTGAAAGAATTTGCTCCTTCAATCCCGAGAGAAAAACATCACATGCCTAACATGACTTGATTATAACAGAGCATTAAGTCAAATAGCCGAGAGACTAAAGGTTTATGTTACTCGATGTCAAGAATGTAATCACCGGGGCAATCACTCTTCAACTCAATATCCTGACGTCAATCATGTGATTTTCACCACCACAAATGGAGAGAGACCTGTCAAAGAACTTGATATCGACGATCATTGGTATCTCAAAATATCCAACATGTTTATTTTTGCCACTTTCACATGTTTAAATTATTTGGAGACATAGGTTGATAAAGTACCTATAAGTATTTAAATGGGAGGTAGGGCAGGCATACGATTCAATCCTCCAAATTTTGACCAACTACATACCATGATACTATTTGTCCTAAAAATTAAGTTCTTAGGAAATAGTAAATTTAATTATTTAACAATTTCTTTTGGGAAAAAAATTATGGATTCTAATAATTGTAGCAATCCCTCCCCTCAAGATAAATAGTGATTGATCATCTATGAAGACAAAATTGCTCCAGTGAATTTATGGATCTCCTTGGATTACCATGCTTCTTTTAAGCAATAGTTTGGGGTGCACTTGTCAATTAGTACCTACATGCCATTTTCCTAACCCGGGGTCCCAATCTTTAGGGTGTAGGTGGTAACAATTTTTATACCTAAGTTTGTACTTATCAAAAAGCAAACTTATTCTTAAATTTGTCTTGCACCTGTTAGAGCATTTGCACTAGTTGGTGTAAACAAAAAAGATGTGAAATTTACACATTTAAGCCCCAAAACTACCCACATCAGTCCTTCTATTTTAGGACCTGGCTTTATATTTTTGAAAAGTTACCGAACTCCAAAGTTTTAGGTTGGTGTTCGGTACATTTGGGTGCATGTTGAATATTTAGGTTGCAACTCTTTGCGGGGTCTTCAACAACATAGTTATTTTGACCATCTTCACATCTCTATGCATCCTTGTCGCTATTTACTTTGCTTCCCTTTCTCATTATTTATTTATTTAAATTTTGTCTGTCTTAGTTTAAAAACGAGTTCATCAACACTGTGTCAGCAGCGTGACGCAGCCATTATCAAGGCTCGGAAAGCATCAAGTGCATTGTCCGCCGCAAGTCTTTGCTTGTGATCATATGCGTGATTGGGTTCTCGGGACTTCCAAGGTTGATGATCTTTCATCTCAAATAGCATTTGATCATGCTGAACTTATTTGCTTTTATATTCTTTTTTTTTAATTATTATTATCTTTTGTAAATTTTCCTTTGGCTTTGTAATTCAAGGACCGTGGGTTTCCATGGGAGTGTATTTTGATGGTTCTTATGGGATCCCAAAGGATATTATTTACTCTTTTCCCGTTAAATGTGAGAAAGGAGAATGGTCAATTATGAAGGGTAAGTTCTCTGGCTTCTATATGTTGTAAATGTTACTTCTTCTTTCCTTAAGAGTTGAACTAAATGTTTCTCAAGCTACAAATCACTATAATCTGCATAGAGGAATATATGCTTTGTTTGTCAATTATGTCTTAGATCTAAACAATGGTTTCAGAGCAAAGCTAGTGGTTGAAGAGAGCACGGATATATATTTGGAATATTTGGAATATATGGACTATAAGTCTAACAATGAAATGCACAAAGCTCGAACTCAAAGTTACTGATGAGCAATCAACGATGATATAAAACGAGGGCTAAGAGTAATACAATCGAGGATTCATGAATGAATGGTTATAATTATGATAGCCTACTATACTTTTGTGTTAGTAGTTAGCATGTTATATATTCCAAATGCTTTGTGAAAAATGGTCCAAATGTTTTAATACTACTTGCATGAGACTATTTCAAAGACACTCGTGTTTGGAACTTGTTTACGCATTGGCGGGGCTCAAGATCGATGAGTTCTCAAGGGCAAAGATGGATGCAACAGCCAAAGACCTCATTGATGAAAAAGAAGTTGCCCATTCATGCCTCAACTAAAAATGAACCCATCTTCCCTTGGAAAATAATGAAGAAGACTTGCTAATGCTTGAAAAGAAAAAGGGATTTCCAATTTCCATCCTAACTTTATGTACAAATTTTATCAGTCACTTATAAGCTTTGGAACAATGACAAAACAAGATATGTCCTAATTTATCTTATTTCGTGTGTTGGCAAAATTATAGACTAGTTCACCAAGCACCTCCCCAAATCCAATAATCAGTTCCATGTTACTACTCATATGTTTTCATTGACTTTATATTATTTCATAAGTCCAAAAAAAAAAAAAAATCAAATTTATAAAGTTTTAAAAAAAATTAAATTATTATAGTTCATATGACTAAGAATTTGAATTCACTTACCATTACGCTCGGCTAGAGCAGCCAACAAATTTTGATTAAATTATGTTTGATCTTGTCTAAATAAAATCCAATTAAACTGTGTTCAATGATAAGAAATTGTAAAAAAAAAAAATCGAAATTGTAGGTACTAAGTACTATTCAAGCAAGGCGTTTTATTTTACATTTGGTTTATGGGTTTCAGTTAACTCAATTAGTAAATTTTCTGATGGTTAAATAAAAAATTTGGGGTTCAATTCTCGTCTACACAAAAAACCAATTAGTGTCTTTGGTATGTGATAAAGAGTTATCATTAAGAGCGAACGCCAAAAGTTGAAACTCTCTCTAAAAAAAAGTTTACAATTGGTTTGATTATGTCTTTTTATTAAACTAATTATTTATTTTGGCTGTTATTCACGTTAGCAATTTTCATCCATGAGATAGTGGCAAAGACTAAATTACTATATTATAATCATTATATCTTAATATTCTTCTACAGAAGGAAAAAGGTGGAATATTCGAATGAATTGTGATCATTCCTATTTCTCGATATTAACACCACGGTTCCTATACACATAAAACCAAGTCGGAGCCAGGTAAGATATGACATTCGTTGTTTCAATTCCTTTATCACAAAACCAAGAACCCTCCAAGAACCATAAAAGGATTGGACGAGAGTGTCTCTGTTTGATCACTACTATTAATTATGAGAGTAGACCCCAGACGTGCTAATCAATCAAACACATATTAGCATTTTCCTTAGAAATAGTAAACAAGATAAATACGTGTAAGGTTACATTGCCACTTATCCTATCCTACTTGACAAAATGGACTTGTTCTCGCTCTACATAGGAAAATGGCATGAAGAGATTTGGCCCATTCTCAAAACCAAGAACCCTCCAAGAACCATAAAAGGATTGGACGAGAGTGTCTCTGTTTGATCACTACTATTAATTATGGGAGTAGACCCCAGGACGTGCAAATCAATCAAACACATATTAGCATTTTCCTTAGAAATAGTAAACAAGATAAATACGTGTAAGGTTACATTGCCACTTATACTATCCCCGCTTGACAAAATGGACTTGTTCTCACTCTATATAGGAAAATGGCATGAAGAGATTTGGCCCATTCTCAAAACCAAGAACCCTCCAAGAACCATAAAAGGATTGGACGAGAGTGTCTCTATTTGATCACTACTATTAATTATGGGAGTAGACCCTAGACATGCAAATCAATCAAACACATATTAGCATTTTCCTAAGAAATAGTAAACAAGATAAATACGTGTAAGGTTACATTGCCACTTATCCTATCCTGCTTGAGAAAATGGACTTGTTCTCGCTCTATATAGGAAAATGGCAGGAAGAGATTTGGCCCATTCTCAAAACCGAGAACCATAAAAGGATTGGACAAGAGTGTCTCTGTTTGATCACTACTATCAATTATGAGAGTAGACCCTAGACGTGCTAATCAATCAAACACATATTAGCATTTTCCTTAGAAATAGTAAACAAGATGAATACGTGTAAGGTTACATTGCCACTTATCCTATCCCGCTTGACAAAATGGACTTGTTCTCACTCTATATAGGAAAATGGCATGAAGAGATTTGGCCCATTCTCAAAACCAAGAATCCTCCAAGAACCATAAAAGGATTGGACGAGAGTGTCTCTGTTTGATCACTACTATTAATTATGGGAGTAGACCCCAGACGTGCAAATCAATCAAACACATATTAGCATTTTCCTTAGAAATAGTAAACAAGATAAATACGTGTAAGGTTATATTGCCACTTATCCTATCCTGCTAGACAAAATAGACTTGTTCTCGCTCTATATAGGAAAATGGCATGAAGAGATTTGGCCCATTCTCAAAACCAAGAATCCTCCAAGAACCATAAAAGGATTGGACGAGAGTGTCTCTGTTTGATCACTACTATTAATTATGGGAGTAGACCCTAGACGTGCAAATCAATCAAACACATATTAGCATTTTCCGTAGAAATAGTAAACAAGATAAATACGTGTAAGGTTAAATTGCCACTTATCCTATCCTGCTTGACAAAATGCACTTGTTCTCGCTCTATATTGAAAAATGGCATGAAGAGATTTGGCCCATTCTCAAAACCAAGAACCCTCCAAGAACCATAAAAGGATTGGACGAGAGTGTCTCTATTTGATCACTACTATTATTTATGAGAGTAGACCCCAGACGTGCTAATCAATCAAACACATATTAGCATTTTCCTTAGAAATAGTAAACAAGATAAATACGTGTAAGGTTACATTGCCACTTATCCTATCCTACTTGACAAAATGGACTTGTTCTCGCTCTACATAGGAAAATGGCATGAAGAGATTTGGCCCATTCTCAAAACCAAGAACCCTCCAAGAACCATAAAAGGATTGGACGAGAGTGTCTCTGTTTGATCACTACTATTAATTATGGGAGTAGACCCCAGGACGTGCAAATCAATCAAACACATATTAGCATTTTCCTTAGAAATAGTAAACAAGATAAATACGTGTAAGGTTACATTGCCACTTATCCTATCCTCGCTTGACAAAATGGACTTGTTCTCACTCTATATAGGAAAATGGCATGAAGAGATTTGGCCCATTCTCAAAACCAAGAACCCTCTAAGAACCATAAAAGGATTGGACGAGAGTGTCTCTATTTGATCACTACTATTAATTATGGGAGTAGACCCTAGACATGCAAATCAATCAAACACATATTAGCATTTTCCTAAGAAATAGTAAACAAGATAAATACGTGTAAGGTTACATTGCCACTTATCCTATCCTGCTTGAGAAAATGGACTTGTTCTCGCTCTATATAGGAAAATGGCGGGAAGAGATTTGGCCCATTCTCAAAACCGAGAACCATAAAAGGATTGGACAAGAGTGTCTCTGTTTGATCACTACTATTAATTATGAGAGTAGACCCTAGACGTGCTAATCAATCAAACACATATTAGCATTTTCCTTAGAAATAGTAAACAAGATGAATACGTGTAAGGTTACATTGCCACTTATCCTATCCTGCTTGACAAAATGGACTTGTTCTCACTCTATATAGGAAAATGGCATGAAGAGATTTGGCCCATTCTCAAAACCAAGAACCCTCTAAGAACCATAAAAGGATTGGACGAGAGTGTCTCTATTTGATCACTACTATTAATTATGGGAGTAGACCCTAGACATGCAAATCAATCAAACACATATTAGCATTTTCCTAAGAAATAGTAAACAAGATAAATACGTGTAAGGTTACATTGCCACTTATCCTATCCCCGCTTGAGAAAATGGACTTGTTCTCGCTCTATATAGGAAAATGGCAGGAAGAGATTTGGCCCATTCTCAAAACCGAGAACCATAAAAGGATTGGACAAGAGTGTCTCTGTTTGATCACTACTATTAATTATGAGAGTAGACCCTAGACGTGCTAATCAATCAAACACATATTAGCATTTTCCTTAGAAATAGTAAACAAGATGAATACGTGTAAGGTTACATTGCCACTTATCCTATCCCCGCTTGACAAAATGGACTTGTTCTCACTCTATATAGGAAAATGGCATGAAGAGATTTGGCCCATTCTCAAAACCAAGAATCCTCCAAGAACCATAAAAGGATTGGACGAGAGTGTCTCTGTTTGATCACTACTATTAATTATGGGAGTAGACCCCAGACGTGCAAATCAATCAAACACATATTAGCATTTTCCGTAGAAATAGTAAACAAGATAAATACGTGTAAGGTTAAATTGCCACTTATCCTATCCCCGCTTGACAAAATGCACTTGTTCTCGCTCTATATTGAAAAATGGCATGAAGAGATTTGGCCCATTCTCAAAACCAAGAACCCTCCAAGAACCATAAAAGGATTGGACGAGAGTGTCTCTATTTGATCACTACTATTATTTATGAGAGTAGACCCCAGACGTGCTAATCAATCAAACACATATTAGCATTTTCCTTAGAAATAGTAAACAAGATAAATACGTGTAAGGTTACATTGCCACTTATCCTATCCTACTTGACAAAATGGACTTGTTCTCGCTCTACATAGGAAAATGGCATGAAGAGATTTGGCCCATTCTCAAAACCAAGAACCCTCCAAGAACCATAAAAGGATTGGACGAGAGTGTCTCTGTTTGATCACTACTATTAATTATGGGAGTAGACCCCAGACGTGCAAATCAATCAAACACATATTAGCATTTTCCTTAGAAATAGTAAACAAGATAAATACGTGTAAGGTTACATTGCCACTTATCCTATCCTGCTTGACAAAATGGACTTGTTCTCACTCTATATAGGAAAATGGCATGAAGAGATTTGGCCCATTCTCAAAACCAAGAACCCTCCAAGAACCATAAAAGGATTGGACGAGAGTGTCTCTATTTGATCACTACTATTAATTATGGGAGTAGACCCTAGACATGCAAATCAATCAAACACATATTAGCATTTTCCTAAGAAATAGTAAACAAGATAAATACGTGTAAGGTTACATTGCCACTTATCCTATCCCCGCTTGACAAAATGGACTTGTTCTCGCTCTATATAGGAAAATGGCATGAAGAGATTTGGCCCATTCTCAAAACCAAGAATCCTCCAAGAACCATAAAAGGATTGGACGAAAGTGTCTTTGTTTGATCACTACTATTAATTATGGGAGTAGACCCCAGGACGTGCAAATCAATCAAACACATATTAGCATTTTCCTTAGAAATAGTAAACAAGATAAATACGTGTAAGGTTACATTGCCACTTATCCTATCCTGCTTGACAAAATGGACTTGTTCTCGCTCTATATTGGAAAATGGCATGAAGAGATTTGGCCCATTCTCAAAACCAAGAATCCTCCAAGAACCATAAAAGGATTGGACGAGAGTGTCTCTGTTTGATCATTACTATTAATTATGGGAGTAGACCCCAGATGTGCAAATCAATCAAACACATATTAGCATTTTCCTTAGAAATAGTAAACAAGATAAATACGTGTAAGGTTATATTGCCACTTATCCTATCCTGCTAGACAAAATAGACTTGTTCTCGCTCTATATAGGAAAATGGCATGAAGAGATTTGGCCCATTCTCAAAACCAAGAACCCTCCAAGAACCATAAAAGGATTGGACGAGAGTGTCTCTGTTTGATCACTACTATTAATTATGAGAGTAGACCTCGGATGTGCAAATCAATCGAACACATATTAGCATTTTCCTTAGAAATACTCCCTCCGTCCCACTTTGTTTGTCCTGTTTGAAAAGTCAAACTTTTTAAGGGAACACCATTTATTGTTTTGTCTACCTTTTAAAAATGTATAAGTTTCCAAAACTGCCCTTAAATAAATTTATCAAAAAATTAAATTAGTAAATTAATAGGGGTATAATAGGAACATTAGTAAATTAATGATTTTTATTTTTAGAAACAG
Source organism: Quercus dentata (assembly GCA_028216015.1). Classification (NCBI taxonomy): domain Eukaryota; kingdom Viridiplantae; phylum Streptophyta; class Magnoliopsida; order Fagales; family Fagaceae; genus Quercus; species Quercus dentata. The sequence continues at coordinate 35,120,151 of CP116447.1, forward strand.
GACAATATTTTGGGACATCTCAAAATGGAATATAGGACAAATAAAGTGGGACGGAGGGAGTAGTAAACAAGATAATTATCTGTAGCGTTACATTGCTGCTTATCCTATCCTACTTGACAAAATGGACTTGTTCTCGCGCTATATAAGAAAATGACTTGAAGAGATTTGTCCCATTCTTAAAACCAAGAACCCTCTAAGAACCATAAAAGGATTGGATAGGAGTGTCTCTGTTTGATCACTAGTATTAATTATGGGAGTAGACCCCACTCGTGCAAATCAATCAAACACATAATAGCATTTTCCTTAGAAATAGTAAACAAGAGAAATATCTGTAGTGTTACATTGCCGCTTATCCTATCCCGCTTGACAAAATGGACCCGTTCTCACTCTATAGGAAAATGACATGAAGAGATTTGGCCCATTCTTACCAAGAACCCTCTTTGCCAATAGCAATCAACTTCATAAACATCCCCCATATTGTTGACTTTTTGCATTTTTACAACACAAAACTCTGGGAGTAACACAATCTAATGACTGTGAAGGCAATTTATTATATGCTTACTGATTGGATTAATATTTAATGAACTTTGAATCTGGTTGGCGGGGCTCAAATCACATAACTAATAACTAATAACTAACAACTACTTCGTAAACCCACCCAATAACTACTCATGAGTCGTGACTATGGAGGCAATTTATTGTATGCTTACTGATTGGATTAGTATTTAATGAGCTTTGAACCTAAGATATCATATATACCCAAAGCGTAGTTTTACTTGTTTTAAATTTATTTCTTGGGATATATCATATATGCCATTGATTATGACATGGCATGAAAAATGTACGATATGGAGAAAGTTAACTCTTGAAATCGTGTGGAAACCCATCCCTGTAATTAATGAGGCTAAGGGTGAGAAATGAGATATGCATTGACGCATTCTATGTGTTCTGTGTGTAATTCAAAGCTGGTCGTGCATGGCTATGATAAAGATAATTGACATAATATTGACAGATTCTGGTATGGTTCTTATAGTCTTAGAAATCCCCATGCTCTCTTACCTATTCCATATGATGAGGAAATCATGATATGATGAATTTCTTCTTTGATCAATTTTGAGGGCGGATGTAGCTAGGCGGTCAAAATTTGAAATTGTAATTTACTTGGTGGGGAGAAGATTCAGATATCGAGAATCGTGATTAATCAATCATCACATCTAAAGATAATTTGCCAAATGGACTTGCATTGGTGGCTGAAAATAGTTTTCTGGGGATGTTACAGAGTCTGAGATATCAATAATGACACAAGCTTGAAGGCTTTGATGATCTGAATAGTTCTTGTGGAAACAATCATGATTAGATCTCACGATAACTCATAATTGAGCTTAGAGGTGACAATGGTTGCCAATCTGGGTATCATGTAAGATGTAAGGTGGGAAATGGATTTGCACTAATGAGCTAGGTAGTACCTGGCTTCGAATACAAGAAAGAAATACTGTATAGTATTATTACCATGAATCTGGCAACAATTTCATTCTGTTTCTATTTGTGTTGTCCTTCACAAAAAATTTACTTGACAAGGCTAAATGAAAATACCTGAGGTAATTATAAGTCTTTATCTCTTCCTCTTTGAGATTTTCAAATTTCAGTTGTTTGTCTAATCAATAATGTAGTAAAATATTTTTAATTTTATTCCATTTATTTCTGCACGTTGTTTTGTTTTCTGAAATTTTTATAGTGAAAATGATTTAAATAACTATAATTACCTATTTTGGATGTTATATTACCCAAAAATGGAGGTAATAGTAATCATGTTCAAAAGGCTCTAAGGCAGGTTTTTACTTCTCTTGATGTTAATGACTTCGATAATGATATCACTAACTTTGTGGTTGAAAGTGTATCATGGTTAAGAAACCTTATTTACGTGTGATGCGAGGAGCCTACCTAGATCTTGTTCTTCCTTGAAGTTGCTTGAGCACATCTTTGTATCCTTGTGATATTATTTATGGATTTTTCACAACTTGTTTTCAATCCACATTTTTAGGTTATATTCTATGAGCAAGATTGGAATCCTCAAGTGGACAAGCAGGCTCTGCAAATGCACACACCGAAAATTTTGAGATCGATAAGGAGAGGAACAGAAGAAAGGTGGCATGGCGGGTTAGTGAGAAGAGTGGTCGTGTATTCATAAGCGATGATCCATCTTGTAGGAAGAAATTAGCTTCTTCTTGAGAGAGAGAGATACTTGACATAGGCAAAAACTGACCGATGTGTGTATATATATATATATTTATATTTATATGCTGTATAATTTATATATGTAGTTACTATAGGTTTCAGACTTTCAGTAGAGAGAAGTGAGAGTTTGAGATTAAAAAAAAAAAAAAACTTGTAACGTTGTCGTTTTATAAACCCTAAATATTTTTATCCCCATCCTAATCAGTTCGATAAAAAAAAAAAAAAACAGTATCTCTCTTTCTCTCTCTCTTCCCGTTAGTCATTCTTACCCAAGCATCTCCACCTCTCCTCCCTCTCCCCTCCGCTACTTGCTCATCAGTCTGTCCTCATTCTCTCTTTTGCTTGATGCTTTATTCTTGGAGTTTCACCCTCTCCCTCCCCCTTGTTCTATCAAGTTTGTTATTTGTTAATCTATTTTCCTTTGATAGTTTTGTTTCATCTTTTATGACTTAGGTTTAGGCTTTTTTTTTGGTGATTTGAAATGGTATATTTTTTAGAGAGATTGTGAATTTGTGCATATTTTGTTTGTTTTCTTTCGTGTATGGTTTTTTTTTTTGGTGCAGAATATATCGGTTATCTAATGATTATGTTGTGGTTTAGGAGTGTTAAATTCTGTGTTTGGATTCTGAGAAAATTGAGGAATTCACCGAACTAACCTCACCGAACCGGTATCTTGCACCGCACCTTGTGTAGACCAGTTTTACTATTCCACTGGTGAGGTGCGGTCAAGCACTTGGGGAAACCGCACCTTATAGCAAGCCCAATAAGCTCACATAATCTCTTTTTAACACTTTCCAACTCATTAATGAACATATTCAAGAAAATCGATTTCCTATATGTCCATTTCCAACTTATTCATAATCAATCATATTGTCAGATTTCTAACAATTACAAATGTTGAAAGATTGAAATCTTTAAAGAGTTTTTTTTTTTTAATCTTCACTGTTATGCGGCTAATTTTTTTGAATTAATATTGTTTCCCAAGTGTTTTCTTCTTTTTTTTTTTTTTTTTTTTTTTTTTTTTTGAGAAGAATGTTGTTTCCTACGTTGATGCCCTTCCATTGCTTTATTCTGCGGGTGCTAGTTGTTGCCAACCCCGCAAACACCAATGCTCTAATCTTGAAAGAATTTGCTCCTTCAATCCCGGAGAAAAACATCACGTGCCTAACACGACTTGATCATAACAGAGCATTAAGTCAAATAGTTGAGAGACTAAAGGTTTATGTTACGATGTCAAGAATGTAATATAATGTGTAATTTGTTTTTTGAAATTTGTTGAAGAAAATTTGTTCCCTGTAAAAATGAAACAATTTCTACAACTATTTTCCATCGCTCTATTTCCACAAATATAACATTCTATTATTTTATATTTGGGTGTGTTTGATTGATATTTTTTCAAAGGTGGTCCATATTCTTTAACCACTATTATAGTGCATTATGTTTTCCTAATTTGTTTTTTTTTTTTTTTTTTTTTTTTGTAAAACTAAATTTTCAAATTTTCACATATATTATACAAATTTCTTCTTCTCTTAATTAAGGAGATTATCATGATAATCAAAACTCATTACAAAATTATAAAATTATCTTAACCAAAATTAAAAATAAACTAAAGGCATTAAAGATAAACAATATAATAATTTATTACTAACACAATATGCAGGCACATTCAAATAGGTTACCATGTAGATTTTGTTTGAATATAAACTTAAATATTCATTTTCAAAATAACTAAAAATTAATCCAAACTAAGATCAACATAAATTGTAAGAGGAAAAGAGAGACTTAAAAATATAACACTAAAACGTATCAACACAAAGTAGAATTATAAATATATAAATAAAATTTCATCAACTTGAGGGTTAAGAAACAATAAAAAAATTCAGCAAAAGAAAGAAAAAAATTGTGAGAGAGAGAGTATTCACTTTTTTTTTTTTTTTTTTTTTTTAGCTCTTAGACGGAACCGAGAAGCTACGGTGATAAAGTTGTTCGTATTTTCTCTCTATGTGGAAAATGCAGAATGTGTAGGACACCCTCGGTGGAAAATTGCATGGAGGAAAGTTCGTGGAAGAGGGATCTTTGATCAAATCAATTGATGTGAAGATTTTCTCTCCTTGTGGAAAATGCAAAACGTGTAGGACACCCTGTCACCCTTGGTTGAAAATGGCATTGAGGAAAGTTTGTGGAAGAGGGATCTCGATATTATTGTTTGGTGTGGGGATGTTTCATGCACTTTCATATTCAATTGAAGCCATGACCCATGACTAAAGTCAGAGTCAACGAAATCTAATTATTTATTATATATTTTATTTAATTAAAATATCAATTTTTATTTTTATTTTTCTCTTTTCACACATAACTATTATTCACTTTTTTTGGTCCTCAAGAAACGTAAAGAAATAATAAAAAATTATCTTGCACAAGCTATTGACTTGTGTATTTGCACAAGCATTTTAGCAATATGTTTAACAACATTATATGTATTTTCACATACTTTTTTACACACACGTATTTTCAAAAAATACAAATAACGTTATTAGAACAACATTACCAAACGGCCCCCTTATTTTGCATAACTAGTTCATGATATGATGTTGGTGATTTTTGGATTTTTAGGCTTTATGTTATTTTCTATGAGCTTGTGTGAATGCTCTAATTGAACTCATGAATTTATTTATTTTTTCTATCAAATTGACAATGGGGTGGGGTAATTAAAACACATACCATTTGCTATAAATAATAGAAAGTGTAATTTTTTTCTTTGTTAAAAGATTGCTTAGAATATCTACTAAATATTAGCTATTGCATCTGCAACCTCTATGCCCAACTTTCAAGGACATTGTACTTGAAGATATACCACTTAGGCCAATATATTCCATTAGTAAATATCAATTAAGTTATAAAACGTTTATAGAATTTATTAAAGAAAAATGCTACGTACACAATATTTTCACTACAAATCTTTGATGGTTTGTTGTTACCGGTTTTAATTTAAACCCCTACCAAAATTACTTTTTTTTTTAATCACTAATAACAGCTTGTAATAACCTGTCTATCGAAATTTGTTATGAAAATATTATGAACATAAATTTCTTTTTATAATTTGAAAAGTTATTGGAGGGTAAACGAAATTACTTGTATATTCAATGGTAAGAGGCTTCGACAATGATGGACAAGTTTGGTGTGGGTCTTTGTGAAAGATGTTTCATTCGCCTTCATATCCAATTGAAGCCGGACTCAAGCCGTGAGTCAACAAATAGCTTCCACGAAGCTAAGGTTCCATTCCATTATTTCCATACAAACTTGAAAATAACTTTTTCATGTAGAGTCATCCCTATTTTTGTTTCTTTGTAAGAAAAATTGATCAATTTCTTATTAAATTTAATGCACTTTGAGTGATTATCCTTCTTATTTGTTATTATTATAATTACTATTAAATAAATCAATAAGAAAGAGAACTTGATGGGCCCAGTCACTATTCTTTTTCAGTCCTAAAAGCTATCACCTTACAAAATCAGCCCATCCAACTTATAAAAGTAGGCCATGAAGAATAAAATTATTTCATGTAATTCCTTATTTTTTTCATATTAAGAATGAAATTTGTGACACTTTACTAATTGCACCATTGATTTGCATCTTTTAATAAACTAGTGTATTTCAATGTATTAAAAATTTGGTTTTATGATTTTTTTTTTTCATACTTTGGTCTCCTATTCACATTAGCTCATGAAGAAATTTCTATCTATTTTAACCAAAAAAAAAAAACCTACTTTTTTATTTTACATATTCACTTTTCGAAAACACCTCACATCGGATTATCTACTTTACACTATATTTCTTTAAAATATTAATTTTTCTTGATTTTTTGTTGTTGTTTCTCTTTCTTCACAAATAACAACCACCATCCACTTTCTTCCTTCATCCTTGCCATAAGTTAAGAAAGAATAAAAACTAAATATAACATGAATAATGCTAGTGTAAATTTAGACGGATATTGTAGTAATAATATATTTTTACACAATTTTGCATAGTCCAATGTGAGTGAATTTTGGGCTTAGTCAAGCTAAAATGTGATAAATTTTCTATTATACAAGTATCGATGCAAGTGCTTTGAGACTCTAAATCCTGGTTTCATCCCTACATGAGAGTGACGCATGTCATCTTAATATTGTTGGTTCAACGAAGTTTGTATCCAAATTTTTTCCTATGACTAAAAATATATGTGGATGATTTTATTAATCGCCACGTAGTGAGTTGAAAGAATTTTCCTTCAAATTAATTGAAGGTAAACTTTTTCTTTACTATTTTGGGTGTTATATGCATTTTGGAGACAAAATATGTTTTGATGTTGTTGCATGAGACTTTATCTATTGTCTTTAGATTTTTGTATACTCGTAGAACCATTACTGAGACTCATGTGATGTGTGGAATATATAATTATTTTGTGATATAGTATAATGTCTAATTTGTTCCCTCTAAAAATAAAACAATTTCTATAAGTATTTTCCATTGCTCTATTTATACAAATATAAAATTCTATTATTTTATATTTGGGTGTGTTTGATTGCTTTTTTAAAGGTGGTCCATATTATTTTAACTACTATTATAGTGCGTACCATTTTCCTAATTTGTTTGTTTGTTTTTTTTTTTTTTTTTTTTTTTTTTTTGTAGATCTAGACTTTCTAAGTTTCAAATATATTATACAAATTTCTTCTTCTTCTCTTAAGGAGATTATCATGATAATCAAAACTCACCACAAAATTATAATATTATCTTAACAAAAATTAAAATTAAATTAAAGGAATTAAAGATAGACAATATAATTATTTATTACTCAAAAAATTTATAGGTACATTTAAATATATAACCATTTATATTTTATTTGAATATAAACTCCAACCTCCACTTTCAAAATAACTAAATATTAATCCAAAATAAAATCAACATAAATAATAAGAGGGAAAAAGGGGAGTTGTGACGGAGACTTAAAAATACAATACTAAAACGTATCAACACAAAGTATAATTATAAATAAATAAATAAAAGAATTTCATCAACTTGAAGGTTAAGTCTATAGTTAGTAAAAAATGGTATGCAAATATTATGATAAACATACAAACAGGTTTAATTTGGTATCTTTCAATAAAAGTGCGTTTCAAAAATTCAGCATAAAAATATGGAAACGGAAAAATAAATAATACGTGTGTCATATAGGTGTTAAACGTTTATTTTTAAAAGGTTGTGTAAAAAATACAAAAATATTTATCATATAAATGCAATATATATATATATATATATACTCAGTTACTCACTTACAATTTTTATTGGGGTGTAGTGTGTACTAGCTAGGGGATGAAGCATGGCAATAGGTTGTGGTAGCTTTTGTGTTTAATTTTTTGAGAGTTTCACAATTTAATAGAAAGTAATGCTAAAGACACAAACAATTTTACAACATTTTTACAAACAGTTAATGTGAGACTATGATATGATAAATTCTTACAGGTTTTCATCCTGGGCCCGCCATTAATACATATTTTTACTTCCTAATAATCACTTATCATAGTAAAGTCGACACATTTTTATTGTTTAGATTAAGAGTTGTACATTAAGTCGACACATTAAGAGTTGTACACCGATTGTAGATTAAGTCGACACATTTTCATATGGGCACATTTTTACTAATAATCACTTATCACAATACATATTTACTATTTAGATTAAGAGTTGTACATTAAAGTTGACACATTTTTTTAATTTAAGAGAAAAAAAAATCAGAAAACCATGCAATAAAATAAATTTCTCATTTTGTTAATTATAATTTGAATTTATATTTGGTAGGGAAAAAAATACGTTGCTTTGGTCCTAGATATAATCTAAGAAAATATAGGGCTTTGATTTCTAGTTACATTCTTAAATGAAAATGGTGTAGAATTAGACTATAAATATGACTGTAAATAAACAATGTTGTTTATGAACAACTTGAGCTTAACTCAAGAAAAAGCTTGTTTATGTTTGTTTGTTTCGCAAACAAGCCAAATTTAAGTTGAGGTTTAGGCTCAACTTTTGAGCAATGTTAAGTTATGGAGTGGGAAGGTATTAGACTCCCACCTTGCTTGGTGAATTGGTCTTCTAGAATATGGTGGCCATGATCATGTTGTGCAATTACTATCCAAAGATTTCATAAGATTTTAATTTGTTACCTTTTTAAGACTTTATAATTTAATTTTTTTACTTTTTAAAATGCAAGATTTAATTTGTTACACCTATAAACTACAAAGTTTAAAATGTGATATACAATATAACTCTTTTTTCATTTCTTAAAAATGTAATATACCCTTTTTTCTATCTTGCACATCTCTTTAAATTTTCCTTCTCTTTCTCGCTAAAGAACATAAACTTAAAAAAAAAAAAATAATTAGGCGACAGAGTTAGAAGTATGATAGTGATGTTTGGTTAGACTATTCCACTTCTTATTCATTAAACACTCCAAAAACCCTTATAGACCAAAAGTATGGTGAATTGAACTCAAGACCTCAAGATTTAGGTTAATCCTAGACCAATGAGCCCACTACCCAGATACCCCATTTGGAGTGTAAAGAATTTGAGTTGAAGTGTATGCACTTCTTTTGGAGTGTAAAGAACTTATTTCTAGATAAATATTATATTTTTGTTGAACTATAATATTTTGAATGTGGGTTGAAGACTCGAAGTGTATGCACTACTTTTGAGATTAAAAAAATTCTAGATGGATGTTATATTTAATATTATGCAGGTCGAAATAGGTTGTGTTACATTCATGTCAACCCAACACGACCCGTTTATTAAGCGTGTCAAATGGATTGGGTTAGGTCAATCCGCCTTATTAACAGTCTGAGTTAGGGTTGAAGGATCATGACATGATTATTAAATGGGTCGGGTTTGTGTTAAGCCATTTAGTCAAATACCCCTACCTCGATACAACATGAACTCGACACACTAACCCGAATTGAAACCCCTACCCTCAAGTAAAAAAAGGCATGAAAATATATATATATATATATATATATATATAAGCAGAGATTTCATGTGAGAAAGCATGAGGTTTTGTCAAGTGAACATTCTATGCAAAGAGAATTCAAATATTCTCAATTGGCATATCAAAGATAAGGATAAATTAAATATTGACTTTTTGTTTCATTTGGTTCAATGTTTCAAGATTTTTCATCCCTCACACATACAAAACTTTTTGCATTTTAATTCAGCATTTTCACCTCTTACACTTCTAAGTTCTACCCCTTTATATATACTTACTCATAGCCATTCATATCATCCCATGTCAAATACACACAGACTAAAAACAATGTCATTTACCTTCAATATTTTGACGACACCTACCTAGCTCTAACACTGTTGTTTCATCTAATCTTAACTCATATTAGTTGGTTACAAACAAAGTAGGGGGCCTTGCATTTTATATTGCGTAACAATGACAATTACGATTTGGATGTTAAAGTCAAACGTTGTGGATTTGTGAGTTTGGTATATTTCGTTATTAACTGTGGGTGTTTGGGATGTGTATTTTGTTTTATAATTAAGTAGAAAGAGAAAGACACATTCTATATAAACTTTTATTCTATAATATTTCTCCAAAGTTTTTTTTTTTTTTAATATCATTATTTCTCATTACTTCAATAGAATAATTATAATGGGTATGTGTGTGCAATTTATAATTATTTCTTTTTATGATGAACTCATTACCAATAAAGTTCTACAACAATTATGCTATAATACATATATAACATTTTCCAAAACTATTTTAAATAAAAACTTTACAACATTATCTCAGTGCATTTCACGGGTAACTTACTAGTAATTGTTCAATGGTTTGGTTTTGATATTTAATAAAATTTAATATCTAGGTTTAAAATATGAGTAATTTTAGGGAAACCATATGTATATTTTAAGATAAAAAACAACTGAAAATTTGGAAGCCTCAATCTTTTGTCATAGATGTTGAACCACTAGTAAGACTCAAAGATGTGAGCCTAAGCAAATAGATATTGTTTCCATAGAATGTAATGTTGGATTACAACCACCGATGTAATAGTATCCTATTAAATTCAACAAAATTTGTCAAGCGTATCTCAAAACTGGGTTATAGCAATATACAACTCATGATTATCAAATATCAAATGAGTTTTTAAGTTAATTAATGAGATGAGGTTTTTTTTTGGGTCAAACATTTTTTTATTTAACTTGGCACCCCTTATAATTTCTTCTTGGCTCCCCATTGTTTCTAGATGTGTCCATGTTTTTGGAGATAGGTAAATAGTGGCCAAGAGCCTTGCGGGGTTTCTTTGTAGAGATAAGCCATCATGCTAAATTATGTAATCCTTGTGTGTTATTGTATTACTATTTTATGCCTCCGTTTTCACATCTATATTAGCATATTTAACATAATAATTATGAAGATTATTTAAATATGCATTGGTTGAAAATGCATGACTGATATTTGCTATTTGGTTATTATTTACTATAATTAAAAGCTCAAGCATGACTCATTTATAAACAAACAAATATGAATGGACATTTTATCAAGTCAAGCTTGGGCTTTTTATGAATAGCTTAGTTCATTTAGAGACCTATGCTTTTATAGGCTTGGGACTGGGCCATTGTGCTGCCTATAGAACCAAAATTACTCCTATTGGCCACACACCCACCCACTTCTTTCAATTTTTTGGATATCATAGTGAATATACCAATATCAATTGCAACGTGACCAATCCATTATTGTTAGAAACAGCCAAGACTCGGTGCATCATCGAGATGGACAGGTCTTTGTGGTCCCGTCATTTTTATTTGCATAGCCATCGAGAAAGACTAAAAATGACTTGAACCAGTGTTTGGATGACAAAGAAGTTAAGAGTAGTTGGCTTGCATTACTCAATCACGAAAAGGAATTTTGGCATAGAAAACATAGAACCATTGAAAAAATGACGGGATTAAGTTACACCTAACTCTTAATATCGCATAACTTAGGTAAGATGGGAGCATAGATTAAATCATATTTCTATTTAATAAGTTAGTTCTTCATAAAATAAAAATACGAGCCATGATTTAATCTGTACTTGTTTTAATTTACATTTATACAAAATAGTAATAGTCCTGAACACTGTTATTTTTATTTGGCTAAAGTTGTTTTTAACTTTTAGACTCAGCTTAAAGTCGTTTTTAGCTTTTAAGGGAGTTTAATTCTCTTTAGAAAAATTTTCAAATGTGAGACAATTTTTGTTAAAATAGTTTTAAGGGCCTTCAAGCTCTTTTATGATATATTGTACTAATGCATATCGATAACTTTGTTATCATGTATTTTGGATTGTTAAGTAAAAGAGCATTGTAGGTGATCAACAATTGTTTTTTTTAATATATTGATAATTGTGGATAAAGGGATTAAATTTTGGAAATCTTCGTCTCCATTGAAAATACTAAGAAGTACCAATTAACTTATGATGCTCTTGGCGTAGATCAACAAATTATTCCATTATTTTTAGCCAACTTCGTTTATCTCCTTGAAAGGTGATACTGCCATAGATATTATCAAAATTTACCGAATACTTTTCTGTGTAACGCCTTTGGTCATCTTCTCGAAGGAATTTTCCCACAACTTTATGTGCAACCGTTTATTAATTCTCTTCTATGGTTAAAATTCTGCATCAAGCTTAAAAGAGTTTAATCTATTATGGGTATATATGCAGTTGGCGAAATCTGTCTTGGCATCATACATTCCCACAATCAATTCAAACTTGTGAGAACAAAATAACAAAAAATAAAAAAACAGAAAGAAAAGGGTCCTGGATGAGCAATTTGCTTTTAGTGAATCCCCCATTTTCAAAAGCACCTAGTCCAGCTTATTATTGTTGAAAGCTTTTGCAAGTGAAGTCTATTAAATCAGAAAAATTTGAAATTTTAGTAGCCAAAGACTTGGGCCAACATCGAGATGGACAGGTCTTTGGGTGTAGGATTTTTCTCCCTTGCCTGGAGGATTCCAAAATAGACTTTGGGTTGCCTAATTGAGAGCAAGTCGGTGGAATTGATAGGTGTCTAATGACTCTAATCTTATCAAGATGTTTTGTAGGAAATCAGAGCAAACCAATACGTGAATTATGGATAACAAGGATAGGTAATCTTGTCCATATCCAGCCCTCTGCCATAAGTCCTTTCCTTTCGTCCTTATGATGGATATATGTGTGGAGCCTAATTTATTGTGTTGCTTTATCTCAGCGGTCATAGAAAATGGAATTAAAGAATACCATTTTTTTATACAAATAATACAATAGTTGACAAATTGACTTAGGCTTGTGTAAACAAATATGATTATTTCTCTCATTGTGATAGCATTAAGTAAACCCAAGTATTAGTCAATAAATAAAATAATATTTTTTTATCAAAAAAGAAAAAAGAAAAAAAGAAATGCTACATTTACAATATTTTTCACAATAAATCTTTAGTATTAGGTTGCTACTGGTTGTTCTTGATTGGCGAAAAAGTAATATTAGTGGTAGATTCAAATTAGAACTACTAACAACTTAACACGTAAGATTTGTTGTGAATATAGCACTTCTTAAAAAAATAAGAGCAATACATCAAAAAATTTCACAACATTTTTCAGTAGTTGAGTTGGTAAACTTTTACTAGTTCTTATTTAGGTTCACCACTAACATCATATTTTTACTTACCACTATCAATTTGCCATATTAACTGATTTTCTGTCTTTTTTTTTTTAATGAGACTATTTATAGGCAACTCAATAGCATTTGATTTGGAATTTTCTCTCATTATTTATTGAGAGTTAATTATGAATTTAATTTTGTCTTCCATTTAATATGAGCTTTTTCTTCTAATGTTGCCACATGACTTTCTTCATTTGATGTTATCACGTGGCTTGATTTCATTGGCGGATCATCCACGTCATTCATTGGAGATTAATTTGATCATGAATATTTGATCATGAACAATTGGACATTGTGAATACATCATAAAATTTTGATGTCTACAAAGCGTGAATTATATAAAAGGTGTTATAAAAAATTTGGTAATGAATGAAAAATTATGACACTAAATAAAAAATAAAAACCTATTGCACAAAATCCAATACCTTGCTTCCAATACCTATGAAACAAAATCCTGGAAATTGAATATAACATTCAAGGATTTTTATAAAAGCCATACATATTAGTTTGTTTCTCTTTTTGTGGGGTTGTCCATACTGTCTATTAGAGTCATTAAAAATGGATAGGGAAAAAAAAAAAAGAAAAAAAAAAAGGAAAACACAACACATGATTGCGTGTACATATATAAAATTAAAAGGCCTAAGCGACTTTGTGGTTGATAAAATCCCTAAAAGCATCTAAAGCGAGGATCGAACTTGTTGGAAAACCTTGTAGAAATTTAGTGCTGAGTGCCTGTGCTCTATTTTTCATACCTTCATCACCCATAAATTTCTCTATTGTGGGCAAGGTTTTCAGACCCGGACCGTTCATTGAACCGTAAAAGGGAGAGGTTCAAGGGTTTTGAGGTTGGACCGAGGTCGAACCGGGGTCGAACCGTGATGACGTCATAATTAATTTAATAATTATTTTAAATATATATAAAACATTAAATTAATAAAAAAAATAGAAAAATTAACTAAAATAGCCTAATTCATTTAGAAAAGCTTATTTCTAAAAATACATAAAACTTACAAAAATACAAAGACACAATTACACATTGTTACACACTAGACAAAAAAACTCCTTCCCATCAAAAATGCATGAAAGAAACAAGTCACTAGACAAAAAAACTTTTCAAATGTAATATCCTTTCCACAAGTTAATTGAACCATAATACAAAAACTGATCCCTAAAACATCCTAATCCCACATTCACTTTTCCTTTTCAACTTTCCACAGAACCTACTCATTATGCAACAGACCCAAAAAAAAAAAAAAAACTAAATAATTAACTTGTATTGCTGGGAAAGCATAGGGTTTCTGAGAATAATGTCTTCTTATCTGGGAAAGCACAAGGTTTCTGCAAGTCATTGGTACTTGTATTCTTGTTTTTGCTTCTTCTCACTTTGACTAGCTATTAGCTTACTTTTGTTTCACATTTTGATTAGTCATTTCTTCTTCATTGTGCTTGTCAAGTATGTGAGACATTAGGGCCAATTGTTTTCGGACACCATCATAAGAAAAAGCTAGTTAAGATACTATAAGGCGTCTGCCTGTTCTATCACCGAACTCATTTTGAAACAGGTCCATGGTCCACCTGTTCTATTCTTGAGGGTCATTTGTGGGTACTCCTCCATGGTGGGACCCACCTCGGTACCAAAAGAAACGTCATGAATAGAGCCACGTGGCTTCGAATCCAACCATTGGATCACCTCGTCTTCGGTAACATTCGACTTCCCGTTGTTGGTACGAAGTTCACGGTCGTGAAGAAGTGAGCCTGCTGCTCCCGACTACCAATACTTTGTTCGAGCAAGAGTGGGCCCACGCCCCGACTGGTTTGGATATCATAGTGAATATACCAATATCAATTGCAACGTGACCAATCCATTATTGTTAGAAACAGTAGAAGACTCGGTGCATCATCGAGATGGACAGGTCTTCGTGGTCCCGTCTTTTTATTTGCATAGCCATCGAAAAGACTAAAAATGGCTTGAACCAGTGTTTGGATGACAAAGAAGAAGTTAAGGGTAGTTGGCTTGCAGTACTCAATCACGAAAAGCGGAATTTTGGCATAGAAAACATAGAACCATTGAAAAAATGACGGGATTAAGTTACACCTAACTCTTAATATCGCATAACTTAATAATTACTGTTATTTTTATTTGGCTAAAGTTGTTTTTAGCTTTTAGACTCAGCTTAAAGTCGTTTTTAGCTTTTAAGGGAGTTTAATTCTCTTTAGAAAAATTTTCAAATGTGAGACAATTTTTGTTAAAATAGTTTTAAGGGCCTTCAAGCTCTTTTATGATATATTGTACTAATGCATATCGAGATAACTTTGTTATCATGTATTTTGGATTGTTAAGTAAAAGAGCATTGTAGGCGATCAACAATTGTTTTTATAATATATTGATAATTGTGGATAAAGGGATTACATTTTGGAAATCTTCGTCTCCATTGAAAATACTAAGAAGTACCGATTAAGTTATGATGCTCTTGGCATAGATCAACAAATTATTCCATTATTTTTAGCCAACTTTGTTTATCTCCCTTGAAAGGTGATACTTGCCATAGATATTATCAAAATTTACCCAATACTTTTCTATGTAACACCTTTGGTCATCTTCTCGAAGGAATTTTCCCACAACTTTATGTGCAACCGTTTATTAATTCTCTTCTATGGTTAAAATTATGCATCAAGTTTAAAAGAGTTTAATCTATTTTGGGTATATATGCGGTTGGCGAAATCTGTCTTGGCATCATACATTCCCACAATCAATTCAAACTTGTCAAAACAAAATAACAAAAAAATAAAAATAAAAATAAAAACAGAAAGAAAAGGGTCCTGGATGAGCAATTTGCTTTTTAGTGAATCCCCCATTTTCAAAAGCACCTAGTCCAGCTTGTTATTGTTGAAAGCTTTTGCAAGTGAAGTCTATTAAATCAGAAAAATTTGAAATTTTAGTAGCCAAAGACTTGGGCCAACATCGAGATGGACAGGTATTTGGGTGTAGGATTTTTCTCCCTTGCCTGGAGGATTCCAAAATAGACTTTGGGTTGCCTAATTGAAAGCAAGCTGGTGGAATTGATAGGTGTCTAATGACTCTAATCTTATCAAGATGTTTTGTAGGAATTCTGTAGCAAACCAATACGTGAATTATGGATAACAAGGATAGGTAATCTTGTCCATATCCAGCCCTCTGCCATAAGTCCTTTCCTTTCGTCCTTATGATGGATATATGTGTGGAGCCTAATTTATTGTGTTGCTTTATCTCAACGGTCATAGAGAACGGAATTAAAGAATACCTTTTTTTTATATACAAATAATACAATAGTTGACAGATTGACTTAGGCTTGTGTAAACAAATATGATTATTTCTCTCATTGTGATAGCATTAAGTAAACCCCAGTATTAGTCAATAAATAAAATAATATTTTTTTATCAAAAAAAAAAAAAAAAAAGAAAAAATGCTACGTCTACAATATTTTTCACAATAAATCTTAAGTATCGGGTTGTTCTTGGTTGTTATTGCTAGGCGAAAAAGTAATTTTAGTAGTAGGTTCAAATTAGAACTACTAACAACTTAACACGTAAGATTTGTTGTGAATGTAGCACTTCTAAAAAAAATAAGAGCAATACATCAAAAAATTTCACAACATTTTTCAATAGTTGAGTTGGTAAACTTTTACTAGTTCTTATTTAGGTTCACCACTAACATCATATTTTTACTTACCACTATCAATTTGCCATATTAACTGGTGTGAAAAGTTTTGTCAAATTTTTTGTATCTATAGACTTTCTAAAAAAAAAAAAAAAAACTTTACATGATTAATTAGTAATTTTTCTTCTAAAACGAGAGAATAGAATTTAAGTAATATTAAAAAAAAAATTCATATTCAAATATATAAAATACTTCAATTAATTCAGTAACAAGGATGCATTACTTTAACCATCATTGCACAAACTTCATAAGACGTTCCGAATACTCATGTCATATTCTTATATGCTACTTATGAGAATTTGGGAAGAGAATTATGAATTTTATCTCTCACTACTGATGACGCGTGGATCTTCTTTAGGTAATTAAACAATAGATGAAAACTAAGAATAGGGTTGCTCATATGTGTATTTAAAATTGTTTGGGTAGATTGAAATTCAATGTTGGGATGTAAAGGATTTGGCATATAGATAAGAAAAAGAGAATGAGTATGTTTTGGAATTTCGTTGATTTGGTAGATTTAATTTAATGCTATGAATCATTTTTAATTTTTTGCAAAACTTGTGATAATAGTCCAAGAAACTCTGTAATTCAATAGATGAAGATAATGATTTGGGGGGATGGGGGGTGGGGGTGGGGGGTGTTGAAGTATGTAAACAAAAATTCATGAAATTCACTAAACAGTTAAAATTTCAATAATCCTTATCAGATTTTTGTTTTGTTTTTGAAAGATTAAAAAAATGGGCTTCTTGTTAGATTTATTGTTGTCATTTGGGCTAGTTTTGTTCTTGTTTGGGCCATTTTTGTTCTTGTTTGAGTTACCTTTTGTTCTTATATGGGCTATTTCAATTTTTAAGGTTTAAGGGGCTGAAAATTATGTTTGAAGGGGCTAAGTTTAATTTTACTTAACAAATTTTAAATAACAGATTATTACTGGTTGTTATTGTTAGGCAAAAAAGTAATCTCAATTGTAGGTTAAAATTTGAACCAATAACAACTAATCACCTATGATTTATTGTGAAAATATTGTGGACGTAGTACTTCTATTAATTATATAATATATACACATTTTATTATTTTTTAAAACCTTAGGCCGGCCCCCTTTTGGGCCAGTACGTGGCTATGGCCCTGACTAAATGAATACAATAGCAAGGAATTTCGAGAAGAGATCCAAAAGGACAATCAAAGCCTTAAACATTTGGAAGGAAACAATTTTTGTGGGTGAATTTGTGTGTATTTTTAATGAATGGCCGATTTTATATCAAAAAACCATATATACTATGAGTTGCACAACAAAGGAGCCAAACAAAAACAAGCAGCATACATGCTGCTGTGTTGAGCACTCTTAGAGACTAGCTTTTGTCATTCGTTCATGAATTAGAAAAAGGGAATCTTAGCCGACCACACAACATCACAGCAAAATGAAAGCACGAAGATCAGAAGAAAAATGACAAGTCGTATTACTGTGTTTCATTGACTACGACATGTCAACTATTCTGTGTTGTTTGTTTTTCATAACAATTGATTATAAAGCTACAAGTCGTGTATAGTCACAGTTGTAATTTCTTGTCCACCGTTTGTTATGTTAATGGCCACGTGTTATTACTTGATTGGTTAGGAAGGTAAGTAAAGTTAGTTATCAGTTAAAATTCTGTTATCTCAGTAACCATCAACGACTCCTGGCTGTTAGCCTGTTAGTTACAAAACAGAGTGGCTTTGTACAATTTAATTAATCAAAATAAATACACAATAATTCATTCATTCTCCAACAAACCTTTAGGCTTAGTTTTTAATAAAGGAACCATATGATTACAAGAAAAAATTTGTACAAGCAACAGAAAAGAAAAACAAAAAAATTATGTACAAGAAGAAAGAGAATATCAAGATTCCTTGGAATATCTAGATTTTGATGTTGATTTTTTATTTTTTTGGTTTTTATAAAAAAAATAGTGAATTCTTTGGAAAAAAAGGGGCAAACCTCTGGTACACAGGGGGGTATACATATTCAACCAATCAAACAAGGACCTAAGAAATTGGATTTTTTATTGAAGCAATTAAGCCTCTATATTATCGAACATCCTTGAATTACACTCATCCAAGAACACCACACCAAACATATTAGGATAGAATTCCATACAACAGAACTGTGATGAACCTTAAAGCTCCATCTCCATCAAGCTAACAAATCGTTCAGTGAGTTTAGCTTGAATCAAGAGACTCAAATAAAGCAGAAACGAGAGACCAAAGCTCCCTAGAAATAGTGCAATGCAGAAAGAGTTGATTGATTGACTCCCCAGCCCCTTTGCACACAGCACTAATTAGCAATGATATTCTTGCACTTGCGAAGAATTTTTCCATGAGCCACAGTCCAAGCAAAAAAAAGCTACCTCCTAAGGAACCTTGGTCCTCAAAATTGCATGCCATGAAAATCTGTTCTTGTTTCCTGTTCAATATCAAAAAATTTGTCTTAAATGAATAGAGGAAATAGTTTCTGTGATTGGTTTTTAGATTTCAAAATAAACAATAATGTCTTGGGCTGTTCTCAGACATCTGGTCTATCTTTCTCTGTAGCACATGGATGTTACATACCGTGCTTTATAAGTCTGGCATCAAGTAATCATGTATTCCACTGATCAAAAAAAAAAAAAAGTAATAATGTAATTCCAGTTACTTTCCAGCTATCTTTTCACTAAAAGTTCTGCACTAACTTCGTTCATGACATTTTTATGAATTCCTATGAGTCAACTACATAAATTTTTTCTGCTTCTATGTTTCTAATTCCTATCTCACATCCTATAAACTTTAATCAATGTTTAATTTTTGCATGGAATGGTAGCATCTGATCAGTCCACAAAACCTATTATTTCCTACTAACATCCATATTGATGACAAAAGCTGATGATTTGATTTTAGAGCAATGAGAACTTTGCTAATATGCTGATTTATTTGAGGAATTTCCAAATTCAAAACATTGGATTGTTATACTAGCAAAAAACTAGTGCAAATCAGTCTGCCATCATGCCAAATTATCAATGTTTATTACGCTGTTGAATTCTTTGGTTTCAGTAGTCATATGTTTCTCAGAACTCCTTACAAAAAATAAAAAATATTTCTCAGAAGTCATTTTGTTTTCTTCCCAGGTCCCTCTGAACAACATGTTTGGGTACTCAACGTCTCTTCGTTCAATGACACAGATAAAGCAGAACACTGTATTGTAAATGAAAATTTTTGCTTTACTTGTTTCCCAGTTGAATTGTCTAGAATTGTCTTGTTGACCTCTTTGACCCTATCCGTGCAGGGAAAGGGTGAATTTACAATGGAATACAAAGAGCATTCAGCTGTTTCTAATGACGTTCAGACGCAATTAGTTAATACTTACAAGGGCACAAAACCAGCTGAGTAGTTGGGAATTTCAATTGAAGCATTTGCCCTTATATTAATTGATAGGCTAAATTTGTCTTGTTATAGTGATTTTCTAATTTTTTTAATCAACTTTACAAGGTTATTGTGATAAATTTGATCCTGTGGAGATCAATAAATTTTGAAAAGCAGAAATAAATTTAGGTGCCCATTTTTTGTTTGATCCTGTGTAATACACTAATAATACTACTCGACTTTCTAGTCAGATGAGCATGTATCATAATTCTTGACAGTGTATTGTTTCATAATCTAATATTTATCTTCATAGAGAGCAATACAATGTCCTGACTTTCTTGATGTTTTTTCCTTCAATTATACACATTAATCACCACAGATCTGGGCCTGTGCCATACATGTATTTTCACATACATGAAAAACTATAAATTCTGATTGTATTGGAATTCTACTTACAGGATAGCACATATATTTTATAGTGAAGCTGCTTCTGTTTGTCAATTTGTTTTGAGAATCATGCTGATTTGGGGGATTTTTTTTTTTTTTTATGTACTACTTTGGACTATTCCGAAGTGTGTGGGTTATTTGTGGTGTGCGCTAAGAAAAGATACCAATATTTGAGTTGTATTTTCTCCATGGAAGTGATGCTTGCATGGTCAAATGACCCAATTTATATTTCCTTTTCTCTCTCAAAATTGTGCATTTTCTTCAGCATTTATGTGCATATTGGAGCCTTATTGCCCAAGGTCCTAAACAACACTCTTTTGTAGTGCTTCATAGCTGCCATTATTTTTATAAAAATTCTTACAGATGACTGTACATAATAATATCCATGAAGAGGTAAAGTATTCGGTCATGTAACAGTGGCGGATGATTGTACGAGTAAAATTGGATTAAATTCCTAATGCTTATAGGAGTGTGCATCTAACCATCGAGCCGATTCAACTCAACCCAACACCTGAGATTTGTTTTTGTTTTCATGGGTTGATAAGTTGAGTTGGGTTTGGCCCGTTTGAGTTAATAACTTTTTCAACTCATCTAAACCCAACCCAATAAATTAGTATTAAACCCCCCCCCTCCCCAAAAAAAAAAAAAAAAGTTCAATAAAATTAACCCAATTAGTGGCTAAATTATTAAACCCAATAAATTATTATTATAATTCATATAATATACCTAATTATATTTTGATTTTTTTAGCTTGATTTATTTTGGTATTTTGAGAATTAGTTTTGATATATTTGGAATAAAATTTAGGTCTATTATGTGAATTATAATAATTTATTGGGAAAAAAATTCTTAAATAGTTTTAATAAAAGTTCAAATTTTTTATAAGAAATGAAACATGCAAGCATATGTGTACAACCCCACTAATCCAACCTAACTCATGTAGGTTTGGTTTGGATTGGTTTCTACATGTCCAATGAGTTGGGTTGGGTTGAGAATTTATCAACTCGACGTTAGGTTAAAAAAACTCTCCAACTTGACCCATACACACTCTTGTTATAACTTATCCAATCAAGGAATCCTTTTGGATCAACATCTTTTCTATTTGTAAGGCCAACATGGGCATGATTCAAGCACAACTTGAAAGTAAAGAAACGAGACACCAATCTATTAACCGGAGGAAGGTTAATAGTTATCTTTTTGAGTAACTTAGGGAAGAAACCACCCAAGCAACATAAAAATTTAATTATTGAAAAAGAAAAATGTTACCAAATGTTCTCTGTTCTCCGATTTAAGAAGCTAAATTTTTTAGTAACAAGTAGCTCTGCACTATACAAGTACTTTTGGTCATTCGGTTTCGATATTACTTCCCCACCAAACTTGACATTTTCCTTAGACGTTTTCCAAGGAAATATGTAAAATTTCATAGCGGATTCTTCAATGATTCATGGACTTGCATATGAAATATGTGGGGTAAGAATTCTGTCTAAGGTACTAGAGCACTGGATGGGATAACTCTTAACAAAAAGAATGGCATTCTTATATAGTAAAAGAGAGATGCAAGAATACAAGAACTAAGGAATTTGGTACACAGGTGTCCTTGGTGTCATGATGGCCAATACATATAAAAGAAATTCGATACATGAATTATTACATCAGGTGTCCCAACAGAGTAATTTTTATTTTTTGTTCATGTGACATGAACTCTATGGAAATGAATTAATAAAATTCTTAGGAAAGAAACTGATTTTTTTTTTTTTTTTTTTTTTTCTTTGACTGGCTGAACTCAGGCTTCAAGTCCTGGCAGCTAAAAGGGCCATGCCACTTGAGTTTCAATCTGAATAATAAAGAAAGATAAGCAAAACAAATTCAATTTGTGTTACACATTTACAAATTGAAATCCCATATTTCTTGTGTCTTTTATTATATTAAAAAACTAAATACTACTTTAGCCACTGACTTTGGTGCTAACCAAACAGAAAGACTGAATTTTTTTTTTTTTTTTTTTTTAATTTCCCCATCCCTTGTAATCCACTATTACTTCAAGAAATGTTCAACACTGCGGAATTCAATCTAGTCCCTGTTCAATGAGGTACATTCTTCTGTCACAAAAAAGATCCATGACAACAAACCCAAAATTACCAGTCTTAAAGCTAGAAACATACTCTGATTAGAGTTTCTTGTGTAATTGTGATGTTCTTTGTAGGCCACATCCACTAGTCCAAACAAAATCTACAACTTTATTTATTTCTTTATTTCTTTTACTTTTCTTTCATTCCAAGGTCAACAATAAGCTACAAAATAATGGGTTAGTTCTCCCCTTTGTATTGATAATTGCCAATGATGAAAGGCTACAATCCAGGCAGATTCATCCAAAATACCTTTGGCTTCTTCCATTAATTAAGTAAAACGGTTGCAATTTGATTAACTATGTGAATGCTTCTCGCAGTTCTGTGGGTAGCTTCAGATCAGGCTCAGATTTGCTGAGTGGTGAAAAATAGTGCTCTACCATGTCTTTGGACACTTGTTCCAAGCTCGGAGGATTCCACTGCAAATAAAACATGACAATTCAACAATTTAAATGTAATCAATGGACAATTATCTACTAATAATAAAAGTAGATTAGCAATATTGCCATTGACAAATCTGATTATCAATGATAGAACCCCAGTCTTCCACAGTACCTTCTCCTCTTACAACAACTTGCTTTGTTTTTATAAAAGAAAAAAAGAATTTTAGATTGGATTCTTAAATGCAATATTTGCAATATTGCTACCCCACTTGTCCAAAAGGCTGATAACATAAGCTGATGATACCTTTGGTGCCAGGTCCTTGTCTACCATTCATGCCCGAACACCCTTTAGAAAAAGTACAGAAAAAAAGTAACTAGGATCATGAGGGTTTGTTTTATTAAGAAGATAATCAGGAGAATGTATACCTTACAAAAATCTCTGGAAACCTGATTAGATATCCCTTGCAGTGATATTCAGTACTCGCGTATCAAGCACTGATCAAGGGTCTGAAATCTACCTTCTCGTATCCGAGCCAGTATGGTGGTTAGGTCGTAATGCAATAGTTTCTTAAAGGGGGAGGAGGAGGGGACAAGGGAAAAAAGGCCCAGTTTTGAGTATCAAGGACTCACAGATTTCAAAGAAACCTTCAAGCCTAATGGTGAAGCTTCCTTAAGTCTCCTTAGGGTGGAAATGCACCATGCATCATTTGTTTTACTTGTCTCACTCTCCTGAGAGAATTGTTTAATTTAAAAACGCAATCACACCTCACAAGGTTCATCCAGAAAAGTATAGGGAGTAACAATTTAGAGAAATACCCACATATTTTGTTTCATTTTATAACCATAAAGTTGGCAATACTAGTATGCAACAATCACAACTCATACAGCCCAACCTTCAAGTTAGTACTTAGAGACTTAACACACACTATATATAGATATGGTCCAAAAAGTCAAAAGGAAGAAGTAACCAATTCAAGACACACTTCCATTATTTGTATTTTTGCTTTTTCTTTTCTTTTTTACACATGCTTTGGGTTGGTCTTGAACCCATGACCTTAGCCTCCATCCCATTCTTAAGTTAAGAAGTGTCATTTGAGCTAGGGCTCATTAGCAATTCCATTACCTGTATATAAAATGTATCCCTACAAAATTGCTTTCCAATCAACTGTGAGGTAGCTAAAGACATTCATCATAATGCTGTCAAGTTGTATTTTTAAATTCAATAAAATGATTTTGGCTATATGGCTGCTTCAATCATTCTAGCCACTTGTAATGATCAAGATGACAGGAAGCATCTACAGGGTACTCAGATCGACTAATTGAAAGTGTCTCCTTGATGAGGCAAAAAGTTTTAAAAATGATACAGTTCTCCAAGTAAGAGTTGGTATAGATATTATTTCATTTAATTTTCCTTTTCTCCAGAAATATGGTTTCTCATGCCTAAGATTTTCTGTTATTTTCTTTCGTACCATCAATTTTAAAAATAACAGAAAGAGATTTGAGTATGAAATCAGACATACTGAACATTTTGTTCCATACAAAGTATCATGGAAATCTGTTATATTGTAATGGGATAATACTTAATAGTTCTAAAACAAAAAGAAATATGCAAATCAACATGTTCTTACCAAGGCATCGATAATTTCTTCAACTGTGTCATGGCTGAAACATTTATCAAATATTACAATCCTAGACAAAATTGCATAATAAATAGATCAGCATTTTATATCTGCCACATAAATACTCACACACCTGAGGGGATAATAGACATACCTGTGAAGTACACTTATATTATCTAGATAGACAAGGCCACTATATTTTTCTAAAGAAGTTTCAATGACAGAAGGATCATCAGTATCCAATTTCCCAAGTTGTTCTTCGATTAATGCAAGCTTCTGTGGAAAAAAGGAGGCAATACTATGTTATATAAACAGGAAAGATGATTAAAACAATGAAAGGGTCCAACAATCTTAACTGAGCTATGCGCATAATGTGTAGCGAGCCCACAAGAAATCATTTCTGCTCCATTAAGTTTTTCTCCTGTGAGACCCAAGTACTCCCCTGCAAAAAAGAAAAGATACAAACTATATAAGAATTTAATTGAGAAGCAAATACAGGTGCCATCGATGATTCATCCTACTAATTGGTTTCTCATTTATCGAGTCCTAATTACATTGTCAGCATTGCTTAATATGTAGAAAGGGTCAAGTCAACCCCACAAGTTGCTCGGAAAACAACATTGAATAAAGTCACCCAGCTATCCAGAGTAAACTTTAGCATTAGAATATTTGTCATTGCAACATCTACTTTCAGTATAATGGTCACATAGGAAGTGACATCTCATGGTGCAATGAAACCAAATGCAGCTCCCCATATGTCAACTACCAACAGCCATAACAGTGCCTCGACCCAAATTTTAGACTACAGAACTTTTAAAGCAATTTGCTAGAGATTGTTATCCAACATCCACACAACAAATTCATGACAAGATTCCTAATGCAATTTGTATAAAGAACATTGCTAAAACAACTGCCACTGTGTACTTCTAGAGATGAGGAGCATACTTCAAAATAAGAATATTTTGCAGAGGCACTTCATTTCCACATTCACTCCATTCCTAAGAAAAAACTGAGTGATTTGATTTTAATTTTAGAGGCCTTTTAAAAAATTTCATGTTCATATATCCCTTAAATTTCTTCCAATGCAACATTAGAAGAAAATCATAAAAGATTGAGGTAAATTCATATTAGGGTAGAATGTTCATCGCAAAAACAATGCTTTACATGATGTTTTTATCAGACTTATGCAAGAACCAGAAATAGTCCAAATCAACAAAACCAAGTACAAGAAATTCAGTGAAAATTTTTACTACACATGAAAAACTACAATGCACTACAGGCATACCTAGGTGACCAGGTAGATGTGAGAGGAAAAATGATGCGCCAGCATTAGGGTGGAAACCAATTAGAGTTTCAGAAGAAGAAAAAACCTGTGAATTGTGAGAATAAATTATTTTTGAACCTTTCTGAGCAAATGATGTATAGCAAATAAGGAATCAAACAAATAAGAAATTGACACTATTTTTCCAATCACATAAATATGCAAAAAGAATCAAACATATAGTTTCATTCCTAGATTACATGGATTGGATAGGTGTGTGTAATGTGTACAAGTGCTAAGTCCCATATCGAGTGTTTACTAGGTTGAACTAGGCTATATATCGAGCTTTTGGGGTATAGCATAGATTTGGCTAGCACTTACTTGAGTCAATACAAATAGTGTTAGAGCCAACGTGGGACTTTACAATAATATAAGGAATTGAGTGGAAAGATTGTGATACTCAAATTATGTGGATTGGTTAGGTATGTGTTGTGCGGATGTGTGTTAAGCCATACATCGGGTGTTACCAAACTTGGGCTATATCGGAGATCACAAGCAACCCCAATTGAAACTTGACTAATCCTTTTAGGGTATAGCATAGATGTGGCTAGTGCTTCCTTGGGTCATGACAATATGTGTATGCTAATGAAAGTAGAAGGTCATACTCCTCAATTATCTAATAAAATTGAGCATTCATAATCAGTTATAAGTCAACAAACCAAATCAACCCTAATGCATGACAAATTTAAGTTACAAAAATAAACTTCTTGTAACAATATTAAATAATTAGTCTAATCTAGAGGGTGCAAAATCATTAAAAAATTTCTTCCACAAAAGAAAGTAAGGAAAAAAATTTGAAACAATCATCAAAACCCAACAACTAGATAAGAGAAGAAAAGTTTCTTTTAAAAAAATAAAGATAAGAGAGGAAAAGGACAAAAGTACATGCGAAGTTGCTACATACAATTTTGTCGGTTGCAACCCTAAACATCCCAGGGGATTGAAACTCCAGCCCCACCACCCATAGTAATTCCATTCAAAAGAGCCACCTGCATGGAGATTATTATTACACTACCATGAATATACTTTGGGTTCGACTAATGTAGTTATAATAAACAGAAAGTTAATGTCCAACATTCTACCATAGGGACTTGGGGCTAATAAAAATCATCCCCGCATGAAAGGGAAAAAAATAATAATAAAAAAGAAACAGATCTGAGACTTTTGAGTAGATACCGTAGTTCCCTAAACCAGAACTCAGTGACTTCTTTAACATAAGTACAGCAGGGGAAACAACTTCAAAACTTTTCGGGAAAATTTAGGAAATCCAAGTATGCTAGTAGAAGGAAGGATAAAATAAAAATAAGTGTAAAGAAAATTGTTCAGTGCTAGAATAGGAGCCAAAGATCAATATACTAAAAAAACCAAGTATCTTTTGATAATTTCATAGTTGAGGGAGGGGTAAATTGAACCTTGGACATCTTAGTTGGAAACACTAGGAGGTGCAAGCTGAGCTACAAGACTCTTAACCATAACAAAACCAAGTATCTCAAAGAAAAATCTCCATAAATGACCATATCAAAGCTATATTGATGGTAATATAGCACTCCAAACATAAGAGTCCCCAATTTATTAACCACTATGCTTAAAAAAATAAAGAAAGAAAAGTAAAACTTACATGTGGATTCAAATATGTACCTAAAATGTATATGTAAGTATATAACGTTCTAAAAAATTCCTTACAATCCTCCATTTTCCCTGCATAGAGTTAACCAATGGTTAAAGGATGATTCTAATGAAGAAACAAGCACCAACTCCATAACAAAGATTAGCAACTTAAAGATTTGTGAAGTACTTTAGTATAAAGTTTCCTTTAGCTTTATCAATAACTGACCATCACAAAACTTTTTGTATGCACCTCCATACTTTATTGATCCCACTCTTATACAGTAAACACTAGGAATATTTTCAAACTCTCAATTCTTGTGGAAAGATCAATCCAAGGTAGTGTAAAGAAACAAATTTTGAGATCCATGTATCTATGGGTCATTTAATACTAGTATTGTCACCTCATTTCTAATTTTTGATTTAATAAAGCTATATTTACTAATACCCTATCTTACTCTTGCTTATCCATTTTTTTTTTATATAATTAGATAGATGGGAGAATGGAGATTTGAACCCTCAATGTCTCTGCTGAAAACGCAAAGAAGTGCCAACCAATTGAATTACAAGGCTCTTGGCTATCTTACTCTTGCTTATCCTAACCTTAAGACTTCCTCCACTTCCTCCCAAACAAAGCGACAATTAAATTTGACATCTTTTGTTTGGACATAGAAGATCCCATTAGTACTAAATATTCGCTATAGTTCCAGCTAAGGTGTCTTTGCTAAGTGCTAACAACAGCATTCCACAATCCCATCTCATCTCCCTCTAATTAAGGCTAGCTAGCCTAGCTTTCTCTAAATCATATACGATGAAGAAAAATAATCTATTCACAATAATAATTAACTTTTAAGTAAAATATTTTTTCCAGATAAATCTTAAAAGCGAAGTAAGATGAGTCTATTACTTGCGTTTATCATATGATAAAGTGACACAATATCTTCGCCAAAGACAAAATGCCCTGCCACGCCCTTGAGAAAATGCAAAACAATGTTCAAGTTTTTAACAAGTTCTTGAGCAAAAAGTAACCCCAACTAAACTTTATCTTTCCCACTAGAAATATTACATGTAAATGAATCCAATATCCGATAACAAAGATAGATGTTTTTTTACCTTCATTGCCACAAAACCAATATCCGGATTATTTTCCCAAGATGTATACAACTTTTGCAATCTAGCCCCTAGAAACCAAAGACAACTCATTAAAAGACAGATAAATGTTTCTAGTTGGTAATACAAAACAACTCAAACCCATATAACAAACTCAAATCATATAAATTGAGACACTAGGAAGCAAAACAGTAAGTCTACTCATACTATGAATTTCCCAACTTTTTCCACTTCTTTGTTGAGTTTGCAAGTTGTGATTGGTGTGTACACAAAAAAATAATAAGGAAAATGTTAGAGATACAAAGTATTTTACAATATTCTTTACAAACTGTTGACCTGGTGAATGGTTATTGGTAAGTGAAAAATGATATTAGTGTTGGGTTCAGATGAGAACCACAAAGAAATGGTCATATCAACAATTTGTAAAAATGTTGTAAATAGTTTTTGTTTGTAACATTAATCAAAAGAGGTAATAGTTGTCAATTAAACACCATAAAAATAATAACCCAAGTAATGTTTTCAATTGAACCAAATGGAGGGTATATAACACATATACAGGATATTACACAATTGGAGTAAACCCAATTAAACATAATGATTCTCAACCAAACACCATAAAAACACAGACCCAGAAAACAAATCTTTAACTCAACCAATCTTACAAATTGGGTACCAACCCAATAGCCAAAAACACAAACACACAGAGTATCTAGTAAAAACACACCATTGCAAAGTACTAAGACAATTGAGCATAGAAAGCCTGTTTAGAATTGCTGTTCTAGACCAAGCTTTGCCCTCAACCAATACCTGCAAAGAGAGCCACAAAGAGAAAGAGAGTTAGTGTGTGGGGGGTTAAAGAAAGAGAATAGACAAAAGGGTATTCTTGAAAGTTGAAACTAACTTGGCTGTCAAGTTCATCGGTAATAGCAAGATTAATCCTAAGAGAACAGAGAGTTCTTGACTATAGAATAACTAAATAAATATAAAAACCTAATTAACTACTGTGGATACCTATTCTTGGGCTTTGCCTGTAACGTTAAGCTTCCAAAGGAATTTGCCTTTTAATTGAAAGCAATTCCAGGGCTACTCTGTTCATGTCCATTCTGTCTATAGGAGATTGTGCTGAACATGCAAGTCCAATCTGAAAGATCAATATCAAGCATTCAGTCTGTCCACTTGTCCAGTCATTCCAACTTGAAACCATGTTATCATTTTCTCCTACTTTGTTGAAAATTGAATGGTCCACAATCTCCATCACTTGTCCCTTAGCAATGCCAACTTAACAAAGTTGTGAAGGTTCAGTCATCTTTGAATAGTTTATCGGTGGGTCTTCTTCCGATTAACATCTCCAATAAGAGGATCCCAAAGCTGTACACATCCCCATTAGTTGAAAGTTGACTTCCCATTCCATACTCTGCAAAAATTTAGAGCACTTTCATACACTAAGAACAATTCTTACTCAATGCTATTAAACTAGTGATTTGGTGAAGTCTGTTTATAAATATTCTATACGGGAATCCTGTTTTGATTATTGATGCATTCATTATACATTAATACTTTTACAATTGAGTGAAATCATGATACATTACCTGGAGCAAAGATATCCAACAGTTCCCTTAATCCCTACTGAGCTTAATTGATTAAGAAAAGCTTCCTTCCCAAATTTCAAAAGGAGTCTAGCCAAACCAAAATCACTTATATGAGCAATCATATCATCATCGAGAAGAATATTGCTTGGCTTTAGATCACAATGAATAATAGGGGTTTGGCGGTGATGATGAAGATAAAGCAAAGCCGAAGCCACGTCTATAGCAATGTTGATTCTTTGAAGAAGATTTAAACTTCTCAATTGCTTGAGCCCATCTTCAGGATGTAATCGCATCTCCAAGCTTCCATTTGGCATGAACTCATATACTAAAGCTTTAAAATCATTGCCCTTAAAATCAATACTTGAACAAGCAAATCGAGAATCTTAACGAGGTTTCGATGCCGGACGTTCCTCAAGGCTTCACATTCGGCAATGAAACTCTTGGAAGCTCCTTGCTTTTGAAGATTGAGTACCTTGACCGCAACATGTGTTTCATCCGGACCAAGTTTTCCTTTATAGACATTACCAAAATTACCCGAACCAATCACATTCTCCAAAGAGAATCCATCGGTTGCATCGAGTAATTCTTTATAAGAGATCTTTTGGTAGGAGGGTTCAAAGGTGGAAATGGAAAGGCTTTTTTTCTTTGACTTTTTCAACCAGGAAAGAGCCATCAAAGAAAACAATGTCAAGCGACGATTTGCAATGCTTATTGCCAATATAAATTTAAAAGCAAAATGCTTTTTGTGTTTCTTGGATCTTTGAATGGGGCATATAGGCAAATGCAGCTCTTGGATCCCCCACAAAGACCAATGTTGCCTTCGACTTCAACTGCACTAGCATTTCAAGACCCCTTCTACAGTACATCTCCCTCAAGATTGTTGAAAGACAGGTTTAAAGTTTGCAACACGGGAAAATTAGCCATATAGCTTGTGATTTGGCCGGACAAGTTGTTGTGGGAAAGATCAAGATATTGAATACCTTTTAACTTACTTAGGTCGGGAATGGTTCCTTCAAAGGAGTTGCCTTGCATATAAAGTGTTTCTAAGGCCAAACAGTCCCCTAGCTGGGCTGGAATCTCTTTGGAAAATTTGTTGTATGAAACGTCTAGAAAAACAAGAAGTTTCAGGTTTCCAAAATCTGGTGGTAAAAAACCGGTCAAGGAGTTTTGAGACACATCAATTTGGACTAGAGGAAGGCCAAAAAGTTGCTCGGGTATGGTGCCATTTAATTTATTATGGTAAAGGAATACCCCTTGCAGGTGGCTACACCTTCCAAGACTAGTGGGTATGCTCCCTTCTAAGCTGTTATTGAACAAGGAGAGAATTAGTAATTGAGTCATGTTGCCAACGGAAGACGGGATCACCCCAGTCAATTTGTTTCCATACAAGTACAAAATGTTCAAGTTTGTGAGCTTTCCAATTGAAGATGGAATATTCCCTGTTAACAAGTTTGGTCCCAGGGAAAGTTTAGTTAGGCTAACAAGATTTGATATTCGTGTAGGTATGCTCCCACGAATAGAATTGCCGTCTAGCCGAAGACGTAATAATTGGATTGAGAGGTTTGTTATGGAGTTAGGCAGCTCACCTCCAAGCTGGTTATCGCTGACATGCAGATTGTTTAACTGGCTGCAATTGTTCAAAGAACTCAGAAAACTCAAATCATCAACTGGGTTATTTCAAGAAGATTAGATTGAGCACCAAAATATTGAAGATTTAGTAGATTACCAAAACTCATAGGAATGGTTCCTGTAAATTGATTATATGGTATATCAAGCTTTTGAATGTCTGACACATTGGACAATGAAACTGGAATTGTTCCTGTAAATTGGTTTCCTCCTAGATAAAGTATCTGCAGATTTTGAAGAGCAATGCCCAAGTCGGGGTTGAGGTTACCAGTGAAGTTGTTATCAGTCAAGGAAATAGATGCGAGCAATGATAAATTGTATAGGGAAGGTGGAAACACACCAGAAAGATGATTTTCTGCTACAATAAAAGAAAACGAAAGATTTTGGAGAGAGGACAAGTTCCCCAGAGAAGGTGGGAACCTTCCACTTAGATGATTGTTTTCAAGAAATAGTATCTGAAGTTTTGACAAAAAGCCAAGTTCTGAAGGGATTCCTTGTACTAAATCGTTGTACCGGAGATCAAGATACTGTAGGTTGGAACAGTGAGAAAGATTGACTGGAATTTCCCCTCCCAATATTGGATTATAACTCAGGTTCAAGTTTTGAAGCCTGGTCAAGTAACCAACTTCTGAGGGAATTCCACCATGGAAAGAGTTACTTGCAAGGTTAAGGGATCGAAGGAAAGAAAGATTTCCAATGTGGGGTGATATGGTGCCTACCAACTGATTGTTTTTTAGGTCCAAACCGATGATTCTTTGGTGTTTGTTGCCACAAGTGACCCCAACCCAGTGGCAGAAATGGAAAGAGTCATTCCAAGAAGCCAGGACATTAAGAGGGCTATCTATGTGGGACTTGAATTCGAGCAGTGTAAGTTTATCAGTTTCGTTTGAAAGTGTGGTAGCTAAGGAAAATTTAGAGATGGATAAAGAGAGGAACAGAAGAAAGATGGCATGGTAGGTTAGTGAGAAGAGTGGTCGTGTATTCATAAGCAGATGATCCATCTTGTAGGAAGAAATTAGCTTCTTCAGAGAGAGATACTGACATAGGCAGAAACTGACCGGTGTGTGTATATATATAGGTTTCAGACTTTCAGTAGAGAGTTTGAGAGAGGTAAGGAAGGAAGGCTGAGGAAGAAGGGGAAACGGCGCAAGAGAGAATGACATAAGACGTAGGGTTTCTAAATTTTAACTCACGCCGTTTGAGCCTGATATTAATTTTAGGCGCAATTGCACTTTTAGTCCCTACATTTTGAAGTTTTTCCATTTTAGTCCCTACATTTTATTTTTTCCACTTTTAGTCCCTAAAACCAATTTACGCTTTCCGTTTTAGTCCTTTCCGTCAGTCAACCAACGGAAATAATCGAGGTGGCAGCCGGAACAATTAAAATATTATAAAAATGCCACATCACCCTGACAAATCAGCATATATATTTTAAAAATTAATTTATTAATTTTAATTAAATAAAAAAATAAAAACATAATTAAAAATAATAAAATCAAACCTAAACCCAGAAAAATCAAATCCAAGAACACAAATTCAGAATTAAAAACAATGAAATCAAATGCCTATGAACACAAGAACACAAACCCAGAAAATCAAACCCAAGAACATGAAATTTATACCTAAATAAAAAAAATTAAAAACAGATAGTTTAAAAAAGAAATTAAATTAAAAAAAAATCTTTAGATTATGTTCTTCCTAGTTATCATGAAGAACATGAACTTAAATTAATTAAATTAAAAAAAAAAATTCTTTACATTATGTTCTTCCCAGTCATCATGAAGAACATGTTCATGTTCTTCCAATAATATGTTTGGTTGTCGAGGAAATTAAAAAAATCAAGAACATGCCAACATGGAACACGTAAAATCAAAGGGCACAGATCTACAAAATACAAAAGACCTTCAAACATTCAAAACACAAAGAACACAGACCCTAACCCAACCCTCAATCTCTAGCAAACCTTAAACATCACATGAAAAATCAAACCCTTCATACAAACATCAAACCCAAAAACAAACCCATAAATTTCAAACCCAAATTCGAGAAACCCGTAAACAAACCCAGAAATTTTAAACCCACCGATCTAATAGAGACCCACTGATCTGTAAGAGATTGGAGGTAAACCACCGCCGACCTCAAGCCCTCCACTATCATGCACTTAGCCCCACCGTCCTTCACATCGACACAAGACACACCCCAACGTGTAGCTCCTTCACGGAACCAAGCACTCCGACTCGAGCAAGGCTTCGATGGCGTTGGTGAAGAGGAGGTGGAGGGAGCCGAGAAGAAGGCAGAGGCGGCGATAAGGGGTTTGTGCGTTGGGGTTTGGGAGTTCTTGAGGAGGAGATTCGGGAAGGCGGAGAAAATGTGGATTGAGGGGATTCACTACCACCACCACCATGCACGAAACCCACAAAAAATCAAAGCAAAATCCACACAAAACCCACAAAATCTGAATCCAAAAGGAAAACCCATCCCTAAATCCATTCCTAAATCAAAACCCATACCAAATTCTAACCCCAAAACCCATCGGAAACCACCCCAAATCAAAACCCATGAACCATAAATCAACCCATCATCAACCACGATTGCTTCAATCAATCTACCTCAACCAACACCACTACACCACAGCTCAAAATCCACAAAGAGGGCCGGACCTTTATTTGTTTGACATAAATGAAAGAAAGAGAGCAGGACTTGAAATTTTTAATATAATTAATTTAATTTCTTTTTTAAACTATATGTTTTTAATTTTTTATTTAGGTAAAATTAATAAATAATTTTTTTAATTTATAAGTGACGTGGCATTTTTAATTGTAAAATAAAATTTTTATTATAATTTTAATTGTTCCGGCCACCACCTCGACTATTTCCGTTGGTTGACTGACGGAAAAAGGACTAAAACGGAAAGCGTAAATTGGTTTTAGGGACTAAAAGTGGAAAAAATAAAATGTAGGGACTAAAATGGAAAAACTTCAAAATGTAGGGACTAAAAGTGCAATTGCGCCTTAATTTTAATATCGGTTCCAAAACGACGTCGTTTTGGTATTAGATTTAAAAAAAAAAAAAAAAAACTGTAACGTTGTCGTTTTATAAACCCTAAATATTTTTATCCCCATCCCAATCAGTTTCAGTATCTCTTCGTTCTCTGTTTCTCTTCCCGTTAGTCTTTCTTAGCCAAGCTTCTCCGCCACTTCTTTGTCGGGTCTGTCACCATTGCTTGATGCTTTATTCTTGGAAGAAGCGTAGTAGCGGCAGCAGCAGACCATGAGGTTTGTTCGGTGGGTGAAGGATAAGAGAGGAGGCGTAAGGTAGCAAGAGAGAGAATGAGACATAATGGGGTTGAGGGAGGGGGAGAAGGTGGGAAGGAGGCCACCGCTTAGGTGGAGGGCTAATGTGCGCCCGGTGTGTGGGAAGTGGTGTGTCTCTACTTTGCTTGATGCTTTATTCTTGGAGTTTCACCATCTCCCCTCCCCCTTGTTCTATCTGGTTTGTTAGTTTTGTTTCATCTTTTATGACTTAGGTTTTTTTTTTTTTTTTTTTTTTGAGATTTGAAATGGTATATTTTTTAGAGAGATTGTGAATTTGTGCATATTTTGATTGTTTTCTTTCGTGTATGGTTTTTTTTTTTTTGGTGCAGAATATATGGGTTATCTAATGATTTTGTTGCGGTTTGGGAGTGTTAAATTCTGTGTTTGGATTCCGAGAAAATTGAGGAATTCACCGAACTAACCGCACCGAACCGGTATCTTGCACCGCACCTTGTGCGATCGATTTTACTATTCCACTGGTGAGGTGCGGTCAAGCACTTGGGGAAACCGGACCTTATAGCAAGCCCAATAAGCCCACATAATCTCTTTACATAAACTTAAGTTTTTGGAACAATTAGTAGTTTAATAGTTTCCAACTCATTAATGAACATATTCATAAAAACCATATTTCCTATATGTCCTGTTTCCAACTTATTCATAATCAATCATATTTTCAGATTTCTAACAATTACAAATGTTGAAAGATTGAAATATTTAAAGAGTTCTTTTTTTTTTTTTTTTTTTTTTTAATCTTCACTGTTATGCGGCTAATTTTTTGAATTAATATTGTTTCCCAAGTGTTTTCTTCTTCTTTCTTCTTTTTTTTTTTTTTTGAGAAGAATGTTGTTTCCTACGTTGATGCCCTTCCATTGCTTTGTTATGCAGGTGCTAGTTGTTGCCAACCCCGCAAACACCAATGCTCTCATCTTGAAAGAATTTGCTCCTTCAATCCCGAGAAAAACATCACGTGCCTAACATGACTTGATTATAACAGGCATTAAGTGAAATAGCTGAGAGACTAAAGGTTTATGTTACTGATGTCAAGAACGTAATCATCCGGGGCAATCACTCTTCAACTCAATATCCAGGCGTCAATCATGCAATTGTCACCACCACAAATGGATAGAGACCAGTCAAAGAACTTGATACTGACGATCATTGGTATCTCAAAATATCCAACATGTTTATTTTTTTGCCACTTTCACATGTTTAAATTATTTGGAGACATAGGTTGATAAAGTACCTATAAGTATTTAAATGGGAGGTAGGGCAGGCATACAGTTCAATCCTCCAAATTTTGACCAACGACATACCATGATACTATTTGTCCTAAAAAATTAAGTTCTTAGGAAATGGTAAATTTAATTATTTAACAATTTTTTTGGGAAAAAAAAAATTATGGATTCTAATAATTGTAGCAATCCCTCCCCTTAAGATAAATAGTGATTGATCATCTATGAAGACAAAATTGCTCCAGTGAATTTATGGATCTCCTTGGATTACCATGCTTCTTTTAAGCAATAGCTAGGGGTGCACACAATTAGTACCTACATGCCATTTTCCTAACCCAGGGGGTCCCAATCTTTAGGGTGTAGGTGGTAACAGTTTTTATACCTAAGTTTGTACTTATCAAAAAGCAAACTTATTCTTAAATTTGTCTTGCACCCTGTTAGAGCATTTGCACCAGTTGGTGTAAACAAAAAAAGATGTGAAATTTACACATTTAAGCCCCAAAACTACCCACATCAGTCCTTCTATATTAGGACCTGGCTTTATATTTTTGAAAAGTTACCGAACTCCAAAGTTTTAGGTTGGTGTTCGGTACCTTTGGGTGCATGTTGAATATTTAGGTTGCAACTCTTTGCGGGGTCTTCAACAACATGGTTATTTTGACCATCTTCACATCTCTATGCATCCTTGTCGGGCTATTTACTTTGCTTCCCTTTCTTTATTTATTTATTTAAATTTTGTCTGTCTTAGGTTAAAAACGAGTTCATCAACACCATGCAGCAGCGTGGTGCAGCCATTATCAAGGCTCGGAAAGCATCAAGTGCATTGTCCGCTGCAAGTGCTGCTTGTGATCATATGCGTGATTGGGTTCTCGGGACTCCCAAGGTTGATGATCTTTCATCTCAAATAGCATTTGATCATGCAGAACTTATTTGCTTTTATATTCTTTTTTTTTTTAATTATTATTATCTTTTGTAAATTTTCCTTTGGCTTTGTAATTCAAGGAATGTGGGTTTCCATGGGAGTGTATTTTGATGGTTCTTATGGGATCCCAAAGGATATTATTTACTCTTTTCCTGTTAAATGTGAGAAAGGATAATGGTCAATTATGAAGGGTAAGTTCTCTGGCTTCTATATGTTGTAAATGTTACTTCTTCTTTCCTTAAGAGTTGAACTGCTAATGTTTTTGAAGCTACAAATCACTATAATCTGCATAGAGGAATATATCTTTGTTTGTCAATTATGTCTTAGATCTAAACAATGGTTTCAGAGCAAAGCTAGTGGTTGAAGAGAGCACGGATATATATTTGGAATATTTGGAATATATGGACTATAAGTCTAACAATGAAATGCACAAAGCTCAGAACTCAAAGTTACAAATAAGCAATCAACGATGATATAAAACGAGGGCTAAGAGTAATACAATCGAGGATTCATGAATGAATAGTTATAATTATGATAGCCTACTATACTTTTGTGTTAGCGATTAGCATGTTATATATTCCGAAAATGCTTTGTGAAAAATGGTCCAAATGTTTTAATACTACTTGCATGAGACTATTTCAGCACACTCGTGTTTGGAACTTGTTTACGCATTGGCGGGGCTCAAGATCGATGAGTTCTCAAGGGCAAAGATGGATGCAACAGCCAAAGACCTCATTGATGAAAAAGAAGTTGCCCATTCATGCCTCAACTAAAAATGAACCCATCTTCCCTTGGAAAATAATGAAGAAGACTTGCTAATGCTTGAAAAGAAAAAGGGATTTCAATTTCCATCCTAACTTTATGTACAAATTTTATCAGTCACTTATAAGCTTTGGAACAATGACAAAACAAGATATATCCTGATTTATCTTATTTCGTGTGTTGGCAAAACTATAGACTAGTTCACCAAGCACCTCCCCATATCCAATAATCAGTTCCATGTTACTACTCATATGTTTTCATTGACTTTATATTATTTCATAAGTCCAAAAAAAAAAAAAATCAAATTTATAAAGATTTTAAAAAAAATTAAATTATTATAGGTCATATGACTAAGAATTTGAATTCACTTACCATTACGCTCGGCTAGAGCAGCCAACAAATTTTGATTAAATTATGTTTGATCTTGTCTAAATAAAATCCAATTAAACTGTGTTCAATGATAAGAAATTGTAAAAAAAAAAAAAAAATTGAAATTGTAGGTACTAAGTACTATTCAAGCAAGGCGTTTTATTTTACATTTGGTTTGTGGGTTTCAGTTAACTCAATTAGTAAATTCTCTGATGGTTAAATAAAAAATTTGGGGTTCAATTCTCGTCTACACAAAAAACCAATTAGTGTCTTTGGTATGTGATAAAGAGTTATCATTAAGAGCGAACGCTAAAAGTTGAAACTCCCTCTAAAAAAAAGTTTACAATTGGTTTGATTATGTCTTTTAATTAAGGCGAAAAACACATTTTGGTCCCTACATTTTCAGTCGATTCCCGTTTTAGTCCCTAAGTTTTTTTTTTACCGCTTTTAGTCCCTCTCCTGAAAAACGGTTCCATTTTAATCCCTACCGTTACATCATAAACGGATATTGCTGATGTGGCAAACGGCATGC
This sequence comes from Quercus dentata, assembly GCA_028216015.1. Classification (NCBI taxonomy): domain Eukaryota; kingdom Viridiplantae; phylum Streptophyta; class Magnoliopsida; order Fagales; family Fagaceae; genus Quercus; species Quercus dentata. The sequence continues at coordinate 35,159,118 of CP116447.1, forward strand.
ACTTTGTTGGCTTTGACGTGGTCATTAAAATAATAATAAAAATGCCACGTCGGCATTTAAATTAAAAAATTAATTTATTAATTTTAACTAAATAAAAAAAATTAAAAACAGAATTAAAAACTAAAAATCATATGAACTAAGATCTAAGTGTGTCTTGAACAAGAACACCAAGAACACAAACTCAAATCCAAGAACACAAACCCAGAAATTAAAAAAAAAAAAAAAATTATCATGCTTTGATGTTTTATGCGTTTTATAAAACGCAGCTCTGGGTTTGTTATTAAAAAAAAAAAAGCCCTCAATAGGACACAACAACGGAAAAAACTCTCAGCTCACTCAGCCCCATCCCTTCCTTTCTCCCATGCCCGAGACCGAACCCAACCTTGAAACTTTTGACCAAATGAGGGCATCGGCTTGGGCATTAGAGTTGAGGTGATATCGGTGTGGAGATCGGCGTGGGTCATTAGCATGGAGATCAGTACTCCGGTTGTGCTTGATTCGTGCGATCGTGCTCCGATCTGTGCTTCGATTCGTGGGATCATGGGTGTCGCCGTCGGTCCGGCCGTGGGTCGTGGTTGTGGTGCTTGTTTTGCCGTGGTGTTGGGTTTCTATTTTTGTCATGGGTTCTTTGTGGGTTTCTATTTGGTTTCTATTTTTGTCTTTTGGGTTGCTGAATTTTTGATTTGTAAGGTGCTCAATTGTGGGTATTGGTTGTGGCGGTATAGGTGCTTGATTCGTGGGTTTGGGTTGCCGGTGTTAGTGGGTTTGGATGCGTTTTTTCTTATTATCTCGATAGTTGAACAAAATCTTTTGTACTAACATTTCAGATCGGATGCTTTTAATTCTACTTAAATGTACAGAACTTAATTTGTGAGGAAATTCAAGGCTATGTTTGTTCTTTTAGCACAGATCACATTATCATGCTTTGATGGTTTTTTTTTTTTTTTTTTTTTTTTTTTTTTTATTTCTGGGTTTGTGTTCTTGAATTTGAGTTTGTGTTCTTGGTGTTCTTGTTCAAGACACACTTAGATCTTAGTTCATATGATTTTTAGTTTTTAATTCTGTTTTTAATTTTTTTATTTAGTTAAAATTAATAAATTAATTTTTTAATTTAAATGCTTTGACGTGGCATTTTTTATTATTATTTTAATGACCACGTCAGGCCAGCGATTGCATGCCGTTTGCCACGTCGGCAATATCCGTTTATGATGTAACGGTAGGGACTAAAATGGAACCGTTTTTCAGGAGAGGGACTAAAAGCGGTAAAAAAAAAAACTTAAGGACTAAAACGGGAATCGACTGAAAATGTAGGGACCAAAATGTGTTTTTCGCCTTTAATTAAACTAATTATTTATTTTGGCCGTTATTCACGTTAGCAATTTTCATCCAAGAGATAGTGGCAAAGACTAAATTACTATATTATAATCATTATATCTTAATATTCTTCTACAGAAGGAAAAAGGTGGAATATTCGAATGAATTGTGATCATTCCTATTTCTCGATATTAACACCACGGTTCCTATACACATAAAACCAAGTCGGAGCCAGGTAAGATATGACATTCGTTGTTTCAATTCCTTTATCACAAAACCAAGAACCCTCCAAGAACCATAAAAGGATTGGACGAGAGTGTCTCTGTTTGATCACTACTATTAATTATAAGAGTAGACCCCAGGACGTGCTAATCAATCAAACACATATTAGCATTTTCCTTAGAAATAGTAAACAAGATAAATACGTGTAAGGTTACATTGCCACTTATCCTATCCTACTTGACAAAATGGACTTGTTCTCGCTCTACATAGGAAAATGGCATGAAGAGATTTGGCCCATTCTCAAAACCAAGAACCCTCCAAGAACCATAAAAGGATTGGACGAGAGTGTCTCTGTTTGATCACTACTATTAATTATGGGAGTAGACCCCATACGTGCAAATCAATCAAACACATATTAGCATTTTCCTTAGAAATAGTAAACAAGATAAATACGTGTAAGGTTACATTGCCACTTATCCTATCCTGCTTGACAAAATGGACTTGTTCTCACTCTATATAGGAAAATGGCATGAAGAGATTTGGCCCATTCTCAAAACCAAGAACCCTCCAAGAACCATAAAAGGATTGGACGAGAGTGTCTCTATTTGATCACTACTATTAATTATGGGAGTAGACCCTAGACATGCAAATCAATCAAACACATATTAGCATTTTCCTAAGAAATAGTAAACAAGATAAATACGTGTAAGGTTACATTGCCACTTATCCTATCTTGCTTGACAAAATGGACTTGTTCTCGCTCTATATAGGAAAATGGCAGGAAGAGATTTGGCCCATTCTCAAAACCGAGAACCATAAAAGGATTGGACGAGAGTGTCTCTGTTTGATCACTACTATTAATTATGGGAGTAGACCCCAGGCGTGCAAATCAATCAAACACATATTAGCATTTTCCGTAGAAATAGTAAACAAGATAAATACGTGTAAGGTTACATTGCCACTTATCCTATCCTGCTTGACAAAATGCACTTGTTCTCGCTCTATATTGGAAAATGGCATGAAGAGATTTGGCCCATTCTCAAAACCAAGAACCCTCCAAGAACCATAAAAGGATTGGACGAGAGTGTTTCTATTTGATCACTACTATTATTTATGAGAGTAGACCCCAGACGTGCTAATCAATCAAACACATATTAGCATTTTCCTTAGAAATAGTAAACAAGATAAATACGTGTAAGGTTACATTGCCACTTATCCTATCCTACTTGACAAAATGGACTTGTTCTCGCTCTACATAGGAAAATGGCATGAAGAGATTTGGCCCATTCTCAAAACCAAGAACCCTCCAAGAACCATAAAAGGATTGGACGAGAGTGTCTCTGTTTGATCACTACTATTAATTATGGGAGTAGACCCCAGGACGTGCAAATCAATCAAACACATATTAGCATTTTCCTTAGAAATAGTAAACAAGATAAATACGTGTAAGGTTACATTGCCACTTATCCTATCCTGCTTGACAAAATGGACTTGTTCTCACTCTATATAGGAAAATGGCATGAAGAGATTTGGCCCATTCTCAAAACCAAGAACCCTCCAAGAACCATAAAAGGATTGGACGAGAGTGTCTCTATTTGATCACTACTATTAATTATGGGAGTAGACCCTAGACATGCAAATCAATCAAACACATATTAGCATTTTCCTAAGAAATAGTAAACAAGATAAATACGTGTAAGGTTACATTGCCACTTATCCTATCCCGCTTGACAAAATGGACTTGTTCTCGCTCTATATAGGAAAATGGCATGAAGAGATTTGGCCCATTCTCAAAACCAAGAATCCTCCAAGAACCATAAAAGGATTGGACGAGAGTGTCTCTGTTTGATCACTACTATTAATTATGGGAGTAGACCCCAGGACGTGCAAATCAATCAAACACATATTAGCATTTTCCTTAGAAATAGTAAACAAGATAAATACGTGTAAGGTTACATTGCCACTTATCCTATCCTGCTTGACAAAATGGACTTGTTCTCGCTCTATATTGGAAAATGGCATGAAGAGATTTGGCCCATTCTCAAAACCAAGAATCCTCCAAGAACCATAAAAGGATTGGACGAGAGTGTCTCTGTTTGATCACTACTATTAATTATGGGAGTAGACCCCAGACGTGCAAATCAATCAAACATTTTCCTTAGAAATAGTAAACAAGATAAATACGTGTAAGGTTATATTACCACTTATCCTATCCTGCTAGACAAAATAGACTTGTTCTCGCTCTATATAGGAAAATGGCATGAAGAGATTTGGCCCATTCTCAAAACCAAGAACCCTCCAAGAACCATAAAAGGATTGGACGAGAGTGTCTCTGTTTGATCACTACTATTAATTATGAGAGTAGACCTCAAACGTGCAAATCAATCAAACACATATTAGCATTTTCCTTAGAAATACTCCCTCCGTCCCACTTTGTTTGTCCTGTTTGAAAAGTCAAATTTTTAAGGGAACATCATTTATTGTTTTGTCTACCTTTTAAAAATGTATAAGTTTCCAAAACTGCCCTTAAATAAATTTATCAAAAAATTAAATTAGTAAATTAATAGGGGTATAATAGGAACATTAGTAAATTAATGACTTTTATTTTTAGAAACAGGACAATATTTTGGGACATCTCAAAATGGAATAGAGGACAAACAAAGTGGGACGGAGGGAGTAGTAAACAAGATAATTATCTATAGCGTTACATTGCTGCTTATCCTATCCTACTTGACAAAATGGACTTGTTCTCGTGCTATATAGGAAAATGACTTGAAGAGATTTGTCCCATTCTTGAAACCAAGAACCCTCTAAGAACCATAAAAGGATTGGATAGGAGTGTCTCTATTTGATCACTAGTATTAATTATGGGAGTAGACCCCAGTCGTGCAAATCAATCAAACACATAATAGCATTTTCCTTAGAAATAGTAAACAAGAGAAATATCTGTAGTGTTACATTGCCGCTTATCCTATCCTGCTTGACAAAATGGACCCGTTATCACTCTATAGGAAAATGACATGAAGAGATTTGGCCCATTCTTACCAAGAACCCTCTTTGCCAATAGCAATCAACTTCATAAACATCCCCCATATTGTTGACTTTTTGCATTTTTACAACACAAAACTCTGGGAGTAACACAATCTAATGACTGTGAAGGCAATTTATTATATGCTTACTGATTGGATTAGTATTTAATGAACTTTGAATCTAGTTGGCGGGGCTCAAATCACATAACTAATAACTAATAACTAATAACTAACAACTACTTCGTAAACCCACCCAATAACTACTCATGAGTCGTGACTGTGGAGGCAATTTATTGTATGCTTACTGATTGGATTAGTATTTAATGAGCTTTGAACCTGTTTTTTTTTTTTTTTTTTTTTTTTTTGTGAGAAAGCATGAGCTTTGAACCTGAGATATATCATATATACCCAAAGCGTAGTTTTACTTGTTTTAAATTTATTTCTTGGGATATATCATATATGCCATTGATTATGACATGGCATGAAAAATGTACAGTATGGAGAAAGTTAACTCTTGAAACTGTGTGGAAACCCATCCCTGTAATTAATGAGGCTAAGGGCTGAGAAATGAGATATGCATTGATGCATTCTATGTGTTCTGTGTGTAATTCAAAGCTGGTCAGTGCATGGCTATGATAAAGATAATTGACATAATATTGACAGATTCTGGTATGGTTCTTATAGTCTTAGAAATCCCCATGCTCTCTTACCTATTCCATATGATGAGGAAATCATGATATGATGAATTTCTTCTTTGATCAATTTTGAGGGCGGATGTAGCTAGGCAGTCAAAATTTGAAATTGTAATTTACTTGGTGGGGAGAAGATTCAGATATCAGAATCTGGTGATTAATCAATCATCACATCTAAAGATAATTTGCCAGCGGACTTGCATTGGTGGCTGAAAATAGTTTTCTGGGGATGTTACAGAGTACAGATATCAATAACAGACACAAGCTTGAAGGCTTTGATGATCTGAATAGTTCTTGTGGAAACAATCATGATTAGATCTCTGATAACTCATAGTTGAGCTTAGAGGTGACAATGGTTGCCAATCTGGGTATCATGTAAGATGTAAGGTGGGAAATGGATTTGCACTAATGAGCTAGGTAGTACCTGGCTTCAGAATACAAGAAAGAAATACTGTATAGTATTATTACCATGAATCTGGCAACAATTTCATTCTGTTTCTATTTGTGTTGTCCTTCACAAAAATTTACTTGACAAGGCTAAATGAAAATACCTGAGGTAATTATAAGTCTTTATCTCTTCATTTTTGAGATTTTCAAATTTCAGTTGTTTGTCTAATCAATAATGTAGTAAAATATTTTTAATTTTATTCCATTTATTTCTGCAAGTTGTTTTGTTTTCTGAAATTTTTATAGTGAAAATGATTTAAATAACTATAATTACCTATTTTGGATGTTATATTACCCAAAAATGGAGGTAATAGTAATCATGTTCAAAAGGCTCTAAGGCAGGTTTTTACTTCGCTTGATGTTAATGACTTCGATAATGATATCACTAACCTGTTGTTGAAAGTGTATCATGGTTAAGAAACCTTATTTCTGTGTGATGCAGAAGCCTACCTAGATCTTGTTCTTCCTTGAAGTTGCTTCAGAGCACATCTTTGTATCCTTGTGATATTATTTATGGATTTTTCACAACTTGTTTTCAATCCACATTTTTAGGTTATATTCTATGAGCAAGATTGGAATCCTCAAGTGGACAAGCAGGCTCTGCAGCGGGCACACCGAAAATTTTGAGATTGATAAGGAGAGGAACAGAAGAAAGGTGGCATGGCAGGTTAGTGAGAAGAGTGGTCGTGTATTCATAAGCAGATGATCCATCTTCAGAGAGAGAGAGATACTGACATAGGCAGAAACTGACCGGTGTGTGTATATATATATATATATATTTATATTTATATGCTGTATAATTTATATATGTAGTTACCATAGGTTTCAGACTTTCAGTAGAGAGAAGGTGAGAGTTTGAGAGAGGTAAGGAAGGAAGGATGAGGAAGAAGGGGAAACGGCGCAAGAGAGAATGAGATAAAGAAGTAGGGTTTCTAAATTTTAACTCTACAATACCAAAACGACGCCGTTTGAGCCTAATATTAATTTTAATATCAGTTCCAAAACGACTTCGTTTTGGTATTAGATTAAAAAAAAAAAAAAAAAAACTTGTAACGTTGTCGTTTTATAAACCCTAAATATTTTTATCCCCATCCCAATCAGTTTCGTAACTCTCTTTCTCTCTCTCTTCCCGCTAGTCATTCTTACCCAAGCATCTCCACCTCTCCTCCCTCTCCCCTCCGCTACTTGCTGTCAGTCTGTCCTCATTCTCTACTGCTTGATGCTTTATTCTTGGAGTTTCACCCTCTCCCCTACCCCTTGTTCGATCAAGTTTGTTATTTGTTAATCTATTTTCCTTTGATAGTTTTGTTTCATCTTTTATGACTTAGGTTTAGGCTTTTTTTTTTTTTTTTTTTTGGTGATTTGAAATGGTATATTTTTTAGAGAGATTGTGAATTTGTGCATATTTTGTTTGTTTTCTTTCGTGTATGGTTTTTTTTTTTGGTGCAGAATATATCGGTTATCTAATGATTATGTTGTGGTTTAAGATTAGGAGTGTTAAATTCTGTGTTTGGATTCTGAGAAAATTGAGGAATTCACCGAACTAACCTCACCGAACCGGTATCTTGCACCGCACCTTGTGTAGACCGGTTTTACTATTCCACTGGTGAGATGCGGTCAAGCACTTGGGGAAACCGCACCTTATAGCAAGCCAAATAAGCCCACATAATCTCTTTTTAACACTTTCCAACTCATTAATGAACATATTCAAAGAAAATCGATTTCCTATATGTCCTGTTTCCAACTTATTCATAATCAATCATATTGTCGATTTCTAACAATTACAAATGTTGAAAGATTGAAATCTTTAAAGAGTTTTTTTTTAATCTTCACTTTGTTATGCGGCTAATTTTTGAATTAATATTGTTTCCCAAGTGTTTTCTACTTCTTTTTTTTTTTTTTTTTTGAGAAAAATGTTGTTTCCCTACGTTGATGCCCTTCCATTGCTTTATTCTCATGGGTGCTAGTTGTTGCCAACCCCGCAAACACCAATGCTCTAATCTTGAAAGAATTTGCTCCTTCAATCCCGAGAGAAAAACATCACGTGCCTAACACGACTTGATCATAACAGAGCATTAAGTCAAATAGGTTTGAGAGACTAAAGGTTTATGTTATTGATGTCAAGAATGTAATATAATGTGTAATTTGTTTTTTGAAATTTGTTGAAGAAAATTTGTTCCCTGTAAAAATGAAACAATTTCTACAACTATTTTCCATTGCTCTATTTCCACAAATATAACATTCTATTATTTTATATTTGGGTGTGTTTGATTGATATTTTTCAAAGGTGGTCCATATTCTTTAACCACTATTATAGTGCATTATGTTTTCCTAATTTGTTTTTTTTTTTTTTGTAAAACTAAATTTTCAAATTTTCACATATATTATACAAATTTCTTCTTCTCTTAATTAAGGAGATTATCATGATAATCAAAACTCATTACAAAATTATAAAATTATCTTAACCAAAATTAAAAATAAACTAAAGGCATTAAAGATAAACAATATAATAATTTATTACTAACACAATATGCAGGCACATTCAAATAGGTTACCATGTAGATTTTGTTTGAATATAAACTTAAATATTCATTTTCAAAATAACTAAAAATTAATCCAAACTAAGATCAACATAAATTGTAAGAGGAAAAGAGGAGACTTAAAAATATAACACTAAAACATATCAACACAAAGTAGAATTATAAATATATAAATAAAATTTCATCAACTTGAGGGTTAAGAAACAATAAAAAAATTCAGCAAAAAAGAAAGAAAAAAATTGTGAGAGAGAGAGTATTCACTTTTTTTTTTTTTTTTTTCTCTTAGACGGAACTAAGAAGCTACAGTGATAAAGTTGTTCGTATTTTCTCTCTATGTGGAAAATGCAGAATGTGTAGGACACCCTCGGTGGAAAATTGCGTGGAGGAAAGTTCGTGGAAGAGGGATCTTTGATCAAATCAATTGATGTGAAGATTTTCTCTCCTTGTGGAAAATGCAAAACGTGTAGGACACCTTGTCACCCTTGGTTGAAAATGGCATTGAGGAAAGTTTGTGGAAGAGGGATCTCGATATTATTGTTTGGTGTGGGGATGTTTCATGCACTTTCATATTCAATTGAAGCCATGACCCATGACTCAAGTCAGAGTCAACAAAATCTAATTATTTATTATATATTTTATTTAATTAAAATATCAATTTTTATTTTTTATTTTTCTCTTTTCACACATAACTATTATTCACTTTTTTGGTCCTCAAGAAACGTAAAGAAATAATAAAAATTATCTTGCACAAGCTATTGACTTGTGTATTTGCACAAGCATTTTAGCAATATGTTTAACAACATTATATGTATTTTCACATACTTTTTTACACACACGTATTTTCAAAAAAATACAAATAACGTTATTAGAACAACATTACCAAACGGCCCCCTTATTTTGCATAACTAGTTCATGATATGATGTTGGTGATTTTTGGATTTTTAGGCTTTATGTTATTTTCTATGAGCTTGTGAATGCTCTAATTGAACTCATGAATTTATTTATTTTTTCTATCAAATTGACAATGGGGTGGGGTAATTAAAACACATACCTTTTGCTATAAATAATAGAAAGTGTAATTTTTTTCTTTGTTAAAAGATTGCTTAGAATATCTACTAAATATTAGCTATTGCATCTGCAACCTCTATGCCCAACTTTCAAGGACATTGTACTTGAAGATATACCACTTAGGCCAATATATTCCATTAGTAAATATCAATTAAGTTATAAAACGTTTATAGAATTTATTAAAGAAAAATGCTACGTACACAATATTTTCACTACAAATCTTTGATGGTTTGTTGTTATTGGTTTTAATTTAAACCCCTACTAAAATTACTTTTTTTTTTAATCACTAATAACAGCTTGTAATAACCTTTGTCTATCGAAATTTGTTATGAAAATATTATGAACATAAATTTCTTTTTATAATTTGAAAAGTTATTGGAGGGTAAACGAAATTACTTGTATATTCAATGGTAAGAGGCTTCCGACAATGATGGACAAGTTTGGTGTGGGTGCTTGTGAAAGATGTTTCATTCGCCTTCATATCCAATTGAAGCTAGACTCAAGCCGTGAGTCAACAAATAGCTTCCACGGCCGAGGTTCCATTCCATTATTTCCATACAAACTTGAAAATAACTTTTTCATGTAGAGTCATCCCTATTTTTGTTTCTTTGTAAGAAAAATTGATCAATTTCTTATTAAATTTAATGCACTTTGAGTGATTATCCTTCTTATTTGTTATTATTATAATTACTATTAAATAAATCAATAAGAAAGAGAACTTGATGGGCCCAATCACTATTCTTTTTCAGTCCTAAAAGCTATCAGCCTTACAAAATCAGCCCATCCAACTTATAAAAGTAGGCCATGAAGAATAAAATTATTTCATGTAATTCCTTATTTTTTTCATATTAAGAATGAAATTTGTGACACTTTACTAATTGCACCATTGATTTGCATCTTTTAATAAACTAGTGTATTTCAATGTATTAAAAAATTGGTTTTATGATTTTTTTTTCTTACTTTGGTCTCCTATTCACATTAGCTCATGAAGAAATTTCTATCTATTTTAACCAAAAAAAAAAAAAAACCTACTTTTTTATCTTACATATTCACTTTTCAAAACACCTCACATCGATTATCTACTTTACACTATATTTCTTTAAAATATTAATTTTTCTTGATTTTTGTTGTTGTTTCTCTTTCTTCACAAATAACAACCACCATCCACTTTCTTCCTTCATCCTTGCCATACGTTAAGAAAGAATAAAAACTAAATATAACATGAATAATGCTAGTGTAAATTTAGACGGATATTGTAGTAATAATATATTTTTACACAATTTTGCATAGTCCAATGTGAGTGAATTTTGGGCTTAGCTGGTTAAAATGTGATAAATTTTCTATTATACAAGTAATCTTGATGCAAGTGCTTTGAGACTCTAAATCCTGGTTCCATCCCTACATGAGAGTGACGCATGTCATCTTAATATTGTTGGTTCAACGAAGTTTGTATCCAAATTTTTTCCTATGACTAAAAATATATGTGGATGATTTTATTAATCGCCACGTAGTGAGTTGAAAGAATTTTCCTTCAAATTAATTGAAGGTAAACTTTTTTTTACTATTTTGGGTGTTATATGCATTTTGGAGACAAAATATGTTTTGATGTTGTTGCATGAGACTTTATCTATTGTCTTTAGATTTTTGTATACTCGTAGAACCATTACAGACTCATGTGATGTGTGGGAATATATAATTATTTTGTGATATAGTATAATGTCTAATTTGTTCCCTCTAAAAATAAAACAATTTCTATAAGTATTTTCCATTGCTCTATTTATACAAATATAAAATTCTATTATTTTATATTTGGGTGTGTTTGATTGCTTTTTTAAAGGTGGTCCATATTATTTTAACTACTATTATAGTGCGTACCATTTTCCTAATTTGTTTGTTTGTTTGTTTTTTTTTTTTTTTTTTTTTTTTTTTTTTTTTTGTAGATCTAGACTTTCTAAGTTTCACATATATTATACAAATTTCTTCTTCTTCTCTTAAGGAGATTATCATGATAATCAAAACTCACCACAAAATTATAATATTATCTTAACAAAAATTAAAATTAAATTAAAGGAATTAAAGATAGACAATATAATTATTTATTACTCAAAAAATTTATAGGTACATTTAAATATATAACCATTTATGTGCAACCGTTTATTAATTCTCTTCTATGGTTAAAATTATGCATCAAGCTTAAAAGAGTTTAATCTATTTTGGGTATATATGCGGTTAGCGAAATCTGTCTTGGCATCATACATTCCCACAATCAATTCAAACTTGTCGAACAAAATAACAAAAAATAAAAAACAGAAAAGAAAAGGGTCCTGGATGAGCAATTTTCTTTTTAGTGAATCCCCATTTTCAAAAGCACCTAGTCCAGCTTATTATTGTTGAAAGCTTTTGCAAGTGAAGTCTATTAAATCAGAAAAATTTGAAATTTTAGTAGCCAAAGACTTGGGCCAACATCGAGATGGACAGGTCTTTGGGTGTAGGATTTTTCTCCCTTGCCTGGAGGATTCCAAAATAGACTTTGGGTTGCCTAATTGAGAGCAAGCTGGTGGAATTGATAGGTGTCTAATGACTCTAATCTTATCAAGATGTTTTGTAGGAAATCAGTAGCAAACCAATACGTGAATTATGGATAACAAGGATAGGTAATCTTGTCCATATCCAGCCCTCCGCCATAAGTCCTTTCCTTTCGTCCTTATGATGGATATATGTGTGGAGCCTAATTTATTGTGTTGCTTTATCTCGGTGGTCATAGAAAACGGAATTAAAGAATACCATTTCTTTTATACAAATAATACAATAGTTGACAGTTGACTTAGGCTTGTGTAAACAAATATGATTATTTCTCTCATTGTGATAGCATTAAGTAAACCCAAGTATTAGTCAATAAATAAAATAATATTTTTTATCAAAAAAGAAAAAAGAAAAAAAGAAATGCTACATTTACAATATTTTTCACAATAAATCTTAAGTATTAGGTTGCTACTAGTTGTTCTTGATTGGCGAAAAAGTAATATTAGTGGTAGATTCAAATTAGAACTACTAACAACTTAACACGTAAGATTTGTTGTGAATGTAGCACTTCTTAAAAAATAAGAGCAATACATCAAAAATTTCACAACATTTTTCAGTAGTTGAGTTGGTAAACTTTTACTAGTTCTTATTTAGGTTCACCACTAACATTATATTTTTACTTACTACTATCAATTTGCCATATTAACTGATTTTCTGTCTTTTTATTTTTTATTTTTTATGAGACTATTTATAGGCAACTCAATAGCATTTGATTTGGAATTTTCTCTCATTATTTATTAAGAGTTAATTATGAATTTAATTTTGTCTTCCATTTAATAAGAGCTTTCCATATGAGTTTTTCCTTCTAATGTTGCCACATGACTTTCTTCATTTGATGTTATCACGTGGCTTGATTTCATTGGTGGATCATCCACGTCATTCATTGGAGATTAATTTGATCATGAATATTTGATCATGAACAATTGGACAGTTGTGAATACATCATAAAATTTTGATGTCTACAACGTGAATTATATAAAAGGTGTTATAAAAAATTTGGTAATGAATGAAAAATTATGACACTAAATAAAAAAATAAAAACCTATTGCACAAAATCCAATACCTTGCTTCCAATACCTATGAAACAAAATCCTGGAAATTGAATATAACATTCAAGGATTTTTATAAAAGCCATACATATTAGTTTGTTTCTCTTTTTGTGGGGTTGTCTATACTGTCTATTAGAGTCATCAAAAATGGATAGGGAAAAAAAAAAAAAAAAAAAAAAAGGAAAACACAACACATGATTGCGTGTACATATATAAAATTAAAAGGCCTAAGCAGCTTTGTGGTTGATAAAATCCCTAAAAGCATCTAAAGCAGTGACTGAACTTGTTGGAAAACCTTGTAGAAATTTAGTGCTGAGTGCTTGTGCTCTATTTTTCATACCTTCATCACCCATAAATTTCTCTATTGTGGGTACTCCTCCATGGTGGGACCCACCTCGGTACCAAAAGAAACGTACAGAACAGAGCCACGTGGCTTCAATCCAACCATTGGATCACCTCGTCTTCGGTAACATTCGACTTCCTGTTGTTGGTACGAAGTTCACGGTCGTGAAGAAGTGAGCCTGCTTTGCTCTCCCGACTACCAATGTCTTGTTCGGGCAAGAGTGGGCCCACGCCCGACTGTTTTGGATATCATAGTGAATATACCAATATCAATTGCAACGTGACCAATCCATTATTGTTAGAAACAGCCAAGACTCGGTGCATCATCGAGATGGACAGTCTTCGTGGTCCCGTCATTTTTATTTGCATAGCCATCGAGAAAGACTAAAAATGGCTTGAACCGGTGTTTGGATGACAAAGAAGTTGAGAGTAGGCGGCTTGCAGTGACTTAATCACGAGTGTGGAATTTTGGCATAGAAAACATAGAACCATTGAAAAAATGACGGGATTAAGTTACACCTAACTCTTAATATCGCATAACTTAATAATTACTCATTATTTTTATTTGGCTAAAGTTGTTTTTAGCTTTTAGACTCAAATTAAAGTCGTTTTTAGCTTTTAAGGGAGTTTAATTCTCTTTAGAAAATTTTTCAAACTTGAGACAATTTTTGTTAAAATAGTTTTAAGGGCCTTCAAGCTCTTTTATGATATATTGTACTAATGCATATCAGATAACTTTGTTATCATGTATTTTGGATTGTTAAGTAAAAGAGCATTGTAGGCGATCAACAATTGTTTTTATAATATATTGATAATTGTGGATAAAGGGATTACATTTTGGAAATCTTCGTCTCCATTGAAAATACTAAGAAGTACCGATTAAGTTATGATGCTCTTGGCATAGATCAACAAATTATTCCATTATTTTTAGCCAACTTTGTTTATCTCCTTGAAAGGTGATACTGCCATAGATATTATCAAAATTTACCTGAATACTTTTCTATGTAACACCTTTGGTCATCTTCTCGAAGGAATTTTCCCACAACTTTATGTGCAACCGTTTATTAATTCTCTTCTATGGTTAAAATTATGCATCAAGTTTAAAAGAGTTTAATCTATTTTGGGTATATATGCGGTTGGCGAAATCTATCTTGGCATCATACATTCCCACAATCAATTCAAACTTGTCAGAACAAAATAACAAAAAATAAAAATAAAAATAAAAATAAAAACAGAAAGAAAAGGGTCCTGGATGAGCAATTTGCTTTTTAGTGAATCCCCCATTTTCAAAAGCACCTAGTCCAGCTTGTTATTGTTGAAAGCTTTTGCAAGTGAAGTCTATTAAATCAGAAAAATTTGAAATTTTAGTAGCCAAAGACTTGGGCCAACATCGAGATGGACAGTCTTTGGGTGTAGGATTTTTCTCCCTTGCCTGGAGGATTCCAAAATAGACTTTGGGTTGCCTAATTGAAAGCAAGTCGTGGAATTGATAGGTGTCTAATGACTCTAATCTTATCAAGATGTTTTGTAGGAATTCTCAGTAGCAAACCAATACGTGAATTATGGATAACAAGGATAGGTAATCTTGTTCATATCCAGCCCTCTGTCATAAGTCCTTTCCTTTCGTCCTTATGATGGATATATGTGTGGAGCCTAATTTATTGTGTTGCTTTATCTCAACGGTCATAGAGAACGGAATTAAAGAATACCTTTTTTATATACAAATAATACAATAGTTGACAGTGGACTTAGGCTTGTGTAAACAAATATGATTATTTCTCTCATTGTGATAGCATTAAGTAAACCCCAGTATTAGTTAATAAATAAAATAATATTTTTTTATCAAAAAAAAAAAAAGAGAAAAATGCTACGTCTACAATATTTTTCACAATAAATCTTAAGTATCAGGTTGCTACTGGTTGTTATTGCTAGGCAAAAAAGTAATTTTAGTGGTAGGTTCAAATTAGAACTACTAACAACTTAACATGTAAGATTTGTTGTGAATGTAGCACTTCTAAAAAAATAAGAGCAATACATCAAAAATTTCACAACATTTTTCAATAGTTGAGTTGGTAAACTTTTACTAGTTCTTATTTAGGTTCACCACTAACATCATATTTTTACTTACCACTATCAATTTGCCATATTAACTGGTGTGAAAAGTTTTGCCAAATTTTTGTATCTATAGACTTTCTAAAAAAAAAACCTTTACATGATTAATTAGTAATTTTTCTTCTAAAACGAGAGAATAGAATTTAAATAATATTAAAAAAAAATTCATATTCAAATATATAAAATACTTCAATTAATTCAGAACAAGGATGCATTACTTTAACCATCATTGCACAAACTTCATAAGACGTTCCGAATACTCGTGTCATATTCTTATATGCTACTTATGAGAATTTGGGAAGAGAATTATGAATTTTATCTCTCACTACCGATGATGCGTGGATCTTCTTTAGGTAATTAAACAATAGATGAAAACTAAGAATAGGGTTGCTCATATGTGTATTTAAAATTGTTGGGTAGATTGAAATTCAATGTTGGGATGTAAAGGATTTGGCATATAGATAAGAAAAAGAGAATGAGTATGTTTTGGAATTTCGTTGATTTGGTAGATTTAATTTAATGCTATGAATCATTTTTAATTTTTGCAAAACTTGTGATAATAGTCCAAGAAACTCTGTAATTCAATAGATGAAGATAATGATTTGGGGGATGGGGGGTGGGGGTGGGGGTGTTGAAGTATGTAAACAAAAATTCATGAAATTCACTAAACAGTTAAAATTTCAATAATCCTTATCAGATTTTTGTTTTGTTTTTGAAAGATTAAAAAAATGGGCTGCTTGTTAGATTTATTGTTGTCATTTGGGCTAGTTTTGTTCTTGTTTGGGCCATTTTTGTTCTTGTTTGAGTTACCTTTTGTTCTTATTTGGGCTATTTCAATTTTTAAGGTTTAAGGGGCTGAAAATTATGTTTGAAGGGGCTAAGTTTAATTTTACTTAACAAATTTTAAGTAACAAGTTATTACTGGTTGTTATTGTTAGACAAAAAAGTAATCTCAATTGTAGGTTCAAATTTGAACCAATAACAACTAATCACCTATGATTTATTGTGAAAATGTTGTGGACGTAGTACTTCTATTAATTATATAATATATACACATTTTATTATTTTTTAAAACCTTAGGCCGGCCCCCTTTTGGGCCAGTACGTGGCTATGGCCCTGACTAAATGAATACAATAGCAAGGAATTTCGAGAAGAGATCCAAAAGGACAATCAAAGCCTTAAACATTTGGAAGTAAACAGTTTTTGTGGGTGAATTTGTGTGTATTTTTAATGAATGGCCGATTTTATATCAAAAAAACCATATATACTATGAGTTGCACAACAAAGGAGCCAAACAAAAACAAGCAGCATACATCCTGCTGTGTTGAGCACTCTTAGAGACTAGCTCTTGTCATTCGCTCATGAATTAGAAAAAGGGAATTTTAGCCAACCACACAACATCACAGCAAAATGAAAGCACGAAGATCAGAAGAAAAATGACAAGTCGTATAGCTGTGTTTCATTGACTACGACATGTCAACTATTCTTAGCCTTTTAATTATAGTATAAACTAATTACTAGGCTTTCTTTTACTTCCATGCATTTATATTTCAATTTGTTGAAACAGTGCATATTTGTCCCTAAAAATTTGGGACTAAGGCTTGGTTGTTTTTTTATGTATGCATATTTGTGCGTGACTTGCATTTTTTTCAAGAAATTACTGGCAGAGTTTTGTTTAATTACTGCAAAACCTCAATGCTTGGGTTTCTTCTGCTTTTTATTTTTTTTACAAGTAAGAAAAATTGTATTAAAAGAAGACTACTACTTCATTAAAGAAATGAATTAGCCAGAAAAAATTTGTACAAGCGACAGAAAAGAAAAACAAAAAAATTATGTACAAGAAGAAAGAGAATATCAAGATTCCTTGGAATATCTAGATTTTGATATTGATTTTTTATTTTTTTGGCTTTTATAAAAAAAATAGTGAATTCTTTGGAAAAAAATGGGCAAACCTCTGGTACACGGGGTATACATATTCAACCAATCAAACAAGGACCTAAGAAATTGGATTTTTTATTGAAGCAATTAAGCCTCTATATTATCGAACATCGTAGAATTACACTCATCCAAGAACACCACACCAAACATATTAGGATAGAATTCCATACAACAGAACTGTGATGAACCTTAAAGCTCCATCTCCATCATGCTAACAAATCATTCAGTGAGTTTAGCATGAATCAAGAGACTCCAAATAAAGCAGAAACGAGAGACCAAAGCTCCCTAGAAATAGTGCAATGCAGAAAGAGTTGATTGATTGACTCCCCAGCCCCTTTGCACACAGCACTAATTAGCAATGATATTCTTGCACTTGCGAAGAATTTTTCCATGAGCCACAGTCCAAGCAAAAAAACCTACCTCCTAAGGAACCTTGGTCCTCAAAATTGCATGCCATGAAAATCTGTTCTTGTTTCCTGTTCAATATAAAAAAATTTGTCTTAAATGAATAGAGGAAATAGTTTCTGTGATTGGTTTTTAGATTTCAAAATAAACAATAATGTCTTGGCCTGTTCTCAGACATCTGGTCTGTCTTTCTCTGTAGCATATGGATGTTACATACCGTGCTTTATAAGTCTGGCATCAAGTAATCATGTATTCCACTGATCAATTTTTTTTTTTTTTTTTTTTTATGTAATAATGTAATTCTAGTTACTTTCCGGCTATCTTTTTGCTAAAAGTTCTGCACTAACTTCGTTCGTGACATTTTTATGAATTCCTACGAGTCAACTACATAAATTTTTTTCTGCTGCTATGTTTCTAATTCCTATCTTACATCCTATTAACTGTAATCAGTGTTTAATTTTTGCATGGAATGGTAGCATCTGATCAGTCCACAAAACCTATTATTTCCTACTAACATCCATATTGATGTCTAAAGCTGATGATTTGATTTTAGAGCAATGAGAACTTTGCTAATATGCTGATTTATTTGAGTAATTTTCAAATTCAAAACATTGGATTGTTATGCTAGCAAAAAACTAGTGCAAATCAGTCTGCCATCATGCCAAATTGTCAATGTTTATTACGCTGTTGAATTCTTTGGTTTCAGTTGTCATATGTTTCTCAGAACTCCTTATCAAAAAATAAAAAATGTTTCTCAGAAGTCATTTTGTTGTCTTCCCAGGTCCCTCTGAACAACATGTTTGGGTACTCAACGTCTCTTCGTTCAATGACACAGATAGAGCAGAACATTGTATTGTAAATGAAAATTTTTGCTTTACTTGTTTCCCAGTTGAATTGTCTAGAATTGTCTTGTTGACCTCTTTGACCCTATCCGTGCAGGGAAAGGGTGAATTTACAATGGAATACAAAGAGCATTCAGCTGTTTCTAATGACGTTCAGACGCAATTAGTTAATACTTACAAGGGCACAAAACCAGCTGAGTAGTTGGGAATTTCAATTGAAGCATTTGCCCTTATATTAATTGATAGGCTAAATTTGTCTTGTTATAGTGATTTTCTAATTTTTTTAATCAACTTTACAAGGTTATTGTGATAAATTTGATCCTGTGGAGATCAATAAATTTTGAAAAGCAGAAATAAATTTAGGTGCCCATTTTTTGTTTGATCCTGTGTAATACACTAATAATACTACTCGACTTTCTAGTCAGACGAGCATGTATCATAATTCTTGACAGTGTATTGTTTCATAATCTAATATTTATCTTCGTAGAGAGCAATACAATGTCCTGACTTTCTTGATGTTTTTTCCTTCAATTATACACATTAATCACCACAGATCTGGGCCTGTGCCATACATGTATTTTCACATACATGAAAAACTATAAATTCTGATTGTATTGGAATTCTACTTACAGGATAGCACATATATTTTATAGTGAAGCTGCTTCTGTTTGTCAATTTGTTTTAAGAATCATGCTGATTTGGGGGATTTTTTTTTTTTTTTGATATGTACTACTTTGGACTATTCCGAAGTGTGTGGGTTATTTGTGGTGTGCGCTAAGAAAAGATACCAATATTTGAGTTGTATTTTCTCCATGGAAGTGATGCTTGCATGGTCAAATGACCCAATTTATATTTCCTTTTCTCTCTCAAAATTGTGCGTTTTCTTCAGCATTTATGTGCATATTGGAGCCTTATTGCCCAAGGTCCTAAACAACACTCTTTTGTAGTGCTTCATAGCTGCCATTATTTTTATAAAAATTCTTACAGATGACTGTACATAATAATATCCATGAAGAGGTAAAGTATTCGGTCATGTAATAGTGGCGGATGATTGTACGAGTAAAATTGGATTAAATTCCTAATGCTTATAGGAGTGTGCATCTAACCACCGAGCCGATTCAACTCAACCCAACACCCGAGATTTGTTTTTGTTTTCATGGGTTGATAAGTTGAGTTGGGTTTGGCCCGTTGAGTTAATAACTTTTTCAACTCATCTAAACCTAACCCAATAAATTAGTATTAACCCCCCCCAAAAAAAAATAGTTCAATAAAATTAACCCAATTAGTGGCTAAATCATTAAACCCAATAAATTATTATTATAATTCATCTAATATACCTAATTATATTTTGATTTTTTTAGCTTGATTTATTTTGGTATTTTGAGAATTAGTTTTGATATATTTGGAATAAAATTTAGGTCTATTATGTGAATTATAATAATTTATTGGGAAAAAAATTCTTAAATAGTTTTAATAAAAGTTCAAATTTTTTATAAGACATGAAACATGCAAGCATATGTGTACAACCCCACTAATCCAACCTAACTCATGTAGGTTTGGTTTGGATTGGTTTCTACATGTCCAATGAGTTGGGTTGGGTTGAGAATTTATCAACTCGACGTTAGGTTAAAAAAAACTGTCCAACTTGACCCATACACACTCTTGTTATAACTTATCCAATCAAGGAATCCTTTTGGATCAACATCTTTTCTATTTGTAAGGCCAACATGGGCATGATTCAAGCACAACTTGAAAGTAAAGAACGAGACACCGATCTATTAACCGGAGGAAGGTTAATAGTTATCTTTTGAGTAACTTAGGAAGAAACCACCCAAGCAACATAAAAATTTAATTATTGAAAAAGAAAAATGTTACCAAATGTTCTCTGTTCTCCGATTTAAGAAGCTAAATTTTTAGTAACAAGTAGCTCTGCACTATACAAGACTTTTGGTCATTCGGTTTCGATATTACTTCCCCACCAAACTTGACATTTTCCTTAGACGTTTTCCAAGGAAATATGTAAAATTTCATAGCGGATTCTTCAATGATTCATGGACATGCATATGAAATATGTGGGGTAAGAATTCTATCTAAGGTACTAGAGCACTGGATGGGATAACTCTTAACAAAAAAGAATGGCATTCTTATATAGTAAAAGAGAAATGCAAGAATACAAGAACTAAGGAATTTGGTACACAGGTGTCCTTGGTGTCATGATGGTCAATACATATAAAAGAAATTCGATACATGAATTATTACATCAGGTGTCCCAACAGAGTAATTTTTATTTTTGTTCATGTGACATGAACTCTATGGAAATGAATTAATAAAATTCTTAGGAAAGAAACTGATTTTTTTTTTTTTTTTTTTGTTCTTTGACTGGCTGAACTCAGGCTTCAAGTCCTGGCAGCTAAAAGGGCCATGCCACTTGAGTTTCAATCTGAATAATAAAGAAAGATAAGCAAAACAAATTCAATTTGTGTTACACATTTACAAATTGAAATCCCATATTTCTTGTGTCTTTTATTATATTAAAAAACTAAATACTACTTTAGCCACTGACTTTGGTGCTAACCAAACAGCAAGACTGATTTTTTTTTTTTTTTTTTGAAATTTCTCCATCCCTTGTAATCCACTATTACTTCAAGAAATGTTCAACACTGCGGAATTCAATCTAGTCCCTGTTCAATGAGGTACATTCTTCTGTCACAAAAAAGATCCATGACAACAAACCCAAAATTACCAGTCTTAAAGCTAGAAACATACTCTGATTAGAGTTTCTTGTGTAATTGTGATGTTCTTTGTAGGCCACATCCACTAGTCCAAACAAAATCTACAACTTTATTTATTTCTTTATTTCTTTTACTTTTCTTTCATTCCAAGGTCAACAATAAGCTACAAAATAATGGGTTAGTTCTCCCCTTTGTATTGATAATTGCCAATGATGAAAGGCTACAATCCAGGCAGATTCATCCAAAATACCTTTGGCTTCTTCCATGAATTAAGTAAAACTGTTGCAATTTGATTAACTATGTGAATGCTTCTCGCAGTTCTGTGGGTAGCTTCAGATCAGGCTCAGATTTGCTGAGTGGTGAAAAATAGTGCTCTACCATGTCTTTGGACACTTGTTCCAAGCTTGGAGGATTCCACTGCAAATAAAACATGACAATTCAACAATTTAAATGTAATCAATGGAAAATTATCTACTAATAATAAAAGTAGATTAGCAATATTGCCATTGACAAATCTGATTATCAATGATAGAACCCCAGTCTTCCACAGTACCTTCTCCTCTTACAACAACTTGCTTTGTTTTTATAAAAGAAAAAAGAATTTTAGATTGGATTCTTAAATGCAATATTTGCAATATTGCTACCCCACTTGTCCAAAAGGCTGATAACATAAGCTGATGATACCTTTGGTGCCAGGTCCTTGTCTACCATTCATGCCCGAACACCCTTTAGAAAAAGTACAGAAAAAAAGTAAGTAACTAGGATCATGAGGGTTTGTTTTATTAAGAAGATAATCAGGAGAATGTATACCTTACAAAAATCTCTGGAAACCTGATTAGATATCCCTCGCGTATCAAGCACTGATCAAGGGTCTGAAATCTACCTTCTCGTATCCGAGCCAATATGGTGGTTAGGTCGTAATGCAATAGTTTCTTAAAGGGGGAGGAGGAGGGGACAAGGTAAAAAAGGCCCAGTTTTGAGTATCAAGGACTCACAGATTTCAAAGAAACCTTCAAGCCTAATGGTGAAGCTTCCTTAAGTCTCCTTAGGGTGGAAATGCACCATGCATCATTTGTTTTACTTGTCTCACTCTCCTGAGAGAATTGTTTAATTTAAAAACGCAATCACACCTCACAAGGTTCATCCAGAAAAGTATAGGGAGTAACAATTTAGAGAAATACCCACATATTTTGTTTCATTTTATAACCATAAAGTTGGCAATACTAGTATGCAACAATCACAACTCATACAGCCCAACCTTCAAGTTAGTACTTAGAGACTTAACACACACTATATATAGATATGGTCCAAAAAGTCAAAAGGAAGAAGTAACCAATTCAAGACACACTTCCATTATTTGTATTTTTGCTTTTTCTTTTTCTTTTTTACACATGCTTTGGGTTGGTCTTGAACCCATGACCTTAGCCTCCATCACATTCTTAAGTTAAGAAGTGTCATTTGAGATAGGGCTCATTAGCAATTCCATTACCTGTATATAAAATGTATCCCTACAAAATTGCTTTCCAATCAACTGTGAGGTAGCTAAAGACATTCATCATAATGCTGTCAAGTTGTATTTTTTAAATTCAATAAAATGATTTTGGCTATATGGCTGCTTCAATCATTCTAGCCACTTGTAATGATCAAGATGACAGGAAGCATCTACAGGGTACTCAGATCGACTAATTGAAAAGTGTCTCCTTGATGAGGCAAAAAGTTTTAAAAATGATACAGTTCTCCAAGTAAGAGTTGGTATAGATATTATTTCATTTAATTTTCCTTTTCTCCAGAAATATGGTTTCTCATGCCTAAGATTTTCTGTTATTTTCTTTCGTACCATCAATTTTAAAAATAACAGAAAGAGATTTGAGTATGAAATCAGACATACTGAACATTTTGTTCCATACAAAGTATCATGGAAATCTGTTATATTGTAATGGGATAATACTTAATAGTTCTAAAACAAAAAGAAATATGCAAATCAACATGTTCTTACCAAGGCATCGATAATTTCTTCAACTGTGTCATGGCTGAAACATTTATCAAATATTACAATCCTAGACAAAATTGCATAATAAATAGATCAGCATTTTATATCTGCTACATAAATACTCACACACCTGAGGGGATAATAGACATACCTGTGAAGTACACTTATATTATCTAGATAGACAAGGCCACTATATTTTTCTAAAGAAGTTTCAATGACAGAAGGATCATCAGTATCCAATTTCCCAAGTTGTTCTTCGATTAATGCAAGCTTCTGTGGAAAAAAGGAAGCAATACTATGTTATATAAACTGGAAAGATGATTAAAACAATGAAAGGGTCCAACAATCTTAACTGAGCTATGCGCATAATGTGTAGCGAGCCCACAAGAAATCATTTCTGCTCCATTAAGTTTTTCTCCTGAGAGACCCAAGTACTCCCCTGCAAAAAAGAAAAGATACAAACTATATAAGAATTTAATTGAGAAGCAAATACAGGTGCCATCGATGATTCATCCTACTAATTGGTTTCTCATTTATCGAGTCCTAATTACATTGTCAACATTGCTTAATATGTAGAAAGGGTCAAGTCAACCCCACAAGTTGCTCGGAAAACAACATTGAATAAAGTCACCCAGCTATCCAGAGTAAACTTTAGCATTAGAATATTTGTCATTGCAACATCTACTTTCAGTATAATGGTCACATAGGAAGTGACATCTTATGGTGCAATGAAACCAAATGCAGCTCCCCATATGTCAACTACCAACAGCCATAACAGTGCCTCGACCCAAATTTTAGACTACAGAACTTTTAAAGCAATTTGCTAGAGATTGTTATCCAACATCCACACAACAAATTCATGACAAGATTCCTAATGCAATTTGTATAAAGAACATTGCTAAAACAACTGCCACTGTGTACTTCTAGAGATGAGGAGCATACTTCAAAATAAAAATATTTTGCAGAGGCACTTCATTTCCACATTCACTCCATTCCTAAGAAAAAACTGAGTGATTTGATTTTAATTTTAGAGGCCTTTTAAAAAATTTCATTTTCATATATCCCTTAAATTTCTTCCAATGCAACATTACAAGAAAATCATAAAAGATTGAGGTAAATTCATATTAGGGTAGAATGTTCATCGCAAAAACAATGCTTTACATGATGTTTTTATCAGACTTATGCAAGAACCAGAAATAGTCCAAATCAACAAAACCAAGTACAAGAAATTCAGTGAAAATTTTTACTACACATGAAAAACTACAATGCACTACAGGCATACCCAGGTGACCAAGTAGATGTGAGAGGAAAAATGATGCCCCAGCATTAGGGTGGAAACCAATTAGAGTTTCAGAAGTAGAAAAAACCTGTGAATTGTGAGAATAAATTATTTTTGAACCTTTCTGAGCAAATGATGTATAGCAAATAAGGAATCAGAAACAAATAAGAAATTCGACACTATTTTTCCAATCACATAAATATGCAAAAAGAATCAAAAATATAGTTTCATTCCTAGATTGCATGGATTGGATAGGTGTGTGTAATGTGTACAAGTGCTAAGTCCCATATCGAGTGTTTACTAGGTTGAACTAGGCTATATATCGAGCTTTTGGGGTATAGCATAGATTTGGCTAGCACTTACTTGAGTCAATACAAATAGTGTTAGAGCCAACGTGGGACTTTACAATAATATAAGGAATTGAGTGGAAAGATTGTGATACTCAAATTATGTGGATTGGTTAGGTATGTGTTGTGCGGATGTGTGTCAAGCCATACATCGGGTGTTACCAAACTTGGGCTATATCGGAGATCACAAGCAATCCCAATTGTAACTTGACTAATCCTTTTAGGGTATAGCATAGATGTGGCTAGTGCTTCCTTGGGTCATGACAATATGTGTATGCTAATGAAAGTAGAAGGTCATACTTCTCAATTATCTAATAAAATTGAGCATTGATGAATTCAGTTATAAGTCAACAAACCAAATCAACACTAATGCATGACAAATTTAAGTTACAAAAATAAACTTCTTGTAACAATATTAAATAATTAGTCTAATCTAGAGGGTGCAAAGTCATTAAAAAATTTCTTCCACAAAAGAAAGTAAGGAAAAAAATTTGAAACAATCATCAAAACCCAACAACTAGATAAGAGAAGAAAAGTTTCTTTTAAAAAAATAAAGATAAGAGAGGAAAAGGACAAAAGTACATGCGAAGTTGCTACATACAATTTTGTCGTTGCAACCCTAAACATCCCGGGATTGAAACTCCAGCCCCACCACCCATAGTAATTCCATTCAAAAGAGCCACCTGCATGGAGATTATTATTACACTACCATGAATATACTTGGTTCTAACTAATGTAGATATAATAAACAGAAAGTTAATGTCCAACATTCTACCATAGGGACTTGGGGCTAATAAAAATCATCCCCGCATGAAAGGGAAAAAAATAATAATAAAAAAAGAAACAGATCTGAGACTTTTGAGTAGATACCGTAGTTCCCTAAACCAGAACTCGGTGACTTCTTTAACATAAGTACAGCAGGGAAACAACTTCAAAACTTTTCGGGAAAATTTAGGAAATCCAAGTATGCTAGTAGAAGGAAGGATAAAATAAAAATAAGTGTAAAGAAAATTGTTCGAGTGCTAGAATAGGAGCCAAAGATCAATATACTAAAAAAACCAAGTATCTTTTGATAATTTCATAGTTGAGGGAGGGGTAAATTGAACCTTGGACATCTTAGTTGGAAACACTAGGAGGTGCAAGCTGAGCTACAAGACTCTTAGCCATAACAAAACCAAGTATCTCAAAGAAAAATCTCCATAAATGACCATATCAAAGCTATATTGATGGTAATATAGCACTCCAAACATAAGAGTCCCCAATTTATTAACCACTATGCTTAAAAAAAAAAGAAAGAAAGAAAAGTAAAACTTACATGTGGATTCAAATATGTACCTAAAATGTATATGTAAGTAGATAACGTTCTAAAAAATTCCTTACAATCCTCCATTTTCCCTGCATAGAGTTAACCAATGCTTAAAGGATGATTCTAATGAAGAAACAAGCACCAACTCCATAACAAAGATTAGCAACTTAAAGATTTGTGAAGTACTTTAGTATGAAGTTTCCTTTAGCTTTATCAATAACTGACCATCACAAAACTTTTTGTATGCACCTCCATACTTTATTGATCCCACTCTTATACAAAGTAAACACTAGGAATATTTTCAAACTCTCAATTCTTGTGGAAAGATCAATCCAAGGTAGTGTAAAGAAACAAATTTTGAGATCCATGTATCTATGGG
Organism: Quercus dentata; assembly: GCA_028216015.1. Taxonomy (NCBI): domain Eukaryota; kingdom Viridiplantae; phylum Streptophyta; class Magnoliopsida; order Fagales; family Fagaceae; genus Quercus; species Quercus dentata. Next base: position 35,185,734 of record CP116447.1, read on the forward strand.
TCATTTAATACTAGTATTGTCACCTCATTTCTAATTTTTGATTTAATAAAGCTATATTTACTAATACCCTATCTTACTCTTGCTTATCCATTTTTTTTTTTTTTATATAATTAGATAGATGGGAGAAGGGAGATTTGAACCCTCAATGTCTCTGCTGAAAACGCGCAAAGAAGTGCCAACCAATTGAATTACAAGGCTCTTGGCTATCTTACTCTTGCTTATCCTAACCTTAAGACTTCCTCCACTTCTTCCCAAACAAAGCGACAATTAAATTTGACATCTTTTGTTTGGACATAGAAGATCCCATTACTACTAAATATTCGCTATCGTTCCAGCTAAGGTGTACTGCTAAGTGCTAACAACAGCATTCCACAATCCCATCTCATCTCCCTCTAATTAAGGCTAGCTAGCCTAGCTTTCTCTAAATCATATACGATGAAGAAAAATAATCTATTCACAATAATAATTAACTTTTAAGTAAAATATTTTTTCCAGATAAATCTTAAAAGCAGAAGTAAGATGAGTCTATTACTTGCGTTTATCATATGATAAAGTGACACAATATCTTCGCCAGCACAAAATGCCCTGCCACCGCCCTTGAGAAAATGCAAAACAATGTTCAAGTTTTTAACAAGTTCTTGAGCAAAAAGTAACCCCAACTAAACTTTATCTTTCCCACTAGAAATATTACATGTAAATGAATCCAATATCTGATAACAAAGATAGATGTTTTTTACCTTCATTGCCACAAAACCAATATCTGGATTATTTTCCCAAGATGTATACAACTTTTGCAATCTAGCCCCTAGAAACCAAAGACAACTCATTAAAAGACAGATAAATGTTTCTAGTTGGTAATACAAAACAACTCAAACCCATATAACAAACTCAAATCATATAAATTGAGACACTAGGAAGCAAAACAAGAAGTCTACTCATACTATGAATTTCCCAACTTTTTCCACTTCTTTGTTGAGTTTGCAAGTTGTGATTGGTGTGTACACAAAAAAATAATAAGGAAAATGTTAGAGATACAAAGTATTTTACAATATTCTTTACAAACTGTTGACTTGGTGAATGGTTATTGGTAAGTGAAAAAATGATATTAGTGTTGGGTTCAGATGAGAACCACAAAGAAATGGTCATATCAACAATTTGTAAAAATGTTGTAAATAGTTTTTGATTGTAACATTAATCAGTAGGTAATAGTTGTCAATTAAACACCATAAAAATAATAACCCAAGTAATGTTTTCAATTGAACCAAATGGAGGGTATATAACACAAATACAGGATATTACACAATTGGAGTAAACCCAATTAAACATAATGATTCTCAACCAAACACCATAAAAAAAAAGACCCAAAAAACAAATCTTTAACTGAACCAATCTTACAAATTGGGTACCAACCCAATAGCCAAAAACAAAAACACACAGAGTATCTAGTAAAAAACACACCATTGCGGTACTAAGACAATTGAGCATAGAAAGCCTGTTTAGAATTGCTGTTCTAGACCAAGCTTTGCCCTCAACCAATACCCGCAAAGAGAGCCACAGAGAGAAAGAGAGTTAGTGTGTGGGGGGTTAAAGAAAGAGAATAGACAAAAGGGTATTCTTGAAAGTTGAAACCGACTTGGTTGTCAAGTTCATCGGTAATAGCGATGTCCTAAGAGAACAGAGAGTTCTTGACTATAGAATAACTAAATAAATATAAAAACCTAATTAACTACTTTGTGGATACCTATTCTTGGGCTTTGCACTCGTAACGTTAAGCTTCCAAAGGAATTTGCCTTTTAATTGAAAGCAATTCCAAGGCTACTCTGTTCATGTCCATTCTGTCTATAGGAGATTGTCTTTGAACATGCAAGTCCAATCGAAAGATCGATATCAAGCATTCATCTGTCCACTTGTCCAGTCATTCCAACTTGAAACCATGTTATCATTTTCTCCTACTTTGTTGAAAATTGAATGGTCCACAATCTCCATCACTCGTCCCGCAATGCCAACTTAACAAAGTTGTGAAGGTTCGAGTCATCTTTGAATAGTTTATCGGTGGGTCTTCTTCCAGTTAACATCTCCAATAAGAGGATCCCAAAGCTGTACACATCCCCATTAGTTGAAAGTTGACTTCCCATTCCATACTCTGCAAAAATTTAGAGCACTTTTATACACTAAGAACAATTCTTACTCAATGCTATTAAACTAGTGATTTGGTGAAGTCTGTATATAAATATTCTATACGGGGCATCCCTGTTTTGATTATTGATGCATTCATTATACATTAATACTTTTACAATTGAGTGAAATCATGATACATTACCTGGAGCAAGATATCCAACAGTTCCTTTAATCCCTACTGAGCTTAATTGATTAAGAAAAGCTTCCTTCCCAAATTTCAAAAGGAGTCTAGCCAAACCAAAATCACTTATATGAGCAATCATATCATCATCGAGAAGAATATTGCTTGGCTTTAGATCACAATGAATAATAGGGGTTTGGCGGTGATGATGAAGATAAAGCAAAGCCGAAGCCACGTCTATAGCAATGTTGATTCTTTGAAGAAGATTTAAACTTCTCAATTGCTTGAGCCCATCTTCAGAGGATGTAACTGCATCTCCAAGCTTCCATTTGGCATGAACTCATATACTAAAGCTTTAAAATCATTGCCCTTAAAATCAATACTTGAACAAGCAAATCGAGAATCTTAACGAGGTTTCGATGCTTGGGACGTTCCTCAAGGCTTCACATTCGGCAATGAAACTCTTGGAAGCTCCTTGCTTTTGAAGATTGAGTACCTTGACTGCAACATGTGTTTCATCCGGACCAAGTTTTCCTTTATAGACATTACCAAAATTACCAACCAATCAAATTCTCCAAAGAGAATCCATCGATTGCATCGAGTAATTCTTTATAAGAGATCTTTTGGTAGGAGGGTTCAAAGGTGGAAATGGAAAGGCTTTTTTTCTTTGACTTTTTCAACCAGGAAAGAGCCATCAAAGAAAACAATGTCAAGCAGAAAGCAGTTGCAATGCTTATTGCCAATATAAATTTAAAAGCAAAATGCTTTTTGTGTTTCTTGGATCTTTGAATGGGGCATATAGGCAAATGCAGCTCTTGGATCCCCCCACAAAGACCAATGTTGCCTTTGACTTCAACTGCACTAGCATTTCTGAAGACCCCTTCTACAGGTACATCTCCCTCAAGATTGTTGAAAGACAGGTTTAAAGTTTGCAACACGGGAAAATTAGCCATATAGCTTGTGATTTGGCCGGACAAGTTGTTGTGGGAAAGATCAAGATATTGAATACCTTTTAACTTACTTAGGTCGGGAATGGTTCCTTCAAGGGAGTTGCCTTGCATATAAAGTGTTTCTAAGGCCAAACAGTCCCCTAGCTGGGCTGGAATCTCTTTGGAAAATTTGTTGTATGAAACATCTAGAAAAACAAGAAGTTTCAGGTTTCCAAAATCTGGTGGTAAAAAACCGGTCAAGGAGTTATGAGACACATCAATTTGGACTAGAGGAAGGCCAAAAAGTTGCTCGGGTATGGTGCCATTTAATTTATTATGGTAAAGGAATACCCCTTGCAGGTGGCTACACCTTCCAAGACTAGTGGGTATGCTCCCTTCTAAGTTGTTATTGAACAAGGAGAGAATTAGTAATTGAGTCATGTTGCCAATGGAAGACGGGATCACCCCAGTCAATTTGTTTTCATACAAGATCAAGGCGTTCAAGTTTGTGAGCTTCCCAATTGAAGATGGAATATTCCCTGTTAACAAGTTAAATCCCAGGGCAAGTTTAGTTAGTCTAACAAGATTTGATATTCGTGTAGGTATGCTCCCACCAATGGAATTGCCACTTAGCCTGAGCAATAATAATTGGATTGAGAGGTTTGTTATGGAGTTAGGCAACTCACCTCCAAGCTGGTTGCCGCCAACATCCAGTTCGTTTAACTGGCTGCAATTGTTCAAAGAACTTAGAAAACTCAAATCATCAACTGAGTTATTTCCAAGAAGATTAGAAGAAGCACCAAACCATTGAAGATTTTGTAGATTACCAAAACTCATAGGAATGGTTCCTGTGAAATAATTATTACCAAGATCAAGCTGGTAAATGTCTGAGACATTGGACAATGAAACTGGAATGGTTCCTATAAATTGGTTTATTCCTATATCAAGTATCTGCAGATTTTGAAGAGCAATGCCCAAGTCGGGGTTGAGGTTACCAGTGAAGTTGTTATCAGTCAAGCCAATACATGTGAGCAATGATAAATTGTATAGGGAAGGTGGAAACACACCAGAAAGATGATTTTCTGATACTCTAAAATATGTCAAGCTTTTCATTTGGGCTACTGTATTTGGGATTTCTCCCTCCAAATTGTTATATGCAAACGAAAGATTTTGGAGAGAGGACAAGTTCCCCAGAGAAGGTGGGAACCTTCCACTTAGATGATTGTTTTCAAGAATTAGTATCTGAAGTTTTGACAAAAAGCCAAGTTCTGAAGGGATTCCTTGTACTAAATCGTTGTACCGGAGATCAAGATACTGTAGGTTGGAACAGTGAGAAAGATTGACTGGAATTTCCCCTCCCAATATTGGATTATAACTCAGGTTCAAATTTTGAAGCCTGGTCAAGTAACCAACTTCTGAGGGAATTCCACCACGGAAAGAGTTACTTGCAAGGTTGAGGGATCGAAGGAAAGAAAGATTTCCAATGTGGGGTGATATGGTGCCTACCAACTTATTGTTCTTTAGGTCCAAACCGATGACTCTTTGGTGTTTGTTGCCACAAGTGACCCCAACCCATTGGCAGAAATGGAAAGAGTCATTCCAAGAAGCCAGGACATTAAGAGGGCTATCTATGTGGGACTTGAATTCGAGCAGTGTAAGTTTATCAGTTTCGTTTGAAAGTGTGGTAGCTAAGGAAAATTTAGAGATGGATAAAGAGAGGAACAGAAGAAAGATGGCATGGTAGGTTAGTGAGAAGAGTGGTCGTGTATTCATAAGCATCTTGTAGGAAGAAATTAGCTTCTTCAGAGAGAGAGATACTGACATAGGCAGAAACTGACCGGTGTGTGTATATATATAGGTTTCAGACTTTCAGTAGAGAGTTTGAGAGAGGTAAGGAAGGAAGGAAGGATGAGGAAGAAGGCGAAACGGTGCAAGAGAGAATGAGATAAAACGTAGGGTTTCTAAATTTTAACTCTACAATACCAAAACGACGCCGTTTGAGCCTGATATTAATTTTAATATTAGTTCCAAAACAACGTCGTTTTGGTATTAGATTAAAAAAAAAAAAAAAATTGTAACGTTGTCGTTTTTTAAACCCTAAATATATTTTATCCCCATCCCAATCAGTTTCGTATCCCTCTCTCTCTCTTCCCGTTAGTCTTCAGCCTCATCTTGGGCAGAAAAAGCTGCTTGACAACCATAGTCATATGACAAAATAATTAAATCACAGATAAATCCAGAATTGTCGGTATATATATGTTAGAAAGCAGGACTTGTAAGTCGTATAATAAAACAACTTGACCAAGACCCCAGATAAATCCAGAATTGTGGACTGTAAGTCGTATAATAAAACAACCTGTAAGTCGTATAATAAAACAACGACTGTAAGATAAGTCGTATAATAAAACAACTTGACCAAGACCCCAGATAAATCCAGAATTGTCGACTGTAAGTCGTATAATAAAACAACTTGACCAAGACCCCAGATAAATCCAGAATTGTCGGTAGATGAGAAAGCAGGACTTGTAAGGGCATTCTCAAATCATGTAAAAAAAAAATATAACATTTAGCATCTCAAAACATTACTTTATCAATTTCAACACTCCACTTTACAATCCACCAGACATCAAAGATTTTATTTTTTTTACCACTTCATTAAAATATTATTTATTTAATTCTTTTTTATTTTCAAGTGTTTTTTTTTTTTTTTTGACAAGAATGTTCTTTCCTACGTTGATGCCCTTCCATTGCTTTGTTATGCAGGTGCTAGTTGCCAACCCTGCAAACACCAATGCTCTCATCTTGAAAGAATTTGCTCCTTCAATCCCAAAGAAAAACATCACGTGCCTAACACGACTTGATCATAACAGAGCATTAAGTCAAATAGCTGAGAGACTAAAGGTTTATGTTACTGGTGTCAAGAACGTAATATAATGTGTAATTTGTTTTCTGAAATTTGTTGAAGAAAATTTGTTCCCTGTAAAAATGAAACAATTTCTACAACTATTTTCCATCGCTCTATTTCCACAAATATAACATTCTATTATTTTATATTTGGGTGTGTTTGATTGATATTTTTTCAAAGGTGGTCCATATTCTTTAACCACTATTATAGTGCATTATGTTTTCCTAATTTGTTTTTTTTGTAAAACTAAACTTTCAAATTTTCAAATATATTATACAAATTTCTTCTTCTTTTAATTAAGGAGATTATCATGATAATCAAAACCCACCACAAAATTATCTTAACCAAAATTAAAAATAAACTAAAGGCATTAAAGATAAACAATATAATAATTTATTACTAACACAATATGCAGGCACATTTAAATATATTACCATGCAGATTTTGTTCGAATATAAACTTAAATATTCATTTTCAAAATAACTAAATATTAATTCAAACTAAGATCAACGTAAATTATAAGAGGAACAGAGGAGACTTAAAAAATATAACACTAAAATGTATCAACGCAAAGTAGAATTATAAATAAATAAATAAAATTTCATCAACTCGAGGGTTAAGAAACAATAAAAAATTCAGCAAAAGAAAGAAAAAAAAATTTGTGAAAGAGAGAGTATTCACCTCTTTTTTTTTTTTTTTTTTTTTAAGCTCTTAGACGGAATTGAGAAACTACGGTGATAAAGTTGTTCGTACTTTCTCTCTATGTGGAAAATGCAGAATGTGTAGGACACCCTCGGTGGAAAATTGCATGGAGGAAAGTTCATGCAAGAGGGATCTCTGATCAAATCAATTGACATGAAGTTTGTGAGAGTGCCTTTTTTTTTGTGACACTCAGGCCCAAGGATCCCGGACTTAATAAGAGGTTTGGTGAACCGGGCCTTGACTCACCGCAGCTAACAAGCTGTTTAAGAATCAAGTGATGCACAGGGGATGCTTCCTACAATACAAGTAAAATGACAAGCAAGGATATTCGTATGGAGAGGCATGCCAAAACAACAAGATAAATTCAACAGGATCAATAAAGAGGTACAAAATAATGTTAAGGGGATCCTGGGATTAATGAGACATATTTCATTAATATGTTCTTTGTTAAGTTACAGGAAGCTCACTAGGATGTGATACAAGGTTCAATCAAGCTCAAAAGTTACAGTCTTGAATGGCTATTTCAGCCTTCAAAACTTGCAAAGTTTGATTCTCTTTGAATCCGAGTATGTGCAATAGTGGTTTTTACAGGATACCGGGAAACAATATTCATTTTTCCCTTAGTGTTTTCTTTCTCTTCACCACAACTTTACTAATAGTTCTTTTCTCTAGAAAATCTCTTCCTTTTCTCTCTTTTTTCCTGCTCCTTTTCTTCGCAACCTACCCCTTCCTTTTATAATGAAGTTCTGCCCTTCCTAGGGAACCATTGGTTCCCCTGTTTTGCCTTCTTGTGAACAGAGCATTTCCGTGCCTATCACTCGGTAAGTCCCATTTCCCGTTTTTCTCATTCTTTCCTTCTTTCAGCTCTGATTCTTTTGAAAGTCCCTGGTTGGCTACCTTCTTCGGGATGTGCTAAGGTATGCCCTTCTCGGCCTCACCATCCGGCGTTCCACTTTTCCTTTTTTTTTCCCATCCGGGTGGAATCCTATTCTGCCAACTTGAAAGCCGCTTGTTACCATTCTCTTTTTTTTGTTTCTCTGTTCTGGTTCCCCGAGACTCTGTCTACTTGTGCCATGAGAGGTCGCTGGGTTTTTTTGGCGCTTGTGTTCTTTTGCTTTGTTTCTTATTTTCTTTTTCTCCTTTTTTCTTTCGAGCTGTCCTAGTCTTTCTTTTGACTGTGTGCCTGGAAGGATCCACGCCTCTTGATGGTTGCTGAGGATCCCGACTACTTATCCTCTAGCCGTGGGTTTCTTTTTCTTCTGGATGCTTCTTTGTCTGGGCTTCAAGCCTCCTGGGCCTCTTTATTCCTTCGTGGTCCGCTTGCACCTGCTTCTTTGGACTTAGCTTGTTCTTTTCCTTTTGGGTTTGGCTCACTCTTTTTGGGCCTCCCTTACTATGATCCTTTTTAGACCTCAACAAAGTTTTTCTCTCCTTGTGAAAAATGCAGAACGTGTAGGACACCTTGTCACCCTCAATTGAAAATGGCATTGAGGAAAGTTTGTGGAAGAGGGATCTCTGATCAAATCAATTGACGTGAAGTTTTTCTCTCCTTGTGAAAAATGCAGAACGTGTAGGATACCTTGTCACCCTCGGTGGAAAATTGCATTGAGGAAACTTCATGGAAGAGGGATTTCTAATCAAATCAATTAACGTGAAGTTTTTCTCTCCTTGTGGAAAATGTAGAACGTGTAGGACACCTTGTCACCCTCGGCGAAAAATTTCAGTTATTTTTTTAAGTACTCTTAAATTTTGATGGTGCAGGATGTCTACTCACTTTAATTAGTGGAAGTTCCCTTTTGATCTTTTAGAACGACTTTTCACAAAAGGGAGGTAATTTAGTCATATAAAGGAGGCCCTCTTTATTCCCCCTTTGAAAAGCCATGAGGAATCCGCGTATTGATTTATTTTTATCTCGATACTAGGGCCACTACCACTTAATAAAGATAAAGATGCTCAATCCGGGCAGTGATTAGCAGTGCCATTGGCCCATTGCCCTGCACAGGGGGTTAGAATTTGTCAGATCATTCCCATGTAGCACCTAATTTATCAACTTTAACACCTCATCACTTAATAATACATCATACATTTCATTTCCTATTTTAATATACAACCTGTTAAAATAATACTTGATTCATTACGCAGAGCATGTAATGAGACTTTTTTTTTTTTTTTAGTATCATAATTTTTCATTCATTTTAATTTGAGGTTTACACATTTTTCCACTAATATTACATATTTAGAACTATTAATACAATCAGAAGTGTCATGAGCGTAACTTCAAAAAATAAACACAAAAAGCATTGAAATCATATATGTCCATATGTAGATTTGTTCAATTTTTTTAAGCTAGTCTCACGACACTCCTAGTTATATTAGTAGTTCTAAATGTATAATATTAGTGAGAAAATGTGTAAACCTCAAATTAGAATGAATGAAAAATTATGACACTAAACTAAAAAAAAAAAAAAAAATCATCCATATTTTGGACACTTCAAGAAATACCACCTTGTTGAGTTCAAAGGTTGGCAATAAAAAAAAAATATTAACTATTTGAAAAGCTTGGGTAGAATAACCCCCTCCCCCTCCCCCCTAAATAATAATGGACATGTTTGGAGTGGGGATGTTCCATGCACTTTCGTATCCAATTGAAGCCATGACCCATGACTCAAGTCATGAGTCAACAAAATCTAATTATTTATTATATATTTTATTTAATTAAAATATCAATTTTTATTTTTTCCCTTTTCACACATGACTATTATTCACTTTTTATGATCCTAAACGTAAAGAAATAATAAAAAAATTATCTTGCATAAGCTACTGACTTGTGTATTTGCACAAGCATTTTAGCAACATGTTTAAGAACATTACACGCATTTTCGATACTTTTCACCTACACGTATTTTCAAAAAATACAAAAAACGTTACTAGAACAACATTACCAAACGGCCCCCTTATTTTGCATAACTAGTTCATGATATGATGTTGGTGATTTTTTGGATTCTTTAAGCTTTATGTTATTTTCTATGAGGTTGTGTGAATGCTCTAATTGAACTCATGAATTTATTTATTTTTTCTATTAAATTGACAATGGGGTGGGGTAATTAAAACACATACCTTTTGCTATAAATAATAGAAAGTGTAATTTTTTTTCTTTGTTAAAAGATTGCTTAGAATATCTACTAAATATTAACTGTTGCATCTGCAACCTCTATGCCCAACTTTCAAGGACATTGTACTTGAAGATATACCACTTAGGCCAATATATTCCATTAGTAAATATCAATTAAGTTACAAAACTTTTATAGAATTTATTAAAGAAAAATGCTACGTACACAATATTTTCACTACAAATCTTTGATGGTTTGTTGTTACTGGTTTTAATTTAAACCTCTACTAAAATTACTTCTTCTTTTTTTTTTTTATCACCAATAACAACTAGTAATAGCCTGTCTATTAGAATTTGTTGTGAAAATATTATGAACATAAATTTCTTTTTATAATTTGAAAAGTTATTGGAGGCTAAAAGAACTTACCTGGATATTCAATGGTAAGAGGCTTCCAACAATAATGGACAAGTTTGGTGTGGGTGCTGTGAAAGATGTTCCTTTCACCTTCATATCCAATTGAAGCCATGACTCAAGACTCAAGCCATGAGTCAACAAATAGCTTCCACGAAGTTGAGGCTCTATTCCATTATTTCCATACAAACTTGAAAATAACTTTTGCATGTAGAGTCATTCCTATTTTTGTTTCTTTGTAAGAAAAATTGATCAATTTCTTATTAAATTTAATGCACCGAGTGATTATCATTCTTATTTGTTATAATTGTAATTACTATTAAATAAATCAATAAGAAAGAGAGCTTGATGAACCCAGTCACTATTCTTTTTCAGTCCTAAAAGCTATTAGCCTTACAAAATCAGCCCATCCAACTTATAAAAGTAGCCCATGAAGAATAAAATTATTTCATGTAATTCCTTTTTTTTTTTTTTTTTTTCATATTAAGAATGAAATTTGTGACACTTTACTGATTGCACCATTGATTTGCATCTTTTAATAGACTAGTGTATTTCAATGTATTAAAAATTTGGTTTTATGATTTTTTTTTTCATACTTTGGTCTCCTATTCACATTAGCTCATGAAAAAATTTCTATCTATTTTAACAAAAAAAAACCTACTTTTTTTTATTTAACATATTCACTTTTTGAAAACACCTCACATCAGATTATCTACTTTACACTATTTCTTTAAAATATTAAAAAAAAAATTGTTTCTCTTTCTTCACAAATAACAACCGCCATCCACTTTCTTCCTTCATCCTTGGCATACGTAAAGACAGAATAAAAAAACTAAATACAACATGAATAATGCTAGTGTAAATTTACACGGATATTGTAGTAACTATATATTTTTACACAATTTTGCATAGTCTGATGTGAGTGAATTTTGGGCTTGGTTAGCTAAAATGTGATAAATTTTCTATTATACAAGCAACGATGCGAGTGCTTTGAGACTCTAAATCCTAGTTCCATCCCTACATGAGAGTGACGCATGTCATCTTACTATTGTTGGTTCAACGAAGTTTTTATCCAAATTTTGTCCTATGACTAAAAATATATGTGGATGATTTTATTAATCGCCACGTAGTGAGTTGAAAGAATTGTCCTTCAAACTATTTGAAGGTAAACTTTTTTCTTTACTATTTTTGGTGTTATATGCCTTTTGGAGATAAAATATGTTTTGATGTTGTTGCATGAGACTTTATCTATTGTCTTGATATTTTTTGTATACTCGTAGAACCATTACGGGCTTATGCGATGCGTGGGAATATATAATTATTTTGTGATATATTATAATATCTAATTTGTTCTCTAAAATTTGTTGAAGAAAATTTGTTCCCTCTAAAAATAAAACAATTTCTATAAGTATTTTCCATTGCTCTATTTATACAAATATAAAATTCCATTATTTTATATTTGGGTGTGTTTGATTGCTTTTTTAAAGGTGGTCCATATTATTTTAACTACTATTATAGTGCGTACCATTTTCCTTTTTTTTTTTTTTTTTTTTTTTTTAGATCTAAACTTTCTAAGTTTCAAACATATTATACGAATTTCTTCTTCGTCTCTTAAGGAGATTATCATGATAATCAAAACTCACCACAAAATTATAATATTATCTTAACAAAAATTAAAATTAAACTAAAGGAATTAAAGATAGACAATATAATAATTTATTGCTCAAAAAATTTATAGGTACATTTAAATATATAACCATGTATATTTTATTTGAATATAAACTCCAACCTCCATTTTCAAAATAACTAAATATTAATCCAAAATAAAATCAACATAAATAATAAGAGGGAAAGAGGGGAGTTGCGATGGAGACTTAAAAAATACAATACTAAAACGTATCAACACAAAGTAGAATTAAAAATAAAAAATAAATAAAATTTCATCAACTTGAGAGTTAAGTCTATAGTTAGTAAAACATGGTATGCATATATTATGATAAACATACAAACAGGTTTAATTCGGTATCTTTCAATAAAAGTGCGCTTCAAAAATTCAGCATAAAAATATGAAAACGGAAAAATAAATAATATGTGTGTCATACAGGTTTTAAACATTTATTTTTAAAAGGTTGTGTAAAAAATACAAAAATATTTATCATATAAATACAATATATATATATATATATATATATATATATATATATATATATATATACTCGATTACTCGATTACAATTATTATTGGGGTGTATTAGCGAGGGGATGAAGCATGGCAATAGGTTGTGGTAGCTTTTGTGTTTAAATTTTTGTGAGTTTCACAATTTAATAAAAAGTAATGCTAAAGACACAAACAATTTTACAATATTTTTACAAACAGTTAATGTGAGACTATGATATGATAAATTCTTACGGGTTTTCATTTGGGCCCGCCATTAATACATATTTTTACTTACTAATAATCACTTATCACACAAATAGTTTGTAAAAAGATTTATAAAATAGTATGTGGCATTAGTATTTTTCCTTAATAAAATAAAGAATAATTTTCACAATAATTTGATAATTAAAACTAGGTGTCAAGTTGTTAATAGTAGATAAAAAAAATGATATAAGTTATGAACTCTAAATGGAAATAAGTAATAATTTACCGAATAAACTTTGTTGAAAAAATATTGTTTATTGTAGCACTGTTTTAAAATAATATTAAAAAGTTAAAACTGATTCGTTGTGTTTGACTTTGAGGGCGTTACGTTTCATTTAAGATTATTTTAATCTTTTATATGTGTAGTTTCTCACTTTCGAATGTGTTTAGATATTGCTTATTTTGCTGAAATTGAAAAATTATTGTTGAAAATACTGTAGATAAAGGTAAAAGTTAGTTAAATAATATAATGAGGCTCATAAATAGTGTCAAAAAATACAGTAAGGCCTATAAATAATAGCAATACTTTTAATTTTTCATTTTAGTCTTCATTTCAGTCTTTGACAACAACAGGTTTTCGTTAATTTTGTTTAACTTATATATATTTTCGTATTTTACAGACCCTTTTTAACGTTTTCCAACCAACACGCGAAGTATACTTTTACGTACAAGAAGTTTAAGTGTAAGACACGCTTATATACTAAGAAACAATAAAAAATTCAGCAAAAAAAAAAAAAAAAAAAATTGTGAGAGAGTACTCAAATTTTTTTTTTTTTTTGAAGCTCAAGGACAGAAGTCACAGAATTAAGAAGCTACAGTGATAAAGATGTTTGCACATGAATGCATGTTGTCAAAAAGAAAAAAAGATTCCCACTTTCTCTCTTTGTGGAAATTGCAGAAAATTGCAAAACGCGTAGGACACCCTCGGTGGAAAATTGCAATAAGGAAAATTCCAACCATGTAACATTAAGTCATGACTCATGAGTCAACTCACACTCTATAGTCATGAATCAACTGACACTTGTGAGAGTGCCTTTTTTCTTTAGCACACAGGCCCAAGGATCCTGGGCCAAATAGTTGTAATTTGGTGGACTGGGCTTGGTTTACCGCAGCTAAATGAGGGCTGATTATGAACCAAGTTGTGCGCAAGTCACATAAATCTCCTCAAGGCAAAAATGCGATTCCACATTTAAGGCTTATCTTTTATCGTATAAACATTTTAAAGAATTCATTCACTTGGTACCCTGGCGTCTTGTCGTGGGATCCCGAGGCGTACTGTCGTGAGATCCCTGGGCGTATTAGGCCTGTAAGAACCCAGAATCTCTGGTTCTCTGCATTATACAATCTTTCTCCATGCTTATTATGCAATGGAGTTTTGTCCTTTCCTTTTCCCTCTATAGGTCCTACACAAGAACAACTATACAATGCACATATCTTCAAATAATGGTTAGTTTCTTAGATTAGGATATATATATTAATACATATACATATATGTAAATGAATTTCATGAGAATGATTCAGCCACGAGGATCCTGACCCCAATTCTCACAGACTTAGTGCTTTTGCACAAGACTTGTGGGATTTGGAACTCAAGTCTAAGTGGCTTTACTTAGGCAAAGGACTCAACTTTACAAGCAAGAATATATGTATTGAGCAGCAAGAAGAAGTAAAGCAAGATAATATAATAAAGAAATATGCAAAGTAATTATTAGAAATCCTCAAATCAATATGAGATATTTCATTATTTTTCTTAAGTGTGGATTACAAATGTGCTCACTAAGACGTGATACAAGGTTCAAATAAGCTCAAAAATTACAGACTTCGATGGTTATCCAAGCCTCTAAGACTTGCAAAGTTTGAATCCTTTTGAATCCAAGTATGTGCTATAGTGGCTGTTTTTTCGGATACCGGGAGACGTTCCTCTGTTTTTCTTAAATTTTACAGAGTTCTAATAGCTCTGTTATGATATTCTTCCTACTGAAAATCCCCCCTCAAAGATGGGTTTTCTCTTCCTTTTATAGTGTGTTTTCTAGGGCTCCAAGGTACTAGTGATTTCTCTCTTTGCCCCTCGAGCTCGTCTTTGTGTGATTTGCCAAGGGCTGGTCTTTTATCTTTTTCTCATAGCTTTCATCTTTTAGTGTTGTTTCTCTAAAAGTCACTTGCTGATTGAATTGGGCATTTTTTACTTTTCATGGAATGGGCTTTCTTGTGAAATTTTGGCCTTCAACAACACTTTATAGCCACTATATTATTATTATTATAAAAAAAAATAATAAAAAAAAGGAGTCACTAACTTTTGAATAGAATATATATATATATATATATATATATATATATTGTGAAAAGGAGCCACTATTAGCCATCCTTTCTTATTTCATATTGTAGTGAGCAGTATTTTTCTTTTTCCCTATCAATTCCATATTTCCAATTTGATTTTTTCTCTCTAAGATTCAATTCTAGTACACTTGTTGTAAATCATCATTCTTTCGTCAATTTCCCAATCAAACGTACGTACTCAAAACCTTTCTGTTGGGAAATTTAGAATCCGATTGATAGAATTAACAAGTTTTAAACCCAAGTTATTAATTAAATTTATTATGAATAAACCTTGTTAAATCAAACTAACATCAATATCATACACAAAGGAAAATTAAATAAGACAAGATTAGATGACCCAGGAAAACCAATGAAACAAACTAGTTTCACAGTAAAAAACCTGGGGGGAAACCTTCCCAAAAAGCAATCCACTATAATAAAGAGAAGTTTCAGATCTAGTACAAAACCTATGTCCCTAGACTCTACAATCCCCGTAGATGAACTTACAGTAGAAACTTTCTACCGCTTCAGAACTTCTGAACTCTTCAATATATAAACGCCACCTTTTTTGCACGAATCCCGGTTCGTGACTAACCAATGATGCACAGCTCGAGACGTGACTAACCAATGATGCACGACTCCCAAGACATGACTAACTCACCAACTTGAAGAAGATGTTGGCTGTAAAGTTCTTCACTTCATCAACAATAAAGATTAAGAAGCACTTGGTTACAAAACCCTAAGGCGCAAAGATGCAAAAGCTTCTTTCGGAGAGAATAACGCATTGGTCACTTTTTGCATGTGTTTTCCTTGTATTCTCTTATGTGATGACCTTTAAAATAAGCCTTATATATGTTTAGAGTTGTGAGAAAAGAAACCCTATAGAAATACATAAGCATGGGCCGAAAATTAGATCTGAAAATTCTAATTTCGTAATTCTCGATAGATAGTATCTCACAAACAAATTGCCGAGACCTCGATAGATAGCTATCTGTCAGAAATCATCCAGCTTTAATAAACAACTCTTCTTCACTTGTTTCTTGGACAGATTTGCATGGCTTCAATACTAGATTTGAACTCTTGTTCTTTGAAGTATTAAACACATCCTAAATCTACCCGATTACAAGTAAAGTGCGTTTTGTCAAAGGATTAGCCAATTCTAATTTGACATATGTTTCTAACATCAAATTACATATGTCCTAATAATCTCCTCCTTTGGCAATCCGTGACAAAACCACAATAAACAAATGAACATATGAGAGGAGTCATAAATCGCTCAACTCATACTCACTTGTTGTATATAATAAAATCTATCCTAACACAAACTCTTGAAAAACTTTGTAAGAAGAGAGTTCATGGCAAGAAAGACTTTGACAACTTTGTATTTAAAACACTTTGTGAGAGTGCCTTTTTCTCGTGACACTCGGGCCTTAAGGATCCCGGGCCTAAATAAAAGATTTTGGTGAACCGGGCCTTGACTCACCACAACTAACAAGCTGTTTAAGAATCAAGTGATATACAGGGGATGCTCTTGACAATAAAAAAAATGACAAGCAAGGATATTCGTATTGAAGAATGCCAAAAAACAACAAGGTAAATTCAAAAGGAAAGAAAGCAGGATTAGCAAAGCGATACAAAATTAATGCTAAGGGGATCCTGGGATTAATGAGGCATATTTCATTAATGCATTGTCTGTTAAAGTTACGTAAAGCTCACTAGGACGTGATACAAGGTTCAATCAAGCTCAAAAATTACAGTCTTGAGTGGTTATTTCAACCTTCAAAACTTGCAAAGTTTGATTCTCTTTGAATCTGAGTATGTGCAATAGTGGCTTTTACAGGATACCGGGAAGCAATGTTCGTTTTCCTTTGGTGTTTTTCTTTCTCTTCACCACAGATTTACTGATAGTTTTTTTATCTAGAAAATCTCTTCTTTTTTGTGTTTCTCTTTTTTTTACTGCCCTTTCTTCGCAACCCATCCCTTCCTTTTATAATGGAGTTTTGGTCTTCCCGGGAAACCGTTGGTTCCCCTGTTTTACCTTTTTTCAAACAGAGCACGTCCTGTACCTATCACTCGGTAAGTCCCATTTCCGTTTTTTTCTCATCCTTTCCTTCTTTCAACTCTGATTCTTTTGAAAGTTCCTAGTTGGCCATCTTCTTTGGGATGTGCTGAGGTATGCCCTTCTCGGCATCCCCGTTTTTGGCGCTTTCCACTTTTCCCTTTTCTTTCCCATCTAGACGGAATCCTGTTCTGCCAACTTGAAAGCCGCTTGTTATCATTCCTTTTTTGTGCTTCCCTGCTCTGGTTCCCCGAGGTTTTTTCTGTCTGTGCCATGAGAGGTCGCTGGGTTCTACTGGCGCTTGTGTTCTTTTGCTTTTGTTTCTTATTTTCTTCTTCTGTCTTTTTCTTTCGAGCTGTCCTAGTCTTCCTTTGTCTTTGTGCCTGAAGGGATCCGTGCCTCTTGATGGTTCCCGAGGATCCTTACTTCTTATCCCTTGCCGTGGTTCTCTTTTTTTTTTGATGCTTCTTTGTCTGGGCTTCAAGATCCCCTGGGCCTTTTTATTCCTTCATGGGTCTCCTGCATCTGCTACTTTGGGCTTAGCTTGATTTTTCCTTTTGGGCTTGACTCATTCTTTTGGGCCTCCTTCACTATGATCCTTTTTAGACCTCAACACACTTTAAACAAAACTCATCACGGCATCTTAGTGTGAAACAAAAATAAAAGATTGCATACAAAAAATAAGAAGCATATGTATAAAGAGAGAAAAGAAAGAACACATGGAGAGATAGGTGAAGAAGACATACATCATCATATATATATATATTAAAGATAAGCACAATGTATGTAAAAATGGTCACAAGCCTGGTGTACAAGAAGGAGGTAAGCACTCCCCCTAACAAGATGAAACACATCTCCCCCTTACAAGGGCATGTATTTCTCCCCTTAACATGTAGAATCTTAAAAAGAAACCACATTTTCTTCACAATTTCTCCCTCTTTTTGTCATGATTGAGAAATGGTACAAGAAGCTAGAAAGCTTCACTTGAGAAACAAAAAGATGATCAAGGATGATCAAGGGGCACAAGGAATCCATATAAATGCATGAATGTAATGAAACAGGATGCTATAGATGACAAGATAAAAGAAAGATGCAAAACATGTAAAAAACAATGCATGCAAGAGGATCTCGACAGATCGAGCAACTATCGAGCAAAAGCCAACCTTGATAGATCGAATAGCTATCGAGCAAACGGAAAGTTTCTCGATGGATCGAGAACTGTCAAGAAACTATCGAGACAAAGTCCAAAAAGTTCAATGGATCAAGATTGCGTTAACTTCTATCTAGACAAGAAGAAAGAGGGGTTCAATAGATAGCAATCTGTCAAGAGGTGTCGAGAAGTCACGAGATGTGCAAAAACAGTTTTTCAAAGAAGAGAAAAACACAGACATGAATGCAATCAAAAAAGCCTTCTCAAAAAATCTCTTGCAAAAAGTGTATTATTTGTGACAGTTAAAAAAATGCCGTCAATAATACTAAATTATTTGCGAAGGCCAAGATCGACCTTCACAAATAATCATTAAAATGTCAAAATTTTTGGAGGGAAATGTTCCCACCAAATTATTTCCGAGGGACAATAAAAATCCCTTGCAAAAAGTTTATTTTTTGTGTGAGTTAAAAATATACCTTCACTAATACTAAATTATTTGCGAGGGCCACAATTGGCCTTCGCAAATAATAATTAAAATAATAATTTTCTTTGGAGATAAAAGTTATTCTAAAATTAAAAAAATATAATGATTGGTGAAATATAAAGTGATAGGAAATTTGTATTCAAAATTATGCCTATTAAAATTCATAAGATCTTGTTTTTCATCTCTGGTTTTCAATTAGGCCCCCAACTTATAGTTGGTTTGCTCAAATTCTTTGAAACCTTCGAACTCAGCTTGACTTTGAACTTCATAATTCTAATTTATCCATCATTTTCTATGTGTAATTAACCACTACAAGGACTACATGATCACTTCTTTGGAAAGTTGCATGAACTAGACTATAGTAAAAATGTTATTTACATATCCACAACACATATAGCAATCAGTGAATATTGCCAATCACTTATAGTACTGGGAAATAAGATGAACAAAAAAAAAAAAAAAGCTCAGTTTTAAAATCAGTGCAAGGCAATTAAGTGGTGAGAATTGGAGGCAGTAATTCAGACTTGGATCCAAGAACTTTAGCCTTTGTGTCTGGGAAGAATTCTATCCCAGGTACTTTGACCTCTCCTTTTTCTGTGATATGAATGGGATAACTGAGCAAATGGCTTGGCAAGTCATGGTCCAGCGTCTCACTAGAGTAGAGGTCCCAATACTTTCTGGCAATTTGGTTCACTCTTTGGACACATTCCACACTTTCTGGATGGAGAAAGGAGTTATCTAGCATGCCTAAGTGCTCGTATCACAATGCATAATTCTGGATCCATGTTGCCTAGTGGATAGGTGGAATGTTTGATAGGCTCCCATGGCAATCTCTGTATCCCGGGCACCATCCATTGACCTCTGATTGATGTTGGCAGATCCAATGATAATGTATTCATCATCAACTGCAAAATGCAGACATCGTCCAATCTTAGTTATTGTCTGTCATATACTCATTTAATCAACTAAATGCCTTAAAAAACTGCATGAGCTCACACAAAACAGAAGCACGTTCAATTTTCATAAGAACAAATTCCAGTTTATTATGTACAATCAGTATGTGGATGTCTTGATAAAGTTTTCAGTTGAAATTTATATGGTTTTGGGATGCCCTCTCACTCTCTTTTTCAGTTGACATTTATATGTGGTCTTGGGATGTGCTCTCACTCGCTTTATTCTGGATAAAGCTACTACAATGCTGCAAATTATATTTTATTAAGGAATAATGTTATTCAAAATTCTATCCATCAAATAAGAATGACATTTTTTTGGGGGAGGGGGGTATCTTGAATCAGTAATATGATGATTGATGTAAAATGTGTCATTTAATAGCACAACACTAACAACTAGAATGCATATTAATATGCATTGAAATTTTCACTGACATATTTCAATATAAAATCAAATGCCTTAGGTTAGAGAATTCAATATTTTCAAACAGAAAACACAAAAGGTAGTACTTAAACTTATCAAGAAAAATTGATGAACCAATTTACCTATCATCATCTTAGCATGAACATAGATCATGAACCGCCTGGCTTCCTGAGCTCTACTATAATCTGTGTCATGTTCGGGCTTCTCTGAAAGTTCATATTCTCCACTATTCCTCATCTCTCGATTGCCAAGGCAAAAGAATGTCAAATAGTCCTTTGGGTTTGCCTCAAGCCCCTTAGTTTGGAGGGCCTGCACTATGTCTTTGTACATCATCTCCATTGTCCTATTTTGCCAGTTCAATATTGCTTGCACAGATGCACTTTCTGGGATACCCTCTGGCCACAGTGGAATGACAACTTGTCATTACCTTATATTAATTATAATACTATTTTTGCTAATATTATACTTACTCTAACCTCCATGTATCCAAGAATTTTGATCAAGCTAAAATATGCATTTTAAATTGTATCCATGACTCCATTGTCCCTGCCTCCCTGGTCTAAAGTGCATGTCTAAAACAAAATAGATATATAAGCATGAAGGGGACACATTCATAAAGCCAGCAATAGTACCTCTTTCAAGCTAGGTAGTCTCTCACACATAGGAAATGCATCCTTTAACAGCTCCATCAACATACTAAAGGACTTGTTGCTCCATGATGATACACACTTTATGTGCAATAACTTGACTATGAAGGACAAGCTTGAATACTTTTCACAATCTGGATACAAAGGTTGTTTAACCTCTTCCAACAATCTATAAAATTTCTTTGCAACTCCATTTGGCTCTTGTGGTTCATTTCCACTTGATTCCCTACCACGCACCACTTGTGGATAAGCATCCTTGATCATATCGGACATATCACCATATAACATACCATCATCATCATCACCTTCCACTTCACTATCACCTTCCCCATGAAGGTACCAAGTAGTATAATCTCTCCTTATACCCCTAAATAAAAGATGATACTAGACCTCATCCCGAGTCCTACGATACATGTTGCTACAATCAATACACGAAAAGTTGATTTTCATATCTCCATCTATTGAATGTTTAAATGCATACTCAAGAAAGTTTTCAACTCCATTAATATACTCAAAGCACGATCTAGTAGAAAGATGCATTCAAGATTTATCAACCGTCATTTTATCTACACCATTTAAAGCATTGTATTAATCATAACTAACATTGATGGTGCAGAAAGTAAATCTCCATAAGTCAGTTTTAAACAAACAAGAGCTAAGTTTCATACCGGATTGGAACAAAAACCACACTCTTTACCGCTTCTTCAGCAAAGCTTCTGCAAACAATATCAAGGCCTTCAAATTGCAAAGAAAATCAATGGTTATGCTTCAGCCATCTTGTAAGAAGCAACACCAAACCTTTTACATTTTAAAAAAAAAAAAAAAAGTACAAGTGTGAAGATTGGAACATAGTACAAGTTTGAAGTTGGCCTTAATGAGGAAAAAACTATGATCCCAAATTAAGATGGATTCTTAAAGGGGTACTTGACAATAAATTCATCCTTCTATAATGAACCTTATATCCCTCGTACTAGGATGGCTTGCATGCCATGTATAAAGTAAAACTTAAATAAAAACACAAATAATTGAACTGAGATTGTCACATTCCTCAAAGAATACTTTACATTAAGACGTTGGAGCCAGGTGAGAAAGATAAGGAGTTTTTTGAAGATAAACTATCAGGAAGTTTATTCACTCTTAATGGTTTAAATCAATAAATGCAGTGTCTGTCCCTAAAGTTAAGAGTCTGCAGAAGAAACTATTAGAATTCGTGAATTTTCTCATCCAAAATATTTTCCTGTAAGATCTATTCAAGTTCTAAATTAGGATCATTTGGGTTTTATTACTAAGATATAACTTAATTATAGATTTATTCACAGAATTGTGTGTTAGCACCATGTCAATCTGACATTCTCTACTGTGATTGAATCCTGCTTATAGATGGAAAGGAACTGGAGGAACTCAAAATGGGGAGCAAGGGAAAAGATAAACTTTATAGAGATGAAATGTGCAGGACTGCCAATCTCATAGAGGAAAAAGGTAGACATTTTGCTTGGCAGATTTTTAGGTAGCATTTGTCATTTTTATTGCTAAAGGCTGACAGCTTGCGACTCCTATGGACTGCTGGTTCATATGGAAAAATGAGAAAATATAACCAAATAAATTTAGATCACAGCAATTATAGAAGAACTTCATTAGGCTTTGATTTCACCATCTATTTATTACTTTGGAAGACATTTGAAGTTCAAGCATCAAAGCACCATAAGATTTGCATATACTAGGTTCATCTTCACGGCTCAAAGAATAATAAAGTATATGGCCTTTGGAGCTATGCAGTTATAATCAGTTTTGGAAACAAAGCCAAATTCCTTACCATATGATATATACATCTTAAAATCTCCAATTTTTAGAAAGGGTTGCATTGAGGGGGTAGAGAACAAAATAATACCACTTTAAACAGGCTTAGAGACAGAAACTTACCCCAAAAGACTGAACTTCTGATGGAACCGTTGATTTGAGAACTCCCACTTCTAAGAAGCCCGCCAACAGTAACTTATGCTCAACAGCAGAGGTTATCTGTAAGAAAATCCTATTAAAATCTATCACTTCAAACTAATTTCATATAATCACAAAACTTCAAACTAATTACCTAATCTGTTTCTCCAACAGTAGACTGAGGATTCTTATGAACTAGGATTGTCCCACCAGGCTTCAATACTCTTAAGATTTCCTCAAACAACCGGTCAGTGGGAAATTCAACTGATCTACAGATACAAATAACAGTCTCGAAAGAGGAAGATTCCACATGCAGCTGATCTATTGTAAGTCAAGACCATAATCAGAAGAGAAATGAGAACAGAATATTTGAATTAGAACTACTATGGAAGCATTCTTAAAAAAAAAAAAAGGAGGCTTGAATTTAAAAGACCCTATAAGAAGGTCAGGTTAAAAAAAGGGCTAATCTATATATATCTAAAAGCTGAAACGTGGCATTTATTGTTACTACACTCCAGGTTAAGCCACATCATCGTCCACCTCATTATCATTTTTTTCCAATTTTCCTATAATTGTTTTTAACATTTACTTTTTATTTTATTTTAATATTTACACTTTTTCCAAACTTTCTCCACCCTTACCTTTTCATCTCCCCACTACCTTCTACATAAATATTATTTTTCTTCTTTTCATCTTCCCACTACCCTCTACATAAATATTATTATTCTTCTTTTTCTTCATCTTCCTTTATTTTGTCTCTTCTTATTCACACTCTCTTACTATAAATTTGTAACTATCAATTCCATTCTATGCATGATTTTCTCTCACAAAAAAAAAGGTTCTCTCTCTCTCTCTCTCTCTCTCTCTCTCAATTTTTTGATGAATTTTTTATACATTCTTCTATTTATGCCAAATTACTAATCTTTGGGAATCCTTTTTTTTTTTTTCTACACTAGAATCATTATGCTCATTTTCTCACTTAATTTAATCGGGTAGTTTGCCGGAATTTAAAAAAAGGTTCTCTCTCTTTCTCTCTCAATTTTTCGATGAATTTTTTATACATTCTTCTATTTATGCCAAATTACTAATCTTTGGGATTTTTTTTTCCCTACACTAGAATCATTATGCTCATTTTCTCCTTAATTTGATTGGGTAGTTTGCCGAAATTCAAGTAAAACCAAACAATAAGGAATTTTATGGCATTAGAGAACGCTTGAATATATACCAGCCAAAAGTTGAAAGTTAGCAAATTAGTGGAGCTATGATTAAGCTTTAAACGGGATTGATAGTATTGCCAATGTTCTTTAATTAGCATCCTTATTTCTATTTCTCTATATATGTTTCCTAGAATTAGTATTAGTCTAATTTTTATTTTCTCTATTATATTCTAGGTAGACCAAGAGTTCTTTAAAACTCCACATTGGTTAATGCCATTTAGATTTGTTTTTTAAATTTTTTTCTCTTTAATTGTTAAATGTTATCCTATTTTTGTTCTTTCTTATAACTCTAATTAATGTTGATGGTTTTTTTTTTTTTTTTTTTTTTGGTTAGTTAAGGTTGATGGTTCTTTCTTACAGAGGAAAGAAGAAATTGAAAACAATTGAATTCCGTATAAACCTGTACCTAAAGGGGACAGGAGCCTTTGTTTATTTGATTAGAGACAATATATTAAAGGGGCATATCCTTTGGTCATTGCATTGCATTTCTTAGAGGTTAAAAGATAAAGCTTGTCATTATAGGAAAACATTTGGGGTGGATATCATTTTGATATATATTTTTTTTTTGTGTATTTCATTAATATTTTTTAAGGTGAACCATATTCTTCTAACTTTGTTGTAGTGTGTTACATTTGCTTAATATACAACTCATCTCTTATGGAATAAGGAAATTATCATAATAATATAAAAAAATCATCACAAAATTACAAGGTTAACTTAACCAAAATTAAAATAAAACTAAAGAAATAAAAAATAGATTTTATAATAATTTATTAGTCAAAAAATTGGTAGGCATATTCAAATTCCTATTTCCAAAAACAACTAAGTATTAATCCAAACCAAAATTCAATCAAAATTATAAAAGGGAAAGAAAAGACTTTCTGATGGGAAATTAAAAAAAAAAAAAAACACAATACTAAAACACATATTAAAAAAAAAAAAAAAAAAAACCATCAATCTTAATTAGAGTTATAAGGAAGAATAAAAATCTTTTATGTGCAATTGTTCTCTTTATTGGTATTTATTGTTATATATTTTATTTTTACTTTTTTTTCTTCTCATCTTATGTTATTCAACATTTAAATTCAGTCACATCTTCCACATCATTAAATTATTTATATATATATATATATATATTTAATAATTAAACATGGAATATTTTATTTAAATTTAAATCAATAAAATTATCCTTAAAAAATTGTACTCTTTTTTTTTTCATTTACACTTTGTCCAAGCTTTTTCCTTACCTTTATCTTTTTATCTCGCCACTACCTTCTACCTTAATATCACTATTCATCTCCCCACATCTTCCATATCATTAAATTATTAATATTTTAATTTCTCTCCTTTTTATTTAAAAAAATTAAAAATTAAAAATTAAAAATTTTACTTAAATTCAATAAATAAAAGTGTCCTCATAAAGTGGAGTAATACTAGGGACACACTCATTCTCAAACCCAATACATCAAAGAAAAAATATAATACAAAACAAATGCCAATTGGGAAACACTAAATTAAAAAATAATAATAATGAGGATATCAAACCAAATATAATATAAAGAAACTAATAGTTATGGATATACTAACTTAAGGGTAGCAAAATTAAATGAAAAAAAAAAAACTACAATGCATATTTAATGCAATAAAATAATTATCAAATCTTGGAAAACAATAGGTTGCCTATGGAGAGAGAGGGAGAGAGAGATGGTAAAGAACAAAAAAAATCAAATGTCAATTAGTAACTATTAATTGGAAAACAAAGAGGTTGTAAGGAAAAGTAAAAATAAATAATAAATAATAAATATGACCAATTTGAAGAACATTAAAAACTTTACAATGTAATAAAATCAATCATTACATTCACTTAAAAAATTGAATCAATAATCAATAATTAAACACAATCATAGCAATATATTTAAACTTAAAACTAATCAAACTCTAATTCATAACTAAAAGGAGATGTTCTCATGTAATAATAGAAATTACATAAGAAATAAAGTTAGAAATGAAATTATGATAATAGTAAAAAACGTTATAAATGAAATTATGAAAAAATGTGATAAAACTAATTAGCTACTATCATTATGAAGTAGTAGTCTATGATTTTTCACATCTAAAGAAGTGGAATATATAGAGTTTACTTAAGGTATATGTAAAGATTCACATAAAAAAAAAGATACGTAAAGGTTAAAAAATGTATATTCTATAAATAAATAAATATGCATATGTAAGGTTTTTATTAACTTAGAAGAAAATGAAAAATCAATTATTAATAACAGCAACAACAACAACAACAACAACAATAATATAGGGCTAATTACATTCCCATTTCTTGAGGTTTGAAGAAATGACACTCTACCCTAAACTTGAAAGGAAAAAATATTTTCACCCTTTACATTTGTTTGACCAAACTTTATTAAATTAATATTAAAATATTGTGTACTAACTTGCCTATGCTTAAGATAGGTTCCAAAATTAACCTTAATTTTAAAATTAAATTCTCTTATTTTAAAATTTTAAATTAAAGTGTATTTCAAAATATTAAGTAATGTCTTTTGCTTTTTTTTTTTTTTCTTTTCTTTTCCCAATGAGTTATGGAGAGATTTGTCATTTCAAATGTTTTGGTATTTTATAAATTTGTATTTTAATTCTAAAGTTATGAGTAATGTCTTTACTAACCATGGTTAAACATTTATAAACAGATTCTTAAATAAATTTAAAATATTTTGTTATTAATATAAACAGAATGAGAGAGTGTTATTACTTATTACCCTAAATATATTTAATAAGATCACCCTAAAAAAATTATCTCACAGAATGCGCGAGTCTGCGACTAGTAGAGTTATAAAATTATGTATCTTGTTAGTAGGGGCTTGTAAAACCAAGCTATTTATAATCTGAAAAGACTGAAATTATACAATAAATGGCATGAAGACTTCCCAAAAAGAAGAAGCATAAGAAACAGCTATAAATAATCATCATGATCCAAAATTTTCTATAATTAAATTAAGAGGAAACGAAATAAGGAATAAAATAATTACTGGTTAAGTTTGTGAAAATAAAAGTGTTTATATATATATATATATATATATAAGTTGCTCAATCCAAATATGGTCTTGAATTTCAAAATTATTGTTGGAAAAATAATATTCTATGCTCCCCTCTTTATCAACATCTACAAGTATGAACATGTAAACATACAGCACACCATCATCTCAATCCTTTGTTCAAACATTCACATCCAAAGACTTCTAATACTTGATCACGTGGATGGCTCATTATAGAAACATCAAAATTGTAAGAGGGAATGTGAAATGAGTCATGACAAATGGAGCATGCAATTGAAAATAGTTTTGACTACAAACTTTGAACGGATCAAGTCATTGAAATAATCTCAGACTTTAATACAATCAGATTGTGTGTGTGTGTATAAGTCACTAATTAAGGAACTATCTAACATGCAATTTTAAGGAGAGCTCATAAAAAGTACCTAATTAAGGAACTATCTTTTAGCAAAGAGACAGAGCCACAAATCATACATTTACAAAAGAAGGAAAAAAAAAAAAAAATGCAAACTCATGAAATTATTCAAGGAAAAAAGAGCACTATTTCTAAGTTAGCAAATTACATTTTTACAAAAGTCGACAAGATGGTAATGACGAAAACGCTAGTATCATATCCACCACCTAATTAGTTGGAGCATGCAGTCACAATGATCATATTGATTCATGCCCCTCTAACTAAAAGGGTCTATTTAATCCAACACCTTATTCTATTTTCCATATAAACAAAGAAGCACAATCTAGATCTATATCACATAAATGTTATGAAAATCCTACCTTTTATCAAACACATGCAACAAAGCAGCATAAAAAGAACAGAATAATTGCATTAAACAGTTACAAGATTGAAGATACTCAAATGTAAATTCATATTTATCAGGATAGTTGTTTTTTTTTAAAAATAATAATAATTTTGAGAGACCTGTGGGGCTTCATAATTAGGTTGTTGAAGTTTATCGATCATAATCATTTTCATATTATATTGTGAACATTTTTTAGTACCACTAATGCATTTTTCCTTTTCATTTCTATCAAGACTTCCAAAATACAAGACCAATAGCAACCTAACCCAATTGAAACCCTAAAATGTTTCAAAAAAATGTTACAAATGTGTTAAATCACCAATTATAGATTAATCTCTCTCTCTCTCTCTCTCTCAAAAACAAGTAATAAAATTAAAAATTAGATTACAGTTTTACTTAACTATACATTGTCATATATCCAAAATTAAGTATCTTTTTTTAATTGACATATATTTTTATTTCTTTTTATTAAAATTTATGGTTGAACTATGATATTAAATTCTCTATATGAAATTGACATTAATTAAGTTGGTATTATTCTTCAAATTAAGTATTTAATATTGTATCAAATTAACCTTGATTTGATTAGTATTAAATAATTTTATTTAATTAATATTTACATATACAATGTTTCATATGAATTTTCGTCTTAAGCCCCAAATTATGTTGAGCCGCCTTTGCGCCCCTTTACCTATCCCCTAAGGGAAAACTTTGACTACCTTGACCAAAAAATGCAATATACATCCTTTAAAATTTTGTTTAAAATCCATTTTTTCACCTTGATTTTTGAAAAATCTCTTTTAACGACAAGATACTAGTAGGCATCCCATGGATCACACATAAGAGTGACCAAGGTAGCCCTCACACATTGAGATTTTTATTTTATCTTGACATTAACCCTTGCTGGTCATGGGTTTTTTAAAAAGATTTAAGGTAAGGACATTTTCCCCCTCTAAGATCAAAACCATTTATATCTAAGCACATGTACTATTCTAAACTTGCATGTAACCCATGTTTACACACGAGAATGTTCAATTGTAGTGGTACTATTAATGTTAAGCTTGGATTATTAAACATATAAAAAATTAGTTCGACCAAGACTTTTATATTTTAGAGTAATTACGTTCTCTAAACTTTACCTATTAATATATATATATATATATATATATATATATATATAGATGCATGTATGAGATCATGGGACATATGTCCTCAAGATTGGGCAAGTGTCTTGTTTAATCTATGTTGCACACATTTTAAAGGGACAATCAAAATTAGGTCTTGAATATGGTCAGGCCCCTAGTGATGAAAAAAAATGAGGGAGAGTGAATTGAGATGCTTTGATCATGTTCATACGTGGGTAGCTTATGCATTAGTAAAAAAAAAAGCAAGTTGATTCAAGTTGAGCAATCAAAAAAAGGTTGAGGAAGACCAAAAATAACATTAGAAAAAATAGTAAAATATGATATTTCAATTAAAGTTTTTTTTTTTTTAGAAAATAAACAAACTAAAGTTAATTTTACCAATCATGATATGCCATATATATATATATATATATATTTTTTTTTTCCAATTAAAAACTTTATTTATTTTATAAAGAAAGTTAAATAAATACATAGCAAGTTTTGATTATAGGAACATCAAAAATAGTAGTACAAGGACTTATATTGGAAGTCCAAAACTTTTTTTTATTTGAGAAATTGGAAGTCCAAAACTTGTTACATTATGTGTGCAACTACTAATAATGTCATCAATAAATTTTGGACTTTACGGCCTTTTGTGATTAAAATCTTGGATTAATGAGTTTGCCAAGTATTTATATCTTTTTATTTAAGTCAGTATAAATAAGATTGAAACTCTCTCATAGAAAAAAAGTATAAATACTATTTCTTCTAAAAATAAAAATATAAATAAGATGGACTTTAAATACTTTAAACCATAAATTATTTTGAAAGATAGTCCCCCTTCTAAATAAACCATAAATAAGATAATATTTCTTTTGAATGCTAAAAAATGTGAACTTGTAAAATTTTTTTGCCAATAGTGCCAACGATCTAAAAATTCTAGTATATTTTAATCCCAAAATATCTCTCTTCAGAGTCTCTCACCCCTTTTCTCTCTCTCCATATCTCATCTCGGACCAAGCCTCTCTCTTCCTCTCTCTCTCTCTCTGTCTGTCTCTATCTCTCATTCAGTCCTCACTCTCTATCTCACGGCGCTAGTATTGTCTTTTTGGGTGATTTTTGTGGTGATATTGGTGTGGGTCTAGTGGTTTGCTTGCAAGGTCGGCGAGGATCTAATGGTCTGGTAGTTTTCTTAAAACATAAGTTAAAATATTCTTTTATTTTGCAGCGATTTCTTAAAACCCAAAAAGGTAAGTTTCTTTCGTAGTGGTGGATGTTATTTTTCTTTTGTGTGAATTTGATTATGATTGTGATTGTGATTGGAGCCTGTGTTTGAGTGATATTTGAATGAATTTTGTCTTGTTTCAATTTTTATAAGAAAATATTAGTAACTATTTAACTGAGTTATTGCGTTTGATTAGGTTTTTTTGAAGTATAGGTTTGCTTAGAATGAAATTTTTTTTAAGCATGTTTGCTGGTATAAGATATATTGGAATTCATATCTAATTTTTGGGATCCCTAATCACTAATCAGTTTTACCCAAAGCTTGAATTTAGGGTGTGTTGAGGTCTAAAAAAAGATCACAGTGCCCAAGCCCGGAGAAGTGAGCCAAGCCCAAAGAAGTGAGCCAAGCCCAAAAGAAAATAAGCCAAGCCCAAGGAAGCAAGTGCAAGGGGACCACGAAGGAGAAGAAATGGCAGGCCCAAGAGGCTTGAAGCCCAAAGAAAAAAAGAAGAAGCATCAAGAAGGAAAAGAAACCCACGACAAGAGATTAAAGAAAAATAGCCAGGATCCTCGGCAACCACCAAGGGGCGCGGATCCTTCAAGGCGCATAAGCACGATCAAAGGAAGATTAAGACAGTTCAAAAGAAAATGACAAGAAAAGAAAATAAGAAACAGAGTAGAAGCCACAAGCGCCAAAAGACCCAGTAAAAAAAGAAGAAATAACCAGCGACCTCTCGTGGTGCAAGTGGGAAGCGCCTCGGGGAACCAGAATGGAGAAGTACGAAAAGGGGAATGGCAATAGACGACTTTCAAACCGGCAGAATGGGATTCCGCCCGGATGGGAAAAAAGGCAAAAAATGGAGAACTGCCAAACGGTGAGATCGAGAAAGGCATGACCTCAGCACATCCCGAAATAGGTAACCAATCATGGACTTTCAAAGGAATCAAAGCTGAAAAGAAGGGAAGAGTGAAAAACAGGGAACAGAACCTCACGAGTGATGGGCACGGTACATGCTCTGTTAGCCATAAGACAAAACAGGGGAACCAATGGTTACCCTAGGATTCCGTAATATCACTATAAAAGGAGGGAGAGGTTACGTAGAAAAAGGAGAGATTTTTGAGAAGTGAAAAACTATCGATAAAATTCTGTAAAAAGAAGAGAAAACTGAGGGAAAGTTAATAACATTTGCTTCCCTGATTCTCAAAAAGCCACTATTGCACATACTCAGATTAAAAAGGAATTAAACTTTGCAAGTCTTGAAGGTTGAAATAGCCATTAAAGACTGTAATTTTTGAACTTGCTTGAACCTTGTATCACGTCTTAGTGAGCATCACGTAACCATAACAAAGAAAATCTTAATGAAATATGTCTCACCGATCTAAAGAACCTTATAACATTATTTTGTGCTCTTTTTTTGATCCAGTTCTCTGCATTTACCTTGCTGTTTTGATATGTCTTTCAATATGAATATCCTTACTTGTCATTTTACGTGTATTGTAGGAAGCATGCCCTGTGCATTATTTGATTTTTAAACAAATGTTAGTCTGCGATGAATCAAAGCCCGGTCCATCAAACCACAACTTATTGGGCCCGAGATCCTTGGGCTTGAGTGTCACAAAAAGGCACTCTCATAGGGTGCGTTTGTATAAGCCGGTGCAAAACGGTGTTTTGGGTTTAAAATGAGTTTTGTAAAAAAACTATAAGAAGTTGCTGTTATGAATCAGAGTTTTGGGTTTTAAAAATGCTCTTTTAGTTGATTGTTTATGATCGGATTCTCGTAGTTTTCGGGTGAAACCGTAGAACCGATTAACTTGATCACCTTAGGTTTATTTGTTTATTTGTTTTTTGGATTACATATCTAGGTGTAGTTATGAGTTTCAAGCTGTTTGTTCTTACTTCCATTTGTGTTTTGAGTTATTTGTCGACTTGTTGATTGTTTAGTGCTACATTTGATTTTTGAGTAGAACTAAACCTTCAAATTCTTTTATATATTTTTTTTAAGAAAAAGTTTCAACATATAGCATCCACTTTTGATAATAGCTCTTTTATATGGTTTCATATTTGTTTGATAGTTCTACTGAGGCCTTATGCTAAAGTTCTATATCATTTCTTATATAGCCATTTTGTTGAAGTTCCAAACCAGTGGAACTTCCAAATCGTGGTTATGTTTATTTGTCTTCTAAAATTTCCTTTTAATTCATTCCTTTTATCAATTTTTGCATTGACGATCAATTTAGTCATTCCCCATCATGTCTGTACAAGGTTATTTGTTTTTTTTTTTTTTCATCTTAAAAAGAAAGAAAGAAAGCAAAAGAATTCCTTTTCTCCATGCTGAATTGTGTTATGTTGAGTCATTACTATACCGGAGGTTGTACCGATTTGCTAGCGGTATGATATATTTCGGATACCGATCAATACCGATGTACCGTTTTGAGTTTACCGCTATTTTTTATATTTATAAATAAATAAATAAATAAAAATA
Organism: Quercus dentata; assembly: GCA_028216015.1. NCBI lineage: Eukaryota > Viridiplantae > Streptophyta > Magnoliopsida > Fagales > Fagaceae > Quercus > Quercus dentata. Next base: position 35,218,389 of record CP116447.1, read on the forward strand.
TATATATATATATATATATATATGTATGTATGTATGTGTGTGTGTGTATATATATTATAATAAATATAAAAGTTTACTATAAAACATTTTCTTAATTCAAAACTAACTATTCATGATTTTAGACTTTAGTATCAATTAAAAGAAGAAGAAAAAACATAATATAAAAAATAAAAAGCTAAAAAGTTACCAATACATACTAAAAAAACAAATAATACTAATAAGTTAATGCAAATAAGTTACCATTCTGCCCTAACAAAAATTCAAAAATTACAGAACTAAAAAAAAAAAAAAAACCTTTTTTATGGCCGGTATGGCCAGATCGTTCGTATTTAAATTGGTATGAAACGTTGATGTTTTGATATCGGTATACATATCGGTATGGTACATACCGGCCGGTACCGTCAAATATTGACTACCTTAGACAAAACACAAAACACTAAACACCGAGAACTGAAAAAATAAAAGACCATTTGGTACATATGTTTAAACACATGTTTTTAATTTTTAAACAAAATTACAGATACTTTTACATATTTTTTCATTCACATATATCTTTTAAAAAATTAAAAATTATTATTTAAACACGTGAACCAAACAAATCCTAAAAATTTTTTATAATAAAACGTAACTTTTTGATGGTAAACCGTGTGGGGTGCTAGATTTATGAGGGTGGAAAATCATTAAAGAAAGGTATACGTGGGTGGCTGGGAGTGAGATGGTGGGAAAGTGGATTGGTCATAATAATTGGTATGTCATGTCAGTGAGTTGCCTAGTCACTTAACTTTGGGGTTTTTTTTTTTTTTTTTGAATAGATAAATAGTTAAAGTTAGACTATTATTTATAAAAATAAATATATGAAAAACTATAAATTCTGATTTTATTGGAATTCTACTTACAGGATAGCATATATATTCTATAGTGAAGCTGCTTCTGTTTGGCAATTTGTTTTGAGAATCATTCTGATTTAAGGATTTTTTTTTTTTTTTTGTATCTACTACTTTGGAGTTTGGACTATTCCTAAGTGTGTGTGTTATTTGTGGTGTGCTCTTGGAACATATTTCAATATCTGAGTTGTATTTTCTCCATGGAAGTGATGCCTGCTGGGTCAAATGTCCCTATTTAATATTTATATTTCCTTTTTTCTCCTGTTTTTCTCAAAATTATGCGTTTTCTTCGGCATTTATGTGCATATAGGAGCTTCATTCTCTCTTTTTTTGCTTCATAGCTGCCATTGATTTTTTCTTTCTTTTATTTTATAATAATTCTATATACTAGTAGTACATAATAATATCCGTGAACATTCTCAAAAATAATAATAATAATAATAATAATAATAATATCCGTGAAGAGGTAAAGTATTTGGCCATGTAATAGTGGCAGATGACCGTTTGAGTAAAATTGGATTAAATTCTCAATGCTTATAGTGGCAGATGATTGTACGAGTAAAATTGGATTAAAATCTCAATGCTTATAGGAGGGGTGTGCATCTAACCCACTGGCTTAGTTCAACCCAACTTGACACCTCAGATTTGTTTTCATGGGTTGGTAAGTTGGGTTGGGTTGGTTTTGAATGGATTGTAATTTTATTTTAAGCCTTGAGCAGGATTGTGTTTATGTTAATAGTTTTTTCAAATCATCTAATCTAAGTACCTAACCCAACCCATCATATATACAAATTTATTTTAGGGTAAACTACATATTTGGTTTCTAACTTTTAAGCTATTTTTCAATTTGGTCCTTAATCTCTTAAATGTGTCAATTTGGTCACTAACCTTTTGCTATTGTGTTAAAATGGTCCCTACCATTAAGTGACGGATGAAAAATACTGGCGTGGTTAACGGTCTTATTAAAATATTACTTTTATGCCACGTGGAATTCTACATATGCTGACACGTGACACTAATTTTTGTTTTGAAAAAATCAAAGATAAAATCAATCTAGTCTTTTTTGCCTCTTTCTGATCTAACTCTCTCCCTCTCTGTCTGCTCCGCCTCCATAGCCAAAGCTCACCACTCTCTAAGTTCCTTTGACACTGCTTGCCATCGGCGGATGGTCTCCAAAACCAAAGCTCTTTGTTATTTTCTTTCTTGGCCTACTTTCTCTCTCTCTCTAAACCCGGTTGGAACCACAATGCCCGAGCTTGAACGCCCTGTCACCGCCACTGCTATTCGCCGCAGCTCGCCACCTCCATCACGGTGGTGGTTTCCAAACCTAGATCCTCTTTCGCAGCCTCCTGCTCTCTCACTCTAACTCGCTTCCTCTCATCAATTTACCAAGATTGCAGCTAAGCTTCTATCTGTCTTTGATCTGGTTCCTAAGGAGAAGCTAAAGGAGATGGGTTTGGTGATTTCAAATGGGTCAGCTTCGGGTGGATGAAGCACTTTGTATTTATGGGTTTTGTTCATTTGTGCAAGTCGTGTAGGTGGGTATGACTTGATTTGGATTTTGGATTGTATTTCAAAATGGGTTTATGGGTTTGGATGTTTCATTTGGTTTGTAAATGGGTATGGATGTGAGTGTGTTCTTTGTGTAATCTAAAATTATTTGTTTGGGTTTAAAGGTCTAGGTATTGTTTTGGTTTGCATTATTTTGTTTTCTCTAAGTAGAATAGCCGGGTTTTGAGCTTATTGGGGATTTTCTCTGGAATTAATCTATGTATTTTTTTCTTCTAATTTTATCAGTAGAAGAACCAGTTCTTAGAGAATTTTCTTTTCTAGGAAATGAAAATGTTTTAAGGTTTGAGAGGAAGACCAACACGTCCAGATTTGGGAAAGCTCACATTGTGGCACCAGATTTAGAGAGTGAGGTCGATAAAGAAAATAAGAGAGAGCTTTGGGTTTGGAGACCACCGCTGGTGGCAAGCGGCATTGAAGGAGTTCAAGAGTGTGCTTCGGTCATGGAGGCAGAGAGAGATTTAGAGTGATTTTATCTTTGATTTTTTTTAAATTTATGTCACATGTCAGCTTATGTGGAAGTCCATGTGGCATAAAAATAATATTTTAATAAGGTCATTAACCACGCAGTATTTTCCCTTCATTACTTAATTGTAGGGACTATTTTGACACAATATCAAAAGGTTAGGGACAAAATTGATACGTTTGAAAGGTTAAGGACTAAATTGAAAAATGACTTAAAGGTTAGGAACTAAATATATAGTTTACCCTTTATTTTATTATTCTTATTTCAATTTTTTAGTTTGATTTATTTGGGTATTTAAGAATTAGTTTTAAAATATAATTTAGGTATATTATGTGAATTATAATAATTTATTGAAAAATAATTCTTAAATATTTATAAAGTTCAATTTTTTTATTAGACACGAAACATGTAAGCACAAGTATACAACCCACTAATCCAAAATGACTTATGTGAGCTTGATTGGGTTAGTCTCTACACATGCAATGGGTTGGGTCAGGCCGAGAATTTCTCAATTCAAACACAACTCGTTTTGGATTAAAAATCGTTTTGGATCAACTTCTTTTCTGCTTGTACAGGCCAACAGGGGCATGATTTGAGCACAACTCGAAAGAAAAGAAACTAGACCCACCAATCTATTAAGCGGAGGAAGGGTGATAGTAATCTTTTTGAATAACTTAGGGAAGCATGAAAGGTCAAAGAAACCACCAAAGCAGAATTGAAATTTTTTTTTTTTTTTTGAGAAAAAGGTAAAGACACTTTATTACTGAAAATCAAGCTGAAAAACATCATCCAAATCCTATGGTAGCTCTTCTAACCACACATCGATGTCTGCCAGATTGAAACTTTCGACAAGTGAGGGCATGAGCTAATCTATTACCCTTACGCTTAACATGAAAAAAACTACAAGAAATAGAAGAAGGCAAAAAACGAATATCATCTATAACATGACCATACATAGTCCGAATCGGTCTAATCCCATTGATTGCCTGTATAACTCGCAAAGAATCACCTTCAATCACCATCTGATGAATGCTGAGTTCTTTGGCAAAGCTAATTGCTCTACACGCAACTAAGGCCTCAATCAAATCCACTCAACCTGGAAACCGCACTTTCTCGCTTAAGGCGGCGATGATCTGACCCTCCCAACCTCTAATGACCACCCCGATACCTGCACTCACCTGATCACCAAACACAGCACCATCGAAATTGATTTTATAAAAGCCAAAGTTAGGTGGCTTCCATCGTAGATCCTCACTTCGACCAACCACCCGACGAATCGGCGTCTGCACATCCTGGAATTCGTGGAGAAGCTCAAGCTCATTTGGACTACTTCATCTACCTTCCATGAGGGTTGTCCCATTCGCAACCTGTTACGTCGCTCCCATATACTCCAAGCCACCATAGCAAACCGAGTAAACAGATCAAAAGAACCATGCGAACACGGGAATTGAACAATGTCCGCAAATGTAGAAAATTTTTTAGTTCGAATAAAATTAAAGCGAACATCCGTCTGCCATATAGCCCTTGCAACGTCACAATACCACAAGGCATGGATATTGTCTTCAAGGTAGGTTCTACAAACATCACAACAGCCATCGGACACCACCTGACGCTTATACAAATTGAGTTTAGTGGGCAAAGAATTTCGAACCGCTCTCCACAGGAAGTGCCTAACTTTGTTAGGTACCCGAAGCTTCCAAATGCCATTCCACAGACTTTTCCCTGCCTCCATATCGACGGACTAGCTTGCTCTTGTCGCTGTAACCTGGATAGCAACCGATCGCACTTTTAACCGTATATGCACCATCCGACGACATTTGACCAAATCAAAGCATCTGCAGCTCCAAACAGGCTAACTGGGATACTTTTAATGGCTGCTGCTTCCCACGGATAGAAATGCTGATCAATAAGAAAATTGTTACCAAATGTATTTTCTGTTCTCGATTTTAAGACGCTAAATTTTTTTAGTAAAAAGCAGCTCTGCACTTTACGGTACTTTTGGTTTGGTCATTCGCACTAGCACTGGATGGAATAACTCTTAACAAAAAGAATGGCATTCTCATATAGTAAAAGAGAGAAGCAAGAATACAAGAACTAAGGAATTTCGTACATAGGTGTCATGATGGACAATACATATAAAAGAAATTAGATACATGAATTATTACATCGGGCATCCCCAAGAAGTAATTTGTATTTTTTGTTCATGTGACATGAACCATGTGTAAAGGAATTAATAAAATTCTCAAGAAAGAAACTGGTTATTGTGTGGTTCTTTGACAAGCAATATCCTGAACTCAGGCTTCAAGTCCTGGCAGCTAAGAGGGCCATGCCACTTGAGTTTCAACCTGAATGAAAAAGAAAGATAAGCAAAGCAAATTCAATTGTGTTACACATATTTACAAATTGCAATCACCGTATTTCTTGTGTCTTTAATTATATTAAAAAACTAAATACTACTTTAGTTACTGACTTTGGCGCTAACCAAACAGCAGGATTTAAATTTTTATTGCCTCCTCCCTAGTAATCCTCTATTACTTCCAAGAAATGTTCAACACCGTGGAATTCAATCTAGTCCCTGTTCACCAAGGGACATTCTTCTGTCACATAAAGGATCCATGACAACAAACCCAAAATTACCAGACTTGAAGCTCGAAACATACTCTTATTAGAGTTTCTTCTGTAATCGTAATGTTCTTTGTAGGCCACATCCACTAGTCCAAACAAAATCTACAACTTTATTTATTCTTTTACTTTTCTTTCATTCCAAGGTCAACAATAAGCTACAAAATGGTGGGTTAGGTCTCCCCCTTGTATTGATAATTGCCAATGATGAAAGCCTACAATCCAGGCAGTTTCATCCAAAATACCTTTGGCTTCTTCCATTAATTAAGCAAAACTGTTGCAATTTGATTAACTATGTGAATGCTTCTCGCACTTCTGTGGGTAGCTACAAATCAGGCTCAGATTTGCTGAGTGGTGAAAAATAGTGCTCTACCATGTCTTTGGACACTTGTTCCAACCTCGGAGGATTCCACTGCATATAAAACATGACAATTCAACAATTAAAAAGTAATTGATAGACAATTATCTAACTATAATAAAAGAATAGCAACCACCGACAAATCTGATTATCAACAATAGAACTCCAGTCTTCCACAGTACCATCTCCTCTTACAACAGCTTGCTTTGTTTTTTTAAAAAAATAATTTTAGATTGGATTCTTAAATGCAATATTTGCAATATTGCTTCCCCACTTGTCCAAAAGGCAGATAATACAAGCTGATGATACCATCAGTGCCAGGTCCTTGTCTACCATTTGTGCCCGAACACCCTTCAGAAAAAGTAAAAAAAAAAAAAAAAAAAAAAAAAAAATCTAACTAGGATCATGAGGGATTGTTTTATTAAGATGATAATCAGGAGAATTTATACCTCACAAAAATCTCTGGAAATCTGATTAGATATCCCTTGCAGTGACATTTGGCACTCACATATCAAGCACTGATCAAGGGTCTGAAATCTACCTTCTCATGTCTGAGCCAGCATGGTGGTTAGGTCGTAATCAAATAGTTTCTTAAAGGGGAGGATTAGGGGACAAGGGAAAAAAGGCCCAGTTCTGAGTATCAGGGACTCATAGATTTCAAAGAAACCTTCAAGCCTAATGGTGAAGCTTCCTTAAGTCTCCTTAGGGTGGAAATGCACCATGCATCATTTGTTTTACTTGTCTCACTCCTGAGAGAATTGTTTAATTTAAAAACTCAATCACAACTCACAAGGTTCATCCAGAAAAGTATAGGTAGTAACAATTTACAGAAATACCCACATATTTTGTTTCATTTTATTACCATAAAGTTGGTAATACTAGTACGCGACAATCACAACTCATACAGCCCAACCTTCAGGTTAGTACTTAAGAGACTTAACACACACTATATATAGATATAGTCCAAAAAGTCAAAAGGAAGAAGTAACCAATTCAAGACACACTTCCATTATTTGTATTTTTTTCTTTTTCTTTTTCTTTTTTACACATGCTTTGGGTTGGTCTTGAACCCATGACCTTAGCCACCATCCCATTCTTACGTTAAGAAGTGTCATTTGAGCTAGGGCTCATTAGCAATTCCATTAACTGTATATAAAATGTATCCCTACAAAATTGCTTTCCAATCAACTGTGAGGTAGCTAAAGACATTCATCATAATGCTGTTAAGTCGTATTTTTTAAATTCAATAAAATGATTTTGGCTATATGGCTGCTTCAGTCTTTCTAGCCACTTGTAAATATGAAGATGACAGGAAACATCTACAGGGTACTCAAATCGACTAATTGAAAAGTGTCTCCTTGATAAAGCAATTTGGTTTGTCATGCCTAAAATTTTCTGTTACTTTCTTTCGTACCATCAATTTTAAAAATAACAGAAAGAGATTTGAGTATGAAATCAGACATGTTGAACATCTTGTTCCATACAAAGTATCATGGAAATCTGTTATATTGTAATGGGTCAATACTTAATAGTTCTTAAAAAAAAAAAAAAATGCAAATCAACATGTTCTTACCAAGGAATCTATATTTTCTTCAACTGTGTCATGGCTGAAACATTTATCAAGTATTTCAATCCTAGACAAAATTGCATAATAAATAGATCAGCATTTTATATCTGCTACGTAAATACTCACACACCTGAGGGGATAATAGACATACCTGTGAAGTTCACTTATATTATCTAGATAGACAAGGTCACTATATTTTTCTAAAGAAGTTTCAATGACAGAAGGATCATCAGTATCCAATTTCCCAAGTTGTTCTTCGATTAATGCAAGCTTCTGTGGAAAAAAGGAGGCAATACTATGTTATATAAACAGGAAAGATGAATAAAGCAATGAAAGGGTCCAACAATCTTAACTGAGCTATGCGCATAATGTGTAGCAAGCCCACAAGAAATCATTTCTGCTCCATTAAGTTTTTGTCCTGTGAGACCCAAGTACTCCCCTGCAAAAAAGAAAAGATACAAACTATATAAGAATTTAATTGAGAAGCAAATACAGGTGTCATCAATGATTCATCCTACTAATTGGTTTCTCATTTATCAAGTCCTAATTACATTGTCAACATTGCTTGATATGTAGAAAGGGTCAAGTTAACTCCACAAGTTGCTTGGAAAACAACGTTGAATAAAGTCACCCAGCTATCCAAAGTAAACTTTTGTATTAGAATATTTGTCATTGCAACATCTACTTTCAGTATAATGGTCACAAAGGAAGTGACACCTATGGTGCAATGAAACCAAATGCAGCTCCTCGTATGTCAACTACCAAGAGCCATAACAGTGCCTCAACACAAATTTTAGACTTCAGAACTTTTAAAGCAATTTGCTAGAGCTTGTTATCCAACATCCACACAACAAATTAATGACAGGAGTCCTAATGCAATTTGTATAAAGAACATTGCTGAACCAACTGCCACTGTGTGATTCTAGAGATGAGGAGCATACTTCAAAATAAAAATATTTTTGCAGAGGCACTGCTTTCCCACATTCACTCCATTCCTATGTGAAGACTGAGTGATTTGATTTTAGAGGTCTTGTAAAAATTTCTTGTTCATAAATCCCTTAAAATTTCGTCAATGCAACATTACAAGAAAATCATAAAAGATTGAGATAAATTCACATCAGGGTAGAACGTTCTTCGCAAAAACAATACTTTACATGATGTTTTTATCGGACTTACGCTAGAACCAAAATAGTCCAAATCAACAAAACCATGTGCAAGAAATACAGTGAAAAACTACAATCCACTACATGCATACCGAGGTGACCAGGTAGATGTGAGAGGAAAAATGATGCACCAACATCGGGTGGAAACCAATTAGAGTTTTAGTAGTAGCAATTGTGAGAATAAATTATTTTTGAACCTATCCGAGCATGATGTATAGCAAATAAGGAATCAAAACAAATAAGATATTCAACACTATTTTCCCCATCACATAAATATGCAAAAGGAATCAAAATATAGTTTTCATTCCTAGATTGTGATACCTTAGATTACATAGATTGAATAAGTGTGTGTAGTGTGGACAAGTGCTAAGTCTCACATCAGGTGTTTTCTAGGTTGAACTGGGCTATATATTGATTACGAAGAACCTCGGTTGTAACTCAACTAGTCCTTTTGGACTACATATTGAGTCGAAACAAATGGTATTAGAGTCAACAAAGTCAACGTGGGACTTGACAAGAACATTAGGAATTGAGTGGAAAGATTGTGATACTCCAAATTATGTGGATTGGATAAATGTGTTTGTGCAGAGATGTGTTAAGTCATACATAGGGTGTTAACAAACTTGGGCCGCTATATCGAGATCACAAGCAATCCCAATAGTAACTTGACTAGTCCTTTTAGGGTATAGCATAGATGTGGCTAGTGCTTCCTTGGGTCATGACAATATGCATATGCTAATGAAATTAGAGGGTCATACTCCTCAATTATCTAATAAAATCGGGCGCTAAATTTCCTATAATGAAATTAAATAATTAGTCTAATTTAGGGGTGCAAAATAATTAAAAATTTTCTTCCACAAAAGAAAGTTAGTGAGGAAAAAAATTGAAACAATCATCAAAACCAACGAGTTAGATAAGAGAAGAAAAGGATGAAAGTACATGCAAAGTTCCTACATACGGTTTTATCGGTTGCAACCCTAAACTTCCCAAGGATTGAAACTCCAGCCCCACCACCCATAGTAATGCCATTCAAAAGAGCCACATGCATGGAGATTATTATTACACTACCATGAATATACTAGGTTCGACTAATGTAGTTATAATAAACAGAAAGATAATGTCCAATATTCTACCATAGGGACTTGGGGCAAATAAAAATCACCCCCACATGAAAGGGAAAAAAATGATAATAAAAAAGAAACAAATCGAGACTTTTGAGTAGATACCATAGTTCCCTAAACCAAACCAGTGGCTAATTTAACATAAGTACGAAAGGGGAAAGACCTCAAAATTTTGGGGAAAATTTAGGAAATCCATGTATGATAGCGAGAAGGAAGGATAAAATAAAAATAAGAGGAATGTCAAAATACAGTGGTAAGAATGTAAAGAAATTTGTTCAGTGCTAGAAGAGGAGCCAAAGATCAATATACTAACAAAACCAAGTATCTTTTGATAATTTGATAGTTGAGGGAGGGGGAAATTGAACCTTGGACGTCTTGGTTGGAAACACTAGGACGTGCTAGCTGAGCCATAAGACTCTTAGCCATAACAAAACCAAGTATCTCAAAGAAAACTCTCCATAAATGACCTTATCAAAGCTATATTGATGGTAATATAACACTCCAAACTGAAGTGCCCCCAATATATTAATCACTATGCTTAAAAAAGAAAGAAAGAAAAGTAAAACTTACATGTGGCTTCAAATATGTACCTAAAATGTATATGTAAGTATATAACGTTCTAAAAATTCCTTACAATCTTCCATTTTCCCTGCATAGAGTTAACCAATGGTTAATGGATGATTCTAGTGAAGAGACAAGCACCAACTCCATAACAAAGATTAGCAACTTAAAGATTTGTGAAGTACTTAAGTATAAAGTTTTCTATAGCTTTATCAATAACTGACCATCACAAAACATTCTGGATGCACCTCCATACTTTATTGATAAAGTGTCACAATATCTCCGCCAGCACAAAATGCCCTGCCACTGCCCTTCAGAGAATGCAAAACAATGTTTAAGTTTTTAACTAGTTCTTGAGCAAAAAATAATCTTAACTAAACTTTATCTTTCCCACTAGAAATATTACATGTAAATGAATCCAATATCTGATAATAGCATAGATGTTTTTACCTTCATTGCCACAAAACCAATATCTGGATTATTTTCCCAAGATGTATACAACTTTTGCAATCTAGCCCCCTAGAAACCAAAGACAACTCATTAAAAGACCTACTTGGTAAAACAGAACAGCACAAACCCATATAACAAAATCAAAGAATATAAATTTTTGCCACTAGGGAGAAAAACAATAAGTCTACTTGCACAATAAAGTCCACAACTTTTTCACAACAGTTGAGTTTGCAAGTTTTAATGTACAAATCATAATTTGCCACCTCAACAAGTTGTGAATTTAGTTGTGTCTCTAGCTTTAGTCAGAGCAAACTCAAGCCATATAACTATACATAATAATAGTTGTCAATTTAAATACCATAAAAACAATAACCCAAGTAAGGTTTTCAATTGAACCAATTGGAGGGTATATAACAACACAGATACAGAGAATTATACAATTCCAAACACCATAAAAACAAAGACCCAGATAACAAATCTTTCAACTGAGCCAATCTTACAAATTGGGTACCAACCCAATAGCCAAAAACACAAACACACACAGAGTATCTAGTAAAAAACACACCATTGCAGTACTAAGACAATTGAGCACAGAAGGCCTGTTCAGAATTGCGGTTCTAGACCAAGCTTTGCCCTCAACCAATACCTGCAGAGAGAGACAGAGAGAGAAAGAGAGTTAGTGTGTGGGGGTTAAAGAAAGAGAATAGACAAAAGGGTATTCTTGAAAGTTGAAACTGACTTGGTTGTCAAGTTCATCGGTAATAGCAGTGTCCGGAAGAGAACAGAGATTCCTTGTGTGGTATTGGTTGAGGAAACGAAGACTGAATGTGAAGATTGTTGCGCCTCTGCAACAGGGCTGCCTTAAACCTCTGCATCATTTAGCTCACCCGCTCTTTCAAATTCTGCTCCAACACAACACAACCCAAGCTCTCTACTCTCTAGTGATAAATTGATAATAAACAATTCTGAGGAAAAAAATTAAAAAACTATGAGAAGAAGAAGAAGAAGAAGAAAAATGCTGAAATATTATTTTTATACCTAAATTTTAAAATATTTATTTTTTAACCTTTAACTTGGCAAAACATTCTTTTTAAAGTCCTTCTGTCTATGACCGTATACATGGTTATCAGAGTATTGACTTATATCCGACTTGGACTAAACTATTTTATTTAAAAGAAATTATAGAATTGGCACACTACACACTTGATAACAACTTTTTCAAAAGGATGATATAACCCTCGCTTTGTTTGAGAATAATTTATTTTTGGTAGGTTATTTATACAACGTGAGATAAAAAATAAAAAATTAGTTTATTTTTAAAAAATAAAAACTTATTTACATCTAAGGATAGACTTAGAATTTCAAACTAGAAAGGGTCAGAGTAAAAGAAAAAAAATTTATAAATAGGCATCCATATAGTATTAACAAATTATAAATACATAAAATCATTATTACTTAATACACTAAAATACAATTATCTACCAAAAAAAAAATTAAATACTAGGCTAACTAGGATTTTTATTTTTATTTTTTAAACTTAGAGTATTCATAGTAGTGGTGCTAAAAAATTTAGTTTTTAGCACCCGAAAAGACTAATTTATCTATTTTTCCACCCCATTTTACAATACACCCAACATCAAATGTTCTTATATTCTAATTTTTTCCCACTTCATTTAAAATATTATAAACAACTCATTAAAATAATAAATAAAGAGAGAGAATTTGAGTTTTTTAATTGAAGGTAGAGAGATAATCTTAATAAAATATTGTATTTTATTTTTAAGAACTTGCTACGGCCAATTGATATTTATACTAGCTTACTGTAGTAGCAAAAAATTTAGTTTTAGCTTTTCCAATAATACATTGTTTTTTGGTGATAAAATATTTTTTTGCTAAAATATAATCAACATTATGAATGTTTAATTATTTTGTTTAAGTTTTTGGGTTGAATAGTTGCTAGTTAGAGAGGAGGGGGCAAAAGTTTTGGTATGGGGGCAACTACAAAAATAATGTATATAATTTGCAAAAATTTTAAAAAAATTAGACCCGGGGCTCGGGCCCCCACACCGGTCCGTCCTTGTTTACATTCTTATCGCAATGGTCATTCTACAAGTACAAATTTTTGTGGGGTGGAGGGTAAGAGTCGAGTTCAAATCTCTAGGAGAAAGTTTCACACACATATATATTTAGATGATTTTAGAGTAGAATTTCTATCTTATATATAAAAATAAAAAATAAAAACTAAAACTTATATTATTCATGAAATAAAGCAAAAACAAAAGAATAGTTTGGGACCCACAAATAATAGATAATTTAAACTAAAAACTAGCTTACAATTGGTTACCAAACACACTCGAATCGTAAAAATTCTAGTCAATATAATTCTTATGTAAGGCCATTCTATCCAACTTTCCTCACTTCCTCTTGCATTAGGCAAAACACAAAACACAATAAACCTTCATTCCATGACATTAAGGGTCCGTTTAGTAGAGGAGTTTGAGTAATATTGTTTGAGTGTTTTTGATATACGTGTGGATGAAAAAGTGTGTAAAAATGTGTGTAATGGTGTTTAAAATGTGTGTTAGAACTTACTTACCAAACAGGCCCTAAAACCCCAATGTCCAACCCCGTCATAGCCGCACCCTCAACCAAAGAAGTTCAAAGGAGTAATATTCTCTCAAACCTAATTACCATAATAATTTAAAAGTGATATAAAAGAGTAAGTATAGTGACACATACAAACTCAAATTCATAACATGTTTAGGTGTCATATTGTGATTGGTACACCTATTTTTTACTAAGTACATGTGGTGTTATGTGTAAATGCTAAAATTTAATCACAATTTAACACCCAAACGGCCAAACATATTATAAAATTACATTTTATTAAAAAAATTTATAAAATTACATGTAAATGTTGGTATATGATTGAATTGATAATATAATATATTTTTACAAAACTTTTACAAAAATTAGCAAGATATTTTAATTTTTGCCTGTAAGTTTGGCTTTTATCCCAAGAAATAGAATCCCCACATTTATACTTTTTTTTTTAATTTTTTTTTTTGCAACCCCTCATTTTTTTTTTTTTTGGTACTTTAGTATTTAGGGAGGTGCCATTAAACCAAGGTTATCATAAAGTAAAACAATTACAGAGTCCATCATTTTATTTATTTATATTTTTCTAGGGACATTCGGATGGTAGACTTAAATGTATTTGAAGGACTTGAGTAAAACCCAAGGTACCATCACATTCTTAATTATATGAAAAAAAAAAAAAAAAAACGTAAATGTATTTTTAATCCTTACATTTTTGTCATTTCTCGATTTGGTTCTTAAACTAATTTTGCTCCTAGGTCAGACTCTAAAATCAGAAAATCGATTCTATTTTAGTCCCTGTCATCAACCTACTAACAGATAATACATATGTAATGATTTAAATACACTTTGTTTCTTTGATGTGACTAATAAAAAAAAATATTTAGCATTTTCTAAATGCCACGTCACATTTAAATTAGTAAAAAAATGTCAGCTCATAAAATTTAAACAAATATTTTTTAATCTAATTTAAAGTAAAATCATTTCTTAAAAAAAAAAAAAATCATTATCTTAGTCTTTTTTTTCTTTTTAATTCTTTTTCTTTTTCTTCTTATTTCTTTAACCTCATCAGCATAACTTTCAAAAAAATTTAAAAAAAAAATACCTCATCAGCATTTGTTAGTGTCAAATTCTCTCTTTTTAAAATTATTTTTCTTTTTCTTCTTATTTCTTTAACCTTATCTTTTTAAGTCTATTTCTTTTTCTAATCTCAAATATTCTCTCTCTCTTCACCGTCCATTGTAACTCCATGGCCAGAGCTCACAAGCTTGATGAGGAGAAAACGATCTGCCATGGACGGTATCTTGATGCGGTCTTAGTCTTGGTTCGGCGGAGTTTCCCTTGAGGGTTTTCACGTGGCAGCACACCTATTCCCGATCTGCCATGGACGAGCCACCCCAAGCCTTATCTCCTCCGCCTACGGCTTCACATGTGGTCCGATTTTCCTCTCCTTTTTCAATTGCAAAACTTTGTTCCTCTTGTTCTTGTTCTGGGTTTGTTTTTGTTTTTTGGAGAGAATGTGGAGTTGTTTGATTTTATGGGTTTTTTGTGTGTTTGTTTCCCAAGAAAATTTCTGGGTTTATGGGTTGCTGGAGATTGGGTTGGTTACTGTGTTTATGGGTTTGTTTCTCGGGTTTATTTATGGTTTGGTTTCTTGGATTTATTTTTTTGTTTTTCTGGATTTGATGGAGATTGGATTTGGTTGCTGGATTTGGATTTGGGGTTTGCTAGAGATTGGTTTGGTTGCTTCTTGGACTTGGGAAGAACATGAAGAATATTTCCTGTTAGTATTTAATTTAATTTTTTCTTCTTTTCGTTTGTGTTCTTCTGATATGGGTTTGAGTTCTTGCTTTCTTGTTAGCTGGGTTTGTGTTCTTGTGATGAAGAACAAGCTGAAGAACATGAACAACATTATGAATTATTATTATTTTTTTAATTTTCTGAGGTGGCTTTTAAAAAAAATTAAAATGCTGATGTGGCATTTAAAAAAAGCCAAATAAAATATTTTATTATTATTTTAATAGCCACATCAACATTTAATGTGCCAACAAGGCACTCTGTTTGTCCCATCAGATTTTTCTGTTAGTGGGTTGACGGCAGAGACCAAAATATAATCTGTTTTTTGATTTCAGGGACTGACCTAGGAGCAAAATTAGTTTTGGGACTAAATTGAGAAATGGCCCAAAATATAGGGACCAAAAGTGCATTTATGTCAAAAGGAAAATGAAGAACTTAAATTTTTTTATTTTTTAAAAAACTTGTTAATATCTCAAACGATCTGGAAGGTGTATTTGCATCTATTCCGTTCACAGTTCACTGCTAATAAGGAAAAGGTTCCATTGCATGGTGCATGCAGGGGCGGAGCTAGAAATTTTGGTTTGGGGGGGTCAAGTTGTGATGCTAATATATTAGTTAAGACAAACCTCTACACACACATGTATATAAATTAATTTACTAAGAGAATTTATCATTTTCTAAATTTTAATGAGTATATAAAAGTCATGTATTTCTTTTATTAGATATGTACAAAAATTTATCATTTTTTACATAGTTTAATTTGTTAAACCTCTTAAATTATATGATTTTAATATAATTTTTCTTTCTTTTAAGAGCACCATTGAAATAACTCAAAATTTGGGGGGCCAACTTCAATTTTTACATGCTACATTTTTAAAATGTAAATAATATACATACTATAAATTAATTTTTAAAATTTTGGGGGCCTTGGCCCCCACCTTTGTGTGTGGCTCCGCCACTGGCGTGCATGGTGACACAATCTGTAACTGGCATGTTGACACATTGCATGGTGGTGACACAATTTCTAACTGTAAGAGGTTGCTCTATCATCATCATCGATCATCACTCTCACCTCTATTTTCGATTACCGTACGTCACTCTTCCATCTTGCTTCCACAACCCATAGTTTTCTTTCTCTCTATATATATCACCATTCCATGTTTCAACTTCTCCTTCACTCTCTATGTATCTAGTTCTCTAGCTTGAAGAACCACACTTTTCAAATGGCAAAAAACCCAGTGACAGTCCTAATCACTGGCGCGGCTGGTATATATACCATTCCTTTCTTATTATATGACTTTATTTTCAATATATACTCTTTTGTTTTGGAAGCTTAGAAAATGTGGGAAATGGCACAATATGATTTTCAAATGATGAAATATTTATTTATTATTCATTATGAATCTTATATTATATATGATAAAGAAAGCAAAACCGCCTCTCAACTAAGTCTAGCACAACCATTTAGCTTGGTTGAGGTGGTTCAAAGTGGGTCTTGCATTCAATGGAAGTTTCATTCTCATATTTTTCCTTTGATTGGAAAACAAACAGATGGATAGGTTCTTTTATTTCATTACATTTTTTTTTTTTTTGGTCTCAAATGTTGCCAAAATTTATCTACAAACAATATTTTAATTATTTATCTTCAAAATTATCCATAACTTCATTTGGAAATCCTGTTTTCTATTCAGTTCACGACTTCCAGCAATGCTGTTCTATGATATAATTCTTAATGCAACTGTTTAAATCCGCAGTTATCTTTGTGTGATGAGTTTAAGTGTCATTTTTGTAGATAATCTAAAGAAGTCCTAAAAGTTTTAGGTGCTTTGTTGTTGTTATAATCATTATTATCTTATTATACATTGTAGTCTTTTCCAAATAGTGGGAAAGAATGAAAATTGAAAGAAAAGCTTGATTTACAACAATATGACTGTTGTTACATGTCAGTAATTATGTTAAGGAGCAAGTGTATTTAATTTTCAATTGTAAACGTTGGCGATTCTATCTTCTAGACATGATAATATATAGTTTTTGTATCTGTGGCTCAAAATTTTGATTTTGTTCAACAGGGCAAATAGGTTATGCCATTGCTCCAATGATTGTGAGGGGAATCATGCTGGGTCCTGATCAGCCTGTGATTCTGCACTTGCTTGATATTGAACAGGCGGCTGAATCCTTGAATGGGATAAGGATGGAATTGACTGATGCTACCTTTCCTCTTCTGAAAGGTGTGTCCGTTATCTCGAGAGTTAATTCTAGGTAGGTAGAATTATTCTCTTCCCTAAGGTTTCTTAACTCATGTCAAGAATATGGTTCAATAGGTGTGGTTGCTACCACAGATGTTGTTGAAGCTTGTAAAGATGTCAATATTGCCGTTATGCTTGGTGGATCCCCACGGAAGGAAATTACGTTGAGGAAGGATATGTTGTCTACAAATGCGTCTATTTACAAGGCTCAAGCTTTGATCTAGGAGGAGCATGCTGCTGCAGATTGCAAGGTGACCATATAAATGCACTTCAGAGTGTAGATATAAGATTTTAGAGATACCCATTAGCTTGTAAAAAACTATTGATTTCAGCATCCTGTTCTGTTACCATTAGCTTGTAGAAATATGTCCCGGTACATTCCTCATCTCACTTGTTAGAATTATGGTTAAGTGATTAAACTTATCATTTCCCGAGAGCTTAAGCTTTTAGGATAATCAGTAATTTAACATGGTATTAGAGCAGGAGATCTAAGCTCAATCCTTGTTTTCACTCTACCTCCTATTTTAAAATGTTAAATTCCTACTTGTTGGGCCCCAACTTATTAAGAGGAAGTTTAGGGTCACAAGTGAGGGGGAGTGTTAGAATTATGGTTAAGTGATTAAACTCACAATTTCCTGAGAGCTTAAGCTTTTGGGACAATCGTTAATTTAACATCACTATCATTTCTTGTTCATACTCTTTGGCATGGCTCTATTGCTTCTATTCTATTCAGTAGTAATTGCTTTGTACCATGCCTTTTGGCATGTTCTCTGACCTTACCTGCTTTGGTTGTTGTTGCAATCTGAATGTCTATATCTTAGTTATTGTCACCGGAGGGACGCTTGTACTCAAGTTAGTAACGTTGTTGAGCAACCTGATCTAGAGTTCCTTTAAATCTTAAGACTAATTGATCAGATATTCTTTATATGTCATGGTGTTTAAATACTATTTCACTAGAAAGAAAATATTTCAAAGTCACTGAAGAGAAGTGTCTGTCCTCTCTGTCAAGATTAGAGAAGTATATGTAACCAGATAACTAGTTCCCCAGCCCTGTCTGCCACTCTGAAAATAGCAGAAAAAGAAACTGTTATCAAAATGTACCATTTAGGTCAATCTTTAAAATTCAAAATATTTGTGTTTGTTTGTTTATTAATCCTCTCAAACATTTTGTCTTTATGTGCTATTGTTGACAACATAATTGTGCTTTTTCAAGTCTAGTATCCAACTTATTATGAACATGTTTAGTGAAAACACGGATTTCCAACAAGTCTGTTTCCAACTTATTTGTTCAACTCTATGACAACGTGCATCCCCTTACTCACCTCGTAATCTATA
Source organism: Quercus dentata (assembly GCA_028216015.1). Classification (NCBI taxonomy): domain Eukaryota; kingdom Viridiplantae; phylum Streptophyta; class Magnoliopsida; order Fagales; family Fagaceae; genus Quercus; species Quercus dentata. The sequence continues at coordinate 35,237,126 of CP116447.1, forward strand.
AAAAAATATTATATAAATATTCAGCAAAAACCAGATTTCTACTAATTACAAATGTTGGAAGATTGAAATATTTTAGAGAGTTTTTTTTTTTCCTCAATGCTGTGCAGTTAATTTTGGAATTGATATTGTTGACTAAGTTGATGCGTTTTCATTGCATATATTATGCAGGTGTCAGTTGTTGCCAACCCAGCAAACACTAATGCCCTTATCTTAAAACAATTTGCTCCTTCAATCCCAAAGGAAAACATCACATGCCTAACACGACTTGATCACAACAGAGCATTGGGCCAAATAGCTGATAGGCTAAAGGTTCATGTTAGTGATGTCAAGAACGTAATCATCTGGGGAAATCACTCTACAACTCAATATCCGGAAGTCAATCATGCGACTTTCACCACCAGAAATGGAGAGAGACCAGTCAAAGAACATGTTGCTGATGATCATTGGTATCTCAACATATCCAACATGTTTATTTATTACTACTTTAACATGTTTAAATTACTTGGAAACATGGGTTGATAAACTACTTTAAACTTTTCAAATGGGAGGTATAGTAACATAGGGTTCAAATTCAGAACACATAACATGATAAACTACTACTTGTTCTAAAAGTTTATTATTAGGAAATGGTAAATTTAATTATTTAATTATTGTTCTAGCATAACTTGTATCTAAGTCAACTACATAATGTTATCAACATTCAGGATTTTGGTAATTGTAGCATTCCCTCCCCCTCAAAATAAGTAGTGATTGGTCATCCATAAAGAGAAAATTGACCTAGTGAAATTATGGCTCTCCTTAGATTATCTTGCTTCTTTTAGGCAATAGCTTCAGGTGTACTGTCAAGTAGTATCTACATGCCAATTACCTAACCCAGGGATCCCAATTTTTAGGGTGTAGGCGGTTACAATTTTTATACTTGTATTTGTACTTATCAAAAAAAAAAAAAAAAAATTTATATACTTCAATTCGTCTTGAGAATCCTGTTAGGACCTGGCTTTGATATTGAAAAATCATTAAACAACAAAGTTTTAGGTTGGAGTGGGGTAAAGCAGTGTGCATGTTGAAATTTTAGGTTGCAACCCTTTGCAGGATCTTCAAAAACCTAGTTATGTTGACAATATTCACATCTCTAAGCATCCTTGTCCACTATTTACTCTGCTTCACTCCCAACAAGTCTCTTTTCTTTTTCTTTTTTAAATAAATAAATTTTGTTTGTCATAGGTTAAAAACCGAGTTCATCACCACCATGCAGCAGCGTGGTGTAGCCATTATCAAAGCTCGGAAAGCATCAAGTGCATTTTCTGCTGCAATTGCTGCTTGTGATCATATACGTGATTGGGTTTTGGGACTCCCAAGGTTGATTCTCTTTCACCTCAAATAGCATTTGATCATGCTGACCTTAATTATTTGCATTTGAGATTCTGTTTTTTGTTTTTTTAATTACTATCTTTTGTAATTCTTCCTTTGGCTCTGTCATTCAGGGAACATGGGTTTCCATGGGAGTGTATTCTTATGGTTCTTATGGGCAGGGACGGAGGCACGTTATGCTTTGCCCCCAAAATTTTTTAAAACCTGTATAATAGTAGGAAGAAATAGGTCTCACACTTTCTCATTTAAGAGCTGGGCCCCCTATGAGAAAAACTTGGCCCCTCCTCCAATACGTAGCCATAAAAATGCCCCAACCCAAATTCCTACTTTTCATCTTTTTGACTTTTCCTTCATTCTCTAAGACATGTCAGCCATATCCCACATTTTTTTTCTTGAGTGAGGCCATATCCTATAGCTATTCAAAGACCTATGTTGTCTTGGTGTGGGAATTATCATTAGAGAGTAGAGAGATTGTGAGGGTACAGTATTAGACTATTAGTAGGAATGAAATTGATTTTGAATTTAGTAGAGAAGAATGAAATTGATTTTGAATTTATTTTTGACCATACTTTGCTATTTATTTTATAGTTGCTTATAGTGACTTTGTTATATTTGATTTCTATAAATATTGTTTCTTGTAAATGTAGTCTAATTTTAGTTAGATTTAATGTTTTTTTCTAAAACTAATGCAGGAAGACATGTATATATGTCATACTTCGTATTTTTCTTGAATTGCAAATCAATATGATAATATTACCTTGGCCCCCCAACCAAAAATTTCTGGCTACGCCCGCTTATGGGATTCCACCTGGCCTTATTTACTTTTTTCCTGTTAAATGTGAGAAAGGAAATGGTCAATTGTGTAGGGTAAGTTCTGGCTTCTATATGTTGTAAATGTAACATCTTCTTTCCTTGAGAGTTGAACTTACTTCCAATGTTTCAGAAATTACAAATCACTGTAACTTTGCATGGAGGAATATATGTTGTTTTGTCAATTATTTCTTAGATCTAAGTAACGGTATTAACGAAGGTAGATGTTGAAGAGAGCAAGAATATATTTTTGGAATAGTATGGACTGTCACAATAACATGCACAAAACTCGAACTCCCAGCTACCAACGAGCAATCAATAACGATTAAAGAGGTGAGAGTAATATAATTGAGGATTCATGAATAAATAGTTATAATTATGAGAGCCTACTATAGTTTTGTGTCAACATTTTATATTCCAAATTTTTTGTGAAATGGTCTAAATTTTATGATATTACCTGCATGATATGAGACTATTTCAAAGGCACTCAGTGTTTGGTACTTGTTTATGCAATGGCAGGGCTCAAGATTGATGAGTACTCAAGAGCAATGATGGATGCAACAGTAAAAAAGAACTCATTGAGGAAAAGTCCTTGGTCAAGTCATGCCTAGAGTAATAATGAAGACAACTTAATAGAAATACATGAAAAGGAAAAAGGAGTTCCAGTTTCCTTTGCAACTTTATGTACAACTTTTATCTCACGTATAAGCATTATTAGTTTTGGAACAATGTCGAAACAAGATGTGTCATTCTGATTTATCTTTTCTCATGTGTTGGCAAAAGTGTAGACGAATTCACCAAGCACCTCCCCAATAATTAGTTTGTTGCCTTTTAGATACGAGTTCTATGTCATTGATCATGTGTTTTCATTCATTTTCTAATTAGTCATTTAAAGTTTATATTAATTATTTTGAAAGTCCTATAAAACTACTATATTACATGTAATGCATGTGTACTTGTAGTTAATAGTAAAATCGAAACATTTGCTTTTGGGAGTAATTACGCTCTCTTCCTTTGAAGTTTGGGGAAACCACAATCCATCTCAAATTTGAAGGGAAAAAACAGTCAACCTTAAATATTTTGTTTATAGGAAATGTCATTCATTGCCTTAATTCCCATGAAAGGTCAAGCTAAGATGTGGGTGTGTTTTCTCAATCAAACACCATAAAAAGTAAAAACCCGGATAACATATCTTTCAACTCGAGCCAATACTTACACATCGGTGACAACCCAATAGCCAAAAAGACGTACCGCAGGCGAACAAAAGTATCATCCAAAGTGAGAACACATACCATTGCGGACTAAGACAATTGAGCACAGAGGGCCTGTTCGAACCATTGCTCGGACCAAGCTTTGCCCTCAACCAATACCTGCAGAGAGAGAGACAAAGTGAGTAGACAAAAGGGTAATCTTGAAACCGACTTGGTTGTCAAGTTCATTAGTAATAGCAGTGTTCGGAAGAGAACAGAGAGTTCTTGTGTGGTATTGGTTGAGGAAATGAGGACTTTGAAGACACGGAATTAGTCCTCTACTTTTAATTAGTGCCTAAAAAAGATGGGTAAAAATTGAGATCATCAAAATCCTATAAAAAAAATTGAGATAAAAATGTCATTAACAATTATATATTATAATATATTAATAAGTTTAAGGGAGATAAATAAAATTTTTCATCATTTTTAAGGTGATATCTTGTGATTAGTGCATACTGCATACTAAAAGTAATGCTAATGACAGATATTTGTTCAATTAACAACTTAAATAGTGAAAAAAAAGTTATTAAGTTACAATCTATTTTGTAGAAATTAGCAATATATATTAATCAATAAGTATTGTTACGCAATAAATTTTTCGATCTTTTTTTCATAATTGCTATTAAAGTGACAGATTGTGAATTAGTGTACATTAAAAATGATGCCAATACTAGTCCCAACAATGAAAGTGACGTTACATTAATCATAATCTACCATCTCAATTGATTGTAAAAAAAGTTGTGAAATTTGCCTATCGGTAACAACAATAATTTTAGTTTTTAAAGGGTTTAGTCCTAATCTCCCTTTGATCCCCAGTCCCAATAGCAAGCCAAAGACAAAGTCTTAACATCTCCTTTTGTCAACATCTTTGTAGAACCCATGTGAAACCCCACCTCTCCCTTCCTCACTATATTCCCATCTCCAAATATGATACATATATATCTCAAACTTTCTGGAAGTAATTTAATGAAAACGCAAAAAAAGGGAGAAAAAAAAGAGTATTCAAAATGACGAGCATGGTGACACATTTTTGTAATTGGTACCATTCTTTTCTAGGGATGGCAATGGGGCGGGACGGGGCCGAAGGATGAGATCTTCACCCCCGCCCCGCATGGATTTTTCTTGCCCCATCCCCGCCCCGCCCCGCATGACGGGGAAAATTTCTTGCCCCATCCCCGCCCCTTAAGGCCCCGCGAAGACCCACGAAACCCCGCCCTATACCGTAAAACTTTATTTCTTATTAATTTTCCCTACAACTATTACCATTTTTTCAAATAAAATGACATATTTCAATAATAAAAATATACTTGAAATTATAAATAAATTTATCCTATCAAATCAAACTAATTTTTAGCAAAAACTAAATAATATTATCTAAATGTTTAACAAGACAATATCCCTGACCCTCATCATCTTGTTCTCCAAAAATTAAAAAACAAAAACCCAGCTTGTGAAATAGATATGGATTTTAACAAGCATAAAGAAGCAGTGTTGTTAAGCAGCCAAATGCCCACACAAAATCACAAAAACAATGACACGGACACATATTTAGAGCCATAGACCCGTACCTCATTAAAAAAAAAAAAATATTATGTTCATGATGAAAAGTAAGTTGAGAAAGATCGCATGAATCATGAATGAAATCAACAATTCAATAGTATATAAATTTGTTTCTAATAAAGACAAAAAAAAAAGTTAAAATTGGTACCTTATTTCCAATTTTGCTAGAGAGAAAAAAGAGGTAGAGCCACGTTAGGTAGAATAAAATAAGCTAATGATATTTTTGTTTAAATAGTAGAGTTTTAGGGTACGATAAAATTACAATTTAACCCTTATTAATGCGGGGATGGGGCGGGGTGGGTCTAAAAAGTGTAAACCCATCCCCGCCCCGCCCCGTGGTGCGGGTCTAAAATCTCGTCCCATCCCCGCCCCACCACCTTTGCGGGGTGGGGAAAACCCGCATGGGATGAAGTGGGGAGGGGCGGGTCAAGCGGGGTGGGGAAAAATTGCCATCCCTATTCTTTTCTCATCGTTTGACTTTAGTTTCAATATTAACTCTTTTGTTTTGGAAGCTTAGAATAGAACATGTGGGAAAATAACACTATGATTTTCAATAATGATATATTTTTTTATTCTTCATTATGAATTTTATATTATATGATAAAGAAAGCAATCCTCTCAACAAAGTCTAAGCACAACCATTTAGCTTGGGTGGTTAGAAGTGGATGTTGCATTCAATGGAAGTTTCATAACTTAATTCTATAATATCCTTATCTTTTTCCTTAGTTTGATTGGAAAACAAACAGGATGGATAGGTTCTTTTCTTTGATTGAGGAGATCTCTTATACTTGTGCATCTCTTGTGCAAGTTGTTTTGGCATCTGAAATTAGTGCCTTGTTGTACAATTTTCTTTTAATATTCTTTGTCTTTTGTTCATATATTTTTGTATTTTGATGCACCATACATATGTGTATATATGTTAGAAGGTTGGATAGTTTTGAGAAGAAATCTACAAGGAACTGTTTATTGATCAGTTTGGTTTTTGAGAAAATTGAGTATCTTGTATTGCTTCAAAATGGTCTCGTTGTTTTGTTAACTATTGCTTTCTCTTGGAAGCTTATTACATACATGTGGGGCTCCGTGAAGATGGAGAAGGAACCAATGAAAGTATTGGTCATTGGTGCTTTGCAGGCATGCTAGCTCAACCGATAGTCTATTTGGTTTTTCTTGGTCCTTGCTAGAAATATTTGATTGTCTTGTTATCATCATGAAACTCAATATTAGAAATTTGAATGCTTTTTATATTATTATATATTTATTTTTGCTGAATTTCTGAAACAGTCATCTAAATTTTCATTCAAATTGACAAATATGAACGTTCTCCAAATGATAAACCCCAAATTTTCCAATTTTGTATGATTGCTTAATCTAAATTTGCTTGTATGCCTGTGGATACTTGTTTTTGTTTTCCTCATTATGGTATCTTTAGCTTATATAGATATCATTTATTGGTTTGTTAGAATCAATGGTTAAATGATAAAATTCACTTTTTCCTACCTGCTTAAACTATTAAGGCAAATGCTAATTTACCAGGTTTCTCCTTCACGGGAATTAAAGTCAAAACTAACCCCAATTGTTAACAAGTGAAATTTATGGAATTTGTTCCTTTGTATTTTTTATAAATATGTTAAAATCATCATCCAATTTTTCATGAATTTCTGTCTCAATTTCTTTAAAAATTATCTACAAAAAAGTATTTTAATTATTTTTCTTCAAATTTATCCTTAACTTAATTTGAAAATCTTGTTTTCTATTCAGTTTATGACTTCCTGCACTTTGCTGTTACGTGATGTAATTCTTAATGAAATTGTTTAAATCTGTGGTTTTCTTTGAAGATGAGTTTGATCGCCATTTCGATTTCGTAGATAATCTAAAGAAATCCTAAAAATTTTAACTGTTTTGTGTTGAAATAATCATTGTATTATCTTATACATTGTATTCTTTTTTGAAATAGTTGGAAAGAATGAGAATTGAAAGAAGAAAAAAGCTTGATTTATATCAAGATGATCATTGTCATTATGTAAAGAAGCAAGTGCATTAGATTTTCAATTCTATAGGTTTGGTATTCTTTCTTCTAGACATGATAATATATAGTTTGTGTATTTGTAGCTCAAAATTTTGATTTTTTTTTTTCAACAGGGCAAATAGGTTATGCCATTGCTCCAATGATTGCAAGGGGAATCATCTTTGGGTCCCGATCGGCTTGTGATTCTCGCACTTGCTTGATATCGCACCGACAAACATTGAAGCCTTGAAGGGGTAAAAATGGAATTGCTTGATGCTGCCTTTCCTCTTCGAAAGGTATGTCTCTTATCTTGAGAGCTAACTCTAGGTAGATAGAACTATACTCTCCCGAGGTTTCTTAAATTGTCATGAACATTGTTCAATAGAGGTGCATGCTACCACGGACATCACCTGAAGCTTGTAAAGATGTCAATATTGCTATTATGCTTGGTGGATTCCCCGGAAGGAAGGTATGGAAAGGAAGGATATGATGTCTAAGAATGTGCCTATTTACAAGGAACAGGCTTGACCTTGGAGGAGCATGTTTGCTTCGGATTGCAAGGTGACCCCATAAATTCACTTGAGTGTGTAGATTTAAGATTTTAGGGACACCCACACAGCCACACTCGGTTTGGAATATTTTCAGTTCACATTTACATTGATTTGTATTTTTGTATATATGGCTCCATTTACTTTAAAAATTAAAAGTCATGAAATTGGATGTTCGAGATGTTTTGAAGTTTAAAAAGAGGAGACATATTGGTTCTATTGATGCTTTGATTGAATTCATTGGATAAGATTGATGCTAATGGATCTCGAGACTTTTTTAGGATTTTAATTATTTATTTATTTTGTATTTAAAGAAAATTTTTATGAGGTATTTCCTTTTCTTATTTGATTGTGAAGTTATTTCCCTTCCTTCTTTAATTTAATTTCACTACAAGAGATAGGTTGATCTTAAAATTTGTTGGAATTTTTACTTCCAATGCTTCGTGTTGAATATAAGCATATCTCTCACACTTTGCTTGGTACTAACTCAAAGCAGTCTTTAAGTGCTGATTCTTGGGTTTTATCCCTCTCTCCACGTCTTGGCACTGATTCATGAGTTTTTATCCTGTTTGTTTTTATTTTACTTCCCCAAAACACATTCCCATTGAAAACTGGTCGTCCTGCTCCTGTACCACCTATTACTAGATGCCCTCTAGGCCATGATAAAAATTAGTGAATCAATAAAACTAATGATCTTAGCATCCTGTTCCATTATTATTAGCTTGTGATAATATGTCTCAAGACATTCCCCTGTCTCACTATCATTTCCTGTCCATACTCTTTGGCCTGGTGCATTGCTGCTTCTATTAGTTGTAATGGCTCTGTAGCATGCCTCTTGGCATGTCCTCCGACCATTACCTGCTTTGGTAATTGATACAATCTAAATGTCTATATCTTGGTTAATGTTACTATTTTAAGTTACATCCTGGAGGGACACTTGTGCTCAAATTAGTAATATTGCTAAGCTACCTAATCTAGAGTCCCTTTACATCATAAGAATAATTGATCGGACATTCTTTATATTGCATGAAATATAGTATTTCCGAGAAAGAAAAATCTTTCAGTCATCGGGGAGTAGTGTTTGTCCTTTCTGTCCAGATTGAAGAAGTATGTGTATCCGAATTACTAGTTCTCTAGCCCCCTCACTCACTCTAAAAATGGAAGAACAAGAAACGCCCATGAAAATGCACCATTCAAGCAAATCCTTAATACTCTAAATATTTATGTTTGTTTCTTTTGATCCTCTCAAATCTTGTGTCTCTATGTGCTACCATTGACAACATAATTGTGCATTTTTAGTCTAGTTTCCAACTTATTAATGAACATATTCAAAGAAAACCAGATTTCCTATATGTCCTGTTTCCAACATATTTATAACCAATCATATTGTCGATTTCTAACATTACAAATGTTGAAAGATTGAAATCTTTAAAGAGTTCTTTTTTTTCTTAATCTTCAATTTTATGCAGCTAATTTTTTGAATTAATATTGTTTCCCAAGTGTTTTCTTCTTCTTTTTTTTTTTTTTTTTTTTTTTTTTTTTTTTGAGAAGAATGTTGTTTCCTACGTTGATGCCCTTCCATTGCTTTATTATGCAGGTGCTAGTTGTTGCCAACCCCGCAAACACCAATGCTCTAATCTTGAAAGAATTTGCTCCTTCAATCCCAGAGAAAAACATCACGTGCCTAACACGACTTGATCATAACAGAGCATTAAGTCAAATAGTTGAGAGACTAAAGGTTTATGTTACGATGTCAAGAATGTAATATAATGTGTAATTTGTTTTTGAAATTTGTTGAAGAAAATTTGTTCCCTGTAAAAATGAAACAATTTCTACAACTATTTTCCATCGCTCTATTTCCACAAATATAACATTCTATTATTTTATATTTGGGTGTGTTTGATTGATATTTTTTCAAAGGTGGTCCATATTCTTTAACCACTATTATAGTGCATTATGTTTTCCTAATTTGTTTTTTTTTTTTTTTTTTTTTTTGTAAAACTAAATTTTCAAATTTTCACATATATTATACAAATTTCTTCTTCTCTTAATTAAGGAGATTATCATGATAATCAAAACTCATTACAAAATTATAAAATTATCTTAACCAAAATTAAAAATAAACTAAAGGCATTAAAGATAAACAATATAATAATTTATTACTAACACAATATGCAGGCACATTCAAATAGGTTACCATGTAGATTTTGTTTGAATATAAACTTAAATATTCATTTTCAAAATAACTAAAAATTAATCCAAACTAAGATCAACATAAATTGTAAGAGGAAAAGAGGAGACTTAAAAATATAACACTAAAACGTATCAACACAAAGTAGAATTATAAATATATAAATAAAATTTCATCAACTTGAGGGTTAAGAAACAATAAAAAAATTCAGCAAAAGAAAGAAAAAAATTGTGAGAGAGAGAGTATTCACTTTTTTTTTTTTTTTTTAAGCTCTTAGACGGAACCGAGAAGCTACGGTGATAAAGTTGTTCGTATTTTCTCTCTATGTGGAAAATGCAGAATGTGTAGGACACCCTCGGTGGAAAATTGCGTGGAGGAAAGTTCGTGGAAGAGGGATCTTTGATCAAATCAATTGATGTGAAGATTTTCTCTCCTTGTGGAAAATGCAAAACGTGTAGGACACCCCCGTCACCCTTGGTTGAAAATGGCATTGAGGAAAGTTTGTGGAAGAGGGATCTCGATATTATTGTTTGGTGTGGGGATGTTTCATGCACTTTCATATTCAATTGAAGCCATGACCCATGACTCAAGTCAGGAGTCAACAAAATCTAATTATTTATTATATATTTTATTTAATTAAAATATCAATTTTTATTTTTATTTTTCTCTTTTCACACATAACTATTATTCACTTTTTTTGGTCCTCAAGAAACGTAAAGAAATAATAAAAATTATCTTGCACAAGCTATTGACTTGTGTATTTGCACAAGCATTTTAGCAATATGTTTAACAACATTATATGTATTTTCACATACTTTTTTACACATACGTATTTTCAAAAAATACAAATAACGTTATTAGAACAACATTACCAAACGGCCCCCTTATTTTGCATAACTAGTTCATGATATGATGTTGGTGATTTTTGGATTTTTAGGCTTTATGTTATTTTCTATGAGCTTGTGTGAATGCTCTAATTGAACTCATGAATTTATTTATTTTTTCTATCAAATTGACAATGGGGTGGGGTAATTAAAACACATACCTTTTGCTATAAATAATAGAAAGTGTAATTTTTTTCTTTGTTAAAAGATTGCTTAGAATATCTACTAAATATTAGCTATTGCATCTGCAACCTCTATGCCCAACTTTCAAGGACATTGTACTTGAAGATATACCACTTAGGCCAATATATTCCATTAGTAAATATCAATTAAGTTATAAAACGTTTATAGAATTTATTAAAGAAAAATGCTACGTACACAATATTTTCACTACAAATCTTTGATGGTTTGTTGTTACTGGTTTTAATTTAAACCCCTACTAAAATTACTTTTTTTTTTAATCACTAATAACAACTTGTAATAACCTGTCTATCAGAATTTGTTATGAAAATATTATGAACATAAATTTCTTTTTATAATTTGAAAAGTTATTGGAGGGTAAACGAAATTACTTGTATATTCAATGGTAAGAGGCTTCGACAATGATGGACAAGTTTGGTGTGGGTGCTTTGTGAAAGATGTTTCATTCGCCTTCATATCCAATTGAAGCCGGACTCAAGCCGTGAGTCAACAAATAGCTTCCACGGCTGAGGTTCCATTCCATTATTTCCATACAAACTTGAAAATAACTTTTTCATGTAGAGTCATCCCTATTTTTGTTTCTTTGTAAGAAAAATTGATCAATTTCTTATTAAATTTAATGCACTTTGAGTGATTATCCTTCTTATTTGTTATTATTATAATTACTATTAAATAAATCAATAAGAAAGAGAACTTGATGGCCCAGTCACTATTCTTTTTCAGTCCTAAAAGCTATCAGCCTTACAAAATCAGCCCATCCAACTTATAAAAGTAGGCCAAGAAGAATAAAATTATTTCATGTAATTCCTTATTTTTTTTCATATTAAGAATGAAATTTGTGACACTTTACTAATTGCACCATTGATTTGCATCTTTTAATAAACTAGTGTATTTCAATGTATTAAAAAATTGGTTTTATGATTTTTTTTTTCATACTTTGGTCTCCTATTCACATTAGCTCATGAAGAAATTTCTATCTATTTTAACCAAAAAAAAAAAACCTACTTTTTTTATTTTACATATTCACTTTTCGAAAACACCTCACATCAGATTATCTACTTTACACTATATTTCTTTAAAATATTAATTTTTCTTGATTTTTTGTTGTTGTTTCTCTTTCTTCACAAATAACAACCACCATCCACTTTCTTCCTTCATCCTTGCCATACGTTAAGAAAGAATAAAAACTAAATATAACATGAATAATGCTAGTGTAAATTTAGACGGATATTGTAGTAATAATATATTTTTACACAATTTTGCAAAGTCCAATGTGAGTGAATTTTGGGCTTAGCTGGCTAAAATGTGATAAATTTTCTATTATACAAGTAATGATGCAAGTGCTTTGAGACTCTAAATCCTGGTTCCATCCCTACATGAGAGTGACGCATGTCATCTTAATATTGTTGTTTCAACGAAGTTTGTATCCAAATTTTTTCCTATGACTAAAAATATATGTGGATGATTTTATTAATCGCCACGTAGTGAGTTGAAAGAATTTTCCTTCAAATTAATTGAAGGTAAACTTTTTTCTTTACTATTTTGGGTGTTATATGCATTTTGGAGACAAAATATGTTTTGATGTTGTTGCATGAGACTTTATCTATTGTCTTTAGATTTTTTGTATACTCGTAGAACCATGACAGACTCATGTGATGCATGGGAATATATAATTATTTTGTGATATAGTATAATGTCTAATTTGTTCCCTCTAAAAATAAAACAATTTCTATAAGTATTTTCCATTGCTCTATTTATACAAATATAAAATTCTATTATTTTATATTTGGGTGTGTTTGATTGCTTTTTTAAAGGTGGTCCATATTATTTTAACTACTATTATAGTGCGTACCATTTTCCTAATTTGTTTGTTTGTTTGTTTTTTTTTTTTTTTTTTTTTTTTTTTTTTTTAGATCTAGACTTTCTAAGTTTCAAATATATTATACAGATTTCTTCTTCTTCTCTTAAGGAGATTATCATGATAATCAAAACTCACCACAAAATTATAATATTATCTTAACAAAAATTAAAATTAAATTAAAGGAATTAAAGATAGACAATATAATTATTTATTACTCAAAAAATTTATAGGTACATTTAAATATATAACCATTTATATTTTATTTGAATATAAACTCCAACCTCCACTTTCAAAATAACTAAATATTAATCCAAAATAAAATCAACATAAATAATAAGAGGGAAAAAGGGGAGTTGTGACGGAGACTTAAAAAATACAATACTAAAACGAATCAACACAAAGTATAATTATAAATAAATAAATAAAAGAATTTCATCAACTTGAAGGTTAAGTCTATTGTTAGCAAAAAATGGTATGCAAATATTATGATAAACATACAAACTGGTTTAATTTGGTATCTTTCAATAAAAGTGCGTTTCAAAAATTCAGCATAAAAATATGGAAACGGAAAAATAAATAATACGTGTGTCATATAGGTGTTAAACGTTTATTTTTAAAAGGTTGTGTAAAAAAATACAAAAATATTTATCATATAAATACAATATATATATATATATATATATATACTCGATTACTCACTTACAATTTTTATTGGGGTGTACTAGCTAGGGGATGAAGCATGGCAATAGGTTGTGGTAGCTTTTGTGTTTAATTTTTTGAGAGTTTCACAATTTAATAGAAAGTAATGCTAAAGACGCAAACAATTTTACAACATTTTTACAAACAGTTAATGTGAGACTATGATATGATAAATTCTTACAGGTTTTCATCCGGGCCCGCCATTAATACATATTTTTACTTCCTAATAATCACTTATCATAGTAAAGTCGACACATTTTTATTGTTTAGATTAAGAGTTGTACATTAAGTCGACACATTAAGAGTTGTACACCGATTGTAGATTAAGTCGACACATTTTCATATGGGCACATTTTTACTAATAATCACTTATCACAATACATATTTACTATTTAGATTAAGAGTTGTACATTAAAGTTGACACATTTTTTTAATTTAAGGGAAAAAAATCAGAAAACCATGCAATAAAATAAATTTCTCATTTTATTAATTATAATTTGAATTTATATTTGGTAGGGAAAAAAATACATTGCTTTGGTCCTAGATATAATCTAAGAAAATATAGGGCTTTGATTTCTAGTTACATTCTTAAATGAAAATGGTGTAGAATTAGACTATAAATATGATTGTAAATAAACAATGTTGTTTATGAACAACTTGAGCTTAACTCAAGAAAAAGCTTGTTTATGTTTGTTTGTTTCGCAAACAAGCCAAATTTAAGTTGAGGTTTAGGCTCAACTTTTGAACAATGTTAAGTTATGGAGTGGGAAGGTATTAGACTCCCACCTTGCTTGGTGAATTGGTCTTCTAGAATATGGTGGCCATGATCATGTTGTGCAATTACTATCCAAAGATTTCATAAGATTTTAATTTGTTACCTTTTTAAGACTTTATAATTTAATTTTTTTACTTTTTAAACTGCAAGATTTAATTTGCCTATAAACTACAAAGTTTAAAATGTGATATACAATATAACTCTTTTTTCATTTCTTAAAAATGTAATATACCCTTTTTTTTTCTATCTTGCACATCTCTTTAAATTTTCCTTCTCTTTCTGCTAAAGAACATAAACTTAAAAAAATAAAAAATAAAAAATAATTAGCTGATGAGTTAGAAGTATGATAGTGATGTTTGGTTAGACTATTCCACTTCTTATTCATTAAACACTCCAAAACCCTTATAGACCGAAAGTATGGTGAATTGAACTCAAGACCTCAAGATTTAGGTTAATCCTAGACCAATGAGCCCACTAACCAGATACCCCATTTGGAGGTTCAAATACGATATAATTAGTAATTGAAACTTTACAAACCCCGAGGATATTATATTTTTGTTGAACTATGTTATTTTGAATTTGAGTTGAAGTGTATGCACTTCTTTTGGAGTGTAAAGAACTTATTTCTAGATAAATATTATATTTTTGTTGAACTATAATATTTTGAATGTGGGTTGAAGACTCAAAGTGTATGCACTACTTTTGAGATTAAAAAAATTCTAGATGGATGTTATATTTAATATTATGCAGGTCGAAATAGGTTGTGTTACATTCATGTCAACCCAACACGACCCGTTTATTAAGCGTGTCAAATGGATTGGGTTAGGTCAATCCGCCTTATTAACAGGCCGAGTTAGGGTTGAAGAATCATGACATGATTATTAAATGGGTCGGGTTTGTGTTAAGCCATTTAGTCAAATACCCCTACCTCGACACGACATGAACTCGACACACTAACCCGAATTGAAACCCCTACCCTCAAGTAAAAAAAGGCATGAAAAAAAAAAAAATATATATATATATATATATATATATATATATATATATATATATAAGCAGAGATTTCATGTGAGAAAGCATGAGGTTTTGTCAAGTGAACATTCTATGCAAAGAGAATTCAAATATTCTCAATTGGCATATCAAAGATAAGGATAAATTAAATATTGACTTTTTGTTTCATTTGGTTCAATGTTTCAAGATTTTTCATCCCTCACACATACAAAACTTTTTGCATTTTAATTCAGCATTTTCACCTCTTACACTTCTAATTTCTACCCCTTTATATATACTTACTCATAGCCATTCATATCATCCCATGTCAAATACACACAGACTAAAAACAATGTCATTTACCTTCAATATTTTGACGACACCTACCTAGCTCTAACACTGTTGTTTCATCTAATCTTAACTCATATTAGTTGGCTACAAACAAAGTAGGGGGCCTTGCATTTTATATTGCGTAACAATGACAATTACGATTTGGATGTTAAAGTCAAACGTTGTGGATTTGTGAGTTTGGTATATTTCGTTATTAATCAGGGTGTTTGGGATGTGTATTTTGTTTTATAATTAAGTAGAAAGAGAAAGACACATTCTATATAAACTTTTATTCTATAATATTTCTCCAAAGTTTTTTTTTTTTTTTTTTAATATCATTATTTCTCATTACTTCAATAGAATAATTATAATGGGTATGTGTGTGTAATTTATAATTATTTCTTTTTATGATGAACTCATTACCAATAAAGTTCTACAACAATTATGCTATAATACATATATAACATTTTCCAAAACTATTTTAAATAAAAACTTTACAACATTATCTGTGCATTTCACGGGTAACTTACTAGTAATTGTTCAATGGTTTGGTTTTGATATTTAATAAAATTTAATATCTAGGTTTAAAATATGAGTAATTTTAGGGAAACCATATGTATATTTTAAGATAAAAAACAACTGAAAATTTGGAAGCCTCAATCTTTTGTCATAGATGTTGAACCACTAGTAAGACTCAAAGATGTGAGCCTAAGCAAATAGATATTGTTTCCATAGAATGTAATGTTGGATTACAACCACCGATATAATAGTATCCTATTAAATTCAACAAAATTTGTCAAGCGTATCTCAAAACTGGGTTATAGCAATATACAACTCATGATTATCAAATATCAAATGAGTTTTTAAGTTAATTAATGAGATGAGGTTTTTTTTTGGGTCAAACATTTTTTATTTATTTAACTTGGCACCCTTATAATTTCTTCTTGGCTCCCCCATTGTTTCTAGATGTGTCCATGTTTTTGGAGATAGGTAAATAGTGGCCAAGAGCCTTGCGGGGTTTCTCTGTAGAGATAAGCCATCATGCTAAATTATGTAATCCTTGTGTGTTATTGTATTACTATTTTATGCCTCCGTTTTCACATCTATATTAGCATATTTAACATAATAATTATGAAGATTATTTAAATATGCATTGGTTGAAAATGCATGACTGATATTTGCTATTTGGTTATTATTTACTATAATTAAAAGCTCAAGCATGACTCATTTATAAACAAACAAATATGAATGGACATTTTATCAAGTCAAGCTTGGGCTTTTTATGAATAGCTTAGTTCATTTAGAGACCTATGCTTTTATAGGCTTGGGACTGGGCCATTGTGCTGCCTATAGAACCACAATTACTCCTATTGGCCACACGCCCACCCACTTCTTTCAATTTTTGGATATCATAGTGAATATACCAATATCAATTGCAACGTGACCAATCCATT
This sequence comes from Quercus dentata, assembly GCA_028216015.1. Classification (NCBI taxonomy): domain Eukaryota; kingdom Viridiplantae; phylum Streptophyta; class Magnoliopsida; order Fagales; family Fagaceae; genus Quercus; species Quercus dentata. The sequence continues at coordinate 35,254,055 of CP116447.1, forward strand.
ATTGTTAGAAACAGCCAAGACTCGGTGCATCATCGAGAGGATAGGTCTTCGTGGTCCCGTCATTTTTATTTGCATAGCCATCGAGAAAGACTAAAAATGGCTTGAACCAGTGTTTGGATGACAAAGAAGTTAAGAGTAGTTGGCTTGCGAGACTCAATCACGAGTGCGGAATTTTGGCATAGAAAACATAGAACCATTGAAAAAATGACGGGATTAAGTTACACCTAACTCTTAATATCGCATAACTTAATAATTACTGTTATTTTTATTTGGCTAAAGTTGTTTTTAGCTTTTAGACTCAGCTTAAAGTCGTTTTTAGCTTTTAAGGGAGTTTAATTCTCTTTAGAAAATTTTTCAAATGTGAGACAATTTTTGTTAAAATAGTTTTAAGGGCCTTCAAGCTCTTTTATGATATATTGTACTAATGCATATCGAGATAACTTTGTTATCATGTATTTTGGATTGTTAAGTAAAAGAGCATTGTAGGTGGTCAACAATTGTTTTTTTAATATATTGATAATTGTGGATAAAGGGATTAAATTTTGGAAATCTTCGTCTCCATTGAAAATACTAAGAAGTACCAATTAACTTATGATGCTCTTGGCCTAGATCAACAAATTATTCCATTATTTTTAGCCAACTTCGTTTATCTCCTTGAAAGGTGATACTTTGCCATAGATATTATCAAAATTTACCTAAATACTTTTCTGTAACGCCTTTGGTCATCTTCTCGAAGGAATTTTCCCACAACTTTATGTGCAACCGTTTATTAATTCTCTTCTATGGTTAAAATTATGCATCAAGCTTAAAAGAGTTTAATCTATTTTGGGTATATATGCAGTTGGCGAAATCTGTCTTGGCATCATACATTCCCACAATCAATTCAAACTTGTCGAAACAAAATAACAAAAAAAAAAAAAACAGAAAGAAAAGGGTCCTGGATGAGCAATTTGCTTTTTAGTGAATCCCCCATTTTCAAAAGCACCTAGTCCAGCTTATTATTGTTGAAAGCTTTTGCAAGTGAAGTCTATCAAATCAGAAAAATTTGAAATTTTAGTAGCCAAAGACTTGGGCCAACATCAAGATGGACAGGTCTTTGGGTGTAGGATTTTTCTCCCTTGCCTGGAGGATTCCAAAATAGACTTTGGGTTGCCTAATTGAGAGCAATCTGGTGGAATTGATAGGTGTCTAATGACTCTAATCTTATCAAGATGTTTTGTAGGAAATCAGTAGCAACCAATACGTGAATTATGGATAACAAGGATAGGTAATCTTGTCCATATCCAGCCCTCTGCCATAAGTCCTTTCCTTTCGTCCTTATGATGGATATATGTGTAGAGCCTAATTTATTGTGTGGCTTTATCTCAAATGGTCATAGAGAACATGAATTAAAGAATACCATTTTTTTTTTTTATACAAATAATACAATAGTTGACAGTTGACTTAGGCTTGTGTAAACAAATATGATTATTTCTCTCATTGTGATAGCATTAAGTAAATACAAGTATTAGTCAATAAATAAAATAATATTTTTTATCAAAAAAATGAAAAAAAGAAATGCTACGTTTACAATATTTTTCACATTAAATCTTAAGTATCAGTTTGCTACTAGTTGTTTTTGCTAGGCAAAAAAGTAATTTTAGTGGTAGGTTCAAATTAGAACTAATAACAACTTAACATGTAAGATTTGTTGAGAATGTAGCACTTCTAAAAAATATAAGAGCAATACATCAAAAAATTTCACAACATTTTTCAATGGTTGAGTTGGTAAACTTTTACTAGTTCTCATTTAGGTTTACCACTAACATCATATTTTTATTTACCACTATCAATTTGCCATATTAATTGGTGTGAAAAGTTTTGTCAAATTTTTTTGTATCTCAGAGACTTTCTAAAAAAAAAACCTTTACATGATTAATTAGTAATTTTGCTTCTAAAACGAGAGAATAGAATTTAAGTAATATTTATTTTTTTAAAAAAAAATCATATTCAAATATATAAAGTACTTCAATTAATTCAGTAACAAGGATGCATTACTTTGACCATCGTTGCACAAAGTTCATAAGACGTTCCGAATACTCTGTCACATTCTCTTATGCTACTTATGAGAATTTGGGAAGAGAATTATGAATTTTATCTCTCACTTCTGATGATGCATGGATCTTCTTTAGGTAATTAAGCAATAGATGAGAACTAAGAATTGGGTTGCTCATATGTGTATTTAGAATTGTTGGGTAGATTGAAATTCAATGTTGGGGTGTAAAGGATTTGGCATATAGATAAGAGAAAGAGAATGAGTATGTTTTGGAATTTCGTTGATTTGGTAGATTTAATTTAATGCTATGAATCATTTTAAATTTTTTGCAAAACTTGTGATAATAGTCCAAGAAACTCTGTAATTCAATAGACGAAGATAACGATTGTGGGGGGGGTGTTGAAGTATGAAAACAAAAATTCGTGAAATTCACTAAACAGTTAAAATTTCACTAATCCTTATAAGATTTTTGTTTTGTTTTTGAAAGGTTAAAAAAATGGGCTTCTTCTTAGATTTATTGTTGTCATTTGGGCCAGTTTTGTTCTTGTTTGGGCCATTTTTATTCTTGTTTGAGTTACCTTTTGTTTTTATTTGGGCTATTTCAATTTTTAAGGTTTAAGGGGCCGAAAATTATGTTTGAAGGGGCTAATTTTAATTTAACATAACAAATTTTAAGTAGCAAGTTGTTACTGATTGTTATGTTAGGCAAAAAAGTAATCTCAACTGTAGGTTCAAATTTGAACCAAAAACAACTAACAACCTAAGATTTATTGTGAAAATGTTGTGTACGTAGCACTTCTATTGATTATATTATATATACACATTTTATTATTTTTTTGAACCTTAGGCGGCCCCCTTTTGGGCCAGTACGTGGCTATGGCCCTGACGAAATGAATACAATAGCAAGGAATTTCGAGAAGAGATCCAAAAGGACAATCAAAGCCTTAAACATTTGGAAGGAAACAATTTTTGTGGGTGAATTTGTGTGTATTTTTAATGAATGGCCGATTTATTATCAGAAAAACCATATATACTATGAGTTGCACAACAAAGGAGCCAAACAAAAACAAGCAGCATACATGCTGCTGTGTTGAGCACTCTTAGAGACTAGCTTTTATCTTTCGCTCATGAATTAGAAAAAGGGAATTTTAGCCAACCACACAACATCACAGCAAAATGAAAGCACGAAGATCAGAAGAAAAATGACAAGTCGTATAACTGTGTTTCATTGACTACGACATGTCAACTATTCTGTGTTGGTTGTTGTTCATAACAATTGATTATAAAGCTACAGGTCGTGTATAGTCACAGTTGTAATTTCTTGTGCTCCGTTTGTTATGTTAATGGCCACGTGTTATTACTTGATTAGTTAGGAAGGTAAGTAAAGTTAGTTATCAGTTAAAATTCTGTTAGCACAGTAACCATCAACGACTACTGGCTGTTAGCCTGTTAGTTACAAAACAGAGTGGCTTTGTACAATTTAATTAATCAAAATAAATACACAATAATTCATTCATTCTCCAACAAACCTTTAGGCTTAGTTTTTAATAAAGGAAGCAAATATCAAGAACCATATGATTATTTGTATTGCTTTTCCCCACGGTAAATGGTAGTTAATACATCAAATTTACCTTGAGAAAAGAATCACAGTATTGCTTTTCCCCACGGTTTAGTTATGTATTATCTTTTATTTTGTATACTGCAGATATATCGAACCACTTCCTCAAGGGTCATCAACTAAGTTTGAATTTGATAACATGATTGTTGGGCAAGCTATACCATCAAACTTTATCCAGGCAATTGTGAAAGGTTTTATAATATTGCATGAGTTTTTCAAAGTATTATGGACATCTTAGCTTTTTATTTTTTTTAGAAAGTACTATGATCTTATATCATACCATGGCCTAGTTTCATTGTGAATATGAATTGGTATAATGTTTGTTCTTGCATGTACAGGGGTTCACTAATTGGACATCCAGTGGAACATCTTCGTGTTGTTTTAACAGGTGGTGCTTCCCATTCTGTGGATTCCAGTGAACTTGCCTTCAAGTTAGCCGCAATATATGCATTTAGACAGGTTATTCTCAAATCCTGTGTTTAGGGTGTAATTCCCTATAAAATGGATTTAAATTGTCTCTTGGCGATTTGGGCTGTTCTTAGCCTAATTATAGTATAACCTAATTACTAGGCTTTCTTTTACTTCCATACATTTATATTTCAATTTTTTGAAACAGTGCTATACAGCTGCCAGACCGGTAATTTTGGAGCCTGTCATGATGGTGGAGTTGAAAGTTCCAACTGAATTTCAGGGCACTGTTGCTGGTGATATCAACAAGTGAGTTTAGAAATAGTGAATTCTTTGGAAAAAAAGGGGCAAACCTATGGTACACAGGGGGGTATACATATTCAACCGATCAAACAAGGACCTAAGAAATTGGATTTTTTATTGAAGCAATTAAGCCTCATCCAAGAACACCACACCAAACATATTAGGATAGAATTCCATACAACAGAACTGTGGTGAACCTTAAAGCTCCATCTCCATCATGCTAACAAACCATTCAGTGAGTTTAGCATGAATCAAGAGACTCCAAATAAAGCAGAAACGAGAGACCAAAGCTCCCTAGAAATAGTGCAATGCAGAAAGAGTTGATTGATCGACTCCCCAGCCCCTTAGCACACAGCACTAATTAGCAATGATATTCTTGCACTTGCGAAGAATTTTTCCGTGAGCCAGTCCAAGCAAAAAAAAGCTACCTCCTAAGGAACCTTGGTCCTCAAAATTGCATGCCATGAAAATCTGTTCTTGTTTCCTGTTGAATATCAAAAAATTTGTCTTAAATGAATAAAGGAAATAGTTTATGTGAATGGTTTTTAGATTTCAAAATAAACAATAATGTCTTGGGCTGTTCTCAGACATCTGGTCTATCTTTCTCTGTAGCACATGGATGTTACATACCGTGCTTTATAAGTCTGGCATCAAGTAATCATGTATTCCACTGATCAAAAAAAAAAAAAAGTAATAATGTAATTCCAGTTACTTTCCAGCTATCTTTTCACTAAAAGTTCTGCACTAACTTCGTTCATGACATTTTTATGAATTCCTATGAGTCAACTACATAAATTTTTTCTGCTGCTATGTTTCTAATTCCTATCTCACATCCTATAAACTTTAATCAATGTTTAATTTTTGCATGGAATGGTAGCATCTGATCAGTCCACAAAACCTATTATTTCCTACTAACATCCATATTGATGACAAAAGCTGATGATTTGATTTTAGAGCAATGAGAACTTTGCTAATATGCTGATTTATTTGAGGAATTTCCAAATTCAAAACATTGGATTGTTATACTAGCAAAAAACTAGTGCAAATCAGTCTGCCATCATGCCAAATTATCAATGTTTATTACGCTGTTGAATTCTTTGGTTTCAGTAGTCATATGTTTCTCAGAACTCCTTACAAAAAATAAAAAATATTTCTCAGAAGTCATTTTGTTTTCTTCCCAGGTCCCTCTGAACAACATGTTTGGGTACTCAACGTCTCTTCGTTCAATGACACAGGTATAGCAGAACACTGGATTGTAAATGAAAATTTTCACTTTACTTGTTTCCTAGTTGAATTGTCTAGAATTGTCTTGTTGACCTCTTTGTCCCTATCCGTGCAGGGAAAGGGTGAATTTACAATGGAATACAAAGAGCATTCAGCTGTTTCTAATGATGTTCAGATGCAATTAGTTAACACTTACAAGGGCACAAAACCGAGTAGTTGGGAATTTTATTGAAGCATTTGCCCTTATATTAATTGATAGGCAAAATTTGTCTTGCTATAGTGATTTTTTATTTTTTTTATTCAGCTTTACAAGGTTATTGTGATAAATTTGATCCTGTGGAGATCAATAAATTTTGAAAAGCAGAAATAAAGTTAGGTGCCCTTTTTTTGTTTGATCCTGTGTAATACACTAATAATACTACTCGACTTTCTAGTTGGACAAGCATGTATCATAACTCTTGATAGTGTATTGTTTCATAATCTTATATTTATCTTCATAGAGAGCAATACAATGTTTGTCTTGCCTTGCTTGATTTTTGTTCCATCAATTATACACATCAATCACCACAGATCTAGGCCTGTGCCATGCATATATTTTCACATACATAAAAAGCTATAAATTCTAATTTTATTGGAATTCTACTTACAGGATGGCATGTATATTTTATGGCCAAAATGGCCAAATATCACCAATTTTTGAAATTTTTTGTAAAAAAACACTGTTTCGAAACTATATAGGAAAATACCACTTTTTATGGTACTCGAGTTTCTTAAACTCGAGTTCCTAGAAGTTTTGCCACCGTGGCACTACTAAGGTGGAAATTGGAGAATTAAAAAAAATTATGTGGTACTCGAGCATGAGTTAAAATCATCACCTTCATTAATAAATAAGGAGTTATAAAAAAAAAAATTAGAAAGGTTTTTATTGATAATCTTAATTACAGATATTATATATAAGGACAAATATACAAAATTATGCATGTTATATTATAATAATCATTCACATAGTTAGAAAATAATTCTAAAATTATGTAATAATAACTCATTTAGTTATAATTTCTCAAAAATATATATAAAGAAAATTCTGGATTAAAGCCATGCAACGCAGAAAAACAAATTCGTTCATTTTGAAATTTAAACATGAAAAAGCATTCAGATTTGGCTTTTAAAATTAGAAAACAAGATTTCACTAGATGTTTTATGAGAAAACAAGGAATAATTTTTTAAATAGTGAACAGAAAATAATTTACGCAGAAAAGAGAATGAACAACTTTTTAAATAATGCTGAACAGAAAATAATTTTATGTAGAATGCTAGAAATAGTTTATGCGAAAAAAAGTGAACAATTTTTATGTGAAAAAAGTGAACAGTTTTACTTAATGCAAAAAACAGATTTTATGAATGCAGTAAGTAGTTTCGAATATATAGTAAACATGATGTACAGAGAGCAAATTTTATTAATGTAGAAATAGATTTTATCAATGCGTAAAAACAACTTCGTTCATTTTGAAATTTAAACATGAAAAAGCATTCAGATTTGGCTTTTAAAATTAGAAAACAAGATTTCACTAGGTGTTTTATGAGAAAACAGGAATAATTTTTTAATAGTGAACAGAAAATAATTTACGCAGAAAAGAGAGTGAACAATTTTTTAAATAATGCTGAACAAAAAATAATTTTATGCAGAATTCTAGAAATAGTTTATGCGAAAAACAATGAACAATTTTTATGAGAAAATAGTGAACAGTTTTATTAATGCAAAAAAAAGATTTTATGAATGCAGTAAGTAGATTCGAATATACAAGAAACATGATGGGCAGAGTGCAAATTTTATTAATGTAGAAACATATTTTATCAATGCAGGAAAATAGATTCGATTATTGTGAAATTCAAACATGAAAAAGCATTCAGATTTGGCATTTAGATTTAGAAAAAACGATTTCACTAGGTGTTTTATGAGAAAACAAAGAACGATTTTTTAAATAGTGAACAGAAAATAATTTATGCAGAAATGAAAGTGAAAATTTTTTTAAATAATGCTGAATGTAAAAAATAATTTTATGCGGAATGCTAAAAATAGTTTATGCAAAAAAAAAAAGGGTAGCTCCAGATCGGGCTCAGATTTGCCGAGTGGTGAAAAATAGTGCTCTACCATGTCTTTGGACACTTGTTCCGAGCTTGGAGGATTCCACTGCAAATAAAACATGAAAATTCAACAATTTAAATTAATTGATGGACAATTATCTACTAATAATAAAAGTAGATTAGCAATATTGCCATCGACAAATCGATTATCAATGATAGAACCCCAGTCTTCCACAAGATCTTCTCCTCTTACAACAACTTGCTTTGTTTTTATTTAAAAAGAATTTTAGATTGGATTCTTAAATGCAATATTTGCAATATTGCTACCCTACTTGTCCGAATAATGATAACATAAGTCGATGATACCTTTGGTGCCAGGTCCTTGTCTACCATTCATGCCCGAACACCCTTTAGAAAAAGTACAGAAAAAAGTAAGTAACTAGGATCATGAGGATTTGTTTTATTAAGAAGATAATCAGGAGAATGTATACCTCATAAAAATCTCTAGAAACCTGATTAGATATCCCTTGCGGTGACATTCGGTACTCACGTATCAAGCATTGATCAAGGGTCCTAAATCTACCTTCTCGTATCCGAGCCAGTATGGTGGTTAGGTCATAATGCAATAATTTCTTAAAGGGGGAGGAGGAAGGGACAAGGGAAAAAGGCCCAGATTCTGAGTATCGGGACTCACAGATTTCAAAAAAACCTTCAAGCCTAATGGTGAAACTTCCTTAAGTTTCCTTAGGGTGGAAATGCACCATGCATCATTTGTTTTACTTGCCTCACTCTCCCGAGAGAATTTTTGAATTTAAAAACACAATCACAACTCACAAGGTTCATCCAGAAAAGTATAGGGAGTAACAATTTAGAGAAATACCCACATATTTTGTTTCATTTTATTACCATAAAGATGGTAATACTAGTATGCAAACAATTACAACTCATACAGTCCAACCTTCAGTTTAGTACTTAAGAGACTGAACACACACTATATAGATATTGTCCAAAAAGTCAAAAGGAAGAAGTAACCAATTCAAGACACACTTCCATTATTTGTATTTTTTTCTATATTTATTTATTTTTACACATGCTTTGGGTTGGTCTTGAACCCCGACCTTAGCCTCCATCCCATTCTTAAGTTAAGAAGTGTCATTTGAGAAAGGGCTCATTAGCAATTCCATTATCCGTATATAAAATGTATCCCTACAAAATTACCTTCCAATCAACTGTGAGGTAGCTAAAGAAATTCATCATAATTCTGTTAAGTTGTATTTTTAAATTCAATAAAATGATTTTGGCTATATGGCTGGTTCAGGTCATTCTAGCCACTTGTAAAGATGAAGACGACAGGAAGCATCTACAGGGGTACTCAGATCGACTATTTGAAAAGTGTCTCCTTGATGGAGCAAAAAGTTTTAAAAATGATACAGTTCTCCAAGTAAGAGTTAGTATAGATATTTTTTCATTTAATTTTCCTGTTCTCCAAAGAATATGGTTTCTCATGCCTAAGATTTTCTGTTATTTTTTTTATGTACCATCACTTTTAAAAATAACAGAAAGAGATTTGAGTATGAAATCAGACATGTTGAACATTTTGTTCCATACGAAGTATCATGGAAATCGGTTATATTGTTATGGGTTAATACATAATAGTTCTAAAATAAAAAGAAATATGCAAATCAACATGTTCTTACCAAGGCATCGATAATTTCTTCAACTGTGTCATGGCTGAAACATTTATCAAGTATTTCAATCCTAGACAAAATTGCATAATAAATAGATCAGCATTTATATCTGCTACGTAAATACTCACACACCGAGGGTATAATAGACATACCCGTGAAGTACACTTATATTATCTAGATAGACAAGGTCACTATATTTTTCTAAAGAAGTTTCAATGACAGAAGGATCATCGGTATCCAATTTCCCAAGTTGTTCTTCAATTAATGCAAGCTTCTGGAAAAAAAAAAGGAGGCAATACTATGTTATATAAACAAGAAAGATGATTGAAACAAAGAAAGGGTCCAACAATCTTAACTCGAGCTATGCGCGTAGTGTGTAGCAAGCCCACAAGAAATCATTTCTGCTCCATTAAATTTTTGTCCTGTGAGACCCAAGTACTCCCATGCAAAAAAGGAAAGATACAAACTATATAAGAATTTAATTGAGAAGCAAATACAGGTGTCATCAATGATTCATCCTACTAATTGGTTTCTCATTTATCAAGACCCAATTACATTGTCAACATTGCTTGATATGTAGAAAGGGTCAAGTTAACCCCACAAGTTGCTCGGAAAACAACATTGAATAAAGTCACCCAGCTATCCAAAGTAAACTTTAGCATTAGAATATTTGTCATTGCATCATCTACTTTCAGTATAATAGTCACCGAGGAAGTGACATCTTATGGTGCAATGAAACCAAATGCAGCTCACCATATGTCAACTACCAGCAGCCATAACAAAGCCTCATCACAAATTTTAGAGTACAGAACTTTTAAAGCAATTTGCTAGAGCTTGTTATCTAACATATACACAACAATTCATGACAAGAGTCCTAATGCAATTTGTATAAAGAACATTCTTGAACCAACTGCCACTTTGTGTACTTCTAGAGATGAGAAGCATACTTCAAAATAAAAATATTTTGCAGAGGCACTTCATTCCCACATTCACTCCATTCCTATGAAAATCTAAGTGATTTGATTTTAATTTTAGAGGCCTTTTAAAAATTTCACGTTCGTACATCCCTTAAATTTCTTCCAATGCAACATTACAAGAAAATCATAAAAGATTGAGGTAAATTCACATTAGGGTAGAATGTTCATCACAAAAACAATGCTTTACATGATTTTTTTATCGGACTTATGCAAGAACCAGAAATAGTCCAAATCAACAAAACCATGTACAAGAAATTCAATGAAAATTTTGACTACACGTGAAAAACTCGCAATGCACTACGGGCATACCCAGGTGACCAGGTAGATGTGAGAGGAAAAACGATGCGCCAACATCAGGGTGGAAACCAATTAGAGTTTCAGGAGTAGCAAAAACCTGTGAATTGTAAGAATAAATTATTTTTGAACCTATCTGAGCAAATGATGTATAGTAATTAGGGCTATCCACGGGTCGGGCCAGGTTGGTTTTGGGCCCAAACCGAACTCGACCCAGTTGGATCGGTTTTCTGAATTTGGGATCCGTATTCGACCGAATATCAGGTCGGATCCGACATTTCGGGTAATCGGGTTGTCCGGGTCTGAGTCATCGGTTTCACGGGTCCGGGCCTCAGATTGGGCTGGACTTTTTGTCAAAGTTAAAATTATAGAAAATTCATTTTTTGGGGCCTTTTTACTTAATTTATTTTAAAATAGGGCTTCTAGCTTAACAAAACTAAGCCTATTGGGCCTTCAATCAGGACAAATCAAAAGGCCCAAATAAGGCCTATTTTTTTTATCACCTGTGATCAACACAACACAAAGAAAAAGTCTTTCTAATTTTTTAGTCACTTGTGATCTGAAACAAGAAGCATCTATCAATCCCAATACATAATCTTTCCCACATTAATAACAAAAAATAAACACAAAAAATAATATGTAATCTGTTAAACAACACAATAAGCACTTAGGCAATAACACCTATAAAACCTACAAACCACAACAAATAATATTTCTAGCAATAAAATAAATCACAACAGATAATACTATACTGCAATATTCCAACAGATATATATACTTAATAACATAAAGGCAATCACTACAAGTTTTTTGGGTAGTAACCCATAAGGCAGAAAGCTTGCTAGTTATACAATGTTCCAAGCTATATAATTAATTACAACAATTAAATACCATAGGTATTTCCAAAAAATAGCTTTTCCAAAGCATTGAATGACTACTCTATAGTTTATAAGTCTATAACTAATAGAAAAGAAAACCTATGAACTAAGATTTCTTTTTTATAAGCATTGACAGTTGAGTATTGTTACAAGTTAGAAAAGCGATATGTCCAAAAAGCTTCCAAAATATTCCCAAAATGTCGCCTTCTTTACAAAATAAATTACCATCCTCCTACAATAGACAAAAAAATATTCAACAAACAATACATTAGTACCAAGTACAAGACCAACTAGTAAGGAAACCAAGTTTATAATAGTAAGGGGCTTTAAAGGCAAAATCATACCAAGTCGGTGATTTATCATCAATGCTAATCAAGGGTCGTTTGTCCGAAGTGGAACCCTTGCTTGAGCTGGTATTTGCTGTTGCACTTCTTGTTAGTTGTTGATTTAAAACTAAAAAAGAATAGGAAATAAACACAATAAACACAATAAATTAAATTTTGCTTGAATACATAAAACATTCAATAAAATTAATAGACTAAGTTTCAGAATTTAAGCATATTACCTAAGTTAAGTAACTCCTCCTCCAATGCCTCTACATCATCCCTTGACTGGCGATGAGAAATTGGAACTGTGGCTTGAAGCTAATTTTGTGAACATACAAGGTTTTGAACCATGAGAGGAGATAGTGAACTTCGAAATGGATCAACAATTCGACCTCCAGTGCTAAATGCTGACTCGGATGCAACAGTGGAAACTGGTGCAGTCAAGACATCCTTAACAACTTTAGACAACACTTGGTACCTATTACAATTGTCCCTCCACCACTCCAATATCTCAAAAATCGCATCCTTTCTATCATCACAGTTTTCAGCCAAATACCTCTCAAGCTCATTACTACAACCTACAGATTGCTCAACTTGCAAAAAATGTTCATATCGCGAGTGAACCATCACATATGGATCACTAGCATCACTTTCCAATTTTGTCCTCTCACTCCCACTTTGATCTTGCACATTTGGTGAATGAATAGAAGTGTAAAAATTATACAACTTAAACAAAAAATCTTTCACCTTATCAACCATCACTTTTGCAACTGCATTCCCATATATTTCAGAAAATGAAAACTTCAAAAACCTCAAGTTTTTTCGTGGATCAAAGACCACAGCCACATACAAAAGAGGATTAATTTTCTCCCCTTCCCCCCAATACTTCTCAAACTTAGTTTGCATGTTTGTGGCTGTGCTTTTCAAAACAGTGTTTTGGGATTTAACTAAATTGGAAATACTCTCCTAAATGACAAAGATCTCATCATAGAAGGCATTTGAAGTAACGTACAATGAACCAGAAAATTTCTTTGTTGCATTATAAAACAGCCTTAAGAAAGTCACAAATACCCTACAATTTTGGAAATCAGTCATACACAGAGACCCCAAACTACCACTATCTTCCTTGGTCCTAATGTACGACGAATAACCATCATCTTCAAAATCCATTCGAAGGAACACTTTCTCAAATTTTTCAGCAATTTCTAACATGATATAGGTCGAGTTCCACCTAGTAGGTACATCTAGACTAAGAAAACTCTTGGACTCCATACCTAACATCTCCATAAAACTCCTAAAAGTTTGACTTCTATTGGGTGAGGACTTCACATACCTCACAGCTTCACGCACCTTACCAACAGATGCATCTATCTCTTTCAAACCCTCCCCCACAATGAGATTTAGGATATGAGCACAACACCTCATGTGCATGTACTCATTTCCTAAAACTGTCCCATTCCAATCTTTAGTCACCCTTTGTAAAAATTTAATTGTTGTTAAATTTGAGCTAGCATTATCCACTGTCAAGGTGAATATCCCATCAATACCCCACTCACACAATAACATCTCAATCTTTCTACCTATTGTCTCCCCCTTGTGGTCTTTAACTTGACAAAAATTTAAAATTCTCTTATGCAATTTTCAAGCATCATCAATAAAGTGACATGTCGGACACATAATTTAAATTTTGAATAGAAGTCCATGTGTCCGTAGTGAAACACACCCTACAACCCTTCAAGGATTTTCTTAACTTCTCTCTCTCATTATTATAAATGCCAATCACATCCCTAGCCACAGTTTGACGAGATGGGATATCCTTTAATCTAAGCTTAGGTTGTAAGGTACTTACAAATTTCTTAAACCCATACCCCTCGACATACCTAAAAGGCAAATCATCAATTATAACCATTTCGGCCAATGCCTTTTTAGAAGCCTCAACAGAAAAGGATGTTGACACAAGGTGGAATCCGTCTTCTCCATCCTTTTTGGGTACAAAAGCTAATGTTTTCTGCCCTTTAACTAGATCTTCTCTATTAGGGTTCTTGGGACATATTGGCACATAAACTAACAAATTACTAGTACCACAACTCTTACTATCAGCATTATAAGATTTTTGACAATAATTACAGATAGCCTTAGTTTTACTAGTATCACCCTCACCTATCTTTACTTTTTCAAAGTGACCCCAAACAACAAACTTTTTCCTACCACTACAACCACCACCGACAGGAGCTGTCATACTCACTTGGCATGGTGGAACCGGGGGCAACTCGGAAGCCGCAATGCTTCAGCTTGGGTAGCAGCAGAAGCTTCAACTTGGGTGGGAATAGCACCATCATCTTCTTTAGCAGCTGGTGTTTGGACAGAGGGTTCATTAGTGGGGGTTTCCATGACCTAAAAAAACAAAGATACATATTAGCAAACTAGAGTAACAAGTATAATTAATAGCTTTAATAATAATAATAAATAATAACCACGCACACCAAAAAGGAAAACCAGTATCCGGAAACCACACATTTTAATAAATATAATCAAAAGAGATTGTTAGAAAGAAAGATCACAGATCTCTTCTTAGCAAGATCACAGATAACTCAATCAAGTAAATTAATTAGGGACATGCAAGATCACAGATCTCTTCTTAGCAATGACAAATTGCATGATCATACTAATCACATCATAACAATCTTCTCATACAAAGCAAGGTAAATGTTCTAAAACTTGTGTTAAATGTTTTCAAACAAAGCAAAGTAAACTAAAACTTCCATAAGATGCTATAACCAAAATGTTAAATCAACCTTGTTCACATCATAACAATCTTCTCATATAATCAACTTCTAGGTGTTAAAACCAAAGCAAGGTAGACAAAAACTTCCATAAGATGCTATGACCAAAATGTTAAATAAACCTTGTCTAATTTGGACAATACAGAACATACAAAGCTACAAACTAATAGAAAAGCAAAATCAAAAGCATCTGCAAGCCACATTAATGCAACTCTCATGAATTAAATTCAATAGTTTCCCTTTCAACATTCTACTAATCACATCATAACAATCTTCTCATACAAAGCAAGGTAAATGTTCTAAAACTTGTGTTAAATATGTTAAAAACAAAGCAAAGTAAACTAAAACTTCCATAAGATGCTATAACCAAAATGTTAAATAAACCTTGTTCACATCATAACAATCTTCTCATATAATCAACTTCCGGTGTTAAATGTGTTAAAAACAAAGCAAGGTAAACTAAAACTTCCATAAGATGCTATAACCAAAATGTTAAATAAACCTTGTCTAATTTGGGCAATATAGAACATACAAAGCTACAAACTAATAGAAAAGCAAAATCAAAGTATCTGCAATCCACATTAATGCAACTCTCATGAATTACATTCAATAGTTTCCCTTTCAACGTTCTATTTATCATTTAAATTACTCTGCCCCTTTTGTAAAAAGAAACATCAAACAATCACCACAGTCACTACATTTTTTTTTTTTTTTTTAACTAAACACAAAGGAAAGCAAAAAGCCAAAAACCATACCTTGAAGAAAACCGTGGGTGTATGGGTTTCAAACTTGAGGGCGGATAATGATACTTGGAGTTAGCTTTCAATCCTGTATAAAATTAAAACAGGATCAAAATTGATTAAAGAAAAGAACAAAGAACAAAAGTAAAATAGTTAGGGTTTCTAAGTTTTTTTTAGTTAGGGTTTCATAGTATGAATCTTTGGGTTTATTTGATTTTAACATTTGATTTCCATCACAAATGAAACCAATGAGACTAACAAAAAAGAGAAATGAGAAACAAAGAAAAATTACCTTCTTGACTCGGTGAAGAGTACACGGGGTGAGGACTCCGGCGGTAGCTATGGAGAGAGGAGTGGACAGCAGCGGCAGCGCTAGGCATTGGAGGCGGAGAGGGGACCGGGTAACGACATTGGAGGCGGCTAGGGTTTGTTCTTTAGAATTTGGATTTAGAGAAACAGTACTTTGGATTTGGGGAAACGGTTTAGACTTTATAGAGTGTGAGATTGTGAGAGTTTGAGAGAGCAAGTAAAGAACTGAGAGTCCGAAATCAAGAAGGGAAGACTCAAGAGGTGAGGAAGAGTGAAAAGGGGAGGAGAAGGCGTGAATGGGAAGCCATGTCCAAGACACAAATCTATCTCTCAAGTGAAAACTCAAGAGTGAAGAGACTCGTGAGAGGAAGTGAGAGATATCGGATCTTTCCTATTTAATTTTCACCGTTAGATTGGCTCTTCATCTTGGATTATAACCTTTGAGTTAAAATGGGTTATTGTGCCATCAGAATCGGTCATATCATGCTCAGTTTTACTCTCATCAACACCATTAATTTTAAATTTTAATTTGAGATGAACGGCTGATATTCATGTTGGGAAGGT
Source organism: Quercus dentata (assembly GCA_028216015.1). NCBI lineage: Eukaryota > Viridiplantae > Streptophyta > Magnoliopsida > Fagales > Fagaceae > Quercus > Quercus dentata. Next base: position 35,270,287 of record CP116447.1, read on the forward strand.
GTGTGGGAAAATCTTGCTTTGAGTCTCAGGCTGGCATTGATGGGCATGGGTCATTACGGCATGTGATGTACTGATGTCAAATCTTCTCTTTTTTTTTTTTTTTTTATTATAAATAATCGGTCGGTTCGGGTTTTTCGGGTGAAATATTTTGAAACCTGAATCCGAACCGAACTATTCGGATTTTTTAGTTGCCAATCCGTGACCGATCGTAGAGTGGATTCGGAGCCGCCCATAGACCTTCGGTTCGGGCAGACGGGTCGGTTGATGCGGGTCATTGGACACCCCTAATAGCAACTAAGGAATCTGAAACAAATAAGAAATCCAACACTATTTTTCCCATCACATAAATATGCAAAAAGAATCAAACATATAGTTTCATTCCTAGATTACATGGATTGGATAAAGGTGTGTAATGTGTACAAGTGCTAAGTCCCATATCGAGTGTTTACTAGGTTGAACTGGGCTATATATGGATTATGAAGAACCCCAATTGTAACCCAACTAGTCCTTTTGGGGTATAGCATAGATTTGACTAACACTTGAGTTGATACAAATAGTGTTAGAGTCAACGTGGGACTTGACAAGAACATAAGGAATTGAGTGGAAAGATTGTGATACTCAGATTATGTGAATTGGATAGGTATGTGTTGTGCGGACGTGTGTTAAGCCATACATCGGGTGTTACCAAGCTTGGGCTACATTGGAGATCACAAGCAACCCCAATTGTAACTTGACTAATCCTTTTAGGGTATAGCATAGATGTGGCTAGTGCTTCCTTGGGTCGTGACAATAAGTGTATGCAAATGAAAGTAGAAGATCATACTCCTCAATTATCTAATAAAATTGAGCATTCAGTTATAAGTCAACAAACCAAATCCACCCTAATGCACGACAAATTTAAGTTACAAAAATAAACTTCCTTTAACAATATTAAATAATTAGTCTAATTTAGAGGGTGCAAAATAATTAAAAAATTTCTTCCACAAAAGAAAGTCATTAATGAAAAAAATTCGAAACAATCATCAAAACCAACAACTAGATAAGAAAAGAAAAGTTTCTCCAAAAAAAAAAATAAATAAATAAGAGAAGAAAAGGACGAAAGTACATGCGAAGTTGCTACATACAATTTTATCAGTTGCAACCCCCCAGGGATTGAAACTCCAGCCCCACCACCCATAGTAATTCCATTCAAAAGAGCCACCTGCATGGAGATTATTATTACACTACCATGAATATATTGGGTTCTGACTAATGTAGTAATAATAAACAGAAAGTTAATGTCCAACATTCTACCATAGGGACTTGGGGCTAATAAAAATCATCCCCACATGAAAGGGAAAAAAATAATAATAAAAAAAGAAACAGATCCGAGACTTTTGAGTAGATACCACAGTTCCCTAAACCAAACTCAATGACTTCTTTAACATAAGTACAATAGGGGAAAACATTCAAAACTTTTTGGGAAAATTTAGAAAATCCAAATATGCTAGCAGGAGGAAGGATAAAATAAAAATAAGAGGAATGTCAAAATATGGTGGTAATTGGTAAGAGTGTAAAGAAAACTGTTCAGTGCTAGAATAGGAGCCAAAGATCAATATAGTAACAAAACCAAGTATCTTTTGATAAATTGATAGTTGAGAGAGGGGGAAATTGAATCTTGGATGTCTTAATTGGAAACATTGGGCGGAGCTAGCTGAGCCACAAGACTCTTAGCCATAACAAAACCAAGTATCTCAAAGAAAACTCTCCATAAATGACCATATCAAAGCTATATTGATGGTAATATAACACTCCAAACATCAGAGCCCCCAATATATTAACCACTATGCTTAAAAAGAGAAAGAAAGAAAAGTAAAACTTACATGTGGCTTCAAATATGTACCTAAAATGTATATGTAAGTATATAACGTTCTAAAAAATTCCTTACAATCTTCCATTTTCCCCGCATAGAGTTAGCCAATGGTTAATGGATGATTCTAGTGAAAAAACAAGCACCGACTCCATAACAAAGATTAGCAACTTAAAGATTTGCGAAGTACTTAAGTATAAAGTTTTCTTTAGCTTTATTAATGATTGACCATCACAAAACATTCTGGATGCACCTCCATACTTTATTGATCCCACTCTTATACCGTAAACACTGGGAATATGTTCAAACTCTCAATTCTTATGGAAAGATCAATCCAAGGTAGTGTAAAGAAGCAAATTCTGAGATCCATGTATCTATGGGTCATTTATTACTAATATTGTCACCTCATTTCTAATTTTTTATTCAATAAAGCTATATTTACTAATACGCTATCCGACTCTTGCTTATCCATTTTTTATTATTTTATAATTAGATAGATGGGGGAGGGGAGATTTGAACCCTCGATGTCTCTACTGGAAACACTAAGAAGTGCCAGCTAGTTGAATTACAAGGCTTTTGGCTATCTTACTCTTGCTTATCCTAATCTTAAGACTACCTCAATTTCCTCCCAAACAAAGCGACAATCAAATTTGGCATCTTTTGTTTGGACATTGAAGATCCCATTACCACTAAATATTCTCAATAGTTCCAACTTAGGTTTACTGCTAAGTGCTAATAACCCACAATCCTATCTCATCTCCCTCTAATTAAGGCTAGCTAGCCTGGCTTTCTCTAGATCATATACAATGAAGAAAAATAATCAGTTTGCAATAAAAATTAACTTATAGGTAAATGACCTTTTCCAGCTAAATCTTAAAAGCAGAAGTAAGATGAGTCTATTACCCGAGTTTATCATATGATAAAGTGTCACAATATCTCCGCCAAAGACAAAATGCCCCGCCACCGCCCTTCGAGAGAATGCAAAACAATGTTTAAGTTTTTAACTAGTTCTTGAGCAAAAATAATCACAACTAAACTTTATCTTTCCCACTAGAAATACTACATGTAAATGAATCCAATATCCGATAACAAATAGATTTTTTTTTTCCTTCATTGCCACAAAACCAATATCCGGAATATTTCCCCAAGATGTATACAACTTTTGCAATCTAGCCCCCTAGAAACCAAAGACAACTCATTAAAAGACAGATAAAACAACACAAACCCATATAACAAAATCAAAGAATATAAATTTTAGCCACTAGGGAGAAAAACAGTAAGTCTACTTGCACAATAAAGTCCACAACTTTTTTCACAACAGTTGAGCTTGCAAGTTGCAATGTACAAATCATAATTTGCCAACTCAACAAGTTGTGAATTTAGTTGTGTCTCTAGCTTTAGTCAGAGCAAACTCAAGCCATATAAAAGTTGTCAATTTAAACACCATAACAACAATAACCCAAGTAAGGTTTTCAATTGAACCAATTGGAGGGTATATAACAACACAGAATCTGAGAGAATTATACAATTGGAGTAAACCCAATTACACATAATGATTCTCAACCAAACACCATAAAAACAAAGACCCGTAAAACAAATCTTCCAACTGAACCAATCTTACAAACTGGTACGAACCCAATAGCCAAAAACACAAACACACACGGAGTATCTAGTAAAAAACACACCATTGCAGTACTAAGACAATTGAGCACAGAAGGCCTATTCAGAATTGCTGTTCTAGACCAAGCTTTGCCCTCAACCAATACCTGCAGTGAGAGACAGAGAAAGAGAGAGAGAGAGAGAGTTAGCGTGTGGGGGGTCAAAAAAAGAGAATAGACAAAAGGGTATTCTTGGAAGTTGAAACTGACTTGGTTGTCAAGTTCATCGGTAATAGCGATGTCCTAAGAGAACAGAGATTCCTTGTGTGGTATTGGTTGAGGAAACGAAGACTGTGAATGTGAAGATTGTTGCGCCCGCAACAGGGCTGCCTTAAACCTCTGCATCACTTAGCTCACCCACTCTTTCAAATTCTGCTCCAACACAACACAACCCAAGCCCTCTACTCTCTAATGATAAATTGATAATAAACAATTAGAGGAAAAAAATTTAAAACTATGAGGAGAAGAACAGATAAAAGAAGAAAACTGCTAAAATATTATTTTTATCACTAAATTTTAAAATATTTATTTTTTAACCTTTAACTTGACAAAACATTCTTTTTAAGTCCTTCCGTCTATTACCGTCTCGTGGTTAATAGAGTATTGACTTAATATCCGACTTGGACAAAACTATTTTATTTAAAAGAAATTATAGTATTGGCACACCACACACTTGATAACAACTTTTTCAAAAGGATGATATAACCCTCGCTTTGTTTGAGAATAATTTACTTTCGGTATGTTATTTGCATAACGTGAAACAAAAAAAATTAAAAATTAGCTTATTTGTAAAAAATAAAAACTTTTTTACATCCAAGGACAAACTTAGAATTTCAAGCTAGAGAGGACTGGAGTATAAGGGAAAAAAATTATAAATAAGCATTCATATAGTATTAACAAATTATAAATACATAAAATTACTATTGTTTAATACGTTAAAATGCAATCATCTACCAAAAAAAAACCTTTTTTTTTTAAATACTAGGCTAGCTAGGATTTTATTTTTATTTTTTAAACTTAGAGCATTCACAGTAGTGGTGCTAAAAAATTTAGTTTTTAGCACCTCAAAAGGCTAATTTATCTATTTTTCCACCTCATTTTACAATACACCCAACATCAAATGTTCTTATGTTCTATTTTTTTCCCACTTCATTTAAAATATTATAAACAACTCATTAAAATAATAAAGAAAGAGAGAGAATTTGAGTTTTTAATTGAAGGTAGAGAGATAGTCTTAATAAAATATTGTATTTTATTTTTAAAAACTTGTTATAGTCAATTGATATTTATATCACCATGTAGTAGCAAAAAATTTAGTTTTAGCTTTTCCAATAACACATGGTTTTTTAGTGATAAAATATTTTTTTGCTAAAATATAATCAACATTATGAATGTTTAATTATTTTGTTTAAGTTTTTGGGTTGAATAATTGCTAGTTGGAAGGGGGGACAAAAGTTTTGGAATGGGGGCAACTACAAAAATAATGTATATAATTTGTAAAAATAAAATAAAAAAATTTGGACCCGGGGGGCTCGAGCCCCCCCCTGGGTCCGTCCCTATTTACATTCTTAGCGCAATGGTTATTCTACAAATACAAAATTTTTGTGAGGTGGAGGGTAAGAGTCAGAGTTCAAATCTCTAGGAGGAAGTTTCACACACATATACATTTAGATGATTCTAGAGTAGAATTTCTATCTTATATATAAAAATAAAAATAAAAAATAAAATGATATTATTTTTGAAATAAAGCAAAAACAAAAGAATAGTTTGGGACCCACAAATAATAGATAATTTAAACTAAAAACTAGCTTATAATTGGTTACCAAACACACTCGAATCATAAAAATTCTAGTCAATATAATTCTTATGGAAGGCCATTCTATCCAACTTTCCTCACTTCCTCTTGCATTAGGCAAAATGCAAAATGCAATAAACATTCATTCCACGACATTAAGGGCCCGTTTGGTAGTGGAGTTTGAGTAATATTATTTGGGCGTTTTTATATACGTGTAGGTGAAAAAGTGTGTGAAAAAGTGTGTTGTTTAAAATGTGAAAATGTGTGTTAGAACTTACTTGCCAAACAGGCCTTAAAACCCCAATGTCAAACCCCTTCATAGCCACACCCTCAACCAGCAAGTTCAAAGGAGTGACATTCTCTCAAACCTAATTACCATAATAATTTAAAAGTGATATAAAAGAGTAAGTATAAGGACACATACAAACTCAAATTCATAACATGTTTAGGTGTCATATTGTGATTGGTACACCTATGTTTTTAGTAAGTACATGTGGTGTTATGTGTAAATGCTGAAATTTAATCACAATTTAACACCCAAATGGCTAAACATATTATAAAATTACATGTAAATGTTTTTTTTTTTTTTTTGAGAAAGAAACCAAGTACTTTTATTAATGTAAATGAGTTACATCTGAATACAAAAACGAAACAATATGAGGTGGAACATCTTCCATCCAAACTTGGAAATCTGTATGCATATAGCATGTTTCGCGATTATAAGCTACACTATTGCCGTTTCTCTTTACATGAGAATACAACACTTTTTGAAAATGATTAGAATAAAGTTTCACATCTCCCAAAGAAAGAAACCCAATGGACTTAGGTTCTGCTCTTGTGACTTCAAAGCTTGAATTAAACCAAGAGCATCCCCTTCTAGTATTATCCTTTGGAACCCCAACTCATGAGCGAACATCAAGGCTTTCCGAGCAGCCAATGTTTCGTCTCCTCTGCCTTATATGCCTGCGATAACTTCTCTCGAACATGAAGCTAGAATAGCCCCATTGTTGTCCCTTATCACAACTCCAACACCTGACTTATTTAACTCACCAAAGACCGCACCATCAAAGTTCACTTTCACAAAACCCGCTTGTGGAACTTGCCATCTGTTACCTCCTGGGATGTTGCTTCTGATCCGCATACCAAAGCTTCGTGCTTGATCTGAAAGTGCGCCAACATTGCAGCTGATCGTGCAGCAATTTGGTGCAGCGGATTAGCTTGAAGATTGAGTCTAACCTTGTTTCTCTAATTCCAAATAGTACAGGCCGTATATGCAAACAGCTCCAATGATTTTCCTTTCTCTACCATCCATAACACCAGCTCTTTGACACACGTAAAATCAATTTCACCTCTGAATCCCCACTCTTCCCGATCAGCCCACACAACATCAAGCTCTAGACGAGACCATAAAGCATGCACTCGAATCCTCTATTGCCCTTTTACACCTTTCACATATTGGCTCCTCCAAAATTTTCCTTCGCATTAGAGCATGTTTGGTTGGAAGTACATTTCGGCAAGCTCTCCAAAGGAAGTTTTTATCTTTGGAGGGGCTTGCATCTGCCATACTTCCTTCCAAACACGCTTATGACAAATTGGAGGGGTTTGAGCATTCAATTGTAGCTCCTCTTCTTCTTTAAGGAACCTATAACCAGACTTACATGTGTAGTTTCCTGAAGTGGTATACTGACCAATACAAGGAGTCCTCTCATGTGTGTTGGCTAAGGGGAATTTTCTTTATCAACTTGGCATCCTCTTCCACAAATAATCCATCCACCATCTGCTCATTCCAACTTCTTGTGCTTGAGTCAATAAGTGAGTCGACATTATGATTTTCAAAGCTCTTCAATGGGCAAATAGGCTGAACCGTTGGATGTTTTCTTGGCAGCCAACGATGCTACCAAATATTTATTTTTTCTCCACTTCCTACCCTCCACAAGGCACCCCTTTGAATGATATCTCTTCCTCTAAGTATACTCTTCCACGCATAAGACCCCATCCTTGAGTCGACAGCCTCCAAAAGTGATGAATTGGGGAAGAAACGAGCTTTAAACACTTTATAAAATAGTGAGGTTTTATTATTCAAGAGTCGCCATGCTTGCTTCGCTAGAAGGGAATCATTGAACATAGCAAGGTCTCGAAAGCCCATACCTCCAATAGTCTTAGATTTTGTCATCTCTTCCCATTTAACCCAATGGATTTTCCTACGATCACCCCTTTATCCCCACCAAAATCTTTTGATTAGAGCCTCAATTTCATTGCACAAACTCACCGGCAATTTGAAGCATCTCATAGTATAAGTGGGGATGACTTGTATAACTCGCTTTAAGAGCACTTCCCTCTCGACTTGTGAGAGTAATTTTGCTTTCCACCCTTGAAGTTTCCACCAAACCTTTTCCTTGATATAGTTGAAACTTTCCTTTTTCCCCTTCCTAACTAAGGAGGGCAGCCCAAGGTATTTTTCATAGTGCAAGATTTCTAGAACACCGAAGGCTACCTTAATTCCATGCTTCACCTCCTCCGAAGTAGTCTTACTAAAGAACAAGGAAGTTTTGCTCCTATTCATTTTTTGACCCAAGGCTTCTTCATATTGTTTTAGTATCTCCAAGACATTATCACACTCCTCCATTGTGGCCTTGCAAAAATAAGACTATCATCTGCAAAAAGCGGATGCGTTAGTTTCGGACCCCTCCTACAAAGAAAGTAGCCATGGATATCACCTTGTAACTCCGCATTTTTAATTAGACCATTCAGCCCTTCCATACAAAGAAGGAATAGGAAGGGGGAAAGTGGGTCTCCCCGCCTAATCCCCCTTGTAGGAAAAATCATCCCATATGGTTCTCCATTAACCAAAACTAAATACGATACAGTTTTCACACAACCCATAACAAGATTAATCCTCCTCTCCCTAAATCCCATCTTCCTCATTACCCCCTCTAAATAATACCACTCCACCTGGTCATACGCCTTACTCATATCTAGTTTTATTGCCATATAACCATAGTTCCCCCACTTATAGTTTTGTAAACTATGCAAAGTCTCAAAGGCTATTAAAATATTATCGAAATTAATCTACCCTTTGTGAAGGCTGATTGGTGTTCTGTGATAATGGAAGGGAGTAATTTTTTGAGGCAATTAGCAAGAACTTTGGAGTAAATTTTGTAAAGGACATTACAAAGGCTAATTGGGCAGTATTGTTGAGCATATTAAGGAGAGTTTATTTTTGGAACAAGAGTGATAAAAGTATGGTTTAGGGGATTAGGTATGGTACCTGAATTCAACCATGACAAGATGGAAGAAGTGACATCATGATTTATCGTGCTCCAAAAATGTTGGTAGAAGAGTGGGGGCATACCATCCGGACCAGGTGCCTTGAGGGGCGCCATTTCTTTGAGAGCAATAACTACTTCACTAGCTTCAAACTCTCTACATAAACTTTCATTCATCTCCTTATCAATCACTATGGGCACACAATCTAAGATGCTTGTGGAGACCCTCCCATCCGTTGAAGTGAAAAGAGATTTGTAATAATTCACCATAACTTCCCCAATATCCTCCTGGCTAATTCTCCACACACCCCAAAATCCCTAATGCCTTCCATAGAATTTTTCCTAAATCTCTTTGTGGCACAACTATGAAAATATTTGGTATTTTTATCCCCCTCATTTGCCATAGAATTCATGATCGTTGAGCCCACATCATAGCTTCCCTATCTTGCAATACCTCAATCGCCTTTTTAATTTGTCTCACCCTATAATTGTTTCCACTAACCATGGCTATTCTCTCTTCCTTAGTTAGCTCCTTTTTCAAACGACTCGGTTCAATCTCACATTCCCAAAAACATTCTTTTCCCATTGCCCCAATTCCTTCCCACACTTCTCCACTTTTCTTAGTATGTCACCCTCTACACCAATTTCACTTCCATTACCCTAAGCCGAAACAACCACTTCCTCACAACTAGAATTTGAGAGCCACATCTGTCGAAACGAAAAAGTTTTTTAATGGGTAGGAGTATTCACACCCGAAAGTGATACAAGAATTGGAACATGATCTGATGAATTACATGACAAATGGAACACCCTTGAACCTCCAAACTTCAAAAACCAATTATTATTTACTAAACACCTATCAAGCCTCTCCCAAATTGAAACTCCATTTTCAAAGTGTTTGCTCCAAGTAAATTTGGGACCCTCAAATCCCAAGTCTATGAACCCACATTCATTAATCACCTCCCTAAATTGCTGCATTTGATTATAAGGCCTTCTAGCACCCCCAATTTTCTCCTCTTGTCTGATAATTTTATTAAAGTCCCTATAACAAAGCCATGGCTTTTCAGGTCTTGAGTTCAAAGCCCTAAGCTTATTCCATGCTTCCTAACGTCTCGCTGTTTCCGGTTCACCATAAAAGCCTGTTAATCTCCACTCATTCTTTGTATCTTTGTCAATCACCGCATCAATGTAGTATCCGTCTGCACCTTCCACTTTTAAATTAATCGTTGCTTTCTAGTAAAGAACTAATCCTCCACCTCTACCCACTCTTGGAACAACCCATCTATGCTCAAACCCAATACTCCTTTGAACAAATTCTAGCCTTGCATCATCTATAAGCGTCTCGGCTAAAAACACTACAAAGGGATCTTTTGCCCGTATGATTCCATGAGCTCCCTCATTGTACGAAAGTTCCCAAGCCCATGACAATTCCATGCTAAACAACTCATTACTCTAGGCGGGGCTGAACATCGCCTCCCGCCTCTTCAAAGGTTTTATTTTCTCCATTAAGGGTTGTTTGAAGCCGCTTTGCTGAAACTTCACACTAACCTTCCTCTGTTTCAGCCACTCTCTTCTTCCCATGTGACCGTAAGCTTGCTGCCATGTTACCTCTAAGTTTCTTTCTTTCTCTACGTTTCCAAGTAGTTGAAGCACGTGGAATTGATGACTCCTGAACCCTAATTTCCTTGGTAGCACGTGACTTATTAAGTTTAGGAGGCTCACTTAAGTTGTCACGTGCCTTAGGGTTTTTTGAAACATTACTATTCATTCCCAACAACTTTGCCGCCCCAAATTTTTGCGCCAAACTTAATTCCACGTTACTCACCTCCTCAATAATTTCGGTTTCCTTAGGAGTCTCGGTAATTATCTCATTAATCCTCTTTTGATTGACCGAATCTTCCCTAATAATCCCATCCCCTTCATTACACCTTAATGAGACATTTATTTCCTCAACGTCAATCTTGACATTATTGCTATCCGTTACTCCTTGTGGTTGCTTCCGGTGCTCTTCCTCTACCCGAATTGGAAGCTTGAATCAATATCCCCCGATGTACCTGAAAATCTCTTCTTCTTCTCTGCGTAAAATCCAGGTACTAGAATTACGCTTCTTCTTGCAGCAACAAACGGCGAAGCTCTCATGTAAGGACCAAATTCACATTGCTCGGGTGAGCGTGCCTTCACTTTGTTGATCTATAACTCACAATCTTTGTCATTGTGAGTGAGACGTCCACACCAAGAGTGCACATATTCGGCAACCTCTCGTACTTGAACGAAATCCACACTTGCTTACCTCCCTCACCTACATCAAATCAATCTTCCACGAAGCAATGGCGTGATGAGATCAATGGAGGCCTGAATTCAAATAAAATGCCCACCATCAAATATTTTCGGATCTGTCGGTGCAAAAACCTCCCTCAAGACACTACCAATTTTTTTCGAAGCCTCTCCTATCATAAACTTCACGGGAATTCCATGCGGTTGGACCCATAATTTAGTCTTCTCAAACCTTACATCTTACAATGAAGACTCGCTCTCATACCGGCTCATTACTACTAAGTGTTTATCGAAAGTCCATGGCTCTCCCTCTAAAATTTTGTCCACTTCCTCCCTACTATCTAAGGAGAAAAGAAATTTATGATCTCCAAAACTTTGGATTTTGAAACCGTTCTTCTTTCTCCATAGCGGGTTAAACGTCTTCGCTACGACCTCCATGTTAATGGCTCGCTTAGTAAGAAATTTTGCAGCAATAGAAAACCTTTCATTACTCTCATCATTAAGCAAATAGCAACCTGGACCTTCCCTATCTAACGATTGTAAGCTGTTCCATGATCGAGCCAAATCGTCCATCCTCACACTCACACAAACTGTTTCCCACACCGTAAAAAAGAACCCAACAAGCCTGGAAGCAACAATGTTACTCCTAGGATACTCAACACCTTCTTCGAAGGGACACTCGAATTCTACTATGAAAGAGAAGTTAGAGAGAAGACCCAACTTCTACGTTTACAGAGAAACACTCTCAATTCATATTAGTTGCTAGTTGATTATTCTTTTTAGATAAATATCATGTGAATGTTGGTATACGATTGAATTGATAATATAATATAGGCGAAAAGCACATTTTAGTCCCTACATTTTCAGGCTATTCCCATTTTAGTCCCTACATTTTATTTTTACCGCTTTTAGTCCCTATTAAGCAAAAAACGCTTATCGTTTTGGTCCCTACCGTTACATCAGAAACGGAAAAAGTTGACGTGGCAAACGGCAGGAATAAATAATATTAAATTAATGTCCACGTTGCATAATTTAATAATAAAAAATGTTTTTTGGCATTAAAAAATGCCACATCAACATTTAAATTAAAAAATTAATTTAATAATTTTAACTAAATAAAAAAATTAAAAACAGAATTAAAAATTAAAAATCTTATGAATTGAGATCTAAATGTGTCTTGAACAAGAACAACAAGAACACAATCCCAGATCCAAGATGACAAACCCGAAAAAGAACAAAACTTTCCCTTTCAAATTATTTTCCTGCGTTTTCTCGGCAACCAAACCGAGAATGCTTTCATTTCTACTCTCTTTTTCCAAATTACTTGGCTAACCTTGAAAGCTTCCTTTCTAATTTCCGCTTGAGAAATCGATGAGTGCTAGGACTCCCTTCTAGATGTGCCATTGAAGACCCAACAAACAAACAACGTCGTACAAAGGAAAACAAAGAAGAAGAAGAAAATAAAACCCAAAGAAATGAAAGCAAGTCAGGTATCGGCGAGATCGGCGACATTGAGGATGATGAAGGTGGTATTGGCGACGATGTGGAGGTGGATGGCGGCGGAGTCGCGAAGTTGCAGGCGGTGAGGTCATTTGAGGCGTATGTCGTCGTCGTGTTTGAACAGAATTTTGGCAAGATTGCCCTTTGAACTACTCCATAGATTAAAGCAAAAGCAAAGATAGAGATTTTGGATGAGGACACAAAACCCAGATTAGAAATCTTTCATCGGACCCACATGCACAAAATAAAAAAAATTTACCAAAAAAAAAAAATCAAAAAAGATTGTACCTTGGATTGTTTTGGGTTAGGTGGAGGAGGAGATGAGAGGCCACGCTTGGAAGCGGAGAGGAGTCGCGCCTTGTTTCAACCATGGTGTTGTTGGGTTGTAGTTGGCGTTCTTGGTCTCTGAAAGTTTGTTTGGTTTTTATAAATTTTTTTTTTTTTTTTAATTTCTGGGTTTGTGATCTTGGATCCGGCTTTGTGTTCTTGTTGTTCTTGTTTAAGGCACACTTAGATCTCAATTCATAAGATTTTTAATTTTTAATTCTGTTTTTAATTTTTTATTTAGTTAAAATTAATAATTTAATTTTTAATTTAAATGCTGATGTGGCATTTTTAATGTCAAAAACATTTTTATTATTAAATTATGCCACGTGGACATTAATTTAATATTATTTATTTCATTTGTTTGCCACGTCGGCTTTTTCCGTTTACGATGTAACGGTAGGGACCAAAACGAGAAGCGTTTTTCGGAATCGAGACTAAAAGCAAGAAAAATAAAATGTAGGGACTAAAATGGGAATAGCCTGAAAATGTAAGGACTAAAATGTGCTTTTCGCCTATAATATATTTTTACAAAACTTTTGCAAAAATTAGCAAGATATTTTATTTTTTGTCTGTAAGTTTGGCTTTCATCCCAAGAAATAGAATCCCCACATTTATACTTTTTTTTTTTTTTAACAACCCCTCATTTTTTTAGAGTACTTTAGTATTTAGGGAGGTGCCATTAGACCAAGGTCATCATAAAGTAAAACAATTACAAAGTCCAACATTTTATTTATTTATATTTTGGAGAAAAGCACATTTTAGTTCCTACATTTTCAAGCTATTCCCATTTTAGTCCCTATTCTAAAAAACGCTTCTCCTTTTGGTCCCTACCGTTACATCAAAAACGGAAAAAGCTAACGTGGCAAACGGTTGGAATAAATAATATTAAATTAATGTCCAAGTGGCATAATTTAATAATAAAAAATGTTTTTTGACATTAAAAAATGCCATGTCAACATTTAAACTAAAAAATTAAATTATTAATTTTAACTAAATAATAAAATTAAAAACAGAATTAAAAATTAAAAATCTTATGAATTGAGATCTAAGTGTGCCTTAAACAAGAACAACAAGAACAGATCCAAGATCACAAACCCGAAAATTAAAAAAAAAAAAATTATAAAAACCAAACAAACTTTCGAGAGACCAAGAACGCCAACTACAACCCAACAACACCATGGTTGAAACAAGGCGCACTCCTCTGCTTCCAAGCATGGCCTCTCATCTCCTCCTCCACCTAACCCAAAACGATCCAAGGTACAATCTTTTTTGATTTTTTTTTTTTGGTAAATTTTTTTTATTTTGTGCATGTGGGTCTGATGAAAGATTTCTAATCTGAGTTTTATGTCCTTATCCAAAATCTCTATCTTTTCTTTTGCTTTAATCTATGGAGCGAGTTCAAAGGGCAATCTCGTCAAAATCATTGTTCAAACACGACGACGACATACGCCTCAAATGACCTCACCGCCGCAACTTCTCGACTCGTCGCCATCCACCTCCACATCGTCGCCAATACTAACTTCATCGTCCTCAATGCCGCCGATCTCGCCGATACCAGACTTGCTTTCGTTTTGTCTTTGGGTTTTATTTTCTTCTTCTTCACTGTTTTCCTTTGTACGATGTTGTTTGTTTGTTGGGTCTTCAATGGCACATCCGGAAGGGAGTCCTAGCGACTCATCGATTTCTCAAGCGGAAATGAGAAAGGAAGCTTTCTGGGTTAGTTGAGAAATTTGGAAAAAGAGAAATAAATGAAAGCATTCTCTGTTTGGTTGCCGAGAAAACGCAGGAAAATAATTTGAAAGGGAAAGTTTTGTTCTTTTTTGGGTTTGTCATCTTGGATCCGGGATTGTGTTCTTGTTGTTCTTGTTCAAGACACATTTAGATCTCAATTCATAAGATTTTTAATTTTTAATTCTGTTTTTAATTTTTTTATTTAGTTAAAATTAATAAATTAATTTTTTAATTTAAATGCTGATGTGGCATTTTTTAATGCAAAAAAACATTTTTTATTATTAAATTATACCACGTGGACATTAATTTAATATTATTTATTCCTGCCGTTTGCCACGTTAGCTTTTTCCATTTCTGATGTAATGGTAGGGACCAAAACGATAAGCGTTTTTTAGAATAGGGACTAAAAGCGGTAAAAATAAAATGTAGGGACTAAAATGGAAATAGTCTAAAAATGTAGAGACTAAAATGTGCTTTTAAGCCTTATATTTTTCTAGAGACACTAGATGGTAGACTTAAATGTATTTGAAGGACTTGAGTAAAACCCAAGATACCATCACATTCTTAATTATATGAAAAAAAAAAATGTAAATGTATTTTTGATCTCTACATTTTGGGTCATTTCTCGATTTGGTCTTTAAACCGATTTTTCTCTTAGGCCAGTCTCTAAAATCAAAAAATCGATTCTATTTTAGTCCTTACTGTCAACCCACTAACGAAAAATACATACATGACAGATGGATTACACTATTTACTGACGTAACTAATAAAATAAAAAATATATATATTCAGCATTTTCTAAATGCCACATCACATTTAAATCAGTAAAAAAATTGCCAGCTCAGCAAATTTAAACAATTTTTTAAAATCTAATTTAAAGTAAAATCATTTCTTAAAAAAAACGAAAATCATTATATTAGTCTTTTTTTTTTTCTTCTTATTTCTTTAACCACGTTAGCATTTACTAATGTCAAATTCGGATTTTTTTAAAAAATAACTAAATCTTTCAAACTATTTTATTAGTTGGGCAACTTTCCAAACTATTTGCATTTCTAACAAATCGAGTCTAATAGACTCGATTTTGCCCTTTGAAAATACGTTTGGAAATCGAGTGTGAGACACTCAAGTTTGAAAATCGAGTGTCTCACACTCGATTTCCAAGTGTATTTTCAAAGGGCAAAATCGAGTCTATTAGACTCGATTTGTTAGAAATGCAAATAGTTTGAAAAGTTGCCCAACTAATAAAATTGTTTCGGATTTATAGTTATTTTTTAAAAAAATCCGTCAAATTCTCTCTTTTTAAAATTCTTTTTCTTTTTCTTCTCATTTGTTTAACCTTATCCTTTTAAGTCTATTTCTTTTTCTAATCTCAAATATTTTCTCTCTCTTCACCGGCCATTGAAACTCCATGGCCGGAGCTCACAAGCTTGATGAGGAGAAAACGATCTGGCATGGACGGTATCTTGATGCGGTCTTGGGTCTTAGTTCGGCGGAGTTTCCCTTGAGGGTTTTCACGTGGGAGGCTCGTTGGTGGAGGTAGCAGCACACCTATTCCCGATCTGCCATGAACGAGCCACCCCAAGCCTTATCTCCTCCGCCTACGGCTTCACATGTGGTCCGATTTTCCTCTCCTTTTTCAATTGCAAAACTTTGTTCCTCTTGTTCTTGTTCTGGGTTTGTTTTTGTTTTTGTTTTTTGGAGAGAATGTGGAGTTGTTTGATTTTATGGGTTTTTTGTGTGTTTGTTTCCCAAGAAAATTTCTGGGTTTATGGGTTGTTGGAGATTGGGTTGGTTACTGTGTTTATGGGTTTGTTTCTCGGGTTTATTTATGGTTTGGTTTCTTGGATTTATTTTTTGTTTTTCTGGATTTGATGGAGATTGGATTTGGTTGCTGGATTTGGATTTGGGGTTTGCTAGACATTGGTTTGGTTGCTTCTTGGACTTGGGAAGAACATGAAGAATATTTCCTGTTAGTATTTAATTTAATTTTTCTTCTTTTCGTTTGTGTTCTTCTGATATGGGTTTGAGTTCTTGCCTTCTTGGTAGCTGGGTTTGTGTTATTGTGATTTGAGTTTTGGTTGCTGGGTTCGTGTTCTTGTGATGGGTGAGTTCTTGGTTTGTGTTCTTGTGATGGGTTTGAGTTCTTGGTTGCTGGGTTTGAGTTCGTGGTTGCTGGGTTTGGTTTGTGAAGAACATGAAGAACAAGCTGAAGAACATGAACAACATTATGAAAAAAAAATTTTAATTGTTTTTCTTTAATTTTTTTTTAATTTTCTGAGGTGGCTTTAAAAAAAAATTAAAATGCTGATGTGGCATTTAAAAAAGGCCAAATAAAATATTTTATTATTATTTTAATAGCCATGTCACCATTTAATGTGCCAACAAGACACTCTGTTTGGCACATCAGATTTTTCTGTTATTGGGTTGATGGTAGGGATCAAAATAGAATTGATTTTCTGATTTCAGGGATTGACCTAGGAGTAAAATTAGTTTAGGAGCCAAATCGAGAAATGACCCAAAATTTAGGGATCAAAAGTGCATATATACCCAAAAAAAAAAAAATGAAGAATTTAAATTTTTTTTATTTTTTAAAAAACTTGTTAATATCTCAAACGTTCTGGAAGGTGTATTTGCATGGTGACCCAATCTGTAACAGGCATGTTGACACATTGCATGGTGGTGACACAATTTCTAACTGTAAGAGGTTGCTCTCTCATCACTCTCACCTCTATTTTCGATTACTGTACGTCACTCTTCCATCTTGCTTCCACATCCCATAGTTTTCTCTCTCTATATATACCACCATTCCATGTTTCAACTTCTCCTTCACTCTCTATGTATCTAGTTCTCTAGCTTGAAGAATCACACTTTTCAAATGGCAAAAAACCCAGTTACAGTTCTAATCACTGGTGCGGCAGGTATATATACCATTCCTTTCTTATTATATGACTTTATTTTCAATATATACTCTTTTGTTTTGGAAGCTTAGAAAATGTGGGAAATGGCACAATATGATTTTCAAATGATGAAATATTCATTTATTATTCATTATGAATCTTATATTATATATGATAAAGAGAGCAAAACCCCCTCTCAACTAAGTCTAGCACAACCATTTAGCTTGGTTGAGGTGGTTAGAAGTGGGTCTTGCATTCAATGGAAGTTTCATTCTCATCTTTTTCCTTTGATTGGAAAACAAACAGATGGATAGGTTCTTTTATTTCATGACTTTTTTTTTTTTTTTTTTTTTTTTGTCTCAAATGTTGTCAAAATTTATCTACAAACAATATTTTAATTATTTATCTTCAAAATTATCCATAACTTCATTTGGAAATCCTGTTTTCTATTCAGTTCACGACTTCCTGCAATGCTGTTCTGTGATATAATTCTTAATGCAACTGTTTAAATCTGCGGTTATCTTTGTGATGAGTTTAAGTGCCATTTTTGTAGATAATCTAAAGAAGTCCTAAAAGTTTTAGGTGCTTTGTTGTTGTTATAATCATTATTATCTTATTATACGTTGTAGTCTTTTCCAAATAGTGGGAAAGAATGAAAATTGAAAGAAAAGCTTGATTTACAACAATATGACTGTTGTTACATGTCAGTAATTATGTTAAGGAGCAAGTGTATTTGATTTTCAATTGTATACGTTGGCGATTCTTTCTTCTAGACATGTAATATATAGTTTTTGTATATGTAGCTCAAAATTTTGATTTTGTTCAACAGGGCAAATAGGTTATGCCATTGCTCCAATGATTGCAAGGGGAATCATGCTGGGTCCTGATCAGCCTGTGATTCTGCACTTGCTAGATATTGAACAGGCGCAGCCGAATCCTTGCATGGGATAAGAATGGAATTGACTGATGTTGCCCTTCTCTTCTGAAAGGTTTGTCCCTTATCTTGAGAGCTAATTCTAGGTAGATAGAATTATTCTCTTCACTGAGGTTTCTTAACTTGTGTCATGAATGTGGTTCAATAAGTGTGGTTGCTACCACAGACGTTGTTGAAGCTTGTAAAGATGTCAATATTGCCGTTATGCTTGGTGGATCCCCACGGAAGGAAATTACGTTGAGGAAGGATATGTTGTCTACAAATGTGTGTGTCTATTTACAAGGCTCAGGCTTTGGCCTTGGAGGAGCATGCTGCTGCAGATTGCAAGGTGATCATCATATAAATGCACTTGAGTGTGTAGATATAAGATTTTAGAGACACCCATTGGCTTGTAAAAACTAATGATTTCATCATCCTGTTCTGTTACCATTAGCTTGTAAAAATATATCCCAGTACATTCCTCGTCTCGCTATCATTTCTTGTCCATACTCTTTGTCATAGCTCTATTGCTTCTATTTAGTAGTAATTGCTTTGTAGCATGCCTTTTGGTTACCTTCTTTGGTTGTTGATGCAATCTGAATGTATATGTCTTAGTTGTTGTTGAGCAACCTGATCTAGAGTTCTTTTACATCTTAAGACTAATTGATCAGATATTCTTTATATGTCATGATTTATACTATTTCCCTAGAAAGAAAAATATTTCAAAGTCATTGAAGAGAAGTGTTTGTCCTCTCTGTTAAGATTGGAGAAGTGTATGTAACACTGTCACTAGTTTCCTGCCCCCCTCTCCCACTCTGAAAATAGAAGAAAAAGAAACTTCTATCAAAATGTACCATTCAGGCCAATCTTTAAATTCAAAATATTTGTATTTGTTTTTCATTAATCCTCTCAAACATTGTGTCTATGTGCTATTTCTGTGCAGTTAATTTTTGGAATCGATGTCATCACCTAAGTTGATGCATTTTCATTGCGTTTATTTTGCAGGTATTAGTTGTTGCCAACCCAGCAAACGCTAATGCACTCATCTTAAAACAATTTGCTCCTTCAATCACAAAGAAAAACGTCACATGCCTAACACGACTTGATCACAACAAAGCTTTGGGCCAAATAGCTGAGAGGCTAAAGATTGATGTTAGTGATATCAAGAATGTAATCATCTGGGGAAATCACTCTACAACTCAATATCCTGATGTCAATCATGCGACTTTCACTACCAGAAATGGAGAGAGACCGATCAGAGAGCATGTTGCTGATGATCATTGGTATCTCAACATATCCAACATGTTTATCTGTTACCACTTTCACCTGTTTAAATTACTTGGAAACATAGGTTGATAAACTACTTTAAACTTTTCAAATGAGAGGTATAGTAACGTAGGGTTCAAATTCAGACCACATACCATGGTAAACTACTACTTGTTCTAAAAGTTTAAAACTATTAGGAAATGGTAAATTTAATTATTTAATTATTGTTCTAGTATAACTTGTATCTAAGTCAAATACATAATTTTATCAACATTCAGGATTTTGGTAATTGTAGCAATCCCTTCCCCTCAAAATAAATAGTCATTGGTCATCTTTGAAGAGAAAATTGACCTAGTGAAATTATGTCTCTCCTTAGATTATCTTGCTTCTTTTAGGCAATAGCTTCAGGTGTCTTGTCAAGTAGTATCTACATGCCAATTACCTAACCCAGGGATCCCAATTTTTAGGGTGTAGGCGATAACAATTTTTATACTTGAATTCGTACTTATCAAAAAAAAAAAAAAAAATTTATATACTTCAATTTCTCTTGAGAATCCTATTAGGACTTGGCTTTGATATTGAAAAATTATTAAACAACAAAGTTCTTGGTTGGAGTGGGGTAAAGAAGTGTGCATGTTGAAATTTTAGGTTGCAACCCTTTGCAGGATCTTCAACAACCTAGTTATGTTGACAATATTCACATGAGAAAACATGCGGTCAGGAGCTGGCGTAAAGGCCAGATTTATGCTACCAATAAGTGTTTGCCACGTCATACATTTAATGAAAAACCCATACACCCTCTCACACACAATTATATTCCTCACACACGTATCAAAGAGCAGACTCTATCAAACACGCCTAGACCTATTCCACCTACTCCTCTGCTCTTACCACCGGACTAGAGCTCCACCCCGCCGCTGGCGCTGCCGCACTCGTCGTTTTGGAGCTGGCACCACCACACCTAACCTCAAGGTTTGTTCTGATTTCTGTTTATTGTTTGATTAGTTATTTTCCCAAACTTTGGGTTTTGAAATTTTGATGGGTTTGGGTTATTTTTTGGATATCAATCTGTTCATATTGGTATGGTTTTTGTTGATTTAGTATGGATTTTGCTTCTTTTTTGTAGCATTTTCATGGGTTTTGATTGGATTCTTAAGTGGTAGGTTTAAACCTTAAAAAATCTGATTGTACCAAATGAGTTTGCTAGCTAAGAGAGTGTCGTTTCATGTAATTCTGGGCCTTAATGATAGAATTTGCTATTATCTGCTACCTTAAATGAAAAAGTAAATCATCTTGCCAAACTTAGTTTAGAGAATCCTTTTATGATTGGCCTTGATGACAAGAAGATTCAACCTGTATTATCATCTCAAGATTTTGGATCTTTGGGATTTGATGTGAATGATGAATTAGAACAGCCTGATAAATTGACGAGCTCTCCAACCGCAGATTTTAGAGTTCCATCTCAATTAGTTCGTAGAGATATGTGAAAGGTTTATCTTTGATATAAAGCTTGATTTTGTGAATCTTTAAGTGGCACTCAGTATCTTGCATCGACTTCACATGAGAAGTACCCTGAAAGCCTCAAGAGTTTAAAATATATTCTAATAGCACATTTCATATCCCCTCAAGTAACAATGCTCACCAAGTAAACAATCCTATGTTTGATGTTTTTTAATGGCATTAGAAGATGCTATCTAATGATGTAATTCGGAAGGGTAATGTGGGCTTCAAAGAACAACTTAGAGGATGTTCAATCCATCTAGAATTTCAATTATTCTATAACTCGCTTATATATGTCTTACACACACTTCTCATCATTGACCTAGTCCAAAAAGCATGAATTAATGATCAATCTTTTTTGACAAATTTTACTTCTTTTCCCAGTGTCAAGTCTCAGGAATCCAAAGAGATGGCTTACACCTCCAAGCAAGAAGTTAGAAGTATGGCAAGGTTTGTCTTCTTCATAATTTATAAACTTCTACATTTAGACGTAGAACGTGAAGAAGGAGATAATTGTTGACTAGCTTGTTTTACATAGAAGAAGCAAGAGCATTTGAAACTCACAAAAAAGTTCCGGATAGGTTCCTTCTATTAAATATCTTAATAGTTGAAATTTGTAGTGCAAGGAAATAAAGATTTTATTTAATAAGATACATTTTCCTAAATTTTAAAAAGCAAATGCATTCGGCATTCCATCCCTCACTCTTATTTCTGGAGCTAGAGTTTTTACTTCTAGAGCAATTCTAGGTGTGCAACGCATCAATTTACTCACATGATGAATTGAAGCAAAGAAAAGGTTCTCTAGCAGTATTTTTTTTTTTTTTTTTTTTTCCATTGATCAAGCTAAATAACTCCTAGCATCTTTTTCATTGTTGTGTCCGTGGTTGGTTCGGTTTCATAGCCTTTTATCTCGTTAATGATCGTAATTTTTTCATGACAGCTTGAGAGGGATCAATTGCTCACAGTTCCTCCTTATCTTGTGAGGAGACGCAAGCGACATTTCCACCATCTAGAACAGTCCGGAGTTGACTTAATACTCGGATGTAATGGATTCATTTGGGTTGGTGAACATGTTGAAGCCAAAGATGATATGGTAGAGGATCAAGCAAGCAAACTTGAGCAACAGAATATTAAATCTAAAAAAATTCCATTAGTCTTGAAGAGCAAGAACAAACATACACTCTGATAGAGACAAGGCAGAGCATATGTAGGATTGCAAATGCTGTCCGGGTCTTTTCTATTATTGAAGAATTTACTCAAGTAAGAGGGGTCGTTCGCTCAAGAAACAATTGCAAAAAAAAAAAAAAAAAATGTTTGGTAGAAAATTTTGTAGAAAAATAAGAAAGCCTTGGCAACATTTTAGAGTGTTTGTTTCAACATAATTGACCTTTAAAATGTGTATTTTCTTTGGCAATGAAGGTATAAGTCACCTTCCAAATGTGTTTATTATGATTATTATTATTATTATTACAACACTTCATTGCTTATAAATAAACAACCATATTTAAGGGGGGTTAAATTTTGCTCTCCATATAATGAAATTCACAAAATACTCCAATTTTGTTATTTGTAGAATCTTGATTAGTTGTATTTAGGAGATGAATAGCTTGCAAACCCATTAGCAAACTTATTTGATTGGGGACAGTTATGAACATGCACATAATCCAAATATCATACAATAGACCCTTTCAAAGTTTAAATTCCATCACACACATTCAGAGAGGTGAGGGAGAAAATATAGCAAAATATTTTAGAATATAAAGATCAAACCCTCCATTTACTTTTACTTTTGTAAACAGATGAGAAGGCAATCTGAAACCTTGCATTCTTTCAAAGATTCACATGATCCAAACAGGATCACAAACATGCAGGATGCAACTAGACCTCAACTTCTATCTAAATTTGATACAAAGTTCTATATTTTTTAACCAGAAAGTTATGAACTTTCAATCAAGAATTCTCAATCAATCCCTTTTTTTTTTTTTTTTTTTTTTAAACAAATTCTTGATTTGTTAGGCTTCATATTAAATCCCCTACATGTATGTACAGAGAGATAGACTTGACATTAAAAAAAGACATTGGCTAGGCTCTAAGATTTTTTCAACTCAAGGGATTGAGAGAGGACCCCTCCAAAGATTGTTAAAATCGAAAAACAGCCTACTCCTCTCACTCAAGTTTTAATGTTTAGATCGATATGACATTCATTTGAAGCTACAAAAATGCAAGCCCCATGATCATGACAACACAACTGTTCTCCGAACTACAGAAGAAATCATTTGTAGACAATGAATGATATAGATTGAAATCATTATATGCGGATGTTTAACAAAAATCAAGTGTTGCACACCCCAAATCGAATCCATTACATCCAGAGAACAAAATAATAAAATCAAATTGGCCTATACACAATCAAAACAATGATAAGACAAGTTCATGAACAGCATATGGTCGCTTCTATTCACAGCATCCCTTTTCCAATTTCTTTTAAAAACAATACACTAACACAGCATCTTGTAAAGGTCTTCTCATCAATGTAGTCATTTACATTTCCCCAAGAGCAACCTGGATAGTAAGATCGTGCGTTTCTAGGTCAAGTAAATCAATCTTGTTTGCTCCCTTGATACAAGCAATTCCTATGACCTATTAATGTAGAGGAGAAGATGTGAGCTAAAGAATTTCACAACACCCTTAAATTAACACACAGAAAATCGGTGCTATTGCTATTAGTATTGGGCAAAAAATAGGACAATGAACCATTTACAAGTTTGAGAAAATCAAGGAATTACAAACACAACTCACACAAACCTAGGAAATTTGAACTCATGACTTCACCTTCTAAACCTTATATATGGGGTGGGAGAAGGTGCTATCTGATCACAACGCAATGAGCATATTATGAGATGCCAACGACAATGATAATGTTATACGATGAATTAGACATGCCGGAGATATGTCATATCCGAAACAATGAATAAATTATAGGTATTTGCCGAAAAACAGTTCTAATAAATTTAGCCAAAAGCCTTGTAACTCAATTAGTGACTCCTAGTAACATTTCTTGTCCATACTCTTTGGCATGGTCTGTTGCTTTCATTAGTTGTCCGTAGCATGCCTTTTGGCATGTCCTCCGACCATTACCCGCTTTGGTAATTGATACAATCTGAATGTCTATATCTTGGTTAATGTTACTATTTTAAGTTACATCTTGGAGGGACACTTGTGCTCAAACTAGTAATATTGCTAAGCTACCTAATCTAGAGTCCCTTTACATCATAAGAATAATTGATCGGACATTCTTTATATTGCAAGAAATGTAGTATTTCCCTAGAAAGAAAAATCTTTCAGTCATCAGGGAGCAATGTTTGTCCTTTCTGTCTAGATTGAAGAAGTATGTGTATCTGAATTACTAGTTCTCCAGCCCCTCACTCACTCTAAAAATGGAAGAACAAGAAGCTGCCATGAAAATGCACCATTCAAGCAAATCCTTAATACTCTAAATATTTATGTTTGTTTCTTTTGATCCTCTCAAATCTTGTGTCTCTATGTGCTACCATTGACAATATAATTGTGCATTTTCGAGTCTAGTTTCCAACTTATTAATGAACATATTCAGAGAAAACCAGATTTCCTATATGTCTGTTTCCAACATGTTTATAACCAATCATATTGTCAGATTTCTAACAATTACAAATGTTGAAAGATTGAAATCTTTAAAGAGTTCCTTTATTTTATTTAATCTTTACTTTTATGCAGCTAATGTTTTGAATTAATATTGTTTCCCAAGTGTTTTCTTCTTTTTTTCTTTTTTTTTTTGAGAAAAATATTGTTTCCTACGTTGATGCCCTTTCACCGCTTTATTATGCAGGTGCTAGTTGTTGCCAACCCTACAAACACCAATGCTCTCATCTTGAAAGAATTTGCTCCTTCAATCCCGGAGAAAAACATCATGTGCCTAACACGACTTGATCATAACAGAGCATCAAGTCAAATAGCCGAGAGAATAAAGGTTTATGTTCCTGATGTCAAGAACGTAATCATCCTGGGGCAATCACTCTTCAACTCAATATCCGGACACCAATCATGCGATTTGTCACCACCACAAATGGAGAGAGACCAGTCAAAGAAACTTGATACTCGACGATCATTGGTATCTCAAAATATCCAACATGTTTATTTTTGCCACTTTCACATGTTTAAATTATTTGGAGACATAGGTTGATAAAGTACCTTTAAGTATTTAAATGGGAGGTAGAGTAGGCATAAGGTTCAATCCTCCAAATTTAGACCACCTACATACCATGATACTATTTGTCCTAAAAGATTAAGTTCTTAGGAAATGGTGAATTTAGTTATTTAACAATTTTTTTTTTTTTTAATTATGGATTCTAGTAATTGTAGCTATCCCACCCCTCAAGATAAATAGTGATTGATCATCTATGAAGACAAAATTGCTCCAAAGAATTTATGGCTCTCTTAGATTACCATGCTTCTTTTAAGCAATAGCTTGGGGTGCAATGTCAATTAGTACCTACATGCCATTTTCCTAACCCAGGGATCCCAATCTTTGGGGTGTAGGTGGTAACAATTTTTATACCTGAGTTTGTTCTCATCAAAAAACAAACTTATTCTTAAATTTGTCTTGCACCCTGTTAGAGCTCTGCACCAGTTGGTATAAACAGAAAATGATGTGAAATTTACACATTTAAGCCCCAAAACTACCCACATTAGTCCTTCTATATTAGGACCTAGCTTTATATTTTTGAAAAGTTATTGAACTCCAAAGTTTTAGGTTGGTCTTGGGTACATTTGGGTGCATGTTGAATATTTAGGTTGCAACTCTTTGCGGGGTCTTCAACAACATAGTTATGTTGACCATCTTCACATCTCTATGCATCCTTGTCGGGCTATTTACTTTGCTTCCCTTTCTGTTATTTATTTATTTAAATTTTGCCTATCATAGGTTAAAAAACTAGTTCATCAACATTGTACAGCAACGTGGTGCAGCCATTATCAAGGCTTGGAAAGCATCAAGTGCATTGTCTGCTACAAGTGTTGCTTGTTATCATATGCGTGATTGAGTTCTCGGGACTCCCAAGGTTGATTATCTTTCATCTCAAATAGCATTTGATCATGCAGAACTTATTTGCTTTCATTTTTTTATATTTTTTTTATTATTATCTTTTGTAAATTTTCCTTTGGCTTTGTAATTCAAGGAACGTGGGTTTCCATGGGAGTGTATTCTGATGGTTCTTATGGGATCCCAAAGGATATTATTTACTCTTTTCCTGTTAAATGTGAGAAAGGAAAATGGTCAATTGTGAAGGGTAAGTTCTGTGGCTTCTATATGTTGTAAATGTTACTTCTTCTTTCCTTAAGAGTTGAACTGCTAATGTTTTTGAAGCTACAAATCACTATAATCTGCATAAAGGAATATATGTTGTTTGTCAATTATGTCTTAGATCTAAATAATGGTTTCAGAGCAAAGGTAGTTGTTGAAGAGAGCAAGGATATATATTTGGAATATACGGACTATAAGTCTATAACAATGAAATGTATAAAGCTCCAAAACTCCCGATTCATCGATGAGCAATCAACGATGATATAAAACGAGGGCTAAGAGTAATACAATCGAGGATTCATGAATGAATAGTTATAATTATGATAGCCTACTATACTTTTGTGTTAGCAGTTAGCATGGCTTTTGAGTGGAGTTGTGGTGTGCCTTTGTGTTAGAACCCCTTTCCCTCTCCCTTGTGTGTGTGTGTTTGTGTTTGTTTCTCAAAAAAAATGGTCCAAATGTTTTAATACTACTTGCATGAGACTATTTCAGTGCACTCAATGTTTGGAACTTGCTTACGCATTGGCAAGGCTCAAGATTGATGAGTTCTCAAGGGCAAAGATGGATGCAACAGCAAAAGACCTCATTGATGAAAAAGAAGTGGCCCATTCATGCCTCAACTAACAATAAAACCATCTTCCCGAGCATAATGAAGAAGACTTGATAATACATGAAAAGAAAAAGGGATTTCCAATTTCCATCCTAACTTTATGTACAAATTTTATCAGTCACTTATAAGCTTTGGAACAATGACAGAGCCAGATGTGTTCTGATTTATCTTATTTCATTTCATGTGTTGGCAAAAATGTAGACTAGTTCACCAAGCACCTCCCCAAATCCAATAATTAGTTCCATGTTATTACTCATATGTGTTCATTGACTTTATATTATTTCATAAGTCCTAAAAAAACATCAAATTTATAAAGTATTAACAAAAAAAAAAAAACTAAATTATTATAGGTCATATGACTAAGAATTTGAATTCACTTATTATGCTATAATATATGTACAATATTCTTCAAAACCATCTTATATAAAACATTACAATATTATCCGTACATGACAACTTACTAATTGAATTAAACAAAAAACCATACATATAAACCCATAAATTAAATAAGACTTACTTATTAATAGAAGAAAACCCAGCCCATACCCAACAATTATATAATTACTAAAATACCCTTGACTATAGAATAACTAAATAAATATAAAAACCTAATTAACTACTGTGGATACCTATTCTTTGGCTTTGCCTGTAATGTTAAGCTTCCAAAGGAATTTGCCTTTTAATTGAAAACAATTCTAGGGCTACTCTATTCATGTCCATTCTGTCTATAGGAGATTGTGCTGAACATGCAAGTCCAATTTGAAAGACCGATATCAAGCATTCAGTTTGTCCACTTGTCCAGTCACTCCAACTTGAATCCATGTTATCATTTTCTCCCGCGCTTTGTTGAAAACTCAATGGTCCACAATCTCCATCACTCGTCCGGCAATGCCAACTTAACAAAGTTGTGAAGGTTCGTCATCTTTGAATAGTTTATCGGTGGGTCTTCTTCCGATTAACATCTCCAATAAGAGAATCCCAAAGTCAGACATCCCCATTAGTTGAAAGTTGACTACCCATTCCATATTCTGCAAAAATTTAGAGCACTTTCATACATTAAGAACAATTCTTACTCAATGCTATGAAACTGGTGATTTGGTGAAGATGTATATAAATATTCTATACGGGGCATCCCTATTTTGATTATTGATGCATTCATTATACGTTAATACTTTTACAATTGAGTGAAATCATGATACATTACCTGGAGCAACATATCCAACAGCTTCCCTTAATCCTGCGAGCTTAATTGATTAAGAAAAGCTTCCTTCCCAGATTTCGAAAGGAGTCTAGCCAAACCAAAATCACTTATATGAGCAATCATATCATCATCGAGAAGAATATTGCTTGGCTTTAGATCACAATGAATAATAGGGGTTTGGCGGTGATGATGAAGATAAAGCAAAGCCGAAGCCACGTCTATAGCAATGTTGATTCTTTGAAGAAGATTTAAACTTCTCAATTGCTTGAGCCCATCTTCGGATGTAACGCATCTCCAAGCTTCCATTTGGCATGAACTCATATACTAAAGCTTTAAAATCATTGCCCTTAAAATCAATACTTGAACAAGCGGTGAGAATCTTAACGAGGTTTCGATGCTGGGATATTCCTCAAGGCTTCACATTCGGCAATGAAACTCTTGGAAGCTCCTTGCTTTTGAAGATTGAGTACCTTGACTCGCAACATGTGTTTCATCCGGACCAAGTTTTCCTTTATAGACACTACCAAAATTACCTCGAACCAATCAAATTCTCCAAAGAGAATCCATCGCTTGCATTCTCAGTAATTCTTTATAAGAGATCTTTTGGTAGGAGGGTCCAAAGGTGGAAATGGAAAGGCTTTTTTCTTTGACTTTTTCAACCAGGAAAGAGCCATCAAAGAAAACAATGTCAAGCGAAAGCAAAAATTGCAATGCTTATCCAAGATATCAATTTAAAAGCAAAATGCTTTTTGTGTTTCTTGGGGCATGTAGGCAAATGCAACTCTTGGATCCCCCACAAAGACCAGTGTTGCCCTTGACTTCAACTCGCACTAGAATTTCTCAAGACCCCTTCTACAGTACATCTCCCTCAAGATTGTTGAAAGACAGGTTTAAAGTTTGCAACACAGGAAAATTAGCCATATAGCTTGGGATTTGGCCAGACAAGTTGTTGTGGGAAAGATCAAGATATTGAATACCTTTTAACTTTCTTAGGTTGGGAATGGTTCCTTCAAAGGAGTTGCCTTGCATATAAAGTGTTTCTAAGGCCAAACAGTCCCCTAGCTGGGCTGGAATCTCTTTGGAAAATTTGTTGTATGAAACGTCTAGTGTAACAAGAAGTTTCAGGTTTCCAAAATCTGAAGGTAAAAAACCGGTCAAGGAGTTATGAGACACATCAATTTGGACCATAGGAAAGCCAAAAAGTTGATCGGGTATGATGCCATTTAATTTATTATGGCCAAGGCTTACATCTTGCAGGTGGCTACACCTTCCAAGACTAGTGGGTATGCTCCCTTCTAAGCTGTTATTGAACAAGGAGAGATCTAGTAATTGAGTCATGTTGCCAACGGAAGACGGGATCACCCCAATCAATTTGTTTTCATACAAGTACAAAGCGTTCAAGTTTGTGAGCTTTCCAATTGAAGATGGAATATTCCCTGTTAACAAGTTAGATTCCAGGCCAAGTGCAGTTAGGCTAACAAGATTTGATATTCGTGTAGGTATGCTCCCACCAATAGAATTGCCTCCTAGCGCGAGTAATAATAATTGGATTGAGAGGTTTGTTATGGAGTTAGGCAGCTCACCTCCAAGCTGGTTGTCGCTGACATCCAGAGTGTTTAACTGGGTGCAATTGTTCAAAGAACTTAGAAAACTCAAATCATCAACTGAGTTATTTCCAAGAAGATTAGAATGAGCACCAAACCATTGAAGATTTTGTAGATTACCAAAACTCATAGGAATGGTTCCCGTAAATTGATTTTCGAACATATCAAGCTCTTGAATGTCTGACACATTGGACAATGAAACTGGAACTGTTCCTGTAAATTGGTTTCCTCCTATCCAAAGTAACTGCAGATTTTGAAGAGCAATGCCCAAGTCGGGGTTGAGGTTACCAGTGAAGTTGTTAACAGTCAAGGCAATAAATGTGAGCAATGATAAATTGTATAGGGAAGGTGGAAACACACCAGAAAGATGATTTCCTGATACTCTAAAAGATGTCAAGCTTTTCATTTGGGCTACTGTATTTGGGATTTCTCCCTCCAAATTGTTAGCTGAAAACGAAAGAATTTGGAGAGAGGACAAGTTTCCCAGAGAAGGTGGGAACCTTCCACTTAGATGATTGTTGCGAATAAATAGTATCTGAAGTTTTGACAAAAAGCCAAGTTCTGAAGGGATTCCTTGTACGAAATTGTTGTACTGGAGATCAAGATACTGTAGGTTGGAACAGTGAGAAAGATTGACTGGAATTTCCCCTCCCAATATTAGATTATCAGCCAAGTTCAAATTTACAAGCCTGGTCAAGTAACCAACTTCTGAGGGAATTCCACCATGGAAAGAGTTATTTGCAAGGTTGAGGGATCGAAGGAAAGAAAGATTTCCAATGTGGGGTGATACGGTGCCTACCAACTTATTGTTTTTTAGGTCCAAACCGATGACTCTTTGGTGTTTGTTGCCACAAGTGACCCCAACCCAGTGGCAGAAATGGAAAGATTCATTCCAAGAAGCCAGGACATTAAGAGGGCTATCTATGTGGGACTTGAATTCGAGCAGTGCAAGCTTATCAGTTTCGTTTGAAAGTGTGGTAGCTAAGGAAAATTTAGAGATGGATAAAGAGAGGAACAGAAGAAAGATGGCATGGTAGGTTAGTGAGAAGAGTGGTCGTGTATTCATAAGCAGATGATCCATCTTGTAGGAAGAAATTAGCTTCTTCAGAGAGAGATACTGACGTAGGCAGAAGAGTGTGTGCATTTATATTTATAGGTTTCAGACTTTCAGTAGAGAGAAGGTGAGAGTTTGAGAGAGGCAAGGAAGGAAGGATGAAGAAGAAGGGGAAACGGCGCACGAGAGAAGGAGATAAGACGTAGGGCTTCTAAATATTAACTCTACAATACCAAAACGACGCCGTTTGAGCCTGATATGAATTTTAATATCAGTTCGAAAACGACGTCGTTTGGTATTAGATTAAAAAAAAAAAAAACCTTGTAACTTTTAGTCTTCAGCCTCCGCCACTTGCTGTCAGTCTGTCACCATTCTCTACTGCTTGATGCTTTGTTCTTGGAGTTTCATCCTCTTCCCTCCCCCTTGTTCTATCAGGTTTGTTAATCTATTTTTCTTTGATAGTTTTGTTTCATCTTTTATGACTTAGCTTTAGTTTCTTTTGTTTTTTTTTTTTTTTTTTTTGGTGATTTGAAATGGTATATTTTTTAGAGAGACTGTGAATTTGTGCATATTTTGTTTGTTTTCTTTCGTGTATGGTTTTTTTTTTTTGGTGCAGAATATATGGGTTATCTAATGATTATGTTGTGGTTTGGGAGTGTTAAATTCTGAGTTTGGATTCTGAGAAAATTGAGGAATTCACCGAACTAACCTCACCGAACCGGTATCTTGCACCGCACCTTCTGCAGACCGGTTCTACTATTCCACTGGTGAGGTGTGGTCAAGCACTTGGGGAAACGGCACCTTATAGCAAGCCCAATAAATCTGTTTCCAGCTTATTCATAATCAATCATATTGTCAGATTTCTAACAATAACAAATGTTGAAAGATTGAAATCTTTAAAGAGTTTTTTTTTTTTTTTTTTTAATCTTCACTGTTATGCAGCTAATTTTTTGAATTAATATTGTTTCCCGAGTGTTTTCTTTTTTTTTTTTTTTTTTGAGAAGAATGTTGTTTCCTACGTTGATGCCCTTCCATTGCTTTATTATGCAGGTGCTAGTTGTTGCCAACCCCGCAAACACCAATGCTCTCATCTTGAAAGAATTTGCTCCTTCAATCCCGCAGAAAAAACATCACTTGCCTAACACGACTTGATCATAACAGAGCATTAAGTCAAATAGCCGAGAGACTAAAGGTTTATGTTACTGATGTCAAGAACGTAATATAATGTGTAATTTGTTTTCTGAAATTTATTGAAGAAAATTTGTTCCCTGTAAAAATGAAACAATTTCTACAACTATTTTACATCGCTCTATTTCCACAAATATAACATTCTATTATTTTATATTTGGGTGTGTTCGATTGATATTTTTTCAAAGGTGGTCCATATTCTTTAACCACTATTAAGTGCATTATGTTTTCCTAATTTGTTTTTTTTTGTAAAACTAAACTTTCAAAATTGGAGGAAATTTGGCTCCCAGTACAAGCTTGGAACCAGTTTAGTCTAATGCAAACAACGAGCTTTGTTGATCTTATGGGATGCATTTTGGCGGAGAACAGGGATCCACACCTGTTTGCTATGGTTGTATGGGCTGTATGGAAGAGACGGAATGATACGAGGGTTGGGAAAAGAGGTGAAAATCTACCAAACCTGGTGCAGCTAGCTCGAAACAAGTTACAGGATTTTTGTCTTTGCATAATTCTGCAGCAACAGCATCTACAGGAAGACCTCCAATGCAATGGCAGCCACCAGCGCACCAACAAGACAAGATTAATTTTGATAGGGCACTTTTCAAGGATGAAAACCAGGCCAGAATAGGGGTGGTGATTAGAGACAAGAAGGGGAGGTGATGGTCTCCTTGGCACAAATAATTCCACCGCCTAGTACAGCTATTGAAGTTGAGGCCTTAGCAGCTAGGCGTGCAATGGAGTTGGCATTGGAAACCGGTCTCAATAAGGGGGTGCTGGAGGGTGATTCACCGATCCTCATGAACGCTTTGAAGTCAAACTCTCATAGCCTTGCACAGTTCGGTCATATTATCAATGATATACAACACTTAGCCTCGTAAGTTCTCCATTATTTCTTTTTCTCATGTATGGAGGCATTGTAATACTGTAGCTCACTCGATTGCGAGACGGGCAATTTCTTTTTCATCATTACAAGTTTGGATGGAAGATGTACAACCAAATATTGTAGATGTACTTCAGGCCGATTTTCATAGCCTTAGTTGAATAAAAATCTTCTGATGTGGATTCTCAAAAAAAAAAAAAAACTTTCAAAATTTCAAATATATTATACGAATTTCTTCGTCTCTTAATTAAGGAGATTATCATGGTAATCAAAACTCACCACAAAATTATAAAATTATCTTAACCAAAATTAAAAATAAACTAAAGGCATTAAAGAACGTGTAGGACACCCTATCACCCTCGGTGGAAAATTACATTGAGGAAAGTTTGTGGAAGAGGGATCTCTGATCAAATCAATTGACATGAAGTTTTTCTCTCCTTGTGAAAAATGCAGAACGTGTAGGATACCCTGTCACCCTCAGTGGAAAATTGCATTGAGGAAACTTCATGGAAGAGGGATTTTTAATCAAATCAATTGATGTGAAGTTTTTCTCTCCTTGTGGAAAATGTAGAACGTGTAGGACACCTTGTCACCCTCGGTGAAAAATTTTGGTTATTTTTTTAAATACTCTTAAATTTTGATGGTGCAGGACGTCTACTCACTTTAATTAGTGGAAGTTCCCTTTTGATCTTTTAGAACGACTTTTCACAAAAGGAAGGTAATTTAGTCATATAAAGGAGGCCTTCTTTATTCCCCCTTTGAAAAGCCACAAGTAATCCGCGTATTGATTTATTTTTATCTCGATACTAGGCCCAACCACTTAATAAAGATAAAGATGCTCAATTTGGGTAGTGATTAGCAGTGCCAATGGCCCATTGCCCTGCACAGGGGGTTAGAATTTGTCAGATCATTCCCATGTAGCACCTAGTTTATCAACTTTAACACCTCGTCACTTAATAATACATCGTACATTTCATTTCCTATTTTAATATACAACATGTT
Organism: Quercus dentata; assembly: GCA_028216015.1. Classification (NCBI taxonomy): domain Eukaryota; kingdom Viridiplantae; phylum Streptophyta; class Magnoliopsida; order Fagales; family Fagaceae; genus Quercus; species Quercus dentata. Next base: position 35,304,140 of record CP116447.1, read on the forward strand.
AATATAATACTAGATTCATTACATGGCGCATGTAATGAGACCTTTTTTTTTTAGTATCATAATTTTTTTCATTTTAATTTGAGGTTTACACATTTTTCCACTAATATTACATATGTAGAACTATTAACACAATCAGAAGTGTCATGAGTTTAACTTCAAAAAATAAACACAAAAAGCATTGAAATCATATATGTCCATATCTAGATTTGTTCAATTTTTTTAAGCTAGTCTCACGACACTCTTAGTTATATTAGTAGTTCTAAATGCATAATATTAGTGAGAAAATGTGTAAACCTCAAATTAGAATGAATGAAAAATTATGACACTAAACTAAAAGAAAAAAATCATCCATATTTTGGACACTTCAAGAAATACCACCTTGTTGAGCTCAAAGGTTGGAAATAAAAAATTTATTAACTATTTGAAAAGCTTGGGTTTTGGTGTGGGGATGTTCCATGCACTTTCATATCCAATTGAAGTCATGACCCATGACTCAAATCATGAGTCAACAAAATCTAATTATTTATTATATATTTTATTTAATTAAAATATCATTTTTTATTTTTTCTCTTTTCACACAAGACTATTATTCACTTTTTTTGGTCCTAAACGTCAAGAAATAATAAAAAATTATCTTGCACAAGCTATTGACTTGTGTATTTGCACAAGCATTTTAGCAACATGTTTAACAACATTACACGTATTTTTATATACTTTTTCACCTACAAGTATTTTCAAAAAATACAAACAATGTTACTAAAATAACATTACCAAACGGCCCCCTTATTTTGCATAACTAGTTCATAATATGATGTTGGTGATTTTTTGGATTCTTTAGGCTTTATGTTATTTTCTATGAGCTTGTGTGAATGCTCTAATTGAACTCATGAATTTATTTATTTTTTCTATTAAATTGACAATGGGGTGGGGTAAATAAAACACATACCTTTTGCTATAAATAATAGAAAGTGTAATTTTTTTTCTTTGTTAAAAGATTGGTTAGAATATCTACTAAATATTAGTTGTTGCATCTGCAACCTCTATGCCCAACTTTCAAGGACATTGTACTTGAAGATATACCACTTAGGCCAATATATTCCATTAGTAATTATCAATTAAGTTACAAAACTTTTATAGAATTTATTAAAGAAAAATGCTATGTATGCAATATTTTCACTACAAATCTTTGATAGTTTGTTGTTACTGGTTTTAATTTAAACCCCTACTAAAATTACTTTTTTTTTTTTAATCACCAATAACAGCTAGTAATAACCTGTCTATTAGAATTTGTTGTGAAAATATTGTGAACATAAATTTCTTTTTATAATTTGAAAAGTTATTGGAGGGTAAAAGAACTTACCTGGATATTCAATGGTAAGAGGCTTCCGACAATAATGGACAAGTTTGGTGTGGGTGCTATGAAAGATGTTCCATTCACCTTCATATCCAATTGAAGCCATGACTCAACAAATAGCTTCCACGAAGCTGAGGTTCCATTCCATTATTTCCATACAAACTTGAAAATAACTTTTGCATGTAGAGTCATTCCTATTTTTGTTTCTTTGTAAGAAAAATTGATCAATTTCTTATTAAATTTAATGCACCGAGTGATTATCATTCTTATTTGTTATTATTATAATTATTATTAAAAAAATCAATAAGAAAGAGAGCTTGATGAACCCAGTCACTATTCTTTTTCAGTCCTAAAAGCTATCAGCCTTACAAAATCAACCCATCCAACTTATAAAAGTAGCCCATGAAGAATAAAATTATTTCATCTAATTCCTTATTATTTTTTTTCATATTAAGAATGAAATTTGTGACACTTTACTGATTGCACCGTTGATTTGCATCTTTTAATAGACTAGTGTATTTCAATGTATTAAAAAATTGGTTTTATGACTTCTTTTTTTTTTTTTTTTTCATACTTTGGTCTCCTATTCACCTTATCTCATGAAAAAAATTCTATCTATTTTAACAAAAAAAAAACCTACTTTTTTTATTTTACATATTCACTTTTCGAAAACACCTCACATCAGATTATCTACTTTTACACTATATTTCTTTAAAATATTAATTTTTCTTGATTTTTTTTTTTTTTTGTTTCTTTTTCTTCACAAATAACAACCACCATCCACTTTCTTCCTTCATCCTTGGCATATGTAAAGAAAGAGTAAAAAACATAAATACAACATGAATAATGCTAGTGTAAATTTACACGGATATTGTAGTAACAATATATTTTTACACAATTTTGCATAGTCTGATGTGAGTGAATTTTGGGCTTGGTTGGCTAAAATGTGATAAATTTTCTATTATACAAGCACTGATGTGAGTGCTTTGAGACTCTAAATCCTGGTTCCATCCCTACATGAGAGTGACGCATGTCATCTTACTATTGTTGGTTCAACGAAATTTGTATCCAAATTTTGTCCTATGACTAAAAATATATGTGGATGATTTTATTAATCGCCACATAGTGAGTTGAAAGAATTTTCCTTCAAACTAATTGAAGGTAAACTTTTTCCTTTACTATTTTGGGTGTTATATGCCTTTTGGAGATAAAATAAGTTTTGATGTTGTTGCATGAGACTTTATCTATTGTCTTAAGATTTTTTGTATACACGTAGAACCATTACAGACTCATGCGATGCGTAGGAATATATAATTATTTTGTGATATAGTATAATGTCTAATATGTTCTCTAAAATTTGTTCCCTCTAAAAATAAAACAATTTCTATAAGTATTTTCCATTGCTCTATTTATACATATATAAAATTCTATTATTTTAGTGGGTTCCAGTTAGCTCAACTGGTAAAGTCTCTAATGGTTGTATAAGAGATCCGGGGTTCAATCCTCGCCTATACCAAAAACTGATTGGTGTCTTGGTCTGATGATAAAGACCAATCATTAGGAGCGGACGCCATAAGTTGAAACTCTCTCAAAAAAAAAATTCTATTATTTTATATTTGAGTGTGTTTTATTGCTTTTTTAAAGGTGGTCCATATTATTTTAACTACTATTATAGTGCGTACCATTTTCCTTTTTTTTTTTTTTTTTTTCTTTTTTGTGTAGATCTAAACTTTCAAATTTTAAATATATTATACAAATTTCTTCTTCTTCTCTTAAGGAGATTATCGTGATAATCAAAACTCAGCACAAAATTATAATATTATCTTAACAAAAATTAAAATTAAACTAAAGGCATTAAAGATAGACAATATAATAATTTATTACTCAAAAAATTTATAGGTACATTTAAATATATAGCCATGTATATTTTATTTGAATATAAACTCCAACCTCCACTTTCAAAATAACTAAATATTAATCCCCAAAAAAATCAACAAAAATAATAAGAGGGAAAAAGGGCAGTTGTGACGGAGACTTAAAAAATCCAATACTAAAATGTATCAACACAAAGTAGAATTATAAATAAAAAATAAATAAAATTTCATCAACTTGAGGGTTAAGTCTATAGTTAGTAAAATACGGTATGCATATATTATGATAAACATACAAACAGGTTTAATTCGGTATCTTTCAATAAAAGTGCATTTCAAAAATTCAGCATAAAAATATGGAAACAGAAAAATAAATAATACGCATTTCATACAGGTGTTAAACGTTTATTTTTAAAAGGTTGAGTAAAAAATACAAAAATATTTATCATATAAATACAATATATATATATATATATATATATATATATATATAAATATATATACTCAGTTACTCACTTACAATTATTATTGGGGTGTACTGGCAAGAGGATAAAGCATGGCAATAGGTTGTGGTAGCTTTTGCGTTTAACTTTTTGTGAGTTTCACAATTTTATAAAAAGTAATGCTAAAGACACAAACAATTTTACAACATTTTTACAAACAGTTAATGTGAGACTATGATATGATAAATTCTTACGGGTTTTCATTTGGACCCACCATTAATACATATTTTTATTTACTAATAATCATTTATCACACCAGTAGTTTCTAAAAAGATTTATAAAGTAGTATGTGGCATTAGTATTTTTCCTTAATAAAATAAAGAATAATTTTCACAATAATTTGATAATAAAAACTAGGTGTGAAGCTGTTAATAGTAGGTAAAAAAAATGATATAAGTTATGAACTCTAAATGGAAATGAGTAATAATTTACCGCATAAACTTTGTTGTAAAAATATTGTTTATTGTAGCATTGTTTTAAAATAATATTAAAAAGTTAAAACAGATTTTTATTGTTTGACTTTGAGGGCATTACGTTTCATTTAAGATTATTTTAATCTTTTATGTGTGTAGTTTCTCACTTTCGGATGTGTTTGGATACTGTTTATTTTGCCGAAATTGAAAAATTATTGTTGAAAGTACTATAGATAAAGGTAAAAGTTAGTTAAAATAGTACAATGAGGCCCATAAATAGTATCAAAAAATGCAGTGAGACCTATAAATAATAGCAATAATTTTAATTTTTCATTTCAGTCTTTGACAACAACAGGTTTGCGTTAATTTTGTTTAACTTATATATTTTTTTGTATTTTACAAACCCTTTTTAATGTTTTTCAACCTACACGCAAAGTATACTTTTACATACAAGAAGTTTAAGTGTAAGACACGCTTATATACTAAGAAACAATAAAAAATTCAGCAAAAGAAAACAAAAAAGATTGTGAGAGAGTACTCAAATTTTTTTTTTTTTAGTTCAAGGATAGAAGTCACAGAATTAAGAAGCTATAGTGATAAAGATGTTAATTTGCACATGAATGTTGTCAAAAAAGAAAAAAGATTCCCACTTTCTCTCTTAGTGGAAATTGCAAAAAATTGCAAAACGTGTAGGACACCCTCGGTGGAAAATTGCAATAGAGAAAATTCCAACCATGTAACATTAAGTCATGACTCATGAGTAAACTCACACTCTATAGTCATGAATCAAGTGACACTTTATAGCCACTATATTATTATTATTATAAAAAAAAATAAAAAGGAGTCACTGACTTTTGAATAGAATATATATATTATGAAAAGGAGCCACTATTAGCCATCCTTTCTTATTTCATTTTGTAGTGAGCACTATTTCTCTTTTTCCCTATCAATTCCATATTTCCAGTTTGATTTTTTCTCTCTAAGATTCAATTCTAGTACACATGTTGTAAATCATCATTTTTTCGTCAATTTCCCAATCAAACGTACATACTCAAAACCTTTTTGTTGGGAAATTTATAACCCGGTTGATAGAATTAACAAGTTTTAAACCCAAGTTATTAATTAAATTTATTATGAATTTGTGCATATTTTGTTTTTTTTCTTTCGTGTATTTTTATTATTATTTTTTTTTTGTGTAGAATATTTGGGTTATCTAGTGATTATGTTGTGGTTTGGGAGTGTTAAATTCTGTGTTTGGATTCTGAGAAAATTGAGGAATTCACCAAACTAATCGCACCAAACCGGTATCTTGCACCGCACCTTGTGCAGACCGGTTTTACCATTCCACCGGTGAGGTGCGGTCAAGCACTTGGGGAAACCGCACCTTATAGCAAGCACAATAAGCCCACATAATCTCTTTACAAAAACTTAAGTTTTTGGTACAATCGATAGTTTAACAGTTTCCAACTCATTAATGAACATAATCAGTGAAAACTAGATTTCCTATATGTCTATTTCCAACTTATTCATAATCAATCATATTGTTAGATTTCTAACAATTACAAATGTTGAAAGATTGAAATCTTTAAAGAGTTCTTTTTTTTCTTTTTTTTTAATCTTCACTGTTATGTGGCTAATTTTTTGAATTAATATTGTTTCCCAAGTGTTTTCTTCTTCTACTTTTTTTTTTTTTTTTTTTTGAGAAGAATGTTGTTTCCTACGTTGATGCCCTTCCATTGCTTTGTTATGCAGGTGCTAGTTGTTGCCAACCCCGCAAGCACCAATGCTCTCATCTTGAAAGAATTTGCTCCTTCAATCCCAGAGAAAAACATCACGTGCCTAACATGACTTGATCATAACAGGGCATTAAGTTAAATAGCTGAGAGATTAAAGGTTTATGTTATCATTGTCAAGAACGTAATATAATGTGTAATATGTTTTCTGAAATTTGTAGAAGAAAATTTGTTCCCTGTAAAAATGAAACAATTTCTACAACTATTTTCTATCGCTCTATTTCCTTAAATATAACATTCTATTATTTTATATTTGGGTGTGTTTGATTGATATTTTTTCAAAGGTGGTCCATATTCTTTAACCGCAATTATAGTGCATTATGTTTCCTAATTTGTTTTTTTTTTTTAAGCTAAACTTTCAAAATTTCAAATATATTATACAAATTTCTTCTTCTCTTAATTAAGGAGATTATCATGATAATCAAAACTCATCACAAAATTATGAAATTATCTTAACCAAAATTAAAAATAAACTAAAGGCATTAAAGATAAACAATATAATAATTTATTAATAACACAATATGCAGGCACATTTAAATATATTACCATGCAGATTTTGTTTGAATATAAACTTAAATATCCATTTTCAAGATAACTAAATATTAACCCAAACAAAGATCAACATAAATTATAAGAGGAAAAGAGGAGACATAAAAAATATAACACTAAAACGTATCAACGCAAAGTTGATTTATAAATAAATAAATAAAATTTCATCAACTCGAGGGTTAAGAAACAATAAAAAATTCAGCAAAAGAAAGAAAAAAAAATTGTGAAAGAGAGAGTATTCACCTCTTTTTTTTTTCTTTTTTTTTTTATATTTATTTTAAGCTCTTAGACGGAATTGAGAAGCTACGGTGATAAAGTTGTTTGTACTTTCTCTCCATGTGGAAAATGAAAAATGTGTAGGACACCCTCGGTGGAAAATTGCATGGAGGAAAGTTCGTGGAAGAGGGATCTTTGATCAAATCAATTGGTGTGAAGATTTTCTCTCCTTGTGGAAAATGCAGAACGTGTAGGACACCTTGTCACCCTCGGTGGAAAATTACATTGAGAAAAGTCCGTGGAAGAGGGATCTCTGATCAAATCAATTGACATGAAGTTTTTCTCTCCCTGTGAAAAATGCAGAACATGTGGAACACCCTATCAGCCTCGGTTGAAAATGGCATTGAGGAAAGTTTGTGGAAGAGGGATCTCTGATCAAATCAATTGACGTGAAGTTTTTCTCTCCTTGTGGAAAACGTAGAACGTGTAGGACACCTTGTCACCGTCGGTGAAAAATTTTGGTTATTTTTTTAAATACTCTTAAATTTTGATGGTGCAGGATGTTTACTCACTTTAATTAGTGGAAGTTCCCTTTTAATCCTTTTAGAACGACTTTTCACAAAAGGGAGGTGATTTAGTCATATAAAGGAGGCCCTTTTATTCCCCCTTTGAAAAGCCATGAGGAATCTGCGTATTGATTTATTTTTATCTTGATACTAGGACCACCACCACTTAATAAAGATAAAGATGCTCAATCCAGGTAGTGATTAGCAATCTCATTGGCCCATTGCCCCTGCACAGGGGGGTAGAATTTGTCTGATCATTCCCATGTAGCACTTAGTTTATCAACTTTAACTCCTCGTCACCTAATAATACATCGTACATTTCATTTATTATTTTAATATATAACCTGTTAAAATAATACTAGATTCATCACACGACACATGTAATGGGACTTTTTTTCTTTTTTTTTTTTAAGAGTATCATAATTTTTCATTCATTTTAATTTGAGGTTTACACATTTTTCCACTAATATTACATATTTAGAACTATTTATACAATCAGAAGTGTCATGAGTGTAACTTCAAAAAATAAACACAAAAAGCATTGAAATCATATATATCCATATGTAGATTTGTTCAATTTTTTTAAGCTAGTCTCACGACACTCCTAGTTATATTAGTAGTTCTAAGTGCATAATATTAGAGAGAAAATGTGTAAACCTCAAATTAGAATGATTGAAAAATTATGACACTAAACGAAAAAAAAAAAAAAAATCATCCATATTTTGGACACTTCAAGAAATAGAAATACTGAAATACCACCTTGTTGAGCTCAAAGGTTGGCAATAAAAAATTTATTAACTATTTGAAAAGCTTGGGTAGAATAACCCCCCCCAAATAATAATGGACATGTTTGGTGTGGGGATGTTCCATGCACTTTCATATCCAATTGAAGCCATGACCCATGACTCAAGTCATGAGTCAACAAAATCTAATTATTTATTATATATTTTATTTAATTAAAATATCAATTTTTATTTTTATTTTTTCTCTTTTCACACATGACTATTATTCACCTTTTTTTTTGTCCTAAACGTAAAGAAATAATAAAAAATTATCTCGCACAAGCTACCGACTTGTGTATTTGCACAAGCATTTTAGCAACATGTTTAACAACATTACACGTATTTTTACATACTTTTTCACCCACATGTATTTTCAAAAAATACAAATAACGTTACTAGAACAACATTACCAAACGGTCCCCTTATTTTGCATAACTTGTTCATGATATGATGTTGGTATTTTTTTGGATTCTTGAGGCTTTATGTTATTTTCTATGAGCTTGTGTGAATTCTCTAATTGAACTCATGAATTTATTTATTTTTTCTATTAAAATGACAATGGGGTGGGGTAATTAAAACACATACCTTTTGCTATAAATAATAGAAAGTGTAATTTTTTTTTCTTTGTTAAAAGATTGCTTAGAATATCTACTAAATATTAGTTGTTGCATCTGCAACCTCTATGCCCAACTTTCAAGGACACTGTACTTGAAGATATACCACTTAGGCCAATATATTCCATTAGTAAATATTAATTAATTTACAAAACTTTTATAGAATTTATTAAAGAAAAATGCTACGTACACAATATTTTCACTACAAATCTTTGATAGTTTGTTGTTATTGGTTTTAATTTAAACCCCTACTAAAATTACTTTTTTTTGGTTTTTATCACCAATAATAGCTAGTAATAACCTGTCTATTAGAATTTGTTATGAAAATATTGTGAACATAAATTTCTTTTTATAATTTGAAAAGTTATTGGAGGGTAAAAGATGGAGGGTAAGAGGCTTCCGACAATAATGGACAAGTTTGGTGTGGGTGCTGTGAAAGATGTTCCATTCACCTTCATATCCAATTGAAGCCATGACTCAACAAATAGCTTTCACGAAGCTGAGGTTCCATTCCATTATTTCCATACAAACTTGAAAATAACTTTTGAATGTAGAGTCATTCCTATTTTTGTTTCTTTGTAAGAAAAATTGATCAATTTCTTATTAAATTTAATGCACCGAGTGATTATCATTCTTATTTGTTATTATTATAATTACTATTAAATAAATCAATAAGAAAGAGAGCTTGATGAGCACAGTCACTATTCTTTTTCAGTCCTAAAAGCTATCAGCCCTACAAAATCAGCCCATCCAACTTATAAAAGTAGCCCATGAAGAATAAAATTATTTCATGTAATTCCTTATTTTTTTTGCATATTAAGAATGAAATTTGTGACACTTTACTGATTGCACCATTGATTTGCATCTTTTAATAGACTAGTGTATTTCAATGTATTAAAAAATTGGTTTTATGACTTTTTTTTTCTCATACTTTGGTCTCCTATTCACCTTATCTCATGAAAAAAATTCTATCTATTTTAACCAAAAAAAAATCTACTTTTTTTATTTTACGTATTCACTTTTCGAAAACACGTCACATCAGATTATCCAATTTACATTATATTTCTTTAAAATATTAATTTTTCTTGATTTTTTTTTTTTTTTGTTGTTTCTCTTTCTTCACAAATAACAACCACCATTCACTTTCTTCCTTCATCCTTGGCATACGTAAAGAAAGAGTAAAAAAACTAAATACAACATGAATAATGCTAGTGTAAATTTACCCAGATATTGTAGTAACAATATATTTTTACACAATTTTGCATAGTCTGATGTGAGTGAATTTTGGGCTTGGTTGGCTAAAATGTGATAAATTTTCTATTATACAAGCACTGATGCGAGTGCTTTGAGACTCTAAATCCTGGTTCCATCCCTACATGAGAGTGACGCATGTCATCTTACTATTGTTGGTTCAACGAAGTTTGTATCCAAATTTTGTCCTATGACTAAAAATATATATGGATGGTTTTATTAATCGCCACATAGTGAGTTGAAAGAATTTTCCTTCAAACTAATTGAAGGTAAACTTTTTCCTTTACTATTTTTGGTGTTATATGCCTTTTGGAGATAAAATATGTTTTGATGTTGTTGCATGAGACTTTATCTATTGTCTTGAGATTTTTTGTATACTCATAGAACCATTATAGACTCATGCGATGCGTAGGAATATATAATTATTTTGTGATATAGTATAATGTCTAATATGTTCTCTAAAATTTGTTCCCTCTAAAAATAAAACAATTTCTATAAGTATTTTCCATCCCTACATGAGAGTGACGCATGTCATCTTACTATTGTTGGTTCAACGAAGTTTGTATCCAAATTTTGTCCTATGACTAAAAATATATATGGATGGTTTTATTAATCGCCACATAGTGAGTTGAAAGAATTTTCCTTCAAACTAATTGAAGGTAAACTTTTTCCTTTACTATTTTTGGTGTTATATGCCTTTTGGAGATAAAATATGTTTTGATGTTGTTGCATGAGACTTTATCTATTGTCTTGAGATTTTTTGTATACTCGTAGAACCATTATAGACTCATGCGATGCGTAGGAATATATAATTATTTTGTGATATAGTATAATGTCTAATATGATCTCTAAAATTTGTTCCCTCTAAAAATAAAACAATTTCTATAAGTATTTTCCATTGCTCTATTTATACAAATATAAAATTATATTATTTTATATTTGGGTGTGTTTGATTGCTTTTTTAAAGGTGGTCCATATTATTTTAACTACTATTATAGTGCGTACCATTTTCCTTTTTCTTTTTTTTTTTTTTTTTTTTTTTTGTTGTAGATCTAAACTTTCTAATTTTTAAATATATTATACAAATTTCTTCTTCTTCTCTTAAGGAGATTATCATGATAATCAAAACTCACCACAAAATTATAATATTATCTTAACAAAAATTAAAATTAAACTAAAGGCATTAAAGATAGACAATATAATAATTTATTACTCAAAAAATTTATAGGTACATTTAAATATATAACCATGTATATTTTATTTGAATATAAACTCCAACCTCCACTTTCAAAATAAGTAAATATTAATCCAAAAAAAAAATCAACATAAATAATAAGCGGGAAAGAGGGGAGTTGTGACGGAGACTTAAAAAATCCAATACTAAAACATATCAACACAAAGTAGAATTATAAATAAAAAATAAATAAAATTTCATCAACTTGAGGGTTAAGTCTATAGTTAGTAAAATACGGTATGCATATATTGTGATAAACATACAAACAGGTTTAATTCGGTATCTTTCAATAAAAGTGCTTTTCAAAAATTCAGCTTAAAAATATGGATACGGAAAAATAAATAATATGTGTCATACAAGTGTTAAACGTTTATTTTTAAAAGGTTGGGTAAAAGATACAAAAATATTTATCATATAAATACAGTATATATATATATATATATATATATATATATATATAGACAATATACATATACTCACTTACTCACTTACAATTATTATTGGGGTGTACTAGCGAGGCGATGAAGCATGGCAATAGGTTGTGGTAGCTTTTGTGTTTAACTTTTTGTGAGTTTCACAATTTAATAAAAAGTAATGCTAAAGACACAAACAATTTTACAAAATTTTTACAAACAGTTAATGTGAGACTATAATATGATAAATTCTTAAGGGTTTTCATCCGAGCCCGCCATTAATACATATTTTTATTTACTAATAATCATTTATCACACCAGTAGTTTCTAAAAAGATTTATAAAGTAGTATGTGGCATTAGTATTTTTCCTTAATAAAATAAAGAATAATTTTCACAATAATTTGATAATAAAAACTAGGTGTGAAGCTGTTAATAGTAGGTAAAAAAATGATATAAGTTATGAACTCTAAATGGAAATGAGTAATTATTTACCGCATAAACTTTGTTGTAAAAATATTGTTTATTGTAGCACTGTTTTAAAATAATATTAAAAAGTTAAAACTGATTCTTTGTGTTTGACTTTGAGGGCATTACGTTTCATTTAAGATCATTTTAATCTTTTATATGTGTAGTTTCTCACTTTTGGATGTGTTTAAATATTGCTTATTTTGTTGAAATTGAAAAATTATTGTTGAAAATATTGTAGATAAAGGTAAAAGTTAGTTAAAATAGTACAGTGAGGTCCATAAATAGTATCAAAAAATACAATAAGACTTATAAATAATAGCAATAATTTTAATTTTTCATTTCAGTATTTGGCAACAACAGGTTTGTGTTAGTTTTGTTTAACTTATATATATTTTCGTATTTTACAAACCCTTTTTAACGTTTTTCAACCTACACGCAAAGTATACTTTTACGTACAAAAGTTTAAGTGTAAGACACGCTTATATACTAAGAAACAATAAAAAATTCAGCAAAAGAAAACAAAAAAGATTGTGAGAGAGTACTCAATTTTTTTTTTTTTTTTTAAGCTCAAGGATAGAAGTCACAAAATTAAGAAGCTACAGTGATAAAGATGTTAATTTGCCCATGAATGCGCGTTGTCACAAAGAAAAAAAGATTCCCACTTTCTCTCTTAGTGGAAATCGCAGAAAATTGCAAAACGCGTAGGACACCCTTGGTGGAAAATTGCAATAAAGAAAATTCCAACCTTGTAACATTAAGTCATGACTCATGAGTAAACTCACACTCTATGGTCATGAATCAACTGACACTTTATAGCCACTATATTATTATTATTATTATTATTATAAAATAAATAAAAAGGAGTCACTAACTTCTGAATAGAATATATATATTATGAAAAGGAGCCACTATTAGCCATCCTTTCTTATTTCATATTGTAGTGAGCACTATTTCTCTTTTTCCCTATCAATTCCATATTTCCAGTTTGATTTTTTCTCTCAAAGATTCAATTCTAGTACACTTGTTGTAAATCATCATTCTTTCGTCAATTTCCCAATCAAACATACGTACTCAAAACCTTTCTCTTGGGAAATTTAGATCCCGGTTAATAGAATTAACAAGTTTTAAACCCAAGTTATAAATTAAATTTATTATGAATAAACCTTTTTAAATCAAACTAACATCAATATCATGCACAACGGAAAATTAAATAAGACAAGATATGATAACCCAGGAAAACCAATGAAACAAACTAATTTCACAGAAAAAAACCTGGGAGAAACCTTCCCGAAAAGCAATCCACTATAATAAAGAGAAGTTTCAGATCTCGTACAAAACCTTTTTTTCTAGACTTTACAATCCCCGTAGAGGAATTTACAGTAGAAACCTTCTACCGTTTCAGAACCTCTGAACTCTTCAATATATGACCGCCACCCTTTTGGCACGGATCCCGGTATGTGACTAACTCACTAACTTGAAGAAGATGTTGGCTTCAAAATTTTTCACTTCATCAACAATGAAGATCAAGAAGCACTTGGTTACAAAACCCTAAGGCGCAAAGATGCAATATCTTCTTTTAAAGAGAATAAGGCATCAGTCACCTTTTGCATGTGTTCTCTTTGTATTCTCTTATGTGACGACCTTTAAAATAAGCCTTATATATGTTTAGGGTTGTGAAAAAAGAAATCCTACACAAATACATAAGCATGGGACAACAATCAGATCTAAAAATTCTGATTTCGTAATTCTTGATAGATAGTACCTGTCGAACAACTGTAGAAACCTAGATAGATAGCTATCATCAGAATCATCCAACTTTAATGAACAGCTCTAACTCTACACAAATACATAAGCATGGGACAAAAATTAGATCTGAAAATTCTAATTTCATAATTCTCGATAGCTAGTACTGTCAAACAAATTGCCGAGACCTTGATAGATAGCTATCTGTCAGGAATTTGTCCAACTTTAATGAACAACTCTTTTTCATTTGATTCTTAGACAGATTTGCATGGCTTTAATACTAGACTTGAACTCTTGTTTTTTGAAATATTAAACACATCCTAGATCTACCCAATTACAAGTAAAGTACGTTTTGTCAAAAGATTAGCCAATTCTAATTTGACACAAGTTCCTAACATCAAATCACATATGTCCTAACAATCTCCCCCTTTGGCAATCCATGACAAAACCACAACAAACAAATGAATATATGAGAGAAGTCATAAATCACTCAACTCATACTCACATGTTGAATACAATAAAATCTATCATAACACAAACTCTTGAAAAACTTTGCATGAAGAGAGTTCATGGCAAGAAAGACTTTGACAATCAGTATTTACAAACACTTTAAACAAAACTCATCACTTCATCTTAATGTGAAATAGAAATAAAAGATTGCATACAAAAAATAAGAAGCATGTGTATAAAGAGAGAAAAGAAACAACACATTGAGAGATGAGTGAAGAAGATATACATCATATATATATATCAAAGATAAGCACAATGTATGTAAAAATGGTCACAAGACCAATGTACAAGAAGAAGGAGGTAAGCACTCCCCCTAACTAGATGAAATACATATCCCCATTACAAGGGCATGTATTTCTTCCCCTAACATGTAGAATCTTAAAAATAAACCACATTTTCTTCACAATTTCTGCCCCTTTTTGTCATGATTGAAAAAGGGTACAAGAAGCTAGAAATCTTCATCCGAGAAACATAAAGATGATTGAGGATGATCAAGGGGGCACAAGGAATGCATATAAATGCATGAATGTAATGAAACAGGATGCTATGGATGACAAGATAAAAGAAAAATGCAAAACATGTGAAAAACAATGCATGCAAGAGGATCTCAACAGATTGAGAAGTTGTCAAGTAGCTATTGAGCAGAAGCCAACCTCAATGGATCGAACAACTATCGAACATCTATCAAGCGGACAAAAAGTTTCTCGATGGATCGAGAATTTGTCGAGAAACTATCGAGACAAAGTCCAAAAAGTTCGATGGATCAAGATTGCGTTAACTTCTATTGAGACAAGAAGAAAGAGGGGCTCGATAGATAGCAATCTATCGAGAGGTGTCGAGAAGTCACAAGATGTGCAAAAACAGTTTTTCAAAGAAGAGAAAAACACAGACATGAATGCAATCAAAAAAGCCCTCTCAAAAAATCCTATTTCTAATGGCAAAATAATGCCCTCGCAAATACTTGGTAAAATGTGAAACATTTGTGACCAACAAAAAAAGCTGTCGCAATTATGTGTTGTAGTTATCACAAATGCTAATAATTTAGAGGGTAATTTTCCCTCCATATTATTTACGAGGGACAATTAAAAATCTCTTGCAAAAAGTATATTATTTTTGACGGTTACAAAAATGCCGTCACTAATACTAAATTATTTGCGAGGGCCAAGATTGACCTTCACAAATAATCATTAAAATGTCAAAAATTCTGGAGGGAAATGTTCCCACCAAATTATTTTCGAGGGACAATAAAAATCCCTTGCAAAAAGTTTATTTTTTGTGTGAGTTAAAAATATATCCTCACTAATACTAAATTATTTGCGAGGGCCATGATTGGCCTTCGCAAATAATAATTAAAATATTAATTTTCTTTGGAGATAAAAGTTATTCTAAAATTCAAAAAATATAATGATTGGTGAAACATAAAGTGATAGGAAATTTGTATTCAAAATTATGCCTATTAAAATTCATAATATCTTGTTTTTCATCTCTGGTTTTCAATTAGGCCACCAACTTATAGTTGGCTTGCTCAAATTCTTTGAAACCTTTGGACTCAGCTTGACTTTGAACTTCATAATTCTAATTTATCCATCATTTTCTATCTGTGTAATTAACCACTACAAGAACTACATGATCACTTCTTTGGAAAGTTGCATGAACTAGACTATAGTAAAAATGTTATTTACATATCCACAACATATATAGCAATCAGTGAATATTGCCAATCACTCATAGTACTGGGAAATAAGATGAAAAAAAAAAAAAAAAAAAAAAAAAGCTCAGTTTTAAAATCAGTGCAAGGCAATTAAGCGGTGAGAATTGGAGGCAGTAATTCAGACTTGGATCCAAGAACTTTAGCCTTTGTGTTTGGGAAGAATTCTATCCCAGGTAGCTCTTTGAGCTCTCCTTTTTCAGTGATATGAATGGGATAACTGAGCAAGTTGCCTGGCAAGTCATGGTCCAGTGTCTCGCTAGAGTAGAGGTCCCAATACTTTCTAGCAATTTGGTTCACTCTTTGGACACATTCCACACTTTCTGGAGGGAGAAAGGAGTTATCTAGCAAGCCTAAGTGCTCGTACCACAATGCCATCCGGAAGCCGTGGATTTGTCCCCTGGCTGGCTGCCTAGTGGATAGGCGGAATGTTTGATAGGCTCCCATGGCAATCTCTATATCCTGGGCACCATCCATTGACCTCTGATTGATGTTGGCAGATCCAATGATAATGTATTCATCGTCAACTGCAAAATGCAGACATTGTCCAATCTTAGTTATTGGTCTGTCATATACTCATATATAATCAACTAAATGCCTTAAAAAATTGCATGAGCTCACACAAAACAGAAGCACTTTCAATTTTCATAAGAACAAATTCCAGTTTATTATGTACAATCAGTATGTGGGTGTCTTGATAAAGTTTCACTTGAAATTTATATGGTTTTGGAATGCCCTCTCACTCTCTTTTTCAGTTGACATTTATATGTGGTCTTGGGATGTGCTCTCACTCTCTTTCTTCTGGACAAAGCTACTACAATGCTGCAAATCATATTTTATTAAGGAATAATGTTATTCAAAATTCTATCCATCAAATAAGAATGACATTTTTTTTGGGGGGGAGGGGGGTATCTTGAATCAGTAATATGATGATTGATGTAAATGTGTCATTTAATAGCACAACACTAACTAGAATGCATATTAATATGCATTGAAATTTTCACTGACATACTTCAATATGAAGTCAAATGCCTTAGGTTAGAGAATTCAAGATTTTCAAACAGAAAACACAAAAGGTGGTACTTAAACTTATCAAGAAAATTTTATGAACCAATTTACCTATCAGCATCTTAGCATGAACATAGATCATGAACCGCTTGGCTTCCTGAGCTCTACTATAATCTGTGTCATGTTCGGGCTTCTTTGAAAGTTCATATTCTCCACTTTTCCTCATCTCTTGATTGCCAAGGCAAAAGAATGTCAAATAGTCCTTTGGGTTTACCGCAAGCCCCTTAGTTTGGAGGGCCTGCACTTTCTGGGATACTAAAATTATAATTACTCTAACCTCCATGTATCCAAGAATTTTGATCAAGCTCATTTATGCATTTTAAATTGTCTCCATGACTCCATTGTCCTTGCCTCCCTGGTCTAAAGTGCATGTCTGAAACAAAATAGATATATAAGCATGAAGGGGACACATTCATAAAGCCAGCAATAGTATCTCTTTCAAGCTAGGTAGTCTCTCACACAAGGGAAATGCATCCTTTAAGGCTTTAACAGCTCCATCAACATACTAAAGGACTTGTTACTCCATGATGATACACACTTTATGTGCATTAACTTGACTATGAAGGACAAGCTTGAATGCTTTTCACAATTTGGATACAAAGGCTGTTTAACCTCTTCCAACAATCTATAAAATTTCTTTGCATCTCCATTTGGCTCTTGTGGTTCATTTTCACTTGATTCCCTGCCACACACCACTTGTGGATAAGCATCCTTGATCATATCAAACATATCACCATATAGCATACCATCATCATCATCACCTTCCACTTCACTATCACCTTCCCCATAAAGGTACCAAGTAGTATAATCTCTCATTATACCCCTAAATAAAAGATGATACTAGAACTCATCCCGAGTCCTACGATACCTATTGCTACAATCAATACATGGACAGTTGATTTTCATATCTCCATCTATTGAATGTTCAAATGCATATTCAAGAAAGTTTTCAACTCCATTAATATACTCAGTGCACGATCTAGTAGAAAAATGCATCCAAGATTTATCAACCGTCATTTTATCTACACCATTTAAAGCATTGTATTAATCATAACTAACATTGATGGTGCAGACAGTAAATCTTCATAAGTCAGTTTTAAACAAACAAGAGCTAAGTTTCATACCGAATTGAAACAAAAACCAAACTATTTACCGCTTCTTCAACAAAGCTTTTGCAAACAATATCAAGGCTTGCAAATTGCAAAGAAAATCAATGCTTATGCTTCAGCCATCTTTGTAAGAAGCAACACCAAACCTTATACATTTTAAAAAAAAAATGTACAAGTGTGAAGATTGGAACATAGTACAAGTTTGAAGTTGGCCTTGATGAGGAAAAAACTATGATCCCAAATTAAGATGGATTCTTAAAGGGGTACTTGACTGTATATTCATCATTCTGTAATGAACCTTATATCCCTCATACGAGGATGGCTTGCATGCCATGTATAAAGTAAAACTTAAATAAAAACACAAATAATTGAACTGAGATTGTCACATTCCTCAAAGAATACTTTGCAGTAAGACGTTGGAGCCAGGTGAGAAAGATAAGGAGTTTTTTGAAGATAAACTATCAGGAAGTTTATTCACTCTTAATGGTTTAAATCAATAAATGCAGTGTTTGTCCCTAAAGTTAAGAGTCTGCAGAAGAAACTATTAGAATTCGTGAATTTTCTCATCCAAAATATTTTCCTATAAAATCTGTTTAGGTTCTAAATGAGGATCATTTGGGTTATATTACTAAGATATAACTTAACTATAGATTTATTCGCAGATTGTGTGTTAGCACCATGTTAATCTGACATTCTCTACTGTGATTGAATCCTGCTTATAGATGGAAAGAAACTGGAGGAACTCAAAATTGGGAGCAAGGGAAAAGATAAACTTTATAGAGATGAAATGTGCAGGACTGCCAATCTCATGAGGGAAAAGGTAAACATTTTGCTTGGCAGATTTTTAGGTAGCATTTGTCATTTTTATTGCTAAAGGCTGACAGCTTGCGACTCCTATGGACTGCTGGTTCATATGGAAAAATGAGAAAATATAACCAAATAAATTTAGATCACAGCAATTATAGAAGAACTTCATTAGGCTTTGATTTCACTATCTAATTATTACTTTGGAAGACATTTGAAGTTCAAGCATCAAAGCACCATAAGATTTGCAAATACTAGGTTCATCTTCATGGCACAAAGAATAATAAAGTACACGGCCTTTGGAGCTATACCGTTATAATCAGTTTTGGAAACAAAGCCAAATTCCTTACCATATGATATATACATCTTAAAATCTCCAAATTTTAGAAAGGGTTGCATTGAGGGGGTAGAGAACAAAATAATACCACTTTAAACAGGCTTAGAGACAGAAACTTACCCCAAAAGACTGAACTCCTGATGGATCCGTTGATTTGAGAACTCCCCTTCTACGAAACCCACCAACAGTAACTTGCGCTCAAGAGTAGAGGTTATCTATAAGAAAATCCTCTTAAAATCTATCACTTCAAACTAATTTCATATAATCACAAAACTTCAAACTAATTACCTTATCTGTTTCTCCAACAGTAGACTGAGGATTCTTATGAACTAGGATTGTCCCACCAGGCTTCAATACTCTTAAGATTTCCTCAAACAACCGGTCAGTGGGAAATTCAATTGATCTACAAATACAAATAACAGTCTCTGATAGTTTTTAGACCCCTTAAAAACACAATTAGATTAACCTAGGTAATTAGCCAAGTTGTTACTTAGTCCAAATTCCAAATCTAGGTTATCACAATCATATCATGCAAAGCAGCGGAAAGATAAATAACACAATGATATGATCACCCAGAAAACCAAACCGGTAAAAACTTGGGGAGGATTTAACCTAGCTATCCTCAAGGTAAACCTGAATCCACTATCTTGAAAGAATCGAAGTTCATACAATAAGACTTACAAGCCCCCACACTCGACTTCTTATTGCTAGCCACCAGTAGAACTTACTGACACGACCACATGCAAGTTTAGAATCCACGGACTCCTTCTTTCTTGGATTCACCACTAGATACAAGCACACTTGCTTATGTTTCTTTAAGCTTCAATGGCAACAACTGAATTTGATCATCAAGGTGTAGATAAAATCTCCTCCTTGAAAACCCTAAGTTTCTATAAAGGAAAACTCCTCTAGATCTCACAAGAGATTTACACAAACAGCAATATGAGCAAGCAATACAACTCTCAAGCAACCAAGACTTTAGAGAGGTTTGGGTACAAAACCCTAAAACCAAAAGAGGCACAAGAGGCACTCTAATCTCTCTCTCTCTTCAGTCTCCAAAAATGTAGCTTAGGGTTTCCTTTACATAGTGGGAGAAGTAGATCTGAAACCCTAATTCTTAATGGGCTTAGGCTGCTGTTTGGGCCAACTTAAAATTCTACAGATACGATTTTCGATTGATCGAGCCTGTTCTTCGATTGATTGAACCAGCATGAATATGAAGTCTTCTTCCTGTAGCTTGTATGTTCTTGAATCTTAACTTGAATCACCTTGAGCATTGTCTAATAAAATCTATAGACTCTAAGATCTATATCTAGACAAGTTTGTGTTCAGGATTTGCCAATTGCTCTAGACATTTAGAACCTAATAGTCCCGAAAGAGGAAGACTCCATAGTCAGCTGATCTATTGTAAGTCAAGACCATAATCAAAAGAGAAATGAGAACAGAATATTTGAATTAGAACTACTATGGAAGCATTCTTTAAAAAAAAAAAAAAAAAAGAGGCTTGAATTTAAAAGACCCTATAAGAAGGTCAGGTAAAAAAAAGGGCTAATAGAGTTATACAATTATGTATCTTGTTAGTAGGGGCTTGTAAAACCAAGCTATTTATAATCTGAAAAGCCTGAAATTATACAATAAATGGCATGAAGACTTCCCAAAAAGAAGAAGCATAAGAAACAGCTATAAATAATCATCATGATCCAAAATTTTCTATAATTAAATTAAGAGGAAAAGAAATAAGGAATAAAATGATTACTGGTTAAGTTTGTGAAAATAAAAGTGTTTATATATATATATATATATATATATATATATATATATATAAGTTGCTCAATCCAAATATGGTCTTGAATTTCAAAATTATTGTTGGAAAAATAATATTCTATGCTCCCCTTTTTATCAACATCTACAAGTATGAACATGTAAACATACAGCACATCATCATCTCAATCCTTTGTTCAAAAATTCGCATCCAAAGACTTTTAATACTTGATCATGTGGATGGCTCATTATAGACACATCAAAATTGTCAGAGGGAATGTGAAATGAGTCATGACAAATGGAGCATGCAGTTGAAAATAGTTTTGACTACAAACTTTGAACGGATCAAGTCATTGAAATAATCTCAGACTTTAATACAATCAGATTGTGTGTGTGTGTGTAAGTCACTAATTAAGGAACTATCTAACATGCAATTTTAAGGAGAGCTCATAAAAAGTACCTAATTAAGGAACTATCTTTTAGCAAAGAGATAGAGCCACAAATCATACATTTACAAAAGAAGGGGAAAAAAAAATGCGAACTCGTGAAATTATTCAAGGAAAAAAGACCACTATTTCTAAGTTAGCAAATTACATTTTTACAAAAGTCGACAAGATGGTAATGACGAAAACGCTCGTATCATATCCACCACTTAATTAGTAGGAGCATGCAGTCACAATGATCATATTGATTCATGCCCCTCTAACTAAAAGGGTCTATTTAATCCAACACCTTATTCTATTTTCCATATAAACAAAGAAGCACAATCTAGATCTATATCACATAAATGTTATGAAAATCCTACCTTTTATCAAACACATGCAACAAAGCAGCATAAAAAGAACAGAATAATTGCATTAAACAGTTACAAGATTGAAGATACTCAATGTAAATTCATATTTATCAGGATAGTTGCTTTTTTTTTTTAAATAATAATTATTTTGAGAGACCTGTGGGGTTCCAATTTCTGCTTCTGCTACTGCTCTGTTGCTTTTCTCTTTAGGCGTGAGTTGGGAGTGTTAGAGGGAAAAGTGAACAAATTTAGAGGGAAAGGGGAATTGTGTTCCGAGGGAGTTGGGAGTAGGGAGTGTTAGAGGGAAAGTGAAAAAAAAAATTTGAGGGAAAGGGGAATTGATGGACATGTGGCGCTAAGGTTTATAATTATATAGAGGTGTTGGGCATGGAGCTGTCTTCTTTTGGTCTTAATGGCTCTTTGCGGTGTTTTATTTGATTTGGGACTACGCTGCATGTAATGAATGTCCCACCTACGCTAGTGTATGCACTAGTTTACTTTGTATGACTATATTTGGCATTTAATAAAAGATTTCTATCGTTCTAAGGTCAAAAAAAGTTTTATAAGAATTTTTTTTTGGTTAATTTAAATTTTAGAATATATGTAGCGGCATGTGGTTTGAAGTTTATAAGGTTTAAAGTTTAAACGATTAGTATAATTTTTTATAATAAACAAGAATAAATAGGAGTATGTATATGAAATACATAGGTTAATTAATAAAATAAATTAGATATAATTCATAAATTGAATAGCTCCCCAAAATTAGATAATAAAAAAGATTATATGTCATATGTTAAAAGAACAATATGATATGAAATCTCCACAGTGAGCTATATCAAATACTATAAAATAACAATATAGTTCAACTATTAAATATTAAAACAAATGATGGGTTTGCTTATATGTAAAAATGGTTTAATTTGAGCTCGATCTAGTTGTTCAATTGAGCTTAAATTTCATCAACACCAATATTTTACCATGCTATGCAAATCCAACAAGAAGAATTGGAATCTAAATTGGCGCATGAAGGTTAAATGTCATGTGCCCGCATTTGATCAGTCCTCTCTCGCAATCAAACCATTTAATCACACCCTAATTTCACCAATACCCATTCTTTACCGTGCTCTTCTCATCCAATGGTTGGACTTTGAATTTGGTGCCATTTTCAAAACTGTCAAATTCTAGACCCATGCTCCTGTAGGGCTGGCCTAAGGCCCCCACCACAAAAGGCTCAAAATTTTAATCCTAAGAAAAAAGGCATTGTCCCTTGTTATAAAAGGCTCAAAATTTTATAAAATTATATATGTATGTGTATATGTATGTATGTATGTATATATGTGTAGGTGTGTGTGTGTGTGTGTATAATGGTTGTTTATTATTATTAGTGATACAAAGGATAACACAAATTTACTATAGGATTACAAATTGACATGTTACCTATCACAAAAAAGAAATTTAAACATTCATAATTAGGTTGTTGAAGTTTATCGATCATAATCATTTTCATATTATATTGTGAACATTTTTAGTACCACCGATGCATTTTTCCTTTTCATTTCTATCATTACTTCCAAAATACAAGACCAATAGCAACCTAACCCAACTGAAACCCTAAAATGTTTCAAAAAAATGTTACAAATGTGTTAAATCACCAATTATAGATTAATCTCTCTCTCTCTCTCTCTCTCTCTCTCTCTCTCTCAAACAAGTAATAAAATTAAAAATTAGATTACAATTTTACTTAACTATACATTGTCATATATCCAAAATAAAGTATCTTTTTTTAATTAACATATATATATTTTTTATTAAAATTTATGGTTGAACTATGATATTAAATTCTCTATATGAAATTAACATTAGTTAAGTTGGTATTATTCTTGAAATTAAGTATTTAATATTGTATCAAATTAACCTTGATTTGATTAGTATTAAATAATTTTATTTAATTAATATTTACATATACAATGCTTCATATGAATTTTTGTCTTAAGCCCCAAATTATGTTGAGTCGCCTCTGCGCCCCTATACCTATCCCCTAAGGGAAAACTTTGATTACCTTGACCAAAAAATGCAATATACATCCTTTAAAATTTTGTTTAGAATCCATTTTTTTCACCTTGATTTTTGAAAAATCTCTTTTAACGACAAGATACTAGTAGGCATCCCATGGATCACACATAAGAGTGACCGAAGTAGCCCTCACACATTGAGATTTTTATTTTATCTTGACATTAACCCTCGCTGTCATGGGTTTTTTAAAAAGATTTAAAGTAAGGACATTTTCCCCCTCTAAGATCAAAACCATTTATATCTAAGCACATGTACTATTCTAAACTAGCATGTAACCCATGTTTACACACGAGAATGTTCAATTGTAGTGGTACTATTAATGTTAAGCTTGGATTATTAAACATATAGAAAATTAGTTCGACCAAGACTTTTATATTTTGGAGTAATTATGTTCTCTAAACTTTTCCTATTAATATATATATATATATATATATATATATATGCATGTATGAGATCATGGGACATATGTCCTCAAGATTTGGCAAGTGCCTTGTTTAATATATGTTGCACACATTTTAGAGGGACAATCAAAATTAGGTCTTGAATATGGTCAGGCCCCTAGTGATGAAAAAAATGAGGGAGAGTGAATTGAGATGCTTTGATCATGTTCATACGTGGGTAGCTTATGCATTAGTAAAAAAAAAAAGCAAGTTGATTCAAGTTGAGCAATAAAAAAAAAAAAGGTTGAGGAAGACCAAAAATAATATTAGAAAAAATAGTAAAATATCACATGTCAATTAAAGTTTTTTTTTTTTTTTTTATAGAAAATAAACAAACTAAAGATAATTTTACCAATCATGATATGCCATATATTTACTTTTTTTTTTTTCATTAAAAACTTTATTTATTTTATAAAGAAAGTTAAATAAATACATAGCAAGCTTTGATTATAGGAACATCAAAAATAGTAGTACAATGACTTATATTGGAAGTCCAAAACTTGTTACATTGTGTGTGCAACTACTAATAATGTCATCAATAAATTTTGGACTTTACGGCCTTTTGTGATTAAAATCTTGGATTAATGAGTTTGCCAAGTATTTATATCTTTTTATTTAAGTCAAGTATAAATAAGATTGAAACTCTCTCATAGAAAAAAGTATAAATAATATTTCTTCTAAAAATAAAAGTATAAATAAGATGGACTTTAAATACTTTAAACCATAAATTATTTTGAAAGATAGTCCCCCTTCTAAATAAACCGTAAATAAGATAATATTTCTTTTGAATGCTAAACAATGTAAACTTGTAAATTTTTTTGAAAAATAGTCCCAACGATCTAAAAATTCTAATATATTTTAATGAGAAATGATATGTCTATAGTAATTTTACAACAAATCCTAAGTGGCAAGTTGTTACTGATTGTTATTGTTAGGGCAAAAAAATAATCTTAGTGTTAGTTTCAAATTTGAACTAATAATAACTAACCATCTGTGATTTGTTGTAAAAATGTTGTAGACGTAGCATCTCTCTATTTTAATCCCAAAATATCTCTCTTGAGAATCTCTCATCCCCTTTCTCTCTCTCCATATCTCATCTCGGACCAAGCCTCTCTCCTCCTCTCTCTCTCTGTGTCTGTCTCTGTCTCTCATTCAATCCTCACTCTCTATCTCACGGTGGTAGAATTGTCTTTTTGGGTGATTTTTGTGGTGATATTGGTGTGGGTCTAGTGGTTTGCTTGCAAGGTTGGCAAGGATCCGATGGTCCAGTAGTTTTCTTAAAACATGAAGTTAAAATATTCTTTTATTTTGCAGCGATTTCTTAAAACCCAAAAAGGCAAGTTTCTTTTGTAGTGGTGGATGTTATTTTTATTTTGTGTGAATTTGACTGTGATTGTGATTGTGATTGGAGCCTGTGTTTGAGTGATATTTGAATGAATTTTGTACTGTTTCAATTTTGATAAGAAAATATTAGTAACTATTTAACTAAGTTATTGCGTTTGATTAGCTTTCTTTGAAGTATAGGTTTGTTTAGAATGAAATTTTTTTAAGCATGTTTGTTGGTATGAGATATATTGGAATTCAAATCTAATTTTTGGGATCCCTAATCACTAATCGCTTTTACCCAAAGCTTGAATTTAGGGTGCGTTTGTATAAGCTGGTGCAAAACGGTGTTTTAGGTTTTAAATGAGTTTTGTAAAAAACCTATGAGAAGTTGCTGTTGTGAATCAGAGTTTTGGGTTTTAAAAACGCTCTTTTAGTTGATGGTTTATGACCAAATTCTGTTAGTTTTTGGGTGAAACCGTAGAACCGATTAACTTGATCACCTTGGGTTTATTTGTTTATTTGTTTTTTGGATTACATATCTAGGTGTAGTTATGAGTTTCAAGCTATTTGTTCTTACTTCCATTTGTGTTTTGAGTTATTCACTGACCTGTTGATTGTTTAGTGCTACGATGATTTTTAAGTAGAACTAAACCTTCAAATTCTTTCATATTTTTTTGAGAAAGAGTTTCAACATATGGCATCCACTTTTGACAATAGCTCTTTTATATGGTTTCATGTTTGTATGATAGTTCTATAGAGGCCTTATGCTAAAGTTTTGTATCATTTCTTATATAACGATTTTGTTGAAGTTGCAAACCAGTGGAACTTCGAAATCGTGGTTATGTTTATTTGTCTTCTAAAATTTCCTTTTAATTCATTCCTTTTATCAATTTTTGCATTGACGATCAATTTAGTCATTCCCCATCATGTCTGTACAAGGTTATTTGTTTTTTTTCATCTTAAAAAGAAAGAAAGAAAGAAGTATTCCTTTTCTCCATGCTAAATTGTGTTATGTTGAGTCAATACCGTTTCGGGTTTACCGCTATTTTTTATATTTATAAATATATATATATATATATATGTATGTATGTGTGTATATATTATAATAAATATAAAAGTTTACCATAAAACATTTTCTCAATTCAGAACTAACTATTCATGGTTTTAGACTTTAGTTTCAATTAAAAGAAAAAAACACAATATAAAAAAAATAGAAAGCTTAAAAGTTACCATTGCATACTAAAAAACAAATAATACTAATAAGTTAATGCAAATAAGTTATTATTCTGCCCTAACAAAAATTCAAAAATTACAGAACTTAAAAAAAAAAAAAAAAAAATTTATATGGCCGACGTCCGATATTTAAACCGGTACGAAACGTTGATGTTTCAATACTAGTATACATATCGGTGCGGGCAGTACATACATACCGGCTGGTATCGGTGCGGTATTGACTACCTTGGACAAAACACAAAACACTAAACACTAAGAACTGAAAAAATAAAGGGCCGTTTGGTAGATGTGTTTAAACACATATTTTTAGTTTTTAAACAACATTATACGTATTTTCACATATTGTTCCATTCACACGTATTTTAAAAAAAACTAAAAATTATTATTTAAACATACGTACAAGACGGACCTTAAAACTTTTTGATAATAAACCGTAACTTTTTTATGGTAAACCGTGTGGGGGTGCTAGATTTATGAGGGGGGAAATCAGTAAAGAAGGGTATATGTGGGTGGCTCGGAGTGAGATGGTGGGAAAGTGGATTCATCATAATAATTGGTATGTCATGTCAGTGAGTTGTTTAGTCACTTGACTTTGGGGTGTTTTTTTTTTTTGAATTTTTTTTGAATAGATAAATAGTTAAAGTTAGACTATTACGTAAAAAATAAATATATGAAACCTTAATAGCATATTATTCTTTTTTTTTGTCAATAATTATTGACAAGAAAAAAAAAAAAGCTAGCATGCAAAAAAAAAAAAAAATTCTATATTTTATATTTTCTTATAATAAGTTATTTAAATTCAAAATTTATATAAATATTATTTAAATATTTATATTATATTAATTATAACATCATTGGTTTGACCATCGGTCTGACTCCGATCGGACCATAAAACCTGTAATCAATTTCTTTTTTGGTTCTTTGTTCATTCCGATTTTTAAAACCATGCTAATTCTACACCATTTTCATTTGTTAGAATGTAACTAGAAATCAAAGTCCCTTATTTTCTTAGATTATATCTAGGACTAAAGCAATGTATTTTTTTCCCCGCCAAATATAAATTCAAATTATAATTAATAAAATGAGAAATTTATTTTATTGTATGGTTTTTTTAATTTTTTTCTCTTAAATTAAAAAATGTGTCGAATTTAATGTACGACTCTTACTCTAAAGAGTAAATTTTTAAAGTCAAATCTCAATTTTAAGAGACTATATATGGTCTCACTCATTCACATGGACTTAGTTCAATAAAACAAATTAGATGTATTATAAAATTTGTATTACAATCTTTGATGTGACTGACATGACTTGATCAAAGATTGAAGAAGGGTAATCCAATTAATTAAGAAAACTCTAGAAATACACTTATTTTCACTCCCAAACCTACAATATGCTTTAGTCTTAGCTTATGATAGTGCACTCAAATTTACTTTTTCATCAAATATCCATGGTAGTCTCATTTGTATGTGCTGATATCCAATAACAAGTTAGTTGAGAGAGTGAGAAAATTACTGAACACTCATGCTTGGTGTTAAAACCAGCCTCTTGGACTTGTATGAGGTATCCACAGCTTTTCGGTGAGACAGTGAATGAGAGGATCTGATAGAGATCTAACTTTCTCAGAGAGAGAGAGAGAGAGAGAGAGAGGTACTGGAGGACAGAACACTAAACACTGAGAATTGAAAAAGTAAAGGACCGTTTGGTACATGTTTTCAGTTTTAAAACAAATTACACATATTTTTACACATTTTTTTATTTACACGTATTTAAAAAAAATTAAAAATTATTATTTAAACACACATACGCCATAAAACTTTTTGACTGTAAACCGTAACTTTTTTGATTGTAACCCGTGTGGGGTGCTTGATTTATGTTTATGAGGGGGAAAAAAATCATCAAAGAAGGGTATACGTGGGTGGCTGGTAGTGAGATGGTGGGAAAGTGGATTGGTCATAATAATTGATATGTCATGTCAGTGTATGGTCACTTGACTTTGGGGGTTTTTTTTTTTTTTTGAATTTTTTTTGAATAGATAAATAGTTAAAGTTAGACTATTATTTATAAAAATAAATATATAAAAAACTATAAATTCTGATTTTATTGGAATTCTACTTACAGGATAGCATATATATTCTATAGTGAAGCTGCTTCTGTTTGGCAATTTGTTTTGAGAATCATGCTGATTTAAGGATTTTTTTTTTTTTTTTTTTTTTGTATCTACTACTTTGGAGTTTGGACTATTCCTAAGTGTGTGGGTTATTTGTGGTGTGCTCTTAGAACATATTTCAATATCTGAGTTGTATTTTCTCCATGGAAGTGATGCCTGCATGGTCAAATGTCCCTATTTAATATTTATATTTCCTTTTTTCTCCTGTGTTTCTCAAAATTATGCGTTTTCTTCGGCATTTATGTGCATATAGGAGCTTCATTCTCTCTTTTTTAGTGCTTCATAGCTGCCATTAATTCTCAATGCTTATAGGAGGGGTGTGCATCTAACCCACTGGCTTAGTTCAACCCAACTTGACACCTCAGATTTGTTTTCATGGGTTGGTAAGTTGGGTTGGGTTGGGTTAGAATGAGTTGTAATTTTATTTTAAGCCTTGAGTTGGATTGCGTTTATGTTAATAGTTTTTTCAAATCATCTAACCTAAGTACCTAACCCAACCCATCATATATACTAGTTTATTTTATTATTCTTATTTCAATTTTTTAGTTTGATTTATTTTGGTATTTAAGAATTAGTTTTGATATATTTGAAATATAATTTAGGTATATTATGTGAATTATAATAATTTATTGAAAAATAATTCTTAAATATTTATAAAGTTCAATTTTTTTATTAGACACGAAAGACGAAACATGTAAGCACAAGTATACAACCCACTAATCAAAAATGACTTATGTGAGCTTGATTGGGTTAGTCTCTACACATGCAATGGGTTGGGTCAAGCTGAGAATTTCTCAATTCAAACACACCCCTGTTATAGCTTATCCAATCAAGAAATCGTTTTGGATCAACTTCTTTTCTGCTTGTACAGGCCAACATGGGCATGATTTGAGCACAACTTGAAAGAAAAGAAACTAGACCCACCAATCTATTAAATGGAGGAAGGTTGATAGTAATCTTTTTGAATAACTTGGGAAGCATGAAAGGTCAAAGAAACCACCCAAGCAGCATTGAAATTTAATTATTGAAAAAGAAAATTGTTACCAAATGTATTCTCTATTCTCGATTTTAAGACGCTAACTTTTTTAGTAAAAAGCAGCTCTGCACTTTACGGTACTTTTGGTTTGGTCATTCGAACTAGCACTGGATGGAATGACTGTTAACAAAAAGAATGGCATTCTTATATAGTAAAAGAGAGAAGCAAGAATACAAGAACTAAGGAATTTCGTACATAGGTGTCATGATGGACAATACATATAAAAGAAATTAGATACATGAATTATTACATCAGGTGTCTCGAAGAAGTAATTTTTATTTTTTGTTCATGTGACATGACCCATGTGTAAAGGAATTAATAAAATTCTCAAGAAAGACACTGATTATTGTGTGGTTCTTTCACTAGCAATATCCTGAACTCAGGCTTCAAGTCCTGGCAGCTAAGAGGGCCATGCCACTTGAGTTTCAACCTGAATAAAAAAGAAAGATAAGCAAAGCAAATTCAATTGTGTTACACATTTACAAATTGCAATCACCGTATTTCTTGTGTCTTTAATTATATTAAAAAACTAAATACTACTTTAGTTACTGACTTTGGCGCTAACCAAACAGCAGGATTTAAATTTTTTATTGCCTCCTCCCTAGTAATCCACTATTACTTCCAAGAAATGTTCAACACCGTGGAATTCAATCTAGTCCCTGTTCACCAAGGGACATTCTTCTGTCACATAAAGGATCCATGACAACAAACCCAAAATTACCAGTCTTGAAGCTCGAAACATACTCTTATTAGAGTTTCTTCTGTAATCGTAATGTTCTTTGTAGGCCACATCCACTAGTCCAAACAAAATCTACAATTTTATTTATTCTTTTACTTTTCTTTCATTCCAAGGTCAACAATAAGCTACAAAATGGTGGGTTAGGTCTCCCCTTTGTATTGATAATTGCCAATGATGAAAGGCTACAATCCAGGCAGTTTCATCCAAAATACCTTTGGCTTCTTCCATTAATTAAGCAAAACTGTTGCAATTTGATTAACTATGTGAATGCTTCTCGCACTTCTGTGGGTAGCTACAAATCAGGCTCAGATTTGCTGAGTGGTGAAAAATAGTGCTCTACCATGTCTTTGGACACTTGTTCCAACCTCGGAGGATTCCACTGCATATAAAACATGACAATTCAACAATTAAAAAGTAATTGATAGACAATTATCTAACTATAATAAAAGAATAGCAACCACCGACAAATCTGATTATCAACAATAGAACTCCAGTCTTCCACAGTACCATCTCCTCTTACAACAGCTTGCTTTGTTTTTTTAAAAAAATAATTTTAGATTGGATTCTTAAATGCAATATTTGCAATATTGCTTCCCCACTTGTCCAAAAGGCAGATAATACAAGCTGATGATACCTTCAGTGCCACGTCCTTGTCTACCATTTGTGCCCGAACACCCTTCAGAAAAAGTACAGAAAAAAAAAAAAAAAAAAAATCTAACTAGGATCATGAGGGATTGTTTTATTAAGATGATAATCAGGAGAATTTATACCTCACAAAAATCTCTGGAAATCTGATTAGATATCCCTTGCAGTGACATTTGGCACTCACATATCAAGCACTGATCAAGGGTCTGAAATCTACCTTCTCGTGTCTGAGCCAGCATGGTGGTTAGGTCATAATCCAATAGTTTCTTAAAGGGGAGGGTTAGGGGACAAGGGAAAAAGGCCCAGTTCTGAGTATCAGGGACTCATAGATTTCAAAGAAACCTTCAAGCCTAATGGTGAAGCTTCCTTAAGTCTCCTTAGGTGGAAATGCACCATGCATCATTTGTTTTACTTGTCTCACTCCTGAGAGAATTGTTTAATTTAAAAACTCAATCACAACTCACAAGGTTCATCCAGAAAAGTATAGGTAGTAACAATTTACAGAAATACCCACATATTTTGTTTCATTTTATTACCATAAAGTTGGTAATACTAGTACGCGACAATCACAACTCATACAGCCCAACCTTCAGGTTAGTACTTAAGAGACTTAACACACACTATATATAGATATAGTCCAAAAAGTCAAAAGGAAGAAGTAACCAATTCAAGACACACTTCCATTATTTGTATTTTTTTCTTTTTCTTTTTCTTTTTTACACATGCTTTGGGTTGGTCTTGAACCCATGACCTTAGCCACCATCCCATTCTTACGTTAAGAAGTGTCATTTGAGCTAGGGCTCATTAGCAATTCCATTAACTGTATATAAAATGTATCCCTACAAAATTGCTTTCCAATCAACTGTGAGGTAGCTAAAGACATTCATCATAATGCTGTTAAGTCGTATTTTTAAATTCAATAAAATGATTTTGGCTATATGGCTGCTTCAGTCTTTCTAGCCACTTGTAAATATGAAGATGACAGGAAGCATCTACAGGGTACTCAAATCGACTAATTGAAAAGTGTCTCCTTGATGAAGCAATTTGGTTTCTCATGCCTAAAATTTTCTGTTACTTTCTTTCGTACCATCAATTTTAAAAATAACAGAAAGAGATTTCAGTATGAAATCAGACATGTTGAACATCTTGTTCCATACAAAGTATCATGGAAATCTGTTATATTGTAATGGGTCAATACTTAATAGTTCTTAAAAAAAAAAAATGCAAATCAACACGTTCTTACCAAGGAATCTATATTTTCTTCAACTGTGTCATGGCTGAAACATTTATCAAGTATTTCAATCCTAGACAAAATTGCATAATAAATAGATCAGCATTTTATATCTGCTACGTAAATATTCACACACCTGAGGGGATAATAGACATACCTGTGAAGTTCACTTATATTATCTAGATAGACAAGGTCACTATATTTTTCTAAAGAAGTTTCAATGACAGAAGGATCATCAGTATCCAATTTCCCAAGTTGTTCTTCGATTAATGCAAGCTTCTGTGGAAAAAAGGAGGCAATACTATGTTATATAAACAGGAAAGATGAATAAAACAATGAAAGGGTCCAACAATCTTAACTGAGCTATGCGCATAATGTGTAGCAAGCCCACAAGAAATCATTTCTGCTCCATTAAGTTTTTCTCCTGTGAGACCCAAGTACTCCCCTGCAAAAAGAAAAGATACAAACTATATAAGAATTTAATTGAGAAGCAAATACAGGTGTCATCAATGATTCATCCTACTAATTGGTTTCTCATTTATCAAGTCCTAATTACATTGTCAACATTGCTTGATATGTAGAAAGGGTCAAGTTAACTCCACAAGTTGCTTGGAAAACAACGTTGAATAAAGTCACCCAGCTATCCAAAGTAAACTTTTGTATTAGAATATTTGTCATTGCAACATCTACTTTCAGTATAATGGTCACAAAGGAAGTGACACTTATGGTGCAATGAAACCAAATGCAGCTCCCCGTATGTCAACTACCAAGAGCCATAACAGTGCCTCAACACAAATTTTAGACTTCAGAACTTTTAAAGCAATTTGCTAGAGCTTGTTATCCAACATCCACACAACAAATTAATGACAGGAGTCCTAATGCAATTTGTATAAAGAACATTGCTGAACCAACTGCCACTGTGTGATTCTAGAGATGAGGAGCATACTTCAAAATAAAAATATTTTTGCAGAGGCACTGCTTTCCCACATTCACTCCATTCCTATGTGAAGACTGAGTGATTTGATTTTAGAGGTCTTGTAAAAATTTCTTGTTCATAAATCCCTTAAAATTTCGTCCAATGCAACATTACAAGAAAATCATAAAAGATTGAGATAAATTCACATCGTAGTAGAACGTTCTTCGCAAAAACAATACTTTACATGATGTTTTTATCAGACTTACGCTAGAACCAGAAATAGTCCAAATCAACAAAATCATGTGCAAGAAATACAGTGAAAAACTACAATCCACTACATGCATACCAAGGTGACCAGGTAGATGTGAGAGGAAAAATGATGCACCAACATCGGGGTGGAAACCAATTAGAGTTTTAGTAGTAGCAATTGTGAGAATAAATTATTTTTGAACCTATCTGAGCATGATGTATAGCAAATAAGGAATCTGAAACAAATAATATATTCAACACTATTTTCCCCATCACATAAATATGCAAAAGGAATCAAAATATAGTTTTCATTCCTAGATTGTGATACCTTAGATTACATAGATTGAATAAGTGTGTGTAGTGTGGACAAGTGCTAAGTCCCACATCAGGTGTTTTCTAGGTTGAACTGGGCTATATATTGATTACGAAGAACCTCGCTTGTAACTCAACTAGTCCTTTTGGACTACATATTGAGTCGAAACAAATGGTATCAGAGTCAACAAAGTCCGGTATCGTAGTCAACAAAGTCAACGTGGGACTTGACAAGAACATTAGGAATTGAGTGGAAAGATTGTGATACTCCAAATTATGTGAATTGGATAAATGTGTTTGTGCAGAGATGTGTTAAGTCATACATAGGGTGTTAACAAACTTGGGCCGCTATATCGTAGATCACAAGCAATCCCAATAGTAACTTGACCAGTCCTTTTAGGGTATAGCATAGATGTGGCTAGTGCTTCCTTGGGTCATGACAATATGCATATGCTAATGAAATTAGAGGGTCATACTCCTCAATTATCTAATAAAATCGGGCGCTAAATTTCCTATAATGAAATTAAATAATTAGTCTAATTTAGGGGTGCAAAATAATTAAAAATTTTCTTCCACAAAAGAAAGTTAGTGAGGAAAAAAATTGAAACAATCATCAAAACCAACAGCTAGATAAGAGAAGAAAAGGACGAAAGTACATGCAAAGTTCCTACATACAGTTTTATCAGTTGCAACCCTAAACTTCCCAAGGATTGAAACTCCAGCCCCACCACCCATAGTAATGCCATTCAAAAGAGCCACATGCATGGAGATTATTATTACACTACCATGAATATACTAGGTTCTGACTAATGTAGTTATAATAAACAGAAAGATAATGTCCAATATTCTACCATAGGGACTTGGGGCAAATAAAGATCACCCCCACATGAAAGGGAAAAAATGATAATAAAAAAGAAACAAATCTGAGACTTTTGAGTAGATACCATAGTTCCCTAAACCAGAACCCAGTGGCTAATTTAACATAAGTACGTAAGGGGAAAAGACCTCAAAATTTTGGGGAAAATTTAGGAAATCCATGTATGATAGCAGAAGGAAGGATAAAATAAAAATAAGAGGAATGTCAAAATACAGTGGTAAGAATGTAAAGAAATTTGTTCAGTGCTAGAAGAGGAGCCAAAGATCAATATACTAACAAAACCAAGTATCTTTTGATAATTTGATAGTTGAGGAGGGGGAAATTGAACCTTGGACGTCTTGGTTGGAAACACTAGGACGTGCTAGCTGAGCCATAAGACTCTTAGCCATAACAAAACCAAGTATCTCAAAGAAAACTCCCCATAAATGACCTTATCAAAGCTATATTGATGGTAATATAACACTCCAAACTGAAGTGCCCCCAATATATTAATCACTATGCTTTAAAAAAGAAAGAAAGAAAAGTAAAACTTACATGTGGCTTCAAATATGTACCTAAAATGTATATGTAAGTATATAACGTTCTAAAAAATTCCTTACAATCTTCCATTTTCCCTGCATAGAGTTAACCAATGGTTAATGGATGATTCTAGTGAAGAGACAAGCACCAACTCCATAACAAAGATTAGCAACTTAAAGATTTGTGAAGTACTTAAGTATAAAGTTTTCTATAGCTTTATCAATAACTGACCATCACAAAACATTCTGGATGCACCTCCATACTTTATTGATAAAGTGTCACAATATCTCCGCCAGCACAAAATGCCCTGCCACTGCCCTTCAGAGAATGCAAAACAATGTTTAAGTTTTTAACTAGTTCTTGAGCAAAAATAATCGTAACTAAACTTTATCTTTCCCACTAGAAATATTACATGTAAATGAATCCAATATCTGATAATAGCATAGATGTTTTTTACCTTCATTGCCACAAAACCAATATCTGGATTATTTTCCCAAGATGTATACAACTTTTGCAATCTAACCCCCTAGAAACCAAAGACAACTCATTAAAAGACCTACTTGGTAAAACAGAACAACACAAACCCATATAACAAAATCAAAGAATATAAATTTTTGCCACTAGGAGAAAAACAATAAGTCTACTTGCACAATAAAGTCCACAACTTTTTCACAACAGTTGAGTTTGCAAGTTTTAATGTACAAATCATAATTTGCCACCTCAACAAGTTGTGAATTTAGTTGTGTCTCTAGCTTTAGTCAGAGCAAACTCAAGCCATATAACTATACATAATAATAGTTGTCAATTTAAATACCATAAAAACAATAACCCAAGTAAGGTTTTCAATTGAACCAATTGGAGGGTATATAACAACACAGATACAGAGAATTATACAATTCCAAACACCATAAAAACAAAGACCCAGATAACAAATCTTTCAACTGAGCCAATCTTACAAATTGGGTACCAACCCAATAGCCAAAAACACAAACACACACAGAGTATCTAGTAAAAAACAAACCATTGCAGTACTAAGACAATTGAGCACAGAAGGCCTGTTCAGAATTGCGGTTCTAGACCAAGCTTTGCCCTCAACCAATACCTGCAGAGAGAGACAGAGAGAGAAAGAGAGTTAGTGTGTGGGGGTTAAAGAAAGAGAATAGACAAAAGGGTATTCTTGAAAGTTGAAACTGACTTGGTTGTCAAGTTCATCGGTAATAGCAGTGTCCGGAAGAGAACAGAGATTCCTTGTGTGGTATTGGTTGAGGAAACGAAGACTGAATGTGAAGATTGTTGCGCCTCTGCAACAGGGCTGCCTTAAACCTCTGCATCATTTAGCTCACCCACTCTTTCAAATTCTGCTCCAACACAACACAACCCAAGCCCTCTACTCTCTAGTGATAAATTATAATAAACAATTCTGAGGAAAAAAATTAAAAAACTATGAGAAGAAGAACACAAGAAGGAGAAGAAAAATGCTAAAATATTTATTTTTTAACCTTTAACTTGGCAAAACATTCTTTTTAAAGTCCTTCTGTCTATGACCGTATGCGTGGTTATCAGAGTATTGACTTATATCCGACTTGGACTAAACTATTTTATTTAAAAGAAATTATAGTATTGGCACACCACACACTTGATAACAACTTTTTCAAAAGGATGATATAACCCTCGCTTTTTTTGAGAATAATTTATTTTTGGTAGGTTATTTATACAACGTGAGATAAAAAATAAAAAATTAGTTTATTTTTAAAAAATAAAAACTTATTTACATCTAAGGACAGACTTAGAATTTCAAACTAGAGAGGGCCAGAGTATAAGAAAAAAAACTTATAAATAGGCATCCATATAGTATTAACAAATTATAAATACATAAAATCATTATTACTTAATACACTAAAATACAATTATCTACCAAAAAAAAATTTAAATACTAGGCTAACTAGGATTTTTATTTTTATTTTTTAAACTTAGAGTATTCACAGTGGTGGTGCTAAAAAATTTAGTTTTTAGCACCTAAAAAGACTAATTTATCTATTTTTCCACCCCATTTTAGAATACACCCAACATCAAATGTTCTTATATTCTAATTTTTTCCCACTTCATTTAAAATATTATAAACAACTCATTAAAATAATAAATAAAGAGAGAGAATTTGAGTTTTTTAATTGAAGGTAGAGAGATAATCTTAATAAAATATTGTATTTTATTTTTAAGAACTTGCTACAGTCAATTGATATTTATACTAGCTTTTTGTAGTAGCAAAAAATTTAGTTTTAGTTTTTCCAATAACACATTGTTTTTTGGTGATAAAATATTTTTTTGCTAAAATATAATCAACATTATGAATGTTTAATTATTTTGTTTAAGTTTTTGGGTTGAATAGTTGCTAGTTAGAGAGGGGGTGTGGGGCAAAAGTTTTGGTATGGGGGCAACTACAAAAATAATGTATATAATTTGCAAAAATTTTTTAAAAAAATTGGACCCGAGGGGCTCAGGCCCCCACCTGGGTCCGTCCTTGTTTACATTCTTATTGCAATGGTCATTCTACAAGTACAAATTTTTTGTGGGGTGGAGGTTAAGAGTCAGAGTTCAAATCTCTAGGAGAAAGTTTCACATACATTTACATTTAGATGATTTTAGAGTAGAATTTTTATCTTATATATAAAAATAAAAAATAAAAACTAAAACTTATATTATTCTTGAAATAAAGCAAAAACAAAAGAATAGTTTGGGACCCACAAATAATAGATAATTTAAACTAAAAACTAGCTTACAATTGGTTACCAAACACACTCGAATCGTAAAAATTCTAGTCAATATAATTCTTATGTAAGGCCATTCTATCCAACTTTCCTCACTTCCTCTTGCATTAGGCAAAACACAAAACACAATAAACCTTCATTCCATGACATTAAGGGCCCGTTTAGTAGAGGAGTTTGAGTAATATTGTTTGGGTGTTTTTGATATACGTGTGGGTGAAAATGTGTGTAATAGTGTTTAAAATGTGTGTTAGAACTTACTTACCAAACAGGCCCTAAAACCCCAATGTCCAACCCCGTCATAGCCACACCCTCAACCAGCAAGTTCAAAGGAGTAATATTCTCTCAAACCTAATTACCATAATAATTTAAAAGTGATATAAAAGAGTAAGTATAGTGACACATACAAACTCAAATTCATAACATGTTTAGGTGTCATATTGTGATTGGTACACCTATTTTTTTACTAAGTACATGTGGTGTTATGTGTAAATGCTAAAATTTAATCACAATTTAACACCCAAACGGCCAAACATATTATAAAATTACATTTTATTAAAAAAAAAAATTATAAAATTACATGTAAATGTTGGTATATGATTGAATTGATAATATAATATATTTTTACAAAACTTTTACAAAAATTAGCAAGATATTTTAATTTTTGTCTGTAAGTTTGGCTTTTATCCCAAGAAATAGAATCCCCACATTTATACTTTTTTTTTAAATTTTTTTTTGCAACCCCTCATTTTTTTTTTTTTGGTACTTTAGTATTTAGGGAGGTGCCATTAGACCAAGGTTATCATAAAGTAAAACAATTACAGAGTCCATCATTTTATTTATTTATATTTTTCTTGGGACATTCAGATGGTAGACTTAAATGTATTTGAAGGACTTGAGTAAAACCCAAGGTACCATCACATTCTTAATTATATGAAAAAAAAAAAAAAAACGTAAATGTATCTTTAATCCTTACATTTTTGTCATTTCTCGATTTGGTTCTTAAACTAATTTTGCTCCTAGGTCAGACCCTAAAATCAGAAAATCGATTCTATTTTAGTCCTTGTCATCAACCTACTAACAGATAATACATATGTAACAGACGAAATACACTTTGTTTTTGATGTGACTAATAAAAAAAATATATTTAGCATTTTCTAAATGCCACATCACATTTAAATTAGTAAAAAAATGTCAGCTCATAAAATTTAAACAAATATTTTTTAATCTAATTTAAAGTAAAATCATTTCTTTAAAAAAAAAATCATTATCTTAGTCTTTTTTTTTTTTCTTTTTAATTCTTTTTCTTTTTCTTCTTATTTCTTTAACCTCATCAGCATACCTTTCAAAAAAATTTTAAAAAAATACCTCATCAGCATTTGTTAGTGTCAAATTCTCTCTTTTTAAAATTCTTTTTCTTTTTCTTCTTATTTCTTTAACCTTATCTTTTTTAAGTCTATTTCTTTTTCTAATCTCAAATATTCTCTCTCTTCACCGTCCATTGTAACTCCATGGCCAGAGCTCACAAGCTTGATGAGGAGAAAACGATCTGCCATGGACGGTATCTTGATGCGGTCTTAGTCTTGGTTCGGCAGAGCTTCCCTTGAGGGTTTTCACGTGGGAGGCTCATTGGTGGAGGTATATGATTGAATTGATAATATAATATATTTTTACATAACTTTTGCAAAAATTAGCAAGATATTTTAATTTTTGTCTGCAAGTTTGGCTTTTATCCCAAGAAATAGAATGCCCACATTTATATATATATATATATATATTTTTTTTTTAACAACTCCTCATTTTCTTTTTTGGTACTTTAGTACTTAAGGGAGTTGCCATTAGACCAAGGTCATCATTAAGTAAAACAATTACAGAGTCCAATATTTTATTTATTTATAATTTTTTAGGGACACTCAGATGGGTAGACTTAAATGTATTTGAAGGACTTGGGTAAAACCCAAGGTACCATCACATTCTTAATTATATGAAAAAAAAAAAAAAAACGTAAATATACTTTTGATCCCTATATTTTGAGTTATTTTTCGATTTGGTTTTTAAACTGATTTTGTTCGGTCAGTCCCTAAAATCAGAAAATCGATTTTATTTTAGCCTCTGTCACCAACCCATTAACAGAAAATACATGCGTGATAGACAGAATATACTGTTTACTAATGTGACTAATAAAATAATAATAAAAAATATATTTAGCATTTTCTAAATTCCACGTCACATTTAAATTAGTAAAAAATTGCTCAGCTCAGAAAAATTCTTTTTCTTAGTCTTTTTCTTTTTAATTCTTTTTTTTCTTCTTCTTATTTCTTTAACCCCATCAGCATTTACCAATGTCAAATTCTCTCTTTTTAAAATTCTTTTTCTTTTTCTTCCTATTTCTTTAACCTTATCTTTTAAGTCTATTTCTTTTTCTAATCTCAAATATTCTCTCTCTTCACCGTCCATTGTAACTCCATGGCCGGAGCTCACAAGCTTGATGAGGAGAAAACGATCTGCCATGGACGGTATCTTGATGCGGTCTCAGTCTTGGTTCGGCGGAGTTTCCCTTGAGGGTTTTCACGTGGCAGCACACCTATTCCCGATCTGCCATGGACGAGCCACCCCAAGCCTTATCTCCTCCGCCTACGGCTTCACATGTGGTCCGATTTTCCTCTCCTTTTTCAATTGCAAAACTTTGTTCCTCTTGTTCTTGTTCTGGGTTTGTTTTTGTTTTTTGGAGAGAATGTGGAGTTGTTTGATTTTATGGGTTTTTTGTGTGTTTGTTTCCCAAGAAAATTTCTGGGTTTATGGGTTGCTGGAGATTGGGTTGGTTACTGTGTTTATGGGTTTGTTTCTCGGGTTTATTTATGGTTTGGTTTCTTGGATTTATTTTTTTGTTTTTCTGGATTTGATGGAGATTGGATTTGGTTGCTGGATTTGGATTTGGGGTTTGCTAGAGATTGGTTTGGTTGCTTCTTGGACTTGGGAAGAACATGAAGAATATTTCCTGTTAGTATTTAATTTAATTTTTTCTTCTTTTCGTTTGTGTTCTTCTGATATGGGTTTGAGTTCTTGCTTTCTTGTTAGCTGGGTTTGTGTTCTTGTGACGAAGAACAAGCTGAAGTACATGAACAACATTATCAATTATTATTATTTTTTAATTTTCTGAGGTGGCTTTTAAAAAAAATTAAAATGCTGATGTGGCATTTAAAAAAAGCCAAATAAAATATTTTATTATTATTTTAATAGCCACATCAGCATTTAATGTGCCAACAAGGCACTCCGTT
Source organism: Quercus dentata (assembly GCA_028216015.1). NCBI lineage: Eukaryota > Viridiplantae > Streptophyta > Magnoliopsida > Fagales > Fagaceae > Quercus > Quercus dentata. Next base: position 35,345,804 of record CP116447.1, read on the forward strand.
TGCCCCATCAGATTTTTCTGTTAGTGGGTTGACGGCAGAGACCAAAATAGAATCTGTTTTCTGATTTCAGGGACTGACCTAGGAGCAAAATTAGTTTAGGGACTAAATTGAGAAATGGCCTAAAATATAGGGACCAAAAGTGCATTTATGTCAAAAGGAAAATGAAGAACTTAAATTTTTTTATTTTTTAAAAAACTTGTTAATATCTCAAACGTTCTGGAAGGTGTATTTGCATCTATTCCATTCACAGTTCACTGCTAATAAGGAAAAGGTTCCATTGCATGGTGCATGCAGGGGTGGAGCTAGAAATTTTGGTTTGGGGGGGCCAAGTTGTGATGCTAATATATTAGTTAAGACAAACCTCTACACACACATGTATATAAATTAATTTACTAAGAGAATTTATCATTTTCTAAATTTTAATGAGTATATAAAAGTCATGTATTTCTTTTATTAGACATGTACAAAAATTTATCATTTTTTACATAGTTTAATTTGTTAAACCTCTTAAATTATATGATTTTAATATAATTTCTCTTTCTTTTAAGAGCACCATTGAAATAACTCAAAATTTGGGAGAGTCAACTTCAATTTTTACATGCTACATTTTTTAAAATGTAAATAATATACATACTATAAATTAATTTTTTAAAATTTTGGGGGCCTTGGCCCCCACCTTTGTGTGTGGCTCCGCCACTGGCGTGCATGGTGACACAATCTGTAACTGGCATGTTGACACATTGCATGGTGGTGACACAATTTCTAACTGTAAGAGGTTGCTCTATCATCATCATCGATCATCACTCTCACCTCTATTTTCGATTACCGTCGTCACTCTTCCATCTTGCTTCCACAACCCATAGTTTTCTTTCTCTCTATATATATCACCATTCCATGTTTCAACTTCTCCTTCACTCTCTATGTATCTAGTTCTCTAGCTTGAAGAACCACACTTTTCAAATGGCAAAAACCCAGTGACAGTCCTAATCACTGGCGCGGCTGGTATATATACCATTCCTTTCTTATTATATGACTTTATTTTCAATATATACTCTTTTGTTTTGGAAGCTTAGAAAATGTGGGAAATGGCACAATATGATTTTCAAATGATGAAATATTTATTTATTATTCATTATGAATCTTATATTATATATGATAAAGAAAGCAAAACCGCCTCTCAACTAAGTCTAGCACAACCATTTAGCTTGGTTGAGGTGGTTCAAGTGGGTCTTGCATTCAATGGAAGTTTCATTCTCATATTTTTCCTTTGATTGGAAAACAAACAGATGGATAGGTTCTTTTATTTCATTACATTTTTTTTTTTTTGGTCTCAAATGTTGCCAAAATTTATCTACAAACAATATTTTAATTATTTATCATCAAAAATATCCATAACTTCATTTGGAAATCCTGTTTTCTATTCAGTTCACGACTTCCAGCAATGCTGTTCTATGATATAATTCTTAATGCAACTGTTTAAATCCGCAGTTATCTTTGTGTGATGAGTTTAAGTGTCATTTTTGTAGATAATCTAAAGAAGTCCTAAAAGTTTTAGGTGCTTTGTTGTTGTTATAATCATTATTATCTTATTATACATTGTAGTCTTTTCCAAATAGTGGGAAAGAATGAAAATTGAAAGAAAAGCTTGATTTACAACAATATGACTGGTGTTACATGTAGTAATTATGTTAAGGAGCAAGTGTATTTGATTTTCAATTGTATACGTTGGCGATTCTATCTTCTAGACATGATAATATATAGTTTTTGTATCTGTAGCTCAAAATTTTGATTTTGTTCAACAGGGCAAATAGGTTATGCCATTGCTCCAATGATTGTGAGGGGAATCATGCTGGGTCCTGATCAGCCTGTGATTCTGCACTTGCTTGATATTGAACAGGCGGCTGAATCCTTGAATGGGATAAGGATGGAATTGACTGATGCTGCCTTTCCTCTTCTGAAAGGTGTGTCCCTTATCTTGAGAGTTAATTCTAGGTAGGTAGAATTATTCTCTTCCCTAAGGTTTCTTAACTCATGTCATGAATATGGTTCAATAGGTGTGGTTGCTACCACAGATGTTGTTGAAGCTTGTAAAGATGTCAATATTTTCGTTATGCTTGGTGGATCCCCACGGAAGGAAATTACGTTGAGGAAGGATATGTTGTCTACAAATGCGTCTATTTACAAGGCTCAAGCTTTGATCTTGGAGGAGCATGCTGCTGCAGATTGCAAGGTGACCATATAAATGCACTTTAGAGTGTAGATATAAGATTTTAGAGATACCCATTAGCTTGTAAAAAACTATTGATTTCAGCATCCTGTTCTGTTACCATTAGCTTGTAGAAATATGTCCCGGTACATTGCTCATCTCACTTGTTAGAATTATGGTCAAGTGATTAAACTTATCATTTCCCGAGAGCTTAAGCTTTTAGGATAATCAGTAATTTAACATGGTATTAGAGCAGGAGATCTAAGCTCAATCCTTGTTTTCACTCTACCTCCTATTTTAAAATGTTAAATTCCTACTTGTTGGGCCCCAACTTATTAAGAGGAAGTTTAGGGTCACAAGCGAGGGGAGTGTTAGAATTATGGTTAAGTGATTAAACTCACCATTTCCTGAGAGCTTAAGCTTTTGGGACAATCGTTAATTTAACATCACTATCATTTCTTGTTCATACTCTTCGGCATGGCTCTATTGCTTCTATTCTATTCAGTAGTAATTGCTTTGTACCATGCCTTTCGGCATGTTCTCTGACCTTACCTGCTTTGGTTGTTGTTGCAATCTGAATGTCTATATCTTAGTTATTGTCACCGGAGGGACGCTTGTACTCAAGTTAGTAACGTTGTTGAGCAACCTGATCTAGAGTTCCTTTAAATCTTAAGACTAATTGATCAGATATTCTTTATATGTCATGGTGTTTAAATACTATTTCACTAGAAAGAAAATATTTCAAAGTCACTGAAGAGAAGTGTCTGTCCTCTCTGTCAAGATTAGAGAAGTATATGTAACCAGATAACTAGTTCCCCAGCCCCGTCTGCCACTCTGAAAATAGCAGAAAAAGAAACTGTTATCAAAATGTACCATTTAGGTCAATCTTTAAAATTCAAAATATTTGTGTTTGTTTGTTTATTAATCCTCTCAAACATTTTGTCTTTATGTGCTATTGTTGACAACATAATTGTGCTTTTTCAAGTCTAGTTTCCAACTTATTATGAACATGTTTAGTGAAAACACGGATTTCCAACAAGTCTGTTTCCAACTTATTTGTTCAACTCTTTGACAACGTGCATCCCCTTACTCACCTCGTAATCTATAAAAAATATTATATAAATATTCAGCAAAAACCAGATTTCTACTAATTACAAATGTTGGAAGATTGAAATATTTTAGAGTTTTTTTTTTTTCCTCAATGCTGTGCAGTTAATTTTGGAATTGATATTGTTGACTAAGTTGATGCGTTTTCATTGCATATATTATGCAGGTGTCAGTTGTTGCCAACCCAGCAAACACTAATGCCCTTATCTTAAAACAATTTGCTCCTTCAATCCCAAAGGAAAACATCACATGCCTAACACGACTTGATCACAACAGAGCATTGGGCCAAATAGCTGATAGGCTAAAGGTTCATGTTAGTGATGTCAAGAACGTAATCATCTGGGGAAATCACTCTACAACTCAATATCCGGAAGTCAATCATGCGACTTTCACTACCAGAAATGGAGAGAGACCAGTCAGAGAACATGTTGCTGATGATCATTGGTATCTCAACATATCCAACATGTTTATTTATTACTACTTTCACATGTTTAAATTACTTGGAAACATGGGTTGATAAACTACTTTAAACTTTTCAAATGGGAGGTATAGTAACATAGCGTTCAAATTCAGAACACATAACATGATAAACTACTACTTGTTCTAAAAGTTTATTATTAGGAAATGGTAAATTTAATTATTTAATTATTGTTCTAGCATAACTTGTATCTAAGTCAACTACATAATGTTATCAACATTCAGGATTTTGGTAATTGTAGCAATCCCTCCCCCTCAAAATAAGTAGTGATTGGTCATCCATAAAGAGAAAATTGACCTAGTGAAATTATGGCTCTCCTTAGATTATCTTGCTTCTTTTAGGCAATAGCTTCAGGTGTACTGTCAAGTAGTATCTACATGCCAATTAACTAACCCAGGGATCCCAATTTTTAGGGTGTAGGCGGTAACAATTTTTATACTTGTATTTGTACTTATCAAAAAAAAAAAAAAAAAAATTTATATACTTCAATTTGTCTTGAGAATCCTGTTAGGACCTGGCTTTGATATTGAAAAATCATTAAACAACAAAGTTTTAGGTTGGAGTGGGGTAAAGCAGTGTGCATGTTGAAATTTTAGGTTGCAACCCTTTGCAGGATCTTCAAAAACCTAGTTATGTTGACAATATTCACATCTCTAAGCATCCTTGTCCACTATTTACTCTGCTTCACTCCCAACAAGTCTCTTTTCTTTTTTCTTTTTTTAAATAAATAAATTTTGTTTGTCATAGGTTAAAAACCGAGTTCATCACCACCATGCAGCAGCGTGGTGTAGCCATTATCAAAGCTCGGAAAGCATCAAGTGCATTTTCTGCTGCAATTGCTGCTTGTGATCATATACGTGATTGGGTTTTTGGGACTCCCAAGGTTGATTCTCTTTCACCTCAAATAGCATTTGATCATGCTGACCTTAATTATTTGCATTTGAGATTCTGTTTTTGTTTTTTTAATTACTATCTTTTGTAATTCTTCCTTTGGCTCTGTCATTCAGGGAACATGGGTTTCCATGGGAGTGTATTCTTATGGTTCTTATGGGCAGGGACGGAGGCACGTTATGCTTTGCCCCCCCAAAATTTTTTAAAACCTGTATAATAGTAGGAAGAAATAGGTCTCACACTTTCTCATTTAAGAGCTGGCCCCACTATGAGAAAAACTTGGCCCCTCCTCCAATAGATAGCCATAAAAATGCCCCAACCCAAATTCCTACTTATCATCTTTTTGACTTTTCCTTCATTCTCTAAGACATGTCAGCCATATCCCACATTTTTTTTCTTGAGTGAGGCCATATCCCATAGCTATTCAAAGACCTATGTTGTACTGGTGTGGGAATTATCATTAGAGAGTAGAGAGATTGTGAGGGTACAGTATTAGACTATTAGTAGGAATGAAATTGATTTTGAATTTAGTAGAGAAGAATGAAATTGATTTTGAATTTATTTTTGACCATACTGCTATTTATTTTATAGTTGCTTATAGTGACTTTGTTATATTTGATTTCTATAAATATTGTTTCTTGTAAATGTAGTCTAATTTTGGTTAGATTTAATGTTTTTTTCTAAAACTAATGCGGAAAGACATGTATATATGTATATATGTCATACTTCGTATTTTTCTTGAATTGCAAATCAATATGATAATATTACCTCGGCCCCCCAACCAAAAATTTCTGGCTACGCCCGCTTATGGGATTCCACCTGGCCTTATTTACTTTTTTTTCCTGTTAAATGTGAGAAAGGGAAATGGTCAATTGTGCGGGGTAAGTTCTGTGGCTTCTATATGTTGTAAATGTAACATCTTCTTTCCTTGAGAGTTGAACTTACTTCCAATGTTTCAAAATTACAAATCACCGTAACCTGCATGGAGGAATATATGTTGTTTTGTCAATTATTTCTTAGATCTAAGTAACGGTATTAACGAAGGTAGATGTTGAAGAGAGCAAGAATATATTTTTGGAATAGTATGGACTGTCACAATAACATGCACAAAACTCAGAACTCCCAGTTACCAACGAGCAATCAATAACGATTAAAGAGGGCTGAGAGTAATATAATTGAGAATTCATGAATAAATAGCTATAATTATGAGAGCCTACTATAGTTTTGTGTCAACATTTTATATTCCAAATTTTTTGTGAAATGGTCTAAATTTTATGATATTACCTGCATGATATGAGACTATTTCATTGCACTCGATGTTTGGTACTTGTTTATGCAATGGCAGGGGCTCGAGATTGATGAGTACTCAAGAGCAATGATGGATGCAACAAAAAAAGAACTCATTGAGGAAAAGTCCTTGGTCAAGTCATGCCTAGAGTAATAATGAAGACAACTTAATACAAATACATGAAAAGGAAAAAAGGAGTTCCAGTTTCCTTTGCAACTTTATGTACAACTTTTATCTGTCACGTATAAGAATTATTAGTTTTGGAACAATGTCAGAACAAGATGTGTCATTCTTATTTATCTTTTCTCATGTGTTGGCAAAAGTGTAGACGAATTCACCAAGCACCTCCCCAATAATTAGTTTGTTGCCTTTTAGATACAGTTCTATGTCACTAATCATGTGTTTTCATTCATTTTCTAATTAGTCATTTAAAGTTTATATTAATTATTTTGAAAGTCCTATAAAACTACTATATTACATGTAATGCATGTGTACTGTAGTTAATAGTAAAATCGAAACATTTGCTTTTGGGAGTAATTACGCTCTCTTCCCTTGAAGTTTGGGGAAACCACAATCCATCTCAAATTTGAAGGGAAAAAACTGTCAACCTTAAATATTTTGTTTATAGGAAATGTCATTCATTGCCTTAATTCCCATGAAAGGCTGAAGCTAAGATGTGGGTGTGTTTTCTCAATCAAACACCATAAAAAGTAAAAACCCGTATAACATATCTTTCAACCGAGCCAATACTTACACATCGGGTGACAACCCAATAGCCAAAAAGACGCGTACGCAGGCGAACAAAAGTATCATCCAAAGTGAGAACACATACCATTGCAAAGACTAAGACAATTGAGCACAGAGGGCTTGTTCGTGAACCGCTGCTCGGACCAAGCTTTGCCCTCAACCAATACCTGCAGAGAGAGACAATGAGTAGACAAAAGGGTAATCTTGAAACCCGACTTGGTTGTCAAGTTCATTGGTAATAGCAGTGTTTGGAAGAGAAAAGAGAGTTCTTGTGTGGTATTGGTTGAGGAAATGAGGACTTTGAAGACACGGAATTAGTCCTCTACTTTTAATTAGTGCCTAAAAAAGGTGGGTAAAAATTGAGATCATCAAAATCCTATAAAAAAAATTGAGATAAAAATGTCATTAACAATTATATATTATAATATATTAATAAGTTAAGGGAGACAAATAAAATTTTTCATCATTTTTAAGGTGATATCTTGTGATTAGTGCATACTGCATACTAAAAGTAATGCTAATGACAGATATTTGTTCAATTAACAACTTAAATAGTGAAAAAAAAAAGTTATTAAGTTACAATCTATTTTGTAGAAATTAGCAATATATATTAATCAATAAGTATTGTTACGCAATAAATTTTTCGATCTTTTTTTCATAATTGCTATTAAAGTGACAGATTGTGAATTAGTGTACATTAAAAATGATGCCAATAATAGTCCCAACAATGAAAGTGACGTTACATTAATCATAATCTACCATCTCAATTGATTGTAAAAAAGTTGTGAAATTTGCCTATCGGTAACAACAATAATTTTAGTTTTTAAAGGGTTTAGTCCTAATCTCCCTTTGATCCCCAGTCCCAATAGCAAGCCAAAGACAAAGTCTTAACATCTCCTTTTGTCAACATCTTTGTAGAACCCATGTGAAACCCCACCTCTCCCTTCCTCACTATATTCCCATCTCCAAATATGATACATATATATCTCAAACTTTCTGGAAGTAATTTAAAGAAAACGCAAAAAAAGGGAGAAAAAAATGAGTATTCAAAATGACGAGCATGGTGACACATTTTTGTAATTGGTACCATTCTTTTCTCATCGTATGACTTTAGTTTCAATATTAACTCTTTTGTTTTGGAAGCTTAGAATAGAACATGTGGGAAAATAACACTATGATTTTCAATAATGATATATTTTTTTATTCTTCATTATGAATTTTATATTATATGATAAAGAAAGCAATCCTCTCAACAAAGTCTAAGCACAACCATTTAGCTTGGGTGGTTAGAAGTGGATGTTGCATTCAATGGAAGTTTCATAACTTAATTCTATAATATCCTTATCTTTTTCCTTAGTTTGATTGGAAAACAAACAGATGGATAGGTTCTTTTCTTTGATTGAGGAGATCTCTTATACTTGTGCATCTCTTGTGCAAGTTGTTTTGGCATCTGAAATTAGTGCCTTGTTGTACAATTTTCTTTTAATATTCTTTGTCTTTTGTTCATATATTTTTGTATTTTGATGCACCATACATATGTGTATATATGTTAGAAGGTTGGATAGTTTCGAGAAGAAATCTACAAGGAACTGTTTATTGATCAGTTTGGTTTTTGAGAAAATGGAGTATCTTGTATTGCTTCAAAATGGTCTCGTTGTTTTGTTAACTATTGCTTTCTCTTGGAAGCTTATTACATACATGTGGGGCTCCGTGAAGATGGAGAAGGAACCAATGAAAGTATCGGTCATTGGTGCTGCAGGCATGCTAGCTCAACCTGATAGTCTATTTGGTTTTTCTTGGTCCTTGCTAGAAATATTTGATTGTCTTGTTATCATCATGAAACTCAATATTAGAAATTTGAATGGCTTCTATATTATTATATATTTATTTTTGATGAATTTCTGAAACAATCATCTAAATTTTCATTCAAATTGACAAATATGAATGTTCTCCAAATGATAAACCCCAAATTTTCCAATTTTGTATGATTGCTTAATCTAAATTTGCTTGTATGCCTGTGGATACTTGTTTTTGTTTTCCTCATTATGGTATCTTTAGCTCATATAGATATCATTTATTGGTTTGTTAGAATCAATGGTTAAATGATAAAATTCACTTTTTCCTACCGCTTAAACTATTAAGGCAAATGTTAATTTACCAGGTTTCTCCTTCACGGGAGTTAAAGTCAAAACTAACCCCAATTGTTAACAAGTGAAATTTATGGAATTTGTTCCTTTGTATTTTTTATAAATATGTTAAAATCATCATCCAATTTTTCATGAATTTCTATCTCAATTTCTGTTAAAAATTATCTACAAAAAAGTATTTTAATTATTTTTCTTCAAATTTATCCTTAACTTAATTTGAAAATCTTGTTTTCTATTCAGTTTATGACTTCCTGCACTCTTGTTCTGTGATGTAATTCTTAATGAAATTGTTTAAATCTGTGGTTTTCTTTGAAGATGAGTTTGATCGCCATTTCTGATTTCTGTAGATAATCTAAAGAAATCCTAAAAATTTTAACTGTTTTGTGTTGAAATAATCATTGTATTATCTTATACATTGTAGTCTTTTTGAAATAGTTGGAAAGAATGAGAATTGAAAGAAAAAAAGCTTGATTTATATCAAGATGACTGTTGTCATTATGTAAAGAAGCAAGTGCATTAGATTTTCAATTCTATAGGTTTGGTATTCTTTCTTCTAGACATGATAATATATAGTTTGTGTATTTGTAGCTCAAAATTTTGATTTTGTTCAACAGGGCAAATGGGTTATGCCATTGCTCCAATGATTGCAAGGGGAATCATGCTTTGGTCCCGATCGACTTGTGATTCGCACTTGCTTGATATCGCACCGACAAATTTGATTCCTTGAAGGGGTAAAAATGGAATTGCTTGATGCTACCTTTCCTCTTCTGAAAGGTATGTCTCTTATCTTGAGAGCTAACTCTAGGTAGATAGAACTATACTCTCCCCTGAGGTTTCTTAAATTGTCATGAACATGGTTCAATAAAGGTGCATGCTACCATGGACATCACTGAAGCTTGTAAAATGGCATGAAGAGATTTGGCCCATTCTCAAAACCAAGAACCCTCCAAGAACCATAAAAGGATTGGACGAGAGTGTCTCTGTTTGATCACTACTATTAATTATGGGAGTAGACCCCAGACGTGCAAATCAATCAAACACATATTAGCATTTTCCTTAGAAATAGTAACCAAGATAAATACGTGTAAGGTTACATTGCCACTTATCCTATCTTGCTTGACAAAATGGACTTGTTCTCACTCTATATAGGAAAATGGCATGAAGAGATTTGGCCCATTCTCAAAACCAAGAACCCTCCAAGAACCATAAAAGGATTGGACGAGAGTGTCTCTATTTGATCACTACTATTAATTATGGGAGTAGACCCTAGACATGCAAATCAATCAAACACATATTAGCATTTTCCTAAGAAATAGTAAACAAGATAAATACGTGTAAGGTTACATTGCCACTTATCCTATCCTGCTTGACAAAATGGACTTGTTCTCGCTCTATATAGGAAAATGGCATGAAGAGATTTGGCCCATTCTCAAAACCGAGAACCATAAAAGGATTGGACGAGAGTGTCTCTGTTTGATCACTACTATTAATTATGAGAGTAGACCCCAGACGTGCAAATCAATCAAACACATATTAGCATTTTCCTTAGAGGAATATATGCTTTTTTGTCAATTATGTCTTAGATCTAAACAATGGTTTCAGAGCAAAGCTAGTGGTTGAAGAGAGCACGGATATATATTTGGAATATTTGGAATATATGGACTATAAGTCTAACAATGAAATGCACAAAGCTCAGAACTCAAAGTTACTGATGAGCAATCAACGATGATATAAAACGAGGGCTAAGAGTAATACAATCAAGGATTCATGAATGAATAGTTATCGTTTTATAAACCCTAAATATTTTTTATCCCCATCCCAATCAGTTTCGTACCTCTCTTTCTCTCTCTCTTCCCGTTAGTCTTGAGCCTCCGCCCCGGCCTGCTTTGGTTGTCGGTCTGTCATCATTCTCTATTGCTTGATGCTTTGTTCTTGGAGTTTCACCCTCTCCCCTCCCCCTTGTTCTATCAGGTTTGTTAATCTATTTTCCTTTGATAGTTTTGTTTCATCTTTTATGACTTAGGTTTAGTTTAGTTTTTTTTTTTTTTTTTTTTTTTTTTTTTTTGAAATGGTATATTTTTTAGAGAGATTGTGAATTTGTGCATATTTTGTTTGTTTTCTTTCGTGTATGGTTTTTTTTTTTTTTTTGTGCGGAATATTTGGGTTGCCTAATGATTATGTTGTGGTTTGGGAGTGTTAAATTCTGTGTCTTACTACTCCACTGGTGAGGTGCGGTCAAGCACTTGGGGAAACCGCACCTCATAACCGGCCGCACCTTATAGGTGCAGTGCTAAAAACACTCTCATAACCGGCCGCACCATGTACAGGCCTCACGCGAATAGATAGAGAAAAAACTTAACAATTTTCTCAAAATAAATAAATAGATAATATTTCTGTTATTACTTTCTATTTACTATTTATTAATTCTATAATTTTTTTATATAAGAAATACATTGCTATATAATTTATAGTTTATATAATATATAATATTCTTAGGGCGTTAAGTGGTTATATATCTAAATTTATATTCATTGGAATAGTGAATGAGTTTTGCTCATATTAACTAGTAATTCAATACTGGGTGTAACTTGTAATTGGATATCAGCACATACGAATGAGACTACCACGGATAATTGATGAAAAAGTAAATTTGAGTGCCCTATCATAAGCTAAGACTAAAGCATATTGTAGGTTTGGGAGTGAAAATAAGTGTATTTCTAGAGTTTTCTTAATTAATTAGATTACCTTTCTTCAATCTTTGATCAAGTCACCACATCAAAGATTGTAATACAAATTTTATAACACGTCTAATTTGTTTTATTGGACTAAATCCATGTGAATAAGTGAGACCATATATAGTGTCTCTTAAAATGGTGATTTAACTTTGGAAATTTACTGTTTAGATTAAGAGTTGTACATTAAAGTTGACACATCAATCAATCAATCATCAAAAAAAAAAAAAATATATATATATATATATATATATATAAGTATAGATCTCATGTGGGAAAGCATAAGGTTCTGCCAAGTGGCACATTGTAAGAAGTCATTCTCATTTTGACTTCCACCTCATCTAAATTTAGCATTTATGTCAAACTATTATATAATGGTGAATGCATTTATTCGGATGTATTAATAAAATTCAAAGAATCTGTATACATTTTTAACTTTACATGCTTTGAATTGATAAGGATGGATTTAAAAAGTCATGGAAATGTATGAATAAAATTCAAAGAATTTGTATTCATTTATAACTTTACTTACTTTGAATTGATACGGATGAATCTAAAAAGTCATGGGAAAGGTAGGAATCAAAAACAATTTTCAATTTTTTACATAAGACTAACTTTAATGCATAATTGCAAGAGTCAAATTCAATGAATTGAATAAATATTATTTGTCTCCACATATATATATATATATTGATGTGAGACCTCATGTGGGAAAGTATAAAATTCAATGAATTGAATAAATATTATTTGTCTCCACATATATATATATATATTGATGTGAGACCTCATGTGGGAAAGTATAAGGTTCTGTCAAGTGGCACATTGTATGACATCCTCCTCATTTGGACTTTCACCTTATCTAAATTTAGCATTTCACAAACTATTAAGTAATGGCAAATACATTTATTTTAATGTATTAATAAAATTCAAAGAATTTGTAAGTTTTTTACGCTTTTAATATACGTAAATTTTTTTGCCAATTAGATGCTATTTATTATATGATTTATAAACTTATTTTTTATTCATAATTTTAGGTTATAAAAACTTAAAATTTAAACAACCAATTGATGACATAGCTATTGATTATTGATCTTATCAAAATTTTGCATGCATAGAGGATATAAGAAGAAAATGAATCCAATGATGGATTTATCAAAATTTACATCCAATAAAAATATATTGAATGAAATAGTAGCCAAACTTTGTAGAATGTGATATATTGCTAAGAATGGATCTGTGATTGCTTTTTTTTTTTTTTTTTTTTATGTTGGCTGGTTGGGTCCGAGGTATATTGTTGCGATGTTATATAATTTACGTATTTATTGTTCATGAAATTTGTTATTGAATGATATACAATAATATTTGTAGTGATTGTGGTTGTGTTTTGTATTATGTAATAAAATCAACATGGATTTTTCCTATTCCTTTTATGTTGTAGTGTTAAAACAAAAAAACATTTGTTATTTTCCTGATGTTTCCTCACATTCTCAATAAAACCTTCTCTTAATAGTATTTTAACAATGTTTTCAGTGATGTTAGTAGATGGTATTCAAACTGTTCCCTTTCTATTCATTTCAGCATTGCGTATAGAAGTTATTATATTAGCAATAGTGTCTTTATCCATGATAAATTGAAAATTGTTACCCCGAACTTTGATATAATCAACATGCTTTTTTCTTTCTATTTTATGAATTGTTAAAGATATATGTGTGACACAAAATAAGTTTTCCATTTCCATTAAAATTTTTTGATTGAAAGAAAAGAAGACCCATGATTAGTCCAAGTCTTCCACTTAAGCAATGAAAATTGATCCTCACCCATTAATAAAAGTCTTCCAATTCCATTAAAATTTTTTGATTGAAAGAAAAGAAGACCCATTATTAGTCCAAGTCTCCCACTCAAGCAATGAAAACTGATCCTCACCCATTAATAAAAAAGGTTTTCCATTTCCATTAAAAATTTTTAATTGAAAGAAAAGAAGACCCATGATTAGTCCAAGTCTCCCACTCAAGCAATGAAAACTGATCCTTACCCATTAATAAAAATCTTCCATTTCCATTAAAAAAATTTGATTGAAAGAAAAGAAGACCCATTATTAGTCCAAGTTTCCCACTCAAGCAATGAAAACTGATCCTCACCCATTAATAAAGTCTTTCATTTCCATTAAAAATTTTTGATTGAAAGAAAAGAAGACCCATGATTAGTCCAAGTCTCCCACTCAAGCAATGAAAACTGATCCTCACTCATTAATTTGTCTTCCATTTCCATTAAAATTTTTTGATTGAAAGAAAAGAAGACCCATTATTAGTCCAGTCTCCCACTCAAGCAATGAAAACCGATCCTCACCTATTATATATACTAGTCGCTAACTCCGTGCGATGCACGGATTAGTTGAACAAAAATTTTAAATTTTAAATTAGCTTAAAGTTATGATCACTTGAAAAAATAAGTTACAATTTAAGAGGGAAAAAAAAAATACTAACACCAATAATGTTAGGCATGCCATGTCTATTATCAATGGCATCCTTTCTTTAATGAAAATTAAAGTCTCGATCATTTTCTTAATATAATATAATCCCTCCCATTGCTCAATTTGTTTGCAAAATCCTATGTTTTTTCTTGTCATATAAAATGCAACCAAAAAACCCAAAAATAAGAAAATAAAAACTACAGAAGTTTTTCTATAAAAAGCAGTAATTATTTACACTCGAAAATGAAATTGACACTCAAAAAGAGTCATTAGAGCAATAGGTTTTGGAAGAGATTTTTTTTTTTTTTTTTTTTTTTTTTTTTTTTTTTGAGAATTGGAAAAGCTAATTTAGTGTTATAGGCAATAGTTATAATATTTTAACATGTAAAAGAACAACATCAAAAGGAGGAGTATCGGATGAATAAATTGACTTCGTTAGAGAATGATGTCAAATAAATGCATTGGAAAGAATAGATTTCAGAATATATGAATGTAAAAAGAAGAAGAAGGATGTACCAGTTGAAAGGCCATAGAGTTTTAATCGAGATAGAAGACGACCAATCTAAGAAGCACTTGGAATGCTCCTAATATTAGAAAAAATATAAAAGAAAAATAGGTTACCTCAAAAGAACAATGCATTACTATACCAATTGAAATTTGTCAAGACAATTTCATATATTGCAAAACATGAACCCAAAATTTGGATGTTAAAACTTCTAAAAAGCCAAAAGAAAGAGTAAAGAATCAGTGCAAAAAATACCATCTTGATTTCTTTCACCACACCATACAAAAAAATAAAAGCTAAGAAAAACACCATAAGAAAGTGCAAAAATAAAGCAATCTTATATTCAAGTGTGGTAGATATGAACTTTATTGATTATTCCATACCATCTTGATAAATCCGTAGAACGTTTTGTTTCATATTACAATGCATTGATAGCTATTTTCATGCCATTTGTGCAATGCCCCCCCGGAAAGCTGCAAATAAAAACAAAAGTAAAAAGTAAAAAAATATGACTACATAATAGAAAAAATGGACAATTCTTATTAAGAAAAACACTTCTTAGGAATCATAAATTCATAGTTCTAAATATCTAATCGGTTACTGATTGTAGTTTAAAGTTTAAACTTTATAAAGTCAACTGATTTTTGTTTTGACAATTTTACTCACAGAATCAATGGAATCATAGATTTAACAAAACAAACATTTTTTTTATTTTTTTATTTTGTATCAACACAAAATCATCACTCTAACAATCACGTCATGTGGAAATCAAACGAAAGAGTAAAGACTTATCGGCACACCACTATGAAATCAAGCAGAAAAGCAACATCGAAACAGATCTAGCCCACAATACTCAAAAGGATTGATAGCATGCATATCCAATCACATATGATATGAATATTTAGAGCAAACTCATATAAAAATAATTGCAGTGCCTCTGAATCAAGATTGTACTAAAACACAAATTAACACCGAAGTAAAAATAGAGGACTAGACATGGCAGCAGATCATATATCTAATATATTACGACACACATATTCATGTCAGCATGATACCATCGATGTGATCTAGTGACTGTGGTTTGGTTTGGCGATTGACAGGTTAAGGAGTAAGCGTGAGTCTATCATGTGGACCGTGTGGTAGTATTGAATTTAATTCTTAATAAACCCTAATAGTGATGTAGTGACCAGAGAATTAGAGAAGGAGATAAGGAAGAGTCCAAAACAAAATAGAAAACTATATGAGAGAGGAGGTGTTTGCCTTTGAATACATCTTAAAAGTCCTAAATCAAATTAAAAATATAAATAAAAAATGCTGATGTGGAAAATTGTGGGAGCTTCATAGGCTTGGTTTTATATATATATATATATATAGACTAGCTTTTAAACCCGTGCAAATGCACGGAATTACATAAGTACATGTATTTTTGGGTTCTTGGAAAAAACAAATACATCTATTTTCAACAAAATAGAAATAAAAGTAAAGAAAAATTTTTAAGAGTCTACAAATAAATTTCTGTATGTAAAAATAATTAGAATCCGAGAAAGCAAATATATTCAAATAATTTTAGGTAAATATTTGGAGAAACATTTTGTTTCAAAAGTCGTACTTAAATAAATTTAATTAAATAAGTATGTAGCTAATGCAATTGAATTTATAAATTTTAAAAAATAACACTTGGTATGAATTTAAAATTTAAAACTGAGTTTTGTTAACTCATAATCCAAAATCACCGGGCCCCACAGGTAGGGATGCTTGTTTGGCTTATTATTGTGTTGTTAACTCGCTTAACAAAACTGAGTTTTTTGAGAGTATTACCAACTTCGGAAACAAGGGAAGCTTGTTTTCAAGTTATGAGTTATGGGATATCGGTGGCAATTTCATAATTCTTCAAAGACAAATGGGTCCCATCGCTAGTGTCCCATCCCATCCTTGCGCAGCTCCAACGAGTCTTTTTGCCTTTACTCTCTACTTCTCTCTTCTCCGTTTCCTTACTCTTCTCTCTATTCTCATTGTTTTTCTCTAATCTATCTCTTCTTGTCTGTGGTGGCGTTTCAATGGTGGAGTTGGGTATTGATGTGTGGCGTTTCGGTGGTGGAGTTGAATTGATGGCTGGAGTTGAATCGGTGGTCGGCGTTTCGGTGGTAGGTCTCGTCTATGGGTCTGTTTCAGCGAGGGTGGGTCTCGTCTATGGGTTTGGGTTGTGGCTGTGGGTTTCAAATCGAGTTTCAAGTTGTGGGTTTTCGATGGGCATGGGCCGTGAGTTTGATTGTGGTCATATTTGGTTTGCGATTTGAGAAGTGAGTATGATTGTGGTGGTCACTAGTGTGGGTTTGGTATTTGGTTTGCGATTTTAGAAGTGGGTGTGATTATGGTGGTGTGATGGTGTCTGTAAGTTTTGGTTTGGCCGTGGGTTTGGGGTTTGGTGCGTTGGATTGATTCGGTGGTTGTTTAGGGGTTTGTACTTGGCTGTGGGTTTCTGATGGGTTTGTGGTGAAATCTGTCATCAACAAAATTGTTTGTTTTTGTTTCAAAGAAAATAAAGAAATTATTTTGATGTTTTTTGTGTGTGATGTTTTTTTTTTTTGTAAGAACAGAGTAGTAGTGAGGAGAAATTATTTTGTACTTCTCCTTTATTATTTTCTCACCAACCAAACAATAGGGAAAAACAACGGCAAAGAGGGAACGGGAAATGAGAAAAGAGAAAAAATGGGGGTGAAACCTTCCGAGATAGGCTAATAGCTTTGCTCTGACCAAGATACAAGTATGGGGCCCAAAAAAAAATTGAAAATGTTGAGTGATGGCAAGTTGAGTAATGTGTGCCAAATGGGTGGGTATAAGAAATAAGAGCATTTTGAGTGATGAGTGATGAGTGATGAAAATTGAGTGAGAAGTAATGAGTGATGCAAAAAAAAAAAAAACCAAACAGGGCCGAAATCTTTGGTTTACGCAATGGTAAAAGACTAATAATTCCATAATGACATAAGATATGTCATATTAAACTTTACCTTGAAACTACCCAACTACTCATCTAAACCCTATTTTTCACTAACAAAATAAACATTTCCAAGATGCATGATATTAAGAAAAAGTATGCAGTCCTTTCCTTATCTTGCATAGACAATAGAAGTACCTTTAAAATTCAAATGTAAATATAATGTAAAGTGAAAAGTTCATCCTAGCAATATACTTTTTTCTTCTAAAATCAATTTCACACCATCCTCATGATCATGATCATCATCAAATCAACATTGTAATTCAAGATAAATAATGAAATAACTTATCTTTGCTTCCCCCAAAAGGAAAAACATATATTGTATTGCAAATAATATTAAATAATTACATCAACGACAGGTTATTGTTTGGACAAAAATGGAGCTTTTTCCATCCTATAGCTCGGTGTTCTGCATGATTCTACTTGAAAACAATGAAAATCAAATAATTAATTCAATTTCTCAATGAATTTGTTTGACTATCAAATGTATATTCAGCTATATATAATAAAACCTTGAACTAAAACTGAACAACATAAACTTACATTTCAAAAAGGTAGATTTCTGAATCTAAATCTTCTCAACTACCTTACCGCTTACGAATCATTTCACCACTCCCTCCCAAATTATGAAGCATTTAAAACTTCTCCTAGAGTCCTAATATTCATAGTTAGGAATCCCAAATAGAAAAACATATGCAAAATTGGGCCTAACACAACTATTTAGCCTACTTAGTGAGACATTCATCCAATTTTGATAATCCCTAAAATAGGTTATTAAAAACCAAATACCAAACCCACGAATTTTCATATTTTTTCTGCCCTTCTCACAATACACGCATCATTCACAACACGGACTTCAGAACATTCACCCTTTCCTTAGAAATAGTAAACAAGATAAATATGTGTAGGGTTATATTGCCACTTATCCTATCTTGCTTGACAAAATGGACTTGTTCTCGCTCTATATAAGAAAATAGCATAAAGAGATTTGACCCATTCTCAAAACCAAGAACCCTCCAAGAACCATAAAAAGGATAGGACAAAGAGTGTCTCTGTTTGATCACTACTATTAATTATGGGAGTAGACCCCGGATGTGCAAATCAATCAAACACATATTAGCATTTTCCTTAGAAATAGTAAACAAGATAAATATCTACAGGGTTACATTGCCACTTATCCTATCCTACTTGACAAAATTGACTAAGTTCTCACTCTATATAGGAAAATGACATGAAGAGATTTGGCCCATTCTTACCAAGAACCCTCTTTGCCAATAGCAATCAACTTCATAAACATCCCCCATATATGTTGACTTTTTTGCATTTTTACAGCACAAAACTCTGGGAGTAACACAATCTAATGACTGTGAAGGCAATTTATTATATGCTTACTGATTGGATTAGTATTTAATGAGCTTTGAATCTGGCTAGCGGGGCTCAAATCACATAACTAATAACTAACAACTACTTCGTAAACCCACCCAATAACTACTCATGACTGTGGAGGCAATTTATTGTATGCTTACTGATTGAGTATTTAATGAGCTTTGAACCTGATTGTGTTAATCACATAACTAATTACTAACAACTACTTCGTAGACCCACCCTAGAACTACTCGCTCCCTGATATCTCTTTTTATTGGTAACAAATAAATTGCATGGACAAGAACAATATGCTCCTATATTTTATTTCCATGATCAAGATTCATATATAAATAAAAAATAATTAAAAATAAATAAAAAAACCATGTTAACACTTATTAATACCCATTTTTGCTTATATGGACCCGAGGCCCAAGGCTGGAAAAGCCCAAACCAGCCCAAAAAAGAGACTAATAAGTGAAAAAGAAAGGAAATTGGGCTATGCCCCACAAGCCCAGGAAGTAAGCAAGCTTGGCCCAAACAAAAGCCCCAAGAAAGAAAATACCCATGAGGAACAAGAGCTACAACGCCCACTTTACGATATGGGCGGTGTATAGGAGAATGCCACAGTGGGATGGCCCTCCTTAAAGAATAAGAATGGGCCTTAAAAATGCCCAACAAAGAAAGAATAGGGTAAAGGTCCAATAGGCCGGCCTAGCGTAAACTTATGGGAAGCAAGAAATGAGGACATCAAGAGCCAATGGGCTCAACCCAGATGAAAATTAGCCAGACCTAATGAGCCCACATCATCTCTGTACAAAAGAAACACCGGTGAGAAAACTCTAGACATAGGATGAGTTTGGTTCACTTTTTGTAAAAGTACATAATGAAAAAGTAGAGTTTTCAAAAAGTGCATAATGAAAAAGTGCATTTTTAAAAAGTTAAGTGTTTGGTAAAAACTGTTAAAAAGTGCTTTTTGAAAAAACTAAGTGTTTAGCTAGCACTTATAAAAGTGGAGGTTTGAGTTATAAATTACCAAAAAGGACAAGATATATATATAAGTGAATTGTTTGTTTTAATTATCTCTCTTAATGCAAGTTATGGACACAACATTTTTACAAAAATTTCACAATAAAGTCTATATGACAAGTTGTTAATGGTAGATAAGAAAAATAATAATGTCATTAGTAGGTTCAAATGAGAACTAATAACAAATTACTGTGTAAAATTTATTATGAGAAGTGTTATGTTCACAACATTTTTCGCAATATTTTCACAACAAAATTTATGTGGAAAGTTGTTACTAGTTTTAATTTGAACCCACAACTGAAATTATTTTTTTACTAACCAATATTAATTAATAACAATCTGTTACTTAAAATTTATTGTGAAAATATTGTGAAAATATTACAATAGCATTTCTCAATTAGGATTTTTATTTTTTTATATTATTTTTCCTTTTTTCCATTTCACTTTCAACCATACGTTTTATTTCTTTTTCTTTTTTTTCTCCTCCACACATTGTCCACTATCTCTACCCCTCTTTTACTCTTCTTTTCTCCCTCATTCTCCCTCATTCATCAGAACGTTCCAGGAGCTCTTTCTTTCTCCAGCTCCCTATCTCTTTTTTTTTTTTTTTTTTTTTTTTTTTTTTTTTACTTGATTCCAAAACTCTCTCTGTGATAAGAAAATTTTCCTTTTCTCCCTCATTCAAGAACATTCCAGGAGCTCTCATCTTTGTCTTGTTGCTCATCTTCGTCCCCCACCCAAATCCAGGATGGGTTAGTTGGCTTCTGTCCTTTGTCTTTTTTTTTTTTTTTCCTTTTTTCTTTTTGCTTTTATTGTTATGATTTGATTAATTTTAAAACTGTGTTTTTGAGTTTGTATTCTGGTAATCTAATTATGCTTGAGTTTAGAGATGTTTGAGAGAAAAATTGTTTATTGTTATGATTTGTAGTGTTTGTTCTGTGTTTGTTCATAGGTATTTATGTAATTTCATCATTAGCAACGATAACCCATCAAAATGCGCGGTGCGCGTTTTCATTTATGAACCCTTAGAGGTCCATAAAATTTCCACGTTCAGTCCGCGTTTTTGGCCTATGCCCAAAACGCAACTTTTATTAAAAAGTTACGTTTTGGGCTTAACCAAACGCAATTTTAGGCCTGACTTTTTTCAAAAAGCACTTTTTGGGCTCAAAATGTGGAAACAAACGGGCACTTAATAAAAGTAAAAAGAAATGTCACGTCCCAAACCGATGCCCAGATTTGTGACCATGGCAACCGTTTAAACCCTGTTCAAACCGTCCCGTTTGTGGAACCAGGCATAGGTTTTCCAGTTTTTTCCCCCACATAATTTTGCTAAAAATCTCCGGCTTTCATCTCGTTTGTCAACTACATCACCGGATTTCACCGTTTAATGAGAGACCAAAAGAGGGGAGGGAGGGAGAAAAAGGCGAGAGTAATGGAAAATGGAGAGAAAATTTACGCTGGCATTAGATTTTCTGGAATAGAAGTTGAATCATGCATTTTTCGCAGAGATGTTTTGTAGGCATTCTTGGAGAGAAGAAGAAGGAACAAAGTATCGGACTATTAGGAAGGCTAGAAGAGAGAAGATAGAAAGTTGAAGACATCATTTTGAATTGACGGTGAAGATGAAGTTTTGAATGTAAGAATATTGGGATTTGATAATTGATAAGACTAGAGAGAACAGTTTATAAAATATAAAAAAATAAAAAGTAGAGAGAATAAGGCAAGACAGGGGAACACGTGAATGAGATAAGAATGAGAAGAAAAAATATTGGGGAGTGGTAGGGGTGGCAAAATCAACCCAAATTCATTTGTCCACCCAAATCCATCCACTTAAATTAGACTCAAACTCACTCAATTATTAATCAAGTTAAATAGGTATTAACCTAATTAAACCCAATTAACATTAATGTTTATTGGGTTTTAATTGGGTACCCAATTGACCCAATTATGATCCAACTACCATTTCTGAAAATCACCCAACTCTAAAATGCCCCAAAACTACTAAAATTACCAAAATACCCCTTCAACCTAAAAAATGACCAAAATAACACCTAAACCTAAAAATGACCAAAATACCCCTAAAACCTAAAAAAGGACCAAAATACCCCTTAAATTTAAAAAATGACCAAAATACCCCCGAACCCCAAAAAATGACCAAAATAACACCTAAACCTAAAAATGACCAAAATACCCCTAAAACCTAAAAAAGGACCAAAATACCCCTTAAATTTAAAAAATGACCAAAATACCCCCGAACCCCAAAAAATGACCAAAATACTTTCGAAACCTAAAAATGACCAAAATACCCCCAAAACCTAAAAATTACCAAAATAACCCCAAAACTTACAAAATGACCAAAATACCCACAAAACCATAAAATTGACCAAAATACCCCCCCAAACCCGAAAATTACCAAAATACCCCCCTAAACTTGAAAATTACCAAAATACCTCCAAAATCTAAAAATGACCAAAATACCCCCCAAAATCCAAAAAATGACCAAAATACCCCTAAACCCCAAAAAATGACCAAAATACCCCAAAACCTAAAAATTACCAAAATACCCCCAAAACAAAAAAAAATGACCAAAATACCGCCAAAACCTAAAAATTACTAAAATAACCCCAAAACCTACAAAATGATCAAAATACCCCCTTAACCCAAAAAATTACCAAAATACCCCTAAAACCCAAAAAATTACCAAAATACGCTTGAAACCCAAAAAAATGACCAAAATACCCCCGACACCCAAAAATTACCAAAATGCCCCCAAAACCAAAAAATGACCAAAATACCCTTGAAATCCAAAAAATGACCAAAATATCCCTAAAACCTAAAAATGACCAAAATACCCCTTAAACCTAAAAATGACCAAAATACCTCCAAAACCTAAAAATTACCAAAATCCCTCTGAAACCTAAAAAATGGGCAAAATACCCCCAAAGCCTAAAAAATGACCAAAATAACATCAAAACCTAAAAAATGACCAAAATACCCCAGAAACCTAATGTGGGGTCATGGGCCCAAATCATACAATTGGTTTTAGGCTTAAGGCCCAAGTCGAGGATAAGGGGCCGTCCGAGGATGGGTAAGTATAGTCAGGGAAACCAATGCTAGTGGATAGGGAAGACAATATTGAACATGATGGCCTAGGAATTTATGCCGAGGATGAATTTGTCCTCGGCTAGCCAAGGTCGAGGTCCGTAAAGGATGCCTACCATCTAGAGGTACGATCCATGAAGTTCTCAAAATATGGATAAGCATTGCAGGAACAAAAGACAGAGAATAATTCCAAAATATCTTGGGAAAAGTCGCTATCACCGCATTGATCGCACCCTGACTAACTCCCTGGCCGCATTAATGAGGAAGTGACCTTTGCACAATATTATTGCAGCCTTACAACCACCCCAGAAGACTTCTAGAGGGGGCCGATGGGACAAGTATCGAGATAAACCATCAACTATTATCGTGTAGGGTAGAGATGAAGGAAGATATGTAGTATAAATAAGGGTAGAGACGCCGCCGGAGATCGGGGGAAAAAAAAGGAGAAAAGAGAGCATTGTAGCAATCTCAACAACTCCTGTAACCATTATCATCCAATATATACTAGAACAGGCTCCTGGATTATGCCGAGGACAAACTTTCTTGTACAAACTTGGTTCGTTTTCTGTTTGATTGTCTTGGAATCTCATTATAATCAAGTACCCCATTCACTAAAGCCTAGTTCTTCTACACACTCTCTACAAATTTATTGTACGGGGTTCACCGGGCCGAGATCCCATACATTTTGGGCTTGGGTGAAAATTGTGTCCCTACACCTAAAAATGACAAAAATACCCTCGAAACCTTAAAAATGGCCAAAATAACCCCGAAGCCTAAAAATTGATCAAAATAATCTAAAAACCTAAAAATGACCAAAATACCCTAAACCTAAAAATTACTAAAATACCTATGAAACTTAAAAAATGACCAAAATACCCTCAAACTTATAAAGTGACAAAAATACCCTAAACCTTTGAAATGACCCAAATAAACCCAAAACCTCTAAAATGGCCACAAACAACCTGAAACCTCTAAAATTACCAAAAATACCCTGAAACCCCTAAAACGACCAAAATACCTCTAAACCTATAAAATGACCAAAATACCCCTCATAATATCTAAAATGACCAACATACCACTAATCCTATAAGATGAACAAAATACACCCGAAACCTTTAAAATTACCAAAATAGGGGTTTGGGGTATTTTGGATGTTTCAAGGGTATTTCCTTAAATTAAAGGTTCTAAGAGTATTTCAGTCATTTTGTAAGTTTTGAGGGAATGTCACTAATTTTTTAGGTTTTAGGGGTGTTTCGTTAACTTTTAGATTTTGGGGCCATTTTTTTGTAATTTTCTAGGTTTTGGAGGTCGTTTAATAACTTTTTAGGTTTTTGGGATATTTCAATCATTCTTTAGATTTCCGAGCTATCTTAGTCATTTTTAGGTTTAGGGTATTTTGGTCATTTTTTATGTTAAGGAGTATTTTGGTCATTTTTTTAGTTTTAGGAGGGATTTGGGTAATTTTTTTAGGTTTAGGGTGTATTTTTATCGACTTATAGGTTTAAGGGGCATTTTTGTCATTTTATAGGTTTCAGGGTACTTTGGTCATTTTTTAGATTTCGAGGATATTTTGGTCATTTTAAGGTTTCAGGGGGTACTTTGGTCATTTTTTAGGTTTCAAGGGGTATTTTAGTTAATTATTGGGTTTCGAGGGTATTTTGATCATTTTTAGGTTTCGAGGGTATTTTGATCATTTTTGGTTTCTAGGTTATTTTGGTCAATTTTTAGGCTTTGGAGTTATTTTGGCCATTTTTAAGGTTTCGGGGTATTTTGGTTATTTTTAGGTTTCGGCGTTATTTTGGTTAATTTTTAGACTTCGAGATTTTTTGGTAATTTTTAGGGTTTCAGGGCATTTTGGACTTTTTTTTTTTTTTTTAGAGGTATTTTGGTCATTTTTAGGTTTCGAGGGGTATTTTGGTCATTTTTTATGTTTCTGACGTATTTTGGTCATTTTATGGGTTTTGGGGGTATTTTGGTAATTTTTAGGTTTCAAGAGTATTTTGGTCATTTTTTGAATTCCTGGGGGTATTTGGTCATTTTGTAGGTTTTGTGATTATTTTGGTAATTTTTAGGTTTTAGGGGTATTTTGGTCATTTTTTAGGTTACAGGGTATTTTGGTCATTTTAAGGTTTTTGGGGTATTTTGGTCATTTTTTGGATATTTTGGTTTCGGTGGTATTTTGGTCATTTTTTAGGTTTCGAGGGTATTTTGGTAATTTTTGGGTTTTGGGTGTATTTTGGTCTTTTTTTAGGTTTTGGGGGTATTTTGGTAATTTTTAGGTTTCGGGGTATGTTGGTCATTTTTGGGTTTCAAGGGTATTTTGGTACTTTTTTTGGGTTTTGAGGGTATTTTGGTCATTTTTTGGTTTGAAAGTATTTTGGTCATTTTTTTTTGTTTTGGGGGTAATTTTAGGTTTGGGGGTATTTTGGTAATTTTTGGGTTTCGGGGTATTTTGGTCATATTTTTGGGTTTCGAGGATATTTTGGTCATTTTTGGGTTTTGGGGTATTTTGGTCATTTTTAGGTTTTGGGGTATTTTAGCCATTTTTAGGTTTCGGGGTATTTTGTCATTTTGGGTTTTGGGGTATTTTGGTAATTTTAAATTTGGGGTATTTTGGTCATTTTTGAAGATTTTAGAGTACTTTGGCCATTTTCACTTTAGTGGCTCTTTGGTAATTTTGATAATTGGGTAATTGGGTGGGTTGGGATTTATCCATAATAATTGGGTTAGGTTGGATTTGGGTTAGAAGGAATTAGTTAAATGGGTTTTAATTGGGTAAATGGGTTTTATGTACCCAACCCAATTATGTCCACCCCAAACCCACCCATTTGCCACCCTTATATATATTGTTATACTGACACAACAAATTTCACAATATTTTCATAATTATTAAAGTGTCAATTTCTTATAAGTCAAAATAAAATAATAAAATATGAAACTGTGACCAACCATAATCGAAAATAAATATTTTGTAAAAATATTGTGACACTTATTAGGTAAATGTGTAAAAGCTACAGTATTTTTAGATTGTTCAATATGTACTTTTTTTTTTAGTCATCCATTTGTACTCTTTTTTCTACTAACATATAAAAAAAAAAAAAAAAAAGACAATACCTCTACAGTGCCCCTTTTGGTGTAGTGAGCCATTTTTCCCCCCTAAGTTTTGAACAGTTGCTACAGTGCCACTTTGGTTTGTTCAAGTGGTACTGTGCCTATAGTAGCTACAACATTTTTTTTGTTCTTCCAGTCTTCCGTTTGTACTTTTTTTTTTCTTTTTAAATATTTATAAGAACCCGCATGTATATTATTACACTAACACAATAAATTTCATAATATTTTCATAATTATTGAGGGGTCAATTTCTTATAAGTCAAAATAAAATAATAAAATATAAAATCGTGACCAACCACAACTGAAAATAAATATTTTGTGAAAATGTTGTGACACTTATTGATGAATGTGTAAAAATTACCATACTTTTGATTTGTTTAATATGTGCTGTTCATCATCATCTTTTTTTTTTTTTTGCTCTTTTTTCTATATATAAAAAGAGCAAATAGACTCATGAATAGTATTATGAACAGTATTTTTGATTTAATGACTTGCCTTTTCTTTCATTTTTTCCTTCAAGTTTACCAATTTCGTTTGAGCTTTTTTTTTTTTTTTTTTTTTTTTTTTTTTTTTTTAAGGATCTTTATATGTTTACTTTTTACTTAATATAAGCTTACATTATATACACACAAAAAGTAACAAATATTAATTACATTTGCAAAAAGCCAATTATATAAATTATATACAGTCTTATTCTTGCTCTTCACCAAAAAGACAATCTATATGATGGGATTTCTTGGAAATACTATTGGTAATCTAATTCTGTCAGATTACAACAACTTAATGCTCAGTATGTTCTCTTGAAAACAGGAATTACACAGCAAGAGTCTTGAAGGATGCTTAGCATATTTTAAAATCAATGGATCCAAGATGGAAGTAAGCTAAGAAAAAAAAAAAGAAAAAAAAAAAAAAACACTTGATCCAAAAAATAAACTAAATTGTATTAAATTATATTCTTCAATTACAAGGCCATAATAACACGATACATAGACAATTTTTTTCCACCATCATATTACCTAATTCGCACATAATAACCAAAAAAAGAGTCTTGCATACTTCAAGATCAAATGCTTCAAGAATCTTAAGCATTGTGACCTTGCTCAATTGTAATAAAAATCGCATGCACTCATTTAGTTCCACACTTGGTGTGTCCACTGTCTCTTGCTTCTTGACTATGTGTACATTCCATTTGAAGCTTGCAATTTACAATAGGCCCTACAGATATAATTATAGCTAAGCTTGCAAAATTCAGTCTATAAATATTCGAAGTTGTACATTCTCTGCAAAACAAAATTATCATCTGGAAATAAGCTTCACAAAGGGTCACTCCAAAAAATGCAAAAAAATGATGATGGTCAACCCAATTTCATAAGTACACAGCAGGATACAGGATCAATCCATCAATTATCCAGGCATAGCACACACATGTACATGCACATAGGTCAAACATCAAGAACATATTGAACAATACCAGCCAACCAATGCATTGGAACATACATGTCAATGACAAGTTTGACAAGGACGCTCACAGCCACATCCATGGACGGCTTTCGACTGTTATTACTTACTTTAGAAGATAGTGTCATTAGATTTGTTGAAGATGTCTCTGAGCAAACTGCAGTAATAACGTCGCATACCTCAGCAGGATTCAATCGCAAAGGTTGTTGTTCACTGTTCAACAACTAAACGTTTGATAAGAGAGAGGAGCAAAAAAATAACAATTTTTTTTAATAAGTAACAAAAAATAACAATTTATAAAAACTAATAATCTAAATTTCCTGTTCAGATACACATAAGCAGCAAGCAGTGCCTCATGACAAATTCAGACAACTAACCAGCATCAACAAATATGCTAACTCATCCATCAACTGTAATGTTAACTTTTATATGAGAAATTGGGCTTGAAGGGATAGTGGACAAAAGAAGTCATATAGTGTTGGCCTGATCTTCACGTTCAAAAACATATAATTTCATTTTATATATATATATAAAATATATATAACAGAACAAATAATTTTACAACTAGATCATCCTGGTGCAGATACAAGGAAAACAACCAGTTCAAAAGCACAAAGGATAAAATTAACAACTTTGACAATTTATTGAGAAAAAATAGTGCTACTCTGAGAATTTAAAAAAATAAATCAAAATAAATAAAAAAGAAAGAATACTTTAGGTATTATTGAAATTGCTGAGTGCATCACCAAAAAGACCACTGTACCTGTAGTGACGATATTGGAAACCCATTTTCATTCAATCACAACAGATTCGGCCATATTGCAAAGCCCCAATTTTTAAACTCAAGCAAAACCATCAAGCTTTACACTCAACAAGAAAACCCATTAATCAAGCTAATAAGAAAAAAATCCAATTTCCATACACCTAAGCATCACAGTTTTAGCATAAAAATCCAAAAAAAAAAAAGGGCAGAATACAGAGAGATAAACTAAAACTCTATGAAGCATTTCAACAAACATCTTCAATGCCCACCCAAAAATCAGCTTTAAAAATGCCAATAATAACAGTTATTGCTAATACCAGAAATCCAAACAAGAAAACCCATTCATCAAGCTAATCAAAACTGAAACAAAATGTTATTCATCAAACTAATAAAAAAAATGAAACAAAATGAGTGTCAAAGGGGTTTAGGTATTGTCTAAAAGGCAAATAAAAATTGAAAAAAATAAAATAAAAAAGAAAGAAAATAAAGAATAAGAAAGCTGGACCCGCGGCCACCAGTAGTTGTGACGCCGATGAGAGGCACCGCCAACGGCGATAGGTGTGAGTGGAAGCAGCAGCTCGGCCACGGCTAGGCTTGAGAGAAGGAGAAAACAGAGAAACCCAGATGAGAGAGAGAGAGAGAGAGAGAGTGAGATGAGGAGAAAGCCATAGCGGCAAGCATCACCGGTGGTGGTGAGGGATTTGGTGGCTGCTAGCTATAGCCATGGAGATTCAGCCATAGACAAAGGTTTGGTGGAAGAGAGAAATATTTTGAATTTTTTTTTGGATCTGATGAGAAGCTTAGGCAGGAAGCAGTGAGGAGAGAGCAAATTGAATTGGCAAAGAGCTGAGCACACGGATTGCCAGCGTGGATTGGTGAGGTGTCAAAGACTTAAGCCATTAGATTAAATGGATGGCAGGGATTTGAGGTATTGCACACCGTGCAATAGGTATTGCACGGGATATGAATCCTTCTTGGAGCAAACTAAAACGGAGAAAGAGAAGAAGAAGGAACAGAGTATCAGGCTATTAGGAAGGCTAAAGAGAGAAGATAGACAGCTGAAGACATTGTTTTGAATTGACGGTGAGGATGAAGTTTTGAATGTAAGAATATTGGGATTTGTTAATTGATAAGACTAGAGAGAGCCGTTTATAAAAATTAAAAAAATAAAAACTAGAGAGAATAAGGCAAAACAGGGGAACACGTGGATGAGATAAGAATTAGAAGAAAAAGTATTGGGGAACGGAGCCGGTAGATAAAATGAATGAAAATTGAAAAATTTTAAATAATATAAGAGATATTTTATCATTTCTATTAACTATATATATATAAAAAAAAAAAATAATGTTTCAATGGTGCCATTTTGGTTTATTAAGCCACTTTGTGTTTTTAATTTTTTAAGTTTTGAACAGTAATTACAGTACTAAGTAACATTATAGTTACAGTAGCTATAGTTTTTTTTTTTTTTTTAAAGTCTTCTATTTGTACTTTTTTTTTTATATATATTGTTATACTGACATAACAAATTTTATAATATTTTTACAATTATTGAAGTGTCAATTTCTTATAAGTCAAAATAGAATACACTGTCATTTTGGTTTATTGAGCCACTTTGTCTTTTTTTTTTTTTTTTTTTTTTTTTTAGTTTTGAACAGTAACTACAGCTTTTTTTTTGCTTCAAGTCTTCTGTTTGTACTTTTTTTTTCTTTTATATATATTGTTATACTGACACAACAAATTTTACAATATTTTCATAATTATTAAGGTGTTAATTTCTTATAAGTCAAAATAAAATAATAAAATATGAAACTGTGATCAACCATAACTAAAAAAAAAATATTTTGTAAAAATATTGTGACACTTGTTAGGTAAATGTGTAAAAGTTACAATATTTTTAGTTTGTTCAATGTGTACTTTTTTTTTTTTTAGTCTTCTGTTTGTACTTTTTTTTCTTTTAAATATTTATAAGAACCCACATATATATTGTTATCTTGACACAACAAATTTCACAATATTTTCACAATTATTGAGGTGTCAATTTCTTATAAGTCAAAATAAAATAATAAAATATGAAAATATGACCACCCACAACTGAAAATAAATATTTTGTAAAAATGTTGTGACACTTGTTGGGTGAATGTGTAAAAACTACAATACTTTTGGTTTGTTCAATATATACTATTCATCGCTTTTTTATTATTATTTTTTTTTAGTCATGAATTTGTGCTCTTTTTTTCTATATATAAAAAAGAGTGAATAGGCTCATGAATAGTGTTATGAACAGTATTTTTGGTTTAGTGACTTGCCTTTTTCCTCCATTTTTTCCTTCAAATTCACCAACTTGGTTTGAGTTTTTTTTTTTTTTTTTTAAAGGATCTTTATATATTTACTTTTTACTTGTAATGTAAGCTTACATTGTATACACACAAAAAGTAGCAAATATTATATATATTTGAAAAAAAAAAATTGTACAAATTTTGCAAATGTGTGCAACATTTACTAATTTTTATATGTTTACAATATAAATTTACATTGTAAGTGCAATGTATATTTCTATATATATATATATATATATATTATATAAAAAAGAGTGAATAGAAAAAGTTACAGTAATTTCGCAACAATAGTTTTTGTTTGTTTAACTTTCATTGCTTTGCTGGCCTTTTTTATTTTTTTGTGAATGCATAAAGTTGTAGTATATTGCTATATTATTTTTGGTTTATCTACAATAATTTTCACAAAACTTTCATAACAAATCAAATATAGTAAATTGTTATTTGTTCTAATTTAAACTTACCAATGAAACTACTTTTTTGCCTACCAATAACAACTTGTAGTAACCTATTACTTATGATTTATTGTGAAAATGTCATGGATATAATATTTTTTTGTGTGAAAAATGTTAAGACATCTTGATGCTGTCACAATATTTTCAAAACTACTGAGCTGTGAATTCTTTACAAGTTAAAATAAAATATAACAAAATTATAAAGGTATTATGAAAATGTTGCGTCATTCTCTTGTGTTTTTAGAAATTTTTTGTTGGTTTAATCAACTTTGTTGAGCCAAAATGCACTATTCCACATACAATTTTCTTGGGTTGGCTTTTTGTATATTTTTTACTTTACACACTATTTTAAGTAAAAACACATAGTTTTACACACAAAAACAAAAACTTTGGAAATTTTTTTTTTTAATCATTTATGTTTGGGGTAGTTTACAATTCTTCCTTAAACTTTAAAATCAAGCAATTTTTCCATTAATATTTTGGACAAGAGCAAATATGTCATATTGTTATTCTCTCAGTTAAACCTTAATGAGAGTTTATGGTTCTTAAAATATTTTATTGTGTAATGTCTAAATTACTCCTGCTAAATTTTAACATCCTAAAAATTTTCCTTATGTATTTTGAGTTTAAATAATAAAAATTCTTAGAAAGTTAGAATGATGATATTCGATGACACAAGCCTTTTGTTATCTTTTTTTTTTTTTTTTTTTTTTAATTTTAAATTTCTTAGCAAAATTCAGTTATTTATTGTTAGAAGATGATGATATTCGTTATCATTCTTAAAAGTTTTTAGAGAATAGTTATATTGTCTTTAGCAAGTAGGTACTAAAAAACTATTATAGTTAAATAAATATTTATATGTTAAATAGCAACCCTAACTTTGTAGTTGATCAAAATTCTTAAACGAATGATATTAGCTTTTTACGACATAATTATCAAAATTCTTAAAATTAATGTCTCTTTTTATTTACCCTAAAAAAAAAATGTCTCTTTTGATTAATATAAATCTCTATATACTTTAAAAATCAAATGATTCATATCTTTGTTTTGTAATACAAATAAAATCTAGAATTGACTTTAATTATTACAATACTTTTGTTCCACAAAGAAGCACGTCTTTGCCTAACTAGTTTGTAATAAATTACAAAAATATCATCTTTTCTTTAATTAAAATATATTTTAACCTCTTTATATATTATTTTAATTAAAATTGTTAAATTTTGTATATGTATTTTATTATTTTTATATTAATAAATTATTAAAATAATTATGACGTTATCACGATTCGACCTCGATCTGACCTTGAAAATCTTGAACCTCTCCCTTTTACGGTTCATTGAACGGTCCGGGTCTAAAAACCATAGCTTAAACTTGATATTAACAAGAACCAACTAAACTTTCTACAAAAGCTTCCCTTTCTTTTCATTCTTGTTTCTTTACTTCTTGATATAGCTTTTCACTTGATATTCAGAGCATCTATAATGTACTTAAGAGATAACACAATCTACCATTATTCAAATTCTGAATTTCACATAATACATCTCTTAATACTTTAAGAGTTTAAGGTACAAAACTTCCATTAGATCCTAAAATACATAATATTACAAAACTAATCATCAAATTGCCAAATTAGGGTCTATACTTTCAAAACTAAACTATCTTCTCCCAAAACTCAACTAAGGCTCCTCTGCTCTACAATAAATACCGTTGATTGAAAAAGTGAAAGGGGTGAGCTACACCCTCACAACTCAGTAAGGGTAAATTACACGAGAATTTAGTAAGAATGCATGTAAATTAAATCATTTCATTTTATGATTATTCAAATAAGAGAACATATTTCATGCATAGTATTTTATACTCTTTATAATTTTAACTTATACACCTTTCATAAGAAATTAACTGTTCTCCTTTTTCTTATCAAAATAATAATACAAAATCTTTCAAACTAAATTTCTTTCATTTCTTACAAAGTCACCAAATATAATATTGACTATTTAAAATCATAAATATATATATATATATATATATTCTTATTACAAAATAATCATTTTGACTTAAATTAGATAATTGGTAACTTTGACATAAATCAGAAACTTTTTATAAACTATAATACCTTTCATAGTCACAAAACTTAAGGTTTCATAAAAAGATATCTAATAACTTTTTAACATAAGCTTTCATTAGAAGCTTTATCT
Organism: Quercus dentata; assembly: GCA_028216015.1. Classification (NCBI taxonomy): domain Eukaryota; kingdom Viridiplantae; phylum Streptophyta; class Magnoliopsida; order Fagales; family Fagaceae; genus Quercus; species Quercus dentata. The sequence continues at coordinate 35,379,178 of CP116447.1, forward strand.
TTAAAAAATGACCAAAAGGCAATGGACGCTCTCTTAACCCAATAAGTGTCTGCGGTAGACAAGAGTGTTTGGTCAGAACAAGGGTAAAAAGGAGAGATCACATAAGCTTGATGTAGCATATAATTAGGAACAATACCTATAAGGGGAACAAGAACAAGAACCTAGGTGGCCTAAAAGTGAAAGAAGAGAGAAAAAAGGAAGTGTGAAGTGAAACTTGGATAAAATGTAGCAAGTCCAATAAGCCTACATAATTTCTTTACAAAAGTTTAAGATTTTAGGATAATCGGTAGTTTAATATCTTCCAACTTATTAATGAACATATTAAGTGAAAATCAGATTTCCTATATGTCTGTTTCCAACTTATTTATAATCAATCATATTGTCAGATTTCTAACAATTACAAATGTTGAAAGATTGAAATTTTTAAAGAGTTCTTTTTTTATTTTTTTTAATCTTCACTATGATGCAGCTAAGTTTTTGAATTAATATTTTTTCCTAAGTGTTTTCTTCTTCTTTTTTCTTGTTCTCTTTTTTTTTTTTTTTTTTTTGGAGAAGAATATTGTTTCCTCGTTGATGCCCTTTCATTGCTTTATTATGCGATTTGCTAGTTGTTGCCAACCCCGCAAACACCAATGCTCTCATCTTGAAAGAATTTGCTCCTTCAATCCCGAGAGGAAAACATCACATGCCTAACACGACTTGATCATAATAGAGCATTAAGTCAAATAGGCCGAGAGACTAAAGGTTTATGTTACGATGTCAAGAACGTAATCATCTAGGGCAATCACTCTTCAACTCAATATCCGGGCGTCAATCATGCAACTCATCACCACCACAAATGGAGAGAGACCAGTCAAAGAACTTGATACTCAAGATCATTGGTATCTCAAAATATCCAACATGTTTATTTTTTGCCACTTTCACATGTTTAAATTATTTGGAGACATAAGTTGATAAAGTACCTTTAAGTATTTAAATGGGAGGTAGAGCAGGCATACGATTCAATCCTCCAAATTTAGACCACCTACATACCATGATACTATTTGTCCTAAAAGATTAAGTTCTTAGGAAATGGTGAATTTAATTATTTAACAATTTTTTTTTTGGAAAAAAATTATGGATTCTAGTAATTGTAGCAATCCCTCCCCTCAAGATAAATAGTGATTGATCATCTTTGAAGACAAAATTGCTCCGGTGAATTTATGGCTCTCCTTAGATTACCATGCTTCTTTTAAGCAATAGCTAGGGGTGCACCGTCAATTAGTACATACATGCCATTTACCTAACCTAGGGATCCCAATCTTTAGGGTGTAGGTGGTAACAACTTTTATACCTGAGTTTGTACTTATCAAAAAACAAATTTATTCTTAAATTTTTCTTTCACCCTATTAGAGCATCTGCACAAGTTGGTGTATAATAGAAAAAGATGTGAAATTTACACATTTAAGTTCCAAAACTACCCACATCAGTCCTTCTATATTAGGACCTGGCTTTATATTTTTGAAAAGTTATTGAACTCCAAAGTTTTAGGTTGGTGTTGGGTACATTTGGGTGCATGTTGAATATTTAGGTTGCAACTTTTTGCGGGGTCTTCAACAACATAGTTATGTTGACCATCTTCACATCTCTATGCATCCTTGTCGGGCTATTTACTTTGCTTCACTTTTTGTTATTTATTTATTTAAATTTTGTCTGTCATAGGTTAAAAAACGAGTTCATCAACAATATACAGCAGCGTGGCGCAACCATTATCAAGGCTTGGAAAGCATCAAGTGCATTGTCTGCTGCAAGTGCTGCTTGTGATCATATGCGTGATTGGGTTCTTGGGACTCCCAAGGTTGATTCTCTTTCATCTCAAATAGCATTCGATCATGCAGAACTTTTTTGCTTTTATATTCTTCTTTTTAAAAAAAAAATTATTATTATCTTTTGTAAATTTGCCTTTGGCTTTGTAATTCGAGGAACGTGGGTTTCGATGGGAGTGTATTCTGATGGTTCTTATGGGATCCCAAAGGATATTATTCTCTTTTCCTATTAAATGTGAGAAAGGAAAATGGTCAATTGTGAAGGGTAAGTTCTGTGGCTTCTATATGTTGTAAATGTTACTTCTTCTTTCCTTAAGAGTTGAACTCGCTAATGTTTTTGAAGCCACAAATCACTATAATCTACATAGAGGAATATATGTTGTTTGTCAATTATGTCTTAGATCTAAGTAATGGTTTCAGAGCAAAGGTAGTTTTTGAAGAGAGGAAGGATATATATTTGGAATATATGGACTATAAGTCTATAACAATGAAATGCACAAAGCTTAGAACTCCCGATTCTTGATGATATAAAACGAGGCATAAGAGTAATACAATCGAGGATTCATGAATGAATAGCTATAATTGTGATAGCCTACTATACTTTTGTGTTAGCAGTTAGCATGTTATATATTCCAAAATGCTGTGAAAAATGGTCAAAATGTTTTAATACTACTTGCATGAGACTATTTCAAATTGCATTCAGTGTTTGGAACTTGTTTATGCATTGGTAGGGCTCAAGATCAATGACTTCTCAAGGGCAAAGATGGATGCAACAAAGAAAAGACCTCACTGACGAAAAAGAAGTTGCCCATTCATGCCTCAACTAACAAGGAACCCATCTTCCCTTGGAGAATAATGAAGAAGACTTGATAATGCATGTTAAGAAAAAAGGGATTTCCAATTTCCATCCTAACTTTATGTAAAATATTTATCAGTCACTTATAAGCTTTGGAACAATGACAGAACAAGATGTCCTGATTTATCTTATTTCATGTGTTGGCAAAAGTGTAGACTAGTTCACCAAGCACCTCCCCAAATGTAATAATCGGTTCCATGTTACTACTCATATGTTTTCATTAACTTTATATTATTTCACAAGTCCTAAAAAAACATCAAATTTATGAAGTTTTTTTAAAAAAAAAAAAAAAAAAACTAAATTATTATAAGTCATATGACTAAGAACTTGAATTCACTTACCATTATGCTTGGCTAGAGTAGCCAACAAATTTTGATTAAATTATGTTTGATCTTATCTAAATAAAATCTAACTAAACTATGTTCGATGATAAGAAATTGTTAAAAAAAAAAAACTGAAATTGTATACTAAGTACTATTCAAGCAAGGCATTTTATTTTACAATTGATTTTTTGGTTCTAATTAGTTCAACTGGTAAAGATAGTTAAATAAAAGATCTGAGGTTCAATTCCTACCTACATCAAAAACTAATTGGTATCTTGGTCTGATGATAAAAAGCTATCGGCGGGAGTGGACGTCATAAGTTGAAACTCTCTCTAAAAAAGTTTACAATTGGTTTAATTATGTCTTTCTATTAAACTAATTTTTTTACTTTGGCTATTAGCCACATCAGCAATTTCCCTTCAAGAGATAGCGGTAAAGACTAAATTGATACGACATTGAAAGGTTAAAGACCAAATTAACACAATTGAAAGGATATGGACCAAATTGAAATATGGTATAAAGTATATGAAGCAAATACGTAGTTTACCCTAATAGTTATTAGTAGGCTTTTGTTATGATTATGCTTGTTGTATGTGAAATAATACATTCTAATATTAGGCAAGTATAACAAGTTAAAGTTGAGGGATAGAAAATGTAGTTTGTATAAATTTACTTTCATGTCCTAATAGATAAAAAAGTAACAAATTAGAGGGGAAAAAAATGAACCAAAAAAAAAAGATAAAAAAAAAAAAAAAAAAAAACCGACTGAAAAGTATAAAAAAGGACCAAAAAAAAAAAACTAAAGAAGGAAATTTAAAATAAATAAATAAAAGGATATAGTTGACACGTAACAAAAAATGACAAAACAGAAAAGAGGAAAAGGAAAGGGAAAAAAAAAATAGAAACCATGAAAAGTAGAAAACCTAGCACATTGTAGTACATGGGTGCTTTAGTCCATACATTTTCTAACATGTTTTCTCCCCAGTTTGGGAGAAAACATTTTGGTAAACTCATTTTGGTGGGCTTGGGAAGAAAACACTGGGCCCCACCAATTTTTTTTTACTCTTCTCCTTTCAACCAAACACCCACTAAAAACATTCTCTTCCTACTTTTCTTTCATTTTTTTTTTCTATCCTCCCTATTCCACCTCCAACCAAACAAACCCTTAGTACGAGAAGACGAAACTATGCTAGTTCTTTGAGTGAAGGAGAAGAGGGTGACTATAGTTCATCTCAAGTCTTCGGGTGAAGTTCTCCTTATCTGAAAAAGAGGGTGTTAAGGTGGATGTGAGTAATAAACCTTAAAGGCAAAAATCTTCACTCAGCGTGTCCTTATACATAGAGGCGGGGGCTAGAACGTTTAAGCCACCGTGGAGAACTCATAGAGGGTTCCATGTTCGTGATCCACAACTTTTGTCACAACTTGCCCACATGGCAAGTTGTGAGTGATTGAAGTTGTGGTGCTAGCATTATTTATATGCTATTGGTGTTATAATAACCAACCCACCATTTTTATTCCATCATTCACAACTCGTCACGTGATAACCTACCCATAAAAAGAAAAAAAAAAGTGAATTATGGGTTAAGAGTAAAGGTTCTTTGAAAACAAAGGATCAACAATCTACAATTTGGTAGAGGAAGGGGATAGCAGGAGAAGGACAATGCAATATGATTGCAAGACTATAGAAGCTACATTGGTGGAGGCCGGTTACTAGCCCCACCGAGAACAAGGAATTATCTAGCTTGGGATTGTCATGAGCTTGGGAACCCATGCAAATAGTTCAATAGCTCGTTACTTTTTTACGAGGAAAAGATCCCATGATCGTGTTCTTGGCGGAGACTTGGCCAAATGAAGCATGGTTAGAAAGAATAAGGTGCTAGTTGGGTTTTGATGGAAAGTTTGTAGTTATGGGTGAGACTTGAGGAGGAGGTCCGGTTCTCTTGAAATGAAATCCCCCTTCTCTACCTTTGTTGATTCCTACTCATTTGAATCATATAGATGTTATTCTAGATAAAGGCTTTAAGAATGCTTGGAGGCTCACTGGCATGGGGTCAATACAAGTATAAATTTGATAACTTCTATCACTCTAATCAATAAAAATCAATCTTAGGCTAGAGTAGAATTTCTATCTCAAGTATAAAAATATATATTCTTAATAATTTGATTTGTCCACAATTTTTGGTTTCCCTCCTTAATGAGGTAACACCCCAATCAATTCTCCTCCCCCATTAAGTTATTCCTCTCTCCATCAAACCTCTTTATTTACCTCTTTAATAATTAAAAAAAAAATTACACTCTTTTCAATGTTCTTCAAAAAATTATTTTTGGTGAAATTGAGCTTAAATTAAATAGAATTAAAAATTACAAAGTCTAAAATAAGAAACATACCAAGCATCAGTTGATAACCAGTACAAAACAAGAAACATACCAAGCATCATTAAATTTTTTTACCTTATTTTTTAGTCTTCTTCATTAGTATAGCATTATTTCCTTTAATTTTGTTTTCATGCTTTTCATTAAATTTATTTTCTTTTTCCTTCTTCGTTCTCTTTTATTGTTTCCTCCTATGCGACTTGTATCATATGATAAAGAAAGTATTTAGCTTGGCTGAGGTGGTTCGAAGTGGGTGTTGCATTCAATGGAATTATTTCATAACGAAATTCTATATTCTTATTTTTCTCCTTAGTTTGATTCAAAACAAACAGATGGATAGGTTATTTTCTTTCATTGGGGAGATCTCTTATTATACTTCTGCATCTCTTATGCAAGTTGCTTTGGCATCTAAAATTAATGCCTTGTTGTAAAAGTATCTTTTTATATGCTTTGCTTTCATTCATATATTTTTTATTGATGTATCACACACACACACACACATATATATATGCACTGCAAGTTAGGATTGTTTTGTGAAGAAATCTACCAAAAAACTGTTTATTGATCTGTTTGTTTTTGAGAAAATGGAGTATCTTGACTTGCTTAAGAAGGGCCTCATTGTTTTATTTTCTATTGCTTTATTTTGAAAGCTCATTCCATATATAGAACCTTTTTAGGATCTGTTTGTATTCATGGAGTATCTTGAATTGCTTCTGAAGGGTCTCGTTGTTTTGTTTCCTATTGCTTTCTATTGGATGCTTATTACATACAAGTGGAGCTTCCGGAAGATAGAGAAGGAGCAAACGAAAGTATTGGTCACTGGCGTTGTAGGCATGCTAGTTCAATATGATATTCTATTGGCTTTTCTTGGTCCTTGCTAGAAATATTATTATATCTCCAACTTAGATAGCTGAACCTAGAACTTTATTTATTTTCGCTGAATTTCAGAACCATATTTATCTAGATTTTATTCTAATTGACAAAAATGAATGTTCTCCTAATGTGAAACCTCAAAAGTTCCTTTTTTGCATGATTGCTTAATCCAAATCTGCTTGTATGCTTGTGGATACTTGTTTTCTTTTTTCCTTCTTTTGGTATCTTTAGCTCATATATATACATATTTCATTTATTTCTTTTGTTAGAATAATGGTTTTTTGAAAATGTAACGCTTAAATAATGCCACTATTTTTATTTGAAAATGAGTTTAAATTACTTTTTTGTAGACAATCTAAAGAAATCTTTCAAATTTTAACTGTTGTGCTGTTGTTATACTCATTATTATCTTATACATTGAAGTCTTTTCTAGATTCTCCAAAATATATATATATATATATATATATTTTTTTTTTTCCAAATAGTTGGAAAGAATGAGAATTGAAAGAAAAGAGTGTCTTATTATATCAAGATGACTGTTGTTACATGTCACTATATCAAGGACCAGGTGTATTTGATTTTCAATTGTGTAGTGTGTATCTCAAAAGTTTGATTTTGTTCAACAGGGCAAATAGGTTATGCCATCCTTCCATTGATTAAAAGGGGAGTCATGTTAGGTCCTGATTAGCTTGTGACTCTGCTCTTGTTTGATAATATCAAGCAGGTAGATGAAGCCTTGAACGGGATAAAAATGGAATTAATTGATGCTGCCTTTCCTCTTCTGAAAGGTATGTCTCTTATCTTGAGAGATAATTCTAGGTAGATAGAATTATTCTCTCCCTTGAGGTTTCTTAAACTGTCATGAATATGTTTGGATAGGTGTGATTGCTACCACGGACATTGTTGAAGCTTGTAAAGATGTCAATATTGCTGTTATGCTTGGTGGATTCCCACGGAAGGAAGGTATGGAAAGGACAGATATGATGTCTAAAAATGTGTCTATGTACATGGCTCAAGCTTTGGCCTTGGGCAAGCATGCTGCTACGGATTGCAAGGTGACCTTGAAAATGCACTTGAGTGTGTAGATATGATATAACTCATATAAGATTTTAGAGACACCCACACTAGTTTACAATATTATAAATTCTCCTATATAGATTTGTATTGTTTGTATATGTATCCTACTATCCAACTTTAAAAGTCATGAATTTGGATGCTCTAAGATGATTTGAAGGTTTAAAAGCAGAGACCTTTTGGTGCAGACACCATATTGAACTTATTGGTGCTGATTAATGATGTAGAACATACAACATAGGCTTTCCTTAAGTAGAGAGACAACCAAAAGTTAGTGTGCAAGAAATCTAGGAAGTAGAAAAGTACGAGTAGAAATCATTGGTGATGACCACTATGCACCCTTGATATGATAGTTACTTCACAAGTACAAAGTTCTTGTGAGGTGGGGGGGGGGGGGTAAAGGCTGGAGTTCAATTCTCTAGGAGAGAGTTTTACACACATGTGTACTTAGATTATGTTAGTAGAATTTCTATCTTGTATTAAAAAAAAAATTAAAAATCATTGGTGATGGCGATAGAATTCCCTAAAAATTATAAGGGAAACAATGCTAGGAGCTAAACTCATCACCTTCGAGTCTCGACCACAACCAAAGCCACTTTTCGAGAAAACTCTTTCATTTAGTCCCTGCAATTTTCATTTTTGCCATTTTTAGTATTTTTATTCGGTTACAACTTTTCATTTAAAAGTCAAAATAATGTCCTATCTATTTTGGGATGTCTCCTAGAGATAGTAGAGTTTGATTTTGCAATTATCTCGTTTTGCAATTTTTGGGTATTTGTTTTCTTATTTTGTCACCTAATTTTGTACTTAATGCGAATTAGGGTTTTAGGGTGTTTTCCTAGCTGTCTTAGGACTGCTTTAAGGTTTCTAAGGGTCTCCTAGCAGCCCTAGGACTGCTTCACTATTTAGACGCAATTAATAAATATTCAAACTTTTTCTCCCAATTTTATGGTAGATTCCAATAACCATTCTTGTGAATTCAAGGAACCTAGGTTATTTTTCCTAAATAAACACATTTTGTTCCTTATTATGAACAAAACTTGTTATGAGTTAATTTTTCAGAATTTAATTTTTTTCAGCATTTAATGTATTTGTTATGAAGTTATTTCCTTTAATTTCACTATAGAAGACAAGTTGATTATGAATAAATAGAATTTTATTGGATGTTTTTCTTCCAACACTTGATGTTTAGTACAAGCAATCCTAGGCAATGAACCTAGGTTCTTATCTCTTACTTTGCTTGGTACTAATTCCGTGGCATCCTGTAAGTGTTGATTCCTGGGTTCTATCCCTCCTTTCTATTGAGATGCCCTCTTTAGGTCATGATAATTGTGCATTTTCAAGTCTAGTTTCCAACTTATTTATGAACATATTTAGTGAAAACCAGATTTCTAACTATTTCAAATGTTGGAATTTTTTAGTGTTTTTTTCCCTTAATCTTCACTTCATGCAGTTAATTTTTAGACTTGATATTGTTTCATAAGTTGATGCCTTTTCATTGCTTTTATTATGAAGGTGCTAGTTTTTGCCAAGCCATCAAACACCAATGCACTCATCTTGAAAGAATTTGCTCCTTCAATCCCAGAGAAAAACATCACATGCCTAACACGACTTGATCATAACAGAGCATTGAGCCGGATAGCTAAAAGGCTAAAGGTTCATGCTAGTGATGTCAAGAACATAATCATTTGGGGTAATCACTCTTCAACTCATTATCCGGATGTCAATCGTGCGACTTTCACCACTAAAAATGGAGAGAGACTAGTCTGAAAACATGTTGCAGACGATCATTGGTATCTCAAAATATCCAATGTGTTTATTCCTTTCCACTTTCACATGTTCAAATTATTTGGAGACATAGGTTGATAAACCGCATCAAACTTCCTCCGATACCACGATAATTAAACTACTACTTCTCCTAAAATCTTAAACTATTAAGAAATGATAAATTTAATAATTATTTAACCATTATTATAGCATTACTTGTTGCTAAGTCAAATGCATAATGAGGGCATTTGGATCTTCTTTGAAACTCAAGTCTGCGTTTTGCGTTTTACTTTTTTTTTTTTTTTTTTTTTTCACCATTTCTGATTTTGGGGGACAAAAACACTGTTCATACACTGTTGAACACTGTTCACACATTGTTTGACACTGTTCACAAGTTAAAAATATTAAAAATGGGTCCTATGATACTATTCACACATTTAAAAATTATTTTGCTACATTGTTTTCGCAGTTTTGAAAGAACAATAAGCTCAATCCAAATAGACCCAATGTTATTAACATTCAGGACTTTGGTAGTTGTAGCTATTGCCCCCCCCCCGAGATATTAGTGATTTATCATCTATGAAAACAAAAATGCCCCAATGAAATTATGCTCTCCTTAGACTATCATGCTACTTTTAGGTAATAGCTTGGGGTGTCTTGTCAAGTAGTTTCTACATGCCAATTACATAACCCAAGGATTCAAATCTTCAGGATGTAGGTATATATATACACACACGCACTTGAATTTTTCTTGAGTCTTGTTAGGACCTAGCTTTGATATTGAAAAATTATTAAACTCCAAAGTTTTAGGTTGGCGTGGGGTACAGCGGTGTGCATGTTTTAATTTAAGGTTGCAACCCTTTGTAGGGTCTTTAACAACTGTCCTCTTTTTTTCAAAAAAAAAAAAAAAATGGTTTGTCATAGGTTAAAAACCGAGTTCATCAACACTGTGTCAAACATTGTGGTTTAGCCATTATCAAAGCTCGAAAAGCATCAAGTGCATTGTCTGCTGCAAGTGCTGCCTGTGATCACATACGTGATTGGGTTTTCGAGACTCCCAAGGTTGATTCTCTTTCATCTCAAATAGCATTTGATCATGTAGAGCTTATTTTCTTTTACATTCTTTTGTAATTTTGCCTTTGACTTTGTAATCCAAGGAATGTGGGTTTCCATGGGTGTTTGTTCTGATGGCTCTTATGGGATCAAACCTGGCCTTATTTACTCTTTTCCTATTAAATGTGAGAATGGAAAATGGTCAATTGTGCAGGGTAAGTTCTGTGGGGCTTCTAAATGTTGTAAATGTTACACCTTCCTTCCTTAAGAGTTGAACTTCTAATATTTTTGAAACTACAAATCACTATAATCTGCCTAGAGGAATATATGATGTCTGTCAATTATGTCTTAGATCTAAATAATGGTTTAGAGCAAAGGTTATTTGGAGTAGTGTGGACTGCAACAATGAAATGCACAAAGCTCAGAACTCCCAATTACTGATGAGCAATGATGATTAAAATGAGCGTAGAGAGTTATATAATTGAGGATTCATGAATGAATAATTATAATTATGAGAGCTTACTATACTTTTGTGTCTGCATTTTATTTTCCAAAATGTTGTGAAATGGTTCAATTTTTTTTTTTTTTTTTATTATTATTACTTGCATAAGATTATGTCAATGCATTCAGTGTTTGGAACTTGTTTATGCATTGGTAAGGCTCACGATCGATGAGTTCTCAAGGGCAAAGATGGATGCAACGGCAAAAGAACTCATCAAGGAAGCATCATTCGCCAAGTCATGCCTCAACGAACAATAAACCATCTTTCCTTGGAGAATGAAGAAGACTTGATAAATATATGCAAATAAAAAGGATTTCCAATTTCTATTCTAACTTTATGTACAAATTTTATCCATCACTTGTAAGCTTTGGAACAATGACAGAACAAGATGTGCCCTTTTGCTTTATCTTTTTTCATGTGTTAACGAAAGTGTAGACGACTTCACCTAGCCCCTCCCCCAATTCAATAATCAATTCTATGTCACTAATCATATGTTTTTATTCACTTTCTAATTAGTCATTTAAAGTTTCTATTAATTATTTCAAAAATCCTATAAAATATGAAATTTTGAAGTCATAAAAATGCTAAATTATTATAGGTCATGTGACTAACAATTTAACTATGTTGCCTTGAGTTTAACTAACAAGACACAGCTTTTTTCCTGTGCATCGATTATCGGACATGTATCCACATCATAATGTGTGTAGTGCACAGATGCACTGGACACAAGCTTAACCTTAATCTTGTCATTCAATGGAAAGTCCATCAACCTATAAGACGGAAGGGTTTAAATCTAAACGCTATATAACTTTAGGATAATGAACTCAAATTTTAAAAATTTTAGGAGGCAAAACAAAATTACATTAATTTTTACTATGTAAATTACAATTTAATCTAATTTATATTATCAACGTATATGGGTCATACTTTTTATAAAAAAAAAAAAAACATATATGAGTTACACTTATTCAACGGTTCCTCTATGTGTTTTTTTTAGAGTATCATACCCACTAAAATCTTAAATACTCGCAATTTAATGAGAAATGATATGTCCACAACATTTTCACAATATTTTTATAACAAATCTTAAGTGGTAGGTTGTTCTTGGTTGTTATTATTGGGGCAAAAAAGTAATCTTAGTGTTAGTTTTAAATTTGAACCAATAACAACTAACTACCTATGATTTGTTGTGAAAATGTTATAAAAATGTTGTGGACATAGCACCTCTTCAATTTAATTGTTTTAATCATCATCATTATTAGTCATCACTCTTTAATTTTCGTCCTCGATTACCGTCACTCTTCCATTCTGCTTCCTCATCCCAATTCTCTCTTTCTTTATATACAACCATATTTCAACTTCTCCTTTTTTTTCTCTATCTCTTTCTCTAGCTAAAAGAACCACACTTTGAAACAGTGGCCTAAAACCCAGTTACAGTTCTAGTTAGTGCATGGCAGGCTCGTTAGGCTAATTTCCCAAACATATTAGTTTTTTTTTTTTTTCTTTTTTGAGAGGTTGATTTTGAAATATTTTTGTTTGGAACTCGAGTCTCTAAAAACTTAAAAAAATATATATCATTTTATGATTTTCTTTGTGAAACTTGAGTACTTGAGTTTCAAAAGTGGTCACATAACAAAAATATTTCAAAATTGGGCACATAACTAATATGTTTGGGAAATTAGCCTAACAGGCACACAAAAAAAAAAAAAAAAAAAAAAAACTGCATGGCACAACTTACCATTCTTTTCTTATTACGTGACTTTCTATCTCTTTTTTTTTGGAAGCTTAGAAAGTGCAGGAAAATGAAACAATGTGATTGTCAATAATGAGGAAAGGAAAGTAAAAGCCTCCTCTAAACTAAGTGTAGCCCAACCATTTTGCTTGGTTGAGGTGCTTTGATGAAAGTGGATTTTGCGTTCATGGGAACTTTTATAACTTAATTCTATATTCTTATCTTTTTCCTTAGTTTGATTGGAAAACAAAAAGAAGGATATGTTGTTTTCTTTGGATTGGGGAGAACTATTTTACTTTTGCATCTCTTATGCTGCTATGCAATTTTCTTTAGCATCTGAAAAGCTTTGTTGTACGGACCTTTAATATCATTCATATATATACATATACATGATGCAAATTGGGCTTGCTTTGTGAAGAAATCCAGATGGAACTGATTATTGATCTGTCTGTTTTCAGAAAATTAAGTATCTTGAATTGCTTCACAAGGGTCACATTGTTTTGGTTTATATTGCATTTTATTGGTGGCTTGTTAGATACATTTGGGGCTTCTTTAAGAGAGAGAAGGAACCAATGAAAGTGTTGGTCAAGGGTGCTACAGGCATGCATGCTAGCTCAATCTGATATCCTATTTGGTTAATCTTGGTCATTGCTAGAAATATTTGATTGACCTGTTATAATATTATGCCCCCAACATTGATATAGCTGAATCTCGAAATTTTCAGTTTTCAGTTTTTTTTTTATTTTTTTATTTTTTTGGCTGAATTTCTGAACCAGTCATCTAAATTTTCATTCAAATTGACAAAAATGATTGTTCTCCAAATGTCAAACCTCAAAATTTCCCAATTTTACATAATTGCTTAATTTAAATTTTCTTGTATGCTTGTGGATACTAGTCGTTTTCTGGTTTCTTCTTTTGTCATCATTAGCTCATACATATTTCATTTCCCATTTCCTAACAATTTAAGTTTTTAGGAAAAGTGGCAATTTATCAAGTTTTCTTTGATGGGAGTGAAGGTCAAATCGACCCCAATTGCTGTGGAAGTTCAATTTTCATTCAAATTTGTCCAAGTTTTCATGTTTTTGTCTCAATTGTTGTCAAAAGTTATCTAAACAGAGTATTTTAATTATTTCTCTTTAAATTTATCCTTTACTTCACTTGAAAACCATATATGTTTTCTATTTGGTTCATGACTTCCTGCAATACTGTTCTGTTATATAATTCTTCAATGAAACTGTTTAAATCTGTGGCTTTCTTTGAAAATGAGTATAAATGCCATTTCTGTAAATTATCCAAAGAAATCCTTAAAACTATAAGTTCTTTGTTGATGTTAAATCATTATTATCTTATACATTGTGCTCTTCCAAATAGTTGGAAAAGAATGATAATTAAAAGAAAAGCTTGATTAATATCTGTTCAATAAAAAACATAATATCAATATGACTGTTTTTACATGTCAAGGAGCAAGCTAATTTTATTTTCAATTATATAAGTTGGCAATTTCTTTCTTCTAGACATGATAAAAGTTTGTGTATCTGTAGCTCAAAATTTTGATTTTGCTCAACAGGGCAAATAGGTTATGCCATTGTTCCAATGATTGCAAGTGGAATCATGCTGGGCCCTAATCAGCCTGTGATTCTGCACTTGCTTGATACTGAATAGACAAATGAAGCCTTGAATTCACTAAAAATGGAATTGCTTGGTTCTGCCTTTCCTCTTTTGAAACGTATGTCTCTTATCTGTGAGAGCTATACTGAGGTAGATAGAATTATTCTTTCCCTTGAGGTTTCTTAAATCTTGTGATGAATATGTTTCAACAAGTTGTTGCTACCAACGACAATGTTGAAGCCTGTAAAGATGTCAATATTGCCATTATGATTGCTGGACACTCACGAAAGGATGGTTTGGACACCAAGGATTTGATGTCTAAAAATGTATCTATTTACAAGGATGTAGCTTCGGTCTTGGAGCAGCATGCTGCTGCGGATTGCAAGGTAAGAAACCCCATAAATGAGCTTCAATGTTTGTGTATAAGATTCTTGGGACACCCATCTCTGACACTGGTTTGATTTTTTTAATATTTTTTGCTGAATGACACAGGTTTAGAATCTTATTTGTTCACATTACATAGGTTTGAATTATTTGCATCTGTAGCTCCATTTACTTTAAAAGTCATGAAATCGGATGTTCAAGATGTTTTGAAGTAAAAATACTTTCTATCCTTGTAGGTGGGATGGTACTTATCCATGCACAAAGTGCTTGAGAGTTTAGCGAAGGGTTTGAGTTGCAAGATCAGCATCATATTAATGCATATATTTTTCACCATCTAGAAAAAAAAAAAAAAAAAAAAAAAAAACCTACTTCTTTTTCCAAAAAAATAAGAGATTGGTTTCAAAATGAGTCCGTTAGATCATTGTGCTTATATATGGAGGTGCAAGAAAAAATTAACAATATTATCATTATATGTGGACACATATTGTTAGCAAGAAACTTTCCAGTTATGATGATGAAAATAAAGTTATAATGAATAAAGATGCAACAACCAACGTGTTGGGAATAAAAGTTATAACGAATAAAGATGCAAAACTATTATATCAAGATTAGGAAAATTAATTGGAGAAAGGTGCTCAAATGATTTAACATGGATGATTCCAAATTGCATCTGTCAGTAAGGGAACTATCCAACTAAATGACAGTACAATTGTGCCTTTTTGAGTTTGTTTCCAACTTATTTATAATTAAATCAAATGAAACCAGATTTCTAAATGTTTATGCCTTTTCATTGCTTTTATTATGCAGGTGCTAGTTGTTACCAACCCAGCAAACACCAATGCACTCATCTTGAAAGATTTTGCTCCTTCAATTCCAGAGAAAAATATCACATGTCTAACACGACTTTATCATAACATAGCATTAAGCCTAATAGCTGAGAAGATAAAGGTTCCTGTTAGCGATGTCAAGAACATAATCATATGGGGCAATCACTATTTACATCGATATCCGGACATCAATCATGCAACTGTCACCATCAAAAATGAAGAGAAACCTGTTAAAGAACGCATTGGTGACGATCATTGGTAGCTCAAGATATCCAACATTTTTACTTATTGCCACTTTCACATGTTTAAATTATTAGCAGACATAGGTTGATAAACTACCTTTTTTAACTTTCTAAATGGGAGGTACAGCAGATACAGGTGTTAGAAATCGGGCCATTTCTCTAATGCTATAATAAACTAGCACTTGTCCCAAAAACTTAAGATATTAGAAAATGATAAATTTAATTATTTAACCATTATTCAGCCATAGTTGATTGCTAATTCAAATGCATAAAATTATTAACATTCATAATTTTGGTAATTGTAGGAATGCTTCTCCTTTTAAAGTCTTTAATTGTGTTTGATATGCATTTGTGCCTATTCATCTCTGCAGTATGTTAAAAAGAAACTGTTGCATCTTCATGGGCTACGATAGCCAAAGAAAATGTTAAAGATGCTGTGACCTAACAATCGTTGTTACACCTTGAAGAATGTGAAATTTGATGAAGCATCTTCGTTGTGGTAAAAAGAGATTGCATCATTGCCAATCTCAAGGGAGATTGAAGATAAAATGATTGAGAGTAGGAGGGAGCAATCAGTGAAAGATCAGTTTACGGCAACTGATATGAAAACTTTTTTGAAGATGAAGGTGAGCCACAGTCTAGAGAAGTAACTCAAGGTCCTTGGCAAACTAGTGTACAACCATAGGACACTAGAGGAGGATTGGTCTAGAATAGAGAAGGAAGAAATCTCATAACTACAAAGGTCAACAAGGTAACAAAAACTATATTCCAAGTGTGCAAATGCATCAATTACGGAGGATGACAACATAAAAGAGCTGTCAACATATGAAGAAGCATCTTAAAGTGAACAATGGATAAAAGCAATGGAAGAAAAAATTCACGTACTAAAGAAGAATCAAACTTGAGACATTGTGCTAAAGCTTAAAGATGTGAAACTCATTTCTTGCAAATGGTGTAAAAGGTAAAGTCTCATGCATATGGATTGGTAGGGAGATACAAGGCTCAACTTGTATTTTGAGGATTCTCTCGATAATATGGGCTAGACTATGATGAAACGTTTAGCCCAGTGGCAAGGACAACCATTGTAAGTGTCCTGTTAGCACTTGACAACAAGTAAATCTTGGAAGCTAAGGTAGACAGATGTAAAGAATGCTTTCCTACATGAAAAATTGGATTGAGAAATTAAATGAAGTAACCAAAAGGATTTGAGAGCAAAGTCCAACCAAACTATGTATGTAAGTTAAGGAAAGCTCTTTACGAATTTAATGAGTGCTAAAGGCATGGTATGGTAAGATTGTAGAAGTCTAATTAGAAGTTTTTCTCTGGGTACTTTTATCACGTGTTGCTCCCTTTTACTCAATATCCTCTTCAAGATTAGTAGTGATTGATCATCTACAAAGACAAAAAGTGCCCCAAGGAAATTATGGTTCTCCTTAAGTTATCATTCATATTTTAGGAAATAGTCTATTAAGTAGTTTGTACATGTTAGAATTATGGTTAAATGATTAAACTCATCATTTCTTAATAGCTTAAACTTTTAATAAAATTGGTAATTTATCGTAGCATCAAAGCAAATGGTTAGGAGTTTGGACACTATCTTCACTCTACATTCTGTTTAAAAAGTTAAAAATCTCATGTGCCCAAGGATCCCGATATTTTTTTATACTTGACCTGGTCTTGAACCCTGTTAGGACCTAGCTTTGACATTGAAGAGTTATTAAACTCCAATGTTTTAGGTTGAAGTAGGGTACAGTAGTTTCCATGTTGAAATTTTAGGTTGCAACCCTTTGCAGGGTGATGTTGACAATCTTCACATCTTTATGCATCCTTGTCTTCTATTTACTTCGCTTCACTCCCAATAAGTCTCCATTTTTTTTCGTTTGTCATAGGTTAAAAACCGAGTTCATCACCAATGTGCAGCAGAGTGGCTCAGCCTTGAACAGATCTCAAAAAGCAAAAAACAGTGCACTGTCTTGTGCAAGTGCAGCTTGTGATCATATACATGATTGGGTTTACGGGACTCCCAAGGTTGATTCTCCTTCATCTCAAATAGCATTTGATCAAGCATAACTTATTTGCTTTTATATTCTGTTTTAAATTTATTTATTTTTATTTTATTTTATTAGTTATTAACTTTTGTAATTTTCCCTTTGTCTTTGAAATTCAGGGAAAATGGGTTTCCATGGGAGTGTATTCTGATGGTTCTTATGGGATCCCAAAGGATATTATTCACTCTTTTCTTGTTAAATGTGAGAAAGGGAAATGGTCAATTGTGCAGGGTAAGTTCTGTGGCTTCTATATGTTGTTGGAACTTATTTATGCAATGGCTGGGCTCACAATCGATGCGCTTACAAGGGAAAAGATGGTTTTAGCAGCAAAAGATCTCGAGGAAGAAATATCAATGGCCAAGTCATGCCTAGACTAAAAATGAACCCATCTTTTCTTGGAGAATAATGAAGAAGACTCAATAAATACATGAAAAGAAAAAAAGGAGTTCCAATTTCCATTCTTACTTTATGTACAACTTTTATCTGTCAGTTACTAGCTTTAGAAAAATGGCATAACAAGATGTGCTGTTGCGATTTTATTTATTTAAAAGTCGCAGACCCATGGGATATGTGGAAATATATAATTATTTTGAAATGTGGTATAATGTATAATTTATTCTCTAAATTTTATTGTAAATAATTTGTTCTCCCTAAAAATTAAACAATTTTTAAAAGTAATTTCTGTCTCTCTGTTTTTACAAATATATGGTTTTATTATTTTTTGTGTTTTTATTGATATTGTTCTTTTTTGAAGTGGTCCATATTTTTCTAACTATTATTATTATACACTATATTTTCCTAATTTCTTTTGGTACAACCAAAATTTTTAAGTTTCAAATTTCTCATTCTCTTAAGGAGATTATCGTGATGATCAAAACTTATCACATAATTACAACTGAAATTACTCAAATAATTTATAAGCACATTTCAATATATAGCCATGAAGATTGTGTTTTGCTATAAACTAAAATTCTCACTTCCAAACTAAAGATAGACTCAAACAAAAATCAATCCAAAACTATAAGAGGTAGAAAGAGGACTTGTGATGAGGAACTCAAAAAATACAATACTAAAATGTATCAACCTAAAGTAGAGATATTAACTAACACAAAAATCATCAAACTAAAGTAGAGAGAGAGAGAGAGAGAGAGAGAGAGAGAGAGAGAGAGAGAGAGAGAGAGAGAGAGAGCATAATGGGTTGAATGGACCAAAGTGGACAAAATGGACGGAAGTGAACTAAATGGGACCAAATGGACTAAAGTAGATCAAATGGATCAAGTAGATTGAATTGGACCGAATGGACTAAAATGGACCCAATGGACTGAAATACTATACTACAATCATGTGACTCAAAAAGAGCGTAAAAATGCTATGCTTCAGCTTTTAAATATTACGCTAGTCACTAACCTGTGCGATACACGGGAAAGCTATTGTGTACGAAGATTTAAACAATTCTTTGTTTCTTCATCTTTGATTTCACATTAGGATTCCTATCCTTGATATGAAACATTAAATTACGACATGAAAAATATAAATCAAACTTAAATTAAAATTAAAATTAGGATTTGAATCCTTTACATATATCCAATAAATGCTAAAATATCATTTTCCAATAAATTGAAAGACAACTTTAAAGTACCTTTTGTATCTTCTTCCTTTGTTGTTCTTACATTCATTTGAAGTACCACTAATATAAGCTTGTCAATAAAACACGTTAAGAAATGTATTACGACATGTAGTAGTTAGATATCAAATTTGTAATTTTGCTATATTAAAAAAATATACACTTCTCAAGCTAAATTTTAATATCGGTTTCTATAACAGGGTCAAAAACTTTCTTAACTACGCAGAATTCCCATCCAAACTTGAGATTATATTCATTTATTTATATTTGGAAAACAAATCTTTTTCCATTTAAATTTTCTACTTGCAAAGGTAGGTTGATTTTAGATTGTTGCCATGATACCCATTGACAAAGCACAAAACAAAGCAAAAATAAAAACCCCCTTTCACAATCATCAATCAATAATATTTTAAACTAATATAAATAATAATTCACAAAACATTCATTAAAAAAGACATTTTATATTATTTACAATCCATATAAAATAATAGAATTTGTTAATGCAACTAGAATTGAATCTGACTCTTTTTTTTTAAGATCAAAAATAGAAAGAATCAGTTTCTCAATATGCATCTCTTGATCCTTTTTTTTTTTTTTTTTTTTAACTTGACAATTGCAACTCTTGATCTAACTTATTGTTTAATGGGAAAAGACAAAGCAAATAGTTAAAACAAAGTGCATTCAAAAATATCTTAGAAATGTGAATCCTTCTATAATCCATGCAAAGTCAATCACTATGCAGTGTTTTATTATTCAACTGTCCCCGCAAAAGACCGTAACATAAAAATATCAAATATGACACTAAGCTATCCATTAAACCCCATTTGTTCTATAGATTGACATGCACAATTCAAATTCCCTTCTCACTACTTTAAAGTAGCAGCACATCAAGAATAAATATGCATATGAGCAATCAAACTTAATCTGACATTTTTAATTTAGTATGTGCAAACATGTAAATATGACATTTTGCATTCAGCGAGATGTGATTGCAGAATCCTTGAAAGTGATGTGCACAACTTTTTTTTATAAGATTGCAACATGTGATTGCATTCATTCGGATCCAGCATGTTAACACTCCAACTTTCTTCATCATCTTCTTCAAATCATGCAGACTTCTTATAAGGAGGTCTTTGACCATGGGGTAGCCCTAACTTCACCCACCAATCTTCATTTCCAGTTGGCCACCAAGGTGGCAGAGCTCCCTTTTCTAGCAAGTACTTCCTTTGAGGGGGTCACGGTGTTGCATTTAAGAAGACAAAAGTGACCCAAGAGTAGCATCTTGCAAGTCTTGGAGAATGCTTTCAAAGTTCCTATTCTGATTATTTTCCGCCTCACTCATGGCAAGGCATTTCGCTTCATACTTGGCTATGGCTGCTGGCCCATTCTTATCAAACTTCACCTTTTCTTTCCACCAAGCTCTAATGTTGTTAGAAGCACCACTCACTGGCTTACCCTTCTCGGGAATGATACCATAGACAAAGCCGTGAGCTTTGCAAACTTCCATCGCCTTCAAGATATACTTGAGAATCCCATCCTGTGCTCTACTTCCTCCAAGCCTGATCTCGGTGGTCCGCTTGGGCTTTTGCTTCTCTACAACTTGTTAGGCTGCAATCTTCTGTCTTTCCTTAAGCCTCTTGAGCTTGATATGATCGTTCCACATTCGCCTTTCCAATTCTTCTGCTTCAATCTCTTCATCACTCGCATCTTTATTTGCTATGTTGTCACACTTTAATTAAGTCATCAACTTCTAAGTCCAAACTGTCGCCCAATGTGTCATCAACCAGCATAAGGTGGTCCATTGAATCAAATTACAACAACCCTCTGGTTGATGAGAAAAACGCTTGGAAAAAAACAAAACAAAATCTTTAATCTTACTACTTATTTTGTTTCAGTCCCCAAGCTATACAACTACTCTAGGACTAAAACAAAAAGTTGTACCAAGCTCCCTAATAGCACAAGGTTCTGTTACATTGACCATCAAAATCAATCCACAGTCAAAAGCCCAAATTAATTTTCTATTCCAACCTTATCTCAAAAACCAAACAAAACATAATTATTGCTGAAATCTAATGAATTCACAAATATTGTGCCAAACAGCCCCTTTTCTTTATTCAATCAAACCCATCTTCCTGATGACCACAAACCTATAAAAATCCCTAAAAGTCTTAGATTACAACAATTCAAATATTAATAGACAAGACCCAGCATCCTATAATAGATTTATAAACAAACCCACATCTCAAATTTTTTTTTTTTTTTTTATATATAAAAATATTTTAAACAAATAGAAATAAATCAAACTCAAATTCTATAAAATTATTAAATTACACGTAAAATAGGTCCACAAAAGAATCAATTCAAAGGACCAAATTAAGTTATACAACAATTTCAGTAGCCATAAAACAAAGTGGTTGACAAATGACAGCAAAAGTTATACTCTTACACTACATGTTTGTTGAAATCACACAAGATAAGACCCATCCCAAATACTAAAACACAAAAATGACAGAAAATACTTACACATACCTACACACATAGTCGTTGAAATCACACAGGAGAAGACCCAAACCAAAAATCTAGGCTCACATGATGCATGCAACTTAAATAAACTCAAAATCTTTAAATTAATCCCTCTCTAACCCAAAAAAAAAAAAAAAAAAAAAAAAAAAAAAAAAACACACGGCGCTAGCCAAACAACCAGATAACAGAGCAAACTCTGCATCATTCTGTACAGCATATTGCAATTTTAGCTACAACCTGCAACCTCCATATACAACACAAAGACCGACATCAAAGGAGAACCCAAATTACAGAAAAATCACTTGTACAAAACTATACAAATGAATCCAGTCCATTCCATTACTTGGACTTAAGCGATATTAAAATTGAGACTTCAATTCCTGCATAAAACTCTATGAAGAATTGAGTCATCATAAATGGGGCCACTCTCCCCTCTATTAAGTAGAGTAGATGGAAAAATGAAATAGTAAAACAAAGGAATTAGAGACAATTTTTTTTTGCTTTTGATAAACGGAATTACAGACATTACTTATCATGCAAAATGAACAAATCCAAGACAGGAAAAGGAAAAAAGAATATGATACTTCCTACTTACCTTAGTCAAGGCAACTAGGATAGGGAAAAGTTTGTTTTCTTTATAAAAACAAAATCTTGCCCTGTTGAATTTTAAGCAGATTTTGGTGTTCTTTTATTATGCATACTTTATACCAAGAATAGCTTATTGCATCAGAATTTGTAAAAAAGATTTTTTGTAGTCTACTAAACTTAGACTGTATGAGGTGTTTTTGAGTGTTTGAGTTTGGGCAAATGAAAATTTTACAGATCTGAAAAATTATGCATATGTTTCCTAAAATCTCCTATGGATCTAAGTAGACCCTTAATATTGTCCAAGATTGTTTCACATAAATTCTACCAATAATCTAAGCTAGAAAAATATATCATTGCATTAGCCTTGCATTGTGTTATGCTGAGAAAGAAAATAATGACTTGGGCAGAAGGAGAAATTTAACTACCTAAACCTGTTTCTTTGTAAAAAAATTTCTTACCTCTCCCCAACTGGATAATCATCAGATAATCTTACAGGCACATTCAAAATTTGGGAATTACACTTGGAAATAAAACAGAGAAAAAAAATTAAGAAATCTATAAAAGAAAAGAGAGAGTAGAAGATGGACTAACCACATTGTTTTTGTATTACTATTGCGCAAACAAATCTGAAGCTTCTCTTATTTGGTTTGTCATCACATGCAGCTCTTGAATTTCGGTCATTTGCAGGTGAAGAGAACAGAACGTTCCATTTTATTATTACTTCTTAAAGTATAACTAGGAAATTTAAGAGAGAAAAAAAAAAAAACTGAAAGGGAATTTGGCAATCTTTGATAATTGTTTGGTTGATTCAATATGAGAACACTTACGGCTGGGATCTGTCTTGGACCAATCTACGTAACTAAGGACGAATTTCAATAGCATCATTACCAAAACAACGAATATGGGAAATTTTGGACCACTTTGATTCACTTTTTATTAATTTCTCATATCATATAGGAAATAAGTCTACATGAACTCTTATCAAAAAAAAAAAAAAAGACTACATGAACTGTTCAACCTTTCTCATTAAACACTATTTACATAAACCCATATATGACCCACAACACAAAAGAGGTAGAACTCCAATTAACACACCCAGTTGGCGTATCCCTAGCAAGAACTTCCCCACATGTTAACCAAACCAAATTGTTGAGGTATCCACACAACAAAGACTACACGAAGAAATCGAATCACACTAACCCCATATACGACCCACAATACAAAAGAGGTAGAGCTCCAATTAAAAACCCAGCAATCAAAAAGTCAACATCCTAAAAAAATCAAATACAAAGAAAAATCAACATAACAATCATCCATATCACAGCACAAAAGAAGCAAGAACAAATTTTTAAAAGAAAAAAAAAATCAATCAAAATAATCTAATCCTTACATTGAATTATTATGCCTGGCAGTCACAAGAATAGCGCACAGATACCTGAACTGAATTATCCACCTTTTGTCAGTATTAACATATTGTGAGGAAAGGAAGAGACAAAGGAGGGAAGACAGAGAGACTATTGTTATAGGTCAAGCGTTAGCAAAAGTTGAAGGGTTGTCATTGAGGAATTGAAACCACCGACAAGTTAACGCTGATGAAGGGTTGCCGTTTAAAAGGTGGGGAGACAAATTGTGAAACACAGTAAACCAAAAGGTGTGGAGATAGAAAAGGAATTTGAAACCATGAGAGACAAGCTTGGGCTTGGGCTTGGGCTTGAGCTTTATTGTGGAATTAAAGCTATAAAGATTGGGCTTTATAGTGGAGATAAGGCTGAGAATTATTTTCAATTTTTTAGTATTTTAAAATTTAGGAAAATTATTTTAAAATTAGAGGAGAAATTCAAGAAAAAAAATAGTAATGACATGGCTGTTGATATGGTTCAATGTGAGTGTAGCAACATTAATTGTTACGCAGAGAGAGATAGTGAGTAGACAAAAGGGTAATCTTGAAACCGACTTGGTTGTCAAGTTCATTGGTAATAGCAAGGTCCGAAAAAGAACAGAGAGTTCTTGTGTGGTATTGGTTGAGGAAACGAGGACTTTGAAGACATGTAATTTATCCTTTACTTTTAATTAGTGCCTAAAAAGGTGGGTAAAAATTGAGATCATCAAAATCCTATAAAAAATTTGAGATAAAAAATGTAATTAACAGTTATATATAATAATATATTAATAAGTTAAGGGAGGTAAATAAATTTTTTCATCATTTTTAAGGTGATATCTTGTGATTAGTGCATACTACATACTAAAAGTAATGCTAATGACAGATATTTGTTCAATTAACAACTTAAATTGTGAAAAAAAAAAGTTATTAAGTTACAATCTATTTTGCGAGAAATAAGCAATATATATTAATCAGTAAGTATTGTTACGCAATAAATTTTTCAATCTTTTTTTCATAATTGCTATTGAATTAACAAATTGTGAATTAGTGTACATTAAAAATTATGCCAATAATAGTCCCAACAATGAAAGTAGGGACGGACCCAAGATTTCAAGTTAAGGGGGCAGAGATAAGCACAAAAAAGAAAAAGAAAATTCAAATGCGCATCCATATATTATTAACAAACAATCAACCAATACAAATACACAAAATCATTGTTTTTAATATATTAAGATGCAGAAAACTATCAATAAAAACAAAAGACACAAAATACTATTGTTTCTTAATACATTTTCTATGAAAATGAAACTCGACACTATGAACTTATTATGCACTACCCACAAACACTTTCCTAACTTTACCATTTTTATTCCTTGAAAGTTGAATCAATGTTCCTCTTTGTATTACTTGTCTCTATTATTGCCCGTTTCAGGTTCTTAAAATATATATAAAGAGGTTTAACTAATGTAGAACTTTAAATTATAATGAGATTAATATTTTTAATTAATTTCAAAATAATAAAATAAAGAGAAGATATGTCAATAAAGAATTTGGAAGTGAAGAGAAACCTAAGGCTAGAAAAAGAAGTGTATTAATCAGTCAGAAGAATTTTTATTAAAAAAAAAAAAGAAGATAAGAAGACTTAAAGTAGTACGTGTAGCAGTTTTTTTTATCAATTAAGAATTTTATCAACTTCTATATTTATCTTAAAAATCTTATTTCCAACGTATTTTAATTATACCTTTCCCAATTCTAAAATCTCTCACAACTCTACGTTAAAAAAGAAAATTATATGAATTATAAAATAAGTAGTTGATATGAGGTAAAAGAAGTTTAAGTAAAAATTAAATAGGAAAACACAAATTGCTACTTTATCCAAAAACAAAAAAAAAAGTTGATAAGAGCAAAATTTAGGATATATTTTATCAACTTAGAAATTATAGGAGAATAAAAATTATATATATTTTTAAAATCTAAAAATCTAAAAAAATTTCTACAATATGGTAAAACCACTTGGCGCAACCACGGTGTCTAAACCCAACTTTTATTATCTCTTTGTATTACTTGTCTCTATTATTGCCCGTTTCAGATTGTTTCGGGTTCTTAAAAAAAAAAATATATATATATATATATATATATATATATATATATAATAATTGTTACTTTTATATAAAATAATGAATTTAATTTAATTTTTTTAGAAATCTTTTTTTTTTTTTGATGAACTTTTTTAGAAATCTTAAATAAGGTGGGATTTAAAAAAATATTTATTTATAATCTTATATTCTTATTCACATTTTATATAAGATTTTTAACTTTTACTATTTACTTATGTCAATCTTGTAAATAAAGAAGAATATAGGATTATTTTTTAAGTAGGAAGCCTCTTCACGCTCAAAGACTAGGGGTGTCAATTCGGGTTAGCGTGTCGGGTTCGTGTCATGTCGAGGTAGGAGTATTCGACTAAATGGCTCAACCCTAACCCGACCCATTTAATAATCGTGTCATGATCCTTCAACCCTAACCCAACCTGTTAATAAGGCGGGTTGACTTGACCTAACCCATTTGACATGCTTAATAAATGAATCGTGTTGGATTGACATGAATGTAACATAACTCATTTCAACCTGCATAATATTAAATATAATATCCATCTAGAAATAACTTTTTTTACATCCTAAAAAAGTGGTGCATACACTTCAAATCTTCAACCCACATTCAAAATAATATAGTTCAACAAAAATATAACATTCATCTAGAAATAAGTTCTTTACACTCCAAAAAAGTGCATACACTTCAACGCAAATTCAAAAGAACAAAGTTTAACAAAAATAAAATGACATAGTTCAACAAAAATATAATATCCTTGGAACTCTCCAAATACTAAGTATCAATATTGAAAGAATTTGAGCAAATAGTAGACTAATCCTAACTATGACCATGATTATCATCCATAGATTCTTTGTTGATGTCCAAATTCATAACATCATCCACAAGCTTATCCAATTTCATTTGTGCAAGTTCTATGCCCAAAAAAAAAAAAAAAAAAATGTATTAATAGTTCTAAGGTCTGTAAAGTTTCAATTTCCAATTATATCCCTTGTAAATTTTTGTAATTACTCACTTTTCTTTTTAAATTTAAAATATATGTTGGATATAAAAGGTATTTGACAAATCTAAAATAAAATAAATATTTATTTGTTATACGAGTTAAACGGGTTGTGTTAAGTAGGTCATTTCGGGTTGATACAAATAAATTGACGTGTTAAACGTGTCTGTTGCGGGTTACACGGGTTGACCCGCTTATGACACGTTTCTTATCGTGGTCGCTTTAGTCGACCCGTTTATGACCCAAACTCATTAAGACCCAACCCTAACCCGGAAAAACACGTGTCGGGTTAGGTGGTCGTGTTCGCGGGTTGGGTTGAACATTGACACCCCTACTCAGCACGTCTTTTACTTTTACCATCAGATCTCTTTTTTCAATTTTCGCAACCAAATTTCTTCCTCACAGTCTCTCACCAAGGAAGCAATGCCAGGATCTCAAATTAATTCTTTCATACTTTTAGTCTCTCATCATTTGACCGTGAATCTGAGCCAGGGACGGGTCTCGCGTGGTGACAATGGCGGCGGCGCTGGTGTGGCCGTTTCCCGTTTGGGTATGCGACGCCGACAGTTGAGACAATGACGGGTCTGCGATGGATTTCTCTCGCGTGTGGCGGCGTGTGACTGGGTCTGCGATGGGTCTCTCTCTTTTTCTTTTCTTTTTCCTTCGTTTTCGCTTGTTGCTTTGCTCCGTTTGATTTCTTTTGCGGGGTTTTGTTTTTGTTTTTGTTTTTTTGTTTTTTACATTTTTTTTTTAGAGTTACATGGGCTGAGGGCTCTTGACTAGGCTGGCTGGCTAGGTCCATCCCTATGATTTTCAATATTAACTCTTTTGTTTTGGAAGCTTAGAATAGAACATGTGGGAAAATAACACTATGATTTTCAATAATGATATATTTTTTTTATTCTTCATTATGAATTTTATATTATATGATAAAGAAAGCAATCCTCTCAACAAAGTCTAAGGACAACCATTTAGCTTTGGTGGTTAGAAGTGGATGTTGCATTCAATGGAAGTTTCATAACTTAATTCTATAATATCCTTATCTTTTTCCTTAGTTTGATTGGAAAACAAACAGATGGATAGGTTCTTTTCTTTGATTGAGGAGATCTCTTATACTCGTGCATCTCTTGTGCAAGTTGTTTTGGCATCTAAAATTAATGCCTTGTTGTACAGGTTTCTTTTAATATTCTTTGTTTTTTGTTCATATATTTTTGTATTTTGATGCATCATACATATGTGTATATATGTTAGAAGGTTGGATAGTTTTGAGAAGAAATCTACGAGGAACCTGTTTATTTATCAGTTTGGTTTTTGAGAAAATGGAGTATCTTGTATTGCTTGAGAATGGTCTCGTTGTTTTGTTTACGATTGCTATCTCTTGGAAGCTTATTACATATATGTGGGGCTCCTTGAAGATGGAGAAGGAACCAATGAAAGTATTGGTCATCGGTGCTGCAGGCATGCTAGCTCAACCTGATAGTCTATTTGGTTTTTCTTGGTCATTGCTAGAAATATTTGATTGTCTTGTTATCATCATGAAACTCAATATTAGAAATTTGAATGCCTTTTATATTTTTATATATTTATTTTTGCTGAATTTCTGAAACAATCAACTAAATTTTCATTCAAATTGTCATGAACATGGCTCAATAGAGGTGCATGCTACCACGGACGTCACTGAAGCTTGTAAAGATGTCAATATTGCTATTATGCTTGGTGGATTCCCCGAAAGGAAGGTATGGAAAGGAAGGATATGATGTCTAAGAATGTGCCTATTTACAAGGAACAGGCTTCGACCTTGGAGGAGCATGTTGTTTCAGATTGCAAGGTGACCCCATAAATTCACTTGAGTTTGTAGATTTAAGATTTAGGGACACCCACATAGCCACGCTCGGTTTTATCAGTTCACATTTACATTGATTTGTATTTTTTGTATATATGGCTCCATTTACTTTAAAAATTAAAAGTCATGAAACTGGATGTTCTGAGATGTTTTGAAGTTTAAAAAGAGGTGACATATTGGTTCTATTGATGCTGATTGAATTCATTGGATAAGATTGATGCTAATGGATCTGAGACTTTTTTTTAGGATTTTAATTATTTATTTATTTTGTATTTAACAAAAATTTTTATGAGGTATTTCCTTTTCTTACTTGATTGTGAAGTAATTTCCCTTCCTTCTTTAATTTAATTTCACTACAAGAGACATGTTGATCTTACAATTTGTTGGAATTTTTACTTCCAATGCTTCGTGTTGAATACAAGCATATCTCTCTTACTTTGCTTGGTACTAACTCAAAGCAGTCTTTAAGTGTTGATTCTTGGGTTTTATCCCTCTCTCCACGTCTTGGCGTTGATTCATGGGTTTTATCCTGTTTGTTTTTATTTTACTTCCCAAAAACACATTCCCATTGAAAACTGGTCGTCCCGCTCCTACACCACCTATTACTAGATGCCCTCTAGGCCATGATTAAAATTAGTGAATCAATAAAACTAATGATCTTAGCATACTGTTCCATTATTATTAGCTTGTGATAATATGTCCCAGTACATTCCTTGTCTCACTATCATTTCCTGTCCATACTCGCAATCATTTCCTATCCATACTCTTTGGCATGGTCTCTTGCTTCTATTAGTTGTAATGGCTCTGTAGCATGCCTTTTGGCATGTCCTTTGACCATTACCTGCTTTGGTAATTGATACAATCTGAATGTCTATATCTTGGTTAATGTTACTATTTTAAGTTATATCTTGGAGGGACACTTGTGCTCAAATTAGTAATATTGCTAAGCTACCTAATCTAGAGTCCCTTTACATCATAAGAATAATTGATCGGACATTCTTTATATTGCATGAAATATAGTATTTCCCTAGAAAGAAAAATCTTTCACTCATCGGGAGCAAAGATGTTTGTCCTCTGTCCAGATTGAAGAAGTGTGTGTATCTGAATTACTAGTTCTCCACCCCCTCACTCACTCTAAAAATGGAAGAACAAGAAGCTGCCATGAAAATGCACCATTCAAGCAAATCCTTAATACTCTAAATATTTATGTTTGTTTCTTTTGATCCTCTCAAATCTTGTGTCTCTATGTGCTACCATTGACAACATAATTGTGCATTTTCGAGTCTAGTTTCCAACTTATTAATGAACATATTCAATGAAAGCCAGATTTCCTATCTGTCTGTTTCCAACATATTTATAACCAATCATATTGTCAGATTTATAACAATTACAAATGTTGAAAGATTGAAATCTTTAAAGAGTTTTTTTTTTTTTTTAATTTTATTTTATTTTTAATCTTCACTTTTACGCAGCTAATTTTTTGAATTAATATTGTTTCCCAAGTGTTTTCTTCTTTTTTTCTTCTCTCTCTTCTTTTTTTTTTTTTTTTTTTTTTGAGAAAAATATTGTTTCCTATGTTGATGCCCTTTCACTGCTTTATTATGCAGGTGCTAGTTGTTGCCAACCCCGCAAACACCAATGCTCTCATCTTGAAGGAATTTGCTCCTTCAATCCCAGAGAAAAACATCACGTGCCTGACATGACTTGATCATAATAGAGCATTAAGTCAAATAGTTGAGAGACTAAAGGTTTATGTTACTAATGTCAAGAACGTAATCATCCGGGGCAATCACTCTTCAACTCAATATCCATATGCCAATCATACGACTGTCACCACCACAAATGGGGAGGGACCAAATCAAAGAACTTGATATCTTGACGATCATTGGTATCTCAAAATATCCAACATGTTTATTTTTGCCACTTTCACATGTTTAAATTATTTGGAGACATAGGTTGATAAAGTACCTTTAAGTATTTAAATGGGAGGTAGAGCAGGCATAAGGTTCAATCCTCCAAATTTAGACCACCTACATACCATGATACTATTTGTCCTAAAAGATTAAGTTCTTAGGAAATGGTGAATTTAGTTATTTAACATTTTTTTTAAAATTATGGATTCTAGTAATTGTAGCTATCCCACCCCCCAGGATAACTAGCGATTGATCATCTATGAAGATAAAATTGCTCCGGTGAATTTATGGCTCTCCTTAGATTACCATGCTTCTTTTAAGCAATAGCTTGGGGTGCACTGTCAATTAGTACCTACATGCCATTTTCCTAAACCAGGGATCCCAATCTTTGGGGTGTAGGTGGTAACAATTTTTATACCTGAGTTTGTATTCATCAAAAAACAAACTTATTCTTAAATTTGTCTTGCACCCTGTTAGAGCATCCGCACTAGTTGGTGTAGACAGAAAAAGATGTGAAATTTACACATTTAAGCCCCAAAACTACTCACATCAGTCCTTCTATATTAGGACTTGGCTTTATATTTTTGAAAAGTTATTGAACTCCAAAGTTTTAGGTTGGTGTTGGGTACATTTGGGTGCATGTTGAATATTTAGGTTGCAACTCTTTGCAGAGTCTTCAACAACATAGTTATGTTGACCATCTTCACATCTTTATGCATCTTGTCAAGCTATTTACTTTGCTTCCCTTTCTGTTATTTATTTAGTTAAATTTTATTTCTCATAGGTTAAAAAACGAGTTCATCAACAATGTACAACAAAAGTGGGCGCAGCCATTATCAAGGCTCGAAAAGTATCAAGTGCATTGTCTATCGCAAGTGCTGCTTGTGATCATATGCGTGATTGGGTTCTCGGGACTCCCAAGGTTGATTATCTTTCATCTCAAATAGCATTTGATCATGTAGAACTTATTTGCTTTCACATTCTTTTTCTTCTTTTTATTTATTTATTTTTAATTATTATTATCTTTTGTAAATTTTCCTTTGGCTTTGTAATTCAAGGAATGTGGGTTTCCATGGAAGTGTATTTTGATGGTTCTTATGGGATCCCAAAGGATATTATTTACTCTTTTCCTGTTAAATGTGAGAAAGGAAAATGGTCAATTGTTAAGGGTAAGTTATGTGGCTTCTATATGTTGTAAATGTTACTTCTTCTTTCCTTAAGAGTTGATCTGCTAATGTTTCTGAAGCTACAAATCACTATAATCTACATAGAGGAATATATGCTATTTGTCAATTATGTCTTAGATTTAAATAATGGTTTCCGAGCAAAGGTAGTTGTTGAAGAGAGCAAGGATATATATATATATATATATATATTTGGAATATATGGACTATAAGTCTATAACAATGAAATGCACAAAGATCGAAACTCCCGATTCATGATGAGCAATCAACGATGATATAAAATGAGGGCTAAGAGTAATACAATCGAGGATTCATGAATGAATAGTTATAATTATGATAGCCTACTATACTTTTGTGTTAGCATTTAGCATGTTATATATTCCAAAATGCTGTGAAAAATGGTCCAAATGTTTTAATACTACTTGCACGAGACTATTTCAGTGCACTCAGTGTTTGGAACTTGCTTACACATTGGTAGGGCTCAAGATCGATGAGTTCTCAAGGGCAAAGATGTTTGCAACAGAAAAAGACCTCATTGACGAAAAAGAAGTGGCCCATTCATGCCTCAACTAATAATAAAACCATCTTCCCTGGAGAATAATGAAGAAGACTTGATAATACATGAAAAGACAAAAGGGATTTCCAATTTCCATCCTAACTTTATATACAAATTTTATCAGTCACTTATAAGTTTTGGAACAATGACAGAACCAGATGTATCCTGATTTATCTTATTTCATGTGTTGGCAAAAATGTAGACTAGTTCACCAAGCACCTCCCCAAATCCAATAATTAGTTCCATGTTATTACTCATATGTGTTCATTGACTTTATATTATTTCATAAGTCCTAAAAAAAACATCAAATTTATAAAGTATTAAAAAAAAAAAAATTATTATAGGTC
Organism: Quercus dentata; assembly: GCA_028216015.1. Classification (NCBI taxonomy): domain Eukaryota; kingdom Viridiplantae; phylum Streptophyta; class Magnoliopsida; order Fagales; family Fagaceae; genus Quercus; species Quercus dentata. The sequence continues at coordinate 35,411,713 of CP116447.1, forward strand.
ATACGACTAAGAATTTGAATTCACTTACCATTATGCTATAATATATGTACAATATTCTTCAAAACCATCTTACATAAAACATCACAATATTACCTATACATGACAACTTACTAATTGAATTAAACAAAAAACCATACATATAAACCCATAAATTAAATAAGACTTACTTATTAATAGAAGAAAACCCAGCCCATACCCAACAATTATATAATTACTAAAATACCCTTGACTATAGAATAACTAAATAAATATAAAAACCTAATTAACTACTGTGGATACCTATTCTTGGGCTTTGCCTGTAATGTTAAGCTTCCAAAGGAATTTGCCTTTTAATTGAAAACAATTCCAGGGCTACTCTGTTCATGTCCATTCTATCTATAGGAGATTGTGCTGAACATGCAAGTCCAATTTGAAAGACCGATATCAAGCATTCAGTCTGTCCACTTGTCCAGATCCTCCAACTTGAAACCATGTTATCATTTTCTCCTGCTTTGTTGAAAATTGAATGGTCCACAATCTCCATCACTCGTCCCGGCAATGCTAACTTAACAAAGTTGTGAAGGTTCAGGTCATCTTTGAATAGTTTATCGGTGGGTCTTCTTCCAGCTAACATCTCCAATAAGAGAATCCCAAAGCTGTACACATCCCCATTAGTTGAAAGTTGACTACCCATTCCATACTCTGCAAAAATTTAGAGCACTTACATACACTAAGAACAATTCTTACTCAATGCTATGAAACTAGTGATTTGGTGAAGATGTATATAAATATTCTATACGGGGCATCCTTGTTTTGATTATTGATGCATTCATTATACGTTAATTCTTTTACAATTGAGTGAAATCATCATACATTACCTGGAGCAACATATCCAACAGTTCCCTTAATCCTGCACGAGCTTAATTGATTAAGAAAAGCTTCCTTCCCAAATTTCGAAAGGAGTCTAGCCAAACCAAAATCACTTATATGAGCAATCATATCATCATCGAGAAGAATATTGCTTGGCTTTAGATCACAATGAATAATAGGAGTTTGGCGGTGATGATGAAGATAAAGCAAAGCCGAAGCCACGTCTATAGCAATGTTGATTCTTTGAAGAAGATTTAAACTTCTCAATTGCTTGAGCCCATCTTCGGATGTAACTCGCATCTCCAAGCTTCCATTTGGCATGAACTCATATACTAAAGCTTTAAAATCGGTGCCCTTAAAATCAATGCTCGAACAAGCAATCAGAATCTTAACGAGGTTTCGATGCCGGATGTTCCTTAAGGCTTCACATTCAGCAATGAAACTCTTGGAAGCTCCTTGCTTTTGAAGATTGAGTACCTTGACTGCAACATGTGTTTCATCCGGACCAAGTTTTCCTTTATAGACACTACCAAAATTACCTGAACCAATCAAATTCTCCAAAGAGAATCCATCAGGTTGCATTGTGTAATTCTTTATAAGAGATCTTTTGGTAGGAGGGTCCAAAGGTGGAATTGGAAAGGCTTTTTTCTTCGACTTTTCAAACCAGGAAAGAGCCATCAAAGAAAACAAGGTCAAGCAGAAAGCAGCTGCAATGCTTATTGCCAGTATCAATTTAAAAGCAAAATGCTTTTTGTGTTTCTTGGATCTTTGAATGGGGCATGCAGGCAAATGCAGCTCTTGGATCCCCCCACAAAGACCAGTGTTGCCTTTGACTTCAACCGCACTAGCATTTCCGAAGACCCCTTCTACAGGTACATCTCCCTCAAGATTGTTGACAGAAAGGTTTAAAGTTTGCAACATAGAAAAATTAACCATATAGCTTGGGATTTGGCCGGACAAGTTGTTATGGGAAAGATCAAGATATTGAATACCTTTTAACTTACTTAGGTTGGGAATGGTTCCTTCAAAGGAGTTGCCTTGCATATAAAGTGTTCCTAAGGCCAAACAGTCCCCTAGCTGGGCTGGAATCTCTTTGGAAAATTTGTTGTATGAAACGTCTAGTTCAACAAGAAGTTTCAGGTTTCCAAAATCTGGTGGTAAAAAACCGGTCAAGGAGTTATGAGACACATAAACCTGGACTAGAGGAAGGCCAAAAAGTTGCTCGAGTATGGTGCCATTTAATTTATTATGGCTAAGGACTACATCTTGCAGGTGGCTACACCTTCCAAGACTAGTGGGTATGCTCCCTTCTAAGTTGTTATTGAACAAGTGGAGAAGCAGTAATTGAGTCATGTTGCCAACGGAAGACGGGATCACCCCAGTCAATTTGTTTCCATCCAAGTACAAAGCATTCAAGTTTGTGAGCTTTCCTATTGAAGATGGAATATTCCCTGTTAACAAGTTATATTCCAGGTCAAGTTCAGTTAGGCTAACAAGGTTTGATATTCGTGTAGGTATGCTCCCACCAATAGAATTTTCACCTAGCCCGAGCCATAATAATTTGATTGAGAGGTTTGTTATGGAGTTAGGCAGCTCACCTCCAAGCTGGTTCTTGCGGACATCCAGAATTTTTAACTGGCTGCAATTGTTCAAAGAACTCAAAAAACTCAAATCATCAACTGAGTTATTTCCAAGAAGATTATAAGAAGCACCAAACCATTGAAGATTCTGTAGATTACCAAAACTCATAGGAATGGTTCCTGTAAATTGATTTTCTGGGATATCAAGATCTTGTAAGTCTGACACATTGGACAATGAAACTGGAATTGTTCCTATAAATTGGTTTTCTCCTATTAAAAGCATCTGCAGATTTTGAAGAGCAATGCCCAAGTCGGGGTTGAGGTTACTAGTGAAGTTGTTATCAGGCAAGGCAATACCAGTGAGCAATGATAAATTGTATAGGGAAGGTGGAAACACACCAGAAAGATAATTTCCTGATACAGTAAAAGATGTCAAGCTTTTCATTTGGGCTACTGTATTTGGGATTTCTCCCTCCAAATTGTTATGTAAAAACGTAAGAATTTTGAGTGAGGACAAGTTTCCCAGAGAAGGTGGGAACCTTCAACTTAGATGATTGTGGCTAAGAACTAGTATTTGAAGTTTTGACAAAAAGCCAAGTTCTAAAGGGATTCCTTGTACTAAATTGTTGTATCGGAGAGCAAGATACTGTAGGTTGAAACAGTGAGAAAGATTGACTGGAATTTCCCCTCCCAATATTGGATTTTGACTCAGGTTCAAATTTTGAAGCCTGGTCAAGTAACCAACTTCTGAGGGAATTCCACCATGGAAAGAGTTAGTTGCAAGGTTGAGGGATCGAAGGAAAGAAAGATTTCCAATGTGGGGTGATATGGTGCCTACCAACTTATTGTTTATTAGGTCCAAACCGATGACTCTTTGGTGTTTGTTGCCACAAGTGACCCCAACCCAGTGGCAGAAATGGAAAGATTCATTCCAAGAAGCCAGGACATTAAGAGGGCTATCTATGTGGGACTTGAATTCGAGCAGTGCAAGCTTATCAGTTTCGTTTGAAAGTGTGGTAGCTAAGGAAAATTTAGAGATGGATAAAGAGAGGAACAGAAGAAAGATGGCATGATAGGTTAGTGAGAAGAGTGGTCGTGTATTCATAAGCAGATGATCCATCTTCTAGGAAGAAATTAGCTTCTTCAGAGAGAGATACTGACATAGGCAGGAACTCTCACGCGAATATATAGAGAACAAACTTAACAATTTTCTCAAAATAAATAAATAGATAATATTTCTATTATTACTTTCTATTTACTATTTATTAACTCTATAATTTTTTACATATAAGAAATTCTCACGCGTAGGCCTGTTCAGGATTTGACCGTCACCGATGATGCTCGGAGAGGTGGTCGGCAAAGATCTAAGTATACCGGCGGCGGCGTGGCGTGGCGATCGGCGACCATTTTTCACTCCGATGAGAAACCGCACCGCACCTAAATATATATATATATATATATTTATTTATTTATTTATTTATTTATTTATATATGTAGTTACAATAGGTTTCAGACTTTCGGTAAGGAGGGAAGGATAAGGAAGAAGGGGAAACGGCGCAAGAGAGAATGAGATAAAGACGTAGGGTTTCTAAATTTTAACTCTACAATACCAAAATGACGCCGTTTGAGCTTGATATTAATTTTAATATCAGTTGTCGTTTTGGTATTAGATTAAAAAAAAAAAAAAAACTTGTAACGTTGTCGTTTTATAAACCCTAAATATTTTTATCCCCATCCCAATCAGTTTAGTCTTTCTTACCCAAGCATCTCCGCCTCTCCTCTCTCTCCCCTCCCTCTTGACCTCCGCCACTTCTTTGTCGGTCTGTCACCATTCTCTACTGCTTGAGGCTTTGTTCTTGGAGTTTCACCCTCTCCCCTCCCCCTTGTTCTATCAGGTTTGTTAATCTATTTTCCTTTGATAGTTTTGTTTCATCTTTTATGACTTAGGTTTAGAATTTTTTTGGTATATTTTTAGAGAGATTGTGAATTTGTGCATATTTTGTTTGTTTTCTTTCGTGTATTTTTTTTTCTTTGTGTGTGCAGAATATTTGGGTTATCTAATGATTATGTTGTGGTTTGGGAGTGCTAAATTCTGTGTTTGGATTATGAGAAAATTGAGGAATTCACCGAACTAACCGCACCGAACCGGTATCTTGCACCGCACCTTGTGCAGACCGGTTTTACTACTCCACTTTGGTGAGGTGCAGTCAAGCACTTGGGGAATAGTGAATGAGTTTTGCTCATATTAACTAGTAATTCAAGTATTGGGTGTAACTTGTTATTGGATATCAGCACATACAAATGAGACTACCACGGATATTTGATGAAAAAGTAAATTTGAGTGCACTATCATAAGCTAAGACTAAAGCATATTGTAGGTTTGGGAGTGAAAATAAGTGTATTTCTAGAGTTTTCTTAATTAATTAGATTGCCCTTCTTCAATCTTTGATCAAGTCAGTCACATCAAAGATTGTAATACAAATTTTATAATACATCTAATTTGTTTTATTGGACTAAATCCATGTGAATGAGTGAGACCATATATAGTGTCTCTTAAATTGGTGATTTGACTTTGGAAATTTACTGTTTAGATTAAGAGTGATACATTAAAGTTGACACATTTTTTTAATCTAAGGGAAAAAAAAATTAGAAAACCATGCAATAAAATAAATTTCTCATTTTATTAATTATAATTTGAATTTATATTTGGTAGGGAAAAAAATACATTGCTTTGGTCCTAGATATAATCTAAGAAAATATAGGGCTTTGATTTCTAGTTACGTTCTAACAAATGAAAATGGTGTAAAATTAGACGATAAATATGACTGTAAATAAACTATGTTGTTTATGAACAACTTGAGCTTAACTCAAGAAAAAGCTTGTTTATGTTCGTTTGTTTCGCAAACAAGACAAACGTAAGTTGAAGTTTAGTCTCGACTTTTGAATAATGTTAAGTTACGGAGTGGGAAGGTGTTAGACACCCACCTTGCTTGGTGAATTGGTCTTCTAGAATATGGTGGCCATGATCATGTCGTGCAATTACTATCCAAAGATGTCATAAGATTTTAATTTGTTACCTTTTTAAGACTTTATAATTTAATTTTTTTACTTTTAAAACTACAAGATTTAATTTGTTACACCTATAAACTACAAAGTTTAAAATGAGATATACAATATAACTCTTTTTTCTTTTCTTAAAAATGTAATATACCTTTTTATTTATTTTTTTATTTTTTTATCTTGCATATCTCTTTAAATTTTCCTTCTCTTCTGCTGAAGAACATAAACTTAAAAAAATTAAAAATAAAAATAATTAGCTGACAGTGGAAGTATGATTGTGATGTTTGGTTAAACTATTCCACTTCTTATTCATTAAACACTCCAAAAACCCTTATAGACCGAAAGTTTGGTGAATTGAACTCAGGACCTTTAGATTTAGATTAATCCAAGACCAATGAGCCCACTATCCAGATACCCACTTGGAGGTTCAAATACAATATTCAATCATGGTTATTAATCATTATCATAGGGCATTAGAACCATAAAAGGATTGGACGGGAGTGTCTTTGTTTAATCACTACTATTAATTATGGGAGTAGACACCAAATGTGCAAATCAATCAACACCAAATGTGCAAATCAATCAAACACATACTAGCATTTTCCTTAGAAATAGTAAACAAGAAAAATTTTTGTAGGGTCACATTGCCACTTATCCTATCCTGCTTGACAAAATGGACTTGTTCTCACTCTATGTAGGAAAATGGCATGAAGAGGTTTGGCCCATTCTCAAAACCAAGAACCCTCCAAGAACCATAAAAGGATTGGACGAGAGTGTCTCTGTTTGATCACTACTATTAATTATGGGAGTAGACCCCAGACGTGCAAATCAATCAAACACATATTAGCATTTTCCTTAGAAATAATAAACAAGATAAATATGTGTAGGGTTACATTGCCACTTATCCTATCCTACTTGACAAAATGGACTTATTCTCGCTCTATATAGGAAAATGGCATGAAGAGATTTGACCCATTCTCAAAATCAAGAACCCTCCAAGAACCATAAAAGGATTGGACAAGAGTGTCTTTGTTTGATCACTACTATTAATTATGGGAGTAGACCCCATACATGCAAATCAATCAAACGCATAGTGTCTCTGTTTGATCACTACTATTAATTATGGGATTAGACCCCGGACATGCAAATCAATCAAACGCATATTAGTATTTTCCTTAGAAATAGTAAACAAGATAAATAAATCAATCAAACACATATTAGCATTTTCCTTAGAAATAGTAAACAAGATAAATATGTGTAAGGTTACATTGCCACTTATCCTATCCCGCTTGACAAAATGGACTTTGTGCATATTTTTTAGAGAGATTGTGAATTTGTGCATATTTTGTTTGTTTTCTTTCGTGTATATATTTTTTTTTTTTTGGTGCAGAATATTTGGGTTATCTAATGATTATGTTGTGGTTTGGGAGTGTTGAATTCTGTGTTTGGATTTTGAGAAAATTGAGGAATTCACCGAACAGGTATCTTGCACCGCACCTTGTGTTTTACTACTCCACTGGTGAGGTGCAGTCAAGCACTTGGGGAAACCGCACCTTATAGGTGCAGTGCTAAAAACACTCTCATAATCGGCCGCACCGCACCATGTACAGGCCTCACGCGAATAGATAGTTAACTTAACAATTTTCTCAAAATAAATAAATAGATAATATTTCTATTATTACTTTCTACTTACTATTTATTAATTCTATAATTTTTTTATATAAGAAATTCATTGCTATATAATTTATAGTTTATAGTTTATATAATATATAATATTCTTAGGGCGTTAAGTGGTTATATATCTAAATTTATATCCATTGGAATAGTGAATGAGTTTTGCTCATATTAACTAGTAATTCAGTACAGGGTGGAACTTGTCGTTGGATATCAGCATATACAAATGAGACTACCATGGATATTTGATGAAAAAGTAAATTTGAGTGTACTATCATAAGCTAAGACTAAAGCATATTGTAGGTTTGGGCATGAAAATAAGTGTATTTCTAGAGTTTTCTTAATTAATTAGATTACCCTTCTTCAATCTTTGATCAAGTCAGTCACATCAAAGATTGTAATGCAAATTTTATAATACGTCTAATTTGCTTGGTGAATTGGTCTTCTAGGATATGGTGACCATGATCATGTCGTGCAATTACTATCCAAAGATGTCATAAGATTTTAATTTGTTACCTTTTAAGACTTTATAATTTAATTTTTTTACTTTTAAAACTACAAGATTTAATTTGTTACACCTATAAACTACAGAGTTTAAAATAATAGTTATGACTATTATAACTTTCAAAATTCTTTGATTTCTTTCTCATCCATACAATTACTAATTTCGAACACAAGGAATTACGAAATAGAATTAGAAAAAGGAAAAAAGAAAAAAGAAATATCTAAGAACACCCACAGCCACAGAGCTTTCATGAGGTTAGTCCTCTTTGATGAGTTAGGCCCCTTCTTGATGTTGAAAACCAGACTTCAAGTGTGTAATGATGAATGATAATTACAAACATTATCAAAGTTGAAAGTGGTATTGCCTGTGCGATGGTACCAAGTGTTGACTCTGAGGTCTTTATTGACGGTAGTGGCTGCTCCACCCAAGTCAAGACTATCAATATATTGATAATGCACCTAGACATAACTCTAAAAATTAGTCCAAATAATAATAAAAATAGTTCAAACAACAGCAACAAATAAATTAGACTAAACAGAATAAATGAACAAAATATTCAATAAAACTCATTGAAAAAAAAAAATCATTGAAATTAATAATCCATTAAACCCATTGTATTAAAATAATCTATAATTTCATTTTTTTTCCTAAAAAAAATTGATACCAAGAGAGAGATATTGTGGTAGTGAGTACTCCTAAGCTTTGCAATCGCTAAAGCTTTACTCTCCTCGATGGCTCGGCTTATCATCCGCTGCTCTCTCTATCTCTCATAATGATTAGACTCTTTAACTTTATTACTCTTATTTCAACATTCTTATTAATTCTCACTTAATCTCTTATTAGTAACTTTTTGCATTCATTTTGTCAGTAAAAGAAACTGTAAAATTTCATGTGCTTACAAGTTATTTATTATTTTTTTCTTTTAATGCTGAAATATTCAAGTTTTTTTTTTAGTAAATTTTAATGAATCCACTCTACAACTATTGGATTCAAAAATCTGAATTCGTTTGAAATAATTGAAATTCATAAGCACTAAAAAAGATTGCAAATTGTAAAATGAATTTGAATTAATCTTTGTCAAGCATATATCTAACAAAAATTAACGAACAGAACAAATTAAACGTTGGGAAGTAAGTTAAAAGTTAAAACGACAAATAAATTATCTCCAGTTATCTTTCTTATGTTTTGTTGTTTGTAGTTGGAAGTTTAGTCTGTTTTAGTCGAATAGTCTGTTGTAGTTGGTAGTCTAGCTCCAGTGTTTTGTTGTAATGACTGTTTAACCTGTGTGCTTTTTCCTTTATTTCAATAATTTAACTTCTCATGCAAAAAAAAAAAAAAAAAAAAAAACGACAAAAATACCCAAATCTAGGGCCAGTTTGGTTTGAGCAAAAAAGGTGTGTATTCTATATTCATTTTTAGTTTTTCATGGGACCCACCATTAAAAAACTTGTTTGACTTTATATTTATATTCAGTTTTCAATTTCAGTATCAAAAAAATATAGGATTTGAATACAAAAACTAAATACAACTTTTTGGTGTTTTCATTTTCTTGAAATTGAATACAGTGACATTTTCATAAAAAACCAAATCTATGGGTCCCTCTAACATTGATTTGTCCCATAAAAAAATACACTCTCTTTCAATTGTGATAAATTTTTAATTCAAATATATAAAGTGAAAAAAAAAAAAAAAAAAAAAAAACTAGACTAGAAAATAATGCCAAACATGAAATGGGTTGGGTAGAAAAAAATGAATATAAGATTTGAGAAACAAAAAAAGAGTTTAGAAAATAAAAAGAGAAAATGAATCCACCTCCAATAATAATCAAACAGGGCCCTAGTGATCGAGTTCTCATGAGTGCACACTATCTTATAAAATGGGAGTCAAATTATTAGTCAAGTCATCAACTCCATGAAGTAAAGTGGTTATCAACATTTGTTATTTTGCAAGAGAAAAGATGAGAGACTTGACAGAGCCACAACACGAATCTCTTTCTCTAGACTTGACTTGCAAGATATCTCATTCTGGAAACGACCATCTTAAAGATATATAGGACCACCTTGAATTTCCTGAGAGGTGTTTGGAAAATACACATCCTCTTGTAACCAGTTTGCATAAATTCAAAGTAGGGCTGTGTAAGGACCTGAACAACCGGACCCATCAGTGTTTCAATACAATCTCAAAAGGAGATTTTATTTTTTATTTTTATTTTTTGCTTTTCATGTCTATAGTATGAAATTATCTACACGTATATTAATATTTTTATTTAAAAGATAAAAACTAAATGAAAGAGAAACTTCAAATCAATTGTTACATGAAGATTTACTTCATTAATCATTTTATCAATTGAAAACCTAAAAAAAAAAAAAAATCATTAGTACTTTTGCATATCTAAAAGAAAATATAATGGATTTTAAATAAAGTTTTTATAATCTAAAAGTTTAAATAAACACTGTTATGCTGAATTAAGTTATATATAGTCTTTAAATTAGATAATTTTTATGGACTTCTTTAAATTAAATTTATAAATTTTATATAAATAAAAGTCTTGCGTGTCCTGTTTAGATAAGTAGATAACCCCAAATCACATACCTTGGTTGTTCATTTCCCATCTATGCACGGGAACCTACCTATTTGTGAGGTTAATTAAAATAATTTTATAAAATTTTAAATTGATTAAGAAACTACACCATTGCATGATTTGCTCTTGTATGACTTCAATTTGTGTTACAATTTAATGAAGAAGGTATTGCTTGAACGTCCAATTGCTTACAAAAAAATTGTTAGACAATTTCAGATATTGCAAAAAAATAATTCAAAAATTCAAATATTAAAACTTCTAAAAGACTAAAAAATATTAAAGAATTAGATAATTCACTGCTTAGAATTATTGAAAAAAAAAAAAAAAAATATATATGACTAAACAATAGAGAAATATAAAAGAAATATAAGTTACATTCAAAAGAATAATTTCAATTATTGCAAACTTTTTTATCGGTTCATGTATGAAAATTACTTTTTAAAAAATACATGAAAAACCATAAAATAAATTTTTTTTTTTAAACAAAGTAGAGGAGAAAAAAAATAACATAAAAAGAGCTCATACCTCTACTCGGCTTAAAAATATATATATATATATATATATTTATATATATATATATTGGTGTTTGCATTGCTTTTATAGTATTCATGATTAATCTCGCAAATTTGAAGATAAATTATCAACATTTTAGTTTGAGTTTAAGTTGGACTTGTCAGAGAGATAGAGTTTTATTCCTTATTAAGTTTGGATTAAACAAAAATAATTTTGTTTAAAAAAAATGGTAATGATGAGTTTGAGTTTAAGATGGATTTGTTAGAGAGATAAAGTTTTACTCCTTATTAAGTTTGGACTAAAAAAAATAATTTTATTTAAAAAATGATAATGATGAGTTTGAGTTTAAGATAGACTTGTTATAGAGATAGAGTTTTACTCTTGTTATGTTTGGACTAAATAAAATTAATTTTATTTAAATAAAATGATAATTTTATTTAAATATTGTGCTGACGTGGAAATTTAAACAATTTTTTTCCTCTTCTTACTGTTTGATTACACATTAGGATTGCAATCTACAAACCCTTGCGATGCATGAAAATGTTTTTTATAAAATCAAAAAAAAAAAAAAAAACAAATTCTTTATTGAAATTAGGAATATATTCTTAGACCCTTTCATAAACTAAAATAACATTTTTGGAATCGATATCATTGCCTAAGTTGATGCATTTTCATTATGTTTATTTTGCAGGTGTTAGTTGTTGCCAACCCAACAAACACTAATGCACTCATCTTAAAACAATTTGCTCCTTCAATCCCAAAGAAAAACATCACATGCCTAACACGACTTGATCACAACAGAGCTTTGGGCCAAATAGGCGACAAAGCTAAAGATTCATCTTAGTGATATCAAGAATGTAATCATATGGGGAAATCACTCTACAACTCAATATCCTGATGTCAATCATGCGACTTTCACTACCAGAAATGGAGAGAGACCGATCAGAGAGCATGTTGCTGATGATCATTGGTATCTCAACATATCCAACATGTTTATCTCATTACCACTTTCACATGTTTAAATTACTTGGAAACATAGGTTGATAAACTACTTTAAACTTTTCAAATGAGAGGTATAGTAACGTAGGGTTCAAATTCAGACCACATACCATGATAAATTACTACTTGTTCTAAAAGTTTAAAACTATTAGGAAATGGTAAATTTAATTATTTAATTATTGTTCTAGAATAACTTGTATCTAAGTCAAATACATAATTTTATCAACATTCAGGATTTTGGTAATTGTAGCAATCCCTTCCCCTCAAAATAAATAGTCATTGGTCATCTTTGAAGAGAAAATTGACCTAGTGAAATTATGTCTCTCCTTAGATTATCTTGCTTCTTTTAGGCAATAGCTTGGTGTCTTGTCAAGTAGTATCTACATGCCAATTACCTAACCTAGGGATCCCAATTTTTAGGGTGTAGGCGATAAAAATTTTTATACTTGAATTCGTACTTATCAAAAAAAAAAAAAAATTATATACTTCAATTTCTCTTGAGAATCCTATTAGGACTTGGCTTTGATATTGAAAAATTATTAAACAACAAAGTTTTAGGTTGGAGTGGGGTAAAGAAGTGTGCATGTTGAAATGTTAGGTTGCAACCCTTTGCGGGATCTTCAACAACCTAGTTATGTTGACAATATTCACATGAGAAAACATGCGGTCAGGAGCTGGCGTAAAGGCCGGTTTATGCCACCAATCAGTGTTTGCCACGTCATACATTTAATGAAAAACCCATACACCCTCTCACACACAATTATATTCCTCACACGCGTATTAGAGAGTAGACTCTATCAAACATGCCTAGACCTATTCCATCTACTCCTCTGCTCTTACCACCGGACTAGAGCTCCACCCCGCCGTTGGCGCCGCCGCACTCGTCGTTTTGGAGCTGGCACCACCGCACCTAACCTCAAGGTTTGTTTTGATTTCTGTTTATTGTTTGATTAGTTATTTTCCCAAACTTTGGGTTTTGAAATTTTGATGGGTTTGGGTTATTTTTTGGATATCAATCTATTCATATTGGTATGGTTTTTGTTGATTTAGTATGGATTTTGCTTCTTTTTTGTAGTATTTTCATGGGTTTTGATTGGATTCTTAAGTGGTAGGTTTAAACCTTAAAAAATCTGATTGTACCAAATGAGTTTGCTAGCTAAAAGAGTGCCGTTTCATGTAATTCTGAGCCTTAATGACAGAATTTGCTATTATCTGCTACCTTAAATGAAAAAGTAAATCATCTTGCCAAACTTAGTTTAGAGAATCCTGTTATGATTGGCTTTGATGACAAGAAGATACAGCCTGTATTATCATCTCAGATTTTTGGATCTTTGGGATTTGATGTGAATGATGAATTAGAACAACCTGATAAATTGACAAGCTCTCCAACTGCAGATTTTAGAGTTCCATCTCAATTAGTTCAGAGATATGTGAAAGGTTTATGCTGATATAAAGCTTGATTTTGTGAATCTTTAAGTGGCACTCTGTATCTTGCATCGGCTTCACATGAGAAGTACCCTGGAAAGCCTCAAGAGTTTAAAATATATTCTAATAGCACATTTCATATCCCTCATTAACGATGCTCACCAAGTAAACAATCCTATGTTTGATGTTTTCTAATGGCATTAGAAGATGCTATCTAATGATGTAATTCGGAAGGGTAATGTGGGCTTCAAAGAACAACTTAGAGGATGTTCTGAATCCATCTAGAATTTCAATTATTCTATAACTGCTTATATATGTCTTACACACACTTCTCATCATTGACCTATTCCAGCAAGCATGAATTAATGATCAATCTTTTTTGACAAATTTTACTTCTTTTCCCAGTCTGAAGTCTATGGAATCCAGCAGGATGGCTTACACCTCCAAGCAAGAAGTCAGAAGTATGACAAGGTTTGTCTTCTTCATAATTTATAAACTTCTACATTCAGATGTAGAACGTGAAGAAGGAAATAATTGTTGACTAGCTTGTTTTACATAGAAGAAGCAAGAAGCGCAAACTGAAACTCTCAAAAAAGTTCCGGATAGGTTCCTTCTATTAAATATCTTAATAGATGAGATTTGTAGTGCAAGGAAATAAAGATTTTATTTTATAAGATACATTTTCCTAAATTTTATAAAGCAAATGCATTCGGCATTCCATCCCTCACTCTTATTTCTGGAGCTAGAGTTTTTGCTTCTAGAGCAATTCTAGGTGTGCAACGCATCAATTTACTCACATGATGAATTGAAGTTGTTTCCCAAGTGTTTTCTTCTTCTTCTTTTTTTTTTTTTTTTTTTTTGAGAAAAATATTGTTTCCTACGTTGATGCCCTTTCACTGCTTTATTATGCAGGTGCTAGTTGTTGCCAACCCCGCAAACACCAATGCTCTCATCTTGAAAGAATTTGCTCCTTCAATCCCGGATAAAAACATCACGTGACTAACACGACTTGATCATAATAGAGCATTAAGTCAAATAGCCGAGAGACTAAAGGTTTATGTTACTGATGTCAAGAACGTAATCATCTGGGGCAATCACTCTTTAACTCAATATGCGGACGCCAATCATGTGACTGTCACCACCACAAATGGAGAGAGACCATTCAAAGAACTTGATACTGACGATCATTGGTATCTCTAAATATCCAACATGTTTATTTTTTGCCACTTTCATATGTTTAAATTATTTGGAGACATAGGTTGATAAAGTACCTTTAAGTATTTAAATGGGAGGTAGGGCGGGCATAAGGTTCAATCCTCCAAATTTAGACCACCTACATACCATGATACTATTTGTCCTAAAAGATTAAGTTCTTAGGAAATGGTGAATTTAGTTATTTAACATTTTTTTTTTAAATTATGGATTCTAGTAATTGTTGCTATCCCACCCCTCAAGATAAATAGTGATTGATCATCTATGAAGACAAAATTGCTCCAGTGAATTTATGGCTCTCCTTAGATTACCATGCTTCTTTTAAGCAATAGCTTGGGGTGCACTGTCAATTAGTACCTACATGCCATTTTCCTAACCCACGGATCCCAATATTTGCGGTGTAGGTGGTAACAATTTTTATACCTGAGTTTGTACTCATCAAAAAACAAACTTATTCTTAAATTTTTCTTGCACCCTGTTAGAGCATCTCGCACTTGATTGGTGTAAACAGAAAAAGATGAGAAATTTACACATTTAAGCCCCAAAACTACCCACATCAGTCCTTCTATATTTGGACCTGGCTTCATATTTTGAAAAGTTATTGAACTCCAAAGTCTTAGGTTGGTGTTGGGTACATTTGGGTGCATGTTGAATATTTAGGTTGCAACTCTTTGCAAGGTCTTCAACAACATAGTTATGTTGACCATCTTCACATCTCTATGCATCCTTGTCGGGCTATTTACTTTGCTTCCCTTTTTGTTATTTATTTATTTAAATTTTGTCTGTCATAGGTTAAAAAACGAGTTCATCAACACTGTACAGTGGCGTGGCGCAGCCATTATCAAAAGGCTTGGAAAGCATCAAGTGCATTGTCTGCCGCAAGTCTTGCTTGTGATCATATGCATGATTGGGTTCTCGGGACTCCCAAGGTTGATTTTCTTTCATCTCAAATAGCATTTGATCATGTAGAACTTATTTGTTTTCATATTCTTTTTTTTTTTTTAATTATTATTATCTTTTGTAAATTTTCCTTTGGCTTTGTAATTCAAGGAACGTGGGTTTCCATGGGAGTGTATTCTGATGGTTCTTATGGGATCCCAAAGGATATTATTTACTCTTTCCTGTTAAATGTGAGAAAGGAAAATGGTCAATTGTGAAGGGTAAGTTCTGTGGCTTCTATATGTTGTAAATGTTACTTCTTCTTTCCTTAAGAGTTGAACTGCTAATGTTTCTGAAGCTACAAATCACTATAATCTGCATAGAGGAATATATGTTGTTTGTCAATTATGTCTTAGATCTAAATAATGGTTTCAGAGCAAAGGTAGTTGTTGAAGAGAGCAAGGATATATATTTGGAATATATGGACTATTAAGTATATGACAACAAAATGCACAAAGCTCGAACTCCCGATTCTTCGATGAGCAATCAACGATGATATAAAACGAGGGCTAAGAGTAATACAATCGAGGATTCATGAATGAATAGTTATAATTATGATAGCCTACTATACTTTTGTGTTAGCAGTTACCATGTTATATATTCCAAAATGCTGTGAAAAATGGTCCAAATGTTTTAATACTACTTGCATGAGACTATTTCAATGCACTCAGTGTTTAGAACTTGCTTACGCATTGGCGGGGCTTAAGATCGATGAGTTCTCAAGGGCAAAGATGGATGCAACAGCAAAAGACCTCATTGACGAAAAAGAAGTGGCCCATTCATGCCTCAACTAACAATAAAACCATCTTCCCTGGAGAATAATGAAGAAGACTTGATAATACATGAAAAGAAAAAAGGGATTTCCAATTTCCATCCTAACTTTATGCACAAATTTTATCAGTCACTTATAAGCTTTGGAACAATGACAGAACAAGATGTGTCCTGATTTATCTTATTTCATGTGTTGGCAAAAATGTAGACTAGTTCACCAAGCACCTCCCCAAATCCAATAATTAGTTCCATGTTATTACTCATATGTGTTCATTGACTTTATATTATTTCATAAGTCCTAAAAAAACATCAAATTTATAAAGTATTAAAAAAAAAAAACTAAATTATTATAGGTCATACGACTAAGAATTCGAATTCACTTACCATTATGCTATAATATATGTACAATATTCTTCAAAACCATCTTACATAAAACATTACAATATATATTTTTTTTAGAAGAATATAAGCATAGTTTTATTAAAGATAGCAAACTAATTAAGACGAACTCGGATTGGAACACAGTGTCAAAACATTACAATATTATCTGTACATGACAACTTACTAATTGAATTAAACAAAAAACCATACATATAAACCCATAAATTAAATAAGACTTACTTATTAATAGAAGAAAACCCAGCCCATACCCAACAATTATATAATTACTAAAATACCCTTGACCATAGAATAACTAAATAAATATAAAACCTAATTAACTACTGTGGATACCTATTCTTGGGCTTTGCTTGTAACGTTAAGCTTCTGAAGGAATTTGCCTTTTAATTGAAAGCAATTCTATGGCTACTCTGTTCATGTCCATTCTGTCTATAGGAGATTGTGCTGAACATGCAAGTCCAATATGAAAGACCAATTTCAAGCATTGAGTCTGTCCACTTGTCCAGTCACTCCAACTTGAAACCATATTATCATTTTCTCCTACTTTGTTGAAAATTGAATGGTCCACAATCTCCATCACTCGTCCCGGCAATGCCAACTTAACAAAGTTGTGTAGGTTCGTGTCATCTTTGAATAGTTTATCGGTGGGTCTTCTTCCAGTTAACATCTCCAATAAGAGGATCCCAAAGCTGTACACATCCCCATTAGTTGAAATTTGACTACCCATTCCATACTCTGCAAAAATTTAGAGCACTTTCATACACTAAGAACAATTCTTACTCAATGCTATGAAACTAGTGATTTGGTGAAGATGTATATGAATATTCTATACGGGGCATCCCTGTTTTGATTATTGATGCATTCATTGTACGTTAATACTTTTACAATTGAGTGAAATCATGATACATTACCTGGAGCAGCATATCCAACAGTTCCCTTAATCCCCGCCGAGCTTAATTGATTAAGAAAAGCTTCCTTCCCAGATTTCGAAAGGAGTCTAGCCAAACCAAAATCACTTATATGAGCAATCATATCATCATCGAGAAGAATATTGCTTGGCTTTAGATCACAATGAATAATAGGGGTTTGGCGGTGATGATGAAGATAAAGCAAAGCCGAAGCCACGTCTATAGCAATGTTGATTCTTTGAAGAAGATTTAAACTGCTCAATTGCTTGAGCCTATCTTCGTGGATGTAACGCATCTCCAAGCTTCCATTTGGCATGAACTCATATACTAAAGCTTTAAATTCATTGCCCTTAAAATCAATACTCGAACAAGCAATCAGAATCTTAATGAGGTTTCGATGCCGGATGTTCCTTAAGGCTTCACATTCGGCAATGAAACTCTTAGAAGCTCCTTGCTTTTGAAGATTGAGTACCTTGACTCAAACATGTGTTTCATCTGGACCAAGTTTTCCTTTATAGACACTACCAAAATTACCTGAACCAATCAAATTCTCCAAAGAGAATCCATCGGTTGCATTGTGTAATTCTTTATAAGAGATCTTTGGGTAGGAGGGTCCAATGGTGGAAATGGAAAGGCTTTTTTTCTTTGACTTTTTCAACCAGGAAAGAGCCATCAAAGAAAACAATGTCAAGCGGAAAGCAGCTGCAATGCTTATTGCCAGTATCAATTTAAAAGCAAAATGCTTTTTGTGTTTCTTGGATCTTTGAATGGGGCATGCAGGCAAATGCAGCTCTTGGATCCCCCCACAAAGACCAGTGTTGCCTTTGACTTCAACTGCACTAGCATTTCTGAAGACCCCTTCTACAGGTACATCTCCCTCAAGATTGTTGAAAGACAGGTTTAAAGTTTGCAACATGGGAAAATTAGCCATATAGCTTGTGATTTGGCCGGACAAGTTGTTGTTGGAAAGATCAAGATATTGAATACCTTTTAACTTACTTAGGTCGGGAATGGTTCCTTCAAAGGAGTTGCCTTGCATATAAAGTATTTCTAAGGCCAAACAGTCCCCTAGTTGAGCTGGAATCTCTTTGGAAAATTTGTTGTATGAAACGTCTAGTGCAACAAGAAGTTTCAGGTTTCCAAAATCTAGTGGAAAAAAACCGGTCAAGGAGTTATGAGACACATCAAGTTCAACTAGAGGAAGGCCAAAAAGTTGCTCGGGTATGGTGCCATTTAATTTATTATGGGAAAGGTATGCCTCTTGCAGGTGGCTACACCTTCCAAGACTAGTGGGTATGCTCCCTTCTAAGCTGTTATTGGACAAGTCGAGATATAGTAATTGAGTCATGTTGCCAACGGAAGACGGGATCTCCCCAGTCAATTTGTTTCCATACAAGTAAAAAGCGTTCAAATATGTGAGCTTTCCAATTGAAGATGGAATATTCCCTGTTAACAAGTTAGATCCCAGGCCAAGTTTAGTTAGACTAACAAGATTTGATATTCGTGTAGGTATGCTCCCACCAATAGAATTGCCACCTAGCTGGAGCCATAATAATTGGATTGAGAGGTTTGTTATGGAGTTAGGCAGCTCACCTCCAAGCTGGTTGTGGCCGACATCCAGAAAGTTTAACTGGCTGCAATTGTTCAAAGAACTCAGAAAACTCAAATCATCAACTGAGTTATTTCCAAGAAGATTAGAAAAAGCACCAAACCATTGAAGATTTAGTAGATTACCAAAACTCATAGGAATGGTTCCTGTAAATTGATTTTCTGCAATATCAAGCTCTTGAATCTCTGACACATTGGACAATGAAATTGGAAATGTTCCTGTAAATTGGTTTACTCCTATCCTAAGTATCTGCAGATTTTGAAGAGCAATGCCCAAGTCGGGGTTGAGGTTACCAGTGAAGTTGTTATAACTCAAAGCAATCAATGTGAGCAATGATAAATTGTATAGGGAAGGTGGAAACACACCAGAAAGATGATTTTCTTCTACAATAAAAGACGTCAAGCTTTTCATTTGGGCTACTGTATTTGGGATTTCTCCCTCCAAATTGTTATATGCAAACGAAAGATTTTGGAGAGAGGACAAGTTCCCCAGAGAAGGTGGGAACCTTCCACTTAGATGATTTTTGTGAAGAATTAGTACCTGAAGTTTTGACAAAAAACCAAGTTCTGAAGGGATTCCTTGTACTAAATCGTTGTACCCGAGATCAAGATACTGTAGGTTGGAACAGTGAGAAAGATTGATTGGAATTTCCCCTCCCAATATTGGATTATGACTCAGTTTCAAAGTTCGAAGCCTGGTCAAGTAACCAACTTCTGAGGGAATTCCACCATGGAAAGAGTTATTTGCAAGGTTGAGGGATTGAAGGAGCGAAAGATTTCCAATGTGGGGTGATATGGTGCCTACCAACTTATTGTTTTTTAGGTCCAAACCGATGACTCTTTGGTGTTTGTTGCCACAAGTGACCCCAACCCAATGGCAGAAATGGAAAGAGCCATTCCAAGAAGCCAGGACATTAAGAGGGCTATCTATGTGGGACTTGAATTCGAGCAGTGCAAGTTTATCAGTTTCGTTTGAAAGTGTGGTAGCTAAGGAAAATTTAGAGATGGATAAAGAGAGGAACAGAAGAAAGATGGCATGGTAGGTTAGTGGGAAGAGTGGTTGTGTATTCATGAGTAGATGATCCATCTTGTAGGAAGAAATTAGCTTCTTCAGAGAGAGATACTGACATAGGCAGGAACTGACCGGTGTGTGTATATTTATATTTATAGGTGAGAGTTTGAGAGAGGTAAGGAAGGAAGGATGAGGAAGAAGGCATTAAAGATAAACATTTTAATAATTTATTACTAACACAACATGCCGGCACATTCAAATATGTTACCATGTAGATTTTGTTTGAATATAAACTTAAATATTCATTTTCAAAATAACTAAAAATTAATCCAAACTAAGATCAACATAAATTGTAAGGGGAAAAGAGGAGACTTAAAAAAAATAAGACTAAAACGTATCAACACAAAGTAGAATTATAAATAAATAAATAAAATTTCATCAACTTGAGGGTTAAGAAACAATAAAAAATTCAGCAAAAGAAAGAAAAAAAAAATGTGAAAGAGAGAGTATTCACCTCTTTTTTTTTTTTTTTTTTTTAAGCTCTTAGACGGAATTGAGAAGCTACAGTGATAAAGTTGTTCGTATTTTCTCTCTATGTGGAAAATGCAGAATGTGTAGGACACCCTCGGTGGAAAATTGCATGGAGGAAAGTTCGTGGAAGAGGGATCTTTGATCAAATCAATTGATGTGAAGATTTTCTCTCCTTGTGGAAAATGCAGGACGTGTAGGACACCTTGCCACCCTCGGTTGAAAATGGCATTGAGGAAAGTTTATGGAAGAGGGATCTTTGATCAAATCAATTGACTTGAAGTTTTTCTCTCCTTGGAGATAGGTAAATAGTGGCCAAGAGCCTTGCAGGGTTTCTCTGTAGACATAAGCCATCATGCTAAATTATGTAATCCTTGTGTGTTATTGTATTACTATTTTATGCCTCCGTTTTCACATCTATATTAGCATATTTAACATAATAATTATGAAGATTATTTAAATATGCATTGGTTGCCAATGCATGACTGATATTTGCTATTTGGTTATTATTTACTATAATTAAAAGCTCAAGCATGACTCATTAATAAACAAACAAATATGAATGGACATTTTATCAAGTCAAGCCTAAGCTTTTTATGAATAGCTTAGTTCATTTAGAGACCTATGCTTTTATAGGCTTGGGACTAGGCCATTGTGCTGCCTATAGTACCACAATCACTCCTATTGGCCACATGCCCACCCACTTCTTTCAATTTTTGGGATATCATAGTGAATATACCAATATCAATTGCAACGTGACCAATCCATTATTGAGAGAAACAGCTGAAGACTCGGTGCATCATCGAGATGGACAGGTCTTCGTGGTCCCGTCATTTTTATTTGCATAGCCATCGAGAAAGACTAAAAATGGCTTGAACCAGTGTTTGGATGACAAAGAAGTTAAGGGTAGTTGGCTTGCAGTACTCAATCACGAGTGCGGAATTTTGGCATAGAAAACATAGAACCATTGAAAAAATGACGGGATTAAGTTACACCTAACTCTTAATATCGCATAACTTAATAATTATTGTTATTTTTATTTGGCTAAAGTTGTTTTTAGCTTTTAGACTCAGCTTTTAGCTTTTAAGGGAGTTTAATTCTCTTTAAAAAAAATTTCAAACGTGAGACAATTTTTGTTAAAATAGTTTTAAGGGCCTTCAAGCTCTTTTATGATATATTGTACTAATGCATATCGGATAACTTTGTTATCATGTATTTTGGATTGTTAAGTAAAAGAGCATTGTAGGTGGTCAACAATTGTTTTTTTAATATATTGATAATTGTGGATAAAGGGATTAAATTTTGGAAATCTTCGTCTCCATTGAAAATAATAAGAAGTACCAATTAACTTATGATGCTCTTGGCATAGATCAACAAATTATTCCATTATTTTTAGCCAACTTCGTTTATCTCCTTGAAAGGTGATACTGCCATAGATATTATCAAAATTTACCTGAATACTTTTCTGTGTAACACCTTTGGTCATCTTCTCGAAGGAATTTTCCCACAACTTTATGTGCAACCGTTTATTAATTCTCTTCTATGGTTAAAATTATGCATCAAGCTTAAAAGAGTTTAATCTATTTTGGGTATATATGCAGTTGGCGAAATCTGTCTTGGCATCATACATTCCCACAATCAATTCAAACTTGTCAGAACAAAATAACAAAAAATAAAAAAACAGAAAGAAAAGGGTCCTGGATGAGCAATTTGCTTTTTAGTGAATCCCCATTTTCAAAAGCACCTAGTCCAGCTTATTATTGTTGAAAGCTTTTGCAAGTGAAGTCTATTAAATCAGAAAAATTTGAAATTTTAGTAGCCAAAGACTTGGGCCAACATCGAGATGGACAGGTCTTTGGGTGTAGGATTTTTCTCCCTTGCCTGGAGGATTCCAAAATAGACTTTGGGTTGCCTAATTGAAAGCAAGCTGGTGGAATTGATAGGTGTCTAATGACTCTAATCCTATCAAGATGTTTTGTAGGAAATCAGAGCAAACCAATACATGAATTATGGATAACAAGGATAGGTAATCTTGTCCATATCCAGCCCTCTCCGCCATAAGTCCTTTCCTTTCGTCCTTATGATGGATATATGTGTAGAGCCTAATTTATTGTGTGGCTTTATCTCAAATGGTCATAGAAAACGGAATTAAAGAATACCATTTTTTTTTTTTTTACAAATAATACAATAGTTGACATTGACTTAGGCTTGTGTAAACAAATATGATTATTTCTCTCATTGTGATAGCATTAAGTAAACCCAAGTATTAGTTAATAAATAAAATAATATTTTTTTATCAAAAAAAAGAAAAAAAGAAATGCTATGTCTACAATATTTTTCACAATAAATCTTAAGTATCAGGTTGCTACTAGTTGTTTTTGCTAGGTGAAAAAGTAATTTTAGTGGTAAGTTCAAATTACCATTCTCTACTTCTTGATGCTTTGTTCTATTAGGTTTGTTAATCTATTTTCCTGTGATAGTTTTGTTTCATCTTTTATGACTTAGGTTTAGTTTATTTATTATTATTATTATTTTTTTTTTTTTGTGATTTGAAATGGTATATTTTTTAGAGAGATTGTGAATTTGTGCATATTTTGTTTGTTTTCTTTCGTGTATGGTTTTTTTTTTTTTTTTTTGTGCGGAATATTTGGGTTGCCTAATGATTATGTTGTGGTTTGGGAGTGTTAAATTCTGTGTTTTACTACTCCACTTTGGTGAGGTGCGGTCAAGCACTTGGGGAAACCGCACCTCATAACCGGCCGCACCTTATAGGTGCAGTGCTAAAAACACTCTCATAATCGGCCGCACTGTGTACGTGCCTCACGCGAGTAGATAGAGAAAAAAAAACTTAACAATTTTCTCAAAATAAATAAATAGATAATATTTCTGTTATTACTTTCTATTTACTATTTATTAATTCTATAATTTTTTTATATAAGAAATACATTGCTATATAATTTATAGTTTATATAATATATAATATTCTTAGGGCGTTAAGTGGTTATATATCTAAATTTATATTCATTGGAATAGTGAATGAGTTTTGCTCATATTAACTAGTAATTCAATACTAGGTGTAACTTGTAATTGGATATCGGCACATACGAATGAGACTACCACGGATAATTGATGAAAAAGTAAATTTGAGTGCACTATCATAAGCAAAGACTAAAGCATATTGTAGGTTTGGGAGTGAAAATAAGTGTATTTCTAGAGTTTTCTTAATTAATTAGATTACCTTTCTTCAATCTTTGATCAAGTCACTCACATCAAAGATTGTAATACAAATTTTATAACACGTCTAATTTGTTTTATTGGACTAAATCCATGTGAATAAGTGAGACCATATATAGTGTCTCTTAAAATGGTGATTTAACTTTGGAAATTTACTGTTTAAATTAAGAGTTGTACATTAAAGTTGACACATCAATCAATCAATCATCAAAAAAAAAAAATATATATATATATATATATATATAAAAGTATAGATCTCATGTAAGAAAGCATAAGGTTCTACCAAGTGGCACATTATATGAAGTCATTCTCATTTTGACTTCCACCTCATCTAAATTTAGCATTTATGTCAAACTATTATGTAATGGTAAATGCATTTATTCAGACGTATTAATAAAATTCAAAGAATCTGTATACATTTTTAACTTTACATTTTTTGAATTGATAAGGATGGATTTAAAAAGTCATGGGAAATGTAGGAATAAAATTCAAAGAATTTGTATTCATTTATAACTTTACTTACGTTGAATTGATACGGATGAATCTAAAAAGTCATGGGAAAGGTAGGAATCAAAAAAAAATTTCAATTTTTTACATAAGACTAACTTTAATGCATAATTGCAAGAGTCAAATTCAATGAATTGAATAAATATTATTTGTCTCCATATCTATATATATATATATATATATATATATATATATTGATGCGAGACCTCATGTGGGAAAGTATAAGGTTCTGCCAAGTGGCACATTATATGACATCCTCCTCATTTAGACTTTCACCTTATCTAAATTTAGCATTTATGTCAAATTATTAAGTAATGGCAAATACATTTATTTCAATGTATTAATAAAATTCAAAGAATTTGTAAGTTTTTTACGCTTTTAATATACGTAAATTTTTTTGCCAATTAGATGCTATTTATTATATGATTTATAAACTTATTTTTTATTCATAATTTTAGGTTATAAAAACTTAAAATTTAAACAACCAATTGATGACATAGCTATTGATTATTGATCTTATCAAAATTTTGCATGCATAGAGAATATAAGAAGAAAATGAATCCAATGATGGATTTATCAAAATTTACATCCAATAAAAATATATTGAATGAAATAGTAGCCAAACTTTGTAGAATGTGATATATTGCTAAGAATGGGTCTGTGATTGCTTTTTTTTTTTTTTTTATGTTGGCTGGTTGGGTCCGAGGTATATTGTTGCGATGTTATATAATT
Organism: Quercus dentata; assembly: GCA_028216015.1. Taxonomy (NCBI): domain Eukaryota; kingdom Viridiplantae; phylum Streptophyta; class Magnoliopsida; order Fagales; family Fagaceae; genus Quercus; species Quercus dentata. Next base: position 35,436,749 of record CP116447.1, read on the forward strand.
TACGTATTTATTGTTCATGAAATTTGTTATTGAATGATATACAATAATATTTGTAGTGATTGTGGTTGTGTTTTGTATTATGTAATAAAATCAACATGGATTTTTCCTATTCCTTTTATGTCGTAGTGTTAAAACAAAAAAACATTTGTTGTTTTCCTAATGTTTCCTCACATTCTCAATAAAACCTTCTCTTAACAGTATTTTAACAATGTTTTCAGTGATGTTAGTAGATGGTATTCAAACTGTTCCCTTTCTATTCATTTAGATTGCGTATAGAAGTTATTATATCAGCAATAGTGTCTTTATCCATGATAAATTGAAAATTGTTACCCCGAACTTTGATATAATCAACATGCTTTTTCTTTCTATTTTATGAATTGTTAAAGATATATGTGTGACACAAAATAAGTTTTCCATTTCCATTAAAATTTTTTGATTGAAAGAAAAGAAGACCCATGATTAGTCCAAGTCTTCCACTTAAGCAATGAAAACTAATCCTCACCCATTAATAAAAGTCTTCCAATTCCATTAAAATTTTTTGATTGAAAGAAAAGAAGACCCATTATTAGTCCAAGTCTCCCACTCAAGCAATGAAAACTGATCCTCACCCATTAATAAAAAAAGTTTTCCATTTCCATTAAAAATTTTTAATTGAAAGAAAAGAAGACCCATGATTAGTCCAAGTCTCCCACTCAAGTAATGAAAACTGATCCTCACCCATTAATAAAAGTCTTCCATTTCCATTAAAAAATTTTGATTGAAAGAAAAGAAGGCCCATTATTAGTCCAAGTTTCCCACTCAAGCAATGAAAACTGATCCTCACCCATTAATAAAAGTCTTTCATTTCCATTAAAAAATTTTGATTGAAAGAAAAGAAGACCCATGATTAGTCCAAGTCTCCCACTCAAGCAATGAAAACTGATCCTCACTCATTAATTTGTCTTCCATTTCCATTAAAAATTTTTGATTGAAAGAAAAGAAGACCCATTATTAGTCCAAGTCTCCCACTCAAGCAATGAAAACTGATCCTCACCTAATATATATACTAGCTTTTAAACCCGTGCAAATGCACGGGAATTACATAAGTAAATGTATTTTTGGGTTCTTGGAAAAAACAAATACATCTATTTTCAACAAAATAGAAATAAAAATAAAGAAAATTTTTTAAGAGTCTACAAATAAATTTCTGTATGTAAAAATAATTAGAATCCGAGAAAGCAAATATATTCAAATAATTTTAGGTAAATATTGGAGAAACATTTTGTTTCAAAAGTCGTACTTAAATAAATTTAATTAAATAAGTATGTAGCTAATGCAATTGAATTTATAAATTTTAAAAAATAACACTTGGTATGAATTTAAAATTTAAAATGTATATAACACTTAGTATGCTATCCATAAAAATATGTGTTGTCTTACAAATGGATTTTCTTTTAAGCCTATTCTAAACAACTAAAACTATAACGTCCACTATGATGGAGAGAAATATTTCTAGCAATTGAAAAAAAAAAAATCCAGCTAAAGAGAATGGTGTGATCATCCTTCCTTGGAAGCAAATTGGTGGAGAAGCAAGATAGTTGTCCATTTCACATCCTTCATCCTAATGCTTCTTCACTAAAGAAATTGAACCCATAAATCTAAGTTTAACAGGAAAAAAAATCAAAGAGATTTAGACATCAAATTTAGCACTAACTTTGATAAGACAATTTTAATTATAAAAATACAAACCAACCTCAAGAATATCTCATCATCTCCCAATCTAAATAAAACTTGCTTAATTTAATGTGCATGATAGTGGATGACAAGCCTTGTTTGGATTTTGTTAACTCGATTAACAAAACTGAGTTTTGTTAACTCATAATCCAAAATCACCGGGCCCCACAGGTAGGGATGCTTGTTTGGCTTATTATTGTGTTGTTAACTCAATTAACAAAATTGAGTTTTTTGAGAGTATTACCAACTTCGGAAACAAGGGAAGCTTGTTTTCAAGTTATGAGTTATGGGATATCAGTGGCAATTTCATAATTCTTCAGCACAAATGGGTCCCATTGCTAGTGTCCCATCCCATCCTTGCGCAGCTCAAACGAGTCTTTTTGCCTTTACTCTCTACTTCTCTCTTCTCCGTTTCCTTACTCTTCTCTCTATTCTCATTGTTTTTCTCTAATCTATCTCCTCTTGTCTGTGGTGGCGTTTCAATGGTGGAGTTGGGTATTGATGTGTGGTGTTTCGGTGGTGGAGTTGAATCGATGGCTGGAGTTGAATCGGTGGTCGGCGTTTTGGTGGTGGGTCTCGTCTATAGGTCTGTTTCAGCGAGGGTGGGTCTCGTCTATGGGTTTGGGTCGTGGCCGTGGGTTTCAAATCGAGTTTCAAGTTGTGGGTTTTCGATGGGCATGGGCCATGAGTTTGATTGTGGTCATATTTGGTTTGCGATTTGAGAAGTGACTATGATTGTGGTGGTCACTAGTGTGGGTTTGGTATTTGGTTTGCGATTTTAGAAGTGGGTGTGATTATGGTGGTGTGATGGTGTCTGTAAGTTTTGGTTTGGCCGTGGGTTTGGGGTTTGGTGCGTTGGATTGATTCGGTGGTTGTTTAGTGGTTTGTACTGGCTGTGGGTTTCTGATGGGTTTGTGGTGAAATCTGTCATCAACAAAATTGTTTGTCTTTGTTTCAAAGAAAATAAAGAAATTATTTTGATGTTTTTTGTGTGATGTTTTTTTTTTTTTTTTGTAAGAACAGAGTAGTAATGAGGAGAAATTATTTTGTACTTCTCCTTTATTATTTTCTCACCAACCAAACAATAGGGAAAAATAATGGCAAAGAGGGAACGGGAAATGAGAAATAGGAGCATTTTGAGTGATGAGTGATGAGTGACGAAAATTGAGTGAGAAGTAACGAGTGATGAAAAAAAAAAAACCAAACAGGGCCAAAATCTTTGGTTTACGCAATGGTAAAAGACTAATAATTCCATAATGACATAAGATATGTCATATTAAACTTTACCTTGAAACTACCCAACTACTCATCTAAACCCTATTTTTCACTAACAAAATAAACATTTCCAAGATGCATGATATTAAGAAAAAGTATGCAATCGTTTCCTTATCTTGCATAGACAATAGAAGTACCTTTAAAATTCAAATGTAAATATAATGTAAAGTGAAAAGTTCATCCTAGCAATATACTTTTTTTCTTCTAAAATCAATTTCACACCATCCTCATGATCATGATTATCATCAAATCAACATTGTAATTCAAGATAAATAATGAAATAACTTATCTTTGGTTCCCCACCCCCCCCCCCCCCAACAAAAGGGAAAACATATATTGTATTGCAAATAATATTAAATAATTACATCAACGACAGGTTATTGTTTGGACAAAAAATGGAGCTTTTTCCATCCTATAGCTCGGTGTTCTGCATGATTCTACTTGAAAACAATGAAAATCAAATAATTAATTCAATTCCTCAATGAATTTGTTTGACTGTCAAATGTATATTCAGCTATATATAATAAAACCTTGAACTAAAACTGAACAACATAAACTTACATTTCAAAAAGGTAGATTTCTGAATCTAATTCTTCTCAACTACCTTACCACTTACGAATCATTTCACCACTCCCTCCCAAATTATGAAGCATTTAAAACTTCTCCTAGAGTCCTAATATTCTAGTTAGGAATCCCAAATAGAAAAACATATGCAAAATTGGGCCTAACACAACTATTTAGCCTACTTAGCTGAGACATTCATCCAATTTTGATAATCCCTAAAATAGGTTATTAAAAAACCAAATACCAAACCCACGAATTTTCATATTTTTTCTGCCCTTCTCACCATACACGCATCATTCACAACACAGACTTGAGAACATTCACCCTTTCCTTAGAAATAGTAAACAAGATAAATATGTGTAGGGTTATATTGCCACTTATCCTATCTTGCTTGACAAAATGGACTTGTTCTCGCTCTATATAAGAAAATAGCATAAAGAGATTTGACCCATTCTCAAAACCAAGAACCCTCCAAGAACCATAAAAGGATAGGACAGTAGTGTCTCTGTTTGATCACTACTATTAATTATGGGAGTAGACCCCAGATGTGCAAATCAATCAAACACATATTAGCATTTTCCTTAGAAATAGTAAACAAGATAAATATCTACAGGGTTACATTGCCACTTATCCTATCCTACTTGACAAAATTGACTCAGTTCTCACTCTATATAGGAAAATGACATGAAGAGATTTGGCCCATTCTTACCAAGAACCCTCTTTGCCAATAGCAATCAACTTCATAAACATCCCCCATATATGTTGACTTTTTGCATTTTTACAAAGACAAAACTCTGGGAGTAACACAATCTAATGACTGTGAAGGCAATTTATTATATGCTTACTGATTGGATTAGTATTTAATGAGCTTTGAATCGGCTAGCGGGGCTCAAATCACATAACTAATAACTAACACTACTTCGTAAACCCATCCAATAACTACTCGTGGATCAGTAGAGGCAATTTATTGTATGCTTACTGATTGGATTAGTATTTAATGAGCTTTGAACCCGACTGTGATAATCACATAACTAATTACTAACAACTACTTCGTAGACCCACCCTAGAACTACTGGCTCCCTGATATCTCTTTTTATTGGTAACAAATAAATTGCATGGACAAGAACAATGTGCTCCTATATTTTATTTCCATGATCAAGATTCATATATAAATAAAAAAAATAATTAATAAATAAATAAAAAAACCATGTTAACACTTATTAATACCCATTTTTGCTTATATGGACCCGAGGCCCAAGGCTGGAAAAGCCCAAACCAGCCCAAAAAATAGACTAATAAGTGAAAAAGAAAGGCAATTGGGCTATGCCCCACAAGCCCGGGAAGTAAGCAAGCTTGGCCCAAACAAAAGCCCCAAGAAAGAAAATACCCATGAGGAACAAGAGCTACAACGCCCACTTTACGATATGGGCGGTGTATAGGAGAATGCCACAAAGGGATGGCCCTCCTTAAAGAATAAGAATGGGCCTTAAAAATGCCCAACAAAGAAAGAATAGGGTAAAGGTCCAATAGGCCGGCCTAGCGAAAACTTATGGGAAGCAAGAAATGAGGACATCAAGAGCCAATGGGCTCAACCCGGAAAAAGTAGCCAGCCTAATGAGCCCACATCATCTCTATACAAAAGAAACACGGGTGAGAAAACTCTAGACTTAGGTTGCGTTTGGATTGGGATGAAAACTTCCACGGCTGCGTTTTTGGATCTGCGTTTTTGTTTTTTTTTTTTTTTTTTTTCACGCGTTTTTGGAGTATTGCGATTCTTGTTGTAAAAGTGCATAATGAAAAAGTGCAATTTTAAAAAGTTGAGTGTTTGGTAAAATTTGTTAAAAAGTGCTTTTTGAAAAAGCTGAGTGTTTGGCTAGCACTTATAAAAGTAGAGATTTGAGTTATAAATTACCAAAAAGGACAAGATATATATATATAAGTGAATTTTTTGTTTTAATTATCTCTCTTAATGCAAGTTATGGACACAACATTTTTACAAAAATTTCACAATAAAGTCTATATGACAAGTTGTTAATGGTAGATAAGAAAAATAATAATGTCATTAGTAGGTTCAAATGAGAACCAAGAACAAATTACTCGTGTAAAATTTATTATGAGAAGTGTTACGTTCACAACATTTTTCGCAATATTTTCACAACAAAATTTATGTGGAAAGTTGTTACTAGTTCTAATTTGAACCCATAACTGAAATTATTTTTTTACTAACCAATATTAATTAATAACAATCATTTTTAAAATTTATTGTGAAAATATTACAATAGCATTTCTCAATTAGGATTTTTATTTTTTTATTATTTTTCCTTTTTTCCATTTCACTTTCAACCATACATTTTATTTCTTTTTCTTTTCTTTTATTTCTTTTTTTCTCCTCCACACATTGTCCACTATCTCTACCCCTCTTTTACTCTCCTTTTCTCCCTCATTCTCCCTCGTTCATCAGAACGTTCCAGGAGCTCTTTCTTTCTCCAGCTCCCTCTCTCTCTTTTTTTTTTTTTTTTTTTTTTTTTTTTTTTTTTTTTTTTACTTGATTCCAAAACTCTCTTTGTGATAAGAAAATTTTCCTTTTCTCCCTCATTCAATAACATTCCAGGGAGCTCTCATCTTCGTCTTGTTGCTCATCTTCGTCCCCAACCCAAATCCGGATGGGTTAGTTGGCTTCATCCTTTGTCTTTTTTTTTTTTTTCTTTTTTTGCTTTTATTGTTATGATTTGATTAATTTTAAAACTGTGTTTTTGAGTTTGTATTCTCGTAATCTGATTCTGCTTGAGTTTAGAGATGTTTAAGAGAAAAAATTGTTTATTGTTATGATTTCTAGTGTTTGTTCTGTGTTTGTTCATGGGTATTTCTGTAATTTCATCATTAGCAATGGTAACCCATCAAAACGCGCAGTGCGCGTTTTCATTTATGGACCCTTGGAGGTCCATAAAATTTCCACGTTCAGTCCGTGTTTTTGGCCTATGCCCAAAACGCAACTTTTATCAAAAAGTTGCGTTTTAGGCTTAACCAAACGCAATTTTAGGCCTGACTTTTTTCAAAAAGCGCTTTTTGGGCTCAAAATGTGGAAACAAACGGGCACTTAATAAAAGTAAAAAGAAATGTCACGACCCAAACCGATGCCCAGATTTGTGACCTTGGCAACTGTTCAAACCCTGTTCAAACCGTCCAGTTTATGGAACCAGGCATGGGTTTTCCAGTTTTTTCCCCCACATAATTTTGCTAAAAATCTCCGGCTTTCATCTCGTTTGTCAACTACATCACCGGATTTCACCGTTTAATGAGAGACCAAAAGAGGGGAGGGAGGGAGAAAAAGGCGAGAGTAATAGAGATTAGAGAATGAAGTAATATAGTAATGGAAAATGGAGAGAAAACTTACGCTGGCATTAGATTTTCTGGAATAGAAGCTGAATCATGCATTTTCGCAAAGATGTTTTGTAGGCATTCTTGGAGAGAAGAAGAAGGAACAAAGTATCGGACTATTAGGAAGGCTAGAAGAGAGAAGATAGAAAGTTGAAGACATCATTTTGAATTGACGGTGAAGATGAAGTTTTGAATGTAAGAATATTGGGATTTGATAATTGATAAGACTAGAGAGAACCGTTTATAAAAAATAAAAAAATAAAAACTAGAGAGAATAAGGCAAGATAGGGGAACACGTGAATGAGATAAGAATGAGAAGAAAAAATATTGGGGAGTGGTAGGGGTGGCAAAATCAACCCAAATCCATTTGTCCACCCAAATTCATCCACTTAAATTAGACTCAAACTCACCCAATTATTAATTGGGTTAAATAAGTATTAACCTAATTAAACCCAATTAACATTAATATTTATTGGGTCTTAATTGGGTACCCAATTGACCCAATTATGATCCAACTACCATTTCAAAATCACCCAACTCTAAAATGCCCCAAAACTATTAAAATTACCAAAATACCCCCTCAACCTAAAAAATGACCAAAATAACACATAAACCTAAAAATGACCAAAATACCCCTAAAACCTAAAAAAGGACCAAAATACCCCTTAAATTTTAAAAAAATGACCAAAATTCCCCAAAAACCTAAAAATTACCAAAATAACCCCAAAACCTACAAAATGACCAAAATACCCCCAAAACCTAAAAATTACCAAAATACCCTCCAAAACTCAAAAAATGACCAAAATACCCCCAAACTCCAAAAAAATGACCAAAATACTTTCGAAACCTAAAAATGACCAAAATACCCCAAAAACCTAAAAATTACCAAAATAACCCCAAAACCTACAAAATGACCAAAATACCCCCAAAACCATAAAATTGACCAAAATACCCCCAAACCTGAAAATTACCAAAATACCTCCAAAACCTAAAAATGACCAAAATACCCCCCAAAACCCAAAAAATGACCAAAATACCCCTAAACCCCAAAAAATGACCAAAATACCCCAAAAAAAAAAAAAAAAAAAAAATACCCCCAAAACCTAAAAATTACCAAAATATCCCTAAAACCCAAAAAATGACCAAAATACCCTTAAAACCCAAAAATTACCAAAATGCCCCCAAAACCTAAAAATTACCAAAATACCCCCGACACCAAAAAAGTTACCAAAATACCCCACCGAAACCTAAAAATTACCAAAATACCCTTAAAATCCAAAAAATGACCAAAATACCCCTAAAACCTAACAATGACCAAAATACCCCCAAAACCTAAAAATTACCAAAATCCCTCTCAAATCTAAAAAATGGGCAAAATATCACAAAAAAGCCTAAAAAATGACGAAAATAACATCAAAACCTAAAAAATGACCAAAATACCCCAGAAACCTAATGCGGGGTCATGGGCCCCAATCATACAATTGGTTTTGGGCTTAAGGCCCAATTCGAGGATAAGGGACCGTCCGAGGATGGGTAAGTATAGCCAAGGAAACCAATGTTAGTGGATAGGGAAGACAATATTGAACATAATGGCCTAGGAGTTTGTGTCGAGGATGAATTTGTCCTCGGCTAGCCAAGGTCGAGGTCCGTAAAGGACGCCCGCCATCTAGAGGTGCGATCCATGAAGTTACGAAAATATGGGTAAGCATTACAGGAACAAAAGACAGAGAAGAATTCCAAAATATCTTGAAAAAGTCGCTATCACCGCATTGATCGCACCCCCAGCTAACTCCCCGGCCGCATTAATGAGGAAGTGACCTCTACACAAGATTATTGCGGCCTTACAACCACCCCAGAAGACTTCTAAAAGGGGCCGATGGGACAAGTATCGACATAAACCATCAACTATTCATGTGTAGGGTAGAGATGAAGGAAGATATGTAGTATAAATAAGGGTAGAGACACCAGAGATCGGGGGGAAAAAAAAGCATTGTAGCAATCTCAACAACTCCTGTAACCATTATCATCCAATATATACTAGAATTGAGCTCCACGAATTGTGCCGAGGACAAACTTTCTTGTACAAACTTGGTTCGTTTCTGTTTGATTGTCTTGGAATCTCATTATAATCATTACCCCATTCACTAAAGCCTAGTTCTTCTACCCACTCTCTACAAATTTATTGTACGGGGTTCACTAGGCCAGTATCCCATACATTTTGGATTTGGGTTGAAAATTGTGTCCCTACACCTAAAAATGACAAAAATACTCTCGAAACCTTAAAAATGGCCAAAATAACCCCGAAGCCGAAAAATTGATCAAAATAATCTAGAAACCTAAAAAGTGACAAAAATACCCTAAACCTTTGAAATGACCCAAATAAACCCAAAACCTCTAAAATGGCCACAAACAACCTGAAACCTCTAAAATTACCAAAAATACCCTGAAACCCCTAAAACGGCCAAAATACCTCTAAACCTATAAAACGACCAAAATACCCCTCATAATATCTAAAATGACCAACATACCACTAATCCTATAAGATGAACAAAATACACCCGAAGCCTTTAAAATTACCAAAATAGGGGTTTGGGGTATTTTGGATGTTTCAAGGGTATTTCCTTAAATTAAAGGTTCTAAGAGTATTTCAGTCATTTTGTAGGTTTTGAGGGAATGTCACTAATTTTTTAGGTTTTAGGGGCGCTTCGTTAACTTTTAGATTTTGGGGCCATTTTTTGTAATTTTCTAGGTTTTGGAGGTCGTTTAATAACTTTTTAGGTTTTGGGGATATTTCAATCATTCCTTAGGTTTCCGAGCTATCTTAGTCATTTTTAGATTTAGGGGGTATTTTGGTCATTTTTTATGTTAAGGGAGTATTTTGGTCATTTTTTTAGTTTTAGGAGGAATTTGGGTAATTTTTTTAGGTTTAGGGTGTATTTTTATCGACTTATAGGTTTAAGGTGCATTTTTGTCATTTTATAGGTTTCGGGGTACTTTAGTCATTTTTTAGATTTCGAGGATATTTTGGTCATTTTAAGGTTCCAGGGGTACTTTAGTCATTTTTTAGGTTTCAAGGGGTATTTCAGTTAATTATTGGGTTTCGAGGGTATTTTGATCAATTTTTAGGTTTCGAGGGTATTTTGATCATTTTTTGGTTTCTAGGTTATTTTGGTCAATTTTTAGGCTTCAGGGTTATTTTGGTCATTTTTAAGGTTTCAGGGGTATTTTGGTTATTTTTAGGTTTCAGCGTTATTTTGGTTAATTTTTAGACTACGAGATTATTTTGGTAATTTTTAGGTTTCAGGGTATTTTGGACATTTTTTTGGGTTTCGGGAGTATTCTGGTCATTTTTTATGTTTCGAGGGGTATTTTGGTAATTTTTGGTTTCTAGCGTATTTTGGTCATTTTATGGGTTTTGGGGGTATTTTGGTAATTTTTAGGTTTCAGGAGTATTTTGATCATTTTTTGGATTCCTGGGGGTATTTGGTCATTTTGTAGGTTTTGTGATTATTTTGGTAATTTTTAGGTTTTAGGGGTATTTTGGTCATTTTTAGGTTACGGGGTATTTTGGTCATTTTAAGGTTTTTCGGGTATTTTGGTCATTTTTTGGGTATTTTGGTCATTTTTTAGGTTTCGAGGGTATTTTGGTAATTTTTTGGGTTTTGGGTGTATTTTGGTCTTTTTTTAGGTTTTGGGGGTATTTTGGTAATTTTTAGGTTTCGGGGGTACATTGGTCATTTTTTGGGTTTCAGGGGTATTTTGGTAATTTTTTGGATTTCGAGAGTATTTTGGTCATTTTTTGGGTTTCGGGGGTATTTTGGTAATTTTTTTGGGTTTTGAGGGTATTTTGGTCATTTTGGTCATTTTTTTGGTTTCAGGAGTATTTTGATCATTTTTTTGGGTTTCGAGGATATTTTGGTCATTTTTTGGGGTTTAAGGGGTATTTTGGTCATTTTTAGGTTTTAGGGGTATTTTAGCCATTTTTTAGGTTTCGAGGGTATTTTGGTCATTTTTTGGGTTTTAGGGGTATTTTGGTAATTTTAAATTTGGGAGTATTTTAGTCATTTTTGAAGATTTTAGAGTACTTTGGCCATTTTCATTTTAGTGGCATTTTGGTAATTTTGATAATTGGATAATTTGGTGGGTTGGAGTTTACCCATAATAATTGGGTTAGGTTGGATTTGGGTTAGAAGGAATTAGTTAAATGGGTTTTAATTGGGTAAATGGGTTTTATGTACTCAACCCAATTATGTCCACCCCAAACCCACCCATTTGCCACCCTTATATATATTGTTATACTGATACAACAAATTTCACAATATTTTCATAATTATTAAAGTCTCAATTTCTTATAAATCAAAATAAAATAATAAAATATGAAACTGTGACCAACCATAACTGAAAATAAATATTTTGTAAAAATATTGTGACACTTATTAGGCAAATGTGTAAAAACTACAGTATTTTTAGTTTGTTCATCAATTATCCAGGCATAGCACACACATGTACATGCACATAGGTCAAACATCAAGAACATATTGAACAATACCAGCCAACCAATGCATTGGAACATACATGTTAATGACAAGTTTGACAAGGACGCTCACAGCCACATCCATGGACGGCTTTCGACTGTTATTACTTACTTTAGAAGATAGTGTCATTAGATTTGTTGAAGATGTCTCTGAGCAAACTGCAGCAATAACGTCGCATACCTCAGCAACAAAACGTTTGATAAGAGAGAGGAGCAAAACAACAAAAAGTAACAATTTTTTTTTTTAATAAGTAACAAAAAATAACAATTTATAAAAACTAATAATCTAAATTTCCTGTTCAGATACACATAAGCAGCAAGCAGTGCCTCATGACAAATTCAGACAACTAACCAGCATCAACAAATATGCTAACTCATCCATCAACTGTAATGTTAACTTTTATATGAAAAATAACATAACCAAGCTTGAAGTGATAGTGGACAAAAGAAGTCATAGTGTTGGCCTAAGCTTCACGTTCAAAAACATATAATTTCATTATATATATATATATATATATATATATATATATATATATAAAATATATATAACAGAACACATCATTTTACAACTAGATCATCCTGGTGCAGATACAAGGAAAACAAACAGTTCAAAAGCACTAAGGATAAAATTAACAACTTTGACAATTTATTGAGAAAAAATAGTGCTACTCTGAGAATTTAAAAAATAAATCAAAATAAATAAAAAAGAAAGAATACTTTAGGTATTATTGAAAAAATTGCTGAGTGCATCACCAAAAAGACCACTGTACCTGTAGTGACGATATTGGAAACCCATTTTCATAAAATCACAACAGATTCGGCCATATTGCAAAGCCCCAACTTTCGAACTCAAGCAAAACCATCAAGCTTTACACTCAACAAGAAAACTAATTAATCAAGCTAATAAGAAAAAAATCCAATTTCCATACACATAGCATCACAGTTTTAGCATAAAAATCCCAAAAAAAAAAAAAAGGCAGAATACAGAGAGATAAACTAAAACTCTATGAAGCATTTCAACAAACATCTTCAATGCCCACCCAAAAACCAGCTTTAAAAATGCCAATAATAACAGTTATTGCTAATACCAGAAATCCAAACAAGAAAACCCATTCATCAAGCTAATCAAAACTGAAACAAAATGTTATTCATCAAACTAATAAAAAAAAAAATGAAACAAAATGAGTGTCAAAGGGGTTTCGGTATTGTCTAAAAGGCAAATAAAAATTGAAAAAAATAAAATAAAAGAGAAAGAAAATAAAGAATAAGAGAGCTGGACCCGCGGCCACCAGTAGTTGTGACGCCGATGAGAGGCACCGCCAACGGCGATAGGTGTGAGTGGAAGCAGCATCTCGGCCGCGGCTGGGCTTGAGAGAAGGAGAAAACAGAGAAACCCAGATGAGAGAGAGAGAGAGAGAGAGAGAGTGAGATGAGGAGAAAGCCATAGCGGCAAAGCATCACCGGTGGTGGTGAGGGATTTGGTGGCTGCTAGCTATAGCCATGGAGATTCAGCCATAGACAAAGGTTTGGTGGAAGAGAGAAATATTTTGAATTTTTTGGATCTGATGAGAAGCTTAGGCAGGAAGCAGTGAGGAGAGAGCAAATTGAATTGGCAAAGAGCTGAGCACACGGATTGCCAGCGTGGATTGGTGAGGTGTCAAAGACTTAAGCCATTAGATTAAATGGATGGCAGGGATTTGAGGTATTGCACACCGTGCAATAGGTATTGCACAGGATATGAATCCTTCTTGGAGCTAACTAAAACGGAGAAAGAGAAGAAGAAGGAACAGAGTATCAGGCTATTTGGAAGGCTAAAGAGAGAAGATAGACAGCTGAAGACATCATTTTGAATTGACGGTGAGGATGAAGTTTTGAATGTAAGAATATTGGGATTTGTTAATTGATAAGACTAGAGAGAACCGTTTATAAAAAATAAAAGAGTAGTTCTGAAGACACAACTATTAGTATAATTTTGTGCACAACTCGCACAAAGTTGTACAAATAATTGTGTCACTAGAATTTTACAAAATAAAAACTAGAGAGAATAAGGCAAGACAGGCGAACACGTGGATGAGATAAGAATGAGAAGAAAAAGTATTGGGGAGTGGAGCCGGTAGATAAAATGAATGAACATTGAAAATAAGTAAAAGCAAGATAAAAAATTCTGAAAATTAAAAAAAAAAATTCTGAAAATTTTTAAATAATATAGGAGATATTTTATCATTTCTATTAACTATATATAAAAAAAAAGTAATGTTTAACGGTGCCATTTTGGTTTATTGGGCCACTTTGTCTTTTTTTTCTTTTCTTTTTTTAGTTTTGAATAGTAGCTACATCTTTTCTTTTTGCTTCAAGTCTTCTGTTTGTACTTTTTTTTTCTTTTATATATATTGTTATACTGATACAATAAATTTTACAATATTTTCATAATTATTAAGGTGTCAATTTCTTATAAGTCAAAATAAAATAATAAAATATGAAACTGTGACTAACCATAACTGAAAAGAAATATTTTGTAAAAATATTGTGACACTTGTTAGGTAAATGTGTAAAAATTACAATATTTTTAGTTTGTTCAATATGTTTTTTTTTTTTTTTCCAGTCATCCATTTGTGCTCTTTTTTCTACTAACTATATAAAAAGAGACAATACCTCTACAGTGCCCCTTTTGGTATAGTGACCCAAGTTTTGAACAGTTGCTACAGTGCCACTTTGGTTTGTTCAAGTGGCACTATGGCTACAATAGCTACAGCGTTTTTTTTTTTTTTTTTTTTTTTTAGTCTTCTATTTGTACTTTTTTTTTTTTTAAATATTTATAAGAACCCACATATATATTGTTATACTGACACAACAAATTTCACAATATTTTTACAATTATTGAGGTGTCAATTTCTTATAAGTCAAAATAAAATAATAAAATATGAAAAATGTGACCAACCACAACTAAAAATAAATGTTTTGTGAAAATGTTGTGACACTTGTTGGGTGAATGTGTAAAAGCTACAATACTTTTGGTTTGTTCAATATATACTGTTCATCGCTTTTTTATTATTATTTTTTTTTTCAATCATCGATTTGTGCTCTTTTTTTCTATATATATAATAAAATAAATAAATAAAAAAAACGAATAGGCTCATGAATAGTATTATGAACAGTATTTTTGGTTTAGTGACTTGCCTTTTTCCTCCATTTTTTTCCTTCAAATTCACCAACTTGGTTTGATTTTTTTTTTTTAAAGGATCTTTATATATTTACTTTTTACTTGTAATGTAAGCTTACATTATATACACACACAAAAGTAGCAAATATTATATACATTTGCACAAAAAAAAAAAAATTGTACAAATTTTGCAAATGTGTGCAACATTTACTAATTTTTATGTGTTTACAATATAAATTTACATTGTAAGTGCAATGTATATTTCTATATATATATATATATATATAAAAAGAGTGAATGGAAAAAATTACGATAATTTCGCAACAATAGTTTTTGTTTGTTTAACTTTCATTATTTTGCTGGCCTTTTTTTTTTTTTTTTTTTTTTTTTGAATGCATAAAGTTGTAGTATATTTGCTATATTATTTTTGTTTTGTCCACAATAATTTTCACAAAACTTTCATAACAAATCAAATATAGTAAATTGTTATTTGTTCTAATTTAAACTTACCAATGAAACTACTTTTTTGCCCACCAATAACAACTTATAATAACCTACTACTTATGATTTGTTGTGAAAATGTCATGGATATAATATTTTTTTGTGTGAAAAATGTTAAGACATCTTGATGTTGTCACAATATTTTCAAAATCTATTTGAAATTGTGAATTCTTTACAAGTTAAAATAAAATATAACAAAATTATAAAGGTATAATGAAAATGTTGCATCATTCTCTTGTGTTTTTAGAAATTTTTTGTTGGTTTAATCAACTTTGTTGAGCCAAAATGCACTATTCCACATACAATTTTCTTGGGTTGGCTTTTTGTATTTTTTTTTACACACTATTTTAAGTAAAAACACATAGTTTTGCACACAAAAACAAAAACTTAGGAAAAAAACATTTTTCATCATTTATGTTTGGGGTAGTTTACAATTCTTCCTTAAACTTTAAAATCAAGCAATTTTTCCATTAATATTTTGGAAAATAGCAAATATGTCATATTGTTATTCTCTCGGTTAAACCTTAATGAGAGTTTATGATTCTTAAAATATTTTATTGTGTAATGTCTAAATTACTCCTGCTAAATTTTAACATCCTAAAAATTTTCCTTATGTATTTTGAGTTTAAATGATAAAAATTCTTAGAAAGTTAGAATGATGATATTCGATGACACAAGCCTTTTGTTATCTTTTTTTTTTTTAATTTTAAATTTCTTAGCAAAACTCAGTTATTTATTATTAGAAGATGATGATATTCGTTATCATTCTTAGAAGTTTTTAGAGAATAGTTATATTGTCTTTAGCAAGTAGGTATTAAAAACTATTATAGTTAAATAAATATTTATATGTTAAATAGCTACCCTAACTTTGTAGTTGATCAAAATTCTTAAACGAATGAGATTAACTTTTTACAACATAATTATCAAAATTCTTAAAATTAATGTCTCTTTTTATTTACCCTAAAAAAAATGTCTCTTTTGATTAATTAATGTAAATCTCTATATACTTTAGAAATCAAATAATTCATATATTTGTTTTGTAATACAAATAAAATCTAAAATTGACTTTAATTATTACAATACTTTTGTTCCACGGCAAGCACGTGCTTTGCCCTAACTAGTTTGTAATAAATTACAAAAATATCATCTTTTCTTTAATTAAAATATATTTTAACCTCTTTATATATTATTTTAATTAAAATTGTTAAATTTTGTATATGTATTTTATTATTTTTATATTAATAAATTATTAAAATAATTATGATGTTATCACGATTCGACCTCGGTCTAACCTTGAAAATCTTGAACCTCTCCCTTTTACGGTTCATTGAACGGTGCTGGTCTAAAAACCATGGCTTAAACTTGATATTAACAAGAACCAACTAAACTTTCTACAAAAGCTTCCCTTTATTTTCATTCTTGTTTCTTTACTTCTTGATATAACTTTTCATTTGATATTCAGAGGTCAGAGCATCTATAATGTACTTTAAGAGATAACACAATCCACCAGTTATTCAAATTCTGAATTTCACATAATACATCTCTTAATACTTTAAGAGTTTAAGGTACAAAACTTCCATTAGATCCTAAAATACATAATATTACAAAACTAATCATCAAATTGCCAACTTAGGGTCTATACTTTCAAAACTAAAATATCTTCTCCCAAAACTCAAATAAGGCTCCCTCTGCTCCCACAATAAATACCGTTGATTGAAAAAAAGTGAAAGGGGTGAGCTACACCCTCACAACTCAGTAAGGGTAAATTACACGAGAATTTAGTAAGAATGCATGTAAATCAAATCATTTCATTTTATGATTATTCAAATAGGAGAACATATTTCATGCACAGTATTTTATACTCTTTATAATTTTAACTTATACACCTTTCATAAGAAATTAATTGTTCTCCTTTTTCTTATCAAAATAATATTACAAAATCTTTCAAACTAAATTTCTTTCATTTCTTACAAAGTCACCAAATATAATATTGACTATTTAAAATAATAAATATATATATATATATATATATTCTTATTACAAAATAATCATTTTGATATAAATTAGATAATTGGTAACTTTGACATAAATCAGAAACTTTTTATAAAATATAATACCTTTCATAGTCACAAAACTTAAGGTTTCATAAAAATAGATATCTGATAACTTTTTAACATAAGCTTTCATCGGAAGATTTATCTTTAGAAAATGACCAAAAGGCAATGGATGCTCTCTTAACCCAATAAGTGTCTGCAGAGACAAGAGTGTTTGGTCGGGAACAAGGGTGAAAAGGAGAGATCACATAAGCTTGATGTAGCATATAATTAGGAACAATACCTATAAGGGGAACAAGAACAAGAACCTAGGTGGCCTAAAAGTGAAAGAAGAGAGAAAAAAGGAAGTGTGAAGTGAAACTTGGATAAAATGTAGCAAGTCCAATAAGCCTACATAATTTCTTTACAAAAGTTTAAACTTTTAGGATAATCGGTAGTTTAATAGCTTCCAACTTATTAATGAACATATTAAGTGAAAATCATATTTTCTATATGTCTGTTTCCAACTTATTTATAATCAATCATATTGTCAGATTTCTAACAATTACAAATGTTGAAAGATTGAAATCTTTAAAGAGTTCTTTTTTTTTTTTAATCTTCACTATGATGCAGCTAAGTTTTTGAATTAATATATTTTCGTAAGTGTTTTCTTCTTCTTTTTTTTTTTTTTTTTTTTTTTTTTTTTTTCTTTCTTTTGAGAAGAATATTGTTTCCTACTTTGATGCCCTTTCATTGCTTTATTATGCAGTTGCTAGTTGTTGCCAACCCCGCAAACACCAATGCTCTCATCTTGAAAGAATTTGCTCCTTCAATCCCGAGAGGAAAACATCACGTGCCTAACACGACTTGATCATAAAAGAGCATTAAGTCAAATAGCCGACAGACTAAAGGTTTATGTTACTGATGTCAAGAACGTAATCATCCGGGGCAATCACTCTTCAACTCAATATCTGGGCGTCAATCATGCCTGTCACCACCACAAATGGAGAGAGACCAGTCAAAGAACTTGATGTTGAAGATCATTGGTATCTCAAAATATCCTACATGTTTATTTTTTGCCACTTTCACATGTTTAAATTATTTGGAGACATAAGTTGATAAAGTACCTTTAAGTATTTAAATGGGAGGTAGAGCAGGCATACGGTTCAATCCTCCAAATTTAGACCGCCTACATACCATGATACTATTTGCCCTAAAAGATTAAGTTCTTAAGAAATGGTGAATTTAATTATTTAACAATTTTTTTTTTTGGAAAAAAAAATCATGGATTCTAGTAATTGTAGCAATCCCTCCCCTCAAGATAAATAGTGATTGATCATCTTTGAAGACAAAATTGCTCCAGTGAATTTATGGCTCTCCTTAGATTACCATGCTTCTTTTAAGCAATAGCTTGGGGTGCACTGTCAATTAGTACATACATGCCATTTACCTAACCTAGGGATCCCAATCTTTAGGGTGTAGGTGGTAACAACTTTTATACCTGAGTTTGTACTTATCAAAAAACAAATTTATTCTTAAATTTGTCTTTCACCCTATTAGAGCATTTGCACTAGTTGGTGTATAATAGAAAAAGATGTGAAATTTACACAAGTAAGTTCCAAAAATACCCACATCAGTCCTTCTATATTAGGACCTAGCTTTATATTTTTGAAAAGTTATTGAACTCCAAAGTTTTAGGTTGGTGTTGGGTACATTTGGGTGCATGTTGAATATTTAGGTTGCAGCTCTTTGCGGGGTCTTCAACAACATAGTTATGTTGACCATCTTCACATCTCTATGCATCCTTGTCAAGCTATTTACTTTGCTTCACTTTTTGTTATTTATTTATTTAAATTTTGTCTGTCATAGGTTAAAAAATGAGTTCATCAACACTATACGATGGCGTGGCGCAGCCATTATCAAGGCTCGAAAAGCATCAAGTGCATTGTCTGCTGCAGTGTCTTGCTTGTGATCATATGCGTGATTGGGTTCTTGGGACTCCCAAGGTTGATTCTCTTTCATCTCAAATAGCATTTGATCATGCAGAACTTTTTTAATTTTATATTCTTCTTTAAAAAAAAATTATTATTATCTTTTGTAAATTTGCCCTTGGCTTTGTAATTCGAGGAACGTGGGTTTCCATGGGAGTGTATTTTGATGGTTCTTATGGGATCCCAAAGGATATTATTCTCTTTTCCTATTAAATGTGAGAAAGGAAAATGGTCAATTGTGAAGGGTAAGTTCTGTGGCTTCTATATGTTGTAAATGTTACTTCTTCTTTCCTTAAGAGTTGAACTGCTAATGTTTACGAAGCTACAAATCACTATAATCTACATAGAGGAATATATGCTGTTTGTCAATTATGTCTTAGATCTAAGTAATGGTTTTGAGCAAAGGTAGTTGTTGAAGAGAGCAAGGATATATATTTGGAATATATGGACTATAAGTCTATAACAATGAAATGCACAAAGCTTAGAACTCCCGAGTTACTAATGATATAAAACGAGGCATAGGAGTAATACAATCGAGGATTCATGAATGAATAGCTATAATTATGATAGCCTACTATACTTTTGTGTTAGCGATTAGCATGTTATATATTCCAAAATGCTGTGAAAAATGGTCAAAATGTTTTAATACTACTTGCATGAGACTATTTCAAAGTGCATTCAGTTTTGGAACTTGTTTATGCATTGGTAGGGCTCAAGATCAATGACTTCTCAAGGGCAAAGATGGATGCAACAAAGAAAAGACCTCACCGACGAAAAAGATGTTGCCCATTCATGCCTCAACTAACAAGGAACCCATCTTCCCTTGGAGAATAATGAAGAAGACTTGATAATGCATGTAAAGAAAAAAGGGATTTCCAATTTCCATCCTAACTTTATGTAAAATATTTATCAGTCACTTATAAGCTTTGGAACAATGACGAACAAGATGTCCTGATTTATCTTATTTCATGTGTTGGCAAAAGTGTAGACTAGTTCACCAAGCACCTCCCCAACCTGTAATAATCGGTTCCATGTTACTACTCATATGTTTTCATTAACTTTATATTATTTCACAAGTACTAAAAAAACATTAAATTTATGAAGTTAAAAAAAAAAAAAAAAAAAAAAATTATTATAAGCCATATGACTAAGAATTTGAATTCACTTACCATTATGCTCGGCTAGAGTAGCCAACAAATTTTGATTAAATTATGTTTGATCTTATCTAAATAAAATCTAACTAAACTATGTTCGATGATAAGAAATTGTTAAAAAAAAAAATGAAATTGTAAGTACTAAGTACAATTCAAGCAAGGCATTTTATTTTACAATTGATTTTTTTGTTCTAATTAGTTCAACTGGAAAAGTCTCTGATAGTTAAATAAGAGATTTGGGGTTCAATTCCTGCCTACATCAAAAACTAATTGATATCTTGGTCTGATGATAAAATGTTATCAGCAGGAGTGGACGCCATAAGTTGAAACTCTCTCTAAAAAAAAAGTTTACAATTGGTTTAATTATGTCTTTCTATTAAACTAATTTTTTTACTTTGGTCATTAGCCACATCAGCAATTTCCCTTCAAGAGATAGCGGTAAAGACTAAATTGATACGACATTGAAAGGTTAAAGATCAAATTAACACAATAGAAAGGATATGGACCAAATTGAAATATGGTATAAAGTATATGGAGCAAATACGTAGTTTACCCTAATAGTTATTAATAGGCATTTGTTATGATTATGCTTGTTGTATGTGAAATTATACATTCTAATATTAGGCAAGTATAACAAGTTAAAGTTGAGGGATAGAAAATGTAGTTTGTATAAATTTACTTTCATGCCCTAATAGATAAAAAAGTAACAAATTAGAGGGAAAAAAAATGAACCAAAAAAAAAATAAATAAAAAAAAAAAAAACCAACAACCGACTAAAAAGTATAAAAAGGACAAAATAAAAAAAAAACTAAAGAAGGAAATTTAAAATAAATAAATAAAAGGATATAGTTGACATGTAACAAAAAATGACAAAACAGAAAAGAAGCAAAGGAAAGGAAAAAAAAAAAAAATAGAAACCATGAAAAGTAGAAAACCTAGCACGTTGTAGTACATGGGTGCTTTAGTCCATACATATTCTAACATGTTTTCTCCCAGGTTTGGGAGAAAACATTTTGGTAGGCTCATTTTGGTGGGCTCGAGAAGAAAACACTCGGGCCCCACCAATTTTTTTTTACTCTTCTCCTTTCAACCAAACACCCACTAAAAACATTTTCTTCCTACTTTTCTTTCATTTTTTCTTCTATCCTCCCTATTCCACCTCCAACCAAACAAACCCTTAATATGAGAAGACGAAACTATGCTAGTTCTTTGAGTGAAGGAGAAGAGGGTGACTGTAGTTCATCTCAAGTCTTTGGGTGAAGTTCTCCTTATCGAAAAAAGAGGGTGTTAAGGTGGATGTGAGTAATAAACCTTAAAGGAAAAAATCTTCACTCAGCGTGTCTTTATACATAGAGGCGGGGGCTAGAACGTTTAAGCCACCATGGAGAACTCATAGAGGATTCCATGTTCGTGATCCACAACTTTTGTCACAACTTGCCCACATGGCAAGTTGTGAGTGATTGAAGTTGTGGTGCTAGCATTATTTATATGCTATTGGTGTTATAATAACCAACCCACTATTTTTTATTCCATCACTCACAACTCGTCACGTGATAACCTACCCATTAAAAGAAAAAAAAAAGTGAATTATGGGTTAAGAGTAAAGGTTCTTTGAAAACAAAGGATCAACAAAAAACAAAGCATGTATTAGTTCTCCATCAAACCTAATAACATCATATTTTTATTTTCTTATCTTCTTTCATTTATTCCTTCCGTTGAATGACTCCTCATGTTCCCTACTTCCTTATTTCCAATACCTCTCCTTAAAGAGTCCAAATCTTCTGTCACATTCTTCCTGTTCCACAGTATACTCCACAAAATAAAAACATACTACATGTCCATCTATTTTATTAAATGCTAAATTTATGCCTTCTATTATTTTAATTTCCTAAAGTAAATAAATAAATAACTTATCATATTTAAGTAATTGAAATAATAAAAGACATAAATTTAGCATTTAATAAAATAAATGGACACGTGGCATGTTTTTATTTGTGGAGTATATAATGGAATAGGAAGAGTGGGATAGAAGATTTGGACTCCTCCTTAAATGCCTCGAAAACACAAATGATTCTCGTAAACAAACGAAAAAGGTTGGCTCCAAGCTCAAATAGAAAAATGACACTGTATGCACATGACTCACTTGATTAGTTGGACTAAGTAAGTCATGCATAAATGTCATCTTCCTGTTGATGGTTGGAGCCCCAAACAAAAACTAATATAAATATAAGGAAAATGTTAAAAGCACTAGGAGTTTTAGTGTTTTACTATAAACTGATGTAGTAAAACTTGCAGTCCTATAACATTGCTGTAAATACACTCAAGTTTGTTCTGTCAAATCTAGCTAAAATGAAATATTCTTTTAGCATAAATAATTTGTAAAAGATGTTTAATTCTAATATATTAACTTGCATAAATTGTAAAGAAAAATAAGTCTAGACCGTTGCAAATTAATTACATATCCCGCACTATGCGACTTGTATCATATGGTAAAGAAAGTATTTAGCTTGGCTGAGGTGGTTCGAAGTGGGTGTTGCATTCAATGGAATTATTTCATAACGTAATTCTATATTCTTATTTTTCTCCTTAGTTTGATTCAAAACAAACAGATGGATAGGTTATTTTCTTTCATTGGGGAGATCTCTTATTATACTTCTGCATCTCTTATGCAAGTTGCTTTGGCATCTAAAATTAATGCCTTGTTGTAAAATTATCTTTTTATATGCTTTGCTTTCATTCATATATTTTTTATTGATGTATCACACACACATATATATAAGCACTGCAAGTTAGGATTGTTTTGTGAAGAAATCTACCAAAAAACTGTTTAATGATCTGTTTGTTTTTGAGAAAATGGAGTATCTTGACTTGCTTAAGAAGGGCCTCATTGTTTTATTTTCTATTGCTTTATTTTGAAAGCTCATTCCATATATAGAACCTTTTAGGATCTGTTTGTATTCATGGAGTATCTTGAATTGCTTCTGAAGGGTCTCGTTGTTTTGTTTCCTATTGCTTTCTATTGGATGCTTATTACATACAAGTGGAGCTTCCGGAAGATAGAGAAGGAGCAAACGAAAGTATTGGTCACTGGTGTTGTAGGCATGCTAGTTCAATATGATATTCTATTGGCTTTTCTTGGTCCTTGCTAGAAATATTATTATATCTCCAACTTAGATAGCTGAACCTAGAACTTTATTTATTTTCGCTGAATTTCTGAACCATATTTATCTAGATTTTATTCTAATTGACAAAAATGAATGTTCCCTAATGTGAAACCTCAAAAGTTCCTTTTTTGCATGATTGCTTAATCCAAATCTGCTTGTATGCTTGTGGATACTTGTTTTCTTTTTTTCCTTCTTTTGGTATCTTTAGCTCATATATATACATATTTCATTTATTTCTTTTGTTAGAATAATGGTATTTTGAAAATGTAACGCTTAAATAATGCCACTATTTTTATTTGAAAATGAGTTTAAATTACTTTTTTGTAGATAATCTAAAGAAATCTTTCAAATTTTAACTGTTGTGCTGTTGTTATAGTCATTATCATCTTATACATTGAAGTCTTTTCTAGATTCTCCAAAAATATATATATATATATATATATATATATATTTTTTTTTCAAATAGTTGGAAAGAATGAGAATTGAAAGAAAAGAGTGTCTTATTATATCAAGATGACTGTTGTTACATGTCACTATATCGAGGACCAGGTGTATTTGATTTTCAATTGTGTAGTGTGTATCTCAAAAGTTTGATTTTGTTCAACAGGGCAAATAGGTTATGCCATCCTTCCATTGATTGCAAGGGGAGTCATGTTAGGTCCTGATTAGCTTGTGACTCTGCACTTGTTTGATAATATCAAGCAGGTAGATGAAGCCTTGAATGGGATAAAAATGGAATTGATTGATGCTGCCTTTCCTCTTCTGAAAGGTATGTCTCTTATCTTGAGAGATAATTCTAGGTAGATAGAATTATTCTGTCCCTTGAGGTTTCTTAAACTGTCATGAATATGTTTGGATAGGTGTGATTGCTACCACGGACATTGTTGAAGCTTGTAAAGATGTCAATATTGCTGTTATGCTTGGTGGATTCCCACGGAAGGAAGGTATGGAAAGGACGGATATGATGTCTAAAAATGTGTCTATGTACATGGCTCAAGCTTTGGCCTTGGGCAAGCATACTGCTGCGGATTGCAAGGTGACCTCATAAATGCACTTGAGTGTGTAGATATGATATAACTCATACAAGATTTTAGAGACACCCACACTAGTTTACAATATTATAAATTCTCCTATATAGATTTGTATTGTTTGTATATGTATCCTACTATCCTACTTTAAAAGTCATGAATTTGGATGCTCTAAGATGATTTGAAGTTTTAAAAGCAGAGACCTTTTGGTGCGGACACCATATTGGACTTATTGGTGCTGATTAATATAGAACATACAACATAGGCTTTCCTTAATTAGAGAGACAACCAGAAGTTAGTGTGCAAGAAATCTAGGAAGTAGAAAAGTACTAGTAGAAATCATTGGTGATGACCACCATGCACCCTTGATATGATAGTCACTTCACAAGTACAAAGTTCTTGTGAGGTGGGGGGTAAGGGGCAAGTTCAATTCTCTAGGAGAGAGTTTTACATACATATGTATTTAGATTATGTTAGTAGAATTTCTATCTTGTATAAAAAAATTAAAAATCATTGGTGATGGCGATAGCATTCCTAAAAATTATAAGGGAAACAATGCCAGGAGCTAAACTCATCACCTCTGAGTCTTTGACCACAACTGAAGCTACTTTTCGAGAAAACTCTTTCATTTAGTCCCTGAAATTTTCATTTTTGCCATTTTTAGTAATTTTATTTGCTTACAACTTTTCATTTAAAAGTCAAAATAATGTCCCATCTATTTTGGGATGTCTCCTAGAGATAGTAGAGTTTGATTTTGCAATTATCTTAGTTTTGCAGTTTTTGGGTATTTGTTTTCTTATTTTGTCACCTAATTTTGTACTTAATGCAAATTAGGGTTTTAGGTGTTTTCCTAGCCATCTTAGGAGTGCTTTAAGGTTTCTAAGGGTCTCCTAGCAGCCCTAGGACTGCTTCACTATTTAAACGCAATTAATAAATATTCAGACTTTTGCCTCCCAATTTTATGGTAGATTCCAATAACCATTCTTGTGAATTCAAGGAACCTAGGTTATTTTTCCTAAATAAACACGTTTTGTTCCTTATTATGAACAAAACTTGTTATGAGTTAATTTTTCAGAATTTTTTTCAGTATTTAATGTATTTGTTATGAAGTTATTTTCTTTAATTTCACTATAGAAGACAAGTTGATTATGAATAAATAGAATTTTATTGGATGTTTTTCTTCCAACGCTTGATGTTTAGTACAAGCAATCCTAGGCAGTGAACCTAGGTTCTTATCTTTGTTACTTTGCTTGGTACTAATTCTAGGTAGTCGTAAGTGTTGATTCCCGGGTTCTATCCCTCCTTTCTATTGAGATGCCCTCTTTAGGTCATGATAATTGTGCATTTTCAAGTCTAGTTTCCAACTTATTTATGAACATATTTAGTGAAAACTAGATTTCTAACTATTTCAAATGTTGGAATTTTTTAGTGAAAACTATCAGAGATTTCCAACTTATTTATGAACATATTTAGTGAAAACTAGATTTCCAACTTAATTTTCTATTCCAACCTTATCTCAAAAACCAAACAAAACATAATTATTGCTGAAATCTAATGAATTCGCAAATATTGTGCCAAATAGCCCCTTTTCTTTATTCAATCAAACCCATTTTCCCGATGACCCCAAACCCATAAAAATCCCTAAAAGTCTTAGATTACAACAATTCAAATATTAATAGACAAGACCCAACATCCTATAATAGATTTATAAACAAACCCACATCTCAAATTTTTTTTTTTTTTGATATATAAAAATCTTTTAAACAAATAGAAATGAATCAAACTCAAATTCTATAAAATTATTAAATTACACGTAAAATAGGTCCACAACAGAATCAATTCAAAGGACCAAATTAAGTTATACAACAAGTTCAGTAGCCATAAAACAAAGTGGTTGACAAATGACAGCAAAAGTTATACTCTTACACTACATGTTCGTTGAAATCACACCGGATAAGACCCAACCCAAATACTTACACACAAAAATGACAGAAAATACTTACACATATCTACACATATAGTTGTTGAAATCACACAGGAGAAGACCCAAACCAAAAATCTAGGCCCACATGATGCATGCAACTTAAATAAACTCAAAATCTTTAAATTAATCCCTATCTAACCAAAAAAAAAACACTGGCGCTAGCCAAACAACCAAACAGCAGAGCAAACTCTGCATCATTCTGTACAGAATATTGCAGCTTTAGTTGCAACTTGCAACCTCCATATACAACGTAAAGACTGATCTTTATTACAAAGAAAGGAGAACCCAAATTACAGCAAAATCACTTGTACAAAACTATACAAATGAATCCAGTCGATTCCATTACTTGGACTTAAGGGATATTAGAATTGAGACTTCAATTCCTGCATAAAACTCTATCAAGAATTGAGTCATCATAAATGGGGCCACTCTCCACTCTATTAAGTAGAGTAGATGGAAAAATGAAACAGTAAAATAGTGGAATTAGAGACTTTTTTTTTTTTTTTTTTTTTGCTTTTGATAAACGGAATTACGGACATTACTTATCATGCAAAATGAACAAATCCAAGACAGGAAAAGGAAAAAAGAATATGATACTTCCT
This sequence comes from Quercus dentata, assembly GCA_028216015.1. Classification (NCBI taxonomy): domain Eukaryota; kingdom Viridiplantae; phylum Streptophyta; class Magnoliopsida; order Fagales; family Fagaceae; genus Quercus; species Quercus dentata. The sequence goes on from CP116447.1 coordinate 35,463,830, forward strand.
ACTTAACTTAGTCAAGGCAGCTAGGATAGGGAAAAGTTTGTTTTCTTTATAATAACAAAATCCTTGCCTGTAGAATTTTAAGCGATTTTGGTGTTCTTTTATTATGCATACTTTATACCAAGAACAGCTTATTGCATCAGGAATTTGTAAAAAGAGATTTTTTGTAGTCTATGAAACTTAGACTGTATGAGGTGTTTTTGAGTGTTTTGAGTTCGGGCAAATGAAAATTTTACAGATCTGAAAAATTATGCATATGTTTCCTAAAATTTCCTATGGATCTAAGTAGACCCTTAATATTGTCCAAGATTGTTTCACATAAATTCTACCAATAATCTAAGCTAGAAAAATATATCATTGCATTAGTCTTGCATTGTGTTATGTTGAGAAAGAAAATAATTACTTGGGCGAAAGGAGAAATTTAACTACCTGAACTTGTTTGTAGGCAAAAAAATTTCTTACCTCTCCCCAACTAGATAATCATCAAATAACCCTACAGGCACATTCAAAATTTGGGAATTACACTTGGAAATAAAACAGAGTAAAAAAATTAAGAAATCTATAAAAGAAAAGAGAGAGTAGAAGATGGACTAACCACATTGTTTTTGTATTACCATTGCGCAAACAAATCTGGAGCTTCTCTTATTTGGTTTGTCATCACATGCGACTCTTGAATTTCGGTCATTTGCAAATTGAAGAGAACAGAACATTCCATTTTATTATTACTACTTAAAGTATAACTGGAAATTTAAGAGAGAAAAAAAAAACTAAAAGGGAATTTGGCAATCTTTGATAATTGTTTGGTTGATTCAATATGAGAAAACTTACTACTGGGATCTGTCTTGGACCAATCTACGTAGCTAGGGACGAATTTCAATAGCATCATTACCAAAACATGAATATGGGAAATTTTGGACCACTCTGATTCACTTTTTATTAATTTCTCATATCATATAGGAAATAAGTCTACATGAACTGTTCAACCTCTCTCATTAAACAGTATTTACATAAACCCATATATGACCCACAACACAAAAGAGGTAGAACTCCAATTAAAACACCCGGTTGGCGTATCCCTAGCAAGAACTTCCCCACATGTTAACCAAACCAAATTGTTGAGGTATCCACACAACAAAGACTACTACGAAGAAATCGAAATCACACTAACCCCATATACAACCCACAATACAAAAGAGATAGAGCTCCAATTAAAAAACCAAAGAATCAAAAAGTCAACATCCTAAAAAATCAAATACAAAGAAAAATCAACATAACAATCATCCATATCATAGCACAAAAGAGGCAATAACAAATTTTTAAAAGAAAAAGAGATTCAATCAAAATAATCTAATCCTTACATTGAATTATTATGCCTGGCAAATCACAAGAATAGAGCACAGATACTGAATCAATCATCCACCTTTTGTCATTATTAACATATTGTGAGGAAAGGAAGAGACAAAGGAGGGAAGACAAAGAGACTACTGTTATAGGGTGGCATTAGCAAAAGCTCAAGGGTTGTCATTGAGGAATTGAAACCACCGACAAGTTAACGCCGATGAAGGGTTGCCGTTTAAAAGGTGGGGAGACAAATTGTGAAACACAAGAAACCAAAAGGTGAGGAGACAGAAAAGGAATTTGAAACCGTGAGAGACAAGCTTGGGCTTGGGCTTGGGCTTGAGCTTTATTGTGGAATTTAAGCTATAAAGATTGGGCTTTATAGTGGAGATAAGGGTGAGAATTATTTTCAATTTTTTAGTATTTTAAAATTTAGGAAAATTATTTTAAAATTAGAGGAGAAATTCAAGAAAAAAAATAGTAATGATATGGTTGTTGATATGGTTCAATGTGAGTGTAGCAACATTAATTGTTACGCAGAGAGAGATAGTGAGTAGACAAAAGGGTAATCTTGAAACCGACTTGGTTGTCAAGTTCATTGGTAATAGCAAGGTCCGAAAGAGAACAGAGAGTTCTTGTGTGGTATTGGTTGAGGAAACGAGGACTTTGAAGACATGTAATTTATCCTTTACTTTTAATTAGTGCCTAAAAAAGGTGGGTAAAAATTGAGATCATCAAAATCCTATAAAAAAAATTGATATAAAAATGTAATTAACAGTTATATATAATAATATATTAATAAGTTAAGGGAGGTAAATAAAATTTTTCATCATTTTTAAGGTGATATCTTGTGATTAGTGCATACTACATACTAAAAGTAATGCTAATGACAGATATTTGTTCAATTAACAACTTAAATTGTGAAAAAAAAAAGTTATTAAGTTACAATCTATTTTGCAAAAATAAGCAATATATATTAATCAGTAAGTATTGTTACGCAATAAATTTTTCGATCTTTTTTTCATAATTGCTATTGAATTAACAAATTGTGAATTAGTGTACATTAAAAATTGTGCCAATAATAGTCCCAACAATGAAAGTAGGGACGGACCCAAGATTTCAAGTTAAGGGGGCAGAGATAAGCGCAAAAAAGAAAAAGAAAATTCAAATGCGCATCCATATATTATTAACAAACAATCAACCAATACAAATACACAAAATCATTGTTTTTTAATATATTAAGATGCAGAAAACTATCAATAAAAACAAAAGACACAAAATACTATTGTTTCTTAATACATTTTCTATGAAAATGAAACTCGACACTATGAACTTATTATGCACTACCCACAAACACTTTCCTAACTTTACCATTTTTATTCCTTGAAAGTTGAATCAATGTTCCTCTTTGTATTACTTGTCTCTATTATTGCCCGTTTCGTGTTCTTAAAATATATATAAAGAGGTTTAACTAATGTAGAACTTTAAATTATAATGAGATTAATATTTTAATTAATTTCAAAATAATAAAATAAAGAGAAGATATGTCAATAAAGAATTTGGAAGTGAAGAGAAACCTAAGGCTAGAAAAAGAAGTGTATTAATCAGTCAGAAGAATTTTTATTAAAAAAAAAAAAAGAAATAAGACTTAAAGTAGTACATGTAGCAGTTTTTTTATCAATTAAGAATTTTATCAACTTCTATATTTATCTTAAAAATCTTATTTCCAACGTATTTTAATTATATCTTTCCCAATTCTAAAATCTCTCACAACTCTACGTTAAAAAAAAATTATATGAATTATAAAATAAGTAGTTGATATGAGGTAAAAGAAGTTTAAGTAAAAATTAAATAGGAAAACATAAATTGCTACTTTATCCAAAAACACAAAAAAGAAGTAGATAAGAGCAAAATTTAGGATATATTTTATCAACTTAGAAATTATAGGAGAATAAAAATTTTATAATATGGTGAAACCATTTAGTACAACCCCGGCGCCTAAACCCAACTTTTATTATTTTTTTGTATTACTTGTCTCTATTATTGCCCGATTGCCCGTTTCGAGTTGTTTCGGGTTCTTAAAAAAAAAAAAATATATATATATATATATAATAATTGTTATTTTTATATAAAATAATGAATTTAATTTAATTTTTTTTAGAAATCTTAAATAAGGTGGGATTTAAAAAAATATTTATTTATAATCTTATATTCTTGTTCACATTTTATATAAGATTTTTAACTTTTACTATTTACTTATGGCAATCTTGTAAATAAAGAAGAATATAGGATTATTTTTTAAGTAGGAAGCCTCTTTGCTGCTCAGCACGTCTTTTACTTTTACCATCAGATCTCTTTTTTCAATTTTCGCAACCAAATTTCTTCCTCACAGTCTCTCACCAAGGAAGCAATGCCAGGATCTCAAATATTCTTTCATACTTTTAGTCTTCATCATTTGACCGTGAATCTGAGCCAGGGACGGGTCTCACGTGGCGACAGTGGCGGCGCTGGTGTTGCCGTTTCCCGTTTGGGTATGCGACGCCGACAGCGACGGGTCTGCGATGGATTTCTCTCGCGTGTGGCGGCGGCGTGACTGGGTCTGCGATGGGTCTCTCTCTTTTCTTTTCTTTTTTCCTTCGTTTTCGCTTGTTGCTTTGCTCCGTTTGGTTTCTTTTGCTGGGTTTTGTTTTTTTTGTTTTTTTCTTTTTTACATATATATATCTCAAACTTTCTGGAAGTAATTTAAGGAAAACGCAAAAAAGGGGGGAAAAAAAGAGTATTCAAAATGACGAGCACAGTGACACAATTTTGTAACTGGTACCGTTTTTTTCTCATCATATGACTTCAGTTTCATTATTAACTCTTTTGTTTTGGAAGCTTAGAATAGAACATGTGGGAAAATAACACTATGATTTTCAATAATGATATATTTTTTTATTCTTCATTATGAATTTTATATTATATGATAAAGAAAGCAATCCTCTCAACAAAGTCTAAGCACAACCATTTAGCTTTGGTGGTTAGAAGTGGATGTTGCATTCAATGGAAGTTTCATAACTTAATTCTATAATATCCTTATCTTTTTCCTTAGTTTGATTGGAAAACAAACAGATGGATAGGTTCTTTTCTTTGATTGAGGAGATCTCTTATACTCGTGCATCTCTTGTGCAAGTTGTTTTGGCATCTGAAATTAATGCCTTGTTGTACAGGTTTCTTTTAATATTCTTTGTTTTTTGTTCATATATTTTTGTATTTTGATGCATCATACATATGTGTATATATGTTAGAAGGTTGGATAGTTTTGAGAAGAAATCTACGAGGAACTGTTTATTTATCAGTTTGGTTTTTGAGAAAATGGAGTATCTTGTATTGCTTCAGAATGGTCTTGTTGTTTTGTTTACTATTGCTATCTCTTGGAAGCTTATTACATACATGTGGGGCTCCGTGAAGATGGAGAAGGAACCAATGAAAGTATTGGTCACTGGTGCTGCAGGCATGCTAGCTCAACCTGATAGTCTATTTGGTTTTTCTTGGTCATTGCTAGAAATATTTGATTGTCTTGTTATCATCATGAAACTCAATATTAGAAATTTGAATGCCTTTTATATTATCATATATTTATTTTTGCTGAATTTCTGAAACTGTCATCTAAATTTTCATTCAAATTGACAAATATGAATGTTCTCCAAATGATAAACCCCAAATTTTCCAATTTTGTATGATTGCTTAATCTAAATTTGCTTGTATTCCTGTGGATACTTGTTGTTTTTTGGTTTCCTCATTATGGTATCTTTTGCTCATATAGATATCATTTATTGGTTTTGTTAGAATCAATGGTTAAATGATAAAATTCACTTTTTCCTACCTGCTTAAACTATTGAGGCAAATGCTAATTTACCAGGTTTCTCCTTCATGGGAGATAAAGTCAAAACTGACCCCAATTGTTAATAAGTGAAATTTATGGAATTTGTTGCTTTGTATTTTTTATAAATATGTTAAAATCATCATCCAATTTTTCATGAATTCTTGTCTCAATTTTTGTTAAAAATTATCTACAAAAAAGTATTTTAATTATTTTTCTTCAAATTTATCCTTAACTTAATTTGAAAATCCTGTTTTCTATTCAGTTTATGACTTCCTGCACTGCTGTTCTGTGATGCTATTCTTAATGAAACTGTTTAAATCTGTGGTTTTCTTTGAAGATGAGTTTGACTGCCATTTCTGATTTTTGAAGATAATCTAAAGAAAACCTAAAAATTGTAACTGTTTTGTTGTTGAAATAATCATTGTATTATCTTATACATTGTAGTCTTTTTGAAATAGTTGGAAAGAATGAGAATTGAAAAAAAAAAGCTTGATTTATATCAAGGTGACTGTTGTCATTATGTAAAGGAGCAAGTGCATTTGATTTTTTCAATTCTATAGGTTTGGTATTCTTTCTTCTAGACATGATAATATATAGCTTGTGTATCTGTAGCTCAAAATTTTGATTTTGTTCAACAGGCAAATAGGTTATGCCATTGCTCCAATGATTGCAAGGGGAATCATGTTTCAGTCCCGATCAGACTGTGATTTTGCACTTGCTTGATATTGCACCGGCAGCTAAAGCCTTGAATGGGGTAAAAATGGAATTGCCTGATGCTTTGCTTCCCTCTTCTCGAAAGGTATGTCTCTTATCTTGAGAGTTAACTCTAGGTTAATAGAACTATACTCTCCCTGAGGTTTCTTAAATTGTCATGAACATGGTTCAATAGAGGTGCATGCTACCACAGACGTCACCGAAGCTTGTAAAGAAGTCAATATTGCTATTATGCTTGGTGGATTCCCCCGGAAGGAAGGTATGGAAAGTAAGGATATGATGTCTAAGAATGTGCCTATTTACAAGGAACAGGCTTGAGCCTTGGAGGAGCATGCTGCTTCGGATTGCAAGGTGACCCCATAAATTCACTTGAGTGTGTAGATTTAAGATTTTAGTGACACCCACACTACCACACTCGGTTTGGAATATTATCAGTTCGCATTTACATTGATTTGTATTTTTTGTATATATGACTCCATTTACTTTAAAAATTAAAAGTCATGGAACTGGACATTCTGAGATGTTTTGAAGTTTAAAAAGAGGAGACATATTGGTTCTATTGATGCTGATTGAATTCATTGGATAAGATTGATGCTAATGGATCTGAGACTTTTTTTAGGATTTTAATTATTTATTTATTTTGTATTTAACAAAAATTTTTATGAAGTATTTCCTTTTCTTACTTGATTGTGAAGTTATTTCCCTTCCTTCTTTAATTTAATTTCACTACAAGAGACAAAGTTGATCTTAAAATTTGTTGGAATTTTTACTTCAATGCTTCGTGTTGAATACAAGCATATCTTTGTTACTTTGCTTGGTACTAACTCAAAGCTGTCTTTAAGTGCTAATTCTTGGGTTTTATCCCTTTCTCCACGTCTTGGCATTGATTAATGGGTTTTATCCTGTTTGTTTTTATTTTACTTCCCAAAAACACATTCCCATTAAAAACTGGTCGTCCCGCTCCTGCACCACCTATTACTAGATTCCCTCTAGGCCATGATAAAAATTAGTGAATCAATAAAACTAATGATCTTAGCATCATGTTCCATTATTATTAGCTTGCAATAATATGTCCAAGTACATTCCTTGCCTCGCTATCCTTTCCTGTCCATACTCTTTGGCATGGTCTCTTGCTTCTATTAGTTGTAATGGCACCGTAGCATGCCTTTTGGCATGTCCTCTGACCATTACCTGCTTTGGTAATTGATACAATCTGAATGTCTATATCTTGGTTAATGTTACTATTTTAAGTTACATCCCTGAGGGACATTTGTGCTCAAATTAGTAATATTGCTAAGCTACCTAATCTAGAGTCCCTTTACATCATAAGAATAATTGATCGGATATTCTTTATATTGCATGAAATATAGTATTTCCCTAGAAAGAAAAATCTTTCAGTCATCAGGGAGCAGTGTTTGTCCTTTCTATCCAGATTGAAGAAGTATGTGTATCCGAATTACTAGTTCTCCAGCCCCCTCACTACCTCTAAAAATGGAAGAACAAGAAGCTGCCATGAAAATGCACCATTCAAGCAAATCCTTAATACTCTAAATATTTATGTTTGTTTCTTTTGATCCTCTCAAATCTTGTGTCTCTATGTGCTACCATTGACAACATAATTGTGCATTTTCGAGTCTAGTTTCCAACTTATTAATGAACATATTCAAAGTGAAAACCAGATTTCCTATATGTCTGTTTCCAACAAATTTATAACCAATCGTATTGTCGATTTAAACAATTACAAATGTTGAAAGATTGAAATCTTTAAAGAGTTCTTTTTTTTTTTTTTTTTTTTTTTAATCTTCACTTTTATGCAGCTAATTTTTTGAATTAATATTGTTTCCCAAGTGTTTTCTTCTTTTTTTCTTCCCTTTTTTTTTTTGAGAAAAATATTGTTTCCTACGTTGATGCCCTTTCACTGCTTTATTATGCAGGTGCTAGTTGTTGCCAACCCCGCAAACACCAATGCTCTCATCTTGAAAGAATTTGCTCTTTCAATCCCAAAGAAAAACATCACGTGCTTAACATGACTTGATCATAACAGAGCATTAAGTCAAATAGCCGAGAGACTAAAGGTTTATGTTACGATGTCAAGAATGTAATCATCCGGGGCAATCACTCTTCAACTCAATATCCGGACGCCAATCATGCGATCATGTCACCACCACAAATGGAGAGAGACCAATCAAAGAACTTGATACTCGACGATCATTGGTATCTCAAAATATCCAACATTTTTATTTTTGCCACTTTCACATTTTTATATTATTTGGAGACATAGGTTGATAAAGTACCTTTAAGTATTTAAATGGGAGGTAGAGCAGGCATAAGGTTCAATCCTCCAAATTTAGACCACCTACATACCATGATACTATTTGTCCTAAAAGATTAAGCTTTTAGGAAATGGTGAATTTAGTTGTTTAACAATTTTTTTTAAAAAAAATTATGGATTCTAGTAATTGTAGCTATCCCACCCCTCAAGATAAATAGTAATTGATCATCTATGAAGACAAAATTGCTCCAATGAATTTATAGCTCTCCTTAGATTACCATGCTTCTTTTAAGCAATAGCTTGGGGTGCACACAATTAGTACCTACATGCCATTTTCCTAACGCAGGGATCCCAATCTTTAGGGTGTAGGTGGTAACAATTTTTATACCTGAGTTTGTCCTCATCAAAAAACAAACGTATTCTTAAATTTGTCTTGCACCCTATTAGAACATCTGCACCAGTTGGTGTAGACAGAAAAAGATGTGAAATTTACACATTTAAGCCCTAAAACTACCCACATCAGTCCTTCTATATTAGGACCTGGCTTTGTATTTTTGAAAAGTTATTGAACTCCAAAGTTTTAGGTTGGTGTTGGGTACATTTGGGTGCATGTTGAATATTTAGGTTGCAACTCTTTGCAAGGTCTTCAACAACATAGTTATGTTGACCATCTTCACATCTCTATGCATCCTTGTCAGGCTATTTACTTTGCTTCCCTTTCTGTTATTTATTTATTTAAATTTTGTCTGTCATAGGTTAAAAAATGAGTTCATCAACACTGTACAGCAGCATGGCGCAGCCATTATCAAGGCTTGGAAAGTATCAAGTGCATTGTCTGCTGCAAGTGCTGCTTGTGATCATATGCGTGATTGGGCTCTCGGGACTCCCAAGGTTGATTATCTTTCATCTCAAATAGCATTTGATCATGCATAACTTATTTTCTTTCATATATATATATATATATATATATATATTTTTTTTTTTTTTTAATTATTATTATCTTTTGTAAATTTTCCTTTGGCTTTGTAATTCAGGGAACGTGGGTTTCCATGGGAGTGTATTCTGATGGTTCTTATGGGAACCCAAAGGATATTATTTACTCTTTTCCCGTTAAATGTGAGAAAGGAAAATGGTCAATTGTGAAGGGTAAGATTTGTGGCTTCTATATGTTGTAAATGTTACTTCTTTCCTTAAGAGTTGAACCGCTAATGTTTCAGAAGCTACAAATCACTATAATCTGGGCAAAAATTGCTGAATAGATTATATCCAACAAAATATTATCTGCATGGAATGCGTTCAAACTTATTTAGTTAGTTGGACTCTTTTTTAAAGTCGAGTTTGGCAAACTTGACTTTGGACTGGAAAGCAAACACTATAGTGGCATTTTTTTAGTGCCTATAGCATGGAATGCGTTCAAACACCACTATAGTGTTTGCTTTCCAACCCAAAGTCAAGTTTGCTAAACTCGACTTTCAAAAAGAGTCTAACTAACTAAATGAGTTTGAACGCATTCCATGTGCCTAATATTTTCTTTGAAATAGTCTATTCAGCAATTTTTTCCCTATAATATGCATAGAGGAATATATTCTGTTTGTCAATTATGTCTTAGATCTAAATAATGGTTTCAAAGCAAAGGTAGTTATTGAAGAGAGCAAGGATATGTATTTGGAATATATGGACTATAAGTCTATAACAATGAAAAGCCCAAAGCTCAGAACTCCCAATTACTAATAAGTAATCAACGATGATATAAAACAAGGGCTAAGAGTAATACAATCGAGGATTCATGAATGAATAGTAATAATTATGATAGCCTACTATACTTTTGTGTTAGCAATTAGCATGTTATATATTCCAAAATGTTGTGAAAAATGGTCCAAATGTTTTAATACTACTTGCATGAGACTATTTCAGTGCACTCATTGTTTGGAACTTGCTTACGCATTGGCGGGGCTCAAGATCGAAGAGTTCTCAAGGGCAAAGATGGATGCAACAAAGAAAAGACCTCATTGACAAAAAAGAAATGGCCCATTCATGCCTCAACTAACAATAGAACCATCTTCCCTGGAGAATAATGAAGAAGACTTGATAATACATGAAAAGAAAAAAGGGATTTCTAATTTCCATCCTAACTTTATGTACAAATTTTATCACTCACTTATAAGCTTTGGAACAATGACAGAACAAGATGTGTCCTGATTTATCTTATTTCATGTGTTGGCAAAAATGTAGACTAGTTCACCAAGCACCTCTCCAAATCCAATAATCAATTCCATGTTATTACTCATAAGTGTACATTGACTTTATATTATTTCATAAGTTCTAAAAAAAACATCAAATTTATAAAGTACTAAAAAAAAAAAAATAAATTATTATAGGTCATACGACTAAGAATTTGAATTCACTTACCATTATGCTATAATATATATACAATATTCTTCAAAATCATCTTACATAAATAATTACAATATTATCTGTACATGACAACTTATTAATTGAATTAAACAAAAAACCATGCATATAAACCCATAAATTAAATAAGACTTATTAATAGAAGAAAACCCCGTCCATACCCAACAATTAGATAATTACTAAAATACCCTTGACTATAGAATAACTAAATAAATATAAAAACCTAATTAACTATTGTGGATACCTATTCTTGGGCTTTGCATGTAATGTGAAGCTTCCAAAGGAATTTTCCTTTTAATTGAAAGCAATTCTAGAGTTACTCTGTTCATGTCCATTCTGTCTATAGGAGATTGTGCTGAACATGCAAGTCCAATCTGAAAGATCGATATCAAGCATTCAGTCTGTCCACTTGTCCAATCACTCCAACTTGAAACCATGTTATCATTTTCTCCCGCTTTGTTGAAAATTGAATGGTCCACAATCTCCATCACTCGTCCGGCAATGCCAACTTAACAAAGTTGTGAAGGTTCAGTCATCTTTGAATAGTTTATCGCTGGGTCTTCTTCCAGTTTAACATCTCCAATAAGAGGATCCCAAAGTCAGTACACATCCCCATTAGTTGAAAGTTGACTACCCATTCCATACTCTGTAAAAATTTAGAGCACTTTCATACACTAAGAACAATTCTTACTCAATGCTATTAAACTATTGATTTGGTGAAGTTTGTATATAAATATTCTATACAGGGCATCCCTGTTTTGATTATTGATGCATTCATTATACGTTAATACTTTTACAATTGAGTGAAATCATGATACATTACCTGGAGCAAAGATATCCAACGGTTCCCTTAATCCTGCTTGAGCTTAATTGATTTAGAAAAGCTTCCTTCCCAGTTTCGAAAGGAGTCTAGCCAAACCAAAATCACTTATATGAGCAATCATATCATCATCGAAAGAATATTGCTTGGCTTTAGATCACAATGAATAATAGGGGTTTGGCAATGATGATGAAGATAAAGCAAAGCCGAAGCCACGTCTATAGCAATGTTGATTCTTTGAAGAAGATTTAAACTTCTCAATTGCTTGAGCCCATCTTCGAGGATGTAACCGCATCTCCAAGCTTCCATTTGGCATGAACTCATATACTAAAGCTTTAAAATCATTGCCCTTAAAATCAATACTCGAACAAGCAATGTAATCTTAACGAGGTTTCGATGCCGGGATGTTCCTCAAGGCTTCACATTCGGCAATGAAACTCTTGGAAGCTCCTTGCTTTTGAAGATTGAGTACCTTGACCGCAACATGTGTTTCATCCGGACCAAGTTTTCCTTTATAGACACAACCAAAATTACCTAAACCAATCAAATTCTCCAAAGAGAATCCATCGCTTGCATTGTGTAATTCTTTATAAGAGATCTTTTGGTAGCGGGGGTCCAAAGGTGGAAATGGAAAGGCTTTTTTCTTCGACTTTTTCAACCAAGAAAGAGCCATCAAAGAAAACAATGTCAAGCAGAAAGCAAATGCAATGCTTATTGCCAGTATCAATTTAAAAGCAAAATGCTTTCTATGTTTCTTGGATCTTTGAATGGGGCATGCATGCAAATGCAGCTCTTTGATCCCCCCACAAAGACCAGTGTTGCCTTTGACATCAACTGCACTAGCATTTCTGAAGACCCCTTCTACAGGTACATCTCCCTCAAGATTGTTGAAAGACAGGTTTAAAGTTTGCAACACGGGAAAATTAGCCATATAGCTTGGGATTTGGCCGGACAAGTTGTTGTGAGAAAGATCAAGATATTGAATACCTTTTAACTTACTTAGGTCGGGAATGGTTCCTTCAAAGGAGTTTCCTTGCATATAAAGTGCTACTAAGGCCAAATAGTCCCCTAGCTGGGCTGGAATCACTTTGGAAAATTTGTTGTATGAAACGTCTAGTAAAACAAGAAGTTTCAGGTTTCCAAAATCTGGTGGTAAAAAACCGATCAAGGAGTTATAAGACACATCAATTTGGACTAGAGGAAGGCTAAAAAGTTGCTCGGGTATGGTGCCATTTAATTTATTATGGCTAAGGCCTACATCTTGCAAGCGGCTACACCTTCCAAGACTAGTGGGTATGCTCCCTTCTAAGCTGTTATAGAACAGTTCGAACCATAGTAATTTAGTCATGTTGCCAACGGAAGACGGGATCACCCCAGTCAATTTGTTTCCACCCAACGACAAAACGTTCAAGTTTGTGAGCTTTCCAATTGAAGATGGAATATTCCCTGTTAACAAGTTAGATCCCAGGGCAAGTACAGTTAGGCTAACAAGATTTGATATTCGTGTAGGTATGCTCCCACCAATTGAATTGCCATCTAGCTTGAGCCATAATAATTGGATTGAGAGGTTTGCTATGGAGTTAGGCAACTCACCTCCAAGCTGGTTGTGGCTGACATCCAGATTGTTTAACTGGCTGCAATTGTTCAAAGAACTCAGAAAACTCAAATCATCAACTGAGTTATTTCCAAGAAGATTAGAAGTAGCACCAAACCATTGAAGATTTAGTAGATTACCAAAACTCATAGGTATGGTTCCTGTAAATTGATTATATGAGATTTCAAGCTCTTGAATGTCTGACACATTGGACAATGAAACTGGAATTGTTCCTGTAAATTGGTTTCCTCCTATATAAAGTATCTGCAGATTTTGAAGAGCAATGCCCAAGTCAGGGTTGAGGTTACCAGTAAAGTTGTTTTCAGTCAAGGCAATACGTGTGAGCAATGATAAATTGTATAGGGAAGGTGGAAACACCCCAGAAAGATGATTTTCTGATACACTAAAAGATGTCAAGCTTTTCATTTGGGCTACTGTATTTGGGATTTCTCCCTCCAAATTGTTATATACAAACGAAAGATTTTGGAGAGAGGACAAGTTCCTTAGAGAAGGTGGGAACCTTCCACTTAGATGATTGTTGCGAAGAATTAGTATCTGAAGTTTTGACAAAAAGCCAAGTTCTGAAGGGATTCCTTGTACTAAATCGTTGTACTGGAGATCAAGATACTGTAGGTTGGAACAGCGAGAAAGATTGACCGGAATTTTCCCTCCCAATATTGGATTATGACTCAGGTTCAAATTTCTAAGCCTGGTCAAGTAACCAACTTCTGAGGGAATTCCACCATGGAAAGAGTTACTTGCAAGGTTGAGGGATCGAAGGAAAGAAAGATTTCCAATGTGGGGTGATATGGTGCCTACCAACTTACTGTTTCTTAGGTCCAAACCGATGACTCTTTGGTGTTTGTTGCCGCAAGTGACCCCAACCCAGTGGCAGAAATGGAAAGAGTCATTCCAAGAAGCCAGGACATTAAGAGGGCTATCTATGTGGGACTTGAATTTGAGCAGTGCAAGTTTATCAGTTTCGTTTGAAAGTGTGGTAGCTAAGGAAAATTTTGAGATCGATAAGGAGAGGAACAGAAGAAAGATGGCATGGTAGGTTAGTGAGAAGAGTGGTCGTGTATTTAGAAGCAGATGATCCATCTGGTAGGAAGAAATTAGCTTCTTCAGAGAAAGATACTGACACAGACAGGAACTCTCACGCGAATATATAGAGAACAAACTTAACAATTTTCTCAAAAATTAGCATTCTGACTTCTGTAGCTTTGTGGAATGGAGTCTCTGTTTCGCAGTCTGAAAACAGAGAAAATTGTGATCCACTAGTCAACTTGCTGCGAGGTCTTAGGCGTTGGGATATTCTGTGTGGAGACGCTTGGCTAACAACCACCAATAAATTAAATTACAATCGAAGGTAAGAGTACAAATACTCCACGATGGGAACATTTTAACTAAATTCAAATTACACGTGATCTGTTCGTAAATTTACATTATTGAAGCTGATGATGATGGTGACGAGAGAAAAGGCAATAATACAAATCATCTAGACCACACCAGACCCACACAAATGTTACAAGCGGGTCCTGAGTCCTTACATACTTATGTGAACAGCAGTAGCAAGTTATTATTAATATTAACACCAAGGAAAAAGAAATCCATCCAATTGTAGAGAAGCTAGATAGAATCTCTTCATGCAATTGCAAAGTGAAATTTACCATATCCAGGTTAGGTGTTTCGCCGTCAATGGTAATACCAACTACCTGACATGTAATTTTAAATATGAAACGCATCAGTAATGCTTCTTAGCCTGTGCCACAAATCAAGCAATGGTGAAAAGAGTAGAAAACTAAAATTAAAACAGATTAATGAATTATTCAGCACTTTTTTTTTTAGAAATAAAAGGGCAAAGTCTATATTAATGAAAAACATGACAAAATAAATTGCTGCGGATAGCTGCAGCAATGATAACAACATATATCTATAAGTTATACGCTTTACGATAATATTTCTATGGTTGAAAGTACTGTTAGACTCATAAATAGTGTCAAAAAATACAGTGAAACTTATAAATAATAGCAATAATTTTAATTTTTCATTTCAGTCTTTGACAGCAACAGGTTTGCGTTAATTTTGTTAACTTATATATATTTTCGTATTTTACACAGACCCTTTTTAACGTTTTTCAACCTACACGCGAAATATACTTTTACGTACAAGAAGTTTTAAGTGTAAGACACGCTTATATACTAAGAAACAATAAAAAATTCAGCAAAGGAAAAAAAAAATTTGTGAGAGAGTACTCAAAATTTTTTTTTTTTTTTTTTTTTTTAAGCTCAAGGACAGAAGTCACAGAATTAAGAAGCTACAGTGATAAAGATGTTTGCACATGAATGCACGTGGTCAAAAAGGACAAAAGATTCCCACTTTCTCTCTTTGTGGAAATTGCAAAAAAGTGCAAAACGCGTAGGACACCCTCAGTGGAAAATTGCAATAAGGAAAATTCCAACCACGTAACAGTAAGTCATGACTCATGAGTCAACTCACACTCTATAGTTATGAATCAACTGACACTTTATAGAGAGGAAAGAAGAAAGAGGAGGCTGTACAAAAAGAGTGTAAAGAAAAGAAATTGCATCTTCCTTTCCTTTAATCATTTCTTTCTTTAAAGTTTGAAAAGGAATCAGAATGCCTTTGCTACACTCCAAAATTAAGAGAAAAAGGCGTACCCATTCAATTTCTTCATCTTTTCCTGGTGGTTGTGTGTGAAAGTTTGAAAGTGAACTTCACTTTGGACGGCCAATTTTCTATTACGCGTTTGGGCCACCAACTACGAAAATAGTAAAGGGAGGGGATTCTCCTCTCTATCCCCACGGTGGGAACTATGAAGGGGATTCTCCTCCTTGTCTCTCTGTTGCTAAGAAAAGGGGGATTTTCCTCTTTGTCTTCAACAGTAGAAGTTGTTTGTCGCTTCTACACGAAAAGGAGTGTTTTGTTTTGGGATTGTCCTTTTGTCTCTCTAGGGATATCAAGAGTATCCATGGAGCTAGTGGGGTGTTTTTGTTGTGGGGGTGGGGGAAACATTTTTCTTTTTGTGAGGAGCCTACTACTCTTTCAACGTCGATTAATATGGACGAAATCACCGATACCTGGGTATTATAAGCGAAATCAGTATTGCCCAATAGGGAGGAAGACGGCGGAGACCGAGAACGTAGGGAGTAGCGCAGTAAGATTGATGGAGGAAGGCCGTCTTGACGTGGTGCACATGAACGTTACTTGAGTTACAACTCCTGAAGTAACGCCCTCATTAATGCTACCCTCGGCCACGCAGCTGGATTGGGCTTCAATGCCTACAATTATTGAGGATTTAGTGTTGCCAAAGTCCACGCCAATTAGCAATAAGTCCGACTCAATTAATACACCTTCTATTTCAAAGGAGGTATTACGGGAGGATACATTTTTGGCAAATATAAATAATAATGAAGAGTTATTATTGGCAAGGATTGTTACACCCGATTTGGAGTCTACCCGGCCAGACTAGCACGTACAATTGGAGTTAATCCAATTAATGCCTTGAAAAAATATTCCAAGGGAAATCAATTTCAAGTGGCGAGCAATAGTGGTAATTCGGGATAATAATGGAGTCATGGCTTGGCTTCTTGTTCGTAAAAATTCATCAAGCTTACAAGCCTGACGAGGTTGATGCGCTGTCGCTGCTCAAGGCGGTGACATTTGCGCATGAATTGGGTTTTCGAAGAGCTACTCTTGAAAGAGATTCTCTCGGTCAGATTAAAGCTTTGAAGTCAATAGAGTGTAGCCTATCTCCAATAGGTCTACCGGTAGACGATGTGAAAAGGGTTGCTAATAGTTTTGAACGATTGTTGTATTCTCATGTTAAGAGAAACGGCAATAGGGTTGCTTATAGTCTCGCGAAAAATGCATTACGCATACCAGATTTCCAAGTATGGATGGAAGATGTCCCATCGCATATTGTTTCGATTTTAGATTTGAATGTAATTGTTTCAAGTTAATAAAATAAGTCAACTTCTTTCCCTAAAAAATAAAATAAAAATAAAAAAACTGACACTTTATAGCCACTATATTATTATTATTATAAAAAAAAATTAAAAGGAGTCACT
This sequence comes from Quercus dentata, assembly GCA_028216015.1. Classification (NCBI taxonomy): domain Eukaryota; kingdom Viridiplantae; phylum Streptophyta; class Magnoliopsida; order Fagales; family Fagaceae; genus Quercus; species Quercus dentata. The sequence goes on from CP116447.1 coordinate 35,480,933, forward strand.
AACTTTTGAATAGAATATATATATTGCGAAAAGGAGCCACTATTAGCCATCCTTTCTTATTTCATATTGTAGTGAGCACTATTTCTCTTTTTCCCTATCAATTTCATATTTCTAGTTTGATTTTTTTTTCTCTCTAAGATTCAATTCTAGTACCCTTATTGTAAATCATCATTCTTTCGTCAATTTCCCAATCAAATGTACGTACTCAAAGCCTTTTTGTTGGGAAATTTAGAACCCGGTAGATAGAATTAACAAGTTTTAAACCCAAGTTATTAATTAAATTTATTATGAATAAACCTTGTTAAATCAAACTAACATCAATATCTTGTCAATATCATGCACAAAGAAAAATTAAATAAGACAAGATATGATGACCCAGGAAAACCAATGAAACAAACTAGTTTCAGAGTAAAAAACCTAGGGGAAAACCTTCCCGAAAAGCAATCCACTATAATAAATAGAAGTTTCAGATCTAGTACAAAACCTTTATCCCTAGATTTTACAATCCCCGTAAATGAACTTACAAAGAAAACCTTCTACCGCTTGAGAACCTCTAAACTCTTCAATATATGAACGCCACCCTTTTTGCACGGATCTCAATACGTGACTAACCAATGATGTACGGCTCCTAGTACGTGACTAACTCACCAACTTGAAGAAGATATTGGCTGCAAAGTTCTTCACTTCATCAACAATGAAGATCAAGAAACACTTGGTTACAAAATCCTAAGGCGCAAAGATGCAAGAACTTTTTTCAAAGAGAATAAGGCATTGGTCACCTTTTGTATATGTTCTCCTTGTATTCTCTTATGTGACGGCCTTTAAAATAAGCCTTATATATGTTTAGAGTTGTGAGAAAAGAAACCTTACACAAATACATAAGCATGGGCCAAAAATCAGATCTGAAAATTCTGATTTCGTAATTCTCGTAGATAGTATCTGTCAAGCAGCTATCGAGACCTCGATAGATAGTATCTGTCGAGCAGCTGCCGAGAGCTCGATAGATAGCTATCTCATCAGAATCTGTCCAGCTTTAATGAACAGCTCTTCTTTACTTGTTTCTTTTACTGATTTGCATGGCTTCAATACTAGACTTGAGCTCTCGTTCTTTAAAGTATTAAACACATCCTAGATCTACCCGATTACAAGTAAAATGTGTTTTGTCAAAGGATTAGTCAATTCTAATTTGACATATGTTCCTAACATCAAATCACATATGTCCTAACAATCTCCCCCTTTGACAAGTCGTGACAAAACCACAACAAACAAATGAACATATGAGAGAAGTCATGAATCACTCAACTCATACTCACTTGTTGAATACAATAAAATCTATCCTAACACAAACTCTTGAAAAACTTTGTAAAAAGAGAGTTCATGACAAGAAATACTTTGACAACTTGTATTTCTAAAACACTTTAAATAAAACTCATCACGACAAATTTGCTTGTGTTGAATTTAATCAATCATGTGTTGGTTTTATTCCGTGACAAATTTACTTGTAATTCAAGACTTAGAAACCCCGCATTTAGGTGGGAATCATGTAAGGGTAGTGTGTGAGAGAGTGTGAAGAAATGCTCAAGACTGTGCGGTGAAGCAGAGACTCGCGGCTGGATCTCGTAGGAGACTCGCGGCTTGTAAGCCGCCAAAAGGTGCACACGCGCAGAGCATGCGGGGGAGCTGAAAAGTCACGCTAGCTGGAGCACTACAGGACAAAAATCCAGCTTGGCCATTCAGTTAGCTCGCGGCTTGAACTCGCGACTCGGTCAAGTCGAGAGGCCAAGTCGCCACCCAGCCCTGTTTTTGAAAAAACTGACTTTTCACACTCCTCACATACCCTACTATAAATACCCTCATTCCCACGAAATGTGGTGTGGTTATTCAGAAAGAAAAACCCTAAGAGAGGTTTCTACAACACACCCACCCAATTAGAGAGAGCTACTCATTTCTTAGAGAAATCTTTGTAGTCTCTTCTCATTCCCTCTTCCATTGTTACACCTATTGAGAGGAGATTTCTATCCAAACACTATCCACACCTAGTTAGAGTGTTGAGTGTATTTGGAGTTTTGGGAAGCATTGGAAGATGCCAAGGATGGCGGATGCTATGGGCTATAGTGGAATCCGGTAAGCTAGAAAAGAAATAGGTTGGGTGTAACCTCGTTGGAGCAAGAAGCTTGGAGGGCTTAAGTACACTGGGAAGATTAGACTTGGAGGGTCTATTGCTGTTCATATATCCCAACTACATTTTCTAGTAGATTATTGTCCGTTTGGAGGGCGGCGAAGAGGTTTTACGCCGAGAGTTTCGGTTTCCTCTTCGATAACACATCGTTGTGTTGTCCTTGTGTTTGCATCTCTCTTCCCTTAATCTTTACCATTTAATTTCTGCTATGGATGTGATTTTATTTAGTTTAAATTGTTTTTCAATTCTGTATTAAGCTTATGTTCATGTTCCGCACATTAATTGTTTGATATTAAGCTTGAATTGGTAATTTGTAATTTGGGAGTCTAAACGTTCGTAGTATATTTTTACACTATTTGAACTTTCGGCATGAATGTAATGAAATAGGATGCTATGGATGACAAAATAAAAGAAAGATGCAAAACATGTGAAAAACAATGCATGCAAGAGGATCTCGACAGATCCGAGGAGAACATTAAGCAACTATTGAGCAGATAGAAAGTTTCTCGATGGATCGAGAATCTGTCAAGAAACTATCGAGACAAAGTCCAAAAAGTTTGATGGATCAAGATTGCATTAACTTCTATCGAGACAAGAAGAAAGAGGGGCTCGATAGATAGCAATTTGTCGAACGGTGCTGAGATGTGCAAAAATAGTTTTTCAAAGAAGAGAAAAAACACAGACATGAATTGTAACACCCCATAATTTGGATACCAATTAAATTATTATACGTAAATTATATAGGAGGCCTACAATTAAATGGATTAAATTGATTTGGGCCTAAGATATTAAAAAATAAATAAATAAATAAGATAAACACTATGAAATATGAAGCCCAAGTGAGGTGGCATAAGTAAATATATAGGCCTTGAAAACCCTAGCCTATTTCCTCTTAAGTTACACGTGTATTTACCGATGGTGCCTCCTTTTTCTTCAGCCGCATCACATTACTCAACTTCGCTTCCCTTCACTGTGGCTGTGAGTTGAGATTACAAGTATGGTTTCTATGATTATAATAATAGAAAAAGGGCTCCTAGAGTTGTTATTATATTTGATTAAGAATGATAAATATGGTTGTATGTCAGGAAGACTTTGAAATTGAACCAAATAGAGTAATAGACTTGGACTTGGTCACCATGCTAAAGGGAAAAAAAGAATAATGCTTGAGGTTAATATGCATTCACACATAGCCTCAATTGTTGACCAATTAATATGCATTCACACTAGTTCAGCCGTGTCTTGGATTTTGGGTCTTTGGGTTGATGATTACAATATTATAATAGGAATTGTTTATATAGCAGTATGGTCCAAGCTTTGAAATTGATTATATATGAATAGTAGGTATAGTCATATGGTCCTTTATTGGTTCTAAGATTGATTTGGCAGAACTATATTATTGCACTATCTATCCAAATTCCCAATCTATCATTCACACACCTGCCAAGGTTCAAAAACTTGTCTAGCTTTATTGTTAAGTTTGATGGCATCAGAGGAATAAAGGGCTAGCTATGGGATTGATAGAATTAAGATATAATATTACCTTCAACTATATATTAGATTGATCAAATATCTATCCTTTAGCTATATTGAAGTTTCATGAATCTCTATGATTACATTAATGGAAAAATCTGACTAGGTAGCAATATTTTTAAGTCCAAAAATCTGACCAAAGCTGAAAGTAAATTGGATAGTTAGGTGAATAAATGGAGAATTTTGGATATATCAATATTGTCTAGGATAAAACCGTTTAAGTGTGAAAATAGATTTTTTTAAGTGGAAAATTGTGTATTGATGAACCTATTTTTGGTGTTACTAGGTTCTAATTCTACTGAATTGTTGTGATTGAAGGAATGTTGATTTCTTTTATTTTTGCAACTAAGAGGTAAGTGGTGTTTACTAATTTTGGGGGTTTTCCCAAACAATGTTAGTTATTAAACTATTATATATCAAAGAAATATATTGTTATTCTATACATATAAATGGATATTTTATAATTTCTTGATGTGCACATTAATTATTCGATTTATGAAAAACTTGTGGGACAACCTAAATTTATTTAAATTTGTATGTGTGAATATATCCTTATATTTTCAAGAATTATGAATGGATTATTTTTGTGACCATCTTGAATTGATTATTTATGTGAGCATCTTGTATATGTTTTGAAAACCTATGCCAAGTCGTGATTAAAAGCTCAGTGTTGTATTAGTCCTTAGTAAGGGACAATCATACTGCAGCTAATCCTTAGTAAGGGACGGTCCCGAGAAAAGGAACAATTGCACATTTGATAGCTCCTTAGTAAGGGAGTATACTATTGAGGATCCAAAAAGGAAGTTCCTTAGCAAGGAAGTGCACATTTAGGTTCCAAATGAGCCATCCTTTAGAAAGGGGATGAAAAGGAGGTTCTAGTCCCAGAAAAGAGGGCGACAACCCCCACAACAGGGCGTAAACGTTGACCACGAGCAAAGTCTAGGAAACTGTGTATGTGATGGTATTGATATATATATATATATATATATATTATGATGGCTCACAATATAAAGATATTTTTCTTTTACATGAAATATTTAATGATAAATATTGATGAGTTACAAGTTAAGAAATTGCTCTAAGAATTATTTATTTACAGGTTTGTTCTCACACTCCAATGTTAGTGAATTCCACTTATTGAGTTATCTCACTCCCCTTTTGTTTCCCTTTACAAATACATTATAGGAATTATTGGAGTAGAGACTCATAGAAGACAATAGTTATGAATTATTTTATGAAACCGAGGAGTTTATTATAATTTTTTTTTATGGCGTTAAACTTTGTACTAGAGAATTATTTTGAGGATGTTTTGTCTTGGGTGGATTAGAACTCTGACATTTGTGATGAGATTTTAGATTGTTGGTTTCTTTCAATTAATATTTTTTATGGATTATTCAGATTAAATAAATTTTTATTGCTTATAATTTTGGGGCGTTACATGAATACAATCAAGATGAAAACACCATTTTGGTCCCTATATTTTGGTGTAACAGTCAATTTGGTCCTTACATTTTGATAGTGGTCAATTTGGTCCCTATTATTTTTTTCTTGCAATCAATTTGGTCCATACCGTTAATTCACTAACAAAAAATGCATACGTGGCAAACGTTTTGCATTATTGACGCACATGTGACTAAAATAATAATATAAAATCAAATAATTAAATATTAAAAAAATCCACATATGCATTTTAATAAAAAAGAAAATTCCACGTCAAACAAAAAATTCTGAAAAAATTAATTGAAAGAAACAAATAAAGAAAATAATTTTTTTTTAAATCCACAATAGAAAAATAAAAGAAATTGTTCCCGCACCGTCCTCTGGTTCTCTCCGCCGCCGCCTCCACCGTCCTCTTCCCGCACTCCTTCCCCCACCATGTGCAAGAACACCGCCGATACCACCACGTCGAAGTAGTTATCGCCGAACGGCAAGCTCCGGACGTCGCCTTCTCTGCACGTCACGTACTCTCCTACTCCCTTAATCTTCACGGTGCGTAGCGTCTTCACCGTCGTCGTTTTGTTTCGGTCCAACCCGACGACCCGACCCGAACTCCCTTCTTTCTTCAAATGCTGCGTTTCCACGGCGTTCGAGAGTATTCCGCGGCTGCAGCCAAGGTCGAGGGCGTGTTTGACTCGCGATCCCTGACCGCGCTGACCATCCGGAGCGCCATGTCGTGGTGGAGCGGGACGGCAGAGTAGAAGAAGTTCGCGGCGAAAGAAGAGGCACACGGCAGAGATAGATAGCGATTCTGAGCCGGTGAAGCCGAAGCGGCGAATCACAAAGACCACCGGGAGAGTTACGTCGGAGACGGAAAACAACGACTCGAAGAAAGCGCCCATTGCGTCGAAGTAGATTAAGAAGAATAGAAAAAGAAAATAAAAGAAATTGTGGATTTAAAAAAAATCATTTTCTTTATTTGTTTCTTTCAATTAATTTTTTCAGAATTTTTTGTTTGACGCTGGAATTATTTTTTACTAATTATTTTTTATTAAAATGCATACGTGGATTTTTTTAATATTTAATTATTTGGTTTTATATTATTATTTTAGCCACATGTGTGTCGACAATGCAAAACGTTTGCCACGTATGCATTTTTTGTGAGTGAATCAACGGTAGGGACCAAATTGACCGCTACCAAAATGTAGGGACTAAATTGACTGTTACACTAAAATGTAAGGACCAAAATGGTGTTTTTGCCTACAATCAAAAAGCCTTCAAAAAAAATCCTATTTCTGATACCAAAATAATGCCCTCACAAATACTTGGTAAAATGTGAAACATTTGTGACCAACGAGAAAAGTCATCGCAATTATGTGTTGTAGCCGTCACAAATGCTAATAATTTGTAGGGAAATTTTCCCTCCATATTATTTACGAGGGACAATTAAAAATCTCTCGCAAAAAGTGTATTATTTGTGACGGTTAAAAAAATGTCATCACTAATACTAAATTATTTGCAAGGGCCAAGATTGACCTTCACAAATAATCATTAAAATGTCAAAATTTTTGGAGGGAAATGTTCCCACCAAAATATTTCTGACAGATAATAAAAATCCCTTGCAAAAAGTTTATTTTTTGTATGAGTTAAAAATATACCGTCACTAGTACTAAATTATTTACGAGGGTCATGATTGGCCTTCGCAAATAATAATTTTCTTTGGAGATAAAAGTTATTCTAAAATTCAAAGAATATAATGATTGGTAAAACATAAAGTGATAGGAAATTTGTATTCAAAATTATGCCTATTAAAATTCATAATATCTTGTTTTTCATCTCTGGTTTTCAATTAGGCCACCAACTTATAGTTGGTTTGCTCAAATTCTTTGAAACCTTCGAACTCAACTTGACTTTGAACTTCATAATTCTAATTTATCAATCATTTTCTATCTGTGTAATTAACCACTACAAGAACTACATGATCACTTCTTTGGAAAGTTGCATGAACTAGACTATAGTAAAAATGTTATTTACATATCCACAACACACATAGCAATCAGTGAATATTGCCAATCACTCATAGTAATGGGAAATAAGATGAACAAAAAAAAAAAAGCTCAGTTTTAAAATTAGTGCAAGGCAATTAAGTGGTGAAAATTGGAGGTAGTAATTCAGACTTGGATCCAAGAACTTTAGCCTTTGTGTCCGGGAAGAATTCTATCCCAGGTAGCTCTTTGACCTCTCCTTTTTCAGTGATATGAATGGGATAAGCGAGCAAATGGCTTGGCAAGTCATGGTCTAGTGTCTCACTAGGAGGTCCCAATACTTTCTGGCAATTTGGTTCAGTCTTTGGACACATTCCACACTTTCTGGATGGAGAAAGGAGTTATCTAGCATGCCTAAGTGCTCGTACCACAATGCCATCCGAAAGTCGTGGATTTGTCCCCTGGCTGGTTGCCTAGTGGATAGGCGGAATGTTTAATAGGCTCCCATGGCAATCTCTGTATCTCGGGCACCATCCATTGACCTCTGATTGATGTTGGCGGATCCAATGATAATGTATTCATCGTCAATCGCAAAATGCGGACATCGTCCAATCTTAGTTATTGTCTCTCATATACTCATATTTAATCAACTAAATGCCTTAAAAAAACTGCATGAGCTCACACAAAACAGAAGCACGTTCAATTTTCATAAGAACAAATTCTAGTTTATTATGTACAATCAGTATGTGGATGTCTTGATAAAGTTTTCAGTTGAAATTTATATGGTTTTGGGATGCCCTCTCACTCTCTTTTTCAGTTGACATTTATATGTGGTCTTGGGATGTGCTCTCACTCTCTTTATTCTGGATAAAGCTACTACAATGCTGCAAATCATATTTTATTAAGGAATAATGTTATTCAAAATTCTATCCATCAAATAAGAATGACATTTTTTTTGGGGGGGAGGGGGGTATCTTAAATCAGTAATATGATGATTGATGTAAAATGTGTCATTTAATAGCACAACACTAACAACTAGAATGCATAATAATATGCATTGAAATTTTCATTGACATACTTCAATATGAAATCAAATGCCTTAGGTTAGAGAATTCAAGATTTTCAAACAGAAAACACAAAAGGTGGTACTTAAACTTATCAAGAAAATTTGATGAACCAATTTACCTATCATCATCTTAGCATGAACATAGATCATGAACCGCTTTGTCTTCCCGTGCTCTACTACAATCTGTGTCATGTTCGGGCTTCTCTGAAAGTTCATATTCTCCACTTTTCCTTATCTCTCGATTGCCAAGGCAAAAGAATGTCAAATAGTCCTTTGGGTTTGCCTCAAGCCCCTTAGTTTGGAGGGCCTACACTATGTCTTTGTACATCATCTCCACTGTCCTATTTTGCCAATTCAATATTGCTTGCACGGATGCACTTTCTGGGATACCCTTTGGCCACAGTGGAATGACAACTTGTCATTACCTTATATTAATTATAATACTATTTTTGATAATATTATACTTACTCTAACCTCCATGTATCCAAGAATTTTGATCAAGCTCAAATATGCATTTTAAATTGTGTCCATGACTCCATTGTCCCTCCCTACCTGGTCTAAAGTGCATGTCTGAAACAAAATAGATATATAAGATATATAAGCATGAAGGGGACACATTCATAAAGCCAGCAATAGTATCTCTTTCAAGCTAGGTAGTCTCTCACACATAGGAAATGCATCCTTTAATAGCTCCATCAACATATTAAAGGACTTGTTGCTCCATGATGATACACACTTTATGTGCAATAACTTGACTATGAAGAACAAGCTTGAATACTTTTCACAATCTGGATACAAAGGCTGTTTAACCTCTTCCAACAATCTATAAAATTTCTTTGCATCTCCATTTAGCTCTTGTGGTTCATTTCCACTTGATTCCCTGCCACGCACCACTTGTGGATAAGCATTCATGATCATATCAAACATATCACATATAGCATACCATCATCATCATCACTTTCCACTGCACTATCACCTTCCTCTTCACTATCACTTTCCCCATGAAGGTACCAAGTAGTATAATCTCTCCTTATAGCCCTAAATAAAAGATGATACTAGACCTCATCTCGAGTCCTACAATACCTGTTGCTACAATCAATACACGAACAGTTGATTTTCATATCTCCATCTATTGAATGTTCAAATGCATACTCAAGAAAGTTTTCAACTCCATTAATATACTTAGTGCACGATCTAGTAGAAAGATGCATCCAAGATTTATCAACCGTGATTTTTATTCCTAAAGGTTGACAGCTTGCGAATCCTATGGACTGCTAGTTCATATGGAAAAATGAGAAAATATAACCAAATAAATTTAGATCACAGCAATTATAGAAGAACTTCATTAGGCTTTGATTTCACCATCTATTTATTACTTTGGAAGACATTTGAAGTTCAAGCATCAAAGCACCATAAGATTTGCATATACTAGGTTCATCTTCACGGCTAAAAGAATAATAAAGTACATGGCCTTTGGAGCTATGCAGTCATAATCAGTTTTGGAAACAAAGCCATATTCCTTACCATATGATATGTACATCTTAAAATCTCCAATTTTTAGAAAGGGTTGCATTGTGGGGGTAGAGAACAAAATAATACCACTTTAAACAAGCTTAGAGACAAAAACTTACCCCAAAAGACTAAACTTCTGATGGAATCATTGATTTGAGAACTCCCACTTCTAAGAAACCCGCCAACAGTAACTTGCGCTCAAGAGCAGAGTTTATCTGTAAGAAAATCCTATTAAAATCTATCACTTCAAACTAATTTCATATAATCACAAAACTTCAAACTAATTACCTTATCTGTTTCTCCAACAGTAGACTGAGGATTCTTGTGAACTAAGATTGTCCCACCAGGCTTCAATACTCTTAAGATTTGCTCAAACAACCGGTCAGTGGGAAATTCAACTGATCTACAGATACAAATAATAGTCTCGAAAGAGGAAGACTCCACAGGCAGCTGATCTATTGTAAGTCAAGACCATAATCAGAAGAGAAATGAGAACAAAATATTTGAATTAGAACTACTATGGAAGCATTCTTTAAAAAAAAAAAAAAAAAAAAAGAGGCTTGAATTTAAAAGACCATATAAGAAGGTCAGGTAAAAAAAGGGCTAATAGAGTTATAAAATTATGTATCTTGTTAGTAGGGGCTTGTAAAACCAAGCTATTTATAATCTGAAAAGACTGAAATTATACAATAAATGGCATGAAGACTTCCCAAAAAGAAGAAGCATAAGAAACAGCTATAAACAATCATCATGATTCAAAATTTTCTATAATTAAATTAAGAGGAAAAGAAATAAGGAATAAAATAATTACTGGTTAAGTTTGTGAAAATAAAAGTGTTTATATATATATATATATATATAAGTTGCTCAATCCAAATATGGTCTTGAATTTCAAAATTATTGTTGGAAAAATAATATGCTATGCTCCCCTCTTTATCAACATCTACAAGTATGAATATGTAAACATACAGCACATTATCATCTCAATCTTTGTTCAAAAAATCGCATCCAAAGACTTTTAATACTGGATCACGTGGATGGCTCATTATAGACACATCAAAATTGTAAGAGGGAATGTGAAATGAGTCATGACAAATGGAGCATGCAATTGAAAATAGTTTTGACTGCAAACTTTGAACGGATCAAGTCATTGAAATAATCTTAGACTTTAATACAATCAGATTGTGTGTGTGTGTGTGTGTGTGTGTGTGTGTATAAGTCACTAATTAAGGAACTATCTAACATGCAATTTTAAGGAGAGCTCATAAAAAGTACCTAATTAAGGAACTATCTTTTAGCAAAGAGACAGAGCCACAAATCATACATTTACAAAAGAAGGGGAAAAAAATGCAAACTCATGAAATTATTCAAGGAAAAAAGAGCACTATTTCTAAGTTAGCAAATTACATTTTTACAAAAGTCGACAAGATGGTAATGACGAAAACGCTCGTATCATATCCACCACTTAATTAGTTGGAGCATGCAGTCACAATGATCATATTGATTCATGCCCCTCTAACTAAAAGGGTCTATTTAATCCAACACCTTATTCTATTTTCCATATAAACAAAGAAGCACAATCTAGATCTATAACACATAAATGTTATGAAAATCCTACCTTTTATCGAACACATGCAACAAAGCAGCATAAAAAGAACAGAATAATTGCATTAAACAGTTACAAGATTGAAGATACTCAATGTAAATTCATATTTATCAAGATAGTTGTTTTTTTTTTTTAAAATAATAATAATTCTGAGAGACCTGTGGGGTTCCAATTTCTGCTTCTGCTATTGCTCTGCTGCCGCTGCCCAGGTCCTTTAGTCGCTTTTCTCTTTTGTTTTTGTTTTTTTTTTTTTTTTGGGTGTCTTGCCGCGCAGTTGCGTGTTGTCAGTTGGCGTGAGTTGGGAGTGTTAAGAGGGAAAAGTGAAAAAATTTGGCGAAAATGGGTAATTACCCATAAGGATGAAACTATTCAGTTAGTTGGCCCGGTTTTGAAAGTTATTGGCAAACTAGCAACTCGAGCCTCGGAGGCTCGATTTTGGGCCCCTAAATCGAGCCTCCGAGGCTAGGTTTACGTGCTTTAACCACGTCCGATGTGGCAGAGCTGCCATCTGGCATTGACATGGAAATCGAGTCTCTAAGACTCGATTTCCACGTGTATTCCAACCGGAAATCGAGTCTTAGAGACTCGGTTTCCAATTGGGGTTTTTCAAATTTAACGTCTTCGTCTATTGCATTTGTCTCACTTTCACTCACACTCACGCTCACACCCTCTCACTCTCACACAAACCAGAGCGCTCTCACTCTCTCACCCTCGCCTCTTACATTTCCATTTCCCACACTCACAAAACTCTCTCATTTCTCTCTATCTCTCACAAAACTCTCTCATTTCCCACACACACACGAGAACCCGCAATACGACGAGCAGAGCCCAGCCCAGACCAGCGACGACGTCGACGAGGCTGAGCCCAGCCATCGGCTCCTCTCCTCATCGATCTCTCTCTCCCTCACTAGGAGATCCTTTCTCCTTTTCTCCCTCTCTCTCATTACCACCCCCATACCCATTCATTTTTCCTCACCATACCCATACCCATACCCATTCCGATTTTGGTTGGTAAGTTATTTATATGATTTTTTGTTTTGATTAATGTGAAATTTTGGGTTTGGATTTGGATACTTAACATCTAGGTTATTTATTTAATTTTCAGTTTTAATTTTTGTGAAATTTGGGTTTGGATTTTGTGGTAGATACTTTATTTAATTTTTATTTTATGATTTTTATGAAATTTGGGTTTGGATTTGGTGAGTGCAGATGACATTCAACTCTCTTTGGTCAAGTCAAACTTGCTTGGTTACCCATTCCGATTTTGCTTGGTAAGTTATTTATTTGATTTTTGTTTTGATTATTGTGAAATTTTGGGTTTGGATTTGGGTACTTAACATTTAGGTTATTTATTTAATTTTCAGTTTTGATTTTTGTGAAATTTGGGTTTGGATTGTGTGGTAGATAGTTTATTTAATTTTTATTTTATGATTTTTATGAAATTTGGGTTTGGATTTGGTGAGTGCAGATGACATTGTTGCTTGGATAGTGCATATTGTTGCTGCCATCCTTAAGAGTTTCCAAATTTCTGCCTTCGAGTTAGATTGTTATTGCTTGATTAGGATTATAGCTTTTACGAGAGAATTGTATATCTCATTAGGCCCATTTGCTTGTCTATTAGGAGCTTAGAACTTACAAGTTTATATGAAATAGTTATCTCATATATTTATAGTGCTTGCGTACCATTACAAATTACTAAATTATATGCATATAAAAAAGCACTTAGTAGTTTGCTATTGAAGAAACAAATTACATAGTCTTTTTCAGTTATGTATTTTGGTTGATTGGTTATGATTTAGGTTTTTCGGTTAGGAATGGTTTTGTTTAATTAGTTTAAATAGATGGATTAGATTTAGTTTTGATTAAGGGATTTTGGTTAGAAGTTTTGTTTACGTTAGGCTGGCTTGGCATAAATTGGTTTTAGGTATCTAGAAATTTCCATATAAGGAAGTAATCTCCCACCTTTATCGAACTATTCCACTCCCAATTAATAGGACACCTCGGAATTCCCATGGACTGATAGCATAGAGAATGGAACATTGGATGTTTCTATATTAAAAGTCAAAATAAAATTTCAAATTAATAGAAGAGCAATTCATTGTAAAAGTTACCAAATGACAATTTCCTTTTTGATTCGAATAAGAACCAACTCGTTTACAAAAAAAAATGGCAAAGAAGTCGTCATCATTCTTTCTTGCCAACGTTTTTTAGCAAATTGCACGAAGGAATACATAAAACCGTTTATAGAATGTCATGTTATTTGCATCATTGCTTCATTTTTAATGTAAGTTTCAATACACGTGGTATATACACAAGACCTAAACCACTCAAATGGTGCTGCATATTTCTGCTTTGCTTATAGGGCCTCGTATAGAACTCGGTGCTCCAAAGTTCGATAAAATGCTCCTCATTTTATCAATCTGAAATGGGTTTCAGTATTACTCCATTTATACCAACCCTCATACAGATTCTCCTTGGTAACCTTGTCTGTGTTTCCGGTAAGTGCTACTATAAGTGGCTTTTCATGACGTCTTGCGAATTTTTCACGTATAGTGACAAGCTCAGCTCAAAACCATCTATACCAGGCATGCACACATCCAAGAACACCACCTGGTGTTCATGAGAAACAACATGCAAGCACTCCTCGCTTGAGCTTACAGTTGACACATCACATCCCAAGTGCTCAAGTAGCCCCTTTGTCACCATCCTGCTAACCCCGTATAACACAAATAAAATTCAACATTCAAGAATGTGATTGAAATTGCTAACAGTAGTTCCATTGAACTTGAAATGAAATATTGAAATGATAGTAATTATCACTAAATATAAACACATTTTAAACTAGAAGTGCCACACCATCCCATTGTTTGTAATTTCAATATACAATTTAGACTTCTTACAGTCTAAGTCCAATGTAGAGAAGTTGTCTAGTTCAGACTTTGTCAAGATTACTTAAATTAAAATCCCGCTTTTCAAGAACTTCAACCAACACAACACAATAAAGCCGTAGACTAAAGCAAATTGTAGCTGTTTTTAAGCATTTCAAGTGCCAGGGCTTTAAGTCCAAATTTTTATGCACGATCGGTGGTGTAATTAAGTAAATAAAGACTAACATACACAACAAGAGAGAGAGAGAGAGAGAGAGAGAGAGAGAGAGAGAGAGAGAGAGAGAGAGAGAGAGAGAGAGCGATATTAATGGAAATTTGGAAAGTGGTAAATGGTAACTATATTTTCCTTATCCTAATTAGCAAGCCTTGCCCTAAAAAGAATGCCATCCTTATTAAAGCCTTCTCCCTTGTCAATGTTTGAGATGCCAGGTTTTGCCAATTGTTGTTGTTTATATTATGACTTCTATCGGTTTGCCTGGTGGCAACTTGGAATTTATGTTCTTTAGATGACCCGCCTTACCCGCCGATGTCCACCAAAAGGAAGAGGTTAGGCTAACTTCATTGGAGACATTTTGTTAACTCAAAGTCCGAGCTAACTTGGATTTCATGTTCTTTAGATGCCCGCCTTGCCTTGGTTGGAGACATTTTGCAAGCTCAAGGCCCGAGCTAGAGGTCAAATATGACACATCCCAAGTGATTCAGGATTAGTTAGAGCCCAGTTACGAAACATCGATCTCAAGTGTGATTCTGTTTATAGTGTGTTCAAAGTCAAACGAAACATAGATGAACTAACAAAAAATGCCATGGGAAATGTTTTGGAGACAAAAAGACATCATTTCAGTATCTCCAAGAAATTTCACAAATTTTGGCAAATATTAAACCAATGCATTTTGCTTAATTCTCAAAATCGTTTAAATCCCACCTCTCATTTCCCAAGTCAAGTTTCTACTCATCAAAAAAAAAAAAAAAAAAAAAAGCCATTTTTATTAATCTGTTTCAAGGATTGTAACCATAGATTAAACGTTGTTGTATTCCACTGTCTATACCTCACTAAGTGAGTAAATAATTTATAAACCCCTAATAAGATAGTGGTACATGTTAGAAATTTTTTTTTAAAAAAAATTTCGTATAAGACTCCTATACCTTCAATATAAGAACTATGGTTAAATGATTAAATTCACCATTTTCTAATAGCTTAAGTTTTGGGGAGAACTGGCAATTTAACATGGTATCATGGCGGGAGATTCTGATTCTACCTTCTATTTAAAATGTTAAAAATCCCACTTGTTGGGCCCCATTTATTAAGGGGGAGTTTAGACTCATATGAGAGAAGGGGGTTAAAACTATTGTTAAATGATTAAATTTACCATTTTCTAATAACTTGAAGCTTTTGGGAGAAATGGTAATTGAACACTCAACAACCAAGTATAAGAATTTATTATTTAATAATAAACGTCATATTCGCATGCATGATTATTATGGGTATAATTATTGATAAAGTGAGACATATGATGTTGACATAGATTTTGTGAGGGCATCAACTTAGAAAAATCATACTGGTGGTTAATGAACCAAAGGCAAGGAACCCAATAGTCTCTAAAAGGAGATAGTATATAGCAAAAATTTCTATGGGGGTTGGACTTTAATGAAACTTGGCTGGTGACATTTTTCAAACTACATATATACACATGTATTAAGAGTTTTTAGAAATTGTTTTGAAGTAGAGGCTCATGTGGAATATTGAATGGAGGAAGGAAAAATATGAGAAATTGTAGGTGCAGACCTCACTTGTAATTTTCAAATCTTCAATTATCCGTTGAATGAATGATTTGATTACGGAAAAGAGTTTACAAGTTTATGTCAATAGCCTTTTAAAGGAAATGATTAATTTTTATAGCTAAAGATTAATATCACTAAGGATCCCACATTCAATCTCTCTATAAGGTTTTTACCTAAAGTCTTATAAATAAGACAAACCACAACCTAGTTGGCCACCAAAACTATTTTGGGGGAACTGCACCTATCCACAAAACACTAAAGAAAAAGAGAAAGAGTAACATAAATACATTGGGAGACAACGCACTTCGATTGCTAAGAGAGGTATGCATTATGTCCTTATCAAAATCCAGGATTACGTGGTCTAATGATCTTAGAACCAATTAAATGACATTTTGTTTGGTATTATTTCGCAACCATAGATACAATTCCAGGACTAAGTACAAAAGATGGCAAAGTTATTGACCCGTTATCATCCATGACAAGAACTTTCAGCCCTGAAAAATTTGTATGACCATGATTTGCTTTGGTACTTTAGGTGTGAAGGGAAGCTTAGATTCATTTGATCGCTCTGAATTCCAAGTTTTACAATGAAAGTGGCAGTACATCCCTTGGCAAGGCCGTCACTTTCAAGCCGGATATGTCCCTCCATAAGATTTACAAACCTCGATCACATCATAGGAAAGGAAAAAGAATTACAAATGCATCTTTATATGAAAATAGTCTTTTCAAATCTAGTCCACAAAAACTGCAATACAAAAAAAACAGGCAAAGACACTTGCATATACTGAATGTATAGCCTAACAAAACCAAACCAAAGCTAAACATCTAACAACAAAAGATTTAAGTACCTCTTACAAATTGCAAGGCCAAGTCCGCCGCCACCAGAATTTCTAGTTGCCGATGATTGACTTTGATATTTAAAACACATAAAAAAAAAAAGTAATTAAGAAATTTACTTATTATGTGGTTGTCATGACATCAATCACAATTATTATGATGTCATTTTTTTTTTTGAGAAGAATTATCATGTCAATTTGTAAGCATTTTGTAATAAAATTGATATAAAAAAAATTGTTTCTTTCATTCAAAAATTAATTGATTTACTTGTTGATATGAAATCAATCAATACTATTTAATACATTAGTTTCTTTTTTTCTTTGTCTTTTTTATGTTCCTAAATTACCCTTTAATCTCATGTTTGATAGTAAGTTTATCAAAGCCCTTCATTGTATTGTGGTATTTGTAACTAAGCATTATTCTGTGTGTGATCTTCTTCTAAAAAATAAAAATAAATAAAAAAACTGCGTGTGTTCAAAACTGTAACCTTAAAAATAAAATCCTAAGTCTAAAAAGCTTTGTGTTCATATTGGTGTCTTTTGGTTTACTCTTTCATCTTTTACTGAATTCTCATTGTACAAATTGGCTTTAGTTGCTCTAACTCATACCTATATATTTAAGCATATTGTGTGTTCAATTTTGAAACTAATCGCTTATCATTCTTCTTCATATGGTGGTCACTGCAAATGCTTTGGACGCATTGACTATACACACTGGACCCATTGACGACTCGGTGTTGTCACAAAGCAGTGACGATCGGTCCGGCTATTTGGAATGGGCGGGTAAAACACTCAACTAAATATTTACTTGTGCACATGCATTTAATCCATACAATGTACACGTATTTGCATATACTATATTAATTCATAACGAGATGTTATGTGCGGGATCCAGGGTCCATTACCCGCCGTAGTCGTAGTTCAGAGTTCTCCAAGCAACCTCCAATGGTGGACGACCGAGTGAGGAACATCATCACCACAGTTGGTTTGGAGGGACTCCTGTGGGTCCCGGGTAGAGAGATTGACAATGGCCTCATAACGGCCTTAGTGGAGCGATGGCGGCCCGAGACTCACACCTTTCACATGCCACATGGTGAGGTGACCATCACATTGCAGGATGTGGAGGTTCTTCTCGGGCTTCCTGTTGATGGTGAGGCTATAACAGGGAGCACACAAAAAACTTGGGTGGATGTGTGCCGGGACTTCCTTGGCTTTCGACCTGTAACTCAAAACAACCATAAGCAACTTGATGGGCGGAGGATTCTCATCAACCGCCTTTTGGAGGAAGTTGCTAACCCATTGCCGCCCGATCTTTGAAGAGGATCAGCAGCATAAGTACGCACGATGCTACATCCTAGCGCTATTGGGGGACACAATATTCATGGACAAATCCGCGATAGGGTGCATCTAATGTGGGTGCAGCAGTTGAAAGACCTTCACAACCCACAGAGGTACAGTTGGGGGAGTGCTTGCCTTGCATGGTTGTATCGAGAGCTATGCGGGGCAAGCGAGGACACCAGTCAGATTGGTGGGTGCTTGCTGTTGCTCCAAAGATCGGGCATGGGCCAGGCTCCCCTATTTGTGCCCGACAGTTGAGCGAGGCCCGCCAGTGGGTGCTTACGGTCCTCCAGTACGTGGTCCACTATCCCCGAAGTAAGTCTCTACCTTATCTTTGCTATAACATACGCCTTCTTCACCAAATCACGAGTCTTATATTATGTTTTGAGTTCTTTTTCTATTTGGTTCTAACTTCTTCTTGAGTATTTTTATTTGCTATTTGAAGTCCTAGTCTCTTTAGGTTATTTATAAAGGCTTTATTGTAATCAGTAACACTCATAGAGAGAGTGAATTTTAAAAGATTAGTATTATATTGATATTTAATATATGTGATTACATTATAGTTTTAAGATTATCTCAAGTACTTATTGATCCATTCTTCTTGATTGTAGGTGGTTGTGGGTCCCAAACAAGAAAAATAGGCCCGCCCACATTTTCGGGGACAGTATCGCGAGCAACTAGCTTCCATGTTGCCGGACTGGTATGAAAATGCCTTATTTTACGCTTTTACGAACATCCATATAGGTTTTGTGAACTTTGAAATATAAACATTGTTCCGTAATGTGTTGTGTACTTTTTTTGGCTATTGTAGGTGGTGTGGCAGCCATATGAAGCTCATTTTGACGACCTCCCGCCGTGGTGTGTTGCGGGGAGGGTCTGTATGGACGGGGAACGGTGCCGCTTGTATGTTTCCACCTAGTAGAGAAACATACACCGGATCGTGTTGTTCGTCAATTCGGGATGATCCAAGAAATTCCCAAGCCGTTAACACCGACAGAGTGCTTCATGGCATTGATTTGAGGGGAAGATCGGTGTTAATTGGATGCGAAACATGCTTTGTGCATATCCTTGAGTGGGGTAATCGCTTTGTTCGACGTTGTGAAGCGAGTGCTTGGTGATATGCCTCCAGAGCACGAGTACCACGACCGTTCAAAAGGGTGACTCGGAGGTTCATCGATAGGCCTGGTGTCTTTGTAGTGACTCTGCTTGGTAACTTCTCTATTTCTAACCCAAGTTACCGTGTTTCTTACCATTGGTCACATGTTTAGAGAGCATGATGTTTGCCTCGTGTATTTTTGCTTAGCACTTCATCTCCCTTTAATTTGCAATTTTTAGTAGCAGAACCAACATTTATTTTATTATCAATTCGCATTGTTGATTTCGTATTGCAGGTCTAATATGTGTGGTCTTTTCATGTGCGAGATGAAGGATACGTCCGTTTGTTGAGGCGTCATCCGGTGGGCACGGAGGACCACAATGACATTACTGAGGTGCGGACGGTGCGGGCGCGATGGCACGTGTCCAACCTCCTATCCCCGAGGCCCCGATTGAGGAGGCAGCTATGCCCTCTGCCCAAGCACGAGCACACTCCGGCCGGATGTCAATCCCGTCCGCTGTTGCTACCCCTCGCCTTCTCCCTACCCCGATCCTCTCTCGCATCCACCCCACATGCATCCGCCAGCCCCACCATCCCTTCATCCACCCCTCATCCATCCCCTACCGTCACCATCCCTTCATCCAACCCACATTCAGCTCCTACTCCCACCATCCCTTCACCTAGCCCACATCCAGCCCCTACGCCCACCATCCCTTCACCCACCCCCCATCCATCTCCTTGCCCCACCATCCCTCCACCCACCCCACTTCCTTGTTCTCGCTCTGACGTCCGTCCACCCACCCCATAGTCATTTCTTCAGCTGTCACCCATTCCATCCTTTGACCTGGGTACCCCACCTGACATGCAAAGCAGAGCCACCCTCCCATAGTTCGTTTAGTACCCCTTCTTGACCATTGACCCACCCCATGTTCAGCCGAGCAGGCGGTTGGGTTACCTACGAGAGGTCAAGGTCGGCCTAAACGCATATCAAAGGCACCTCCGTGTGGGACAGGGGGCACAAACATGGACACAATGTTGGGCCCGAGGCATCCGATGAAGGACATGCAAGACCTCCTCCGCATTATACGAGACGGCGTAAGATTCAAAAAAGGTATATGACAAACTTAATGTGAAACAACACACTTTATTCCATTATTATTTCTCTTTTCACTTTTCAATAACATTATTTTTGTTTTCAATATGATTTGAACGTACATTATTGGAACTAGGTGAATGCCTCAAATAAGGACATTAGTGGAGGTAGATATTCCAACAAGGATATGGTTCTTAAATGTGACAATGGAGGTAACCCAACATGTGTTGGTTGTTAAATGCTTTTGTTGCAATTTTATTCCTTGCATCATTTGTTATTTTAATCTACATATAATTTTATTCCGAAGATGATTGTTTTAGCGACGAGTTTGAAGAAGATGAAGAAACAATGTTTCTTGTTAAGGCGAGATCACGGAAAAGAATTAGGAATTTGGATAGTGTGATGGTTCTTAATCGTAACCTTAAGCTACATGTCAAATTAAGTATTTATGTGTGGAGTATTTGATTCATGAATTATTTGTAGAGAGGAATGACTTGTTTGATTTGAGATTTTTGTTAAAAAGAATTTCATTGCTGAATTTGCTATTCGTTACATTGCGGCGACATGTTGGAGCTTGTAACATACCGGAACCTAATTCTTGGAAAGTTGTTGAGCATACCAAATGGAAGAGGTTTGTGCTCTTAAGCTCTCCTGTGTCTTTGTCATTTCATATGCCAACTCAAAGATGTGTTAAACACAAATTTGTGCTTATTTTTGCACTTGTAGCACAATATTTTAATTTGTGTATTCTAAAATGAGTTGGTGATATTTGGAAACGGCATAAAGGATTGTCGGACCTTAGAACACATACATGAGCCGATGAGCCTAGGTTTTGAGCTTTGCTTAGGGAACCCATTGCATTAGCTAGTTGCTAGGGAATGGGATTTTTGAAAGTTATCTTGTTGAGTACCTTTTTTTTTTTTTTTTTTTTTTTTAGCTTCTTATAATGAACACATGCTATTAGGAAAAAGTGGTCTTGAAGCCTTAGGATGAGGAAAGGCGAGAAGTGGTTGAGGGAGAAGTTTGAAATGTTAGCATTTAAAAATTGTGAAGTTACCACTTATCCAAAAAAAAAAAAAAAAAAAAAAAAATTTGGGCGATTACCGAATCATTTTATATTTTCTGTGGAGAGTTGGATATGAGTTTGCTTTGGATGTGGAGGAATTTGGTTAAATATGATGATGATGATGTTATTAATGAATGGGATCCTTGTTACATCATTGGTGATATGGCACATGGTATACTTGCGGACTTTATTTGATATCTGCGGCCTTTCTTTGGATTTGGTTTTCTCAAGGGTTTTATTATTTATGCAGTGGAGCGGGCTTGGAAACACGTCTCCCACAGAAGCTATGCGTCTCTTTGTGAAAATATTGGAGGTCCATGCAATTAAGATTTTTAGGGCCGTTTTCTTGTAATGTCGTGTAGAAACTTGGGTAATTGATTTTTTATATTTTCCTTTTGTGTAGGAAGATGATCCAAGTTGGTATTCAAGAGCTTCTAACTTTGTTGCGAGCCTGTAGTAGATGTGCAAATGAATGTGAGTATCATGGAACTTGTTTATATTGTGTAGTTCCTTCTTCTTCTTCCTCTATTTTTGATTGACTTAATCAATGTCGGTTAAGAATTTCATCTTCATATTTTGTCATAATAGATAACTCGTACGAGAACAATGTGAAAAAATCTCTGCCGATAACCATATAACCACTCGATATCTGCTCCACCATTACCATTTATGCGTCATCACTACCATTGTTGTTACCCATCACTATTACTTCTATTCTCACTGCTTTGTTCGGGCATCAGATTATGGCAAATACACCATCTTTTTTACATTGATGCTACTAGCAAGGCACCATAAATTTACAAAAAAGCATTGCGACCAAAGTGACGATGTCTCACTTAAGCCTCCATTATCATACCACTTTGTCACTATACCACCGCCTATCCAATCACTTTGCATTTGCCTCGGCATTCCCCGATTTCGACCCTCCTACCACCACCACTACACGGTTATCTTGAATTACATAACCAACATCACATTTCATCTAT
Source organism: Quercus dentata (assembly GCA_028216015.1). Classification (NCBI taxonomy): domain Eukaryota; kingdom Viridiplantae; phylum Streptophyta; class Magnoliopsida; order Fagales; family Fagaceae; genus Quercus; species Quercus dentata. The sequence goes on from CP116447.1 coordinate 35,503,330, forward strand.
TTTTAATCCTCTGCCTTATTTTTTGTTGGTAAATTATCTATGCATTAAGTGGATCACTCAATACATTCATGTTTCTTCCGCTTTTGAAAAGGCCACTAAAAAAGGAAATATTCTTGTTCTCTTATGTATCTGTTCTTGTTTGCTCTCACACTCCACTACTTACCAAAAATAAAATAAAATGCTCTCATACTCCACTATGCGTCTGTTTTTAAAATTGGGATTGGAAAAGAGGGAGCTCTAAGTGATCAAAGTCTTGTGTTCTTGAGAGCCATAGGTGTAATAATTATACCTTAATTCTGCATGTATAGCATCCAGCTCTTTTTCATCTTTGTTCTTACTATGATTATTGTGTTTTTCACTTTTTCTTCGTCTTTTTGCATAATTTTTTGGATGGTTCATAGCATAATTCAAAAGTTGAGCCAGTGGTTGAGAATGGGAATTCTTTTCCCGAGACAAAGACTATTTCCACTCGAAAATGGGAGCCCGACGAAAAACTCGGGATAAAGATATTGTTGTGGAAGGCCTTGGCTCGGTTGCCATGTATGATCAATGGATTGCACCTCCAATATCTGGTCAACGCCCAAAAGCCCGATATGAGGTATTGTTATTTATTTATTTATTTATTTTTTATAGTATGAATTTGTTTCTCGCCTTTTCTTCTATTCTCCGAACAAAGCATTGGTCACATATTTTCATCTGTCATGTGATTGTGCAAGACAAGATGTACATATATGGCGGAAACCACAATGGTCGTTACCTTAATGATATTCATGTAAGAAAATTTTCTTTACATATACATGTGTTGATGGCCTCATGCGATATAGAAATAACATCTCCCATTTTGTTTTGCTCCTCGGGCTATCGCTAGGCAATCGCCTTTTTGGTTGTTGTCTCCTGTTTACTTGGTATTTGAATTGGTCTCCTTTGCTTTCATTAGTTCTCTGTTTTTCTTTTTATACGTTCGATAAGTAGTTACTCATTCACAAAAAACAAAGGAACAATAAATAGAAAGTAAAAGTAAGAGTTATTCTGGGCAACTTTGAATATTATGCATTGTGCTTTTGTGATTCTCGAGCTTTATTTTCTTGTGTGTTCATTTTTAGATGGAATCTTGGTTTTACATTTAAACTCTTTCTGTTTTTGCCTTTGCATTGATGTGGTTACGGATTTTTCCACCTTCCCTAACTTGAGTAATAATGCAGTCTTGGATTTGAGAAGTTGGACTTGGTCAAAGATTGAGGCAAAGTCTGGGGCTGAGTCCCCGGAGTCACCGTCTCCGAACGTTTGCTCCTTGTCTTTGGTCATTCCTTGGTTGGTAAAGAGCAGTTTTATGTTTTCATTATGTGGACTTCTTGAAGAAAGTTTTTCTCGGTAATATATGAACTTTTGCATATTATCTATTTGTTTCTACTTGGCATGTGTTGTAAGTTGTAACATTTTTTGTATCGGTAATGAATTCTTTTAAGTGGTGATGAGGTTCTATTGTTGCGTTATTTCAGAGATACCATGGGAGAATAAGCTTCATCTATTGCTTTGGACATACAAAGGATCCAAATGAAAGTATACAAGGTATAAGTCAATATCATTTACCTATCAAAAAAGTCAATATCATTTACTCGCCTTTTGATTTATTTGAGTTTGTGAACTTTGTGGAAATATCGTACTTATAAAAGTGGAAAAACCGTGGAAAGTTTTAAGTTAGAGAAACATTTATGACCGAAAATGGAACATTCTCGCCATTTCGACCTAAATCTATTGATGCATGATTCACCTTTAAAAAGAGGTATGGATTACCGAGATTCATGACAGTTATAGTAATATAAAATTTTTAATCATTGGCATGTTTGATACACAGATTGATCAAAAGTCATACATAAAACCTTATACACAGATTGAAGGAGCTTTTCAATTTCTGATGGAAACAGTGCTTCTAGTTTTGAATCAAAGATTACGGGATAATCTGTTATTTGTTTGAATTGACAAAGTTTCAACATGGCTCACAAAGTGACTTGTTAAGTCAATATAATATACCACTTAAACTACAAGAGTGAACATAGTTGTAAAAATGGGAGTTTTTTTTAGGGAAAGTAAGGATATATATTCTATCTTAATAACATATCCGTAGTGAGAGAGTTTGGATACTTGAGAGATCACCTATTAATAGATTCATAAATTTTTGTAAGCTTTAAATTTGCATATTGCCTGTTGCATTTTTAAGAGATAAGTTGGATTGATCTACCCAGTTTGATAAGCATTGATTGGCTTGGGAGGCATAGATCATATATTTGGAATATGGTTCCGGGTTGTATGATGTGGATTGTTTGGACGGAGCAAAATCGTCTTTTTTTTAGGATACGGAAAAATCATTATGTCAACACACTCTTTTTGATTGGTCTCGGTGTTGGGGTTTCTTGGATTGTTCATCCAACAGACTTCCTTGTTTCTCTTAGAGTAGCCTTTTTCCCTTGTGTTCATCATCATGAACTTAATTTTTAATACTTTTGATCAAGTATAACTACACTTATTACCTATCAAACAAAAAAAAAAAAAAAAAAAAAAAAAGCATTGATTGGCAATAGAACCATTTTTTTTTTTTGTTAATGAATTACATTGAGATACACTAATGTTGGCTGATGCATTGGTTGCTAAACAAGTGACGTTTTTGAGGTAGAATGGATAAATGGATTTGAACATATCTGATTTTCGTTTGTTTATCAGCTTAGAATATGTCGATACAAATATTTATAAGGAATAATAATTGTATTGGTTCTCGCTTTATCTCACTGTGGTGGAGAGAATTAGAGTCTTAGAGAGGGACATACATCGAAGAGCAATTCTTGGGAATTAATTGTAAGAGATTCATTGAAACAATCCATTCTCCTCTCTTGTTAGATCTTTTAGTCTCGTAAAACAGTTGGATATCTTATTTACCAACTTATCTCTCGAGAGTCTGTTCTTGTGACTTTATTGCTAAGTCTTATCTTTTTTTTTAAGTATTTCGTATGACATGATTATATGCACATGGTGTTATGTGTGGTTTATTGTCATGAGTGATCATCATAATATGATATTGGCAAAGCTTTAGCTTAAAGTTGCCCTATCTTTTCGGATCTTAGCCGAGAATCTTGTCCAAAAACTACCTACAAACTTGGGGAAACTTCATCTCTAAAACTGATGACACTTGATGGAAATCAAATTACCTCCTTGCCTGATGAAAGTAATTATCTTCTGTAAATAAGTAAGATAATGCTAATTTATAAATTCGATATAGTTTGTTTGCCTTCCTTGGCTTTATCCGCAATTGTCATGGATTAATTGTAACTTGCATGAGACTTTTTCACTAGCATCTAACCGATTATGTTTCTTGTCTTTAGTGGGACAGCTTGTGAGGCTTGAGCAGTTATCCATCTCTGGAAATTTGTTAACATGCTTGCCTCGAGACTATTGGGAGCTTGCGCAATGTGAGTAATCTTATCTAATGAAACTGAATGCTATTTGGTCTGTTTCAACGCCTCCTCGTGGTTTGGGTTTCTTTAATTGTAGAATAACTTCGATAGGAACATTTAGCATGCCTTATAAATTCCAGGATCTAATATGAATTGTTGATGATGCAGTTATTGCTTTTAAATGTATTAAATAACAAGTTGAAGTCTCTTCCGGAATCAATTGGGAGTTGTTTCTGTCTTGAAGAATTACAAGCAAATGGTATGTTTAAATCTTTCTTGATTGATGTCTTCTTTTACATTAAAAACTATTGCCTATAGTAAGGCACTAGAATAAGTGGATCTGAACATTATGTAGATTTAAAGATTTAAGGTCATAATTTCTACATGTGTATAGATGATGAACAAATTTGTTAAATCTTTTAGTAATAGCATATGTCACCTTTTGATCGACATTTTGACCTAAAGTTTGACATTTTTCATTACTTTTCTTGTTCTATGCCATGCTACTTTCATACTTCATCAATATGTTGTGAAATGTGTATTGCAATTATGTTTTGGATGTTATCTTTTGATTATAAAATTTACAATCACTATGAATTTGTTAAGTTGTTTATAGGTTGTGTTATTTTAGTGGACAAGCTGGAGGCACGATTCTGCTTTCTGTGCTTCACGTGTCATATTTCATCATTATTTATCTGAATGTGTGCTTATTTGTCCAAATATATATATATATATATATATATATTTGTTTGGTTCTATCAAATATGTTCTCACTTTTGAGTAAATTTTTCTTTGTCAATTGTTTCCCATGGTTGTAATTTCTTAATTATATTTTGACCACTCACGACTTCATGTAAAAATCGAAGATCTACCCGCATCAATCTGCAATGTCATTCACTTAAAATCACTTTGCTTGGACAATAATAACGTGAACCAGGTATTAACTTACCTCTCACTCTCTCTTTCTTAACACATGCATGTGGATCTCTTGTCAACTTTCCTAATCTCAAGCCTCCTTCTTCCTTCATCTACTTAGCTATTATTCTCGTCATTCTCTCTCCTTCTTTCTACCTCAAAGTCTTATCTTTCCTAAAGTTCCCCAAAACAGAATTGATAATGCCCCTTTTACTTTTATCAAACTCGAAAGTCATTTGGACTTGCAAACCTTGTCCCGTGGTCAACACAGATGAATCAATTAAAAGAGAAAAGATATAGTTTAGGTTGAAGAAGAGAATCGGAACATATTATTCTCCGCTAAGTACAACTTCCGACTACCAATTGATTGACCTTTTCGAATTAAGACAAAGTGATGGTGTTTGCTTTCGAGGACTTTGCCAGTCAAAAGGAGAGTTCAGCAATTTTCTCAAGATTATATAAATTTAATTTTTAGGTTGGAAATGTGAATTCGGAGTTTCAACATTCATGGTTATTAATCTATTTGTGAAGCCTTACTATTTGGTACTGTTTTTGAATAAGGTGGTTTAAGTATCGAAGAGTCATGGTTCTTTTGATTCCCTTTGTACTAGTCTATTTATGCAATAGCCGGACTTGCCTGTATTAATATTTAGTATTTATTTCGGACGATACCTCTCGAATCTACCGAAAGATCGCAAAGTTCTGCAGAATATCTCCCTGCATGGCAATCCTATTTCAATGGATCAATTTCAGCAGGTATGTCATAGTCCCCGCATGTAGTGTTATTAATTTATTCATTTATATTTCAGCAAAAAGCCAATATGTATTTTCAACCCAACTGAACCCTAAACGCTTTTAGATGGAAGGATTTCAAGATTTTGAAGCAAGAAGAAAGAAGGAGTTTGACAAGAAAATTGATTCAAATGTGATGATTGGGTCAAAAGGCCTCGATGAGGGTGTTGATCTATGAATGTCTTACATCGTGCTCCCTAAAAGAGTAAGTTGTTACACCACAATCTCAAAGAATTACTTAGTGTCTTGCACCAGGAGAGTCAATTTAGAAACATGCCTATACGGACAAGATTAGTTCTGAATGCTACCAATCTTGGATTAACTATAAACTAAAGTATGTTCACATTATTTAGGTTGGCATGGCTGCAAACTTGAGGGATTTCACACTAACTAAAGTATGTTCACACTCATCAAGTCCAATATGCCACTTGAAAATGCTTATTACCAACACCAAGGTTGGGAGGAATACAAAGGCACACAGCAGGGTTTCATAGAGGACCATAAGGCACCCGGATGCCATGAGTTTGGTGTTTAATGCGATTGATTCTATCAAAGAAACAATATATGAAGCTATTGGCGGTCAAGAAGACAATTGCACGAGGGAGTGCAACATTTTAGTTGTACCACAATCTAGTACAGATTATTGGACATAGACTTACTAATAATGTATTATATTTGCAAACATGTGGCTTAATTTTAAGAGTAAGACCATCAATTCTGTAGCGAGAGCACTTTGTTCTCCCTTCTCGGTGAAAAGGCTGATGAGGTTCTAAAGTAGGATATTTTGGATTGTTGGACGCTAGAAAATCACTATCGATGGACTGAATCTGAGTGTTAAACATGTTGGGTTTAGACCATTGATAATGATTTTCTGGAGTCCAACAATCCGAGAATATCCGACTTTAGAACCTCATCGACCTTTTTCATCGCTTTCTTGGACCCTACCTCTCACGTTCAAGTAGCTGCACTAATGTTGGAGGTAAATGGATGTGGAAATAGCACTTTGTCGATCGACACCGATAATGGATATAGAGAAACCAAGAGGGGGTGAAGTTTTGCTTGGGGAGCATAATGTCCTGCCAAACTATTTTGAGCAAAATCGGGTGTGTTAGTGTCTACAATGTTGTATCTCCCATTTATCTAATGATCATGGTGTTTCTACTTTTTCATGCTTAATTCTAAGCTCAATGGTTTTACAAACATATACATGTACTTCATATATATTTTTATATAATTGGCGCTTTGTATGTTTTGCTAATTTTTTGCTTGTGCTCACCGACACCGACCCGCATCTATTTTAGGGCCGAGGCACTTCATTTGAATAAAACAAAGGTTTTGAGACAAGAGTAGAAGCCGCAGAGGACTGGAGAAGTGATGACAAAGGGAAGGGACTCCTTGGGCGTTGTAATAGCACTAGCGTTATAATAGCACTATTTGTATAATTGTATCAATAAATTTTTTTAGAAATACTATTTGTATCAATTTAATGACTCAGCCGTGGCAAAATCAAGCCAATGTCATCATTAGGTGTGAATTTTTTTAGTAACTTTAATAAAATGGCCACCCTCCAAAAAAAAATAATAATAATAAAATGGCCAAATTAAAGAGATTTTGGTTTTTAAAAATTTGTCACAGTTTTAGTTTTAGTTAGGTCTTGTTAACAGATGCCCTTAGATTATTTGTTACCAAATCATTTTTAAGGACAAAAACTTAGTTAATTTTTTTTTTTTTATCAAATGCTTTTAAAAATAGTTCCTAAACCTATACTTTTAGAGCATCGAAAATTTTTCAAGCCATTTAATAGTATCAATTTTGTCCCTCGACTTTGAAATCAATTTCCCCAACTATTAGTTGTATCAATAGTGTTGTTCATACACTTTTAAAACCAATTTCTAAGAATAAAATTAACTTCATTTAAATGTTGAAAGTCGAAATTAGCACATTTATATTAACATTGATGCCAATTTAAAGTTATATATATACACACTATTTGTCAAAGTAATGGGGAAGAATAACGTTTTAGTTAAGGTAAGTAATAGTCCTATATGAATGCACTCAATTGTAAATTTGCAGCTGTTTTTTAACTATATATTTTTTTGAAAAGTAATGATATTTTAGCAAGGGAATAGACTATTACATGCACAAGGAGTGCCTTAGGAGTGCCTTTTTGTTAATAAGAGATGGTTTGAAAACAGTTTGAATACATTTTTATCTAATGTTTCATATTGTTTACAATCTTACAATTGAACGGAAATATGTTGTTGACATTGATAAAAATATCGATATCACCAAGATAACTCCATCAACAAGAGTTGCTCTCCATAATGACAGTTATGTGCTTCATTTAATCTTGCCAAGCAAATTAAAGATCCATTGGTCAACCTCATGAAAGTTGAAAAGGTTCCAGATTCCACATATGACATGATTGGCGGTCTTGACCAGAAATTAAAGAGATAAAGGAGGTTTGCCTCGTGTACCCTTTTGAATACATGTGCATCTAATGTTTCATATTGTTTACAATCTTACAATTGAACGGAAATATGTTGTTGACATTGATAAAAATATCGATATCACCAAGATAACTCCATCAACAAGAGTTGCTCTCCATAATGACAGTTATGTGCTTCATTTAATCTTGCCAAGCAAAGTTGATCCATTGGTCAACCTCATGAAAGTTGAAAAGGTTCCGATTCCACATATGACATGATTGGCGGTCTTGACCAGCAAATTAAAGAGATAAAGGAGGTTTGCCTCGTGTACCCTTTTACTTTCTGCATTTAAACCGGTAGTGGCAATGGTGACAAAGTGAAGTGCAATGGACTATCTTTGGAGCTTCTCAACCAAATGGATGGATTTGAAGCATCAAATAAAATAAAGGTATCGTGTGTGTTTTCATTATGCAGATTGGGTTGTTTAGTTTTGGTACTTTTCTTTATTGTGACCTCAACTATTTAAACAGATTCATCTCTTATTGTAAGTATTTGGCAAGCATGTCAAAATAGGCTTCATTCTTGTAAAGATTGCCGATATTTTATTCAATTTAAACAATCTCAACTCTTTTCGATGGATTTGGACAGAATGATAAGTATTGTCTTGTTAATTCCATAACGACCTATTGCACTGGGCTATTAAACTCTTCAGAAGTGAAAAATTGTGTGTTTTCTCTGTGCATAATCATATTATCCCTTCTTCCTTCATGGCATTTATTTTGTTTGTTTGTAGGGTCGTGTGCACTGAGAATGGGGATGTTTGCTCGAGGGAGAGGAGGGTTGATGTAACACAAGAAGATTTTGAGATGGTAGTGGCAAAGGTAATGAAGAAGGAGACCGAGAAAAACATGTCATTGCGGAAGCTATGGAAGTAGTGTGTCTCCATGTTAATGTTTTGTTTCACTCCACCACCCCGAATATAATTGATCCGTGGCTTTGTTCTTCACACACACACTAATGACTCTGTTCTTTGTATGGATATAAAAGCCACATGGGGGTGCCCACACTTTGTTGAAGTTTTTAAATACCACTGGCATCTCATTTTATTTTGTTAAATATTCTTATTGTGATACATTTTTATGTAATATGTGTTTTACTTCAACTATCCGACAAGAATGTCCTTAGACAATGATCATCAATCTGTTATCAATCTATTGGTTAGACGACCGAATGATAATTAAAAATCTGTGCTTAGTGGACAAGCACATGTGGCTTAGTTTTCGGGCATGTGTAGTCGTAGCATGAGACATAGCACTCGGGGATCAATCCTACCATGTAGTGGTTGTAAATGAGCTAATTAGAGTTAGAACTTCAATTATATTCAAAATAAAATTAAAAGAACAAGTTTGAACTTTTAATAGTCCACTCAATTTTCTTGCTTATAGTTTGTGCATTACAATGTGATATGAAATTATACTTGAATGTGTGCTTTTTGTGTATTGTTGGATTGTGAAGACATGAGATGTTGATTTTCTTTTCTTTTTCTTTTTTTTTTTTTTTTTTGGATTTACAGGGTTGGGTTACTTAGATGTTGGCGATTGAAAACAAATAAACCAGATTGTATAATTTTATTTTGTTCATTTCATTATATTTTTGGATTTACAAGGTTTACTCTTCGATGTTGGCGGTTTAGTAAAAAATTACCTGAAATTAGTTCTCAAATGGGGTAATAACAAAAAATTGAAAAAAAAAAATCGCAGTAGAAATGGGGTTACCATAAATGGAAATCGAGTCTAAGACTCGGTTTCTACTTATAGAAATCGAGTATCTTATACTCGGTTTCCATAAATGGAAATCGAGTCTTAGAGACTCGATTTCCATTTATGGAAACCGAGTATAAGATACTCAAGTTCCACTGGGAATTTTTTTTTTTTTGTGTGTTTGGTCAGAGTCACCAAATTGGGGCAAAATTAAAAAGGAAAAATTCCCAGTAGAACTCGAGTATTTTATACTCGGTTTCCATAAATGGAAATCGAGTCTTAGAGACTCGATTTCTATTTATGGAAATCGAGTATAAGATACTCGAGTTCCACTGGGATTTTTTTTTTTTTTTTTGTGTGTTTGGTCACAGTCACCAAATTGGGGCAAAATTAAAAAGGAGGCAAAATTCCCAGTAGAACTCGAGTATTTTATACTGGCATTCCATAAATGGAAATCGAGTCTTAGAGACTCGATTTCTATTTATGGAAATCAAGTATAAGATACTCGAGTTCCACTGGGATATTTATCTAATGTTTTTTTTTTTTGCCGCAGGTGCATGGACCAGAATTAATTTTCTCCCCTGCAGCAAATTTTCCAGGGTCCAGAACACATCAAACAACTACATACGCTGTGATACGCGAACGGAGCATACATTAAAGTTCTACAACCAGATTAAAACAAGAACTATTCAATAAAATTATTGTTGGATAAAAAGTCTTAGCACACAATGGCAGTTCAATACTAGAAGGGCAACTTGCCAAAGTAATATCATTGTTCGTATTATAGGAAAAAGCTGCATCACGCAACTAATGTAACGAGTAAAATGGATAGCAAATAGTTCAATTATCCGTAATTTACAACAATAAACAAAATAACAACTAAGTTAATACAACATAGTCTACATATTCGCCTAGCGGAAGCTCCATACTGATATAACATATTATACATATTCACCTAACACTTGTCCATACGATACAACATACTCTACATAATCACCTAGCTTGTCCATACGAGAAGATCATGACAAGTCCCACGTACAATGTCACTTACGAAAATCAAGTCTCCGCTTGCCGACAAACATTAAATACGGTTATTAGTTTCCAAATGCAAAGAACAAAAACCAAATGACATTCTCGAGTATATTATATAAAAACAGTGGACGGCACTTGCCTAGTTCATAGCACTACCACTTGTCGAAGCCCCATGGGAATTGGGACAGCATCTACGGTTATGCCCCTCTTGATGACACACTCTACATCGTTGCCTCGGTTGAATCTCCCTCAACTCCGGATCTTCCCTCCGGCTTCCCCGTTCTCGCCGTACCCCATCCATTTCATTCCTTATTCTTGACATCGTAGGACGACCTTTGGCCCGCAACAATTGTGGGTCGGGCACCCACCATGGTCCGCGAACGTCTGTCCATAATGACTCTGACTTTGGCACCACAAAATTATGTGAATATGTGAGAATGGCGTTGTTCGATCTGTAACATGGGTCAATATAGCTGGGCGCATCGAGATGCAGACCTTTAAGAACTTTAATTGCATGTGAACAAGGGATTTTCAAGTTTTGCCACTTTCCACAACCACATGTTCTATCAAATATGCGCACATCATGACCGTGATTTCCCCCTCCACTCTATGGTCGTTATACGGGGTAACCACTTGATATATACCCTCTGCATGATTATAATTCCTCAGTGTGTCCTGCAATTTTCTGCTCATTTTTGTTATAGATCTCCATTGCATAATCACTCCACACCTTACCTCGAGAGAGATCGAAGTAATTTGTTTATGTCGATCGTGGAAATATGCAACAAGTTTAAAAAAGTGAACTCAACCATTGCAGCAATGGGCAAACCGCGGGCACCTTTAAGAACCCCATTAAAGCACTCGGAGATATTGGTTGTCATTGCCCCGTAACGTCTTCCACCATCATGTGACTGGGTCCATTTGTCTACATCCTCACTCATTAGATATGTGTATGGCATATAACGTATAATCCGGCGATCGAGTGGGGTCTACACCCCTCGATAAATTAATCTCGGCCTCTTTAATGGTTTGCATTATGGACACAAATTTAGCATCATGAGTCGCATATCCAGCTTTCAAGGCCAATGCCTTTAGAGTCGGGTTATCAAAGTGTGTGTTGAAGTTGCTAGCAACATGTCGAAGGCAATATCGATGATATACCCGTTCTCTTCCGTCTTGCCCTCTAGGCCACTCTCGAATGGCGCATTTGATACCTTTATGTCGGTCGAAATAATGCAAATGTCCTTGTTTTCAATAACACGCTCTATCGAAGTCCCGAGACACTCTAAAAACCACCCCCAACTAGCCCCGACTCCTTATCCACAACAAAGAAAGGCGATAGGCAAAACCTTTTGATTAGCATCCGTTGCCATTGCAATCATCAATACCCCTTTGTATTTACCATATAAATGAGTTCCATCAATACTTGATCACCGGCCTGCACATCGGAATGCAAAGAATGCATGGAGCGAATGCCCAATATACATAGCGCAATAACGTAGTACCTTCTAATGGCTTAGGTATGGTGTGATAGCTATACTGGGTATCCGAATCCTGATCCAAGTATGCCAACAACAACTTTCGCAACCTTTGGTAAGACTCCTCCCAATCCCCAAAAATCTTAGCAATTGCCTTCTGCTTTGCGTCCCATACTTTATAGTAAGAAAGCTCATGATCATACTTAGTACGTATGATCTCCCAAAGCTCATCAATAGTAGCAAAGGTGTGCTTTTTTTTTCGCAATCTTCCCACAATTTCGATGCAACAAAATTAGAATCCATCATTCTACCGTCTCTTCGCAGCCCAAAGGGTATACAACCGTGTGGACCCACATAAGACGTGACCATCCACGGACCATTCAATTTAGACTTCATGTATGCCCCAACGTACCACTTGCGCTTGTCGTCAACGCATGCGGCGCACAATTGAGTTGTGCTCGACCTTTGGATGGAGAAATTTCTATTATCCTTTGCTGCGTATATTATCAATGCACGCTTCACCGCAGACTTTATTTGCAAAAGTCAACCCTTTACAAAAATGCATCCCATCTTGCCAAGTACAAAGAAATGGTATCTCAAGAAGTGAAGGATCAACCATATCTTCCCAAGTATTTGCGTAGAATGAGTCCGCAGGAGCTCAGTAGCCAATGGTCGATATCAGTATCATCTTTGGACACCAATATCATCATCATCTGCATCACCTTCATCATGGTACTCCATATTTTCCTCTTCAAAATTAGGAACGACTTCATGCTCATCCACATCGTTCTCAAAGTCACCTTGCTCAATCCTCTCTTCGTATCGATCCATATCATCATTATTTATGTTATCATTCGCAGCATGATCTTCGTCTTCGTCTTCGTCTTCCTCCTCTAAATGTGTCTCTTGAGAGTAGAGGGTTTCACCAAGATTTGCAACATAATCTTGAGATGGGAGCGTATAACCTCCCATTGCATACCCTCCCATTGTAGTGCATCCATTATCTAGGGTTGTAAATTGTAAAGCCGTAGATGTTTCTTGCACCACCTCGATCGTTGTTGTCTACACTCGCCTCCAAACTTACATACAACTCAAAGAAAGATTTACTTGGGACATTTTCTGGATCCTATTAAACATCATCTTTACATGTTTATCTTCTTTAATCGCCATATACCCGTAATTTATCCGTTCATGAAGAATTTCTTGTGGGTAACGATAAATAATCTTGATGTCATACCAAGCGGGTTCAATTTCAATTCGTCCATTATTTTCCTCTTCAAATCGAGTCAACGTCTTCAACTTACGACGTAACATCATGTAGTAGCATTCAATACCCTCCCCTCTAAATGGAAATCCGTCAATCCCTTCAGGATTGTAAAGGGGTCCACCGAAGTATACATTTATGTCAATATTCTTCAAAGATTGTGAACCTATTAGAGAGCCAAGTAAATTTATGTTAGTGACATATTTGATCTCTTTGATTTAACATCAATTACAAAACCTTTTCTATCTACTCAAAGTACAACAATCGCAACTTCTAAAAGTGTAACAATTGCATATACTCACCCCACATCACATACAAACACACTCAATCATTATAATTTCATACTCAAACAAATAAAAAAAAAAGCAAAGACACAACTCACCCTCATTACAAAATTGAAACTCAGCTCTAACAAAAATATAAATAAAAATATCAAACCAAACAACAAAAGTCATGAGGATGTGCAAATGAATGAGTGCAATTATGTAACAACATCATTCAAGTAATTTTAAATTAATGTCATACCCTATTACACTACTATTGATGAAATAACATAGAGCAGGGTTCATCGACAAAAAAAGAAAAAAAAAAAAAAACACTAATGTGAATATAATCATGATCAATCAAATTAGACATATCATCTAATTTAATATATAAATATAAATATATTTGTATATTTAGCCTATTTATACAACTATATAATTAAATATTTATATAAATATATTTATATTTAGCCTTATTTTATTATACAACTATATAATTAAATATTTATATAAATACATTTATATAAATATATTTATATTTAGCCTATTTATACAACTATATAATTAAATATTTATATAAATACATTTATATAAATGTATTTATATTTAGCCTATTTATACAACTATTTAATTAAATATTTATATATTTATATAAATATATTTATATAAGTATTTATATATATAGTTGTATAAATATAAATATATTTATATAAATATTTAATTATTTAATTATATAGTTTTATAAATATATAAATAAAAATATGTATATATAAATATTTAATTATATAGTTGTATAAATATACATATAAATATAAATATAAATATAAATATAAATATAAATATATATACGTATTTTTTTTTTTAAGCCAAACGTATGCAGCCACAAATACATAAACACCTTTATACCTATGCCCAAATAACAAAAAGCAAATACCATGTACTATCCAACTAAGAGAGCCTCAAAAAGCTTATTAATCTCAAAGAACTAGAACCTTAAACCACAAAACATTCCCAGCTAAACAAAAGCTACAACTATATAATTAAATATTTATATAAATACATTTATATAAATATATTTATATTTAGCCTATTTATACAACTATATAATTAAATATTTATATATTTATATAAATATATTTATATAAGTATTTATATATATAGTTGTATAAATATAAATATATTTATATAAATATTTAATTATTTAATTATATAGTTTTATAAATATATAAATAAAAATATGTATATATAAATATTTAATTATATAGTTGTATAAATATACATATAAATATAAATATAAATATAAATATAAATATATATACGTATTTTTTATAAGGAAACAAATATACATATTTTAATACAAACAAATATCTTATTAGGAAACAAATATATTTGCCTAATACAAACAAATATTTTATTACGAAATGGCATATACACTAAAACAATGCAAGCAATAATGGTTAAAGCAAAATATATACACTAAACAACTAATTAGAGAGTGAGGAGACCCTTACTTGACATAATGATGTGCAAATGTACTTTGCGAGATTGTATGAGAGTGAGAGGAGCAATGTTTTGTTTGCTAAATATGTATGAGAGTTTCGATCTCTGTGAGAGTTCTTAAGAAAGGTTACTGTGATTGAAGTTCTTTGAAGGTGTGAGAGTTGTTGAGGCTTTGTGATTCAAGTTGTTGAAGGTGTGAGAGTTGTGTTTAGTCCGAGAGTTGTGGTTCAACATAGTCCGAGAGAAGTTGTGGTTTAACATATTTTTTTGAATATGTCTCAAAATGACAAAAATTATATTCACATGTCCTTCAAAGAACGTACTCAATTATATTCACGTGTACCGCAACAAAGACTCGTTGTTGTTGTTGACTAGCACAAGCACCAAAATAGACTAATAGGCTAACAAGCAACAGACAAATAATTCAAGTCCTTCAGCACTAGCACAGAGCACAATGTAATAGACTAGCACAGAGCACACACTTAATAGACTAGCACGAGCACAGCAAAGACAACTTGATATGACCAGGACAGGGAGAGATGAGAGTGCTTTGAAACTCGAGTCTCTAAGACTCGAGTTCAGTTTGCCTTAAAACTCGAGTCTCGGAGACTCGGTTTCAAAGTTAAAATGCGCGCGTTTTTTGCTTAAAACTCGAGTCTCTGAGACTCGGTTTACTTAAAGTGAAACCGAGTCTCAGAGACTCGAGTTTCACGTGGCATTTACGTGGAACTTGAGTTTCTGAGACTCGAGTTTCATGTAAACGCCACGTGGATTTTTGCCACATCAAACAACGTAAACCGAGCCTCGGAGGCTCGATTTTGGGGCCCAAAATCGAGCCTCTGAGGCTCGAGTTGCTAGTTTGCCAATAACTTTCAAAACCGGGCCAACTAACTGAATAGTTTCATCCTTATGGGTAATTACCCATTTTCGCCAAAAAATTTAGAGGGAAAGGGGAATTGTGTTCCGAGGGAGTGTTAGAGGGAGAAGTGAAAAAAAAATTGAGGAAAAGGGGAATTGATGGACATGCGGCGCTAAGGTTTAAAGTTTTATAAAAAATAATTATATAGAGGTTTTGGGCATGGAGCTGTCTT
The DNA here is from genome assembly GCA_028216015.1 of Quercus dentata. NCBI lineage: Eukaryota > Viridiplantae > Streptophyta > Magnoliopsida > Fagales > Fagaceae > Quercus > Quercus dentata. The sequence goes on from CP116447.1 coordinate 35,519,300, forward strand.
CTTTTGGTCTTAATGGCTCTCTGTGGAGTTTTATTTATTTTATTTGGGACTACACCGCATGTAGTGAATGACCCACCTATGCTAGTATATGTACTAGTTTACTTTGTATGACTATATTTGGCATTTAATAAAAGATTTTTATCGTTTTAAGCTCAAAAAAAGTTTTATAAGATTTTTTTTTTGGTTAATTTAAATTTTAGAATATATGTAGTGGCATGTGGTTTGAAGTTTATAAGGTTTAAAGTTTAAACAATTAGTATAATTTTTTATAATAAACAAGAATAAATAGGAGTATGTATATGAAATACATAGGTTAATTAATGAAATAAATTAGATATAATTCATAAATTGAATAGCTCCCCAAAATTAGATAATAAAAAAGATTATATGTCATATGTTAAAAGAACAATATGAAATCTCCACAGTGAGCTATATCAAATACTATAAAATAACAATATAGTTCAGCTATTAAATATTAAAACAAATGATGGGTTTGCTTATATGTAAAAATGGTTTAATTTGAGCTCGATCTAGTTGTTCAATTGAGCTTGAATTTCATCAACACCAATAGTTTACCATGCTATGCAAATCCAATGGTAAGAATTGGAATCTAAATTGGCATATGAAGGATAAATGTCATGTGCCCGTACTTTGATCAGTCCGCTCTTGCAATCAAACCATTTAATCACACCCTAATTTCACCAATACCCATTCTTTACCATGCTCTTCCCATCCAATGGTTGGACTTTGAATTTGGTGCCATTTTCAAAACTGTCAAACTCTAGACCCATGCTCTGTAGGGTCGGCCTAAGGCCCCCACCACAAAAGGCTCAAAATTGAGGAAAAGGGGAATTGATGGACATGTGGCGCTAAGGTTTAAAGTTTTATAAGAAATAATTATATAGAGGTGTTGGGCATGGAGCTATCTTCTTTTGGTCTTAATGGCTCTCTGTGGTGTTTTATTTTATTTTATTTGGGATTACACTCAATGTAGTGAATGTCCCACTTACGTTAGTGCATGTACTAGTTTACTTTGTATGACTATATTTGACATTTAATAAAAGATTTCTATCGTTCCGAGCTCAAAAAAAGTTTTATAAGAATTTTTTTTGTTAATTTAAATTTTAGAATATATGTAGCAGCATGTGATTTGAAGTTTATAAGGTTTAAAGTTTATACACTTAGTATAATTTTTTATAATAAACAAGAATAAATAGGAGTATTTATATGGAATACATAGGTTAATTAATGAAATAAATTAGATATAATTCATAAATTGAATAGCTCAAGTGAAGTCTATTAAATAAGAAAAATTTGAAGTTTCGGTAGCCAAAGACTTGGGCCAACATCGAGATGGACAGGTCTTAGGGTGGAGGATTTTTCTCCCTTGGCTGGAGGATTCTTCTCCCTTGGCTGGAGGATTCCAAAATAGACTTTGGGTTGCCTAATTGAAAGCAAGCTGGTGGAATTGATAGGTGTCTAATGACTCTAATCATATCAAGATGTTTTGTAGGAAATCAGTAGCAAACCAATACGTGAATTATGGATAACAAGGATAGGTAATCTTATCCAAATCCGGCCCTTTGCCATAAGTCCTTTCCTTTCATCCTTATGATGGATATATGTGTCGAGCCTAATTTATTGTGTTGCTTTATCCCAGCGGTCATAGAAAACGGAATTAAAGAATACAGTTTTTTTTTAATACAAATAATACAATAGTTGACAGTTGACTTAAGGCTTGTGTAAACAAATATGATTATTTCTCTCATTGTGATAGCATTAAGTAAACCCTAGTATTAGTCAATAAATAAAATAATATTTTTTTATCCAAAAAAAGAAAAGAAAAAGAAAAATGCTACGTATACAATATTTTTCACAATAAATTTTAAGTATCAAGTTGCTACTGGTTGTTATTGCTGGGTGAAAAAGTAATTTTAGTGGTAGGTTCAAATTAGAACTACTAACAACTTAACACGTAAGATTTGTTGTGAATGTAGCACTTCTAAAAAAAATAAGAGCAATACATCAAAAAATTTCACAACATTTTTCAATAGTTGAGTTGATAAACTTTTACTAGTTCTTATTTAGGTTCACCACTAATATCATATTTTTACTTACCACTATCAATTTGTCATATTAACTGGTGTGAAAAGTTTTGTCAAATTTTTTGTATCTATAGACTTTCTAAAAAAAAAAAAAACCTTTACATGATTAATTAGTAATTTTGCTTCTAAAACGAGAGAATAGAATTTAAATAATATTTTTTTTTTTAAATTCATATTCAAATATATAAAATACATCAATTAATTAAGTAACAAGGATGCATTACTTTAACCATCATTGCACAAAGTTCATAAGTCGTTCCGAATACTCGTGTCACATTCTCATATGCTACTTATGAGAATTTAGGAAGAGAATTATGAATTTTATCTCTCACTTTCTTGATGACGCGTGGATCTTCTTTAGGTAATTAAGTAATAGATGAGAACTAAGAATAGGGTTGCTCATATGTGTATTTAAAATTGTTGGGTAGATTGAAATTCAATGTTGGGTTGTAAAGGATTTGGCATATAGATAAGAGAAAGAGAATGAGTATGCTTTGGAATTTCGTTGATTTGGTAGATTTAATTTAATGCTATGAATCATTTTAAATTTTTTGCAAAACTTGTGATAATAGTCCAAGAAACTCTGTAATTCAATAGATGAAAATAATGATTTTGGGGGGGTGTTGAAGTATGAAAACAAAAATTCATGAAATTCACTAAACAGTTAAAATTTCACTAATCCTTATCAGATTTTTGTTTTGTTTTTGAAAGGTTAAAAAAATGGGCTTCTTGTTAGATTTATTGTTGTCATTTGGGCTAGTTAAAATTTCACTAATCCTTATCAGATTTTTGTTTTGTTTTTGAAAGGTTAAAAAAATGGGCTTCTTGTTAGATTTATTGTTGTCATTTGGGCTGGTTTTGTTCTTGTTTGGGCCATTTTTGTTCTTGTTTGAGTTACCTTTTGTTCTTAGTTGGGCTATTTCAATTTTTAAGGTTTAAGGGGCCAAAAATTATGTTTGAAGGGGCTAAGTTTAATTTTACATAACAAATTTTAACTAGTAGGTTGTTCTTGGTTATTATTGTTAGGCAAAAAAATAATCTCAGCGGTAGGTTCAAATTTGAACAAAAAACAACTAACCACCTATGATTTGTTGTGAAAATGTTGTGGACGTAGCACTTCTATTAATTATATAATATATACACATTTTATTATTTTTTAAACCTTAGGCCGGCCCCCTTTTGGGCCATGACGTGGCTATGGCCCCGACTAAATGAATACAATAGCAAGGAATTTCGAGAAGAGATCCAAAAGGACAATCAAAGCCTTATGGCCTGTTTGGAAGTTTTGAGAGGGAGGAGAGTAGAGGGGAGTAGAGGGGAGGAGAGTAGTGGGGAGGAAAGTAGAGGGGAATGATTCCCCTCCACCTTATTTGGATGTTTTTAAAATTAGTAAGGGGGAAGGGAGTAATTAGCCCTTCCCCTTGTTTGGATGTTTTAAAAATTAGGATGGAGAGGAGAGGAAATGATTAAAATAGACAAATTTACCCTTATTTGAAAATGAACTTGCAACATTGATTTATGATTAATTTGTTAGTATATTTTTTTTTTGATAATTTTTTTATGTGAATTAAATAATCAACATTAGTATATGATTAAATATTTTTTCTACTTTTTTATTATATTAAAAAAAAACCATCTTTAATTGATAATAATTAAAATAGGAAAAAAATGTTTGGTTTGTTTGTTTACTAAAAAATCAACAAAATATTGAATTTTGACTATCTCAATAATCACAGACCATCCCACCAGGTTGAATATTACGGCAAGGGCTTACAATGACATTGAAGCATAAAGAGTTTTGGTTAATAAAAAATATCATGCCTTGGCAAATTAGAAATTCCGGATAACCTTTTCTCAGTGCATCTCATCCCATGGGTTTGGTAGTTTGATAAAAAATTGTTGTAACCAATATTGATTCTTGGTGGATTTATCAAAGAAATAATATTTTAGAAAAACTTTTGAGAGTACTGAATCAAGCGAGAAATTCTTTTGGGGACTTGAATACACTGGGCCCCTGGTGTTGTGTATCAACTCATTGGAAGAATCATTTACTAAAAATTAATTTCCTTGCTTCAACTTTGTTTCTAGTCCACAAGAAGTTCTCCATAGAACCATGATTAATTGAGTCCAAATTTACACTTGAAAGATGATCACCTTCCTTTAAAAAATGAGACTGAGAGAGTAACAACTACAAATCTTTTCGTCAAAAAAATTGGGAGTACCTCTCTGTCATATAGTGTGCCTGATTTCCCTTATTTATTATTTGCTGCTTGATAGCTTTACATGCCTTTATTTCTTCTTCATATAAAACCATGCAAGAGGCAAAAGAAAAGAAATCAATTTGAGCTAAAAACTCGTATATGAGCTTCGGCCTAGAATATGGACTTGATATATCTCTAATATCTCTATTGTGCCGAATTAAGTCATCTCTTACAAATCGAATATTCTTATCGCCATTTAAATAGAATGCTATGTTTGTTGTGCGAATGAAGTCATCTCTCACAAATCGAATATGCCTACAGCTCTAATATAATCAAATTTGATATATAATTATATAAGAGGGGTGGGGAGATGGAGCGGTGAGCATTTGCGGATCTGACCAATTTTTGAATCAAAGGCCTCATATGACATTGTATCATGCATGCCCGACAACTAAGAAGTGAAAAGCATAAAAATGAATGTAAGCGGACAAAGTTTTCAAGCCACTTTGAAAAAGGACACTGTTACAATGAGCTATGACCATATCTCGTAATTGTCAACATACTTGTTTTAGAAAGAAAAACTAAAAATAAACACAAGTTAGTGTCAAAGAAAAATTAATCCCAAGAGTTTACGGTTTAATGGTCAATTGAAAAGGTTTTTAGAAGCTAAAATTGTCTTGGAACATTACTTGCCTAATCAAGTAGAGAAATTTAAGGACTAGACATCATTGTGAACAATAGCTCCTTGCGCTCCTCCACTAGATAGCCAATAAAAGCTCTCAACATATCCGGATTCTTAACAAGATAGAGATAAGCCCTCATTCGCAATCTAGAATCAATTCCTATCTCATCCAAGAGATGGAACACGTCTTGCTCAGGAATGGGAAGACGTGCCAAGCTCCTCTCAAAAATTAAATTTCCTTCTCTAAGTGCTGAATTTCCTTCTCTCATTGCTAAAGCAACATCCTGAATTGCTCCCATAATTTGTTCCATGTCCTCATTTTTTGATGTTTTTCTCTTTTTGGCTTTCGAGGAGGCTTCACCCGCATTATTATCACCCACATTATCACAGCTCTCCAAAGTAACTTCATTTTGAGCAACTAAATGATCAATATCTTCAATGTTCTCCATAGAGCCCTCTCCAGTTGAAGTAGCCCACAGTTGCCTCATCTCTCGATGCGGTTTGATTGTTCCCCAGTTGCTCTATCTTTTCCATAAAGCTCAACCAATTTGTCGTAGTTTGGAATTGGTTTGTTCTTAAGCTCTTTTGCTTTAGGTTTAGCCTGTTAAAAAATGACAACAAAATAAACCCATTACACACAAAGCTATTAATTTTATTAATCATTAGAAATATATTTGTCTGACCAATTAAAAAAAATAGGTAAAGAACAGAAAATCTATTATTTTGTTAGTGACTTTCCCCTGCCATGATTACTAAGTACTAACACCATTTGAATCAAAGACCATTGACATTAATTCCACTCATTTGTTTTCCCAGCCATCTAATTGTTTGAATTTTTAAACTCAACCCATCCTGTGACATAGGAACTGATCGAGCAGGGCAAAGTGTACCATGTGTTATATAAAGTATATACCTTGACAACTAAACCAAAGAGAAAAGGAAATGAACAGGGCAGGGTAATATTGGAGCTCTCTCACAAAGATGCTCTTGAAAATCACTCCCAAAGACGAATCAGGAGAAAATAATATATAGTATATACCATTAAATTAAAAGGATAATCTTTGAAATGGGATCGGGTTGTCATAATCATTGTCATTCCCCTCTACTTTCCTCCCCACTACTCTCCTCCCCTCTACTCCCCTCTACTCTCCTTCCTCTCAAAACTTCTAAACAGGCCATTAGATACTATCTTTTGTCATTCGCTCATGAATTATTAAAAGGGAATTTTAGCCAACCACACAACATCACAGCAAAATGAAAGCACGAAGATCAGAAGAAAAATGACAAGTCGTATAACTGTGTTTCATTGACTACGACATGTCAACTATTCAGTGTTGGTTGTTGTTCATAACAATTGATTATAAAGCTACAGGTCGTGTATAGTCACAGTTGTAATTTCTTGTGCTCCGTTTGTTATGTTAATGGCCACGTGTTATTACTTGATTAGTTTGGAAGGTAAGTAAAGTTAGTTATCAGTTAAAATTCTGTTAGCACAGTGACCATCAACGACTACTGGCTGTTAGCCTGTTAGTTACAAAACAGAGTGGCTTTGTTCAATTTAATTAATCAAAATAAATACACAATAATTCATTCATTCTCCAACAAACCTTTAGGCTTAGTTTTTAATAAAGGAAGCAAATATCAAGAACCATATGATTATTTGTCTAGTAAATGGTAGTTAATACAACAAATTTACCTTGAGAAAAGAATCACAATATTGCTTTTCCCCACGGTTTAGTTATGTATAATCTTTTATTTTGTATACTGCAGATATATCAAACCACTTCGTGTTGGGCAAGCTAAGTTTGAATTTGATAACATGATTGTTGGGCAAGCTATACCATCAAACTTTATCCCGGCAATTGTGAAAGGTTTTATAATATTGCATGCGTTTTTCAAAGTATTATGGTCATCTTAGCTTTTTATTTTTTTTTAGAAAGTATTATGATCTTATATCATACCATGGTCTAGTTTCATTGTGAATATGAATTGGTATAATGTTTGTTCTTGCATGTACAGGGGTTCACTAATTGGACATCCAGTCAAACATCTTCGTGTTGTTTTAACAGATGGTGCTTCCCATTCTGTGGATTCCAGTGAACTTGCATTCAAGTTAGCCGCAATATATGCATTTAGACAGGTTATTCTCAAATCCTGTGTTCAGGGTGTAATTCCCTGTAAAATGGATTTAAATTGTCTCTTGACGATTTGGGCTATTCTTAGCCTTTTAATTATAGTATAACCTAATTACTAGGCTTTCTTTTATTTCCATGCATTTATATTTCAATTTTTTGAAACAGTGCTATACAGCTGCCAGACCGGTAATTTTGGAGCCTGTCATGATGGTGGAGTTGAAAGTTCCAACTGAATTTCAGGGCACTGTTGCTGGTGATATCAACTAGTGAGTTTTTTTTTGTTTTAACCAGAATATCATAAAGATTTTCTAATGCTTTTGTCTGATTATTTCTGTGCATTTATCACATTATAGGAGAAAAGGTGTTATTGTCGGAAATGACCAGGATGGAGATGATTCTGTGATTACTGCCCATGTAAGCTTTTTTCTTTTTCTTATATATATATATATATATATATATATATATACTTATGTATGCATATTTGTACCTAAAAATTTGGGACGAAAGCTTTGTTGTTTTTTTATGTATGCATATTTGTGCGTGACTTGCATTTTTTTCAAGAAATAACTGGCAGAGTTTTGTTTAATTACTGCAAAACCTCAATGCTTGGGTTTCTTCTGCTTTTTATTTTTTTTACAAGTAAGAAAAATATTAAAAGAAGACTACTACTTCATTAAAGAAATGAATTAGCCAGAAAAAATTTGTACAAGCGACAGAAAAGAAAAACAAAAAAATTATGTACAAGAAGAAAGAGAATATCAAGATTCCTTGGAATATCTAGATTTTGATATTGATTTTTTATTTTTTTGGTTTTTATAAAAAAATAGTGAATTCTTTGGAAAAAAAGGGGCAAACCACTGGTACACGGGGTATACAAATTCAACCAATCAAACAAGGACCTAAGAAATTGGATTTTTTATTGAAGCAATTAAGCCTCTATATTATCGAACACCCTAGAATTACACTCATCCAAGAACACCACACCAAACATATTAGGATAGAATTCCATACAATAGAACTGTGATGAACCTTAAAGCTCCATCTCCATCATGCTAACAAATCATTCAGTGAGTTTAGCATGAATCAAGAGACTCCAAATAAAGCAGAAACGAAAGACCAAAGCTCCCTAGAAATAGTGCAATGCAGAAAGAGTTGATTGATCGACTCCCCAGCCCCTTTGCACACAGCACTAATTAGCAATGATATTCTTGTACTTGCGAAGAATTTTCCGTGAGCCAGTCCAAGCAAAAAAAAGCTACCTCCTAAGGAACCTTGGTCCTCAAAATTGCATGCCATGAAAATCTGTTCTTGTTTCCTGTTGAATATCAAAAAATTTGTCTTAAATGAATAAAGGAAATAGTTTATGTGAATGGTTTTTAGATTTCAAAATAAACAATAATGTCTTGGCCTGTTCTCAGACATCTGGTCTGTCTTTCTCTGTAGCACATGGATGTTACATACCGTGCTTTATAAGTCTGGCATCAAGTAATCATGTATTCCACTGATCAAAAAAAAAAAAAAAAAAGTAATAATGTAATTCCAGTTACTTTCCAGCTATCTTTTCACTAAAAGTTCTGCCCCAACTTCGTTCATGACATTTTTATGAATTCCTATGAGTCAACTACATAAATTTTTTCTGCTGCTATGTTTCTAATTCCTATCTTACATCCTATTAACTGTAATCAATGTTTAATTTTTGCAAGGAATGGTAGCATCTGATCAGTCCACAAAACCTATTATTTCCTACTAACATCCATATTGATATCTAAAGCTGATGATTTGATTTTAGAGCAATGAGAACTTTGCTAATATGCTGATTTATTTGAGGAATTTCCAAATTCAAAACATTGGATTGTTATGCTAGCAAAAAACTAGTGCAAATCAGTCTGCCATCATGCCAAATTTGATCCTGTGGAGATCAATAAATTTTGAAAAGCAGAAATAAATTTAGGTGCCCATTTTTTGTTTGATCCTGTGTAATACACTAATAATACTACTCGATTTTCTAGTCAGACGAGCATGTATCATAATTCTTGACAGTGTATTGTTTCATAATCTAATATTTATCTTCGTAGAGAGCAATACAATGTCCTGACTTTCTTGATGTTTTTCCTTCAATTATACACATTAATCTCCACAGATCTGGGCCTGTGCCATACATGTATTTTCACATACGTGAAAAACTATAAATTCTGATTGTATTGGAATTCTACTTACAGGATAGCACATATATTTTATAGTGAAGCTGCTTCTGTTTGTCAATTTGTTTTGAGAATCATGCTGATTTGGGGGATTTTTTTTTTTTTTTTTTTTGATATGTACTACTTTGGACTATTCCGAAGTGTGTGGGTTATTTGTGGTGTGCGCTAAGAAAAGATACCAATATTTGAGTTGTATTTTCTCCATGGAAGTGATGCTTGCATGGTCAAATGACCCAATTTATATTTCCTTTTCTCTCTCAAAATTGTGCGTTTTCTTCAGCATTTATGTGCATATTGGAGCCTTATTGCCCAAGGTCCTAAACAACACTCTTTTGTAGTGCTTCATAGCTGCCATTATTTTTATAAAAATTCTTACAGATGACTGTACATAATAATATCCATGAAGAGGTAAAGTATTGGTCATGTAATAGTGGCGGATGATTGTACGAGTAAAATTGGATTAAATTCCTAATGCTTATAGGAGTGTGCATCTAACCACCGAGCCGATTCAACTCAACCCAACACCTGAGATTTGTTTTTGTTTTCATGGGTTGATAAGTTGAGTTGGGTTTGGCCCGTTTGAGTTAATAACTTTTTCAACTCATCTAAACCTAACCCAATAAATTAGTATTAAACCCCCAAAAAAAATAGTTCAATAAAATTAACCCAATTAGTGGCTAAATTATTAAACCCAATAAATTATTATTATAATTCATATAATATACCTAATTATATTTTGATTTTTTTAGCTTGATTTATTTTGGTATTTTGAGAATTAGTTTTGATATATTTGGAATAAAATTTAGGTCTATTATGTGAATTATAATAATTTATTGGGAAAAAAATTCTTAAATAGTTTTAATAAAAGTTCAAATTTTTTATAAGACATGAAACATGCAAGCATATGTGTACAACCCCACTAATCCAACCTAACTCATGTAGGTTTGGTTTGGATTGGTTTCTACATGTCCAATGAGTTGGGTTGGGTTGAGAATTTATCAACTCGACGTTAGGTTAAAAAAACTCTCCAACTTAACCCATACACACTCTTGTTATAACTTATCCAATCAAGGAATCCTTTTGGATCAACATCTTTTCTATTTGTAAGGCCAACATGGGCAATGATTCAAGCACAACTTGAAAGTAAAGAAACAAGACACCAATCTATTAACCGGAGGAAGGTTAATAGTTATCTTTTTGAGTAACTTAGGGAAGAAACCACCCAAGCAACATAAAAATTTAATTATTGAAAAAGAAAAATGTTACCAAATGTTCTCTGTTCTCCGATTTAAGAAGCTAAATTTTTTAGTAACAAGTAGCTCTGCACTATACAATACTTTTGGTCATTCGGTTTCTGATATTACTTCCCCACCAAACTTGACATTTTCCTTAGACGTTTTCCAAGGAAATATGTAAAATTTCATAGCGGATTCTTCAATGATTCATGGACATGCATATGAAATATGTGGGGGTAAGAATTCTGTCTAAGGTACTAGAGCACTGGATGGGATAACTCTTAACAAAAAGAATGGCATTCTTATATAGTAAAAGAGAAATGCAAGAATACAAGAACTAAGGAATTTGGTACACAGGTGTCCTTGGTGTCATGATGGTCAATACATATAAAAGAAATTCGATACATGAATTATTACATCAGGTGTCCCAACAGAGTAATTTTTATTTTTTGTTCATGTGACATGAACTCTATGGAAATGAATTAATAAAATTCTTAGGAAAGAAACTGATTTTTTTTTTTTTTTTTTTTGTTCTTTGACTGGCTGAACTCAGGCTTCAAGTCCTGGCAGCTAAAAGGGCCATGCCACTTGAGTTTCAATCTGAATAATAAAGAAAGATAAGCAAAACAAATTCAATTTGCGTTACACATTTACAAATTGAAATCCCATATTTCTTGTGTCTTTTATTATATTAAAAAACTAAATACTACTTTAGCCACTGACTTTGGTGCTAACCAAACAGCAAGACTGATTTTTTTTTTTTTTTAAATTTCCCCATCCCTTGTAATCCACTATTACTTCAAGAAATGTTCAACACTGCGGAATTCAATCTAGTCCCTGTTCAATGAGGTACATTCTTCTGTCACAAAAAGATCCATGACAACAAACCCAAAATTACCAGTCTTAAAGCTAGAAACATACTCTGATTAGAGTTTCTTGTGTAATTGTGATGTTCTTTGTAGGCCACATCCACTAGTCCAAACAAAATCTACAACTTTATTTATTTCTTTATTTCTTTTACTTTTCTTTCATTCCAAGGTCAACAATAAGCTACAAAATAATGGGTTAGTTCTCCCCTTTGTATTGATAATTGCCAATGATGAAAGGCTACAATCCAGGCAGATTCATCCAAAATACCTTTGGCTTCTTCCATTAATTAAGTAAAACTGTTGCAATTTGATTAACTATGTGAATGCTTCTCGCAGTTCTGTGGGTAGCTTCAGATCAGGCTCAGATTTGCTGAGTGGTGAAAAATAGTGCTCTACCATGTCTTTGGACACTTGTTCCAAGCTCGGAGGATTCCACTGCAAATAAAACATGACAATTCAACAATTTAAATGTAATCAATGGACAATTATCTACTAATAATAAAAGTAGATTAGCAATATTGCCATTGACAAATCTGATTATCAATGATAGAACCCCAGTCTTCCACAGTACCTTCTCCTCTTACAACAACTTGCTTTGTTTTTATAAAAGAAAAAGAATTTTAGATTGGATTCTTAAATGCAATATTTGCAATATTGCTACCCCACTTGTCCAAAAGGCTGATAACATAAGCTGATGATACCTTTGGTGCCAGGTCCTTGTCTACCATTCATGCCCGAACACCCTTTAGAAAAAGTACAGAAAAAAAGTAAGTAACTAGGATCATGAGGGTTTGTTTTATTAAGAAGATAATCAGGAGAATGTATACCTTACAAAAATCTCTGGAAACCTGATTAGATATCCCTTGCAGTGACATTCAGTACTCGCGTATCAAGCACTGATCAAGGGTCTGAAATCTACCTTCTCGTATCCGAGCCAGTATGGTGGTTAGGTCGTAATGCAATAGTTTCTTAAAGGGGGAGGAGGAGGGGACAAGGTAAAAAAGGCCCAGTTTTGAGTATCAAGGACTCACAGATTTCAAAGAAACCTTCAAGCCTAATGGTGAAGCTTCCTTAAGTCTCCTTAGGGTGGAAATGCACCATGCATCATTTGTTTTATTTGTCTCACTCTCCCGAGAGAATTGTTTAATTTAAAAACGCAATCACACCTCACAAGGTTCATCCAGAAAAGTATAGGGAGTAACAATTTAGAGAAATACCCACATATTTTGTTTCATTTTATAACCATAAAGTTGGCAATACTAGTATGCAACAATCACAACTCATACAGCCCAACCTTCAAGTTAGTACTTAGAGACTTAACACACACTATATATAGATATGGTCCAAAAAGTCAAAAGGAAGAAGTAACCAATTCAAGACACACTTCCATTATTTGTATTTTTGCTTTTTCTTTTTTTTTTTACACATGCTTTGGGTTGGTCTTGAACCCATGACCTTAGCCTCCATCCCATTCTTAAGTTAAGAAGTGTCATTTGAGCTAGGGCTCATTAGCAATTCCATTACCTGTATATAAAATGTATCCCTACAAAATTGCTTTCCAATCAACTGTGAGGTAGCTAAAGACATTCATCATAATGCTGTCAAGTTGTATTTTTAAATTCAATAAAATGATTTTGGCTATATGGCTGCTTCAATCATTCTAGCCACTTGTAATGATCAAGATGACAGGAAGCATCTACAGGGTACTCAGATCGACTAATTGAAAAGTGTCTCCTTGATGAGGCAAAAAGTTTTAAAAATGATACAGTTCTCCAAGTAAGAGTTGGTATAGATATTATTTCATTTAATTTTCCTTTTCTCCAGAAATATGGTTTCTCATGCCTAAGATTTTCTGTTATTTTCTTTCGTACCATCAATTTTAAAAATAACAGAAAGAGATTTGAGTATGAAATCAGACATACTGAACATTTTGTTCCATACAAAGTATCATGGAAATCTGTTATATTGTAATGGGATAATACTTAATAGTTCTAAAACAAAAAGAAATATGCAAATCAACATGTTCTTACCAAGGCATCGATAATTTCTTCAACTGTGTCATGGCTGAAACATTTATCAAATATTACAATCCTAGACAAAATTGCATAATAAATAGATCAGCATTTTATATCTGCTACATAAATACTCACACACCTGAGGGGATAATAGACATACCTGTGAAGTACACTTATATTATCTAGATAGACAAGGCCACTATATTTTTCTAAAGAAGTTTCAATGACAGAAGGATCATCAGTATCCAATTTCCCAAGTTGTTCTTCGATTAATGCAAGCTTCTGTGGAAAAAAGGAGGCAATACTATGTTATATAAACAGGAAAGATGATTAAAACAATGAAAGGGTCCAACAATCTTAACTGAGCTATGCGCATAATGTGTAGCGAGCCCACAAGAAATCATTTCTGCTCCATTAAGTTTTTCTCCTGAGAGACCCAAGTACTCCCCTGCAAAAAAGAAAAGATACAAACTATATAAGAATTTAATTGAGAAGCAAATACAGGTGCCATCAATGATTCATCCTACTAATTGGTTTCTCATTTATCGAGTCCTAATTACATTGTCAACATTGCTTAATATGTAGAAAGGGTCAAGTCAACCCCACAAGTTGCTCGGAAAACAACATTGAATAAAGTCACCCAGCTATCCAGAGTAAACTTTAGCATTAGAATATTTGTCATTGCAACATCTACTTTCAGTATAATGGTCACATAGGAAGTGACATCTTATGGTGCAATGAAACCAAATGCAGCTCCCCATATGTCAACTACCAACAGCCATAACAGTGCCTCGACCCAAATTTTAGACTACAGAACTTTTAAAGCAATTTGCTAGAGATTGTTATCCAACATCCACACAACAAATTCATGACAAGATTCCTAATGCAATTTGTATAAAGAACATTGCTAAAACAACTGCCACTGTGTACTTCTAGAGATGAGGAGCATACTTCAAAATAAAAATATTTTGCAGAGGCACTTCATTTCCACATTCACTCCATTCCTAAGAAAAACTGAGTGATTTGATTTTAATTTTAGAGGCCTTTTAAAAAATTTCATGTTCATATATCCCTTAAATTTCTTCCAATGCAACATTACAAGAAAATCATAAAAGATTGAGGTAAATTCATATTAGGGTAGAATGTTCATCGCAAAAACAATGCTTTACATGATGTTTTTATCAGACTTATGCAAGAACCAGAAATAGTCCAAATCAACAAAACCAAGTACAAGAAATTCAGTGAAAATTTTTACTACACATGAAAAACTACAATGCACTACGAGGCATACCCAGGTGACCAGGTAGATGTGAGAGGAAAAATGATGCGCCAAAGATTAGGTGGAAACCAATTAGAGTTTCGAAGTAGAAAAAACTGTGAATTGTGAGAATAAATTATTTTTGAACCTTTCTCGAGCAAATGATGTATAGCAAATAAGGAATCAAACAAATAAGAAATTCGACACTATTTTTCCAATCACATAAATATGCAAAAAGAATCAAACATATAGTTTCATTCCTAGATTACATGGATTGGATAGGTGTGTGTAATGTGTACAAGTGCTAAGTCCCATATCGAGTGTTTACTAGGTTGAACTAGGCTATATATCGAGCTTTTGGGGTATAGCATAGATTTGGCTAGCACTTACTTGAGTCAATACAAATAGTGTTAGAGCCAACGTGGGACTTTACAATAATATAAGGAATTGAGTGGAAAGATTGTGATACTCAAATTATGTGGATTGGTTAGGTATGTGTTGTGCGGATGTGTGTTAAGCCATACATCGGGTGTTACCAAACTTGGGCTATATCGGAGATCACAAGCAACCCCAATTGTAACTTGACTAATCCTTTTAGGGTATAGCATAGATGTGGCTAGTGCTTCCTTGGGTCATGACAATATGTGTATGCTAATGAAAGTAGAAGGTCATACTCCTCAATTATCTAATAAAATTGAGCATTCACTAATTCAGTTATAAGTCAACAAACCAAATCAACACTAATGCATGACAAATTTAAGTTACAAAAATAAACTTCTTGTAACAATATTAAATAATTAGTCTAATCTAGAGGGTGCAAAATCATTAAAAAATTTCTTCCACAAAAGAAAGTAAGGAAAAAAATTTGAAACAATCATCAAAACCCAACAACTAGATAAGAGAAGAAAAGTTTCTTTTAAAAGATAAGAGAGGAAAAGGACAAAAGTACATGCGAAGTTGCTACATACAATTTTGTCGGTTGCAACCCTAAACATCCCAGGGATTGAAACTCCAGCCCCACCACCCATAGTAATTCCATTCAAAAGAGCCACCTGCATGGAGAATATTATTACACTACCATGAATATACCGGGTTCTGACTAATGTAGTTATAATAAACAGAAAGTTAATGTCCAACATTCTACCATAGGGACTTGGGGCTAATAAAAATCATCCCCGCATGAAAGGGAAAAAATAATAATAAAAAAAAAACAGATCTGAGACTTTTGAGTAGATACCGTTAGTTCCCTAAACCCAACTCGGTGACTTCTTTAACATAAGTACAGCAGGGGAAACAACTTCAAAACTTTTCGGGAAAATTTAGGAAATCCAAGTATGCTAGTAGAAGGAAGGATAAAATAAAAATAAGTGTAAAGAAAATTGTTCGGTGCTAGAATAGGAGCCAAAGATCAATATACTAAAAAAACCAAGTATCTTTTGATAATTTCATAGTTGAGGGAGGGGTAAATTGAACCTTGGACATCTTAGTTGGAAACATTAGGAGGTGCAAGCTGAGCTACAAGACTCTTAGCCATAACAAAACCAAGTATCTCAAAGAAAAATCTCCATAAATGACCATATCAAAGCTATATTGATGGTAATATAGCACTCCAAACATAAGAGTCCCCAATTTATTAACCACTATGCTTAAAAAAGAAAGAAAGAAAAGTAAAACTTACATGTGGATTCAAATATGTACCTAAAATGTATATGTAAGTATATAACATTCTAAAAAATTCCTTACAATCCTCCATTTTCCCTGCATAGAGTTAACCAATGGTTAAAGGATGATTCTAATGAAGAAACAAGCACCAACTCCATAACAAAGATTAGCAACTTAAAGATTTGTGAAGTACTTTAGTATAAAGTTTCCTTTAGCTTTATCAATAACTCGACCATCACAAAACTTTTTGTATGCACCTCCATACTTTATTGATCCCACTCTTATACAAGAAACACTAGGAATATTTTCAAACTCTCAATTCTTGTGGAAAGATCAATCCAAGGTAGTGTAAAGAAACAAATTTTGAGATCCATGTATCTATGGGTCATTTAATACTAGTATTGTCACCTCATTTCTAATTTTTTATTTAATAAAGCTATATTTACTAATACCCTATCTTACTCTTGCTTATCCATTTTTTTTTTTATATAATTAGATAGATGGGAGAAGGGAGATTTGAACCCTCAATGTCTCTGCTGAAAACGCAAAGAAGTGCCAACCAATTGAATTACAAGGCTCTTGGCTATCTTACTCTTGCTTATCCTAACCTTAAGACTTCCTCCACTTCCTCCCAAACAAAGCGACAATTAAATTTGACATCTTTTGTTTGGACATAGAAGATCCCATTACTACTAAATATTCGCTATCGTTCCAGCTAAGGTGTACTTTGCTAAGTGCTAACAACAAACATTCCACAATCCCATCTCATCTCCCTCTAATTAAGGCTAGCTAGCCTAGCTTTCTCTAAATCATATACGATGAAGAAAAATAATCTATTCACAATAATAATTAACTTTTAAGTAAAATATTTTTTCCAGATAAATCTTAAAAGCGAAGTAAGATGAGTCTATTACTTGCGTTTATCATATGATAAAGTGACACAATATCTTCGCCAAAGACAAAAATGCCCCGCCACCGCCCTTGAGAAAATGCAAAACAATGTTCAAGTTTTTAACAAGTTCTTGAGCAAAAAGCAACCCCAACTAAACTTTATCTTTCCCACTAGAAATATTACATGTAAATGAATCCAATATCCGATAACACATAGATGTTTTTTTACCTTCATTGCCACAAAACCAATATCCGGATTATTTTCCCAAGATGTATACAACTTTTGCAATCTAGCCCCTAGAAACCAAAGACAACTCATTAAAAGACAGATAAATGTTTCTAGTTGGTAATACAAAACAACTCAAACCCATATAACAAACTCAAATCATATAAATTGAGACACTAGGAAGCAAAACAAGAAGTCTACTCATACTATGAATTTCCCAACTTTTTCCACTTCTTTGTTGAGTTTGCAAGTTGTGATTGGTGTGTACACAAAAAATAATAAGGAAAATGTTAGAGATACAAAGTATTTTACAATATTCTTTACAAACTGTTGACCTGGTGAATGGTTATTGGTAAGTGAAAAAAATGATATTAGTGTTGGGTTCAGATGAGAACCACAAAGAAATGGTCATATCAACAATTTGTAAAAATGTTGTAAATAGTTTTTGTTTGTAACATTAATCAGTAGGTAATAGTTGTCAATTAAACACCATAAAAATAATAACCCAAGTAATGTTTTCAATTGAACCAAATGGAGGGTATATAACACAAATACAGAGGCTATTACACAATTGGAGTAAACCCAATTAAACATAATGATTCTCAACCAAACACCATAAAAACAAAGACCCAAAAAACAAATCTTTAACTGAACCAATCTTAGAAATTGGGTACCAACCCAATAGCCAAAAACACAAACACACACAGTATCTAGTAAAAAACACACCATTGCGGTACTATGACAATTGAGCATAGAAAGCCTGTTTAGAATTGCTGTTCTAGACCAAGCTTTGCCCTCAACCAATACCTGCAAAGAGAGCCACAAAGAGAAAGAGAGTTAGTGTGTGGGGGGTTAAAGAAAGAGAATAGACAAAAGGGTATTCTTGAAAGTTGAAACTGACTTGGTCATCAAGTTCATCGGTAATAGCGATTGTCCTAAGAGAACAGAGAGTTCTTGACTATAGAATAACTAAATAAATATAAAAACCTAATTAACTACTGTGGATACCTATTCTTGGGCTTTGCCTGTAACGTTAAGCTTCCAAAGGAATTTGCCTTTTAATTGAAAGCAATTCCAAGGCTACTCTATTCATGTCCATTCTGTCTATAGGAGATTGTGCTGAACATGCAAGTCCAATCTGAAAGATCGATATCAAGCATTCAGTCTGTCCACTTGTCCAGTCATTCCAACTTGAAACCATGTTATCATTTTCTCCTACTTTGTTGAAAATTGAATGGTCCACAATCTCTATCACTTGTCCCGGCAATGCCAACTTAACAAAGTTGTGAAGGTTCAGTCATCTTTGAATAGTTTATCGGTGGGTCTTCTTCCGTTAACATCTCCAATAAGAGGATCCCAAAGTCTGTACACATCCCCATTAGTTGAAAGTTGACTTCCCATTCCATACTCTGCAAAAATTTAGAGCACTTTCATACACTAAGAACAATTCTTACTCAATGCTATTAAACTAGTGATTTGGTGAAGTCTGTATATAAATATTCTATACGGGGCATCCTGTTTTGATTATTGATGCATTCATTATACATTAATACTTTTACAATTGAGTGAAATCATGATACATTACCTGGAGCAAAGATATCCAACAGTTCCTTTAATCCCTACTGAGCTTAATTGATTAAGAAAAGCTTCCTTCCCAAATTTCAAAAGGAGTCTAGCCAAACCAAAATCACTTATATGAGCAATCATATCATCATCGAGAAGAATATTGCTTGGCTTTAGATCACAATGAATAATAGGGGTTTGGCAGTGATGATGAAGATAAAGCATAGCCAAAGCCACGTCTATAGCAATGTTGATTCTTTGAAGAAGATTTAAACTTCTCAATTGCTTGAGCCCATCTTCAGGATGTAACTGCATCTCCAAGCTTCCATTTGGCATGAACTCATATACTAAAGCTTTAAAATCACTGCCCTTAAAATCAATACTCGAACAAGCGGTCAGAATCTTAACAAGGTTTCGATGCCGGATGTTCCTCAAGGCTTCACATTCGGCAATGAAACTCTTGGAAGCTCCTTGCTTTTGAAGATTGAGTACCTTGACCGCAACATGTGTTTCATCTCGGACCAAGTTTTCCTTTATAGACACTACCAAAATTACAGACCAATCAAATTCTCCAAAGAGAATCCATCGGTTGCATCGAGTAATTCTTTATACGAGATCTTTTGGTAGGAGGGTCCAAAGGTGGAAATGGAAAGGCTTTTTTCTTTGACTTTTTCAACCAGGAAAGAGCCATCAAAGAAAACAATGTCAAGCGAAAAGCAAACTTGCAATGCTTATTGCCGAATCAATTTAAAAGCAAAATGCTTTTTGTGTTTCTTGGATCTTTGAATGGGGCATGTAGGCAAATGCAGCTCTTGGATCCCCCACAAAGACCAGTGTTGCCTTCGACTTCAACGCACTAGCATTTAAGACCCCTTCTACAGGTACATCTCCCTCAAGATTGTTGAAAGACAGGTTTAAAGTTTGCAACACGGGAAAATTAGCCATATAGCTTGTGATTTGGCCGGACAAGTTGTTGTGGGAAAGATCAAGGTATTGAATACCTTTTAACTTACTTAGGTCGGGAATGGTTCCTTCCAAGGAGTTGCCTTGCATATAAAGTGTTACTAAGGCCAAACAGTCCCCTAGCTGGGCTGGAATCTCTTTGGAAAATTTGTTGTATGAAACGTCTAGTAAAACAAGAAATTTCAGGTTTCCAAAATCTGGTGGTAAAAAACCAGTCAAGGAGTTATGAGACACGTCAAAGTTGACTAGAGGAAGGCCAAAAAGTTGCTCGGGTATGGTGCTATTTAATTTATTATGGTCAAGGTATACCTTTTGCAGGTGGCTACACCTTCCAAGACTAGTGGGTATGCTCCCTTCTAAGTTGTTATTGAACAAGGAGAGAATTAGTAATTGAGTCATGTTGCCAACGGAAGACGGGATCACCCCAGTCAATTTGTTTTCATACAAGTACAAAGCGTTCAAGTTTGTGAGCTTTCCAATTGAAGATGGAATATTCCCTGTTAACAAGTTAGATGCCAGGCCAAGTGCAGTTAGGCTAACAAGATTTGATATTCGTGTAGGTATGCTCCCACCAATAGAATTGCCAACTAGCGCGAGCCATATTAATTGGTTTGAGAGGTTTGTTATGGAGTTAGGCAGCTTACCCCCAAGCTGGTTGTAGCTGACATCCAGAAGGTTTAACTGGCTGCAATTGTTCAAAGAACTCAGAAAACTCAAATCATCAACTGAGTTATTTCCAAGAAGATTAGAAGAAGCACCAAACCATTGAAGATTTAGTAGATTACCAAAACTCATAGGAATGGTTCCTGTAAATTGATTTCCTGAGATAGAAAGCCCTTGAATGTCTGACACATTGGACAATGAAACTGGAATTGTTCCTGTAAATTGGTTTTCTCCTATCCTAAGTATCTGCAGATTTTGGAGAGCAATGCCCAAGTCGGGGTTGAGGTTACCAGTGAAGTTGTTATAACTCAAGGCAATAAATGTGAGCAAAGATAAATTGTATAGGGGAGGTGGAAACACCCCAGAAAGATGATTTATTCCTACAGTAAAAGATGTCAAGCTTTTCATTTGGGCTACTGTATTTGGGATTTATCCTTCCAAATTGTTATCTCCAAACGAAAGTTTTTGGAGAGAGGACAAGTTCCCCAGAGAAGGTGGGAACCTTCCACTTAGATGATTGCTGCGAAGACTTAGTATCTGAAGTTTTGACAAAAAGCCAAGTTCTGAAGGGATTCCTTGTACTAAATCATTGTACTGGAGATCAAGATACTGTAGGTTGGAACAGTGAGAAAGATTGACTGGAATTTCCCCTCCCAATATTGGATTATGACTCAGGTTCAAATTTCGAAGCCTGGTTAAGTAACCAACTTCTGAGGGAATTCCACCACGGAAAGAGTTAGTTGCAAGGTTGAGGGATCGAAGGAAAGAAAGATTTCCAATGTGGGGTGATATGGTGCCTACCAACTGATTGTTTTTTAGGTCCAAACCGATGATTCTTTGGTGTTTGTTGCCACAAGTGACCCCAACCCAGTGGCAGAAATGGAAAGAGTCATTCCAAGAAGCCAGGACATTAAGAGGGCTATCTATGTGGGACTTGAATTCGAGCAGTGCAAGCTTATCAGTTTCGTTTGAAAGTGTGGTAGCTAAGGAAAATTTAGAGATGGATAAAGAGAGGAACAGAAGAAAGATGGCATGGTAGGTTAGTGAGAAGAGTGGTAGTGTATTCATAAGCAGATGATCCATCTTGTAGGAAGAAATTAGCTTCTTCAGAGAGAGAGATACTGACATAGGCAGAAACTGACCGGTGTGTGTATATATATAGGTTTCAGACTTTCAGTAGAGAGTTTGAGAGAGGTAAGGAAGGAAGGCTGAGGAAGAAGGGGAAACGGCGCAAGAGAGAATGACATAAGACGTAGGGTTTCTAAATTTTAACTCACGCCGTTTGAGCCTGATATTAATTTTAATATCAGTTCCAAAACGACGTCGTTTTGGTATTAGATTTTAAAAAAAAAAAAAAAAAAAACTTGTAACGTTGTCGTTTTATAAACACTAAATATTTTTATCCCCATCCCAATCAGTTTCGTATCTCTCGTTCTCTGTTTCTCTTCCCGTTAGTCTTTCTTAGCCAAGCTTCTCCGCCACTTGCTGTCAGTCTGTCACCATTGCTTGATGCTTTATTCTTGGAAGAAGCAGAAGCAGCAGCAGCAGCAGCCATGAGGTTTGTTCAGTGGGTGAAGGATAAGAGAGGAGGCGTAAGGTAGCAAGAGAGAGAATGAGACATAATGGGGTTGAGGGAGGGGGAGAAGGTGGGAAGGAGGCCACCGCTTAGGTGGAGGGCTAATGTGCGCCAGGGGGGTTGCGATAGGGTGTGGGAAGTGGTGTGTCTCTACTGCTTGATGCTTTATTCTTGGAGTTTCACCATCTCCCTCCCCTTGTTCTATCTGGTTTGTTAGTTTTGTTTTGATAGTTTTGTTTCATCTTTTATGACTTAGGTTTTTTTTTTTTTTTCGAGATTTGAAATGGTATATTTTTTAGAGAGATTGTGAATTTGTGCATATTTTGATTGTTTTCTTTCGTGTATGGTTTTTTTTTTTTTTTTGGTGCAGAATATATGGGTTATCTAATGATTTTGTTGCGGTTTGGGAGTGTTAAATTCTGTGTTTGGATTCTGAGAAAATTGAGGAATTCACCGAACTAACCGCACCGAACCGGTATCTTGCACCGCACCTTGTGCAGATCGATTTTACTATTCCACTGGTGAGGTGCGGTCAAGCACTTGGGGAAACCGGACCTTATAGCAAGCCCAATAAGCCTACATAATCTCTTTACATAAACTTAAGTTTTTGGAACAATTAGTAGTTTAATAGTTTCCAACTCATTAATGAACATATTTAGTGAAAACCATATTTCCTATATGTCTGTTTCCAACTTATTCATAATCAATCATATTGTCGATTTCTAACAATTACAAATGTTGAAAGATTGAAATATTTAAAGAGTTTTTTTTTTTTGTAATCTTCAGCATTTATACGGCTAATTTTTTGAATTAATATTGTTTCCCAAGTGTTTTCTTCTTCTTTTTTTTTTTTTTTTTGAGAAGAATGTTGTTTCCTACGTTGATGCCCTTCCATTGCTTTGTTATGCGGGTGCTAGTTGTTGCCAACCCCGCAAAACACCAATGCTCTCATCTTGAAAGAATTTGCTCCTTCAATCCCGAGAAAAAACATCACGTGCCTAACATGACTTGATTATAACAGAGCATTAAGTGAAATAGCCGAGAGACTAAAGTTTTATGTTACTGATGTCAAGAACGTAATCATCCGGGGCAATCACTCTTCAACTCAATATCCAGACGTCAATCATGCGATTGTCACCACCGCAAATGGATAGAGACCAAAAGAACTTGATATCTCGACGATCATTGGTATCTCAAAATATCCAACATGTTTATTTTTTTGCCACTTTCACATGTTTAAATTATTTGGAGACATAGGTTGATAAAGTACCTATAAGTATTTAAATGGGAGGTAGGGCAGGGCATACAGTTCAATCCTCCAAATTTTGACCAACTACATACCATGATACTATTTGTCCTAAAAATTAAGTTCTTAGGAAATGGTAAATTTAATTATTTAACAATTTTTTTGGAAAAAAAAATTATGGATTCTAATAATTGTAGCAATCCCTCCCCTCAAGATAAATAGTGATTGATCATCTATGAAGACAAAATTGCTCCGGTGAATTTATGGATCTCCTTGGATTACCATGCTTCTTTTAAGCAATAGCTAGGGGTGCACGTCAATTAGTACCTACATGCCATTTTCCTAACCCAGGGGTCCCAATCTTTAGGGTGTAGGTGGTAACAGTTTTTATACCTAAGTTTGTACTTATCAAAAAGCAAACTTATTCTTAAATTTGTCTTGCACCTTGTTAGAGCATTTGCACCAGTTGGTGTAAACAAAAAAAGATGTGAAATTTACACATTTAAGCCCCAAAACTACCCACATCGGTCCTTCTATATTAGGACCTGGCTTTATATTTTGAAAAGTTACCGAACTCCAAAGTTTTAGGTTGGTGTTCGGTACCTTTGGGTGCATGTTGAATATTTAGGTTGCAACTCTTTGCGGGGTCTTCAACAACATGGTTATTTTGACCATCTTCACATCTCTATGCATCCTTGTCGGGCTATTTACTTTGCTTCCCTTTCTGTTATTTATTTATTTAAATTGTCTGTCTTAGGTTAAAAACGAGTTCATCAACACTGTACAGCAGCGTGGTGCAGCCATTATCAAGGCTCGGAAAGCATCAAGTGCATTGTCCGCCGCAAGTCTTGCTTGTGATCATATGCGTGATTGGGTTCTCGGGACTCCCAAGGTTGATGATCTTTCATCTCAAATAGCATTTGATCATGCAGAACTTATTTGCTTTTATATTCTTTTTTTTTTTAATTATTATTATCTTTTGTAAATTTTCCTTTGGCTTTGTAATTCAGGAAATGTGGGTTTCCATGGGAGTGTATTTTGATGGTTCTTATGGGATCCCAAAGGATATTATTTACTCTTTTCCTGTTAAATGTGAGAAAGGATAATGGTCAATTATGAAGGGTAAGTTCTCTCGGCTTCTATATGTTGTAAATGTTACTTCTTCTTTCCTTAAGAGTTGAACTGCTAATGTTTCTGAAGCTACAAATCAATCTGCATAGAGGAATATATGCTGTTTGTCAATTATGTCTTAGATCTAAACAATGGTTTCAAAGCAAAGCTAGTGGTTGAAGAGAGCACGGATATATATTTGGAATATTTGGAATATATGGACTATAAGTCTAACAATGAAATGCACAAAGCTCAGAACTCAAAGTTACAAATGAGCAATCAACGATGATATAAAACGAGGGCTAAGAGTAATACAATCGAGGATTCATGAATGAATAGTTATAATTATGATAGCCTACTATACTTTTGTGTTAGCGATTAGCATGTTATATATTCCGAAATGCTGTGAAAAATGGTCCAAATGTTTTAATACTACTTGCATGAGACTATTTCAGCACACTCAGTGTTTGGAACTTGTTTACGCATTGGCGGGGCTCAAGATCGATGAGTTCTCAAGGGCAAAGATGGATGCAACAGACCAAAGACCTCATTGATGAAAAAGAAGTTGCCCATTCATGCCTCAACTAAAAATGAACCCATCTTCCCTTGGAAAATAATGAAGAAGACTTGCTAATGCTTGAAAAGAAAAAGGGATTTCCAATTTCCATCCTAACTTTATGTACAAAATTTATCAGTCACTTATAAGCTTTGGAACAATGACAAAACAAGATATATCCCGATTTATCTTATTTCGTGTGTTGGCAAAACTATAGACTAGTTCACCAAGCACCTCCCCATATCCAATAATCAGTTCCATGTTACTACTCATATGTTTTCATTGACTTTATATTATTTCATAAGTCCAAAAAAAAAAAATCAAATTTATAAAGATTTAAAAAAAAAAATTAAATTATTATAGGTCATATGACTAAGAATTTGAATTCACTTACCATTATGCTCGGCTAGAGCAGCCAACAAATTTTGATTAAATTATGTTTGATCTTGTCTAAATAAAATCCAATTAAACTGTGTTCAATGATAAGAAATTGTAAAAAAAAAAAAAAAAAAAAAAAAAAAATTGAAATTGTAGGTACTAAGTACTATTCAAGCAAGGCGTTTTATTTTACATTTGGTTTGTGGGTTTCATTAACTCAATTAGTAAATTCTCACGATGGTTAAATAAAAAATTTGGGGTTCAATTCTCGTCTACACAAAAAACCAATTAGTGTCTTTGGTATGTGATAAAGAGTTATCATTAAGAGCGAACGCTAAAAGTTGAAACTCCCTCTAAAAAAAAGTTTACAATTGGTTTGATTATGTCTTTTAATTAAACTAATTATTTATTTTGGCCGCTATTCACGTTAGCAATTTTCATCCAAGAGATAGTGGCAAAGACTAAACTACTATATTATAATCATTATATCTTAATATTCTTCTACAGAAGGAAAAAGGTGGAATATTCGAATGAATTGTGATCATTCCTATTTCTCGATATTAACACCACGGTTCCTATACACATAAAACCAAGTCGGAGCCAGGTAAGATATGACATTCATTGTTTCAATTCCTTTATCACAAAACCAAGAACCCTCCAAGAACCATAAAAGGATTGGACGAGAGTGTCTCTGTTTGATAACTACTATTAATTATGAGAGTAGACCCCAGACGTGCTAATCAATCAAACACATATTAGCATTTTCCTTAGAAATAGTAAACAAGATAAATACGTGTAAGGCTACATTGCCACTTATCCTATTCTACTTGACAAAATGGACTTGTTCTCGCTCTACATAGGAAAATGGCATGAAGAGATTTGGCCCATTCTCAAAACCAAGAACCCTCCAAGAACCATAAAAGGATTGGACGAGAGTGTCTCTATTTGATCACTACTATTAATTATGGGAGTAGACCCCAGACGTGCAAATCAATCAAACACATATTAGCATTTTCCTAAGAAATAGTAAACAAGATAAATACGTGTAAGGTTACATTGCCACTTATCCTATCTTGCTTGACAAAATGGACTTGTTCTCGCTCTATATAGGAAAATGGCAGGAAGAGATTTGGCCCATTCTCAAAACCAAGAACCCTCCAAGAACCATAAAAGGATTGGACGAGAGTGTCTCTGTTTGATCACTACTATTAATTATGAGAGTAGACCCCAGACGTGCTAATCAATCAAACACATATTAGCATTTTCCTTAGAAATAGTAAACAAGATAAATACGTGTAAGGCTACATTGCCACTTATCCTATTCTACTTGACAAAATGGACTTGTTCTCGCTCTACATAGGAAAATGGCATGAAGAGATTTGGCCCATTCTCAAAACCAAGAACCCTCCAAGAACCATAAAAGGATTGGACGAGAGTGTCTCTGTTTGATCACTACTATTAATTATGGGAGTAGACCCCAGGACGTGCAAATCAATCAAACACATATTAGCATTTTCCTTAGAAATAGTAAACAAGATAAATACGTGTAAGGTTACATTGCCACTTATCCTATCCCCGCTTGACAAAATGGACTTGTTCTCACTCTATATAGGAAAATGGCATGAAGAGATTTGGCCCATTCTCAAAACCAAGAACCCTCCAAGAACCATAAAAGGATTGGACGAGAGTGTCTCTATTTGATCACTACTATTAATTATGGGAGTAGACCCTAGACATGCAAATCAATCAAACACATATTAGCATTTTCCTAAGAAATAGTAAACAAGATAAATACGTGTAAGGTTACATTGCCACTTATCCTATCTTGCTTGACAAAATGGACTTGTTCTCGCTCTATATAGGAAAATGGCGGGAAGAGATTTGGCCCATTCTCAAAACCGAGAACCATAAAAGGATTGGACGAGAGTGTCTCTGTTTGATCACTACTATTAATTATGGGAGTAGACCCCAAACGTGCAAATCAATCAAACACATATTAGCATTTTCCGTAGAAATAGTAAACAAGATAAATACGTGTAAGGTTACATTGCCACTTATCCTATCCTGCTTGACAAAATGCACTTGTTCTCGCTCTATATTGGAAAATGGCATGAAGAGATTTGGCCCATTCTCAAAACCAAGAACCCTCCAAGAACCATAAAAGGATCGGACGAGAGTGTCTCTATTTGATCACTACTATTATTTATGAGATTAGACCCCAGACGTGCTAATCAATCAAACACATATTAGCATTTTCCTTAGAAATAGTAAACAAGATAAATACGTGTAAGGTTACATTGCCACTTATCCTATCCTACTTGACAAAATGGACTTGTTCTCGCTCTACATAGGAAAATGGCATGAAGAGATTTGGCCCATTCTCAAAACCAAGAACCCTCCAAGAACCATAAAAGGATTGGACGAGAGTGTCTCTGTTTGATCACTACTATTAATTATGGGAGTAGACCCCAGACGTGCAAATCAATCAAACACATATTAGCATTTTCCTTAGAAATAGTAAACAAGATAAATACGTGTAAGGTTACATTGCCACTTATCCTATCCTGCTTGACAAAATGGACTTGTTCTCACTCTATATAGGAAAATGGCATGAAGAGATTTGGCCCATTCTCAAAACCAAGAACCCTCCAAGAACCATAAAAGGATTGGACGAGAGTGTCTCTGTTTGATCACTACTATTAATTATGGGAGTAGACCCCAAACGTGCAAATCAATCAAACACATATTAGCATTTTCCTTAGAAATACTCCCTCCGTCCCACTTTGTTTGTCCTGTTTGAAAAGTCAAACTTTTTAAGGGAATATCATTTATTGTTTTGTCTACCTTTTAAAAATGTATAAGTTTCCAAAACTGCCCTTAAATAAATTTATCAAAAAATTAAATTAGTAAATTAATAGGGGTATAATAGGAACATTAGTAAATTAATGACTTTTATTTTTAGAAACAGGACAATATTTTGGGACATCTCAAAATGGAATAGAGGACAAACAAAGTGGGACGGAGGGAGTAGTAAACAAGATAATTATCTCGTAGCGTTACATTGCTTTGCTTATCCTATCCTACTTGACAAAATGGACTTGTTCTCGCTATATAGGAAAATGACTTGAAGAGATTTGTCCCATTCTTAAAACCAAGAACCCTCTAAGAACCATAAAAGGATTGGATAGGAGTGTCTCTATTTGATCACTAGTATTAATTATGGGAGTAGACCCCGGTCGTGCAAATCAATCAAACACATAATAGCATTTTCCTTAGAAATAGTAAACAAGAGAAATATCTGTAGTGTTACATTGCCGCTTATCCTATCCTGCTTGACAAAATGGACCCGTTCTCACTCTATAGGAAAATGACATGAAGAGATTTGGCCCATTCTTACCAAGAACCCTCTTTGCCAATAGCAATCAACTTCATAAACATCCCCATATTGTTGACTTTTTGCATTTTTACAACACAAAACTCTGGGAGTAACACAATCTAATGACTTTGTGAAGGCAATTTATTATATGCTTACTGATTGGATTAGTATTTAATGAACTTTGAATCTGGGTCATGGGGCTCAAATCACATAACTAATAACTAATAACTAACAACTACTTCGTAAAAACCCACCCAATAACTACTCATGAGTCGTGGATTGTGGAGGCAATTTATTGTATGCTTACTTGATTGGATTAGTATTTAATCACTTTGAACCTGTTTTTTTTTTTTTTTTTTTTTTTTTTTTTTGAGAAAGCATGAGCTTTGAACCTGAGATATATCATATATACCCAAAGCGTAGTTTTACTTGTTTTAAATTTATTTCTTGGGATATATCATATATGCCATTGATTATGACATGGCATGAAAAATGTACAAGATGGAGAAAGTTAACTCTTGAAATCGTGTGAAACCCATCCCTGTAATTAATGAGGCTAAGGGTCGAGAAATGAGATATGCATTGACGCATTCTATGTGTTCTGTGTGTAATTCAAAGTCAAGTCGAGTGCATGGCTATGATAAAGATAATTGACATAATATTGACAGATTCTCGTATGGTTCTTATAGTCTTAGAAATCCCCATGCTCTCTTACCTATTCCATATGATGAGGAAATCATGATATGATGAATTTCTTCTTTGATCAATTTTGAGGGCGGATGTAACTAGGCAGTCAAAATTTGAAATTGTAATTTACTTGGTGGGGAGAAGATTCGGATATCGAAATCCGGTGATTAATCAATCATCACATCTAAAGATAATTTGCCAAATGGACTTGCATTGGTGGCTGAAAATAGTTTTCTGGGGATGTTACAGAGTACGGACACTACAAAAAAAAGGGTCTAAAGCTACGTTTGAAAAACGCAGCTTAAGACCCCAAAAACGCGACTATAGGCTTTTAGCCGTTTCCTATGGCCGCGTTTGTAAACGCGGCCTAAAGTCCGCGACTCAAAGCCTATAGCCGCGTTTTTTGAAAACGCTCTCAAACCGGGACTGAGCCGCGTTTTCTAACCACAAACGCGCTCCAGGACGACTTCGAGTGCGTTTTCAAACGCTGCTATAGCTATTTCCCAGCAAAGAACATTGATCACGCTATAGCCGCGTTTTAAAAACGTGGCTATAGGTTTTTAAAAAACAAAAAAAATTCTGGGTAAATTTTTCCCCGAGAAAATTCAAAATTGAAAAATCAAATATAAAAAATTCAAAATTAAACACAAATACAAAAATTCAAAAACAAATACAAATCTAGAAAATTCAAAATCAAATACAACATACTCACAATACAAACACACCTTAAAAATTTTAAATTAAACACAATATACTCACAATACAAACACATGCACCCAAAAATTAAAAATCAAACATAAACCCATAAAATTCAAAATCAAACACAAACCCGGAAAATTAAAAGCACACACAACATTCTCACAATACAAACACAATGAAAAAATTCAAAATCAAACAAAACGTGTTCCAAAATATAAAACAAACCCATGAATCTCCTCTCATTCAACAAAACCAACCAAATCTAACACTAATTCCATTCAATAAAACAAAAGCACAAGCTCGGAATCAAAAAAGAACACAAGCCTGTGAAGAAGGAAGAAAGAAAAAGGAACAAAAAAAAAAAAAAAAAAGCACCCGGATGTGAAGGAAGAAAGAAAAAGGAAAAAAAAAAGAAAAGAAAAGAGAAAAGAGAAAAGAGTTACCTGGATGTGGAGAAGGAAGGAAAAAAAAAAAAAAAGAAGAAGAAGACTTACCCAGGATGTGAAGAAGGAAGAAAGAAAAAGAAAAAAAAAAAAAAAAAAAAAAAGAAGAAAGAATGAACCATCCGATGAATGAAGAAAGAAAGGGAAAAGGAAGAAAAGAGAGCAAGTGGGGGTAGGTGGGAAAGTGGGGTGCAGGTGTGAAAGGGTTGTGTACGTGGGAAGCTTCAGAAAATTTTTTTTTTTTTTTTTTTAAGCGCTACCTATAGCCGCGTTTTCGAAAAACGCGGCTATAGGTAACCTGTAGCTGTGTTTTTTCAATGTAAAAACGCGGCTAAAGGTGACCCGTAGTCGCAGTTTTAAATCACAAAACGCGTTTTTTAGCCGCGTTTTTCATGAACGCGGCTCAAAGGAAAGGCTGGAGTCGCGTTTTTCCAAAAACGCGGCTCAAAAACGCGTTTTTTAGCCGCGTTTTTCCAAAAACGCTGCTATAGCTTTTCCTTTGAGCCGCGTTTTTCATGAACGCGGCTCAAAGGAAAGGCCGGAGCCGCTTTTTCCAGAAACGCGGCTCCAGCCTTCCCTTTGAGCCGCGTTTTTGGAAAAACGCGGCTCCAACCTTTCCTTTGAGCCGCGTTCATGAAAAACGCGGCTCAAAGGAAAAGCTTTAGCCGCGTTTTGCAAAAACGCGGCTAAAAAACGCGGCTTAAAGTCGCGTTTTTTGTAGTGAGATATCAATAATGATACACAAGCTTGAAGGCTTTGATGATCTGAATAGTTCTTGTGGAAACAATCATGATTAGATCTCGATAACTCATAGTTGAGCTTAGAGGTGACAATGGTTGCCAATCTGGGTATCATGTAAGATGTAAGGTGGGAAATGGATTTGCACTAATGAGCTAGGTAGTACCTGGCTTCGAATAAAGAAAGAAATATTTGTATAGTATTATTACCATGAATCGGCAACAATTTCATTCTGTTTCTATTTGTGTTGTCCTTCACAAAAAATTTACTTGACAAGGCTAAATGAAAATACCTGAGGTAATTATAAGTCTTTATCTCTTCATTTTTGAGATTTTCAAATTTCAGTTGTTTGTCTAATCAATAATGTAGTAAAATATTTTTAATTTTATTCCATTTATTTCTGCAAGTTGTTTTGTTTTCTGAAATTTTTATAGTGAAAATGATTTAAATAACTATAATTACCTATTTTGGATGTTATATTACCCAAAAATGGAGGTAATAGTAATCATGTTCAAAAGGCTCTAAGGCAGGTTTTTACTTCTCTTGATGTTAATGACTTCGATAATGATATCACTAACCTGTGGTTGAAAGTGTATCATGGTTAAGAAACCTTATTTACGTGTGATGCGAAGCCTACCTAGATCTTGTTCTTCCTTGAAGTTGCTTCAGAGCACATCTTTGTATCCTTGTGATATTATTTATGGATTTTTCACAACTTGTTTTCAATCCACATTTTTAGGTTATATTCTATGAGCAAGATTGGAATCCTCAAGTGGACAAGCGGTGCTCTGCAATGGGCACATCGAAAATTTAGAGATCGATAAGGAGAGGAACAGAAGAAAGGTGGCATGGCAGGTTAGTGAGAAGAGTGGTAGTGTATTCATAAGCAGATGATCCATCTTGTAGGAAGAAATTAGCTTCTTCGAGAGAGAGAGATACTTGACATAGGCGGCCTGACCCGTGTGTGTGTATATATAGTATATATATTTATATTTATATGTTTGTATAATTTATATATGTAGTTACTATAGGTTTCGGACTTTCAAGAGAGAGAAGGTGAGAGTTTGAGAGAGGTAAGGAAGGAAGGATGAGGAAGAAGGGGAAACGGCGCAAGAGAGAATGAGATAAAGAAGTAGGGTTTCTAAATTTTAACTCTACAATACCAAAACGACGCTGTTTGAGCCTGATATTAATTTTAATATCGGTTCCAAAACGACTTCGTTTTGGTATTAGATTAAAAAAAAAAAAAAAAAAAACTTGTAACGTTGTCGTTTTATAAACCCTAAATATTTTTATCCCCATCCCAATCAGTTTCCAGATCTCTCTTTCTCTCTCTCTTCCAAGCATCTCCACCTCTCCTCCCTCTCCCCTCCGCTACTTCTTTGTCAGTCGTCTGTTCTCATTCTCTACCGCTTGATGCTTTATTCTTGGAGTTTCACCCTCTCCCCCCCCCTTTGTTCTATCAAGTTTGTTATTTGTTAATCTATTTTCCTTTGATAGTTTTGTTTCATCTTTTATGACTTAGGTTTAGGCTTTTTTTTTTTTTTTTTTTTGATTTGAAATGGTATATTTTTAGAGAGATTGTGAATTTGTGCATATTTTGTTTGTTTTCTTTCGTGTATGGTTTTTTTTTTTTTTTGGTGCAGAATATATCGGTTATCTAATGATTATGTTGTGGTTTAGGAGTGTTAAATTCTGTGTTTGGATTCTGAGAAAATTGAGGAATTCACCGAACTAACCTCATCGAACCGGTATCTTGCACCGCACCTTGTGTAGACCGGTTTTATTATTCCACCGGTGAGGTGCGATCAAGCACCTGGGGAAACCGCACCTTATAGCAAGCCCAATAAGCCCACATAATCTCTTTTTAACACTTTCCAACTCATTAATGAACATATTCAAAAAATCGATTTCCTATATGTCTGTTTCCAACTTATTCATAATCAATCATATTGTCAGATTTCTAACCATTACAAATGTTGAAAGATTGAAATCTTTAAAGAGTTTTTTTTTTTTTAATCTTCATTGTTATGCAGCTAATTTTTTTAATTAATATTGTTTCCCAAGTGTTTTCTTCTTCTTTTTTTTTTTTTTTTTTTTTTTTTTTTTTTTGTTTTGAGAAGAATGTTGTTTCCTACGTTGATGCCCTTCCATTGCTTTATTCTGCAGGTGCTAGTTGTTGCCAACCCCGCAAACACCAATGCTCTAATCTTGAAAGAATTTGCTCCTTCAATCCCAGAGAAAAACATCACGTGCCTAACACAACTTGATCATAACAGAGCATTAAGTCAAATAGCCGAGAGACTAAAGGTTTATGTTATTGATGTCAAGAATGTAATATAATGTGTAATTTGTTTTTTGAAATTTGTTGAAGAAAATTTGTTCCTTGTAAAAATGAAACAATTTCTACAACTATTTTCCATCGCTCTATTTCCACAAATATAACATTCTATTATTTTATATTTGGGTGTGTTTGATTGATATTTTTTCAAAGGTGGTCCATATTCTTTAACCACTATTATAGTGCATTATGTTTTCCTAATTTGTTTTTTTTTTTTTTTTTTTTGTAAAACTAAATTTTCAAATTTTCACATATATTATACAAATTTCTTCTTCTCTTAATTAAGGAAATTATCATGATAATCAAAACTCATTACAAAATTATAAAATTATCTTAACCAAAATTAAAAATAAACTAAAGGCATTAAAGATAAACAATATAATAATTTATTACTAACACAATATGCAGGCACATTCAAATAGGTTACCATGTAGATTTTGTTTGAATATAAACTTAAATATTCATTTTCAAAATAACTAAAAATTAATCCAAACTAAGATCAACATAAATTGTAAGAGGAAAAGAGGAGACTTAAAAAATATAACACTAAAACGTATCAACACAAAGTAGAATTATAAATATATAAATAAAATTTCATCAACTTGAGGGTTAAGAAACAATAAAAAAAATTCAGCAAAAGAAAGAAAAAAAAAATTGTGAGAGAGAGAGTATTCACTTATTATTTTTTTTTTAAGCTCTTAGACGGAACCGAGAAGCTACAAAGTGATAAAGTTGTTCGTATTTTCTCTCTATGTGGAAAATGCAGAATGTGTAGGACACCCTCGGTGGAAAATTGCGTGGAGGAAAGTTTGTGGAAGAGGGATCTTTGATCAAATCAATTGATGTGAAGATTTTCTCTCCTTGTGGAAAATGCAAAACGTGTAGGACACCCTGTCACCCTTGGTTGAAAATGGCATTGAGGAAAGTTTGTGGAAGAGGGATCTCTGATATTATTGTTTGGTGTGGGGATGTTTCATGCACTTTCATATTCAATTGAAGCCATGACCCATGACTCAAGTCATGAGTCAACAAAATCTAATTATTTATTATATATTTTATTTAATTAAAATATCAATTTTTATTTTTTATTTTTTCTCTTTTCACACATAACTATTATTCACTTTTTTTGGTCCTCAAGAAACGTAAAGAAATAATAAAAAATTATCTTGCACAAGCTATTGACTTGTGTATTTGCACAAGCATTTTAGCAATATGTTTAACAACATTATATGTATTTTCACATACTTTTTTACACACACGTATTTTCAAAAAATACAAATAACGTTATTAAAACAACATTACCAAACGGCCCCCTTATTTTGCATAACTAGTTCATGATATGATGTTGGTGATTTTTTGGATTTTTTAGGCTTTATGTTATTTTCTATGAGCTTGTGTGAATGCTCTAATTGAACTCATGAATTTATTTATTTTTTCTATCAAATTGACAATGGGGTGGGGTAATTAAAACACATACCTTTTGCTATAAATAATAGAAAGTGTAATTTTTTTTCTTTGTTAAAAGATTGCTTAGAATATCTACTAAATATTAGCTATTGCATCTGCAACCTCTATGCCCAACTTTCAAGGACATTGTACTTGAAGATATACCACTTAGGCCAATATATTCCATTAGTAAATATCAATTAAGTTATAAAACGTTTATAGAATTTATTAAAGAAAAATGCTACGTACACAATATTTTCACTACAAATCTTTGATGGTTTGTTGTTACTGGTTTTAATTTAAACCCCTACTAAAATTACTTTTTTTTTTTAATCACTAATAACAACTTGTAATAACCTGTCTATCAGAATTTGTTATGAAAATATTATGAACATAAATTTCTTTTTATAATTTGAAAAGTTATTGGAGGGTAAACGAAATTACTTGTATATTCAATGGTAAGAGGCTTCGACAATGATGGACAAGTTTGGTGTGGGTGCTTTGTGAAAGATGTTTTATTCGCCTTCATATCCAATTGAAGCCGACTCAAGCCGTGAGTCAACAAATAGCTTCCACGAAGCTAAGGTTCCATTCCATTATTTCCATACAAACTTGAAAATAACTTTTTCATGTAGAGTCATCCCTATTTTTGTTTCTTTGTAAGAAAAATTGATCAATTTCTTATTAAATTTAATGCACTGAGTGATTATCCTTCTTATTTGTTATTATTATAATTACTATTAAATAAATCAATAAGAAATAGAACTTGATGGGCCCATCACTATTCTTTTTCAGTCCTAAAAGCTATCGGCCTTACAAAATCAGCCCATCCAACTTATAAAAGTAGGCCATGAAGAATAAAATTATTTCATGTAATTCCTTATTTTTTTCATATTAAGAATGAAATTTGTGACACTTTACTAATTGCACCATTGATTTGCATCTTTTAATAAACTAGTGTATTTCAATGTATTAAAAAATTGGTTTTATGATTTTTTTTTTCATACTTTGGTCTCCTATTCACATGAGCTCATGAAAAAATTTCTATCTATTTTAACCAAAAAAAAAAAAAACCTACTTTTTTTATTTTACATATTCACTTTTCGAAAACACCTCACATCAAATTATCTACTTTACACTATATTTCTTTAAAATATTAATTTTTCTTGATTTTTTGTTGTTGTTTCTCTTTCTTCACAAATAACAACCACCATCCACTTTCTTCCTTCACCCTTGCCATACGTTAAGAAAGAATAAAAAATAAATATAACATGAATAATGCTAGTGTAAATTTACACGGATATTGTAGTAATAATATATTTTTACACAATATTGCATAGTCCAATGTGAGTGAATTTTGGGCTTAGCTGGCTAAAATGTGATAAATTTTCTATTATACAAGTAATCGATGCAAGTGCTTTGAGACTCTAAATCCTGGTTCCATCCCTACATGAGAGTGACGCATGTCATCTTAATATTGTTGGTTCAACGAAGTTTGTATCCAAATTTTTTCCTATGACTAAAAATATATGTGGATGATTTTATTAATCGCCACGTAGTGAGTTGAAAGAATTTTCCTTCAAATTAATTGAAGGTAAACTTTTTCTTTACTATTTTGGGTGTTATATGCATTTTGGAGGCAAAATATGTTTTGATGTTGTTGCATGAGACTTTATCTATTGTCTTTAGATTTTTTGTATACTCGTAGAACCATTATAGACTCATGTGATGCGTGGGAATATATAATTATTTTGTGATATAGTATAATGTCTAATTTGTTCCCTCTAAAAATAAAACAATTTCTATAAGTATTTTCCATTGCTCTATTTATACAAATATAAAATTCTATTATTTTATATTTGGGTGTGTTTGATTGGTTTTTTAAAGGTGGTCCATATTATTTTAACTACTATTATAGTGCGTACCATTTTCCTAATTTTTTTTTTTTTTTTTTTTTGTTAGATCTAGACTTTCTAAGTTTCAAATATATTATACAAATTTCTTCTTCTTCTCTTAAGGAGATTATCATGATAATCAAAACTCACCACAAAATTATAATATTATCTTAACAAAAATTAAAATTAAATTAAAGGAATTAAAGATAGACAATATAATTATTTATTACTCAAAAATTTATAGGTACATTTAAATATATAACCATTTATATTTTATTTGAATATAAACTCCAACCTCCACTTTCAAAATAACTAAATATTAATCCAAAATAAAATCAACATAAATAATAAGAGGGAAAAAGGGGAGTTGTGACGGAGACTTAAAAATACAATACTAAAACGTATCAACACAAAGTATAATTATAAATAAATAAATAAAAGAATTTCATCAACTTGAAGGTTAAGTCTATAGTTAGTAAAAAATGGTATGCGATATTATGATAAACATACAAACAGGTTTAATTTGGTATCTTTCAATAAAAGTGCGTTTCAAAAATTCAGCATAAAAATATGGAAACGGAAAAATAAATAATACGTGTGTCATATAGGTGTTAAACGTTTATTTTTAAAAGGTTGTGTAAAAATACAAAAATATTTATCATATAAATACAATATATATATATATATATATATACTCAGTTACTCACTTACAATTTTTATTGGGGTGTACTAGCTAGGGGATGAAGCATGGCAATAGGTTGTGGTAGCTTTTGTGTTTAATTTTTGAGAGTTTCATAATCTAATAGAAAGTAATGCTAAAGACACAAACAATTTTACAACATTTTTACAAACAGTTAATGTGAGACTATGATATGATAAATTCTTACAGGTTTTCATCCGGGCCCGCCATTAATACATATTTTTACTTCCTAATAATCACTTATCACAGTAAAGTCGACACATTTTTATTGTTTAGATTAAGAGTTGTACATTAAGTCGACACATTAAGAGTTGTACACCTGATTGTAGATTAAGTCGACACATATTCATATGGGCACATTTTTACTAATAATCACTTATCACAATAACATATTTACTATTTAGATTAAGAGTTGTACATTAAAGTTGACACATTTTTTTAATTTAAGGGAAAAAAAAAAATCAGAAAACCATGCAATAAAATAAATTTCTCATTTTATTAATTTTAATTTGAATTTATATTTGGTAGGGAAAAAAATACATTGCTTTGGTCCTAGATATAATCTAAGAAAATATAGGGCTTTGATTTCTAGTTACATTCTTAAATGAAAATGGTGTAGAATTAGACTATAAATATGACTGTAAATAAACAATGTTGTTTATGAACAACTTGAGCTTAACTCAAGAAAAAGCTTGTTTATGTTTGTTTGTTTCGCAAACAAGCCAAATTTAAGTTGAGGTTTAGGCTCAACTTTTGAACAATGTTAAGTTATGGAGTGGGAAGGTATTAGACTCCCACCTTGCTTGGTGAATTGTTCTTCTAGAATATGGTGGCCATGATCATGTCATGCAATTACTATCCAAAGATTTCATAAGATTTTAATTTGTTACCTTTTAAGACTTTATAATTTAATTTTTTTACTTTTTAAACTGCAAGATTTAATTTGTTACACCTATAAACTACAAAGTTTAAAATGTGATATACAATATAACTCTTTTTCATTTCTTAAAAATGTAATATACCCTTTTTTTCTATCTTGCACATCTCTTTAAATTTTCCTTCTCTTCTTACTAAAGAACATAAACTTAAAAAATAAAAATAAAAAATAATTAGGCTGACAGAGTTAGAAGTATGATAGTGATGTTTGGTTAGACTATTCCACTTCTTATTCATTAAACACTCCAAAACCCTTATAGACCGAAAGTATGGTGAATTGAACTCAAGACCTCCAGATTTAGGTTAATCCTAGACCAATGAGCCCACTACCCGGATACCCCATTTGGAGGTTCAAATATGATATAATTAGTAATTGAAACTTTACAAACCCTAAGGATATTATATTTTTGTTGAACTATGTTATTTGAATTTGAGTTGAAGTGTATGCACTTTTTTGGAGTGTAAAGAACTTATTTCTAGATAAATATTATATTTTTGTTGAACTATAATATTTTGAATGTGGGTTGAAGACTCAAGTGTATGCACTACTTTTGAGATTAAAAAAATTCTAGATGGATGTTATATTTAATATTATGCAGGTCGAAATAGGTTGTGTTACATTCATGTCAACCCAACACGACCCGTTTATTAAGCGTGTCAAATGGATTGGGTTAGGTCAATCCGCCTTATTAACAGGCCGAGTTAGGGTTAAAGGATCATGACATGATTATTAAATGGGTTGGGTTTGTGTTAAGCCATTTAGTCAAATACCCCTACCTCGATATGACATGAACTCGACACACTAACCCGAATTGAAACCCCTACCTCAAGTAAAAAAAGGCATGAAAATATATATATATATATATATAAGCGGAGATTTCATGTGAGAAAGCATGAGGTTTTGTCAAGTGAACATTCTATGCAAAGAGAATTCAAATATTCTCAATTGGCATATCAAAGATAAGGATAAATTAAATATTGACTTTTTGTTTCATTTGGTTCAATGTTTCAAGAATTTTCATCCCTCACACATACAAAACTTTTTGCATTTTAATTCAGCATTTTCACCTCTTACACTTCTAAGTTCTACCCCTTTATATATACTTACTCATAGCCATTCATATCATCCCATGTCAAATACACACAGACTAAAAACAATGTCATTTACCTTCAATATTTTGACGACACCTACCTAGCTCTAACACTGTTTGTTTCATCTAATCTTAACTCATATTAGTTGGCTACAAACAAAGTAGGGGGCCTTGCATTTTATATTGCGTAACAATGACAATTACGATTTGGATGTTAAAGTCAAACGTTGTGGATTTGTGAGTTTGGTATAATTCGTTATTAACTGTGGGTGTTTGGGATGTGTATTTTGTTTTATAATTAAGTAGAAAGAGAAAGACACATTCTATATAAACTTTTATTCTATAATATTTCTCCAAAGTTTTTTTTTTTTTTTTTTAATATCATTATTTCTCATTACTTCAATAGAATAATTATAATGGGTATGTGTGTGCAATTTATAATTATTTCTTTTTATGATGAACTCATTACCAATAAAGTTCTACAACAATTATGCTATAATACATATATAACATTTTCCAAAACTATTTTAAATAAAAACTTTACAACATTATCTGTGCATTTCACAGGTAACTTACTAGTAATTGTTCAATGGTTTGGTTTTGATATTTAATAAAATTTAATATCTAGGTTTAAAATATGAGTAATTTTAGGGAAACTATATGTATATTTTAAGATAAAAAACAACTGAAAATTTGGAAGCCTCAATCTTTTGTCATAGATGTTGAACCACTAGTAAGACTCAAAGATGTGAGCCTAAGCAAATAGATATTGTTTCCATAGAATGTAATGTTGGATTACAACCACCGATATAATAGTATCCTATTAAATTCAACAAAATTTGTCAAGCGTATCTCAAAACTCGGGTTATAGCAATATACAACTCATGATTATCAAATATCAAATGAGTTTTTAAGTTAATTAATGAGATGAGGTTTTTTTGGGTCAAACATTTTTATTTATTTAACTTGGCACCCCTTATAATTTCTTCTTGGCTCCCCCATTGTTTCTAGATGTGTCCATGTTTTTGGAGATAGGTAAATAGTGGCCAAGAGCCTTGCGGGGTTTCTCTCTGTAGAGATAAGCCATCATGCTAAATTATGTAATCCTTGTGTGTTATTGTATTACTATTTTATGCCTCCGTTTTCACATCTATATTAGCATATTTAACATAATAATTATGAAGATTATTTAAATATGCATTGGTTGTGAATGCATGACTGATATTTGCTATTTGGTTATTATTTACTATAATTAAAAGCTCAAGCATGACTCATTTATAAACAAACAAATATGAATGGACATTTTATCAAGTCAAGCTTGAGCTTTTTATGAATAGCTTAGTTCATTTAGAGACCTATGCTTTTATAGGCTTGGGATCGGGCCATTGTGCTGCCTATAGAACCACAATTACTCCTATTGGCCACACGCCCACCCACTTTTTTTCAATTTTTTGGATATCATAGTGAATATACCAATATCAATTGCAACGTGACCAATCCATTATTGTTAGAAACAGCCAAGACTCGGTGCATCATCGAGATGGACAGGTCTTCGTGGTCCCGTCATTTTTATTTGCATAGCCATCGAGAAAGACTAAAAATGACTTGAACCAGTGTTTGGATGACAAAGAAGTTAAGAGTAGTTCGCTTGCATTACTCAATCACGAGTGCGGAATTTTGGCATAGAAAACATAGAACCATTGAAAAAATGACAGGATTAAGTTACACCTAACTCTTAATATCGCATAACTTAGGTAAGATGGGAGCATAGATTAAATCATATTTCTATTTAATAAGTTAGTTCTTCATAAAATAAAAATACGAGCCATGATTTAATCTGTACTTGTTTTAATTTACATTTATACAAAATAGTAATAGTCCGGAACACTCATTATTTTCATTTGGCTAAAGTTGTTTTTAACTTTTAGACTCAAATTTAAAGTCGTTTTTAGCTTTTAAGGGAGTTTAATTCTCTTTAGAATAATTTTCAAATGTGAGACAATTTTTGTTAAAATAGTTTTAAGGGCCTTCAAGCTCTTTTATGATATATTGTACTAATGCATATCGGATAACTTTGTTATCATGTATTTTGGATTGTTAAGTAAAAGAGCATTGTAGGTGATCAACAATTGTTTTTTTTAATATATTGATAATTGTGGATAAAGGGATTAAATTTTGGAAATCTTCGTCTCCATTGAAAATACTAAGAAGTACCAATTAACTTATGATGCTCTTGGCGTAGATCAACAAATTATTCCATTATTTTTAGCCAACTTCGTTTATCTCCTTGAAAGGTGATACTCGCCATAGATATTATCAAAATTTACCTGAATACTTTTCGTATGTAACGCCTTTGGTCATCTTCTCGAAGGAATTTTCCCACAACTTTATGTGCAACCGTTTATTAATTCTCTTCTATGGTTAAAATTATGCATCAAGCTTAAAAGAGTTTAATCTATTTTGGGTATATATGCGCTTAGCGAAATCTGTCTTGGCATCATACATTCCCACAATCAATTCAAACTTGTCGAAACAAAATAACAAAAAATAAAAAAACAGAAAGAAAAGGGTCCTGGATGAGCAATTTGCTTTTTAGTGAATCCCCCATTTTCAAAAGCACCTAGTCCAAACTTATTATTGTTGAAAGCTTTTGCAAGTGAAGTCTATTAAATCAGAAAAATTTGAAATTTTAGTAGCCAAAGACTTGGGCCAACATCGAGATGGACAGGTCTTTGGGTGTAGGATTTTTCTCCCTTGCCTGGAGGATTCCAAAATAGACTTTGGGTTGCCTAATTGAAAGCAAGTCAGTGGAATTGATAGGTGTCTAATGACTCTAATCTTATCAAGATGTTTTGTAGGAAATCAGAGCAAACCAATACGTGAATTATGGATAACAAGGATAGGTAATCTTGTCCATATCCAGCCCTCTCGCCATTAGTCCTTTCCTTTCGTCCTTATGATGGATATATGTGTGGAGCCTAATTTATTGTGTTGCTTTATCCCAAATGGTCATGAAAACGGAATTAAAGAATACCATTTTTTTTTTATACAAATAATACAATAGTTGACAGTTGACTTAGGCTTGTGTAAACAAATATGATTATTTCTCGCATTGTGATAGCATTAAGTAAACCCAAGTATTAGTCAATAAATAAAATAATATTTTTTTATCAAAAAAAGAAAAAAAAGAAATGCTACGCTTACAATATTTTTCACAATAAATCTTAAGTATCAAAGTTGCTACTAGTTGTTTTTGCTAGGCGAAAAAGTAATTTTAGTGGTAAGTTCAAATTAGAACTACTAACAACTTAACATATAAGATTTGTCGAGAATGTAGCACTTCTAAAAATATAAGAGCAATACATCAAAAATTTCACAACATTTTTCAGTAGTTGAGTTGGTAAACTTTTACTAGTTCTTATTTAGGTTTACCACTAACATCATATTTTTACTTACCATTATCAATTTGCCATATTAACTGGTGTGAAAAGTTTTGTCAAATTTTTTGTATCTATAGACTTTCTTAAAAAAAACCTTTACATGATTAATTAGTAATTTTGCTTCTAAAACGAGAGAATAGAATTTAAGTAATATTTATTTTTTAAAAAAATTCATATTCAAATATATAAAGTACTTCAATTAATTCAGTAAATAAGGATGCATTACTTTAACCATCATTGCACGAGTTCATAAGACGTTCCGAATACTCGTGTCACATTCTCATATGCTACTTATGGGAATTTAGGAAGAGAATTATGAATTTTATCTCTCACTTTCGATGATGCGTGGATCTTCTTTAGGTAATTAAGCAATAGATGAGAACTAAGAATTGGGTTGCTCATATGTGTATTTAGAATTGTTGGGTAGATTGAAATTCAATGTTGGGGTGTAAAGGATTTGGCATATAGATAAGAGAAAGAGAATGAGCATGTTTTGGAATTTCGTTGATTTGGTAGATTTAATTTAATGCTATGAATCATTTTAAATTTTTTGCAAAACTTGTGATAATAGTCCAAGAAACTCAGTAATTCAATAGATGAAGATAATAATTGGGGGGGTTTGAAGTATGAATGAAACAAAAATTCATGAAATTCACTAAACAGTTAAAATTTCACTAATCCTTATCAGATTTTTGTTTTGTTTTTGAAAGGTTAAAAAAATGGGCTTCTTGTTAGATTTATTGTTGTCATTTGGGCTAGTTTTGTTCTTGTTTGGGCCATTTTTGTTCTTGTTTGAGTTACCTTTTGTTCTTATTTGGGCTATTTCAATTTTTAAGGTTTAAGGGGCTAAAATTCTGTTTGAAGGGGCTAAGTTTAATTTAACATAACAAATTTTAAGTGGCGGGTTGTTACTTATTGTTATTGTTGGGCAAAAAAGTAATCTCGATTGTAGGTTCAAATTTGAACCAAAAACAACTAACAACCTAAGATTTATTGTGAAAATGTTGTGGACGTAGCACTTCTATTGATTATATTATATATACACATTTTATTATTTTTTAAACCTTAGGCAAGGCCCCCTTTTGGGCCAGTACGTGGCTATGGCCCTGACTAAATGAATACAATAGCAAGGAATTTCGAGAAGAGATCCAAAAGGACAATCAAAGCCTTAAACATTTGGAAGGAAACAG
The DNA here is from genome assembly GCA_028216015.1 of Quercus dentata. NCBI lineage: Eukaryota > Viridiplantae > Streptophyta > Magnoliopsida > Fagales > Fagaceae > Quercus > Quercus dentata. The sequence goes on from CP116447.1 coordinate 35,563,817, forward strand.
TTTTTGTGGGTGAATTTGTGTGTATTTTTAATGAATGACCGATTTTATATCAGAAAAACCATATATACTATGAGTTGCACAACAAAGGAGCCAAACAAAAACAAGCAGCATACATGCTACTGTGTTGAGCACTCTTAGAGACTAGCTTTTGTCATTCGCTCATGAATCATTAATAGGGAATTTTAGCCAACCACACAACATCACAGCAAAATGAAAGCACGAAGATCAGAAGAAAAATGACAAGTCGTATAACTGTGTTTCATTGGCTACGACATGTCAACTATTCTGTGTTGGTTGTTGTTCATAACAATTGATTATAAAGCTACAAGTCGTGTATAGTCACAGTTGTAATTTCTTGTGCTCCGTTTGTTATGTTAATGGCCACGTGTTATTACTTGATTAGTTAGGAAGGTAAGTAAAGTTAGTTATCAGTTAAAATTCTGTTAGCACAGTAACCATCAACGACTACTGGCTGTTAGCCTGTTAGTTACAAAACAGAGTGGCTTTGTACAATTTAATTAATCAAAATAAATACACAATAATTCACTCATTCTCCAACAAACCTTTAGGCTTAGTTTTTAATAAAGGAAGCAAATATCAAGAACCATATGATTAATTGTCTAGTAAATGGTAGTTAATACAACAAATTTACCTTGAGAAAAGAATCACAATATTGCCTTTTAATCACAATATATCGAACCACTTCCTCAAGGGTCATCAAACTTTATCCCGGCAATCGAGAAAGGTTTTAAAGAAGCAGCGAATTCGTGAGTAGCATCATGTTATTATAATATTGCATGAGTTTTTCAAAGTATTATGGTCATCTTAGCTTTTTATTTTTTTTAGAAAGTATTATGATCTTATATCATACCATGGCCCAGTTTCATTGTGAATATGAATTGGTATAATGTTTGTTCTTTCATGTACAGGGGTTCACTAATTGGACATCCAGTCGAACATCTTCGTGTTGTTTTAACAGATAGTGCTTCCCATTCTGTGGATTCCAGTGAACTTGCATTCAAGTTAGCCGCAATATATGCATTTAGACAGGTTATTCTCAAATCCTGTGTTCAGGGTGTAATTCCCTGTAAAATGGATTTAAATTGTCTCTCGGCGATTTGGGCTATTCTTAGCCTTTTAATTATAGTATAACCCAATTACTAGGCTTTCTTTTACTTCCATGCATTTATATTTCAATTTTTTGAAACAGTGCTATACAGCTGCCAGACTGGTAATTTTGGAGCCTGTCATGATGGTGGAGTTGAAAGTTCCAACTGTTGCCGGTGATATCAACAAGTGAGTTTTTTTGTTTTAACCAGAATATCATAAAGATTTTCTAATGCTTTTGTCTGATTATTTCTGTGCATTTATCACATGATAGGAGAAAAGGTGTTATTGTCGGAAATGACCAGGATGGAGATGATTCTGTGATTACTGCCCATGCAAGCTTTTTTCTTTTTTTTTATATATATATATATATATATATATATATATAACTTATGTATGCATATTTGTCCCTAAAAATTTGGGACTAAGGCTTGGTTGTTTTTTTATGTATGCATATTTGTGCGTGACTTGCATTTTTTCAAGAAATTACTGTCAGAGTTTTGTTTAATTACTGCAAAACCTCAATGCTTGGGTTTCTTCTGCTTTTTATTTTTTTTACAAGTAAGAAAAATTGTATTAAAAGAAGACTACTACTTCATTAAAGAAATGAATTAGCTAGAAAAAATTTGTACAAGCGACAGAAAAGAAAAACAAAAAAATTATGTACAAGAAGAAAGAGAATATCAAGATTCCTTGGAATATCTAGATTTTGATATTGATTTTTTATTTTTTTGGTTTTTAAAAAAAAATAGTGAATTCTTTGGAAAAAAAGGGGCAAACCTCTGGTACACGGGGGTATACATATTCAACCAATCAAATAAGGACCTAAGAAATTGGATTTTTTATTGAAGCAATTAAGCCTCTATATTATCGAACATCCTAGAATTACACTCATCCAAGAACACCACACCAAACATATTAGGATAGAATTCCATACAACAGAACTGTGATGAACCTTAAAGCTCCATCTCCATCAAGCTAACAAATCATTCAGTGAGTTTAGCATGAATCAAGAGACTCCCAATAAAGCAGAAACGAGAGACCAAAGCTCCCTAGAAATAGTGCAATGCAGAAAGAGTTGATTGATTGACTCCCCAGCCCCTTTGCACACAGCACTAATTAGCAATGATATTCTTGCACTTGCGAAGAATTTTTCCATGAGCCACAGTCCAAGCAAAAAAAAGCTACCTCCTAAGGAACCTTGGTCCTCAAAATTGCATGCCATGAAAATCTGTTCTTGTTTCCTGTTCAATATCAAAAATTTGTCTTAAATGAATAGAGGAAATAGTTTCTGTGATTGGTTTTTAGATTTCAAAATAAACAATAATGTCTTGGCCTGTTCTCAGACATCTGGTCTGTCTTTCTCTGTAGCACATGGATGTTACATACCGTGCTTTATAAGTCTGGCATCAAGTAATCATGTATTCCACTGATCAAAAAAAAAAAAAAAAAAAAAAAAAAAAAAAAATAATGTAATTCCAGTTACTTTCCAGCTATCTTTTCACTAAAAGTTCTGCACTAACTTCGTTCATGACATTTTTATGAATTCCTATGAGTCAACTACATAAATTTTTTTCTGCTGCTATGTTTCTAATTCCTATCTCACATCCTATTAACTGTAATCAATGTTTAATTTTTGCATGGAATGGTAGCATCTGATCAGTCCACAAAACCTATTATTTCCTACTAACATCCATATTGATGACTAAAGCTGATGATTTGATTTTAGAGCAATGAGAACTTTGCTAATATGCTGATTTATTTGAGGAATTTCCAAATTCAAAACATTGGATTGTTATGCTAGCAAAAAACTAGTGCAAATCAGTCTGCCATCATGCCAAATTGTCAATGTTTATTATGTTGTTGAATTCTTTGGTTTCAGTAGTCATATGTTTCTCAGAACTCCTTACAAAAAATAAAAAATATTTCTCAGAAGTCATTTTGTTTTCTTCCCAGGTTCCTCTGAACAACATGTTTGGGTACTCAACGTCTCTTCGTTCAATGACACAGTATAGCGAACACCGGATTGTAAATGAAAATTTTCACTTTACTTGTTTCCCAATTGAATTGTCTAGAATTGTCTTGTTGACCTCTTTGTCCCTATCCGTGCAGGGAAAGGGTGAATTTACAATGGAATACAAAGAGCATTCAGCTGTTTCTAATGACGTTCGGATGCAATTAGTTAACACTTACAAGGGCACAAAACCAACTGAGTAGTTGGGAATTTTATTGAAGCATTTGCCCTTATATTAATTGATAGGCTAAATTTGTCTTGCTATAGTGATTTTTATTTTTTTTTAATCAGCTTTACAAGGTTATTATGATAAATTTGATCCTGTGGAGATCAATAAATTTTGAAAAGCAGAAATAAATTTAGGTGCCCTTTTTTTGTTTGATCCTGTGTAATACACTAATAATACTACTCGACTTTCTAGTCGGACAAGCATGTATCATAATTCTTGACAATGTATTGTTTCATAATCTTATATTTATCTTCATAGAGAGCAATACAATGTTTGTCCCGCCTTGCTTGATTTTTGTTCCGTCAAATTATACACATCAATCACCACAGATCTAGGCCTGTGCCATGCATATATTTTCACATACATAAAAAGCTATAAATTCTGATTTTATTGGAATTCTACTTACAGGATGGCATATATATTTTATGGCCAAAATGGCCAAATACCACCAATTTTTGAAATTTTTTGTAAAAAAACACTGTTTCGGAACTATATAGGAAAATACCACTTTTTATGGTACTCGAGTTTCTTAAACTCGAGTTCCTAGAAGTTTTGCCACCATGGCATTGCTGAGGTGGAAATTGGAGAATTAAAAGAAATTATGTGGTACTCGAGCATGAGTTAAAATCATCACCTTCATTAATAAATAAGGAGTTATAAAAAAAAAAAATTAGAAAGGTTTTTATTGATAATCTTAATTACAGATATTATATATAAGGACAAATATACAAAATTATGCATGTTATATTATAATAATCATTCACGTAGTTAGAAAATAATTCTAAAATTATGTAATAATAACTCATTTAGTTATAAATTCTCAAAAATATATATAAAGAAAATTCTGGATTAAAGCCATGCAACGCAGAAAAACAAATTTGTTCATTTTGAAATTTAAACATTAAAAAGCATTCAGATTTGGCTTTTAAAATTAGAAAAAAAAATTTCAGTAGGTGTTTCATGAGAAAATAGGGAATAATTTTTTAAATAGTGAACATAAAATAATTTATGCAGAAAAGAGAATGAACAACTTTTTAAATAATGCTGAACAGAAAATAATTTTATGCAGAATGCTAGAAATAGTTTATGCAGAAAATAGTTAACAATTTTTATGTGAAAACAAAGTGAATGCTTTTACTTAATACAAAAAACAGATTTTATGAATGTAGTAAGCAGATTCGAATATACAGTAAACATGATGTACAGAGAGAAAATTTTATTAATGTAGAAATGGATTTTATCAATGCAGAAAAACAAATTTGTTCATTTTGAAATTTAAACATGAAAAAGCATACTGATTTGGCTTTTAAAATTAGAAAACAAGATTTCACTAGGTGTTTTATGAGAAAACGGGAAATAATTTTTTAAATAGTGAACAGAAAATAATTTACGTAGAAAAGAGAGTGAACAATTTTTTAAATAATGCTGAACAAAAAATAATTTTATGCAGAATGCTAGAAATAGTTTATGCGAAAAACAAAGTGAACAATTTTTATGAGAATACAGTGAACAATTTTACTTAATGCAAAAAACAGATTTTATGCATACAAAGAAGCGGTTCGAATATACAGTAAGCATGATGTTCAGAGAGCAAATTTTATTAATGTAGAAATATATTTTATCAATGTAGAAAAACAAATTTGTTCATTTTGAAATTTAAACATGAAAAAGCATTCAAATTTGGCTTTTAAAATTAGAAAACAAGATTTCACTAGGTGTTTTATGAGAAAACAGGGAACAATTTTTTTAAATAGTGAACGAAAAATAATTTTCGTAGAAAAGAGAGTGAACAATTTTTTAAATAATGCTGAACAGAGAATAATTTTATGCAGAATGCTAGAAATAGTTTATGTAGAAAACAAAGAAACAGTTTTACTTAATGCAAAAAAAAGATTTTATGAATGCAATAAGCAGATTCGAATATACAATAAACATGATGGGTAGAGTGCAAATTTTATTAATGTAGGAACATATTTTATCAATGCGGAAAAATAGATTCGATTATTGTGAAATTCAAACATGAAAAAGCATTCAGATTTGGCGTTTAGATTTAGAAAAACGATTTCACTAGGTGTTTTATGAGAAAACAAAGAAACGATTTTTTAAATAGTGAATAGAAAATAATTTACTGTGAGAAATGAGAGTGAACAATTTTTTAAATAATGCTAAACAGAAAATAATTTTATGTAGAATGCTAAAAATAGTTTATGCAAAAAAAACAAAGAACAATTTTTATGAGAAAACAAAGGTGAATGTTTTTACTTAATGCAAAAACAGATTTTATGAATGCGATAAGAAGATTCGAATATACAATAAACATGACAAAAGCAGAGTGCAAATTTTATTAATGTAGAAACAAATTTTATCAATGCAGAAAAATAGATTCGATTATTGTGAAATACAAACATGAAAGAGCATTCAGATTTGGTGTTTAGATTTAGAAAAAACAATTTCAATAGGTGTTTTATGAGAAAACAAAGAATGATTTTTTAATAGTGAATGAAAATAATTTACGCAGAAAAGAGAGTGAACAATTTTTTAAATAATGTTGAACAGAAAATAATTTTATGCAAAATGCTAGAAATAGTTTATGCAAAAAAAAGCAAGAACAATTTTTGTGAGAAAACAATGAACAATTTTACTTAATGTAGAAATTAAATTCATATTTTGAAATTAAAATCTCTATATTTTACAATGCTTCTATTTAAATAAATAAAAACGTTAAAAAGCTACTTATTTTTATGTTTATGTTTATTTGTCGATAATCCAAAAAAAAAAAAAACTAGGTACTCGAGCTCACCAAGCTCGAGTACTCTATAAATAAAATAACCACCATTTTATGTTTATGTTTATTTGTCCATAATCCCCCAAAAAAAAAAAAGCATTTTATTATAAAATGATACTCGATCCTGGTATACTCGAGTATTGTGTTGCATGGTACTCGAGTTTACCATGCTCGAGTACCACATAATTTTTTTAATTCTCCAATTTCCACCTCAAAGAAGCCACGGTGGCAAAACTTCTAGGAACTCGAGTTTAAGAAACTTGAGTACCATAAAAGGTGGTATTTTCCTATATAGTTCGAAACAAAGTGTTTTCTTACAAAAAAATTTCAAAAATTGGTGGTATTTGGCCATTTTGGCCTATATTTTATAGTGAAGTCGCTTACATTTGTCAATTTGTTTTGAGAATCATGCTGATTTGAGGATTTTAATTTTATTTTTTTTATGTACTAATTTGGACTATTCCGAAGTGTGGGTTATTTGTGGTGTGCGCTAAAAACAGATTTTAGTATTTGAGTTGTATTTTCTCCATGGAAGTGATGCCTGCATGGTCAAATGTCCCAATTTATATTTCCTTTTATCTTCTTTGTTTCTCAAAATTGTGCGTTTTCTTCAACATTTATGTGCATATTGGAGCTTAATTGCCCGAGGTCCTAAACAACTCTACTTTTTAGTGATTCATAGCTGCCATTATTTTTATAAAAAATTTTAAAGATGACTGTACATAATAATATCCGAGAAGAGGTAAAGTATTTGGTCATGTAATAGTGGCGGATGACTTTACGAGTAAAATCGGATTAAATTCATAGTGCTTATAGGAGTGTGCATCTAACCACCAAGCTGATTCAACCCAACCCAACACCCGAGATTTGTTTTTGTTTTCATGGGTTGATAAGTTGGGTTGGGTTTGGCCCGTTTGGGTTAATAACTTTCTCAACTCATCTAAACCTAACCCAATAAATTAGTATTAAACCCCCAAAAAAATAATTCAATAAAATTAACCCAATTAGTGGCTAAATTATTAAACCCAATAAATTATTATTATAATTCACATAATATACCTAATTATATTTCGATTTTTTAGTTTGATTTATTTTGGTATTTTGAGAATTACTTTTGATATATTTGATATATAATTTAGGTCTATTATGTGAATTACAATAATTTATTGGGAAAAAAAATTCTTAAATAGTTTTAATAAAAGTTCAAATTTTTTTATAAGACATGAAACATGTAAGCATAAGTGTACAACCCCACTAATCCAACCTAACTTATGTAGGTTTGGTTGGGTTGGTTTCTACATGTCCAATGAGTTGGGTTGGGTTGAGAATTTATTAACTCGACGTTGGGTTAAAAAAACTCTCCAACTTGACCCATACACACTCTTGTTATAACGTATCCAATCAAGGAATCCTTTTGGATCAACTTATTTTCTATTTGTAAGGCCGATATGGGCATGATTCGAGCACAACTTGAATGTAAAGAAACGAGACACCAATCTATTAGCCAGAGGAAGGTTGATTGTTATCTTTTTGAGTAACTTAGGGAAGAAACCACCCAAGCAGCATAACAATTTAATTATTGAAAAAGAAAAATGTTACCAAATGTTCTTTGTTCTCCAGTTTAAGAAGCTAAATTTTTTAGTAACAAGCAGCTTTGCACTATACAAGACTTTTGGTCATTCAGTTTCTGATATTACTTTCCCACCAAACTTGACATTCTCCTTACACGTTTTCCAAGGAAATATGTAAAATTTCACGGTGGATTCTTCGATGATTCATGGGCATGCATATGAAACATGTGGGGGTAAGACTTTTGTCTAATGTCCTAGAACACTAGATGGGATAACTCTTAACAAAAAGAATGGCATTCTTATATAGTAAAAGAGAGATGCAAGAATACAAGAACTAAGGAATTTGGTACACAGGTGTCCTTCGTGTCATGATGGACAATACATATAAAAGAAATTAGATACATGAATTATTACATCAGGTGTCCCAACAAAGTAATTTTTATTTTTTGTTCATGTGACATGAACTCTATGGAAATGAATTAATAAAATTCTCAGGAAAGAAACTGATTTTTTTTGTTCTTTGACTGGCAATATCCTGAACTCAGGCTTCAAGTCCTGGCAGCTAAGAGGGCCATGCCACTTGAGTTTCAATCTGAATAATAAAGAAAGATAAGCAAAACAAATTCAATTTGTGTTGAACATTTACAAATTGAAATCCCAAATTTCTTGTCTTTTATTAGATTAAAAAACTAAATACTACTTTAGCCACCGAGTTTGGCGCTAACCAAACAGCAGGACTGATTTTTATTTTTATTTTTCAATTGCCCCATCCCTAGTAATCTACTATTACTTCAAGAAATGTTCAACACTGCGGAATTTAATCTAGTCCCTGTTCAATGAGGTACATTCTTCTGTCACAAAAAAGATCCATGACAACAAACCCAAAATTACCATTCTTAAAGCTAGAAACATACTCTGATTAGAGTTTCTTGTGTAATTGTGATGTTCTTTGTAGGCCACATCCACTAGTCCAAACAAAATCTACAACTTTATTTATTTCTTTATTTCTTTTACTTTTCTTTCATTCCAAGGTCAACAATAAGCTACAAAATAATGGGTTAGTTCTCCCCTTTGTATTGATAATTGCCAATGATGAAAGGCTACAATCCAGGCAGATTCATCCAAAATACCTTTGGCTTCTTCCATTAATTAAGCAAAACTGTTGCAATTTGATTAACTATGTGAATGCTTCTCGCAGTTCTGTGGGTAGCTCCAGATCAGGCTCAGATTTGCTGAGTGGTGAAAAATAGTTCTCTACCATGTCTTTGGAGACTTGTTCCAAGCTTGGAGGATTCCACTGCAAATAAAACATGACAATTCAAAATTTAAATGTAATTGATGGACAATTATCTACTAATAATAAAGTAGATTAGCAATATTGCCATCGACAAATCTGATTATCAATGATAGAACCCCAGTCTTCCACAGTACCTTCTCCTCTTACAACAACTTGCTTTGTTTTTTTTTAAAAAGAATTTTAGATTGGATTCTTAAATGCAATATTTGCAATATTGCTACCCCACTTGTCCAAAAGGCTGATAACATAAGCTGATGATACCTTTGGTGCCAGGTCCTTGTCTACCATTCGTGCCCGAACACCCTTTAGAAAAAGTACAGAAAAAAAGTAACTAGGATCATGAGGGTTTGTCTTATTAAGAAGATAATCAGGAGAATGTATACCTCACAAAAATCTCTGGAAACCTGATTAGATATCCCTTGCAGTGACATTCGGTACTCACGTATCAAGCACTGATCAAGGGTCTGAAATCTACCTTCTCGTATCTGAGCCAGTATGGTGGTTAGGTCGTAATGCAATAGTTTCTTAAAGGGGGAGGAGGAGGGGACAAGGGAGAAAAGGCCCAGTTCTGAGTATCAGGGACTCACAGATTTCAAAGAAACCTTCAAGCCTAATGGGGAAGCTTCCTTAAGTCTCCTTAGGGTGGAAATGCACCATGCATCATTTGTTTTACTTGTCTCACTCTCCTGAGAGAATTGTTTGATTTTAAAACGCAATCACAACTCACAAGGTTCATCCAGAAAAGTATAGGGAGTAACAATTTAGAGAAATAACCACATATTTTGTTTCATTTTATTACCATAAAGATGACAATACTAGTATGCGACAATCACAAATCATACAGCCCAACCTTCAGGTTAGTACTTAAGAGACTTAACACACACTATATATAGATATGGTCCAAAAAATCAAAAGGAAGAAGTAACCGATTCAAGACACACTTCCATTATTTGTATTTTTTTCTTTTTCTTTTTCTTTTTTACATATGCCTTGGGTTGGTCTTGAACCCGTGACCTTAGCCTCCATCCCATTCTTAAGTTAAGAAGTGTCATTTGAGCTAGGGCTCATTAGCAATTCCATTAACTGTATATAAAATGTATCCCTTCAAAATTGCTTTCCAATCAACTGTGAGGTAGCTAAAGACATTTGTCATAATGCTGTTAAGTTGTATTTTTTAAATTCAATTAAATGATTTTTGCTATATGGCTGCTTCAGTCATTCTAGCCACTTGAAAATATGAAGATGACAGGAAGCATCTACAGGGTACTCAGATTGACTAATTGAAAAGTGTCTCCTTGATGAAGCAAAAAGTTTTAAAAATGATACAGTTCTCCAAGTAAGAGTTGGTATAGATTTTTTTCATTTAATTTTCCTTTTCTCCAGCAATATGGTTTCTCATGCCTAAGATTTTCTGTTATTTTCTTTCGTACCATCAATTTTAAAAATAACAGAAAGAGATTTGAGTATGAAATCAGACATGTTGAACATCTTGTTCCATACAAAGTATCAAGGAAATCTGTTATATTGTAATGGCTTAATACTTAATAGTTATAAAAAGGAAAAAAAAGAAATATGCAAATCAACATGTTCTTACCAAGGAATCGATAATTTCTTCAACTGTGTCATGGCTGAAACATTTATCAAGTATTTCAATCCTAGACAAAATTGCATAATAAATAGATCAGCATTTTATATCTGCTACGTAAATACTCACACACCTGAGGGGATAATAGACATACCTGTGAAGTACACTTATATTATCTAGATAGGCAAGGTCACTATATTTTTCTAAAGAAGTTTCAATGACAGAAGGATCATCAGTATCCAATTTCCCAAGTTGTTCTTCGATTAATGCAAGCTTCTGTGGAAAAAAGGAGGCAATACTATGTTATATAAACAGGAAAGATGATTAAAACAATAAAAGGGTCCAACAATCTTAACTGAGCTATGCGCATAATGTGTAGCAAGCCCACAAGAAATCATTTCTGCTCCATTAAGTTTTTCTCCTGTGAGACACAAGTACTCCCCTGCAAAAAAGAAAAGATACAAACCATATAAGAATTTAATTGAGAAGCAAATACAGGTGTCATCAATGATTCATCCTAATTGGTTTCTCATTTATCAAGTCCTAATTACATTGTCAACATTGCTTGATATGTAGAAAGGGTCAAGTTAACCCCACAAGTTGCTCGGAAAACAACATTGAATAAAGTCACCCAGCTATCCAAAGTAAACTTTCATATTAGAATACTTGTCATTGCAACATCTACTTTCAGTATAATGGTCACAAAGGAAGTGACATCTTATGGTGCAATGAAACCAAATACAGCTCCCCGTATGTCAACTACCAAGAGCCATAACAGTGCCTCAACACAAATTTTAGACTTCAAAACTTTTAAAGCAATTTGCTAGAGCTTATTATCCAACATCCACACAACAAATTAATGACAGGAATCCTAATGCCATTTGTATAAAGAACATTGCTGAACCAACTGCCACTGTGTGATTCTAGAGATGAGGAGCAAACGTCAAAATAAAAATATTTTGCAGAGGCACTTCTTTCCCACATTCACTCCATTCCTATGTGAAAACTGAGTGATTTGATTTTAGAGGTCTTTTGAAAGTTTCCTGTTCATAAATCCCTTAAAATTTCTTCCAATGCAACATTACAAGAAAATCATAAAGATTGAGATAAATTCACGTTAGGGTAGAATGTTCATCGCAAAAACAATACTTTACATGATGTTTTTATCAGACTTACACTAGAACTAGAAATAGTCCAAATCAACAAAACCATGTGCAAGAAATACAATGAAAAACTACAATCCACAACTTGCATACCCAGGTGACCAGGTAGATTTGAGAGGAAAAATGACGCACCAGCATCGGGGTGGAAACCAATTAGAGTTTCGGGAGTAGCAAAAACCAGTGAATTGTGAGAATAAATTATTTTTGCACCTGTCTGAGCATGATGTATGGCAAATAAGGAATCTGAAACAAATAAGATATTCAACACTATTTTCCCCATCACATAAATATGCAAAAAGAATCAAAATATAGTTTTCATTCCTAGATTGGATAAGTGTGTGTAGTGTGGACAAGTGCTAAGTCCCACATCGTGTGTTTTCTAGGTTGAACTAGGCTATATATTGATTACAAAGAACCTCAATTGTAACTCGACTAGTCCTTTAGGACTACATATTGAGTCGATACAAATGGTATTAGAGTCAACGTGGGACTTGACAAGAACATTAGGAATTGAGTGGAAAGATTGTGATACTCTAAATTGTGTGGATTGGATAAATGTGTTTGTGTGGATATGTGTTTAGTCATACATCAGCTGCTAACAAACTTGGGCTATATCAGAGATCACAAGCAGCCCCAATAGTATCTTGACTAATCCTTTTAGGATATCGGGTAGATGTGGCTAGTGCTTCCTTGGGTCATGACAATATGCGTATGCTAATGAAAGTAAAGGATCATACTCCTCAATTATCTAATAAAATTGAGCGTTAAATTTCCTGTAATGAAATTAAATAATTAGTCTAATTTAGGGGGTGCAAAATAATTAAAATTTTCTTCCACAAAAGAAATTTAGTAAGGAAAAAAAATTGAAACAATCATCAAAACCAACAGCTAGATAAGAGAAGAAAAGGACAAAAGTACATGCAAAGTTGCTACATACAGTTTTATCGGTTGCAACCCTAAACATCCCAGGGATTGAAACTCCAGCCCCACCACTCATAGTAATGCCATTCAAAAGAGCCACCTGCATGGAGATTATTATTACACTACCATGAATATACTGGGTTCTGACTAATGTAGTTATAATAAACAGAAAGTTAATGTCCAATATTCTACCATAGGGACTTGGGGCTAATAAAAATCACCCCACATGAAAGGGAAAAAAATGATAATAAAAAAAGAAACAATCTCGGACTTTTGAGTAGATGCCATTGTTCCCTAAACCAGAACCCAGTGACTAATTTAACATAAGTACGGAAGGGGGAAAAGACCTCAAAAATTTTGGGGAAAATTTAGGAAATCCATGTATGCTAGCAGAAGGAAGGATAAAATAAAAATAAGAGGAATGTCAAAGTACGGTGGTAAGAATGTAAAGAAATTTGTTCATTGCTAGAATAGAAGCCAAAGATCAATATACTAACAAAACCAAGTATCTTTTGATAATCTGATAGTTGAAGGAGGGGGAAATTGAACCATGAACGTCTTAGTTGGAAACACTAGGGTGCGCTAGCCGAGCCACAAGACTCTTAACCATAACAAAACCAAGTATCTCAAAGAAAACTCTCCATAAATGACCATATCAAAGCTATATTGATGGTAATATAACACTCCGAACTTAAGTGCCCCCAATATATTAATCACTATGCTTAAAAAAAGAAAGAAAGAAAAGTAAAACTTACATGTGGCTTCAAATATGTACCTAAAATATATATGTAAGTATATAACATTCTAAAAAATTCCTTACAATCTTCCATTTTCCCTGCATAGAGTTAACCAATGGTTAATGGATGATTCTAGTGAAGAAACAAGCACCAACTCCATAACAAAGATTAGCAACTTAAAGATTCGTGAAGTACTTAAGTATAAAGTTTTCTTTAGTTTTATCAATAACTCACCATCACAAAACATTCTGGATGCACCTCCATACTTTATTGATCCCACTCTTATACCATAAACATTGGGAATATTTTCAAACTCTCAATTCTTATGGAAAGATCAATCCAAGGTAGTGTAAAGAAACAAATTCTGAGATCAATGTATCTATGGGTCATTTAATGCTAATATTGTCACCTCGTTTCTAGTTTTTGATTTAATAAAGCTATATTTACTAATACGCTATCTTACTCTTGCTTATCCATTTTTTTTTTAATTACATAGATGGGGGAGGGGAGATTTGAACCCTTGATGTCTCTGCTGGAAACACTAAGAAGTGCCAACCAGTTGAATTACAAGGCTCTTGGCTATCTTGGCTATCTTACTCTTGCTTATCCTAATCTTAAGACTTCCCGAATTTCCTCCCAAACAAAGTAACAATCAAATTTGGCATCTTATGTTTGGACATAGAAGATCCCATTACCACTAAATATTCTCTATAATTCCAGCTTAGGTTTACTGCTAAGTGCTAATAACTGCATCCCACAATCCTATCTCATCTCCCTCTAATTAAGGCTAGCTAGCCTAGCTTTCTCTAGATCATATACAATGAAGAAAAATAATCTGTTCCCAATAAAAATTAACTTTTAAGTAAATGACCTTTTCCAGCTAAATCTTAAAAGGAAAAGTAAGATGAGTCTATTACCTGCGTTTATCATATGATAAAGTGTCACAATATCTCCGCCAGCACAAAATGCCCTGCCACTGCCCTTCAGAGAATGCAAAACAATATTTAAGTTTTTAACTAGTTCTTGAGCAAAAAATAATCACAACTAAACTTTATCTTTCCCACTAGAAATATTACATGTAAATGAATCCAATATCTGATGAAAGCATAGATGTTTGTTACCTTCATTGCTACAAAACCAATATCTGGATTATTTTCCCAAGATGTATAAAACTTTTGCAATCTAGCCCCCTAGAAACCAAAGACAACTCATTAAAAGACAGATAAAACAACACAAACCCATATAACAAAATCAAAGAATATAAATTTTAGCCACTAGGGAGAAAAACAATAAGTCTACTTGCACAATAAAGTCCACAACTTTTTTTCACAAAAGTTGAGTTTGCAAGTTGTAACGTAGAAATCATAATTTGCCACCTCAACAAGTTTTGAATTTAGTTGTGTCTCTAGCTTTAGTCAGAGCAAACTCAAGCCATATAACTATGCATAATAATAGTTGTAAGTTTAAACACCATAAAAACAATAACCCAAGTAAGGTTTTCAATTGAACCAATTGGAGGGTATATAACAACACAGATACAGAGAATTATACAATTGGAGTAAACCCAATTACACATAATGATTCTCAACCAAACGCCATAAAAACAAAGACCCAGAAAACAAATCTTTCAAAGGAACCAATCTTACAAATTGGGTACCAACCCAATAGCCAAAAACACAAACACACACAGAGTATCTAGTAAAAAAGACACACCATTGCAGTACTAAGACAATTGAGCACAGAAGGCCTGTTCAGAATTGCTGTTCTAGACCAAGCTTTGCCCTCAACCAATACCTGCAGAGAGAGACACAGAGAGAAAGAGAGTTAGTGTGTAGGGGGTTAAAGAAAAAGAACAGACAAGAGGGTATTCTTGAAAGTTGAAGCTGACTTGGTTGTCAAGTTCATCGGTAATAGCAGTGTCCGGAAGAGAACAAAGAGTTCTTGTGTGGTATTGGTTGAGGAAACGAAGACTGTGAACGTGAAGATTGTTGCGCCTCTGCAACAAGGCTGCCTTTAACCTCTGCATCATTTAGCTCACCCACTCTTTCAAATTCTGATCCAACACAACACAACCCAAGCTCTCTACTCTCTAGTGATAAATTGATAATAAACAATTCTGAGGAAAAAAAAATTAAAAAACTATGAGAAGAAGAACAGAAGATGAAGAAGAAAAATGCTAAAATATTATTTTTATCCCTAAATTTTAAAATATTTATTTTTTAACCTGTAACTTGGCAAAACATTCTTTTTTAAGTCCTTCTGTCTATGACCGTCTACGTGGTTAACAGAGTATTGACTTAATAGCTGACTTGGACTAAACTATTTTATTTAAAAGAAATTATAGTATTGGCACGCCACACTTGATAACAACTTTTTCAAAAGGATGATATATTTCCAAAAAAAGAAAAAGAAAAAAAAGGATGATATAACCTTCGCTTTGTTTGAGAATAATTTATTTTCGGTAGGTTATTTGCATAACATGAGGTAAAATATTAAAAATTAACTTATTTTTAAAAAATAAAAATTTATTTACATCCAAGGACGGACTTAGAATTTCATGTTAAAGAGGGCCAGAGTATAAGAAAAAAAAATTATAAATAGGCATCCATATAATATTAATAAATTATAAATACATAAAATCATTATTACTTAATACATTAAAATGCAATCATCTAAAAAAAAAAAAAAAAAAACAAAATTTTTTTTTTTTAAATACTAGACTAGCTAGGATTTTTATTTTTATTTTTTAAACTTAGAGCATTCACAATAATGGTACTAAAAAAATTTAGTTTTTAGAATCTCAAAAGGCTAATTTCTCTATTTTCCACCTCATTTTACAATACACCCAACATCAAATGTTCTTATATTCTATTTTTTTCCCACTTCATTTAAAATATTATAAACAATTCATTAAAATAATAAAGAAAGAGAGAGAATTTGAGTTTTTTAATTGAAGGTAGAGAGAAAATCTTAATAAAATATTGTATTTTATTTTTAAGAACTTGCTACAGTCAATTGATATTTATACCAACTTACTGTAGTAGCAAAAAATTTAGTTTTAACTTTTCCAATAACAGGTTTTTTGGTGATAAAATATGTTTTTGCTAAAATATAATCAACATTATGAATGTTTAATTATTTTGTTTAAGTTTTTGGATTGAATAGTTGCTAGTTGGAGGGGGGGGGGGGCCAAAAGTTTTGGAATGGGGGCAACTACAAAAATAATGTATATAATTTGTAAAAAAAATTTGGACCCGGGGGGCTCTTGCCCCCACCTGTGTCCATCCCTGTTTACATTCTTAGTGCAATGGTCATTCTACAAGTACAAAATTTTTGTGAGGTGGAGGGTAAGAGTCAGAGTTCAAATCTTTAGAAAGAAGTTTCACATACATATACATTTAGATGATTCTAGTGTAGAATTTCTATCTTATATATAAAAATAAAAATAAAAATAAAAACTAAAACTAAAACTTATATTATTTTTGAAATAAAGCAAAAACAAAAGAATAGTTGGGACCCACAAATAATAGATAATTTAAACTAAAAACTAGCTTATAATTGGTTACCAAACTCACCTAAATCGTAAAAATTCTAGTCAATATAATTCTTATGTAAGGCCATTCTATCCAACTTTCCTCACTTCCTCTTGCATTAGGCAAAACGCAAAACACAATAAACCTTCATTCCACGACA
The DNA here is from genome assembly GCA_028216015.1 of Quercus dentata. NCBI lineage: Eukaryota > Viridiplantae > Streptophyta > Magnoliopsida > Fagales > Fagaceae > Quercus > Quercus dentata. The sequence continues at coordinate 35,580,919 of CP116447.1, forward strand.
TTAAGGGCCCGTTTGGTAGAGGAGTTTGAGTAATATTGTTTGGGTGTTTTTAATATACGTATGGGTGAAAAAGTGTGTAATGTTGTTTAAAATGTGAAAATATGTGTTAGAACTTACTTGCCAAACAGGCCCTAAAACCCCTGTGGAGATGAAAGGCCAGGGAGCCCATATCTATGTATATGTTGGGTTAAGGGCCCGATCCAAGGACTCTAAATAACCTGAGGACGAAAAACACTTCCGGAAGAGTCTGTGTTAGTAAGTGAAGGAATGAAATCCGATTAGAGCCACCCCGAGGGTAGTTCAAGGAAGAACCCCTCCTCGATTAGGTGAGGCCAAGTACAAAGGGTATGGGCTGCCACTAAGAGCGACGTTCCGGACCATTCCATGGAAGATGATAAGTATTAAGAGGGAACAAGACAAAGGAAGGACTGGAAATATCTAAAAGAAAGCTGCTACCATCGCATTAAATGCTTTGCAACTAACTGAAGCGTGCTTTTCAGCCTTACAACTACTCCCAAAGACTTTAGGAAGAGGCTGATGGGACAAGTATTAGCACTATCAATCTAAATTTACACGTGGACGGTGGAAGTGAAAAGGAGGATAGTATAAAATAAAGGAGGGGGACAAAAGAAAGAGGTCCTAAAGAACCTGGGAACTAGACTTGTAACAAAGTTTTAAGAGCAATATATATATATATTTAAGAATCGGTCTCCTCGGATTTTATCCGAGGATGTCTTTCCTAGTAAAACTTTTGTGATCTTTCTTTCTTTCTTTATCATCAAAATCCATGGGCCAATTCTCTAACTCGCAAAAGCCCAGGTTTTCAACTCATTTCTCTACTGATTCATTGTTTGGACCTTTTTGAGCTTAAGTCCGAATCTCTTTTGTGCTAGAAGCCCAGAAACAGAACCTTACAACCCCAATGTCCAACCCCCTCAGAGCCACACCCTCAACTAGCAAGTTCAAAGGAGTGATATTCTCTCAAACCTAATTACCATAATAATTTAAAAGTGATATAAAATAGTAAGTATAGGGACACATACAAACTCAAATTCATAACATGTTTAGGTGTCATATTGTGATTGGTACACCTATTTTTTTAGTAAGTACATTTGGTGTTATGTGTAAATGCTGAAATTTAATCACAATTTAACACCCAAACGGCCAAACATATTATAAAATTACATGTAAATGTTGGTATACGATTGAATTGATAATATAGTATATTTTTACAAAACTTTTGCAAAAATTAGCAAGATATTTTAATTTTGTCAGTAAGTTTGGCTTTTATCCCAAGAAATAGAATCCCCACATTTATACTTTTTTTTTTTTTTTTTACATCCCCTCATTTTTTTTTTTTTTTGGTACTTTAGTATTTAGGGAGGTGCCATTAGACCAAGGTCATCATAAAGTAAAACAATTACGGAGTCCAACATTTTATTTATTTATATTTTTCAGGGGACACTCATATGGTAGACTTAAATGTATTTGAAGGACTTGAGTAAAACCCAAGGTACCATCACATTCTTAATTATATATAAAAAAAAAAAAAAAAAAAAAAAGAAAGCGTAAATGTACTTTTGAGCCCTACATATTGGGTAATTTTTCGATTTGGTTTTTAAATTGATTTTGCTCTTAGGTCAGCCTCTAAAATCGAAAAACCGATTCTATTTTGATTCTTGTCGTCAACCCACTAACAAAAAATACATACGTGACAGGCAGAATACACTATTTGTTAATGTGGCTAATAAAAAAATATATATATATATATATATATATAGCATTTTCAAAATGCCACATCACATTTAAATTAGTAAAAAAAAATGCCAACTCAGAAAATTTAAACAAAATTTTTTTAATCTAATTTAAAGTAAAATCATTTCTTAAAAAAAACGAAAATCATTATCAGGCTGTGTTTGTTTTGGGTGAAAATCATTTCCGGAAATGCTTTTCCAGAAATGAGGCTGTTTGGTTGGTCCGGAAAATTCTATTTTCTGGAAATTGAAATCTGTTGACCGAAAAAAAAGGCCTTTGACCACGGAAATCAATTACTACTTCCATTTTCACTTCAAAGGATTTCCGGAAAAAGAGAGAGAGAGAGAGAGCGCGAGAGAGAGAAGAAGACCGCTCGATCGATTCGACGATCGCCGGCGTACTCGAGCTCGATCCGCGCCGATCTTGCTAGCTCCGATTCGACGACCGCGATCGACTTTTCACAAGATTGATCTGCCGCAAGATCGCAACGTTGATCGCGATCTCGGATCGCAATCGTTGATGATTTTTTTTCTGGTTATGGCTTGTATATCGCGATCGTTGATGATTTTTTTCTGGGTTGTGGCTTGTGTTTTTCTGGATTTATGTTTTCCTTATTCTTTTCCAAACACCGAAAAATATTTTCCGAAAATTTTTTTGAAATGCAACCAAACACACAGAAATATTTTCCTTTTCCGAAAATTAGCATTTTCAAAAAATATGTATTTTCCGAAAAACATTTTACAACAACTAAACACAGCCATTTTTTCTTTTTCTTCTTATTTCTTTAACCTCATCAGCATTTACTAATGTCAAATTCTCTCTTTTTAAAATTCTTTTTCTTTTTCTTCTTATTTCTTTAACCTCATCTTTTTAAGTCTTATCTCTTTTTCTAATCTCAAATATTCTCTCTCTCTTCAGCGTCCATGGATGGAATCTCTCTCCATTGTAACTCCATGGCCGGAGCTCACAAGCTTGATGCGGAGAAAACGATCCGCCATGAATGGTATCTTGATGCGGTCCTGGCTATTGGTTTGGCGGAGTTTCCCTTGAGGGTTTTCACGTGGGAGGCTCGTTGGTGGCGGTAGCAGCACACCTATTCCCGATCTGCCATGGACGACTGGACGAGCCACCCCAAGCCTTATCTCCTCCACCTACGGATTCACATGTGGTCCGATTTTCCGCTCTTTTTTCAATTGCAAAACTTTGTTCCTCTTGTTCTGGGTTTATGGGTTGCTGGAGATTGGGTTGGTTCTTGTGTTTATGGGTTTGTTTCTCGGGTTTATTTATGGTTTGGTTTCTTGGATTTATTTTTGTTTTTCTGGATTTTATGGAGATTGGATTTGGGGTTTGCTAGAGATTGGTTTGGTTGCTTCTTGGACTTGGGAAGAACACGAAGAATATTTCCTGTTAGTATTTAATTTAATTTTTTCTTCTTTTCGTTTGTGTTCTTCTGATATGGGTTTGAGTTCTTGCCTTCTTGGTAGCTGGGTTTGTGTTATTGTGATTGAGTTTTGGTTGCTAGGTTCGTGTTCTTGTGATGGGTTTGAGTTCTTTGTGTTCTTGTGATGGGTTTGAGTTCTTGGTTGCTGGGTTTGGAAGGTGAAGAACACGAAGGACATGAACAACATTATGAAAAAAAAATAATAATAATTAAAAAAATTAATTGTTTTTCTTAATTTTTTTAAATTTTCTGAGGTGGCATTTTTAAAAAATTAAAATGCTGATGTGACATTTAAAAAATGTTAAATAAAATATTTTATTATTATTTTAATAGCTACGTTAGCATTTAATATGCCAACAAGGCATTTCGTTTGTCATATCAGATTTTTCTGTTAGTGGATTGATGGTAGAGACCAAAATGGAATCGATTTTCTGATTTCAGGGATTGACCTAGGAGCAAAATTAGTTTAGGGACCAAATCGAGAAATAGCTTAAAATGTAGGAACCAAAAACGCATTTATGTCAAAAGAAAAATGAAGGACTTAATTTTTTTTTTTTTTTTTTTTAAAACTTGTTAATATCTCAAACGTTCTAAGGTGTATCTGCATCAATTCCGTTCACAGTTCACTGCTAATAAGGAAAAGGTTCCATTGCATGGTGCATGGTGACACAATCTGTAACTGGCATGTTGACAGCATGGTGGTGACACAATTTCTAACTGTAAGAGGTTGCTCTCTCATCATCATCGATCATCACTCTCACCTCTATTTTCGATTACTGTATATCACTCTTCCGTCTTGCTTCCACACCCCATAGTTTTCTTTCTCTCTATATATATCACCATTCCATGTTTCAACTTCTCCTTCACTCTCTATGTATCTAGTTCTCTAGCTTGAAGAACCACACTTTTCAAATGGCAAAAAACCCAGTTACAGTTCTAATCACTGGCGCGGCTGTTATATATACCATTCCTTTCTTATTATATGACTTTATTTTCAATATATACTCTTTTGTTTTGGAAGCTTAGAAAATGTGGGAAATGGCACAATATGATTTTTAAATGATGAAATATTTATTTATTATTCATTATGAATCTTATATTATATATGATAAAGAAAGCAAAACCCCCTCTCAACTAAGTCTAGCACAACCATTTAGCTTGGTTGAGGTGGTTCGAAGTGGGTCTTGCATTCAATGGAAGTTTCATTCTCATCTTTTTCCTTTGATTGGAAAACAAACAGATGGATAGGTTCTTTTATTTCATAACATTTTTTTTTTTGGTCTCAAATGTTGCCAAAATTTATCTACAAACAATATTTAAATTATTTATCTTCAAAATTATCCATAACTACATTTGGAAATCCTTTTTTCTATTCAGTTCACGACTTCCAGTAATGCTGTTCTATGATATAATTCTTAATGCAACTGTTTAAATCCGCAGTTATCTTTGTGTGATGAGTTTAAGTGCCATTTTTGTAGATAATCTAAAGAAGTCCTAAAAGTTTTAGGTGCTTCGTTGTTGTTATAATCATTATTATCTTATTATACATTGTAGTCTTTTCCAAATAGTGGGAAAGAATGAAAATTGAAAGAAAACCTTGATTTACAACAATATGACTATTGTTACATGTCAGTAATTATGTTAAGGAGCAAGTGTATTTGATTTTCAATTGTATACGTTGGCGATTCTTTCTTCTAGACATGATAATATATAGTTTTTGTATCTGTAGCTCAAAATTTTGATTTTGTTCAACAGGGCAAATAGGTTATGCCATTGCTCCAATGATTGCGGGGAATCATGCTTTGGGTCCTAATCACTGTGATTCTGCACTTGCTTGATATTGAACAGTGCGGAATCCTTGAATGGGATTAGGATGGAATTGACTGATCTTTGCCTTTCCTCTTCTGAAGGTATGTCCCTTATCTTTAGAGCTAATTCTAGGTAGGTAGAATTATTCTCTTCCCTAAGGTTTCTTAACTCATGTCATGAATATGGTTCAATAGGTGTGGTTGCTACCACAGACGTTGTTGAAGCTTGTAAAGATGTTAATATTGCCGTTATGCTTGGTGGATCCCCACAGAAGGAGAAATTACGTTGAGGAAGGATATGTTGTCCATAAATGCGTCTATTTACAAAGCTCAAGCTATGATCTTGGAGGAGCATGCTGCTGCAGATTGCAAGGTGACCATATAAATGCACTTCAGAGTGTAGATATAAGATTTTAGAGATACCCATTAGCTTGTAAAAAACTATTGATTTCAAAGATCCTGTTCTGTTATCATTAGCTTGTAGAAATATGTCCCGGTACATTCCTCATCTCACTTGTTAGAATTATGGTTAAGTGATTAAACTTATCATTTCACGAGAGCTTAAGCTTTTAGGATAATCAGTAATTTAACATGGTATTAGCTTAGGAGATCTAAGCTTGATCCTTGTTTTCACTCTGCCTTCTATTTTAAAATGTTAAATTCCTACTTGTTGGGTCCCAACTTATTAAGAGGAAGTTTAGGGCCACAAGTGTGGGGGAGTGTTAGAATTATGGTTAAGTGATTAAACTCACCATTTTCTGAGAGTTTAAGCTTTTGGGACAATCGTTAATTTAACATCACTATCATCTCTTGTTCATACTCTTTGGCATGGCTCTATTGCTTCTATTCTATTCAGTAGTAATTGCTTTGTACCATGCCTTTCGGCATGTTCTCCGACCTTACCTGCTTTGGTTGTTGTTGCAATACGAATGTCTATATCTTAGTTATTGTCACTGGTGGGACGCTTGTACTCAAGTTAGTAACGTTGTTGAGCAACCTGATCTAGAGTTCCTTTAAATCTTAAGACTAATTGATGAGATATTCTTTATATGTCATGGCGTTTAAATACTATTTCACTAGAAAGAAAATATTTCAAAGTCACTCAAGAGAAGTGTCTGTCCTCTCTGTCAAGATTAGAGAAGTATATGTAACCATATAACTAGTTCCCCACCCCCTCTCCACTCAAAATAGAAGAAAAAGAAATCATATCAAAATGTACCATTTAGGTCAATCTTTAAAATTCAAAATATTTGTGTTTGTTTGTTTATTAATCCTCTCAAACATTGTGTCTTTATGTGCTATTGTTGACAACATAATTGTGCTTTTTCAAGTCTAGTTTCCAACTTATTATTAACATATTTAGTGAAAACATGGATTTCCAACGAGTCTGTTTCCAACTTATTTGTTCAACTCTTTGACAATGTGCATCCCCTTACTCACCTCGTAATCTATAAAAAAATATTATATAAATATTCAGCAAAAACCAGATTTCTACTAATTACAAATGTTGGAAGATTGAAATATTTTAGAGTTTTTTTTCTTTTTTTTTTTCCTCAATGCTGTGCATTTAATTTTGGAATTGATATTGTTGACTAAGTTGATGCGTTTTCTTTGCATATATTATGCGATTTGTCGTTGTTGCCAACCCAAAGAAACACTAATGCCCTTATCTTAAAACAATTTGCTCCTTCAATCCCAAAGGAGAACATCACATGCCTAACACGACTTGATCACAACAGAGCATTGAGCCAAATAGGCGACAGGCTAAAGGTTCATGTTAGTGATGTCAAGAACGTAATCATCCTGGGAAATCACTCTACAACTCAATATCCAAGTCAATCATGCAACTTCACCACCAGAAATGGGGAGAGACCAGTCAGAGAACATGTTGCTGACAATCATTGGTATCTCAACATATCCAACATGTTTATTTATTACTACTTTCACATGTTTAAATTACTTGGAAACATGGGTTGATAAACTACTTTAAACTTTTCAAATGGGAGGTATAGTAACATAGGGTTCAAATTCAGAACACATAACATGGTAAACTACTACGTGTTCTAAAAGTTTAATTATTAGGAAATGGTAAATTTAATTATTTAATTATTGTTCTAGCATAACTTGTATCTAAGTCAAATACATAATGTTATCAACATTCAAGATTTTGGTAATTGTAGCAATCCCTCCCCCTCAAAATAAGTAGTGATTGGTCATCTATAAAGAGAAAATTGACCTAGTGAAATTATGGCTCTCCTTAGATTATCTTGCTTCTTTTAGGCAATAGCTTAAGGTGTCTTGTCAAGTAGTATCTACATGCCAATTACCTAACCTAGGGATCCCAATTTTTAGGGTGTAGGTGGTAACAACTTTTATACTTGAATTTGTACTCATCAAAAAAATAAAATAAAATAAAATAAAATTATATACGTCAATTTGTCTTGAGAATCCTGTTAGGACTTGGCTTTGATATTGAAAAATTATTAAACAACAAAGTTTTAGGTTGGAGTGGGGTAAAGTAGTGTGCATGTTGAAATTTTAGGTTGCAACCCTTTGCAGGATCTTCAAAACCCTAGTTATGTTGACAATATTCACATCTCTAAGCATCCTTGTCCACTATTTACTCTGCTTCGCTCCCAACAAGTCTCTTTTCTTTTTTCTTTTTCTAAATAAATAAATTTTGTTTGTCATAGGTTAAAAACCGAGTTCATCACCACTATGCATCAACATGGTGTAGCCATTATCAAAGCTCGGAAAGCATCAAGTGCATTCTCTCACAATTGCTTGCTTGTGATCATATACGTGATTGGTTTTTCGGGACTCCCAAGGTTGATTCTCTTTCACCTCAAATAGCATTTGATCATGCTGACCTTAATTATTTGCCTTTGAGATTCTGTTTTTTTGTTTTTTTAATTACTATATTTTGTAATTCTTCCTTTGGCTTTGTCATTCGGGGAACATGGGTTTCCATGGGAGTGTATTCTGATGGTTCTTATGGGATTCCACCTGGCCTTATTTACTCTTTTCCTGTTAAATGTGAGAAAGAGAAATGGTCAATTGTGCAGGGTAAGTTCTGTGGCTTCTATATGTTGTAAATGTAACATCTTCTTTCCTTGAGAGTTGAACTTCCGATGTTTCAGAAACTACAAATCATTGTAACTTGCATGGAGGAATATATGTTGTTTGTCAATTATTTCATAGATCTAAGTAACGGTATTAATGAAGGTAGATGTTGAAGAGAGCAAGGATATATTTTTGGAATAGTATGGACTGTCACAATAACGTGCACAAAGCTCGAAACTCCCGATTCTCGACGAGCAATCAATAACGATTAAAGAGGGCTTTGAGTAATATAATTGAGGATTCATGAATAAATAGTTATAATTATGAGAGCCTACTATAGTTTTGTGTCAACATTTTATACTCCAAAATTTTTGTGAAATGGTCTAAATTTTATGATATTACTTGCATGATATGAGACTATTTCATTGCACTCAGTGTTTGGTACTTGTTTATGCAATGGCGGGGCTCAAGATTGATGAGTACTCGAGGGCAATGATGGATGCAACAGCAAAAGAACTCATTGAGGAAAAATCCTTGGCCAAGTCATGCCTAGAGTAATAATGAAGACAACTTAATAAAAATACATGAAAAGGAAAAAAGGAGTTCCAATTTCCTTTGCAACTTTATGTACAACTTTTATCTGTCATGTATAAGCTTTATAAGTTTTGGAACAATGACAGAACAAGATGTGTCATTCTGATTTATCTTTTCTCATGTGTTGGCAAAAGTGTAGACGAATTCACCAAGCACCTCCCCAATAATTAGTTTGTTGCCTTTTAGATACGCTTCTCCCCAATAATTAGTTTGTTGCCTTTTAGATACAGTTCTATGTTACTGATCATGTGTTTTCATTCATTTTCTAATTAGTCATTTAAAGTTTATATTAATTATTTTGAAAGTCCTGTAAAACTACTATATTACATGTAATGCATGTGTACTGTAGTTAATAGTAAAATCGAAACATTTGCTTTTGGGAGTAATTAAGCTCTCTTCCCTTGAAGTTTGGGGAAATCACAATCCATCTCAAATTTGAAGAGAAAAAACAGTCAACCTTAAATATTTTGTTTATGGGAAATGTCATTCATTGCCTTAATTCCCATAAAAGGCTGAAGCTAAGATGTGGGTGTGTTTTCTCAATCAAACACCATAAAAAGTAAAAAACCCGGATAACATATCTTTCAACTGAGCCAATATTTACCCATCGAATGACAACCCAATAGCCAAAAAGACGCGTGCACGACAAACGATAGTATCATCCAGTGAGAACACATACCATTGAAGTACTAAGACAATCGAGCATAGAGGGCTTGTTTAGCACCGCTGTTCTGGACCAAGCTTTGCCCTCAACCAATACCTGCAGAGAGAGACAGTGAGTAGACAAAAGTGGACCAAGCTTTGCCCTCAACCAATACCTGCAGAGAGAGACAGTGAGTAGACAAAAGGGTAATCTCGAAACCGACTTGGTTGTCAAGTTCATTGGTAATAGCAGTGTCCAGAAGAGAATAGAGAGTTCTTGTGTGGTTTTGGTTGAGGAAACGAGGACTTTGAAGACACAGAATTAATCCTTTACATTTAATTAGTGCCTAAAAAAGGTGGGTAAAAATTGAGATAATCAAAATCCTATAAAAAAAATTGAGATAAATAATGTAATTAACAGTTATATGTAATAATATATTAATAAGTTAAGGGAGATAAATAAAAATTTTCATCATTTTTAAGGTGATATCTTGTGATTAGTACATACTGCATACTAAAAGTAATGCTAATGACAGATATTTGTTCAATTAACAACTTAAATTGTGGAAAAAAAAAGTTATTAAGTAAGTTACAATCTATTTTGCAGAAATTAGCAATATTTATTAATCAGTAAGTATCGTCACGCAATAAATTTTTCTATCTTTTTTTTCATAATTGCTATTGAAGTGACAGATTGTGAATGAGTGTACATTAAAAATGATGCCAATAATAGTTCCGACAATGAAAGTAACGTTGCATTAATCACAATCTACCATCTTAATTGATTGTAAAAAAAGTTGTGAAATTTGCCTATCAGTAACAACAATAATTTTAGTTTTTAAAGGGTATAGTCCTATCTCCCTTTGATCCCCAGTCCCAATAGCAAGCCAAAGACAAAGTCTTTAACATCTCTTTTTGTTAACATCTTTGTAGAACCCATGTGAAACCCCACCTCTTCCTTCCTCACTATATTCCCATCTCCAATTATGATATATATCTCAAACTTTCTAGAAGTAATTTAAGGAAAACGCAAAAAAGGTGGGGAAAAAAAAGAGTATTCAAAATATGACGAGCATGGTGACACATTTTTGTAACTAGTACCATTCTTTTCTCATCGCATGACTTTAGTTTCAAAATGATGGATAGGTTCTTTTCTTTGATTGAGGAGATCTCTTATACTTGTGCATCTCTTATGCAAGTTGTTTTGGCATCTGAAATTAATGCCTTGTTGTACAAGTTTCTTTTAATATTCTTTGTTTTTTGTTCATATATTTTTGTATTTTGATGCATCATACATATGTGTATATATGTTAGAAGGTTGGATAGTTTTGAGAAGAAATCTACAAGGAACTATTTATTGATCAGTTTGGTTTTTGAGAAAATGGAGTATCTTGTATTGCTTCAAAATGGTCTCGTTGTTTTGTTAACTATTGCTTTCTCTTGGAAGCTTATTACATACATGTGGGGGCTCCGTGAAGATGGAGAAGGAACCAATGAAAGTATTGGTCACCGGTGCTGCGGCATGCTAGCTCAACTTGATAGTCTATTTGGTTTTTCTTGGTCCTTGCTAGAAATATTTGATTGTCTTGTTATCATCATGAAACTCAATATTAGAAACTTGAATGCCTTTTATATTATTATATATTTATTTTTGCTGAATTTTTGAAACAGTCATCTAAATTTTCATTCAAATTGACAAATATGAATGTTCTCCAAATGATAAACCCCAAATTTTCCAATTTTGTATGATTGCTTAATCTAAATTTGCTTGTATGCCTGTGGATACTTGTTGTTTTTTGGTTTCCTCATTATGGTATCTTTAGCTCATATAGATATCATTTATTGGTTTTGTTAGAATTAATGGTTAAATGATAAAATTTACTTTTTCCTACCTGCTTAAACTATTAAGGCAAATGCTAATTTACCAGGTTTCTCCGTCATGGGAGTTAAAGTCAAAACTGATCCCAATTGTTAATAAGTGAAATTTGTTGCTTTGTATTTTTATTTTATTTTATTAATATGTTAAAATCATCATCCAATTTTTCATGAATTTTTGTCTCAATTTTTGTTAAAAATTATCTACCAAAAAGTATTTTAATTATTTTTCTTCAAATTTATCCTTAACTTAATTTGAAAATCCTGTTTTTTTCTATTCAGTTTATGACTTCCCGCATCTTTTTGATCGTGATGTAATTCTTAATGAAACTGTTTAAATCTGTGGTTTTCTTTGAAGATGAGTTTGACTACCATTTCTAATTTTTGTAGATAATCTAAAGAAATCCTAAAAATTGTAACTGTTTTGTTGTTGAAATAATCATTGTATTATCTTCTACATTGTAGTCTTTTTGAAATAGTTGGAAAGAATGAGAATTGAAAAAAAAAAAGCTTGATTTATATCAAGATGACTGTTGTCATTATGTAAAGGAGCAAGTGCATTTGATTTTCAATTCTATAGGTTTGGTATTCTTTCTTCTAGACATGATAATATATAGCTTGTGTATCCGTAGCTCAAAATTTTGATTTTGTTCAACAGGGCAAATAGGTTATGCCATTGCTCCAATGATTGCAAGGGGAATCATCTTTGGGTCCCGATCGACTTGTGATTCTCGCACTTGCTTGATATCGCACCGAAACTCAAGCCTTGAATGGGGTAAAAATGGAATTGCTTGATGCTTTGCCTTCCCTCTTCTCGAAAGGTATGTCTCTTATCTTGAGAGCTAGCTCTAGGTAGATAGAACTATACTCTCCCCTGAGGTTTCTTAAATTGTCATGAACATGGTTCAATAGAGGTGCATGCTACCACGGACGTCACACTGCTTGTAAAGATGTCAATATTGCTATTATGCTTGGTGGATTCCCTCGGAAGGTAGGTATGGAAAGGAAGGATATGATGTCTAAGAATGTGCCTATTTACAAGGAACAGGCTTCGGCCTTGGAGGAGCATGCTACTTTGGATTGCAAGGTGACCCCATAAATTCACTTGAGTGTGTAGATTTAAGATTTTAGGGACACCCACACAGCCACACTCGCTTTGGAATATTATCAGTTCATCTTTACATAGATTTGTATTTTTTTGTATATATGGCTCCATTTACTTTAAAAATTAAAAGTAATGAAACTAGATGTTCTGAGATGTTTTGAAGTTTAAAAAGAGGAGACATATTGGTTCTATTGATGCTGATTGATTTCATTGGATAAGATTGATGCTAATGGATCTGAGACTTTTTTTAGGATTTTATTTATTTATTTTTTTTTTATATTTAACGAAAATTTTTATGAGGTATTTCCTTTTCTTACTTGATTGTGAAGTTATTTCCCTTCCTTCTTTAATTTAATTTCACTATAGTAGACAAGTTGATCTTAAAATTTGTTGGAATTTTTACTTCAATGCTTTGTGTTGAATACAAGCATATCTCTTATTTTTGCTTGGTACTAACTCAAAGCGAGTCTTTAAGTCTTGATTCTTAGGTTTTATCCCTCTCTCCATGTCTTGGCGTTGATTCATGGGTTTTATCCTATTTGTTTTTATTTTACTTCCCAAAAACACATTCCCATTGAAAATTGGTCGTCCTGCTCCTACACCACCTATTACTAGATGCCCTTTAGGCCATGATAAAAATTAGTGAATAAAAAAAACTAATGATTTTAGCATCCTGTTCCATTATTATTAGCTTGTGATAATATGTCCCAGTACATTCCTTGTCTCGCTATCCTTTCCTATCCATACTCTTTGGCATGGTTTGTTGCTTCTATTAATTGTAAATGCTCTGTAGCATGCCGTTTGGCATGTCCTCCGACCATTACCTGCTTTGGTAATTGATACAATCTAAATGTCTATATCTTGGTTAATGTTGCTATTTTAAGTTACATCCTGGAGGGACACTTGTGCTCAAATTAGTAATATTGCTAAGCTACCTAATCTAGAGTCCCTTTACATCATAAAAATAATTGATCGGACATTCTTTATATTGCATGAATTATACTATTTCCCTAGAAAGAAAAATCTTTCAGTCATCAGAGAGCAATGTTTGTCCTTTCTTTCTAGATTGAATAAGTATGTGTATCCGACCATTCTTGTTCTCCACCCCCCTTACTCATTTTGAAAATGGAAGAACAAGAAGCTGCCATGAAAATGCACCATTCAAGCAAATCTTTATTACTCTAAATATTTATGTTTGTTTCTCTTGATCCTCTTAAATCTTGTGTCTCTATGTGCTATCGTTGACAACATAATTGTGCATTTTCGAGTCTAGTTTCCAACTTATTGATGAACATATTCAGTGAAAACCAAATTTCCTATATGTCTGTTTCCAACTTATTTATAATTAATCATATTGTCAGATTTCTAACAATTACAAGTGTTGAAAGATTGAAATCTTTAAAGAGTTCCTTTTTTTTTTTTTTTTTTTAATCTTCACTGTTATGCAGCTAATTTTTTGAATTAATATTGTTTCCTAAGTGTTTTCTTCTTCTACTTCTTCTTCTTCTTCTTCTTCTTCTTTTTTGAGAAGAATATTGTTTCCAACGTTGATGCCCTTTCATTGCTTTATTATGCAGGTGCTAGTTGTTGCCAACCCTGCAAACACCAATGCTCTCATCTTGAAAGAATTTGCTCCTTCAATCCCAGAGAAAAACATCACGTGCCTAACACGACTTGATCATAACAGAGCATTAAGTCAAATAGTTGAGAGACTAAAGGTTTATGTTACTGATGTCAAGAACATAATCATCTGGGGCAATTGCTCTTCAATTCAATATCCGGACTTCAATCATGCAACTGTCACCACCACAAATGGAGAGAGACCAGTCAAAGAACTTGATACTGATGATCATTGGTATCTCAAAATATCCAACATGTTTATTTTTTGCCACTTTCACATGTTTAAATTATTTGGAGACATAGGTTGATAAAGTACCTTTAAGTATTTAAATGGGAGGTAGAGTAGGCATACAGTTCAATCCTCTAAATTTAGACCACCTACATACCATGATACTATTTGTCCTAAAAGATTAAGTTCTTAGGAAATGGTGAATTTAATTATTTAATATTTTTTTTTTGGGAAAAAAAAAAAAAAAGGATTCTAGTAATTGTAGCAATCCCTCCCCTCAAGATAAATAGTGATTGATCATCTATGAAGACAAAATTGCTCCAGTGAATTTATGGCTCTCCTTAGATTACCATGCTTCTTTTAAGCAATAGCTTGGGGTGCACTGTCAATTAGTACATACATGCCATTTACTTAACCCAGGGATCCCAATCTTTAGGGTGTAGGTGGTAACAGCTTTTATACCTGAGCTTGTACTTATCAAAAAACAAACTTATTGTTAAATTTGTCTTGCACCCTGTTAGAGCATCCGCACCAGTTGGTGTATAATAGAAAAAGATGTGAAATTTACACATTTAAGCCCCAAAACTACCCACATCAGTCCTTCTATATTAGGATCTGGCTTTATATTTTTGAAAAGTAATTGAACTCCAAAGTTTTAGGTTGGTGTTGGGTACATTTGGGTGCATGTTGAATATTTAGGTTGCAACTCTTTGCAAGGTCTTCAACAACATAGTTATGTTGACCATCTTCACATCTCTATGCATCCTTGTCAAGCTATTTACTTTGCTTCCTTTTCTGTTATTTATTTATTTAAATTTTGTCTGTCATAGGTTAAAAAATGAGTTCATCAACACTGTACAACAAACATGGCGTAGCCATTATCAAGGCTCGGAAAGCATCAAGTGCATTGTCTGCTACAAGTGCTGCATGTGATCATATGCGCGATTGGGTTCTCGGGACTCCCAAGGTTGATTCTCTTTCATCTCAAATAGCATTTGATCATGCAGAACTTATTTGCTTTTATATTCTTCTTTCTTTTCTTTTTTTTTTTTTTGAATTTTTATTATCTTTTGTAAATTTTCCTTTGGCTTTGTAATTTAGGGAACGTGGGTTTCCCTAGGAGTGTATTCTAATGGTTCTTATGGGATCCCAAAGATATCATTTACTCTTTTCCTGTTAAATGTGAGAAAGGAAAATGGTCAATTGTGAAGGGTAAGTTCTGTGGCTTCTATATGTTGTAAATGTTACTTATTCTTTCCTTGAGAGTTAAACTGCTAATGTTTCTGAAGCTACAAATCACTATAATCTGCATAGAGGAATATATGTTGTTTGTCAATTATGTCTTAGATCTAAATAATGGTTTCAGAGCAAAGCTAGTGGTTGAAGAGAGCAAGGATATATATTTGGAATATATGGACTATAAGTCTATAACAATGAAATGCACAAAGCTCGAAACTCACGATTCTGAGATGAGCAATCAACGATGATATAAAACGAGGGCTAAGAGTAATACAATCGAGGATTCATGAATGAATAGTTATAATTATGATAGCCTACCATACTTTTGTGTTAGCAATTAGCATGTTATATATTCCAAAATGCTTTGTGAAAAATGGTCCAAATGTTTTAATACTACTTGCATGAGACTATTTCAAAGACTTTCGGTGTTTGGAACTTGTTTACGCATTGGCGGGGCTCAAGATCGATGACTTCTCAAGGGCAAAGATGGATGCAACAGCCAAAGACCTTCTTGAAAAAAGAAGTTGCCCATTCATGCCTTAACTAACAATGAACCCATCTTCCCTTGGAGAATAATGAAGAAGACTTGATAATGCATGAAAAGAAAAAGGGATTTCCAATTTCCATCTATATACAAATTTTATCGGTCACTTATAAGCTTTGGAAGAATGACAGAACAAGATATGTCCTGATTTATCTTATTTCATGAGTTGGCAAAAATGTAGACAAGTTCACCAAGCACCTCCCCAAATCCAATAATCGGATCCATGTTACTGCTCATATGTTTTCATTGACTTTATATAATTTCATTAGTCCTAAAAAAACATCAAATTTATAAAGTTTTTTTAAAAAACTAAATTATTATAGGTCATATGACTAAGAATTTGAATTACCTTACCATTATGCTAGGCTAGAGCAGCCAACAAATTTTGATTAAATTATGTTTGATCTTATCTAAATAAAATCTAATTAAACTGTGTTCGATGATAAGAAATTGTAAAAAAAAAAAAATCAAAATTGTAAGTACTAAGTACTATTCAAGCAAGGCGTTTTATTTTGTAATTGGTTTGTGGGTTTCAGTTAGCTCAACTAGTAAAGTCTCTAATGGTTAAGTAAAAGACTTGGGGTTCAATCTCCGCCTACACCAAAAACCAATTAGTGTCTTGGTCTGTGATAAAGAGTTATCATCAAGAGTGAACGCCATAAGTTGAAACTCTCTCTAAAATAAAGTTTACAATTGGTTTAATTATGTCTTTTAATTAAACTAATTTTTTATTTTGGCCGTTATCCACGCTAGCAATTTCCATCCAATAGATAGCGGCAAAGACTAAATCGACACGACATTGAAAGATTAAGGACCAAATTAATACAATTGAAAGGATATGGATCAAATTAAAATATGGTGTAATGTGTAGGGATCAAATATGTTACCCTAGGAGTAATTAGTAGGCATTTATTATGATTATGCATGTATGTGAAATTATACATTCTAATATTAGGCAAGTATAACAAGTTTAAGTTTTGGACCATGTTTCTCTTCTCTTTTTTGGTGAGTGCAGTTGTCTCCCTTTTGTGTCATAGGGTTTGTTTGGTTGGAAGGGTGGAAAAGTAATAGGATAGAAAATGGGGAGAGGATAGAAAAGTTTTTAATTTTCCTTCATGGTATTTGGATTGAGAGTAGAAAAGTGGAGGGATAGAAAATATAGTTTGTATAAATTTACTTTCATGTCCCTAATTAATAAAAAGAAAATAACAAATTAGAAAAAAAAAACACCAACCGAATGAAAAGTATAAAAAAGGACAAAAAAACTAAAGAAGAATTTTTTTTTTTTTAAATAGGACAAAAAACTAAAGAAGGAAATTTAAAATATAAAATAAATAAATAAAGGAAACAATTGGCATGTAACAAAAAATGACAAAACGGAAAAGAAGCAAAGGAAAGGAAAAAAAAAAAAAAAAAAAAAAACAGAAGCCATCAAATGTAGAAAACCCAGCATGTTGTAGTATGTGGGTGCATTAGTCCAAACATTTTCTAACCTGTTTTCTCCCCAATTTAGGGAGAAAACGCTTGAGCCTCACCATTTTTTTTTTCTCTCCTCCTAATCAAACACCTACTAAAAACATTTTCTCTCTACTTTTCTCTCCTTTTTATTTTTATCCTCCCTATTTCACCTCCAACCAAATGGACCTTAGTACAAGAAGAGGAAACTATGCTAGTTCTTTGAGTGAAGAAGAAAAGGGTCAATGTAGTTCACCTCAAATCTTCGAGCAAAGTTCTCCTCATCTAAAAAAGAGGGTGCAAAGGTGGATGTGAGTAATAAACATCAGAGGCAAATGCATCTTCACTTGGCGTGTCCTTAATATAGAGGCGATGGCTAGAACTTTTAAGCCATTGTGGAGAACTCATAGAGGGTTCCATGTTCGAGATTCACAACTTTTGTTACAACTTGCCCACATGGCGAGTTGTGAGTGATGAAGTTGTGAACCTACTACTTTTACTTTATCATTCACAACTCGCCACGTGAGCAAGTTGTGGCAAAGTTGTGATACTAGTATTATTTATATGCTATTGGTGTGGTAATAACCGACCCACCATTTTTATTCCATCCCTCATAACTCACCACATGGGCAAGTTGTGACAAAATTGTGGTACTAGCATTATTCATATGTTATTGGCGTGGTTACCCACCCACGAAAAGAAAAACAAAATGTGAATTATGAGTTGAGTAAAGGTTCTTTGAAAATGAAGGATAAACAATCTACAATTTGGTAGAGGAAGGGAATAGCAAGAGAAGGACAATGCAATATGATCTCAAGACTATAGAAGCTACATCAATGGAGGCCGGTTACCACCACCGCTAAGAACAATGTGTTGTCTAGCTTGGAATTGTTATGAGCTTGGGAACCCATGCAGATAGTTCAAAAGCTCGTTACTTTTTTATGAGCAAAATATCCCATGATTGTGTTCTTATTGGAGACTTGGCCAAATGAAGCATGGTTGGTAAGAAGAGGGTGCAGGTTGGGTTCTAGTGGAAAGTTTGTAGCTAAGGGTGAGACTCTAGGGGGAGGTCTGGTTCTCTTTTAGAAATCTGCCCTATCTATCTCTGTTGATTCCTACTCATTTGAATCATATAGATGTTATTGTAGATAAAGGCTCTGAGAATGCTTGAAGACTCACCGGCGTGGGGTCTATATGAGTATAAATTTGATAACTTCTATTACTCTAATTGTTAGGACATATGTGATTTAATGTTAGGAACATATGTCAATATTTTATCTAATTGGCTAATCTTTGACAAAACGCACTTTACTTGTATTTGGGTAGATCTAGGATGTGTTTAATACTTTAAAGAACAAGAGTTCAAGTCTAGTATTAAAGTCATGCAAATCTGTCCAAGAAACAAATGAAGAAGGGTTGTTCATTAAAGCTGGATGATTCCGACAAATACTATCTATTGAGGTCTCAACAAATACTATCTATCGAGAATTACGAAAATCAGTTTTTTAGATTTGATTTTCGGCTCATGCTTATGTATTTGTGTAGGGTTTCTTTTCTCACAACCCTAGACATGTATAACGCTTATTTTAAAGGCCGTCACATATGAGAATACAAGGAGAACATATGCAAAAGGTGACCAATGCCTTATTCTCTCTAAAAGAAGCTACTGCGTCTTTGCGTCTTAGGGTTTTGTAACCAAGTGCTTCTTGATCTTCATTATTGATAAAGTGAAGAACTTTGCAGCCAACATCTTCTTCAAGTTGGTGAGTTAGTCACATACTAGGAGCCGTGCATCTTTGGTTAGTCACGTACTGAGATTCATGCAAAAAGGGTGGCGTTCATATATTAAAGAGATCGAGAGGTTACGAAGCGTAGAAGGTTTTTGCTGTAAGTTTATCTACGAGGATTGTAGAGTCTAGGGACAAAGATTTTGTACTAGATCTGATAATTCTCTTTACTATAGTAAATTGTTTTTCGAGAAGGTTTCCCCCCCAAGTTTTTTACTGTGAAACTAGTTTGTTTCATTGTTTTTCCTAGGTCATCATATCTTGTCTTATTTACTTTTCCGTTGTGCATGATATTGATGTTAGTTTGTTTTAACAAGGTTTATTCATAATAAATCTAATTAACAACTTGGGTTTAAAACTTGTTGATTCTATTAACCGGGGTCTAAATTTCCCAACACTAATCAATAAAAAATCAATCTTAGGTTAGAGTTAGATTTCTATCTCAAATATAAAAATATGTATATTCTTAATAATTTGATTTGCCCAGAATTTTTGGGTTTCCCACCTTAACGCAATAACACCCCAATCAATTCTCCTCCCCCATTAAGCTATTCCTCTCTCCATCAAACCGCTTCATTTACCCCTTTAATAAAAAAATTACACTTTTTTAGATGTTCTTCATTTTTTTTTTTTTTTTTTTTTTGTTGTTGTTGTTGAAATTGAGCTTAAATTAAATAGAATTAAAGATTACAAAGTCTAGAATAAAAAGCACCCCAAGCATCAGCTAATAACTGGTACACAATACAAGGAGAAGGATGTGAATACAAAACAAAACTATCACTTGAAGAATATTCTTCCTTGGCCAAAGGGTCCGCACATTAATTCCCTTCATGGTAGGTGTGGTGGATCCATGGATGTGAGTTTTTTAAATTTTTCTTAAATATTAATTTAATGCCTTCATGATTTTTGACTTCCCTCTTTAACACCTCTCCATCAATTCGGTTTATTTGCCTCATGGCATTAATTTTTTGAGTCTTGCTAGAATCACAAACTTTTTTACAAAAATTTTTACAAACTGCTGATGTGGTGAGTGATTATTGGTAAATAAAAAAGTAATGTTAATGGTGGGCTTAGATGAAAACTAATAAAAAGTTGGTCACATCACCAGTTTGTAAAAATGTTATAAAATAGACATTTGTGGCGGTAGCATTACTCTAATTTTTTTTTACCTTATTTTTCTGTCTTCTTCATTATTATAGCATTATTTCTTTTAACCTTGTTTTCATGCTTTTTCATTAATTTAATTATTTTTTCCTTTTTCCTTTTTCATTCTCTTTTATTGTTTCCTATTCCCCCGCCCACCCCCCAACAAATTTCTCATCTCTCTTTTATTTTCCTCTTACCAACCAGTTATTAATTTTCCTACTCAATGGTGATTAATTGATGCTTCAACCTCCTCCCCTTCCCCCAATTCAGCTATAATTTTCTCCATCAAACCTAATAACATCAAATTTTTATTTCCTTATTTTCTTTCATTTACGATGTACTTGCATTGAATGACTCCTCATGTTCCCTACTTCCTCATTTCCAATACCTCTCCTTAAATGCCTCAGAATACAAATGATTCTCTGAAACAAATGAAAAAGGTTTGGCTCCAAGCACAAATAGAAAAATGACACTGTATGCACATAACTCACATGATTAATTGGACTAAGCAAGTCATGCATAAATGTGATAAAGAAAGTATTTAGCTTGGTTGTGGTGGTTCGAAGTGGGTGTTACATTCAAGGGAATTATTTCATAACGTAATTCTATATTCTTATTTTTCTCCTTAGTTTGATTGGAAAACAAACATATGGATAGGTTATTTTCTTTCATTGGGGAGATCTCTTATTATACTTCTCCATCTCTTGTGCAAGTTGCTTTGGCATCTAAAATTAATGCCTTGTTGTAAAAGTATCTTTTTATATGCTTTGCTTTCATTCATATATTTTTTATTGATGTATCTCACACACACACACACACATATATATATATATATATATGCGCTGCAAGTTAGGATTGTTTTGTGAAGAAATCTACTAAAAAACTGTTTATTGATCTGTTTGTTTTTGAGAAAACGGAGTACCTTGACTTGCTTAAGAAGGGTCTCGTTGTTTTATTTTCTATTGCTTTATTTTGAAAGCTTATTCCATACATAGAATCGTTTTAGGATCTGTTTGTTTTCATGGAGTATCTTGAATTGCTTCTAAAGTGTCTCGTTGTTTTGTTTCCTATTGCTTTCTGTTGGAAGCTTATTACAAGCAAGTGGAGATTCCAGAAGATAGAGAAGGAGCCAACGAAAGTATTGGTTACTGGTGCTGCAGGCATGCTAGCTCAATATGATATTCTATTGGCTTTTCTTGGTCCTTGCTAGAAATATTATTATATCTCCAACTTAGATAGCTGAGCCTAGAACTTTATTTATTTTCGCTGAATTTTTGAACCATATTTATCTAGATTTTATTCTAATTGACAAAAATGAATGTTCTCCTATTGTGAAACCTCAAAAGTTCCTTTTGTGCATGATTGCTTAATCCAAATCTGCTTGTATGCTTGTGGATACTTGTTTTCTTTTTTCCTTCTTTTGGTATAGCTCATATATACATATTTCATTTATTTGTTTTGTTAGAATAATAGTTAAATAATTACTATTTGTTTTTGAAAAGGTAACGCTTAAATAATGCCACTGTTTTTATTTGAAAATGAGTTTAAATGACTTTTCTGTAGATAATCTAAAGAAATCTTTAAAATTGTAACTGTTTTGTTGTTGTTATAATCATTATTATCTTATACATTGAAGTCTTTTCCAATAGTTGGAAAGAATGAGAATTGGAAGAAAAGAGTGTCTTATATCAAGATGACTGTTGTTACATGTCACTATATTAAGGACCAAGTGTATTTGATTTTCAATTGTGTAGTGTGTATCTCAAAATTTTGATTTTGTTCAACAGGGAAAATAGGTTATGCCATCCTTCCAATGATTGCAAGGGGAGTCATGTTGGGTCCTGATCAGCCTATGACTCTGCACTTGTTTGATAATATCAAGCAGGCAGATGAAGCCTTGAATGGGATAAAAATGGAATTGATTGATGCTGCCTTTCCTCTTCTGAAAGGTATGTCTCTTATCTTGAGAGATAATTCTAGGTAGATAGAATTATTCTCTCCCTTGAGGTTTCTTAAACTGTCATGAATATGTTTGGATAAGTGTGATTGCTACCACAGACATTGTTAAAGCTTGTAAAGATGTCAATATTGTTGTTATGCTTGGTAGATTCCCACGGAAGGAAGGTACGGAAAGGATGGATATGATGTCTAAAAATGTGTCTATGTACATGGCTCAAGCTTCGGCCTTGGGCAAGCATGCTGCTGCGGATTGCAAGGTGACCTCATAAATGCACTTGAGTGAGTAGATATGATATAACTTATATAAGATTTTAGAGACACCCACACTAGTTTCTGTCAATATTGAACCAAAAGATAGAGCTCCAATTAAAAACCCCAACAACAAAAATTT
The DNA here is from genome assembly GCA_028216015.1 of Quercus dentata. Lineage (NCBI taxonomy): Eukaryota > Viridiplantae > Streptophyta > Magnoliopsida > Fagales > Fagaceae > Quercus > Quercus dentata. The sequence continues at coordinate 35,603,572 of CP116447.1, forward strand.
CAGCATAACAATCATCCACACAACAGCACGAAAGTAGTAACAAAATGTAAAAAGGGAAACAAAAAACATTAAGGAAAAGAATAGAGCACAAAAAGAGCTGGGATCTAGAGATACCTTAACCGAATCATCCAGGTTCTGTTAGTATTAATATACTGTGAGGAGAGGAAGACAAGAAGGACGGAATTCAAATAGGCGATCGTCACCGCAAAACCGTGGAGCAGGAAGGCGGGGAGATTTTCACAGGTTCAAATGGTATCAGATTCCTTCCCTTCATGGTTTCAAACGTTCTAGTTTTCCTTAGGTTGAAACGATATGAAATCGTAGAGCAAAATTTCAAACCGTCTGTTGTCCTTGAAACGATGCGTAATCGTAGAGCAAAGAGGTGGGAGAAATTCAAATTGTCCTTTTCTTTTCTTCCCGTTCCCCACGCTTTCTTCAAAATCCTTTGTGAAACCCTTTTTCATGGTTTCAAATTTCTTGTTTACTCTTAAGTTGAAAAGGCTTTGGGTTTGGGCTTTATAGTGGAATTAAATAGATAAAAAGTGGGCTTTATGGTAGAGATAGGGCTGTGATTTATTATATAGATTTACTATTATTCTGAAATTTATAAATTTCTTATTATTTTGAAATTTAAAAAACTATTTTAAAATTGTAGGACAAAAAAAAAAAAAAAAAGGAAATAACATGGACGTTGACGTGGCTCAATATGAGCACGGTAACATATGTGGAAATTTATGAGGTCCTATCATGTGGTCCTCTAATTTTGCATTTAGTTTTTTTTTTTTTAACTCTATGTATTAAAATTTTTTTACTGTCACCCAAAAGATTAAATTAACTTATTTTTATTGTTATCTCAATAATTACCTAAGCTTACACCACTCATTTCTCTCTTCTTCATGTTTTTTAGCATATTCATCGTTTTAGTATTAAAAACAAAAGAAAAAAAAATCAAGGACTAGTCTAACTAACCGGATAAGGTCCTAAGGATTGTTAAATAAAATGCATTGTTTATTACCTAAATAAAATACCTAAGATTGGCAAAGCATGTGTAAGAGAGAGCAAGAGAGGAATCTGAGAGGCCACCACCGTCGTTATGCTGGCCTCCCACCACTATCAAGTTGCCAAAACTCCTACGGTTTTTTTTTTTTTTTTTTTTTTTTGATGAACATATTACTAACAAAGTTCTTTAACAATTATGCTATAATATATGTACAATATTCTTCAAAACCATCTTATATAAAACATTACAATATTATCCGTACATCGCACCGACAACTTACTAATTGAATTAAACAAAAAACCATACATATAAACCCATAAATTAAATAATACTTACTTATTAATAGAAGAAAACCCAGCCCATACCCAACAATTATATAATTACTAAAATACCCTTGACTATAGAATAAATAAATAAATATAAAAACCTAATTAACTACTGTGGATACCTATTCTTGGGCTTTGCCCGTAACGTTAAGCTTCCAAAGGAATTTGCCTTTTAATTGAAAGCAATTCCAGGGCTACTCTGTTCATATCCATTCTGTCTATAGGAGATTGTGCTGAACATGCAAGTCTAATCTGAAAGACCGATATCAAGCATTCAGTCTGTCCACTTGTCCAATCACTCCAACTTGAAACCATGTTATCATTTTCTCCTACTTCGTTGAAAATTGAATGGTCCACAATCTCCATCACTCGTCCTGGCAATGCCAACTTAACAAAGTTGTGAAGGTTCGAGTTATCTTTGAATAGTTTATCGCTGGGTCTTCTTCCAGTTAACATCTCCAATAAGAGGATCCCAAAGTCACACATCCCCATTAGTTGAAAGTTGACTACCCATTCCATACTCTGCAAAAATTTAGAGCACTTTCATACACTAAGAACAATTCTTACTCAATGCTATTAAACTAGTGATTTGGTGAAGACAGTGGTGGTTCTAGGAATTTTGTTTAGGGGGTTCATTAAAAAATCTTAATAAAAAAAATCTTAAATATATCGAGTTATCGACAAAATAATAATAATAATAATAATTATATGTGAAGTTTTGTAATTTTATTCTACAAGTTTTCAAATTTGGAATGTTACATGATACTTCATTACAAGTATCTATTGCCAATGTGGATAGCTATGAGCCTATGACCATTTTATTTTTTTAAGTTTGTCTAACATTTTTTTTATACAGTTGTTATTATCTATTTGACTTTGTTTTTATAAAAGTATTTTAGACTAAATGACTAATCTCAACTCATTGGCTCCGTATTAATTATTAACGCACACAATCACACTCATTCATATATAAAATTACACACTACGTGTCTACTTAACCAATCAAATGCTTGAACAATCACTAACTTTACAATTTTTTTCTTGAATTTTACTTACTTTATAACAAAAAATTAGTATAATACGATAACAATACACACATATGTAAAAAAAAAAAACCCTCTCTATTATAAAGTTATATTATATTTATATTGTACACACAAACAAAGCACATACATCATAATTTACACAAATAACATTATAACAAAAAGTAATTGTACACAATCAATATTAAACACACTCACATACATATAATATAAATTTATAAAAAAGAATTACACTTACAATTCACAAACACGTACTCTTTACTCTTAGAGTCGAAAATACTTGTAATAAAGGTGTGCAAGATTTAAGTCAGGGTGTGAAAAAAAATATTTTTATGAATAAATTAAAGTATTAAACTAACAAAAAATAATAATTTTAATATTTTACATATATAATTTTTTTTTTTTTTTTTTAAGTCAGGGGGTTCATTTGAACCCCCTAATTAAGCTATTGCACTGCCCTTGGGTGAAGATGTATATAAATGTTCTATACAGGGCATCCTTGTTTTGATTATTGATGCATTTATTATATGTTAATACTTTTACAATTGAGTGAAATCATGATACATTACCCGGAGCAAAGATATCCGATGCGGTTCCTTTAATCCCCGCTGAGCTTAATTGATTAACAAAAGCTTCCTTCCTAGATTTCGAAAGGAATCTGGCCAAACCAAAATCACTTATATGAGCAATCATATCATCATCGAGAAGAATATTGCTTGGCTTTAAATCACAATGAATAATAGGGGTTTGGCGGTGATGATGAAGATAAAGCAAAGCCGAAGCCACGTCTATAGCAATGTTGATTCTTTGAAGAAGATTTAAACTTCTCAATTGCTTGAGCCCATCTTCAGGATGTAACTGCATCTCCAAGCTTCCATTTGGCATGAACTCATATACTAAAGCTTTAAAATCATTGCCCTTAAAATCAATACTCGAACAAGCAATCAGAATCTTAATGAGGTTTCGATGCCGAATGTTCCTCAAGGCTTCACATTCGGCAATGAAACTCTTGGAAGCTCCTTGCTTTTGAAGATTGAGTACCTTCACCGCAACATGTGTTTCATCCGGACCAAGTTTTCGTTTATAGACACTGCCAAAATTACCTGAACCAATCAAATTCTCCAAAGAGAATCCATCAGTTGCATTGTGTAATTCTTTATAAGAGATCTTTTGGTAGGAGGGTCCAAAGGTGGAAATGGAAAGGCTTTTTTTCTTCGACCTTTTCAACCAGGAAAGAGCCATCAAAGAAAACAATGTCAAGCAAAAAGCCGCTGCAATGCTTATTGCCAGTATCAATTTAAAAGCAAAATGCTTTTTGTGTTTCTTGGATCTTTGAATGGGGCATGCAAGCAAATGCAACTCTTGGATCCCCCCACAAAGACCAGTGTTGCCTTTGACTTCAACTGCACTAGCATTTCAAGACCCTTCTACAGGTACATCTCCCTCAAGATTGTTGAAAGACAGGTTTTAAGTTTGCAACACGGGAAAATTAGCCATATAGCTTGTGATTTGGCCGGACAAGTTGTTGTGGGAAAGATCAAGATATTGAATACCTTTTAACTTACTTAGGTTGGGAATGGTTCCTTCAAAGGAGTTGCCTTGCATATAAAGTGTTACTAAGGCCAAACAGTCCCCTAGCTGGGCTGGAATCTCTTTGAAAAATTTGTTGTATGAAACGTCTAACGCAACAAGAAATATTAGGTTTCCAAAATCTGGTGGTAAAAAACCGGTCAAGGAGTTATGAGACACATCAATTTGGACTAGAGGAAGGCCAAAAAGTTGCTTGGGTATGGTGCCATTTAATTTATTATGGCTAAGGCTTACAACTTGCAGGTGGCTACACCTTCCAAGACTAGTGGGTATGCTCCCTTCTAAGCTGTTATTCTCCAAGTAGAGATTTAGTAATCGAGTCATGTTGCCAACGGAAGACGGGATCACCCCAGTCAATTTGTTTCCACCCAAGTACAACTTGTTCAGGTTTGTGAGCTTTCCAATTGAAGATGGAATATTCCCTGTTAACAAGTTAGATTCCATGTCAAGTTTAGTTAGTCTAACAAGATTTGATATTCGTGTAGGTATGCTCCCACCAATAGAATTGCCACTTAGCGTGAGCCGTAATAATTGGATTGAGAGGTTTGTTATGGAGTTAGGCAGCTCACCTCCAAGCTGGTTGTCGCCGACATCCAGAGTGTTTAACTGGCTGCAATTGTTCAAAGAACTCAGAAAACTCAAATCATCAACTGAGTTATTTCCAAGAAGATTATAAGAAGCACCAAACCATCGAAGATTTTGTAGATTACCAAAACTCATAGGAATGGTTCCTGTAAATTGATTTTCTAACATATCAAGCTCTTGAATGTCTGACACATTGGACAATGAAACTGGAATTGTTCCTGTAAATTGGTTTCCTCCTATATAAAGTATCTGCAGATTTTGAAGAGCAATGCCCAAGTCAGGGTTGAGGTTACCAGTGAAGTTGTTATCAGTCAAGGAAATAAATGTGAGCAATGATAAATTGTATAGGGAAGGTGGAAACACCCCAGAAAGATGATTTTCTGATACTCTAAAATATGTCAAGCTTTTCATTTGGGCTATTGTATTTGGGATTTCTCCCTCCAAATTGTTATATGTAAACGAAAGATTTTGGAGAGAGGACAAGTTCCCCACAGAAGGTGGGAACCTTCCACTTAGACGATTGTTGTAAAGAATTAGTATCTGAAGTTTTGACAAAAAGCCAAGTTCTGAAGGGATTCCTTGTACTAAATCGTTGTACCCGAGATCAAGATATTGTAGGTTCGAACAGTGAGAAAGATTGACTGGAATTTCCCCTCCCAATATTGGATTATGATGCAGGTTCAAATTTCTAAGCCTGGTCAAGTAACCAACTTCTGAGGGAATTCCACCATGGAGAGAGTTATTTGCAAGGTTGAGGGATCGAAGGAAAGAAAGATTTCCAATGTGGGGTGATATGGTGCCTACCAACTTACTGTTTTTTAGGTCCAAACCGATGACTCTTTGGTGTTTGTTGCCACAAGTGACCCCAACCCAGTGGCAGAAATGGAAAGAGTCATTCCAAGAAGCCAGGACATTAAGAGGGCTATCTATGTGGGACTTGAATTCGAGCAGTGCAAGCTTATCAGTTTCGTTTGAAAGTGTGGTAGCTAAGGAAAATTTAGAGATGGATAAAGAGAGGAACAGAAGAAAGATGGCATGGTAGGTTAGTGAGAAGAGTGGTCGTGTATTCATAAGCAGATGATCCATCTTGTAGGAAGAAATTAGCTTCTTCAGAGAGAGAGATACTGACATAGGCAGGAACTCTCACCTGTTCAGGATTTGACTGGCACCGATGATGCTCGGAGAGGTGGTAGGCAAAGATCTAAGCACTCCGATGAAAAACCGCACAGCACCAGTGTGTGTATATATATTATATTTATATTTATATGCTGTATAATTTATATCTGTAGTCACTATAGGAGAGAGTTTGAGAGAGGCAAGGAAGGAAGGATGAAGAAGAAGGGGAAACGGCGAGATAAGATGTAGGGCTTCTAAATATTAACTCTACAATACCAAAACGACGTCGTTTTGGTATTAGATTAAAAAAAAAAAAAAAAAAAAAAAACTTTGTAACGTTGTCGTTTTATAAACCCTAAATATTTCCTATCCACATCCCAATCAATTTCGTTACTTTCGGACCTCTCTTTCTCTCTCTCTTCCCGTTAGTCTTCAGCCTCCGCCACTGCCTACTGGCTGTCAGTCTGTGACCATTCTCTAGTGCTTGATGCTTTGTTCTTGGAGTTTCACCCTCTCCCCTCCTCCTTGTTCTATCAGGTTTGTTAATCTATTTTCCTTTGATAGTTTTGTTTCATCTTTTATGACTTAGGTTTTTTTTTTTTTTTTTTTTTTTTTTTTTTTTGTGACTTGAAATGGTATATTTTTTTAATTAGAGAGATTGTGAATTTGTGCATATTTTGTTTGTTTTCTTTCATGTATTTTTTTTTTTTGTGCAGAATATTTGGGTTGTCTAATGCTTATGTTGTGGTTTGGGAGTGTTAAATTCTGTGTTTGGATTCTGAGAAAATTGAGGAATTCACCGAACTAACCGCACCAAACCGGTATCTTGCACTGCACCTTGTGCAGACTGATTTTACTACTCCACTGGTGAGGTGCGGTCAAACACATGAATAACTATCATGTATTTGTATTATCAAATGCTTAAAATAAAATGATCAACCAACCAATAGCTAATATTAGAATGTGTTGAATTAAATCATACTAATTTTACGTTGTTAAATATTTTATTTTAAATTAATTCTAATATGACTTACCCTTGTAATCACACTCCCCATAATCAGAACATTGCGACATAAATTTGTAAGAACAGCAATTGAAAAAAGTAATTTTGAAATAAATTTTATGTTTATTTTTCCTTTGTAAACTGACAAATTTCATGTCCAAACTATGAGATGAAAACACGCGTACACCTAGGCTGGTTCGGTAATGACTCATGAGATGCATGTAATGTTCCGCTGGCTTAAGTTCTATTCTAGTGTCATGCAATCATGCATAATTTCTTGGGGAAAATGGTTGTTTAGCCTTAATTTTTTAACTATGTAGCCAAAGAGTCCATTTTTCAAACTGTGTAGGGGAGTGAGAGGTAAAGGCCGTAGTTCAAGTCTCTAAGAGGGAGTTTCATACACATATACACTTAGATTAAGTTAGAGTAGAAATTCTATCTAGTAAAAAAAAAATCTTATATATTTTTAAGGCAAATAATAAGAAATCTTATATAATTTTTTTATTCTATTTCACTAATTAATTTTCCAGATTTGTAGCAAATCTATTTGTTTAGTGAATTATTACTAAAACTAATTATAAATCAATCTTAAAAAACAAAATCTTTATGGACTTCAAACAAATATCACAAAATATTTTCCTATACCTCAACAAATACCCTCAATTTCATTAGCCAATCAGCCATGAAAATAAACATACTTTGGTATACGGTGGTAGATTGTTTCAACAAAAATTCAAATTCAAATGAAGCATTTGCAATGTTTTCTTTAATTATCAAATATGACCACCCTCATTCTCTAACATTATAACATCATTGAAACATGATCTAGATTAAAAGAAATCATATATATACCTGTGTTTGTAGCAACAGTAAACAACAAAAAACAAAAAACAAAACAAAAGGCAAAGTTTGACCTGAAGCAGTTTTGACATTATCCATAATTTTTCCCTTATAGGAGATGGGATAATCTGATTTGTGAAAGACACATCAAACATGTTTTCATCTTTTTAAAAATGCAGAGAGTACATTTGATCAAGTAATTTTGGAAACTAATTCAAAGTGAACAGTAAAAATGAGAAATAATAGAGGCTCAGATGATGCATGTGATATCTTAAAACTCAAAATTCAAAGTACCATGGATGAAAAATGAAATAGTTAAACTGTGGAATTATGGCCATTAGATTAACTCAAATAGACAGTTAGTTATCATGCAGTTTAATCCATTAATATCTCTTATGACTATGTTAAGCACTACTACTACTGCCGTGAAACCTTGCCATTTCTAAGCCCAAGAGAATGCATCAATTGATTTTTTTTAGATACATTAAAACACAAATGTACAATATGCAAACTTCCCCGATAATGGTGAATTTAAAGGCTGTCTCTAAGAGAATACGTCAATCTCAATTACAATTATTTTCAAACACATTAAGAGGATTTGCAATGTTTTCTTTACTTGAGACATATTAAGAGGAACAAAATATTTTCTATTTTTCCCAAATAGCATTTGAATACCCAGAAATTGGGTTTTATGAAATATTCCAGAATATGTTAAAAAAATTCAAAACTTACATTTAATAATTAGTTATTTCATTCATATACCAAAACGCAACAATACCCAGCAAATTTTATTACTTTTTTTGGGGTTATACCTGTTGAGGAATAAGTCATGGGCAACTTTCCTCAAAAAAAAAAAAAAAAAAAAAGAGTTATGGGCAACCTAGTAAGCAAGCATTCCGTTTCTTTGCAGTAAAAAACCAATTTTTTTTTCAAAATCTATAAAAAAATAACAAAGGCAAATAGAATTTAATAAGTTTATTGTACATTAAATCGAAATAGACAAATTTTGAGAAAAACCTTTAAAATCAGATCAAAGCCTAATGAAACCCAAATACCTAATTATAAATAATTCCAACCAAATTACCTTGTACAAAAATATAAATCATTCCAACTAAATTACCTATCATATTTCATACTGAAATCCAAGGAAAAAAAAAAAAACTTTACCGGTGGTGTTGATGGCACTTATATCTCTCCTCCTCAATCTCAATTCATTCATGTGTGCATGTTATGGACTGTATCTCTGTGTGCTTGTAAGAAAATTGATTGTGATGATCAGCAGTAGATATTTCTCTTTTGGAGCCTCACAAACTGTCTTTCTATATATCTGTACCTCAAATTTAGATTGCATTCTTTGTACTATATATTGACTTAGAAGCTATTAGAAAAATTATTATAATATTTTCCTCATTCTAATGACAACTTATTATATATAAATCGGATGTACATAATTAAAAATCTTATTCATGAATAATAAAAAGTAATGTGCAGAATCAAGCAATTAGTAAGGACTTAAAACAGATTTCAAAAAAAGCTCCAACATTATCATCCATCTTTTTTGTTGTGGTGCTGTTACATTATCCTTTTTTGTTTCTATTATAAAATGGTAAAGGACCAAAAGTAATTTTAACCTTTTTTTTTTTTGAATCAAAAAGTACGTATTTGAAAATCTTCTTATACTGTTTTGTGCTAATTTTTTTTAAACATCAACAAATAAGATAGTTTCATATTAAAATAAAAGTAACAAATTAGGCTATCATGACCTTTCATTTTAACTCAATAGCTCTAATCAAGTATAATTATCTGAAATCTATAAAATATAGCAAGTTTAAATAAATGAACCATAAAAAATAAAAACATTTAAGGTTGAGTAACACCGAAATCAAGATGTCACCTATAATTTCAAGAATTAAGATACATACTTCAACATTATCTACTATCAATTTTTACACCAAAACCCGCAAACACCAGTAGGGAAAAATGATGGAGATCATAAACCATAAATAAAAACTCAGTTTGAAATTGCAATGAATAATTTCAGAATCATCATAATTTGAAATTCAAATCCCTCAAAATCACAACAATGTAATCTTTGAGGTAGACTGAATTAAAAACCACAAAAATACAAATTAGGTAAATTGATTAGAAAGCATAGCCAAAAAAAAAAAAAAAAAAAAGGCAAAAGAGAATTCTAACATCATATTTTGCTACTGGAAAATGATGGGAAAAACCTAAAGGAATCATAATAGTTTTACAGTTCAGCTTAGTTTAGTCCAAAACAAAAACTAATTGAAACCAAATACTTTTAAAAAGATGACAAAAATATGCAGAACAAGCCAATACAAACCCAAATACAGCAATCAACAAAATTTAATCTAAAATATGAGATAAATACAGGGAGAGTCAAGCCACTCTAATCTGTCAGTTTGATCTAGCAACTCTTCTTACATAACACCCAAGTGTCTTATATGGCAAAGAACGCTATAAAGCTATAACTAAAAATTATTGAATCAACTTAAAACAAAATAGCTGACTAAAATTTGCAAAGCAAAACCAAGTCAAACCCAAATATATTAATGAACAAATTCTAATCCAAAATATGAAATAAACATAGGGGAAATCAGGGCATCCTAACCAGTCAGTTCAATCAATCAACTCTTCTTGCAGAATACCCAAGTGTAGTAATCTTGCAAAAAAGTGCAAGATTTTTTCCATATTACATTTTTTTTAAAACAAAGATAATTTTCAAGTTCCACATAATAATCTAAAAATTAATGTGTAAACAATACAACCATGTTTAGTAAACAAAGATAACACAATTTTAACATTCAGTTGACTACTTTTTTTTTTTTTAATCATAAATCAAAACCAAACATTTTAATTTATTTTAAAAGACCATACCTTAGATAAAATCATAACACTCTAAAATTCAAATATAAAACCTTCCAAGGAGATATTGACTTTTAAACACAAAATTTCAAGGGAAAAATCCACTAATGATACCAAAACAAAAGCCATAAATGATAAATTGAAACAAAAGAATCCAAAGAAATAGAATAAAGTCGTCAATTAACAAAACAATCAAAGAAGAACCCTAGCCTATAAAGCAGAGAAAAGGCAGATGCTAATTCGAATAGGAAAAGCTTCCGTTTACAAAATTACAAAATATAGGTATTGAAAAATTCAGATGCTAAGGAAAAGCAATTGTGGAATATTACAGACGAAAAAACTTAAAAAAAAAAAAAAAAAAATGAAGAAAAAGCTGACTAAAATATTCAAAATAGAGCCAATTCAAACCCAAATACATCAATGGACAAAATTTAATACAAAGTAGGAAATAAACAGAATGAAAATCAGGCCATCCTAAACTGTCAGTTTGATCCAGCAAATCTTATTGCAAAATACCCAAGTGTCATACTTGACATAGAACTTAGTAAATCTGTATTTCAATAAAATGATAGGGTAAGAAAGTTTTTTAAATTACAGAAGAAAAAGATGAAAGAGAGACTACCAAAGAAGTTAAAGTGAACATTATAATATGGTTTGAATTGTAAAAATGTGAAAGATTTTTCCCATATCAAAGATTCAAAGGTAATTCAACAGTCTCAAAAAAATAATGTAAGCATTAATATACCCCTGTCTTGTCCTCTATATTTTTGTGAATTTTAAACCAGAGCAGAGTGGTACAGGCATACATAAGGAATTTATGAGGATGTCCGTATGTTTATATATGTTTGAAGAAACAATTAAAAGAAATAATATAAGTCCTATAAACAAATAGAAAGAAGTACAAAGTGTGTCATATAAGAAAGGTGAAGAAATATTAAAAGTTTAAAACTTGTGTTAGTGACAGATTGTTGAAGACAGTAAACGTTATCCCACAAAGAATGTTAGCCAACAGCATCGGGTCTACCAATCATGTTGAAATTGCATCCTTTGTTGATAACGCTTCTGATTTTCTCATGTCTCATCACCTCCCTACTCTTTGCTCTCTGCGTAGAATGACATATTAATAACACAAACAGAAAGTTTGTTGTCTAATAACACATAAATAGTAGACACCATAGGTTGAAATTCAATCATAACTCTAAAACAAAGAAAGAACTGATGAGGTATCAAAAAAGAAAAAAAATCTTAAGGAACATTACACCCTTATAATTCCACAAAGTCCGAAGGCTCCAACAAAAGGCAAACACAAATAGAGAAACCAAGATTTCGAATCAGAATATAACAAAAAACCAAAGACACGAATTTAAAGATGCTCATTACAAAAAAAAATCAATAAAAGAAATCACAAATTAGAATTCATATTTCCAAAAGGCAAGAATTCAAAAATACTCCTTGCAAAAAATTACCAAAATCAATCTAAAAAAATTATGTTAAGTAGAAAACAATTCTAACCCAATTACCATAGCCAAATCCAAATCTAACTCAAATACATAAATCCAAACCTATCCAACCAAACGACTAAACATAAAAATCAAGTTATGGTGTAATATAAAAATGAATTAAAAAAACCTTTACCTGTAGCCGTTAAACAAAGGAGGGAGGCCATTTTTTTGGTGTATGGAGAGCAACGGTAGTGCCTGCCTGCAAATTGCCCTCTCTCTCTCTCTCTCTCGGCAAAATTTGGTATTTAGACTGTTTTTAGAAATTTTTTTTGTGAATAGTATGTGCGTCAAACTATTTAGTTAGTTGGACTGATTTTGGAACTCGAGTTTGCCAAACTCGACTTTGGGCTGGAAAGCAAACACTATAGTGGTGTTTTTTTAGTGCCTATAGCAGCGTTTATAGAAAACGCAACTATAGGGTACATATAGTGGCGTTTGTCGCCACTATAGCTTGAATTTTGGACCGGAACTCGAGTTTGGCAAACTCGAGTTCCAAAATCAGTCAAACTAACTAAATAGTTTGACGCGCATACTGTTCACAAAAAAATTTCTAAAAACAGTCTAAATACCAAATTTTCTCCTCTCTGTCTCTCTCCCCATTGATCTCTGTTTTTCTCAATGAATCCTTTTTTGTTTAGTTAAACAGTGTCTAACATAATACAATACAATACAATGTAATAAACACTCTGTTAAAATACAAACATATACAGTGTCTACCATAAAATGGTATATCATTCTAACTTGCAAGACCATGCTCCTTATTTTCCTTCCACCTCCACATATTAAGAATTCTAGAATAAAATAAAAAATCAGTAATTTTATCAAACAAATTTTGTATAAAAAATTAAGTTGTTCTATTAGCAGAATTAGAGAAAAGATGTTAGCAATGAAAGATAAAGTATCATCAAGATAACAGTAAAAGATGTTGCCAAAGGATTTGGCTTTCGTAGACCAAGGATATCCCAAATACATCCATGAAGCAAGATTAACAACAATAAAACAATATGCCCAAATTTAATCACGATACCACACTTCAAACAAAACAGTTAATTTTCGCATAACAGTTGACACTTTTTGCATGAACTTTATCTGAAAACTTCATTTTCGTCTAATAATTTCAGATTTTAAATAATCCAAGGTAAATTTTGACTTTTAACCACAATAGGTAAGGACAAAATCCCTAATGTCACCAAAAATAAAAGAAGACAGAGGGATAATTTGAAACCAAAGCATCCAAAGAAAGAGGATCAACCCATCTATTTTTTTAAAAGGGGTAAAAGAACAACCCTAGAAAATTATGCAAGGGGAACTGCCGGTTTTGAATTCAAAATCATAGATAAATTGAAGATTTAAGATTCTAATTTGAATAGAAAAGGCAATGGTGAGGAGTTTCAGTCTGTCTTCTAAACAACAAAACAGTATTTGAAGAGGAAAGGAGTATGCTAACCTTCAATACAAAAAACAGAGACTATACCGGTGGACGGTATGGTGGTCTGATGGCGACAAAGGCCTGACTGTCTTCTCAGATTTGTCTCTCTCCACCCTCTATGACAGACCGAATCTCTCTCTCTCTCTCTACGTTCTCTTTCTCCCTGTCTCTCTGCATTGTATCTCTCTAAACCGTATTTTGGGTTTTTATGTTTTTGGGATCTCTCGCTCTCGGTCCCTCTGTGTGTTAGGGTCTTTGGCCATTTTTCTCACAATCAGTATTGACCACTAAATGGATAAAATTCATATAAAAATTATATATGGAAACAGAAACTGAATCAGAATATTGAAACCAAAGAATTCCTAAAATATACACAATCACATTGAAGCTATCACAAAGGAAGAATTGTAAGAGAATCAAATCCAACAAACTTTCATTAGGAAGTTAAAAAGAAAAAATGAAAGAAATTCAAACAGAAACTGAATGTGAATTATTGAAACCGAAAAATTCCTAAAATATACATATATTTTAGCCAGCAAATTCAAAAAAAAGAAATGAAAACAAAATAGCAACAGTGCGGTTGAGAAAAAAGGACCTAGAGATGACTCTTCGCCGATGACTTTGGATCCTTTCTCTGTTCCTTGGTTAACGACGATCTTATCGGGTCCGTGAATCTTGAAGTAAGACAAAACGCCGTCCTATAAAACAAACCACCGCGGCCTCCATCCTTTACCGTAATTCACCCACTTGTACAGTATTCCGGAGATCCCGTTCCCTACTATGTCGTTTATCTTCATTTCCACCGGGACACGCGCCTGACTCAGCCGTTCCTCACACTCGCCGTTGTTGTTGTTGTGATCGGATCTGGCTGCCGCGAAGATGCGCCATGTGGTGGACTTCCAAATAAGGCGGCGGCCCTAACGGCCGATCCCTATCTCCGTATCTCAATACCTCTGGGACGAACAATTGATCGCACGATTCTCCACTGGATTGCAAGCTTTTTTTTTTTTCTCCTTCCCTTTCTCTGTATCGCAGTATCGCTTGTTTTTTTTTGTTTAGAGAGACCAAATGTTATGCAGTCTGATGAAAAGAAATTGGAAGGGTTTTTTTAATTGCAACGTTTTTATTTTTTTTTTGAACGGGATTTTTTTTTAACCGGTTATTTAATTTATACTTTTATAATTGCAAGCGTGGCAAAGTTTTGAAAGGCCAAACGTTGTAACGTGCCACTATTTTACTTAAAAGCCGTATAAGTGGCAGCATTTTAAGGGGTCTTTTTTTCTATTTGTCAATACCTTCTTAAGTGTGCATTTACTTGGACTTTTTGAAGCCCAAAACGTGCATAAATAAAAAAATGGACAAGAAAATGTGTTTGGCTGAGCCTAAAACGCAACTTTTTAAAAAAAGTTGCGTTTTGGGCTCGAGCAAAATGCAAGTTCGAACGCTTGTGGCAATTTATGGACCTCTGAGGTCCATAAATCAAAACGTCTTCTTTGGGGTTTTGGACATTATTACCGTTGGATGTTGCATTTATGAAAATGCCCTAATATCTCACGCAAACTCACACAAACTCATCGCCTCTCACACTCACCCATCTCATCTCTCTGCTCTTCACTCCGCACGCCCTCACCCCCACGCCTCCCAGCCTCGCTTGTATTTCTGCGCTTTGCTCCGTGGTAAGCTTCTTCCTCTTCTTCTTCTTTCTTTCTTCGTCTTCTTCAACGCGACCCTAACGGCCAATCCCTATCTCCGTATCTCAATACCTCTGGGACGAACGTTTGATCGCACGATTCTCCACCGGATTGCAAGCTTTTTTTTTTTTTCTCCTTCCCTTTCTCTCGTATCACAAGATCGCTTGTTTTCTTTTGTTTAGAGAGAGCAAATGTTATGCGATCGATGAAAAGAAATTGGTAGGGTTTTTTTAATTGCAACGTTTTTTTTTTAATGAGAAATGATACGTCTACAATATTTTTACAACAAATTCTAAGTGGCAAATTGTTACTAGTTGTTATTGTTAGGGCCAAAAAGTAATCTTAACGTTCGTTTGAAATTTGAACTAATAACAACTAACCACCTGTGATTTGTTGTAAAAATATTGTAGATGTAGCATCTCTATATATATATTAGCTTTTAACCCGCGCAATGCACGAAAATTTTTTATTTTATTTATTTGTTATGTTTTATCTTTAAATGTTTTCCTAAAAAAGAAAAAAAGGAGAATAATAATTGTGAGGACACAATTTGTAACGACCCATAATAATGTTGGGTTCGCATGTAAAAAGGCCCAAACAATATCATTTATAGAGTGTGGGTTTGAAAGGTTAGGCCTTGGTCACCCGGGCAAAGTGGTTTTTTTGTGGTGTTCATACATAATTAAATCGGGTTCGTTCTAGGAGTTTTTCTCCTGGAGGCGGGCCGGGAGGCTCTGGTTTTTTGCCCTTTTTCCCAGCCTCTCCTCTGGATTGCTTACTTTTCCTTTTATACTAGCCTGTACCCCTCATCCAGCGTCCACGTGTAGGTTCGACTTTCCATGACTGATATTTGTCCCATCACCCCATACCCAAAGTGGTTGGGGGTGGTTGTAAAAGCTCAAGAGCATGGTTCTCACAAAAGTGCAGTGTTGAATGGCGGTAATGGCAGCTTTCCCTTTGTCCTTGGTCGTTATACTTTCCAGCGTCTCCTTCTTTATTGACATAGATATTTTTAGATTTTTTTCCGAACTGTTCCTATATCTTTTTTGCCCTTCCTTCTAGGGGGACCTCGAATATGCCGAGGACAGAATCGTCCTCGGCTGTGTCTTAAGACTATTTGGACTTTTATTACCTATCCTCGGCTATACTCTTCCTTGGCTCGAGCCTTGGGCCCCAATGCAAAAATGGGCCAGGGCCACAAATTATTGGACCCCACAATAATAAATTTGATTTAATCAAATGTATTATACAATGTGTAGAAAGAAAAAAGAGGAAACATTTCACATCTCTCGTAAATTTCAAATACTTATTAAACTTGCATGGTTTTGATATAGAAATCCAAATGTTCAAAAGTTCTACACATTCATGTTGTCACATTTTTATCCTATAGTACTAACAAAAGCATAAAGTACCAGACATATAATTTCATAAAGGTAAAGAACACACAAAAAAAAAAAAAAAAGAATAGACTTGAAAGAGTATGTCTTATCCTTCAAATCAATGCATATATGTTGAAACAAAGGTTCCTCATATTTTTTACTCTAGCCAACATTTTTTGTGATTTGTAACAACTGTTTAACTACCACTAAATATGTTAATTTTTTTGCTAGTGAATAACTAAAATATAATATAGATTCTGCTAATGATAAAATTTTTCGTAATCTTTAAAATGTCATTTGCTAGAGAAGGAATATCAAGACACATAAAATACTTTCAAGACCTAGAAATGTGACGTAACTCAAGATCTTTTTGCAATTGCTATAACAGCTATTATTTTGTCTAATTTTTTTAAAAAAAATTTCTTTGACTTTCCTTTATTTTGCCTTTATTTCATATTTTTTGGGCAAAATTTCACTTTATTAATAATCAAAGGCATGGAATTTAATTATGACCTTAGAATAAAATCATATAACCAATTGCTCCACAAATATAAAAGTGGTAATGTCATTTTCATCTAACACATATATTAGATAACCTCAATACAATGCTAGCAAAAAAATGAAATAAAAAATAAAAGGAAAAAAAAAATTAGTAAAAGAAAACAAACCTGAAAGAGAAAGAAGCTAAAGTATTTGATATCACAATTATAGTAAATCCCTTTTTCCCACATACACACCACATGTATGAGAAAATGAAAAATAGATCCTTAAATAGTAGTTATTATGAAAAAAATTATCGTATTCAAGAATTGTCACTCTAATTTTAAACAAAAAGATGAAATGCTTCCAATCAAAGGTATATTTTTCTGTTTCTTGTCTTCTTTGTTTCATAAATTTATGATATATATTTTCAACTCTTTTCCTTTCACTTGTGACTCAATTGGCTTGAAATTTCATGAAAACAAATAGCTAAACATACAAATAAACTACTCATTTACATGATTTTTCTAAAGATAACTCGATTTCCCAACCTTTTCATTAATCTTCGTAGTTAAAGTCTAATAGAAAGAATATTAAAAAATATATATTGTTTCTATAAAGTTTTTTTTATATAATTCAAAACATCGTTTATATTATTTACATGTAATCTAACATACACATATTAGTGCGTTTGAGGCCCAATGACGTGCACAAAGCTCGAACTCCCGATTCTGACGAGCAATCAATAACGATTAAAGAGGGCTGAGAGTAATATAATTGAGGATTCATGAATAAATAGTTATAATTATGAGGCCTACCATAGTTTTGTGTCAACATTTTATATTCCAAAAATTTTGTGAAATTGTCTAAATTTTATGATATTACTTGCATGATATGAGACTATTTCGGTGCGCTCGGTGTTTGGTACTTGTTTATGCAATGGCAGGGCTCAAGATTGATGAGTACTCAAGGGCAATGATGGATTCAACAGCAAAAGAACTCATTGAGGAAAAATCCTTGGCCAAGTCATGCCAAGAGTAATAATGAAGACAACTTAATAAAAATACATGAAAAGGAAAAAAGCGGGTTCCGTTTCCTTTGCAACTTTATGTACAACTTTTATCTGTCACATATAAGCTTTATAAGTTTTGGAACAACGACAAAACAAGATGTGTCATTCTAGTTTATCTTTTCTCATGTGTTGGCAAAAGTGTAGACGAATTCACCAAGCACCTCCCCAATAATTAGTTTGTTGCCTTTTAGATACAGTTCTATGTCATTGATCATGTGTTTTCATTCATTTTCTAATTAGTCATTTAAAGTTTATATTAATTATTTTGAAAGTCCAATAAAACTACTATATTACATGTAATGCATGTGTCTTGTAGTTAATAGTAAAATCGAAACATTAGCTTTTGGGAGTAATTACGCTCTCTTCCCTTGAAGTTTGGGGAAACCATAATCCATCTCAAATTTGAAGGGAAAAATAGTCAACCTTAAATATTTTGTTTATAGGAAATGTCATTCGTTGCCTTAATTCCCATAAAAGGTGAAGCTAAGATGTGGGTGTGTTTTCTCAATCAAACACCATAAAAAGTAAAAACCCATATAACATATCTTTCAACCGAGCCAATATTTACCCATCGAATGACAACCCAATAGCCAAAAAGACGTACCCAGGCGAACAAAAGTATCATCCAAAGGAGAACACATACCATTGCGGACTAAGACAATTGAGCACGAGGGCTTGTTCGAACCGCTTTCGGACCAAGCTTTGCCCTCAACCAATACTTGCAGAGAGAGAGAGTGAGTAGACAAAAGGGTAATCTTGAAACCGACTTGGTTGTCAAGTTCATTGGTAATAGTAGTGTCCGGAAGAGAATAGAGAGTTCTTGTGTGGTATTGGTTGAGGAAACGAGGACTTTGAAGACACGGAATTAGTCCTTTACTTTAAATTAGTGCCTAAAAAAGGTGGGTAAAAATTGAGATCATCAAAATCTTATAAAAAAATTGAGATAAATAATGTAATTAACAGTTATATATAATAATATATTAATAAGTTAAGGGAGATAAATAAAATTTTTCATCATTTTTAAGGTGATATCTTGTGATTAGTGCATACTGCATACCAAAAGTAATGCTAATGACATATATTTGTTCAATTAACAACTTAAATTGTGGAAAAAAAAAGTTATTAAGTAAGTTACAATCTATTTTGCAGAAATTAGCAATATATATTAATCTGTTAGTATTGTTACGCAATAAATTTTTCAATCTTTTTTTCATAATTGCTATTGAAGTGACAGATTGTGAATGAGTGTACATTAAAAATGATGCCAATAATAGTGAAATTTGCCATCTACCATCTTAATAGTGAAATTTGCCAATAATAGTGAAATTTGACAATGAAAGTAACGTTGCATTAATCACAATCTACCATCTTAATTGATTGTAAAAAAAGTTGTGAAATTTGCCTATTGGTAACAACAATAATTTTAGTTTTTAAAGGGTATAGTCCTATCTCCCTTTGATCCCCAGTCCCAATAGCAAGCCAAAGACAAAGTCTTAACATCTCTTTTTGTTAACATCTTTGTAGAACCCATGTGAAACCCCACCTCTTCCTTCCTCACTATATTCCCATCTCCAAATATGATACATATATATCTCAAACTTTCTGGAAGTAATTTAAGGAAAACACAAAAAAAGGGAGAGAAAAAAAGAGTATTCAAAATGACGAGCATGGTGACACATTTTTGTAACCAGTACCATTCTTTTCTCATCGTATGACTTTAGTTTCAATATTAACTCTTTTGTTTTGGAAGCTTAGAATAGAACATGTGGGAAAATAACACTATGATTTTCAATAATGATATATTTTCTTATTCTTCATTATGAATTTTATATTATATGATAAAGAAAGCAATCCTCTCAACCAAGTCTAAGCACAACCATTTAGCTTGGGTGGTTAGAAGTGGATGTTGCATTCAATGGAAGTTTCATAACTTAATTCTATAATATCCTTATCTTTTTCCTTAGTTTGATTGGAAAACAAACAGATGGATAGGTTCTTTTCTTTGATTGAGTAGATCTCTTATACTTGTGCATCTCTTATGCAAGTTTTTTTGGCATCTGAAATTAATGCCTTGTTGTACAAGTTTCTTTTAATATTCTTTGTTTTTTGTTCATATATTTTTGTATTTTGATGCATCATACATATATGTATATATGTTAGAAGGTTGGATAGTTTTGAGAAGAAATCTACAAGGAATTGTTTCTTGATCAGTTTGGTTTTTGAGAAAATGGAGTATCTTGTATTGCTTCAAAATGGTCTCGTTGTTTTGTTAACTATTGCTTTCTCTTGGAAGCTTATTACATACATGTGGGGCTCCGTGAAGATGGAGAAGGAACCAATGAAAGTATTGGTCATTGGTCTTTGCGAAAGATGCTAGCTCAACCTTGATAGTCTATTTGGTTTCTCTTGGTCCTTGCTAGAAATATTTGATTGTCTTGTTATCATCATGAAACTCAATATTAGAAATTTGAATGCCTTTTATATTATTATATATTTATTTTTGCTGAATTTCTGAAACAGTCATCTAAATTTTCATTCAAATTGACAAATACGAATGTTCTCCAAATGATAAACCCCAAATTTTCCATTTGTATGATTGCTTAATCTAAATTTGCTTGTGCCTGTGGATACTTGTTGTTTTTGGGTTTCCTCATTATGGTATCTTTAGCTCATATAGATATCATTTATTGGTTTTGTTAGAGTTAATGGTTAAATGATAAAATTTACTTTTTCCTACCTGCTTAAACTATTAAGGCAAATGCTAATTTACCAGGTTTCTCTGTCATAGGAGTTAATGTCAAAACTGATCCCAATTGTTAATAAGTGAAATTTGTTGCTTTGTATTTTTTTTTTTTTAATAAATATGTTAAAATCATCATCCAATTTTTCATGAATTTTTGTCTCAATTTTTGTTAAAAATTATCTACCAAAAAGTATTTTAATTATTTTTCTTCAAATTTATCCTTAACTTAATTTGAAAATCCTGTTTTCTATTCAGTTTATGACTTCCTGCACTTTTCTTTTTTTGTGATGTAATTCTTAATGAAACTGTTTAAATTTGTGGTTTTCTTTGAAGATGAGTTTGACTACCATTTCGATTTCTGTAGATAATCTAAAGAAATCCTAAAAATTGTAACTATTTTGTTGTTGAAATAATCATTGTATTATCTTCTACATTGTAGTCTTTTTGAAATAGTTGGAAAGAATGAGAATTGAAAAAAAAAAAAAAAAAAGCTTGATTTATATCAAGATGACTGTTGTCATTATGTAAAGGAGCAAGTGCATTTGATTTTCAATTCTATAGGTTTGGTATTCTTTCTTCTAGACATGATAATATATAGCTTGTGTATTTGTAGCTCAAAATTTTGATTTTGTTCAACAGGGCAAATAGGTTATGCCATTGCTCCAATGATTGCAAGGGGAATCATGCTTTGGTCTTGATCAACCCGTGATTCTACACTTGCTTGATATCACACTGGTAGCTGAAGCCTTAAATGGGGTAAAAATGGAATTGCTTGATGCTGCCTTTCCTCTTCTGAAAGGTATGTCTCTTATCTTGAGAGCTAACTATACTCTCCCTTGAGGTTTCTTAAATTGTCATGAACATGGTTCAATGGAGGTGCATGCTACCACGGACATCACCGAAGCTTGTAAAGATGTCAATATTGCCATTATGCTTAGTGGATTCCCTCGGAAGGAAGGTATGGAAAGTAAGGATATGATGTCTAAGAATGTGCCTATTTACAAGGAACAGGCTTCGATCTTGGAGGAGCATGTTTGCTTGGATTGCAAGGTGACCCCATAAATTCTCTTGAGTGTGTAGATTTAAGATTTTAGGGACACCCACACAACCACACTCGGTTTGGAATATTATCAGTTCACCTTACATAGATTTGTATTTTTTTTGTATATATAGCTCCATTTACTTTAAAAATGAGACTGGATGTTCTGAGATGTTTTGAAGTTTAAAAAGAGGAGACATATTGGTTCTATTGATGCTAATTGATTTCATTGGATAAGATTGATGCTAATGGATCCGAGACTTTTTTTGGGATTTTATTTATTTTGTATTTCACGAAAATTTTTATGAGGTATTTCCTTTTCTTACTTGATTGTGAAGTTATTTCCCTTCCTTCTTTAATTTATTTTCACTATTGTAGACCGGTTGATCTTAAAATTTGTTGGAATTTTCAATTCCAATGCTTCGTGTTGAATACAAGCATATCTCTGTTACTTTGCTTGGTACTAACTCAAAGTAGTCTTAAGTGTTGATTCTTGGGTTTTATCCCTCTCTCCACATCTTGGCATTGAGTCATGGGTTTTATCCTGTTTGTTTTTATTTTACTTCCCAAAAACACATCCCATTGAAAACTGGTCATCCTGCTCCCGCACCACCTATTACTAGATGCCCTCTAGGCCATGATAAAAATTAGTGAATCAATAAAACTAATGATCTTAGCATCCTGTTCCATTATTATTAGCTTGTGATAATATGTCCCAGTACATTCCTTGTGTCACTATCATTTCTTGTCCATACTCTTTGGCATGGTCTGTTGCTTCTATTAGTTGTAATGGCTCTGTAGCATGCCTTTTGGCATGTCCTCGACCATTACCTGCTTTGGTAATTGATACAATCTGAATGTCTATATCTTGGTTAATGTTACTATTTTAAGTTACATCCTGGAGGGACGCTTGTGCTCAAATTAGTAATATTGCTAAGCTACCTAATCTAGAGTCCCTTTACATCATAAGAATAATTGATCGACATTCTTTATATTGCATGAAATATAGTATTTCCCTGGAAAGAAAAATCTTTCAATCATCGGGAGCAAAGTGTTTGTCCTTTCTGTCCAGTTTGAAGAAGTATGTGTATCCGAATTACTAGTTCTCCAAATTTCACTTACTCTAAAAATGGAAGAACAAGAAGCTGCCATGAAAATGCACCATTCAAGAAAATCCTTAATACTCTAAATATTTATGTTTGTTTCTTTTAATCCTCTCAAATCTTGTGTCTCTATGTGCTACCATTGACAATATAATTATGCATTTTCGAGTCTAGTTTCCAACTTATTAATAAACATATTCAAAGAAAACCAGATTTCCTATATGTCTGTTTCCAACATGTTTATAACCAATCATATTGTCAGATTTCTAACAATTACAAATGTTGAAAGATTGAAATCTTTAAAGAGTTCTTTTATTTTATTTTATTTAATCTTTACTTTTATGCAGCTAATTTTTTGAATTAATATTGTTTCCCAAGTGTTTTCTTCTTTTTTTCTTCTCTTTTTTTTTTTTTTTTTTTTGAGAAAAATATTGTTTCCTACGTTGATGCCCTTTCACTGCTTTATTATGCAAGTGCTAGTTGTAGCCAACCCTACAAACACCAATGCTCTCATCTTGAAAGAATTTGCTCCTTCAATCCCAGAGAAAAACATCATGTGCCTAACACGACTTGATCATAACAGAGCATTAAGTCAAATAGCCGAGAGAATAAAGGTTTATGTTATTGATGTCAAGAACGTAATCATCTGGGGCAATCACTCTTCAACTCAATATTCGGACACCAATCATGCGACTGTCACCACCACAAATGGAGAGAGACCAGTCAAAGAACTTGATACTTGACGATCATTGGTATCTCAAAATATCCAACATGTTTATTTTTTGCCACTTTCACATGTTTAAATTATTTGGAGACATAGGTTGATAAAGTACCTTTAAGTATTTAAATGGGAGGTAGAACAGGCATAAGGTTCAATCCTCCAAATTTAGACCACCTACATACCATGATACTATTTGTCCTAAAAGATTAAGTTCTTAGGAAATGGTGAATTTAGTTATTTAACAATTTTTTTTTTTTTTAAATTATGGATTCTAGTAATTGTAGCTATCCCACCCCTCAAGATAAATAGTGATTGATCATCTATGAAGACAAAATTGCTCCAGTGAATTTATGGCTCTCCTTAGATTACCATGCTTCTTTTAAGCAATAGCTTGGGGTGCACTGTCAATTAGTACCTACATGCCATTTTCCCAACCCAGGGATCCCAATCTTTGGGGTGTAGGTGGTAACAATTTTTATACCTGAGTTTGTACTCATGAAAAAACAAACTTATTCTTAAATTTGTCTTGCACCCTATTACAACATTTGCACCAGTTGGAGTAGATAGAAAAAGATGTGAAATTTACACATTTAAGCCCCAAAACTACCCACATCGGTCCTTCTATATTAGGACTTGGCTTTATATTTTTGAAAAGTTATTGAACTCCAAAGTTTTAGGTTGGTGTTGGGTACATTTGGGTGCATGTTGAATATTTAGGTTGCAACTCTTTGCGGGGTCTTCAACAACATAGTTATGTTGACCATCTTCACATCTCTATGCATCCTTGTCGTGCTATTTACTTTGCTTCCCTTTCTGTTATTTATTTATTTAAATTTTGTCTATCATAGGTTAAAAAACGAGTTCATCAACATTGTACGAGAACGTGGCGCAGCCATTATCAAGGCTTGGAAAGCATCAAGTGCATTGTCTGCTGCAAGTGTTGCTTGTGATCATATGCATGATTGAGTTCTCGGGACTCCCAAGGTTGATTATCTTTCATCTCAAATAGCATTTGATCATGCGAAACTTATTTGCTTTCATATATATATATATATATATATATATATATATATATTTAATTATTATTATCTTTTGTAAATTTTCCTTTGTCTTTGTAATTCAAGGAACGTAGGTTTCCCTGGGAGTGTATTCTGATGGTTCTTATGGGATCCCAAAGGATATTATTTACTCTTTTCCTATTAAATGTGAGAAAGGAAAATGGTCAATTGTGAAGGGTAAGTTTTGTGGCTTCTATATGTTGTAAATGTTACTTCTTCTTTCCTTAAGAGTTGAACTGCTAATGTTTTTAAAGCTACAAATCACTATAATTTGCATAGAGGAATATATGTTGTTTGTCAATTATGTCTTAGATCTAAATAATGGTTTCAGAGCAAAGGTAGTTGTTGAAGAGAGCAAGGATATATATTTGGAATATATGGACTATAAGTCTATAACAATGAAATGCATAAAGCTCCAAAACTCCCGATTCATGATGAGCAATCAACGATGAAATAAAACGAGGGCTATGAGTAATACAATCGAGGATTCATGAATGAATAGTTATAATTATGATAGCCTACTATACTTTTGTGTTAGCGATTAGCATGTTATATATTCCAAAATGCTGTGAAAAATGGTCCAAATGTTTTAATACTACTTGCATGAGACTATTTCAGTGCACTCAATGTTTGGAACTTGCTTACGCATTGGCGGGGCTTAAGATTGATGAGTTCTCAAGGGCAAAGATGGATGCAACAGCAAAAGACCTCATTGATGAATAAGAAGTGGCCCATTCATGCCTCAACTAACAATAATGAAGAAGACTTGATAATACATGAAAAGAAAAAAGGGATTTCCAATTTC
Organism: Quercus dentata; assembly: GCA_028216015.1. Taxonomy (NCBI): domain Eukaryota; kingdom Viridiplantae; phylum Streptophyta; class Magnoliopsida; order Fagales; family Fagaceae; genus Quercus; species Quercus dentata. The sequence goes on from CP116447.1 coordinate 35,628,986, forward strand.
CATCCTAACTTTATGTACAAATTTTATCAGTCACTTATAAGCTTTGGAACAATGACAGAGCAAGATGTGTTCTGATTTATCTTATTTCATTTCATGTGTTGGCAAAAATGTAGACTAGTTCACCAAGCACCTCCCCAAATCCAATAATTAGTTCCATGTTATTACTCATATGTGTTCATTGACTTTATATTATTTCATAAGTCCTAAAAAAACATCAAATTTATAAAGTATTAAAAAAAAAACTAAATTATTATAGGTCATATGACTAAGAATTTGAATTCACTTATTATGCTATAATATATGTACAATATTCTTCAAAACCATCTTATATAAAACATTACAATATTATCCGTACATGACAACTTACTAATTGAATTAAACAAAAAACCATACATATGAACCCATAAATTAAATAAGACTTACTTATTAATAGAAGAAAACCCAGCCCATACCCAACAATTATATAATTACTAAAATACCCTTGACTATAGAATAACTAAATAAATATAAAAACCTAATTAACTACTGTGGATACCTAATCTTTGGCTTTGCCTGTAACGTTAAGCTTCCAAAGGAATTTGCCTTTTAATTGAAAACAATTCTAGGGCTACTCTGTTCATGTCCATTCTGTCTAAAGGAGATTGTCTTGAACATGCAAGTCCAATCTGAAAGACCGATATCAAGCATTCAGTTTGTCCACTTGTCCAGTCACTCCAACTTGAATCCATGTTATCATTTTCTCCTGATTTGTTGAAAATTGAATGGTCCACAATCTCCATCACTCGTCCCTAAGAATGCCAACTTAACAAAGTTGTGAAGGTTCAGTCATCTTTGAATAGTTTATCGGTGGGTCTTCTTCCGCTTAACATCTCCAATAAGAGAATCCCAAAGTCAGAGACATCCCCATTAGTTGAAAGTTGACTACCCATTCCATATTCTGCAAAAATTTAGAGCACTTTCATACACTAAGAACAATTCTTACTCAATGCTATGAAACTGGTGATTTGGTGAAGATGTATATAAATATTCTATACGGGGCATCCCTGTTTTGATTATTGATGCATTCATTATACGTTAATACTTTTACAATTGAGTGAAATCATGATACATTACCTGGAGCAACATATCCAACAGTTCCCTTAATCCCTGCCGAGCTTAATTGATTAAGAAAAGCTTCCTTCCCGGATTTCGAAAGGAGTCTAGCCAAACCAAAATCACTTATATGAGCAATCATATCATCATCGAAAAGAATATTGCTTGGCTTTAGATCACAATGAATAATAGGGGTTTGGCGGTGATGATGAAGATAAAGCAAAGTCAAGCCACGTCTATAGCAATGTTGATTCTTTGAAGAAGATTTAAACTTCTCAATTGCTTGAGCCCATCTTCAGGATGTAACCGCATCTCGAAGCTTCCATTTGGTATGAACTCATATACTAAAGCTTTAAAATCATTGCCCTTAAAATCAATACTCGAACAAGCGGTTAGAATCTTAACGAGGTTTCGATGCCGGATGTTCCTCAAGGCTTCACATTCGGCAATGAAACTCTTGGAAGCTCCTTGCTTTTGAAGATTGAGTACCTTGACTGCAACATGTGTTTCATCCGGACCAAGTTTTCCTTTATAGACACTACCAAAATTACCTGAACCAATCAAATTCTCCAAAGAGAATCCATCAGTTGCATCGAGTAATTCTTTATACGAGATCTTTTGGTAGGAGGGTCCAAAGGTGGAAATGGAAAGGCTTTTTTTCTTTGACTTTTTCAACCAGGAAAGAGCCATCAAAGAAAACAATGTCAAGCAAAAAGCAGCTGCAATGCTTATTGCCAGTATCAATTTAAAAGCAAAATGCTTTTTGTGTTTCTTGGATCTTTGAATGGGGCATTTAGGCAAATGCAGCTCTTGGATCCCCCACAAAAAACCAGTGTTGCCTTCGACTTCAACCGCACTAGCATTTCAAGACCCCTTCTACAGTACATCTCCCTCAAGATTGTTGAAAGACAGGTTTAAAGTTTGCAACACGGGAAAATTAGCCATATAGCTTGTGATTTGGCCGGACAAGTTGTTGTGGGAAAGATCAAGATATTGAATACCTTTTAACTTACTTAGGTCGGGAATGGTTCCTTCAAAGGAGTTGCCTTGCATATAAAGTGTTACTAAGGCCAAACACTCCCCTAGCTGGGCTGGAATCTCTTTGGAAAATTTGTTGTAGGAAACGTCTAGTGCAACAAGAAATTTCAGGTTTCCAAAATCTGGTGGTAAGGAACCGGTCAAGGAGTTACGAGACACATTAATTTGGACTAGAGGAAGGCCAAAAAGTTGCTCGGGTATGGTGCCATTTAATTTATTATGGCTAAGGCTTACATATTGCACGTGGCTACACCTTCCAAGACTAGTGGGTATGCTCCCTTCTAAGCCGTTATTGAACAAGTAGAACTTTAGTAATTGATTCATGTTGCCAACGGAAGACGGGATCACCCCAGTCAATTTGTTTTCATCCAAGTACAACCAGTTCATGTTTGTGAGCTTTCCAATTGAAGATGGAATATTCCCTGTTAACAAGTTAGATTCCAGGCCAAGTGCAGTTAGGCTAACAAGATTTGATATTCGTGTAGGTATGCTCCCACCAATAGAATTGTGAGCTAGCCCGAGCCATAACAATTGGATAGAGGTTTGTTATGGAGTTAGGCAGCTCACCTCCAAGCTGGTTATAGCTGACATCCAGAAAGTTTAACTGGCTGCAATTGTTCAAAGAACCTAGAAAACTCAAATCATCAACTGAGTTATTTCCAAGAAGATTAGAAGAAGCACTAAAAAATTGAAGATTTTGTAGATTACCAAAACTCATAGGAATGGTTCCCGTGAAATAATTATTACCAAGATCAAGCTGGTGAATGTCTGACAAATTGGACAATGAAACTGGAATGGTTCCTATAAATTGGTTTGCTCCTATATCAAGTATCTGCAGATTTTGAAGAGCAATGCCCAAGTCGGGGTTGAGGTTACCAGTGAAGTTGTTATAAGTCAAGACAATACATGTGAGCAATGATAACTTGTATAGGGAAGGTGGAAACACACCAGAAAGATGATTTATTGCTACACTAAAAAATGTCAAGCTTTTCATTTGGGCTATTGTATTTGGGATTTCTCCCTCCAAATTGTTATCTTCAAACGAAAGTTTTTGGAGAGAGGACAAGTTCCCCAGAGAAGGTGGGAACCTTCCACTTAGATGATTGTTGTAAAGAATTAGTACCTGAAGTTTTGACAAAAAGCCAAGTTCTGAAGGGATTCCTTGTACTAAATCGTTGTACTGGAGATCAAGGTACTGTAGGTTGGAACAGTGAGAAAGATTGACTGGAATTTCCCCTCCCAATATTGGATTATGACTCAGGTTCAAATTTCGAAGCCTGGTCAAGTAACCAACTTCTGAGGGAATTCCACCATGGAAAGAGTTATTTGCAAGGTTGAGGGATCGAAGGAAAGAAAGATTTCCAATGTGGGGTGATATGGTGCCTACCAACTTACTGTTTTTTAGGTCCAAACCGATGACTCTTTGGTGTTTGTTGCCACAAGTGACCCCAACCCAGTGGCAGAAATGGAAAGAGTCATTCCAACAAGGCAGGACATTAAGAGGGCTATCTATGTGGGACTTGAATTGGAGCAGTGCAAGTTTATCAGTTTCGTTTGAAAGTGAGGAAAATTTAGAGATGGATAAAGAGAGGAACAGAAGAAAGATGGCATGGTAGGTTAGTGAGAAGAGTGGTCGTGTATTCATAAGCAGATGATCCATCTTGTAGGAAGAAATTAGCTTTTAAGAGAGAGATACTGACATAGGCAGAAACTGACCGGTGTGTGTGTATATATAGGTTTCAGACTTTCAGTAGAGAGTTTGAGAGAGGTAAGGAAGGAAGGCTGAGGAAGAAGGGGAAACGGCGCAAGAGAGAATGACATAAGACGTAGGGTTTCTAAATTTTAACTAAATATTTTATAAACCCTAAATATTTTTTATCCCCATCCCAATCAGTTTCGTATCTCTCGTTCTCTCTTTCTCTTCCCGTTAGTCTTTCTTAGCCAAGCTTCTCCGCCACTTGCTGTCAGTCTGTCACCATTGCTTGATGCTTTATTCTTGGAAGAAGCAGAAGCAGCAGCAGCAGCAGCCATGAGGTTTGTTCAGTGGGTGAAGGATAAGAGAGGAGGCGTAAGGTAGCAAGAGAGAGAATGAGACATAATGGGGTTGAGGGAGGGGGGGAGAAGGTGGGAAGGAGGCCACCGCTTAGGTGGAGGGCTAATGTGCGCCAGGGTGTGGGAAGTGGTGTGTCTCTACTACTTGATGCTTTATTCTTGGAGTTTCACCATCTCCCTTCCCCCCTGTTCTATCTGGTTTGTTAGTTTTGTTTTGATAGTTTTGTTTCATCTTTTATGACTTAGGTTTTTTTTTTTTTTTTGAGATTTGAAATGGTATATTTTTAGAGAGATTGTGAATTTGTGCATATTTTGATTGTTTTCTTTTGTGTATGGTTTTTTTTTTTTTTTTTTTTTTTTTTTTTTTTGTGCAGAATATATGGGTTATCTAATGATTTTGTTGCGGTTTGGGAGTGTTAAATTCTGTGTTTGGATTCCGAGAAAATTGAGGAATTCACCGAACTAACCGCACCGAACCGTATCTTGCTCCGCACCTTGTGCAGATCGATTTTACTATTCCACTTTGGTGAGGTGCGGTCAAGCACTTGGGGAAACCGGACCTTATAGCAAGCCCAATAAGCCTACATAATCTCTTTACATAAACTTAAGTTTTTGGAACAATTAGTAGTTTAATAGTTTCCAACTCATTAATGAACATATTCAAAGTGAAAACCATTTTTCCTATATGTCTGTTTCCAACTTATTCATAATCAATCATATTGTCGATTTCTAACAATTACAAATGTTGAAAGATTGAAATCTTTAAAGAGTTTTTTTTTAATCTTCACTGTTATGCGGCTAATTTTTTGAATTAATATTGTTTCCCAAGTGTTTTCTTCTTCTTTTTTTTTTTTTTTTTTTTTTTTTTTTGAAGAATGTTGTTTCCTACGTTGATGCCCTTCCATTGCTTTATTCTGCGGGTGCTAGTTGTTGCCAACCCTGCAAACACCAATGCTCTAATCTTGAAAGAATTTGCTCCTTCAATCCCGCAGAAAAAAACATCACGTGCCTAACACGACTTGATCATAACAGAGCATTAAGTCAAATAGCCGAGAGACTAAAGGTTTATGTTATTGATGTCAAGAATGTAATATAATGTGTAATTTGTTTTTTGAAATTTGTTGAAGAAAATTTGTTCCCTGTAAAAATGAAACAATTTCTACAACTATTTTCCATTGCTCTATTTTCACAAATATAACATTCTATTATTTTATATTTGGGTGTGTTTGATTGATATTTTTTCAAAGGTGGTCCATATTCTTTAACCACTATTATAGTGCATTATGTTTTCCTAATTTGTTTTTTTCTTTTTTGTAAAACTAAATTTTCAAATTTTCACATATATTATACAAATTTCTTCTTCTCCTAATTAAGGAGATTATCATGATAATCAAAACTCATTACAAAATTATAAAATTATCTTAACCAAAATTAAAAATAAACTAAAGGCATTAAAGATAAACAATATAATAATTTATTACTAACACAATATGCAGGCACATTCAAATAGGTTACCATGTAGATTTTGTTTGAATATAAACTTAAATATTCATTTTCAAAATAACTAAAAATTAATCCAAACTAAGATCAACATAAATTGTAAGAGGAAAAGAGGAGACTTAAAAAATATAACACTAAAACGTATCAACACAAAGTAGAATTATAAATATATAAATAAAATTTCATCAACTTGAGGGTTAAGAAACAATAAAAAATTCAGCAAAAGAAAGAAAAAAAAAAATTGTGAGAGAGAGAGTATTCACTTTTTTTTTTTTTTTTTTTTTTAAGCTCTTAGACGGAACCGAGAAGCTACGGTGATAAAGTTGTTCGTATTTTCTCTCTATGTGGAAAATGCAGAATGTGTAGGACACCCTCGGTGGAAAATTGCGTGGAGGAAAGTTCGTGGAAGAGGGATCTTTGATCAAATCAATTGATGTGAAGATTTTCTCTCCTTGTGGAAAATGCAAAACGTGTAGGACACCCTGTCACCCTTGGTTGAAAATGGCATTGAGGAAAGTTTGTGGAAGAGGGATCTCGATATTATTGTTTGGTGTGGGGATGTTTCATGCACTTTCATATTCAATTGAAGCCATGACCCATGACTCAAGTCATGAGTCAACAAAATCTAATTATTTATTATATATTTTATTTAATTAAAATATCAATTTTTATTTTTATTTTTTCTCTTTTCACACATAACTATTATTCACTTTTTTTGGTCCTCAAGAAACGTAAAGAAATAATAAAAAATTATCTTGCACAAGCTATTGACTTGTGTATTTGCACAAGCATTTTAGCAATATGTTTAACAACATTATATGTATTTTCACAAACTTTTTTACACACACGTATTTTCAAAAAATACAAATAACGTTATTAGAACAATATTACCAAACGGCCCCCTTATTTTGCATAACTAGTTCATGATATGATGTTGGTGATTTTTGGATTTTTAGGCTTTATGTTATTTTCTATGAGCTTGTGTGAATGCTCTAATTGAACTCATGAATTTATTTATTTTTTCTATCAAATTGACAATGGGGTGGGGTAATTAAAACACATACCTTTTGCAATAAATAATAGAAAGTGTAATTTTTTTCTTTGTTAAAAGATTGCTTAGAATATCTACTAAATATTAGCTATTGCATCTGCAACCTCTATGCCCAACTTTCAAGGACATTGTACTTGAAGATATACCACTTAGGCCAATATATTCCATTAGTAAATATCAATTAAGTTATAAAACGTTTATAGAATTTATTAAAGAAAATGCTACGTACACAATATTTTCACTACAAATCTTTGATGGTTTGTTGTTACTGGTTTTAATTTAAACCCCTACTAAAATTACTTTTTTTTAATCACTAATAACAGCTTGTAATAACCTTGTCTATCGAATTTGTTATGAAAATATTATGAACATAAATTTCTTTTTATAATTTGAAAAGTTATTGGAGGGTAAACGAAATTACTTGTATATTCAATGGTAAGAGGCTTCGACAATGATGGACAAGTTTGGTGTGGGTGCTTTGTGAAAGATGTTTCATTCGCCTTCATATCCAATTGAAGCCAAACTCAAGCCGTGAGTCAACAAATAGCTTCCACGAAGGCGAGGTTCCATTCCATTATTTCCATACAAACTTGAAAATAACTTTTTCATGTAGAGTCATCCCTATTTTTGTTTCTTTGTAAGAAAAATTGATCAATTTCTTATTAAATTTAATGCACTGAGTGATTATCCTTCTTATTTGTTATTATTATAATTACTATTAAATAAATCAATAAGAAAGAGAACTTGATGGGCCCAGTCACTATTCTTTTTCAATCCTAAAAGCTATCAGCCTTACAAAATCAGCTTATCCAACTTATAAAAGTAGGCCATGAAGAATAAAATTATTTCATGTAATTCCTTATTTTTTTCATATTAAGAATGAAATTTGTGACACTTTACTAATTGCACCATTGATTTGCATCTTTTAATAAACTAGTGTATTTCAATGTATTAAAAATTGGTTTTATGATTTTTTTTTCATACTTTGGTCTCCTATTCACATTAGCTCATGAAAAAATTTCTATCTATTTTAACCAAAAAAAAAAAAAAAAAAAAAAAAAAAAACCTACTTTTTTTATTTTACATATTCACTTTTCGAAAACACCTTACATCAGATTATCTACTTTACACTATATTTCTTTAAAATATTAATTTTTCTTGATTTTTTATTGTTGTTTCTCTTTCTTCACAAATAACAACCACCATCCACTTTCTTCCTTCATCCTTGCCATACGTTAAGAAAGAATAAAAACTAAATATAACATGAATAATGCTAGTGTAAATTTACACGGATATTGCAGTAATAATATATTTTTACACAATTTTGCATAGTCCAATGTGAGTGAATTTTGGGCTTAGCTGGTTAAAATGTGATAAATTTTCTATTATACAAGTACTGATGCAAGTGCTTTGAGACTCTAAATCCTAGTTCCATCCCTACATGAGAGTGATGCATGTCATCTTAATATTGTTGGTTCAACGAAGTTTGTATCCAAATTTTTTCCTATGACTAAAAATATATGTGGATGATTTTATTAATCGCCACGTAGTGAGTTGAAAGAATTTTCCTTCAAATTAATTGAAGGTAAACTTTTTTCTTTACTATTTTGGGTGTTATATGCATTTTGGAGACAAAATATGTTTTGATGTTGTTGCATGAGACTTTATCTATTGTCTTTAGATTTTTTGTATACTTGTAGAACCATTACAGAGACTCATGTGATGCGTGGAAATATATAATTATTTTGTGATATAGTATAATGTCTAATTTGTTCCCTCTAAAAATAAAACAATTTCTATAAGTATTTTCCATTGCTCTATTTATACAAATATAAAATTCTATTATTTTATATTTGGGTGTGTTTGATTGCTTTTTTAAAGGTGGTCCATATTATTTTAACTACTATTATAGTGCATACCATTTTCCTAATTTGTTTGTTTGTTTGTTTTTTTTTTTTTTTTTTGGTAGATCTAGACTTTCTAAGTTTCAAATATATTATACAAATTTCTTCTTCTTCTCTTAAGGAGATTATCATGATAATCAAAACTCACCACAAAATTATAATATTATCTTAACAAAAATTAAAATTAAATTAAAGGAATTAAAGATAGACACTATAATTATTTATTACTCAAAAAATTTATAGGTACATTTAAATATATAACCATTTATATTTTATTTGAATATAAACTCCAACCTCCACTTTCAAAATAACTAAATATTAATCCAAAATAAAATCAACATAAATAATAAGAGGGAAAAAGGGGAGTTGTGACGGAGACTTAAAAATACAATACTAAAACGTATCAACACAAAGTATAATTATAAATAAATAAATAAAAGAATTTCATCAACTTGAAGGTTAAGTCTATAGTTAGCAAAAAATGGTATGCAAATATTATGATAAACATACAAATAGGTTTAATTTGGTATCTTTCAATAAAAGTGCGTTTCAAAAATTCAGCATAAAAATATGGAAATGGAAAAATAAATAATACGTGTGTCATATAGGTGTTAAACGTTTATTTTTAAAAGGTTGTGTAAAAAATACAAAAATATTTATCATATAAATACAATATATATATATATATATATATACTCAGTTACTCACTTACAATTTTTATTGGGGTGTACTAGCTAGGGGATGAAGCATGGCAATAGGTTGTGGTAGCTTTTGTGTTTAGTTTTTTGAGAGTTTCACAATTTAATAGAAAGTAATGCTAAAGACACAAACAATTTTACAACATTTTTACAAACAGTTAATGTGAGACTATGATATGATAAATTCTTACAGGTTTTCATCTGGGCTCGCCATTAATACATATTTTTACTTCCTAATAATCACTTATCACAGTAATGTCGACACATTTTTATTGTTTAGATTAAGAGTTGTACATTAAGTCGACACATTAAGAGTTGTACACCTGATTGTAGATTAAGTCGACACATTTTCATATGGGCACATTTTTACTAATAATCACTTATCACAATACATATTTACTATTTAGATTAAGAGTTGTACATTAAAGTTGACACATTTTTTTAATTTAAGGGAAAAAAATCAGAAAACCATGCAATAAAATAAATTTCTCATTTTATTAATTATAATTTGAATTTATATTTGGTAGGGAAAAAAATACATTGCTTTGGTCCTAGATATAATCTAAGAAAATATAGGGCTTTGATTTCTAATTACATTCTTAAATGAAAATGGTGTAGAATTAGACTATAAATATGACTGTAAATAAACAATGTTGTTTATGAACAACTTGAGCTTAACTCAAGAAAAAGCTTGTTTATGTTTGTTTGTTTCGCAAACAAGCCAAATTTAAGTTGAGGTTTAGGCTCAACTTTTGAACAATGTTAAGTTATGGAGTGGGAAGGTATTAGACTCCCACCTTGCTTGGTGAATTGGTCTTCTAGAATATGGTGGCCATGATCATGTCGTGCAATTACTATCCAAAGATTTCATAAGATTTTAATTTGTTACCTTTTTAAGACTTTATAATTTAATTTTTTTACTTTTTAAACTGCAAGATTTAATTTGTTACACCTATAAACTACAAAGTTTAAAATGTGATATACAATATAACTCTTTTTTCATTTCTTAAAAATGTAATATACCCTTTTTTTTTTTTTCTATCTTGCACATCTCTTTAAATTTTCCTTCTCTTCTGCTAAAGAACATAAACTTAAAAAAATAAAAAAATAAAAATAATTAGCTGACAGAGTTAGAAGTATGATAGTGATGTTTGGTTAGACTATTCCACTTCTTATTCATTAAACACTCCAAAAACCCTTATAGACCGAAAGTATGGTGAATTGAACTCAAGACCTCAAGATTTAGGTTAATCCTAGACCAATGAGCCCACTACCTAGATACCCCATTTGGAGGTTCAAATACGATATAATTAGTAATTGAAACTTTACAAACCCCGAGGATATTATATTTTTGTTGAACTATGTTATTTTGAATTTGAGTTGAAGTGTATGCACTTCTTTTGGAGTGTAAAGAACTTATTTCTAGATAAATATTATATTTTTGTTGAACTATAATATTTTGAATGTGGGTTGAAGACTCAAGTGTATGCACTACTTTTGAGATTAAAAAAATTCTAGATGGATGTTATATTTAATATTATGCAGGTCGAAATAGGTTGTGTTACATTCATGTCAACCCAACACAACCCGTTTATTAAGCGTGTCAAATGGATTGGGTTAGGTCAATCCACCTTATTAACAGGCCGAGTTAGGGTTGAAAGATCATGACATGATTATTAAATGGGTCGGGTTTGTGTTAAGCCATTTAGTCAAATACCCCTACCTCGACACGACATGAACTCGACACACTAACCCGAATTGAAACCCCTACCCTCAAGTAAAAAAAGGCATGAAAATATATATATTTATATATATATATATATATATATATATAAGCAGAGATTTCATGTGAGAAAGCATGAGGTTTTGTCAAGTGAACATTCTATGCAAAGAGAATTCAAATATTCTCAATTGGCATATCAAAGATAAGGATAAATTAAATATTGACTTTTTGTTTCATTTGGTTCAATGTTTCAAGATTTTTCATCCCTCACACATACAAAACTTTTTGCATTTTAATTCAGCATTTTCACCTCTTACACTTCTAAGTTCTACCCCTTTATATATACTTACTCATAACCATTCATATCATCCCATGTCAAATACACACGGACTAAAAACAATGTCATTTACCTTCAATATTTTGACGACACCTACCTAGCTCTAACACTGTTGTTTCATCTAATCTTAACTCATATTAGTTGGCTACAAACAAAGTAGGGAGCCTTGCATTTTATATTGCGTAACAATGACAATTACGATTTGGATGTTAAAGTCAAACGTTGTGGATTTGTGAGTTTGGTATATTTCGTTATTAACTTTGTGGGTGTTTGGGATGTGTATTTTGTTTTATAATTAAGTAGAAAGAGAAAGACACATTCTATATAAACTTTTATTCTATAATATTTCTCCAAAGTTTTTTTTTTTTTTAATATCATTATTTCTCATTACTTCAATAGAATAATTATAATGGGTATGTGTGTGCAATTTATAATTATTTCTTTTTATGATGAACTCATTACCAATAAAGTTCTACAACAATTATGCTATAATACATATATAACATTTTCCAAAACTATTTTAAATAAAAACTTTACAACATTATCTCAGTGCATTTCACGGGTAACTTACTAGTAATTGTTCAATGGTTTGGTTTTGATATTTAATAAAATTTAATATCTAGGTTTAAAATATGAGTAATTTTAGGAAACCATATGTATATTTTAAGATAAAAAACAACTGAAAATTTGGAAGCCTCAATCTTTTGTCATAGATGTTGAACCACTAGTAAGACTCAAAGATGTGAGCCTAAGCAAATAGATATTGTTTCCATAGAATGTAATGTTGGATTACAACCACCGATATAATAGTATCCTATTAAATTCAACAAAATTTGTCAAGCGTATCTCAAAACTGGGTTATAGCAATATACAACTCATGATTATCAAATATCAAATGAGTTTTTAAGTTAATTAATGAGATGAGGTTTTTTTTTGGGTCAAACATTTTTTTTTTATTTAACTTGGCACCCTTTATAATTTCTTCTTGGCTCCCCCATTGTTTCTAGATGTGTCCATGTTTTTGGAGATAGGTAAATAGTGGCCAAGAGCCTTGCAGGGTTTCTCTCAGTAGAGATAAGCCATCATGCTAAATTATGTAATCCTTGTGTGTTATTGTATTACTATTTTATGCCTCCGTTTTCACATCTATATTAGCATATTTAACATAATAATTATGAAGATTATTTAAATATGCATTGGTTGCGAATGCATGATTGATATTTGCTATTTGGTTATTATTTACTATAATTAAAAGCTCAAGCATGACTCATTTATAAACAAACAAATATGAATGGACATTTTATCAAGTCAAGCTTGAGCTTTTTATGAATAGCTTAGTTCATTTAGAGACCTATGCTTTTATAGGCTTGGGACTCGCCATTGTGCTGCCTATAGAACCACAATTACTCCTATTGGCCACACGCCCACCCACTTCTTTCAATTTTTGGATATCATAGTGAATATACCAATATCAATTGCAACGTGACCAATCCATTATTGTTAGAAACAGCCGAAGACTCGATGCATCATCGAGATAGACAGGTCTTCGTGGTCCCGTCATTTTTATTTGCATAGCCATCGAGAAAGACTAAAAATGACTTGAACCAGTGTTTGGATGACAAAGAAGTTAAGAGTAGTTGGCTTGCATTACTCAATCACGAGTGCGGAATTTTGGCATAGAAAACATAGAACCATTGAAAAAATGACGGGATTAAGTTACACCTACCTCTTAATATCGCATAACTTAGGTAAGATGGGAGCATAGATTAAATCATATTTCTATTTAATAAGTTAGTTCTTCATAAAATAAAAATACGAGCCATGATTTAATCTTTACTTGTTTTAATTTACATTTATACAAAATAGTAATAGTCCTGAACACTGTTATTTTTATTTGGCTAAAGTTGTTTTTAACTTTTAGACTCAACTTAAAGTCGTTTTTAGCTTTTAAGGGAGTTTAATTCTCTTTAGAAAAATTTTCAAATGTGAGACAATTTTTGTTAAAATAGTTTTAAGGGCCTTCAAGCTCTTTTATGGTATATTGTACTAATGCATATCAGATAACTTTGTTATCATGTATTTTGGATTGTTAAGTAAAAGAGCATTGTAGGTGATCAACAATTGTTTTTTTAATATATTGATAATTGTGGATAAAGGGATTAAATTTTGGAAATCTTCGTCTCCATTGAAAATACTAAGAAGTACCAATTAACTTATGATGCTCTTGGCGTAGATCAACAAATTATTCCATTATTTTTAGCCAACTTCGTTTATCTCCTTGAAAGGTGATACTGCCATAGATATTATCAAAATTTACCTGAATACTTTTCTGTGTAACACCTTTGGTCATCTTCTCGAAGGAATTTTCCCACAACTTTATGTACAACCGTTTATTAATTCTCTTCTATGGTTAAAATTATGCATCAAGCTTAAAAGAGTTTAATCTATTTTGGGTATATATGCGAGTTGGCGAAATCTGTCTTGGCATCATACATTCCCACAATCAATTCAAACTTGTCGAACAAAATAACTAAAAATAAAAAAACAGAAAGAAAAGGGTCCTGGATGAGCAATTTGCTTTTAGTGAATCCCCCATTTTCAAAAGCACCTAGTCCAGCTTATTATTGTTGAAAGCTTTTGCAAGTGAAGTCTATTAAATCAGAAAAAATTGAAATTTTAGTAGCCAAAGACTTGGGCCAACATCGAGATGGACAGGTCTTTGGGTGTAGGATTTTTCTCCCTTGCCTGGAGGATTCCAAAATAGACTTTGGGTTGCCTAATTGAAAGCAAGCTGGTGGAATTGATAGGTGTCTAATGACTCTAATCTTATCAAGATGTTTTGTAGGAAATCAGTAGCAAACCAATACGTGAATTATGGATAACAAGGATAGGTAATCTTGTCCATATCCAGCCCTCTGCCATAAGTCCTTTCCTTTTGTCCTTATGATGGATATATGTGTGGAGCCTAATTTATTGTGTTGCTTTATCTCAGCGGTCATAGAAAACGGAATTAAAGAATACCATTTTTTTTATACAAATAATACAATAGTTGACAGTTGACTTAGGCTTGTGTAAACAAATATGATTATTTCTCTCATTGTGATAGCATTAAGTAAACCCAAGTATTAGTCAATAAATAAAATAATATTTTTTTATCAAAAAAAAAAAAAAGAAAAAAGAAATGCTACATTTACAATATTTTTCACAATAAATCTTAAGTATTAGGTTGCTACTGGTTGTTCTTGATTGGCGAAAAAGTAATATTAGTGGTAGATTCAAATTAGAACTATTAACAACTTAACACGTAAGATTTGTTGTGAATGTAGCACTTCTTAAAAAAAATAAGAGCAATACATCAAAAAATTTCACAACATTTTTCAGTAGTTGAGTTGGTAAACTTTTACTAGTTCTTATTTAGGTTCACCACTAACATCATATTTTTACTTACCACTATCAATTTGCCATATTAACTGATTTTCTGTCTTTTTTTATTTTTTTTTTATGAGACTATTTATAGGCAACTCAATAGCATTTGATTTGGAATTTTCTCTCATTATTTATTGAGAGTTAATTATGAATTTAATTTTGTCTTCCATTTAATAAGAGCTTTCCATATGAGTTTTTTCTTCTAATGTTGCCACATGACTTTCTTCATTTGATGTTATCACGTGGCTTGATTTCATTGGCGGATCATCCACGTCATTCATTGGAGATTAATGTGATCATGAACAATTGGACAGTTGTGAATACATCATAAAATTTTGATGTCTACAGCGTGAATAATATAAAAGGTGTTATAAAAAATTTGGTAATGAATGAAAAATTATGACACTAAATAAAAAAATAAAAACCTATTGCACAAAAATCCAATACCTTGCTTCCAATACCTATGAAACAAAATCCTGGAAATTGAATATAACATTCAAGGATTTTTATAAAAGCCATACATATTAGTTTGTTTCTCTTTTTGTGGGGTTGTCTATACTGTCTATTAGAGTCATTAAAAATGGATAGGGAAAAAAAAAAAAAAAAAAAAAAAAAAGGAAAACACAACACATGATTGCGTGTACATATATAAAATTAAAAGGCCTAAGCAGCTTTGTGGTTGATAAAATCCCTAAAAGCATCTAAAGCAGTGACTGAACTTGTTGGAAAACCTTGTAGAAATTTAGTGCTGAGTGCCTGTGCTCTATTTTTCATACCTTCATCTCCCATAAATTTCTCTATTGTGGGTACTCCTCCATGGTGGGACCCACCTCGGTACCAAAAGAAACGTGCAGAACAGAGCCACGTGGCTTCGAATCCAACCATTGGATCACCTCGTCTTCGGTAACATTCGACTTCCTGTTGTTGGTACGAAGTTCACGGTCGTGAAGAAGTGAGCCTGCTGCTGCCGACTACCAATACTGTTCGGGCAAGAGTGGGCCCACGCCCCAGACTGGTTTGGATATCATAGTGAATATACCAATATCAATTGCAACGTGACCAATCCACTATTGTTAGAAATAGTAAGACTCGGTGCATCACCGAGATGGACAGGTCTTCGTGGTCCCGTCATTTTTATTTGCATAGCCATCGAGCAAGACTAAAAATGGCTTGAACCAATGTTTGGATGACAAAGAAGTTAAGGGTAGTTGGCTTGCAGTACTCAATCACGAAAAGCGGAATTTTGGCATAGAAAACATAGAACCATTGAAAAAATGGCGGGATTAAGTTACACCTAACTCTTAATATCGCATAACTTAATAATTACTTTTATTTTTATTTGGCTAAAGTTGTTTTTAGCTTTTAGACTCAGCTTAAAGTCGTTTTTAGCTTTTAAGGGAGTTTAATTCTCTTTAGAAAAATTTTCAAATATGAGACAATTTTTGTTAAAATAGTTTTAAGGGCCTTCAAGCTCTTTTATGATATATTGTACTAATGCATATCAGATAACTTTGTTATCATGTATTTTGGATTGTTAAGTAAAAGAGCATTGTAGGTGGTCAAATATTGTTTTTTTAATATATTGATAATTGTGGATAAAGGGATTAAATTTTGGAAATCTTTGTCTCCATTGAAAATACTAAGAAGTACCAATTAACTTATGATGCTCTTGGCCTAGATCAACAAATTATTCCATTATTTTTAGCCAACTTTGTTTATCTCCTTGAAAGGTGATACTTGCCATAGATATTATCAAAATTTACCTGAATACTTTTCTCGTAACGCCTTTGGTCATCTTCTCGAAGGAATTTTCCCACAACTTTATGTGCAACCGTTTATTAATTCTCTTCTATGGTTAAAATTATGCATCAAGCTTAAAAGAGTTTAATCTATTTTGGGTATATATGCGAGTTGGCGAAAATCTGTCTTGGCATCATACATTCCCACAATCAATTCAAACTTGTTAGAACAAAATAACAAAAAATAAAAAACAAAAAAGAAAAGGGTCCTGGATGAGCAATTTGCTTTTTAGTGAATCCCCCATTTTCAAAAGCACCTAGTCCAGCTTATTATTGTTGAAAGCTTTTGCAAGTGAAGTCTATTAAATCAGAAAAATTTGAAATTTTAGTAGCCAAAGACTTTGGCCAACATCAAGATGGACAGGTCTTTGGGTGTAGGATTTTTCTCCCTTGCCTGGAGGATTCCAAAATAGACTTTGGGTTGCCTAATTGAAAGCAAGCTGGTGGAATTGATAGGTGTCTAATGACTCTAATCTTATCAAGATGTTTTGTAGGAAATTTGTAGCAAACCAATACGTGAATTATGGATAACAAGGATAGGTAATCTTGTCCATATCCAGCCCCTCCGCCATAAGTCCTTTCCTTTCGTCCTTATGATGGATATATGTGTGGAGCCTAATTTATTGTGTGGCTTTATCTCAGCGGTCATAGAAAATGGAATTAAAGAATACCATTTTTTTTTATACAAATAATACAATAGTTGACAGATTGACTTAGGCTTGTGTAAACAAATATGATTATTTCTCTCATTGTGATAGCATTAAGTAAACCCAAGTATTAGTCAATAAATAAAATAATATTTTTTTATCAAAAAAAAAAGAAAAAAAGAAATGCCACGTTTACAATATTTTTCACAATAAATCTTAAGTATCAGGTTGCTACTAGTTGTTTTTACTAGGCGAAAAAGTAATTTTAGTGGTAGGTTCAAATTAGAACTACTAACAACTTAACATGTAAGATTTGTTGAGAATGTAGCACTTCTAAAAAATATAAGAGCAATACATCAAAAAATTTCACAACATTTTTCAATAGTTGAGTTGGTAAACTTTTACTAGTTCTTATTTAGGTTTACCACTAACATCATATTTTTACTTACCACTATCAATTTGCCATATTAACTGGTGTGGAAAGTTTTGTCAAATTTTTTGTATTTGTAGACTTTCTAAAAAAAAAAACCTTTACATGATTAATTAGTAATTTTGCTTCTAAAACGAGAGAATAGAATTTAAATAATAGTTATTTAAAAAAAAAATCATATTCAAATATATAAAGTACTTCAATTAATTCAGTAACAAGGATGCATTACTTTAACCATCAATGCACAAAGTTCATAAGATGTTCCGAATACTTGTGTCACATTCTCATATGCTACTTATGAGAATTTAGGAAGAGAATTATGAATTTTATCTCTCACTGCTGATGATGCGTGGATCTTCTTTAGGTAATTAAGCAATAGATGAGAACTAAGAATTGGGTTGCTCATATGTGTATTTAGAATTGTTGGGTATATTGAAATTCAATGTTGGGGTGTAAAGGATTTGGCATATAGATAAGAGAAAGAGAATGAGTATGTTTTGGAATTTCGTTGATTTGGTAGATTTAATTTAATGCTATGAATCATTTTAAATTTTTGCAAAACTTGTGATAATAGTCCAAGAAACTCAATTCAATAGATGAAGATAATGATTTGGGGGGAGTTGAAGTATGAAAACAAAAATTCATGAAATTCACTAAACAGTTAAAATTTCACTAATCCTTATCAGATTTTTGTTTTGTTTTTGAAAGGTTAAAAAAATGGGCTTCTTGTTAGATTTATTGTTGTCATTTGGGCGATTTTGGCCCATTAGCATTGATTTTTAAAATATTTAGGCCCGAAACACTTTTTGAGAAATATATAGCAATATACCACTTTTTTAGGTACTCAAAAATGCCAAGCTTGAAGTACCATGTTTTTTAATCCACTATCGCCCCATATTCAAGGAACCCTATAGTGGCGTTTTTAAGCCCTATAGTGACGTTTTCGGCCAAAAACGCCACTATAGGGCCCCTTGAACTTGTTATGGGACTTATAAAAAAAATTTGCAGGAAAACGCCGCTATAGGGCCCGAAAACGTCACTATAGGGCTTAAAAACGCCACTATAGGTCCCTTGAACCTGTTATGGGGACTTTTAAAAAAAATTTTGCAGGAAAACGCCGCTATAGGGCCCGAAAACGTCACTATAGGGGCCCCTTCATGGTAGGATGCTTAAAAACGCCGCTATAGGGCCCGAAAATGTCACTATAGGGCTTGAAAACGCCACTATAGGGCTCCTTGAATATTGGGCGATAGTGGATTAAAAAAACATGGTACTCGAGCTTGGCAATCAAAGCTCTTAGTACCTAAAAAAAAGTGGTATATTGCTATATATTTCCCAAACAATGTTTCGGGCCTAAATATTTTAAAAATCAATGCTAATGGGCCAAAATCGCCGGTCATTTGGGCTAGTTTTGTTCTTGTTTGGGCCATTTTTGTTCTTGTTTGAGTTACCTTTTGTTCTTATTTGGGCTATTTCAATTTTTAAGGTTTAAGGGGCTGAAAATTATATTTGAAGGGGCTAAGTTTTATTTTACTTAACAAATTTTAAGGAACAGTTATTCTTGGTTGTTATTGTTAGGCAAAAAAGTAATCTCAACGGTAGGTTCAAATTTGAACCAATAACAACTAACACCCTATGATTTATTGTGAAAATGTCGTAGACGTAGTACTTATCACATGATAGGAGAAAAGGTGTTATTGTCGGAAATGACCAGGATGGAGATGATTCTGTGATTACTGCCCATGCAAGCTTTTTTCTTTTTTTTTTATATATATATAACTTATGTATGCATATATATAACTTTCGCTTTTCCCCACGGTTTAGTTACATCATAAAAGGTGTTCTTTTATGTATGCATATTTGTGCGTGACTTGCATTTTTTTTCCAGAAATTAATGGCAGAGTTTTGTTTAATTACTGCAAAACCTCAATGCTTGGGTTTCTTCAGCTTTTAATTTTTTTTACAAGTAAGAAAAATATTAAAAGAAGACTACTACTTCATTAAAGAAATGAATTAGCCAGAAAAAATTTGTACAAGCGACAGAAAAGAAAAACAAAAAAATTATGTACAAGAAGAAAGAGAATATCAAGATTCCTTGGAATATCTAGATTTTGATATTGATTTTTTATTTTTTTGGCTTTTATAAAAAAAAATAGTGAATTCTTTGGAAAAAAAGGGGCAAACCTCTGGTACACAGGGGGTATACATATTCAACCAATCAAACAAGGACCTAAGAAATTGGATTTTTTATTGAAGCAATTAAGCCTCTATATTATCGAACATCCTAGAATTACACTCATCCAAGAACACCACACCAAACATATTAGGATAGAATTCCATACAACAGAACTATGATGAACCTTAAAGCTCCATCTCCATCAAGCTAACAAATCATTCAGTGAGTTTAGCATGAATCAAGAGACTCCAAATAAAGCAGAAACGAGAGACCAAAGCTCCCTAGAAATAGTGCAATGCAGAAAGAGTTGATTGATTGACTCCCCAGCCCCTTTGCACACAGCACTAATTAGCAATGATATTCTTGCACTTGCGAAGAATTTTTCCATGAGCCACAGTCCAAGCAAAAAAAACCTACCTCCTAAGGAACCTTGGTCCTCAAAATTGCATGCCATGAAAATCTGTTCTTGTTTCCTGTTCAATATCAAAAATTTGTCTTAAATGAATAAAGGAAATAGTTTCTGTGATTGGTTTTTAGATTTCAAAATAAACAATAATGTCTTGGCCTGTTCTCAGACATCTGGTCTGTCTTTCTCTGTAGCATATGGATGTTATATACCGTGCTTTATAAGTCTGGCATCAAGTAATCATGTATTCCACTGATCAAAATTTTTTAAAAAAATGTAATAATGTAATTCCAGTTACTTTCCGGCTATCTTTTTGCTAAAAGTTCTGCACTAACTTCGTTCGTGACATTTTTATGAATTCCTACGAGTCAACTACATAAATTTTTTCTGCTGCTATGTTTCTAATTCCTATCTTACATCCTATTAACTGTAATCAGTGTTTAATTTTTGCATGGAATGGTAGCATCTGATCAGTCCACAAAACCTATTATTTCCTACTAACATCCATATTGATGACTAAAGCTGATGATTTGATTTTAGAGCAATGAGAACTTTGCTAATATGCTGATTTATTTGAGGAATTTCCAAATTCAAAACATTGGATTGTTATGCTAGCAAAAAACTAGTGCAAATCAGTCTGCCATCATGCCAAATTGTCAATGTTTATTACGCTGTAGAATTCTTTGGTTTCAGTAGTCATATGTTTCTCAGAACTCCTTATCAAAAAATAAAAAATGTTTCTCAGAAGTCATTTTGTTGTCTTCCCAGGTCCCTCTGAACATCATGTTTGGGTACTCAACGTCTCTTCGTTCAATGACACAGATAAAGCAGAACACTGTATTGTAAATGAAAATTTTTGCTTTACTTGTTTCCCAGTTGAATTGTCTAGAATTGTCTTGTTAACCTCTTTGTCCCTATCCGTGCAGGGAAAGGGTGAATTTACAATGGAATACAAAGAGCATTCAGCTGTTTCTAATGACGTTCAAACGCAATTAGTTAATACTTACAAGGGCACAAAACCAGCTGAGTAGTTGGGAATTTCAATTGAAGCATTTGCCCTTATATTAATTGATAGGCTAAATTTGTCTTGTTATAGTGATTTTCTAATTTTTTTTAATCAACTTTACAAGGTTATTGTGATAAATTTGATCCTGTGGAGATCAATAAATTTTGAAAAGCAGAAATAAATTTAGGTGCCCATTTTTTGTTTGATCCTGTGTAACACACTAAAAATACTACTGAACTTTCTAGTCAGACGAGCATGTATCATAATTCTTGACAGTGTATTGTTTCATAATCTAATATTTATCTTCATAGAGAGCAATACAATGTTTGTCCTGACTTTCTTGATGTTTTTTCCTTCAATTTTACACATTAATCACCACAGATCTAGGCCTTTGCCATACATGTATTTTCACATACATGAAAAGCTATAAATTCTGATTGTATTGGAATTCTACTTACAGGATAGCATATATATTTTATAGTGAAGCTGCTTCTGTTTGTCAATTTGTTTTGAGAATCATGCTGATTTGGGGATTTTTTTTTTTTTGGTTTGTACTACTTTGGACTATTCCGAAGTGTGTGGGTTATTTGAGGTGTGCGCTAAGAAAAGATACCAATATTTGAGTTGTATTTTCTCCATGGAAGTGATGCTTGCATGGTCAAATGACCCAATTTATATTTCCTTTTCTCTTTCAAAATTGTGCGTTTTCTTCAGCATTTATGTGCATATTGGAGCCTTATTGCCCAAGGTCCTAAACAACACTCTTTTGTAGTGCTTCATAGCTGCCATTATTTTTATAAAAATTCTTACAAATGACTGTACATAATAATATCCGTGAAGAGGTAAAGTATTCGGTCATGTAATAGTGGCAGATGACTATACGAGTAAAATTGGATTAAATTCCTAATGCTTATAGGAGTGTGCATCTAACCACCGAGCCGATTCAACTCAACCCAACACCTAAGATTTGTTTTTGTTTTCATGGGTTGATAAGTTGGGTTGGGTTCCGCCCGTTTGAGTTAATAACTTTTTCAACTCATCTAAACCTAACCCAATAAATTAGTATTAAACGCCCCCGCACCCCCAAAAAAAAAAAAGTTCAATAAAATTAACCCAATTAGTGGCTAAAATTATTAAACCCAATAAATTATTAGTATAATTCATATAATATACCTAATTATATTTTGATTTATTTAGTTTGATTTATTTTGGTATTTTGAGAATTAGTTTTGATATATTTGGAATATAATTTAGGTCTATTATGTGAATTATAATAATTTATTGGGAAAAAAATTCTTAAATAGTTTTAATAAAAGTTCAAATTTTTTATAAGACATGAAACATGTAAGCATATGTGTACAACCCCACTAATCCAACCTAACTCATGTAGGTTTGGTTTGGGTTGGTTTCTACATGTCCAATGAGTTGGGTTGGGTTGAGAATTTATCAACCCGATGTTGGGTTAAAAAAACTCTCCAACTTGACCCATACACACTCTTGTTATAACTTATCCAATCAAGGAATCCTTTTGGATCAACTTCTTTTCTATTTGTAAGGCCAACATGGGCATGATTTGAGCACAACTTGAAAGTAAAGAAACGAGACACCAATCTATTAACTGGAGGAAGGTTAATAGTTATCTTTTTGAGTAACTTAGGGAAGAAACCACCCAAGCAGCATAAAAATTTAATTATTGAAAAAGAAAAATGTTACCAAATGTTCTCTGTTCTCTGATTTAAGAAGCTAAATTTTTTAGTAACAAGTAGCTCTGCACTATACAATACTTTTGGTCATTCGGTTTCTGATATTACTTCCCCACCAAACTCGACATTTTCCTTAGACGTTTTCCAAGGAAATATGTAAAATTTCATAGCGGATTCTTTGATGATTCATGGACATGCATATGAAATATGTGGGGGTAAGAATTCTGTCTAATGTACTGGAGCACTGGATGGGATAACTCTTAACAAAAAGAATGGCATTTTTATATAGCAAAAGAGAGATGCAAGAATACAAGAACTAAGGAATTTGGTACACAGGTGTCCTTGGTGTCATGATGGACAATACATATAAAAGAAATTAGATACATGAATTATTACATCAGGTGTCCCAACAGAGTAATTTTTATTTTTTGTTCATGTGACATGAACTCTATGGAAATGAATTAATAAAATTCTTAGGAAAGAAACTGATTTTTTTTTTTTTTTTGTTCTTTGATTGGCTGAACTCAGGCTTCAAGTCCTGGCAGCTAAGAGGGCCATGCCACTTGAGTTTCAATCTGAATAATAAAGAAAGATAAGCAAAACAAATTCAATTTGTGTTACACATTTACAAATTGAAATCCCATATTTCTTGTGTCTTTTATTATATTAAAAAACTAAATACTACTTTAGCCACTGACTTTGGCGCTAACCAAACAGCAAGACTGATTTTTTTTTTTTTTTTTTTTTTAAATTTCCCCATCCCTAGTAATCCACTATTACTTCAAGAAATGTTCAACACTGCGGAACTCAATCTAGTCCCTGTTCAATGAGGTACATTCTTCTGTCACAAAAAAGATCCATGACAACAAACCCAAAATTACCAGTCTTAAAGCTAGAAACATACTCTGCTTAGAGTTTCTTGTGTAATTGTGATGTTCTTTGTAGGCCACATCCACTAGTCCAAACAAAATCTACAACTTTATTTATTTCTTTATTTCTTTTACTTTTCTTTCATTCCAAGGTCAACAATAAGCTACAAAATAATGGGCTAGTTCTCCCCTTTGTATTGATAATTGCCAATGATGAAAGGCTACAATCCAGGCAGATTCATCCAAAATACCTTTGGCTTCTTCCATTACTTAAGTAAAACTGTTGCAATTTGATTAACTACGTGAATGCTTCCTGCAGTTCTGTGGGTAGCTTCAGATCAGGCTCAGATTTGTTGAGTGGTGAAAAATAGTGCTCTACCATGTCTTTGGACACTTGTTCCAAGCTCGGAGGATTCCACTGCAAATAAAACATGACAATTCAACAATTTAAATGTAATCAATGGACAATTATCTACTAATAATAAAAGTAGATTAGCAATATTGCCATTGACAAATCTGATTATCAATGATAGAACCCCAGTCTTCCACAGTACCTTCTCCTCTTACAACAACTTGCTTTGTTTTTTTTTTTTTTTTTAAAAAGAATTTTAGATTGGATTCTTAAATGCAATATTTGCAATATTGCTACCCCACTTGTCCAAAAGGCTGATAACATAAGTTGATGATACCTTTGGTGCCAGGTCCTTGTCTAACATTCGTGCCCGAACACCCTTTAGAAAAAGTACAGAAAAAAAAGTAATTAACTAGGATCATGAGGGTTTGTTTTATTAAGAAGATAATCAGGAGAATGTATACCTCACAAAAGTCTCTGGAAACCTGATTAGATATCCCTAGCAGTGACATTCAGTACTCACGTATCAAGCACTGATCAAGGGTCTGAAATCTACCTTCTCGTATCTGAGCCAGTATGGTGGTTAGGTCGTAATGCAATAGTTTCTTAAAGGGGAGGAGGAGGGGACAAGGGAAAAAAGGCCCAGTTTTGAGTATCAAGGACTCACAGATTTCAAAGAAACCTTCAAGCCTAATGGTGAAGCTTCCTTAAGTCTCCTTAGGGTGGAAATGCACCATGCATCATTTGTTTTACTTGTCTCACTCTCCTGAGAGAATTGTTTAATTTAAAAACGCAATCACACCTCACAAGGTTCATCCAGAAAAGTATAGGGAGTAACAATTTAGAGAAATACCCACATATTTTGTTTCATTTTATAACCATAAAGTTGGCAATACTAGTTTGCAACAATCACAACTCATACAGCCTAACCTTCAAGTTAGTACTTAGAGACTAAACACACACTATATATAGATATGGTCCAAAAAGTCAAAAGGAAGAAGTAACCAATTCAAGACACACTTCCATTATTTGTATTTTTTGCTTTTTCTTTTTCTTTTTTACACATGCTTTGGGTTGGTCTTGAACCCATGACCTTAGCCTCCATCCCATTCTTAAGTTAAGAAGTGTCATTTGAGCTAGGGCTCATTAGCAATTCCATTAACTGTATATAAAATGTATCCCTACAAAATTGCTTTCCAGTCAACTGTGAGGTAGCTAAAGACATTCATCATAATGCTGTTAAGTTGTATTTTTAAATTCAATAAAATGATTTTGGCTATATGGCTGCTTCAATCATTCTAGCCACTTGTAAAGATCAAGATGACAGGAAGCATCTACTGGGTACTCAGATCGACTAATTGAAAAGTGTCTCCTTGATGAGGCAAAAAGTTTTAAAAATGATACAGTTCTCCAAGTAAGAGTTGGTATAGATATTATTTCATTTAATTTTCCTTTTCTCCAGAAATATGGTTTCTCATGCCTAAGATTTTCTGTTATTTTCTTTCGTACCATCAATTTTAAAAATAACAGAAAGAGATTTGAGTATGAAATCAGACATACTGAACATTTTGTTCCATACAAAGTATCATGGAAATCTGTTATATTGTAATGGGATAATACTTAATAGTTCTAAAACAAAAAGAAATATGCAAATCAACATGTTCTTACCAAGGCATTGATAATTTCTTCAACTGTGTCATGGCTGAAACATTTATCAAGTATTTCAATCCTAGACAAAATTGCATAATAAATAGATCAGCATTTTATATCTGCTACATAAATACTCACACACCTGAGGGGATAATAGACATACCTGTGAAGTACACTTATATTATCTAGATAGACAAGGTCACTATATTTTTCTAAAGAAGTTTCAATGACAGAAGGATCATCAGTATCCAATTTCCCAAGTTGTTCTTCAATTAATGCAAGCTTCTGTGGACAAAAGGAGGCAATACAGTGTTATATAAACAGGAAAGATGATTAAAACAATGAAAGGGTCCAACAATCTTAACTGAGCTATGCGCATAATGTGTAGCAAGCCCACAAGAAATCATTTCTGCTCCATTAAGTTTTTCTCCTGTGAGACCCAAGTACTCCCCTGCAAAAAAGAAAAGATACAAACTATATAAGAATTTAATTGAGAAGCAAATACAGGTACCATCGATGATTCATCCTACTAATGGGTTTCTCATTTATCGAGTCCTAATTACATTGTCAACATTGCTTAATATGTAGAAAGGGTCAAGTTAACCCCACAAGTTGCTCGGAAAACAACATTGAATAAAGTCACCCAGCTATCCAAAGTAAACTTTAGCATTAGAATATTTGTCATTGCAACATCTACTTTCAGTATAATGGTCACATAGGAAGTGACATCTTATGGTGCAATGAAACCAAATGCAGCTCCCCATATGTCAACTACCAACAGCCATAACAGTGCCTCAACACAAATTTTAGACTACAGAACTTTTAAAGCAATTTGCTAGAGCTTGTTATCCAACATCCACACAACAAATTCATGACAAGAGTCCTAATGCAATTTGTATAAAGAACATTGCTAAAACAACTGCCATTGTGTACTTCTAGAGATGAGGAGCATACTTCAAAATAAAAATATTTTGCAGAGGCACTTCATTTCCACATTCACTCCATTCCTAAGAAAAAACTGAGTGATTTGATTTTAATTTTAGAGGCCTTTTAAAAAATTTCATGTTCATATATCCCTTAAATTTCTTCCAATGCAACATTACAAGAAAATCTTAAAAGATTGAGGTAAATTCATATTAGGGCAGAATGTTCATCGCAAAAACAATGCTTTACATGATGTTTTTATCACACTTATGCAAGAACCAGAAATAGTCCAAATCAACAAAACCATGTACAAGAAATTCAGTGAAAATTTTTTCTACACATGAAAAACTACAATGCACTACAGGCATACCCAGGTGACCAGGTAGATGTGAGAGGAAAAACGATGTGCCAAAGATCAAGGTGGAAACCAATTAGAGTTTCAGAAGTAGAAAAAACTTGTGAATTGTGAGAATAAATTATTTTTGAACCTTTACGAGCAAATGATGTATAGCAAATAAGGAATCAGAAACAAATAAGAAATTCGACACTATTTTTCCAATCACATAAATATGCAAAAAGAATCAAACATATAGTTTCATTCCTAGATTACATGGATTGGATAGGTGTGTGTAATGTGTACAAGTGCTAAGTCCCATATCGAGTGTTTACTAGGTTGACCTGGGCTATATATCGAGCTTTTGGGGTATAGCATAGATTTGGCTAGCACTTACTTGAGTCAATACAAATAGTGTTAGAGTCAACGTAGGACTTTACAATAACATAAGGAATTGAGTGGAAAGATTGTGATACTCAAATTATGTGGATTGGTTAGGTATGTGTTGTGCGGATGTGTGTTAAGCCATACATCGGGTGTTACCAAAATTGGGCTATATCGGAGATCACAAGCAACCCCAATTGTAACTTGACTAATCCTTTTAGGGTATAACATAGATGTGGTTAGTGCTTCCTTGGGTCATGACAATATGTGTATGCTAATGAAAGTAGAAGGTCATACTCCTCAATTATCTAATAAAATTGAGCATTCATGAATTCAGTTATAAGTCAACAAACCAAATCAACCTAATGCACGACAAATTTAAGTTACAAAAATAAACTTCCTGTAACGATATTAAATAATTAGTCTAATCTAGAGGGTGCAAAATAATTAAAAATTTTCTTCCACAAAAGAAAGTAAGGAAACAAATTTGAAACAATCATCAAAACCCAACAACTAGATAAGAGAAGAAAAGTTTCTTTTAAAAAAATAAAGATAAGAGAAGAAAAGGACGAAAGTACATGCGAAGTTGCTACATACAGTTTTGTCAATTGCAACCCTAAACATCCTAAGGATTGAAACTCCAGCCCCACCACCCATAGTAATTCCATTCAAAAGAGCCACCTGCATGGAGATTATTATTACACTACCATGAATATACTTTGGTTCGACTAATGTAGTTCTAATAAACAGAAAGTTAATGTCCAACATTCTACCATAGGGACTTGGGGCTAATAAAAATCATCCCCACATGAAAAGGAAAAAAAAATAATAATAAAAAGAAACAGATCTGAGACTTTTGAGTAGATACCGTAGTTCCCTAAACCAGAACTCAGTGACTTCTTTAACATAAGTACAGTAGGGGAAACAACTTCAAAACTTTTCGGAAAAATTTAGGAAATCCAAGTATGCTAGTAGAAGGAAGGATAAAATAAAAATAAGTGTAAAGAAAATTGTTCGATGCTAGAATAGGAGCCAAAGATCAATATACTAAAAAAACCAAGAATCTTTTGATAATTTCATAGTTGAGGGAGGGGTAAATTGAACCTTGGACATCTTAGTTGGAAACACTAGGAGGTGCAAGTTGAGCTACAAGACTCTTAGGCATAACAAAACCAAGTATCTCAAAGAAAAATCCCCATAAATGACCATATCAAAGCTATATTGATGGTAATATAGCACTCCAAACATAAGAGTCCCCAATTTATTAACCACTATGCTTAAAAAAGAGAGAAAGAAAAGTAAAACTTACATGTGGATTCAAATATGTACCTAAAATGTATATGTAAGTATATAACGTTCTAAAATTCCTTACAATCCTCCATTTTCCCTGCATAGAGTTAACCAATGGTTAAAGGATGATTCTAATGAAGAAACAAGCACCAACTCCATAACAAAGATTAGCAACTTAAAGATTTGTGAAGTACTTTAGTATAAAGTTTCCTTTAGCTTTATCAATAACTGACCATCACAAAACTTTCTGTATGCACCTCCATACTTTATTGATCCCACTCTTATACAGTAAACACTAGGAATATTTTCAAACTCTCAATTCTTGTGGAAAGATCAATCCAAGGAGTGTAAAGAAACAAATTTTGAGATCCATGTATCTATGGGTCATTTAATACTAGTATTGTCACCTCATTTCTAATTTTTGATTTAATAAAGCTATATTTACTAATACCCTATCTTACTCTTGCTTATCCTTTTTTTTTTTTTTAATTAGATAGATGGGGAAGGGAGATTTGAACCCTCAATTTCTCTGCTGAAAATGCCAAGAAGTGCCAACCAATTAAATTACAAGGCTCTTGGCTATCTTACTCTTGCTTATCCTAAGCTTAAGACTTCCTCCACTTCCTCCCAAACAAAGCGACAATCAAATTTGACATCTTTTGTTTGGACATAGAAGATCCCATTACTACTAAATATTCGCTATAGTTCCAGCTTAGGTTTACTGCTAAGTGCTAACAACAACATTCCACAATCCCATCTCATCTCCCTCTAATTAAGGCTAGCTAGCCTAGCTTTCTCTAAATCATATACGATGAAGAAAAATAATCTATTCACAATAATAATTAACTTTTAAGTAAAATATTTTTTCCAGATAAATCTTAAAAGTAGAAGTAAGATGCGTCTATTACCTGCGTTTATCATATGATAAAGTGACACAATATCTCCGCCAACACAAAATGCCCCGCCACTACCCTTCAGAAAATGCAAAACAATGTTCAAGTTTTTAACAAGTTCTTGAGAAAAAAGTAACCCCAACTAAACTTTATCTTTCCCACTAGAAATATTACATGTAAATGAATCCAATATCTCGATAACAAAGATAGATGTTTTTTTACCTTCATTGCCACAAAACCAATATCTGGATTATTTTCCCAAGATGTATACAACTTTTGCAATCTAGCCCCCTAGAAACCAAAGACAACTCATTAAAAGACAGATAAATGTTTCTAGTTGGTAATACAAAACAACTCAAACCCATATAACAAACTCAATCATATAAATTGAGACACTAGGAAGTAAAACAGTAAATCTACTCATACTATGAATTTCCCAACTTTTTCAACTGCTGTTGAGTTTGCAAGTTGTGATTGGTGTGTACACAATAAAATAATAAGGAAAATGTTAGAGATACAAAGTATTTTACAATATTCTTTACAAACTGCCGACCTGGTGAATGGTTATTGGTAAGTGAAAAAATGATATTAGTGGTGGGTTCAGATGAGAACCACAAAGAAATGGTCATATCAACAATTTGTAAAAATGTTGTAAATAGTTTGTGTTTGTAACATTAATAAGTAGGTAATAGTTGTCAATTAAACACCATAAAAATAATAACCCAAGTAATGTTTTCAATTGAACCAAATGGAGGGTATATAACAACACAGATACAAGATATTACACAATTGGAGTAAACCCAATTAAACATAATGATTCTCAACCAAACACCATAAAAACAAAGACCCAGAAAACAAATCTTTAACTGAACCAATCTTACAAATTGGGTACCAACCCAATAGCCAAAAACACAAACACACAGAGTATCTAGTAAAAAACACACCATTGCAGTACTAAGACAATTGAGCATAGAAAGCCTGTTCAAAATTGCTGTTCTAGACCAAGCTTCGCCCTCAACCAATACCTGCAGAGAGAGCCACAGAGAGAGAGAGTTAGTGTGTGGGGGGTTAAAGAAAGAGAATAGACAAAAGGGTATTCTTGAAAGTTGAAACTGACTTGGTTGTCAAGTTCATCGGTAATAGCAGTGTCCGGAAGAGAACAGAGAGTTCTTGACTATAGAATAACTAAATAAATATAAAAACCTAATTAACTATTGTGGATGCCTATTCTTGGACTTTGCCTGTAACGTTAAGCTTCCAAAGGAATTTGCCTTTTAATTGAAAGCAATTCCAGGGCTACTCTGTTCATGTCCATTCTGTCTATAGGAGATTATCTTGAACATGCAAGTCCAACCCGAAAGATCGATATCAAGCATTCAGTCTGTCCACTTGTCCAATCATTCCAACTTGAAACCATGTTATCATTTTCTCCAACTTTGTTGAAAATTGAATGGTCCATAATCTCCATCACTCGTCCCGGCAATGCCAACTTAACAAAGTTGTGAAGGTTCAGGTCATCTTTGAATAGTTTATCGGTGGGTCTTCTTCCGATTAACATCTCCAATAAGAGGATCCCAAAGCTGTACACATCCCCATTAGTTGAAAGTTGACTACCCATTCCATACTCTGCAAAAATTTAGAGCACTTTCATACACTAAGAACAATTCTTACTCAATGCTATTAAACTAGTGATTTGGTGAAGTCTGTATATAAATATTCTGTGCGGGGCATCCCCTGTTTTGATTATTGATGCATTCATTATACATTAATACTTTTACAATTGAGTGAAATCATGATACATTACCTGGAGCAAAGATATCCAACAGTTCCTTTAATCCTGCTTGAGCTTAATTGATTAAGAAAAGCTTCCTTCCCAAATTTCGAACGGAGTCTAGCCAAACCAAAATCACTTATATGAGCAATCATATCATCATCAAGAAGAATATTGCTTGGCTTTAGATCACAATGAATAATAGGGGTTTGGCGGTGATGATGAAGACAAAGCAAAGCCGAAGCCACGTCTATAGCAATGTTGATTCTTTGAAGAAGATTTAAACTTCTCAATTGCTTGAGCCCATCTTCAGGATGTAACTGCATCTCCAAGCTTCCATTTGGCATGAACTCATATACTAAAGCTTTAAAATCATTGCCCTTAAAATCAATACTCGAACAAGCAAATCGAGAATCTTAACGAGGTTTCGATGCTTGGACGTTCCTCAAGGCTTCACATTCGGCAATGAAACTCTTGGAAGCTCCTTGCTTTTGAAGATTGAGTACCTTGACCGCAACATGTGTTTCATCTGGACCAAGTTTTCCTTTATAGACACTACCAAAATTACCTGAACCAATCAAATTCTCCAAAGAGAATCCATCGGTTGCATCGAGTAATTCGTTATAAGAGATCTTTTGGTAGGAGGGTCCAAAGGTGGAAATGGAAAGGCTTTTTTTCTTTGACTTTTTCAACCAGGAAAGAGCCATCAAAGAAAAAAATGTCAAGTAGATAGCAGTTGCAATGCTTATTGCCAGTATCAATTTAAAAGCAAAATGCTTTTTGTGTTTCTTGGGGCATGCAGGCAAATGCAGCTCTTGGATCCCCCCACAAAGACCAATGTTGCCTTTGACTTCAACTGCACTAGCATTTCCGAAGACCCCTTCTACAGGTACATCTCCCTCAAGATTGTTGAAAGACACGTTTAAAGTTTGCAACATGGGAAAATTAGCCATATAGCTTGTGATTTGGCCGGACAAGTTGTTGTGGGAAAGATCAAGATATTGAATACCTTTTAACTTACTTAGGTCGGGAATGGTTCCTTCAAAGGAGTTGCCTTGCATATAAAGTTTTTCTGAGGCCAAACAGTCCCCTAGCTGGGCTGGAATCTCTTTGGAAAATTTGTTGTATGAAACGTCTAGTGTAACAAGAAGTTTCAGGTTTCCAAAATCTGGTGGTAAAAAACCGGTCAAGGAGTTATGAGACGCATTAATTCGGACTAGAGGAAGGCCAAAAAGTTGCCCGGGTATGATGCCATTTAATTTATTATGGCCAAGGCTTAGAACTTGCAGGTGGCTACACCTTCCAAGACTAGTGGGTATGCTCCCTTCTAAGCTGTTATTGTACAAGGAGAGAATTAGTAATTGAGTCATGTTGCCAACGGAAGACGGGATCACCCCAGTCAATTTGTTTTTATACAAGTACAAAGCGTTCAAGTTTGTGAGCTTTCCAATTGAAGACGGAATATTCCCTGTTAACAAGTTAGATCCCAGGGAAAGTTTAGTTAGGCTAACAAGATTTGATATTCGTGTAGGTATGCTCCCACCAATAGAATTGCCACCTAGCCCGAGCCATAATAATTGGATTGAGAGGTTTGTTATGGAGTTAGGCAGCTCACCTCCAAGCTGGTTTTCGGCGACATTCAGATAGTTTAACTGGCTGCAATTGTTCAAAGAACTCAGAAAACTCAAATCATCAACTGAGTTATTTCCAAGAAGATTATGAGAAGCACCGAACCATTGAAGATTTTGTAGATTACCAAAACTCATAGGTATGGTTCCTGTAAATTGATTTTCTAAGATATCAAGCTCTTGAATGTCTGACACATTGGACAATGAAACTGGAATTGTTCCTGTAAATTGGTTTCCTCCTATATCAAGTATCTGCAGATTTTGAAGAGCAATGCCCAAGTCGGGGTTGAGGTTACCAGTGAAGTTGTTATCAGTCAAGCCAATAACTGTGAGCAATGATAAATTGTATAGGGAAGGTGGAAACACACCAGAAAGATGATTTTCTGCTACACTAAAAAATGTCAAGCTTTTCATTTGGGCCACTGTATTTGGAATTTCTCCCTCCAAATTGTTATATCCAAACCAAAGTTTTTGGAGAGAGGACAAGTTCCCCAGAGAAGGTGGGAACCTTCCACTTAGATGATTGTTGCGAAGAATTAATATCTGAAGTTTTGACAAAAAGCCAAGTTCTGAAGGGATTCCTTGTACTAAATTGTTGTACTGGAGATCAAGATACTGTAGGTTGGAACAGTGAGAAAGATTGACTGGAATTTCCCCTCCCAATATTGGATTATGACTCAGGTTCAAATTTCGAAGCCTGGTCAAGTAACCAACTTCTGAGGGAATTCCACCATGGAAAGAGTTACTTGCAAGGTTGAGGGATCGAAGGAAAGAAAGATTTGCAATGTGGGGTGATATGGTGCCTACCAACTTATTGTTTTTTAGGTCCAAACCGATGACTCTTCGGTGTTTGTTGCCACAAGTGACCCCAATCCAGCGGCAGAAATGGAAAGAGTCATTCCAAGAAGCCAGGACATTAAGAGGGCTATCTATGTGGGACTTGAATTGGAGCAGTGCAAGTTTATCAGTTTCGTTTGAAAGTGAGGAAAATTTAGAGATGGATAAAGAGAGGAACAGAAGAAAGATGGCATGGTAGGTTAGTGAGAAGAGTGGTCGTGTATTCATAAGCAGATGATCCATCTTGTAGGAAGAATTTAGCTTCTTCAGAGAGAGATACTGACATAGGCAAGAACTGACCGGTGTATATATATATATATGTAGAGAGAAGGTGAGAGTTTGAGAGAGGTAAGGAAGGAAGGCTGAGGAAGAAGGGGAAACGGCGCAAGAGAGAATGAGATAAGACGTAGGGTTTCTAAATATTAACTCTACAATATCAAAACGACGCCGTTTGAGCCTGATATTAATTTT
This sequence comes from Quercus dentata, assembly GCA_028216015.1. Taxonomy (NCBI): domain Eukaryota; kingdom Viridiplantae; phylum Streptophyta; class Magnoliopsida; order Fagales; family Fagaceae; genus Quercus; species Quercus dentata. The sequence goes on from CP116447.1 coordinate 35,663,377, forward strand.
AATATCAGTTCCAAAACAACGTCGTTTTGGTATTAGATTAAAAAAAAAAAAATTTGTAACGTTGTCGTTTTTTAAACCCTAAATATATTTTATCCCCATCCCAATCAGTTTCGTATCTCTCTCTCTCTTCCCGTTAGTCTTCAGCCTCATCTTGGGCAGAAAAAGCTACTTGACAACCATACTCATATGACAAAATAATTAAATCATAGATAAATCCAGAATTGTCGGTAGATATGTTAGAAAGCAGGACTTGTGGACTTCGATGTGTTAGAAAGCAGGACTTGTAAGTCGTATAATAAAACAACAAGACCCCAGATAAATCCAGAATTGTCGGTAGATGAGAAAGCAGGACTTGTAAGGGCATTCTCAAAACATGTCAAAAAAAAAAAATATAACATTTAGATCTCAAAATATTACTTTATCAATTTCAATACTCCACTTTACAATATATCAGACATCAAAGATTTTATTTTTTTTACCACTTCATTAAAATATTATTTATTTAATTCTTTTTTATTTTCAATCTCACCTCCAAGCTAGTTGTAAACAAATGTTGAAAGATTGAAATCTTTAAAGAGTTCTTTTTTCTTTTTTTTTTTTTTAATCTTCACTATTATGCAGCTAATTTTTTGAATTAATATTGTTTCCCAAGTGTTTTATTTTTTTGACAAGAATGTTGTTTCCTACGTTGATGCCCTTCCATTGCTTTGTTATGCAGGTGCTAGTTGTTGCCAACCCTTCAAACACCAATGCTCTCATCTTGAAAGAATTTGCTCGTTCAATCCCAGAGAAAAACATCACGTGCCTAACACGACTTGATCATAACAAAGCATTAAGTCAAATAGCTGAGAGACTAAAGGTTTATGTTACTGGTGTCAAGAACGTAATATAATGTGTAATTTGTTTTCTGAAATTTGTTGAAGAAAATTTGTTCCCTGTAAAAATGAAACAATTTCTACAACTATTTTCCATCGCTCTATTTCCACAAATATGACATTCTATTATTTTATATTTGGGTGTGTTTGATTGATATTTTTTCAAAAGTGGTCCATATTCTTTAACCACTATTATAGTGCATTATGTTTTCCTAATTTGTTTTTTTTTGTAAAACTAAACTTTCAAAATTTCAAATATATTATACAAATTTCTTCTTCTTTTAATTAAGGAGATTATCATGATAATCAAAACTCACCACAAAATTATAAAATTATCTTAACCAAAATTAAAAATAAACTAAAGGCACTAAAGATAAACAATATAATAATTTATTACTAACACAATATGCAGGCACATTTAAATATATTACCATGCAGATTTTGTTCGAATATAAACTTAAATATTCATTTTCAAAATAACTAAATATTAATTCAAACTAAGATCAATGTAAATTATAAGAGGAAAAGAGGAGACTTAAAAAATATAACACTAAAATGTATCAACGCAAAGTAGAATTATAAATAAATAAATAAAATTTCATCAACTCGAGGGTTAAGAAACAATAAAAAATTCAGCAAAAGAAAGAAAGAAAAAATTGTGAAAGAGAGAGTATTCACCTCTTTTTTTTTTTTTTTTTTTTTTATGCTCTTAGACGGAATTGAGAAACTACAGTGAGAAAGTTGTTCGTACTTTCTCTCTATGTGGAAAATGCAGAATGTGTAGGACACCCTCGGTGGAAAATTGCATGGAGGAAAGTTCATGCAAGAGGGATCTCCGATCCAATCAATTGACATGAAGTTTTTCTCTCCTTGTGAAAAATGTAGAACGTGTAGGACACCTTGTCACCCTCAGTTGAAAATGGCATTGAGGAAAGTTTGTGGAAAAGGGATCTCTGATCAAATCAATTGACGTGAAGTTTTTCTCTCCTTGTGAAAAATGCAGAACGTGTAGGATACCTTGTCACCCTCGGTGGAAAATTGCATTGAGGAAACTTCGTGGAAGAGGGATTTCTGATCAAATCAATTGACGTGAAGTTTTTCTCTCCTTGTGGAAAATGTAGAACGTGTAGGACACCTTGTCACCCTCGGCAAAAAATTTCGGTTATTTTTTTAAGTACTCTTAAATTTTGATGGTGCAGGATGTCTACTCACTTTAATTAGTGGAAGTTCCCTTTTGATCTTTTAGAACGACTTTTCACAAAAGGGCGGTAATTTAGTCATATAAAGGAGGCTCTCTTTATTCCCCCTTTGAAAAGCCATGAGGAATCCGCGTATTGATTTATTTTTATCCCGATACTAGGGCCACTACCACTTAATAAAGATAAAGATGCTCAATCCGGGCAGTGATTAGCAGTGCCATTGGCCCATTGCCCTACACAGCCGGTTAGAATTTGTCAGATCATTCCCATGTAGCACCTAATTTATCAACTTTAACACCTTGTCACTTAATAATACATCATACATTTCATTTCCCATTTTAATATACAACCTGTTAAAATAATACTAGATTCATTACACAGCGCATGTAATGAGACTTTTTTTTAGTATCATAATTTTTCATTCATTTTAATTTGAGGTTTACACATTTTTCCATTAATATTACATATTTAGAACTATTAATACAATCAGAAGTGTCATGAGTGTAACTTCAAAAAATAAACACAAAAAGCATTGAAATCATATATGTCCATATGTAGATTTGTTCAATTTTTTTAAGCTAGTCTAACGACACTCCTAGTTATATTAGTAGTTCTAAATGCATAATATTAGTGAGAAAATGTGTAAACCTCAAATTAGAATGAATGAAAAATTGTGACACTAAACTAAAAAAAAAAAAAAAAAATCATCCATATTTTGGACACTTCAAGAAATACCAACTTGTTGAGTTCAAAGGTTGGCAATAAAAAATTTATTAACTATTTGAAAAGCTTGGGTAGAATAACACCCCCCCCCCCCCCAAATAATAATGAACATATTTGGAGTGGGGATGTTCCATGCACTTTTGTATCCAATTGAAGCCATGACCCATGACTCAAGTCATGAGTCAACAAAATCTAATTATTTATTATATATTTTATTTAATTAAAATATCAATTTTTATTTTTTCCCTTTTCACACATGACTATTATTCACTTTTTTTTATCCTAAACGTAATGAAATAATAAAAAAATTATCTTTCACGAGCTACTGACTTGTGTTTTTGCACAAGCATTTTAGCAACATGTTTAACAACATTACACGCATTTTCACATACTTTTTCACCCACACGTATTTTCAAAAAATACAAACAACGTTACTAGAACAACATTACCAAACGGCCCCCTTATTTTGCATAACTAGTTCATGATATGATGTTGGTGATTTTTTGGATTCTTTAGGCTTTATGTTATTTTCTATGAGCTTGTGTGAATGCTCTAATTGAACTCATGAATTTATTTATTTTTTCTATTAAATTGACAATGGGGTGGGGTAATTAAAACACATACCTTTTGCTATAAATAATAGAAAGTGTAATTTTTTTTCTTTGTTAAAAGATTGCTTAGAATATCTACTAAATATTAGTTGTTGCATCTACAACCTCTATGCCCAACTTTCAAGGACATTGTACTTGAAGATATACCACTTAGGCCAATATATTCCATTAGTAAATATCAATTAAGTTACAAAACTTTTATAGAATTTATTAAAGAAAAATGCTACGTACACAATATTTTCACTACAAATCTTTGATGGTTTGTTGTTACCGGTTTTAATTTAAACCTCTACTAAAATTACTTTTTTTTTATCACTAATAACAGCTAGTAATAACCTGTCTATTAGAATTTGTTATGAAAATATTATGAACATAAATTTCTTTTTATAATTTGAAAAGTTATTGGAGGGTAAAAAAACTTACCTGGATATTCAATGGTAAGAGGCATCCAACAATAATGGACAAGTTTGGTGTGGGTGCTGTGAAAGATGTTCCATTCACCTTCATATCCAATTGAAGCCATGACTCAAGACTCAAGCCATGAGTCAACAAATAGCTTCCACGAAGCTAAGGCTCCATTCCATTATTTCCATACAAACTTGAAAATAACTTTTGCATGTAGAGTCATTCCTATTTTTGTTTCTTTGTAAGAAAAATTGATCAATTTCTTATTAAATTTAATGCACCGAGTGATTATCATTCTTATTTGTTATAATTGTAATTACTATTAAATAAATCAATAAGAAAGAGAGCTTGATGAACCCAGTCACTATTCTTTTTCAGTCCTAAAAGCTATCAGCCTTACAAAATCAGCCCATCCAACTTATAAAAGTAGCCCATGAAGAATAAAATGATTTCATGTAATTCCTTTTTTTTTTTTTTTCATATTAAGAATGAAATTTGTGACACTTTACTGATTGCACCATTGATTTGCATCTTTAATAGACTAGTGTATTTCAATGTATTAAAAAATTGGTTTTATGATTTTTTTTTTCATACTTTGGTCTCCTATTCACATTAGCTCATGAAAAAATTTCTATCTATTTTAACAAAAAAAAACCTACTTTTTTTTATTTAACATATTCACTTTTTGAAAACACCTAACATCAAATTATCTACTTTACACTATTTCTTTAAAATATTAAAAAAAAAAATTGTTTCTCTTTCTTCACAAATAACAACCGCCATCCACTTTCTTCCTTCATCCTTGGCATACATAAAGACAGAATAAAAAAACTAAATACAACATGAATAATGCTAGTGTAAATTTACACGGATATTGTAGTAATAATATATTTTTACACAATTTTGCATAGTCTGATGTGAGTGAATTTTGGGCTTGGTTGGCTAAAATGTTATAAATTTTCTATTATACAAGCAATCGATGCGAGTGCTTTGAGACTCTAAATCCTAGTTCCATCCCTACATGAGAGTGACGCATGTCATCTTACTATTGTTGGTTCAACGAAGTTTTTATCCAAATTTTGTCCTATGACTAAAAATATATGTGGATGATTTTATTAATCGCCACGTAGTGAGTTGAAAGAATTGTCCTTCAAACTAATTGAAGGTAAACTTTTTTCTTTACTATTTTGGGTGTTATATGCCTTTTGGAGATAAAATATGTTTTGATGTTGTTGCATGAGACTTTATCTATTGTCTTGATATTTTTTGTATACTCGTAAAACCATTACAGACTTATGCGTTGCGTGGGAATATATAATTATTTTGTGATATATTATAATGTCTAATTTGTTCTCTAAAATTTGTTGAAGAAAATTTGTTCCCTCTAAAAATAAAACAATTTCTATAAGTATTTTCCATTGCTCTATTTATACAAATATAAAATTCCATTATTTTATATTTGGGTGTGTTTGATTGCTTTTTTAAAGGTGGTCCATATTATTTTAACTACTATTATAGTGCGTACCATTTTCCTTTTCTTTTTTTTTTTCTTTTTTTTTTTTGTAGATCTAAACTTTCTAAGTTTCAAACATATTATACTAATTTCTTCTTCTTCTCTTAAGGAGATTATCATGATAATCAAAACTCACCACAAAATTATAACATTATCTTAACAAAAATTAAAATTAAACTAAAGGAATTAAAGATAGAAAATATAATAATTTATTGCTTAAAAAATTTATAGGTACATTTAAATATATAACCATGTATATTTTATTTGAATATAAACTCCAACCTCCATTTTCAAAATAACTAAATATTAATCCAAAATAAAATCAACATAAATAATAAGAGGGAAAGAGGGGAGTTGTGACGGAGACTTAAAAAATACAATACTAAAACGTATCAACACAAAGTAGAATTATAAATAAAAAATAAATAAAATTTCATCAACTTGAGAGTTAAGTCTATAGTTAGTAAAATACAGTATGCATATATTATGATAAACATACAAATAGGTTTAATTCGGTATCTTTCAATAAAAGTGCGCTTCAAAAATTCAGCATAAAAATATGGAAACGGAAAAATAAATAATATGTGTGTCATACAGGTTTTAAATGTTTATTTTTAAAAGGTTGTGTAAAAAATACAAAAATATTTATCATATAAATACAATATATATATATATACATATATATATACTCGATTACTCACTTACAATTATTATTGGGGTGTACTAGCGAGGGGATGAAGCATGGCAATAGGTTGTGGTAGCTTTTGTGTTTAACTTTTTGTGAGTTTCACAATTTAATAAAAAGTAATGCTAAAGGCACAAACAATTTTACAATATTTTTACAAACAGTTAATGTGAGACTATGATATGATAAATTCTTACGGGTTTTCATCTGGGCCCGCCATTAATACATATTTTTACTTACTAATAATCACTTATCACACTAGTAGTTTGTAAAAAGATTTATAAAATAGTATGTGGCATTAGTATTTTTCCTAAATAAAATAAAGAATAATTTTCACAATAATTTGATAATAAAAACTAGGTGTCAAGTCATAATAGTAGATAAAAAAAAATGATATAAGTTATGAACTCTAAATGGAAATGAGTAATAATTTACTGCATAAACTTTGTTGAAAAAATATTATTTATTGTAGCACTGTTTTAAAATAATATTAAAAAGTTAAAACTGATTCGTTGTGTTTAACTTTGAGGGCATTACGTTTCATTTAAGATTATTTTAATCTTTTATATGTGTAGTTTCTCACTTTCGAATGTGTTTGAATACTGCTTATTTTGCTGAGATTGAAAAATTATTGTTAAAAATACTATAGATAAAGGTAAAAGTTAGTTAAAATAGTATAATGAGGCTCATAAATAGTGTCAAAAAATACAATAAGACCTATAAATAATAACAATAATTTTAATTTTTCATTTCAGTCTTTATTTCAGTCTTTGACAACAACAGGTTTTCGTTAATTTTGTTTAACTTATATATATTTTCGTATTTTACAGACCCTTTTTAACGTTTTCCAACCAAAGACGCTGAAGTATACTTTTACGTACAAGAAGTTTAAGTGTAAGACACGCTTATATACTAAGAAACAATAAAAAATTCAGCAAAAGAAAAAAAAAATTGTGAAAGAGTACTCAATTTTTTATTTTTTTAATTTTTTTTAAGCTCAAGGACAGAAGTCACAGAATTAAGAAGCTATAGTGATAAAGATGTTTGCACATGAATGCATGTTCTCAAAAAAGAAAAAAAGATTCCCACTTTCTCTCTTTGTGGAAATTGCAGAAAATTGCAAAACGCGAAGGACACCCTCGGCCTCGGTGGAAAATTGCAATAAGGAAAATTCCAACCATATAACATTAAGTCATGACTCATAAGTCAACTCACACTCTATAGTCATGAATCAACTGACACTTTATAGCCACTATATTATTATTATTATAAAAAAAATAAAAATGAGTCACTAACTTTTGAATAGAATATAAATATATATATATATATATATATATATATATATTTATTGTGAAAAGGAGCCACTATTAGCCATCCTTTCTTATTTCATATTGTAGTGAGCAGTATTTCTCTTTTTCCCTATCAATTCCATATTTCCAGTTTGATTTTTTCTCTCTAAGATTCAATTCTAGTACACTTGTTGTAAATCATCATTCTTTCGTCAATTTCCCAATCAAACGTACGTACTCAAAACCTTTCTGTTGGGAAATTTAGAATCCGGTTGATAGAATTAACAAATTTTAAACCCAAGTTATTAATTAAATTTATTATGAATAAACCTTGTTAAATCAAACTAACATCAATATCATGCACAACGGAAAATTAAATAAGACAAGATAAGATGACCCAGAAAAACCAATGAAACAAACTAGTTTCACAAAAAAAAACTTAGGGGGAAACCTTCCCAAAAAGCAATCCACTATAATAAAGAGAAGTTTCAGATCTAATATAAAACCTATGTCCCTAAACTCTACAATCCCCGTAGATGAACTTACAGCAGAAACCTTCTACTGCTTTAGAACTTCTGAACTCTTCAATATATGAACGCCACCTTTTTTGCACGAATCCCAATTCGTGACTAACCAATGATGCACGGCTCCCAAGATCGTGACTAACCAATGATGCACGACTCCCAGTACATAACTAACTCACTAACTTGAAGAAGATGTTGGCTGCAAAGTTCTTCTCACTTCATCAACAATGAAGATCAAGAAGTACTTGATTACAAAACTCTAAGGCGCAAAGATGCAGAAACTTCTTTCGGAGAGAATAACGCATTGGTCACTTTTTGCATGTGTTTTCCTTGTATTCTCTTATGTGATGACCTTTAAAATAAGCCTTATATATGTTTAGGGTTGTGAGAAAAGAAACCCTATAGAAATACATAAGCATGGGCCGAAAATTATATCTGAAAATTCTAATTTAGTAATTCTCGATAGATAGTATCATCAAGCAAATCAAGACCTCGATAGATAGCTATCTCATCAGAATCCGTCCAGCTTTAATGAACAACTCTTCTTCACTTGTTTCTTGGACAAATTTGCATGGCTTCAATACTAGATTTGAACTTTTGTTCTTTGAAGTATTAAACACATCCTAAATCTACCCAATTACAAGTAAAATGTGTTTTGTCAAAGAATTAGCCAATTCTAATTTGACATATGTTCCTAACATCAAATTACATATGTCCTAATAATCTCTCCCTTTGGCAATCCGTGACAAAACCACAACAAACAAATGAACATATGAAAGAAGTCATAAATCGCTCAACTCATACTCACTTGTTGTATATAATAAAATCTATCCTAACACAAACTCTTGAAAAACTTTGTAAGAAGAGGGTTCATGGCAAGAAAGACTTTGACAACCGATATTTCTGAAACACTTTAAACAAAACTCATCACGGCATTTTAGTGTGAAACAGAAATAAAAGATTGCATACAAAAAAATAAGAAGCATATGTATAAAGAGAGAAAAGAAATAACACATGGAGAGATAGGTGAAGAAGACATACATCATATATATATATATATATATATATATATATTAAAGATAAGCACAATGTATGTCAAAATGGTCACAAGATCTGTGTACAAGAAGGAGGTAAGCACTCCCCCTAACAAGATGAAACACATCTCCCCCTTACAAGGGCATGTATTTCTCCCCATAACATGTAGAATCTTAAAAAGAAACCACATTTTCTTCACGGTTTCTCCCCCTTTTTGTCATGATTGACAAATGGTACAAGAAGCTAGAAAGCTTCACTTGAGAAACATAAAGATGATTAAGGATGATCAAGGAGCACAAGGAATCCATATAAATGCATGAATGTAATGAAACAGGATGGTATGGATGACAAGATAAAAGAAAGATGCAAAACATGTAAAAAACAATGCATGCAAGAGGATCTCGACAGATCGAGCAAGTGTCGAGCAAAAGCCAACCTTGATAGATTGAATAGCTATCGAGCACTATCGAGCAGACGGAAAGTTTCTCGATGGATTGAGAACTGTCAAGAAACTATCGAGACAAAGTCCAAAAAGTTTGATGGATCGAGATTGCGTTAACTTCTATCGAGACAAGAAGAAAGAGGGGCTCAATAGATAGCAATCAGTCAAGAGATGTCGAGAAGTCACGAGATGTGCAAAAACAGTTTTTCAAAGAAGAAAAAACACAAACATGAATGCAATCAAAAAAGCCTTCTCAAAAAATCTCTTGCAAAAAGTGTATTATTTGTGATGGTTAAAAAAATGCCGTCAATAATACTAAATTATTTAAAGAGCCAAGATCGACCTTCACAAATAATCATTAAAATGTCAATTTTTGGAGGGAAATGTTCCCACCAAATTATTTCCGAGGGACAATAAAAGTCCCTTGCAAAAAGTTTATTTTTTGTGTGAGTTAAAAATATACCTACACTAATACTATATTATTTGCGAGGGCCACAATTGACCTTCACAAATAATAATTAAAATAATAATTTTCTTTGGAGATAAAAGTTATTCTAAAATTCAAAAAATATAATGATTGGTAAAATATAAAGTGATAGGAAATTTGTATTCAAAATTATGCCTATTAAAATTCATAAGATCTTGTTTTTCATCTCTAGTTTTCAATTAGGCCACCAACTTATAGTTGGTTTGCTCAAATTCTTTGAAACCTTCGAACTCAGCTTGACTTTGAACTTCATAATTCTAATTTATCCATCATTTTCTATATGTGTAATTAACCACTACAAGAACTACATGATCACTTCTTTGGAAAGTTGCATGAACTAGACTATAGTAAAAATGTTATTTGCATATCCACAACACATAGCAATCAGTGAATATTGCCAATCACTTATAGTACTAGGAAATAATATGAACAAAAAAAAAAAAAAAAAAGCTCAGTTTTAAAATCAGTGCAAGGCAATTAAGTGGTGAGAATTGGAGGCAGTAATTCAGACTTGGATCCAAGAACTTTAGCCTTTGTGTCTGGGAAGAATTCTATCCCAGGTACTTTGACCTCTCCTTTTTCTGTGATATGAATGGGATAACTGAGCAAATGGCTTGGCAAGTCATGGTCCAGTGTCTCACTAGAGTAGAGGTCCCAATACTTTCTGGCAATTTGGTTCACTCTTTGGACACATTACACACTTTCTGGATGGAGAAAGGAGTTATCTAGCATGCCTAAGTGCTCGTACCACAATGCCATCTGGAAGCCATGGATTTGTCCCCTGACTGGCTGCCTAGTGGATAGGTGGAATGTTTGATAGGCTCCCATGGCAATCTCTGTATCCCGGGCACTATCCATTGACCTCTGATTGATGTTGGCAGATCCAATGATAATGTATTCATCGTCAACTGCAAAATGCAGACATCGTCCAATCTTAGTTATTGTCTGTCATATACTCATTTAATCAACTAAATGCCTTAAAAAACTGCATGAGCTCACACAAAACAGAAGAACATTCAATTTTCATAAGAACAAATTCCAGTTTATTATGTACAGTCAGTATGTGGATGTCTTGATAAAGTTTTCAGTTGAAATTTATATGGTTTTGGGATGCCCTCTCACTCTCTTTTTCAGTTGACATTTATATGTGGTCTTGGGATGTGCTCTCACTCGCTTTATTCTGGATAAAGCTACTACAATGCTGCAAATTATATTTTATTATGGAATAATGTTATTCAAAATTCTATCCATCAAATAAGAATGACATTTTTTTGGGGGGGGGGGGGTATCTTGAATCAGTAATATGATGATTGATGTAAAATGTGTCATTTAATAGCACAACACTAACAACTAGAATGCATATTAATATGCATTGAAATTTTCACTGACATACTTCAATATGAAATCAAATGCCTTAAGGTTAGAGAATTCAAGATTTTCAAACAGAAAACACAAAGGTGGTACTTAAACTTATCAAGAAAAATTGATGAACCAATTTACCTATCATCATCTTAGCATGAACATAGATCATGAACCGCCTGGCTTCCTGAGCTCTACTATAATCTGTGTCATGTTCGGGCTTCTCTGAAAGTTCATATTCTCCACTATTCCTCATCTCTTGATTGCCAAGGCAAAAGAATGTCAAATAGTCCTTTGGGTTTGCCTCAAGCCCCTTAGTTTGGAGGGCCTGCACTATGTCTTTGTACATCATCTCCATTGTCCTATTTTGCCAATTCAATATTGCTTGCACAGATGCACTTTCTGGGATACCCTCTGGCCACAGTGGAATGACAACTTGTCATTACCTTATATTAATTATAATACTATTTTTGCTAATATTATACTTACTCTAACCTCCATGTATCCAAGAATTTTGATCAAGCTAAAATATGCATTTTAAATTGTATCCATGACTCCATTGTCCCTGCCTCCCTGGTCTAAAGTGCATGTCTAAAACAAAATAGATATATAAGCATGAAGGGGACACATTCATAAAGCCAGCAATAGTATCTCTTTCAAGCTAGGTAGTCTCTCACACATAGGAAATGCATCCTTTAACAGCTCCATCAACATACTAAACTACTTGTTGCTCCATGATGATACACACTTTATGTGCAATAACTTGACTATGAAGGACAAGCTTGAATACTTTTCACAATCTGGATACCAAGGCTGTTTAACCTTTTCCAACAATCTATAAAATTTCTTTGCAACTCCATTTGGCTCTTGTGGTTCATTTCCACTTGATTTTCTACCACGCACCACTTGTGGATAAGCATCCTTGATCATATCGGACATATCACCATATAGCATACCATCATCATCACCTTCCACTTCACTATCACCTTCCCCATGAAGGTACCAAGTAGTATAATCTCTCCTTATACCCCTAAATAAAAGATGATACTAGACCTCATCCCGAGTCCTACGATACATGTTGCTACAATCAATACACGAAAAGTTGATTTTCATATCTCTATCTATTGAATGTTTAAATGCATACTCAAGAAAGTTTTCAACTCCATTAATATACTCAGAGCACGATCTAGTAGAAAGATGCATTCAAGATTTATCAACTGTCATTTTATCTACACCATTTAAAGCATTGTATTAATCATAACTAACATTGATGGTGCAGAAAGTAAATCTTCATAAGTCAGTTTTAAACAAACAAGAGCTAAGTTTCATACCGGATTGGAACAAAAACCACACTCTTTACCGCTTCTTCAGCAAAGCTTCTGCAAACAATATCAAAGCCTGCAAATTGCAAAGAAAATCAATGGTTATGCTTCAGCCATCTTGTAAGAAGCAACACCAAACCTTTTGCATTTAAAAAAAAAAAAAAAAAAGGTACAAGTGTGAAGATTGGAACATAGTACAAGTTTGAAGTTGGCCTTAATGAGGAAAAAACTATGATCCCAAATTAAGATGGATTCTTAAAGGGGTACTTGACTATAAATTCATCATTCTATAATGAACCTTATATCCCTCGTACTAGGATGGCTTGCATGCCATGTATAAAGTAAAACTTAAATAAAAACACAAATAATTGAACTGAGAATGTCACATTCCTCAAAGAATACTTTACAGTAAGACGTTGGAGCCAGGCGAGAAAGATAAGGAGTTTTTTGAAGATAAACTATGAGGAAGTTTATTCACTCTTAATGGTTTAAATCAATAAATGCAGTGTCTGTCCCTAAAGTTAAGAGTCTGCAGAAGAAACTATTAGAATTTGTGAATTTTCTCATCCAAAATATTTTCCTGTAAAATCTATTCAAGTTCTAAATTAGGATCATTTGGGTTTTATTACTAAGATATAACTTAATTATAGATTTATTCACAGAATTGTGTGTTAGCACCATGTCAATCTGACATTCTCTACTGTGATTGAATCCTGATTATAGATGGAAAGGAACTGGAGGAACTCAAAATGGGGAGCAAGGGAAAAGATAAACTTTATAGAGATGAAATGTGCAGGACTGCCAATCTCATAGAGGAAAAAGGTAGACATTTTGCTTGGCAGATTTTTAGGTAGCATTTGTCATTTTTATTGCTAAAGGCTGACAGCTTGCGACTCCTATGGACTGCTGGTTCATATGGAAAAATGAGAAAATATAACCAAATAAATTTAGATCACAGCAATTATAGAAGAACTTCATTAGGCTTTGATTTCACCATCTATTTATTACTTTGGAAGACATTTGAAGTTCAAGCATCAAAGCACCATAAGATTTGCATATACTAGGTTCATCTTCACGGCTCAAAGAATAATAAAGTACATGGCCTTTGGAGCTATGCAGTTATAATCAGTTTTGGAAACAAAGCCAAATTCCTTACCATATGATATATACATCTTAAAATCTCCAATTTTTAGAAAGGGTTGCATTGAGGGGGTAGAGAACAAAATAATACCACTTTAAACAGGCTTAGAGACAGAAACTTACCCCAAAAGACTGAACTTCTGATGGAACCATTGATTTGAGAACTCCCACTTCTAAGAAACCCGCCAACAGTAACTTGCGCTCAAGAGCAGAGGTTATCTGTAAGAAAATCCAATTAAAATCTATCACTTCAAACTAATTTCATATAATCACAAAACTTCAAACTAATTACCTTATCTGTTTCTCCAACAGTAGACTGAGGATTCTTATGAACTAGGATTGTCCCACCAGGCTTCAATACTCTTAAGATTTCCTCAAACAACCGGTCAGTGGGAAATTTAACTGATCTACAGATACAAATAACAGTCTCGAAAGAGGAAGACTCCACAGGCAGCTGATCTATTGTAAGTCAAGACCATAATCAGAAGAGAAATGAGAACAGAATATTTGAATTAGAACTACTATGGAAGCATTCTTTAAAAAAAAAAAAAAAAACGAGGCTTGAATTTAAAAGACCCTATAAGAAGGTCAGGTTAAAAAAAGGGCTAATAGAGTTATAAAATTATGTATCTTGTTAGTAGGGGCTTGTAAAACCAAGCTATTTATAATCTGAAAAGACTGAAATTATACAATAAATGGCATGAAGACTTCCCAAAAGGAAGAAGCATAAGAAACAGCTATAAATAATCATCATGATCCAAAATTTTCTATAATTAAATTAAGAGGAAAAGAAATAAGGAATAAAATAATTACTGGTTAAGTTTGTGAAAATAAAAGTGTTTATATATATATATAAGTTGCTCAATCCAAATATGGTCTTGAATTTCAAAATTATTGTTGGAAAAATAATATTCTATGCTCCCCTCTTTATCAACATCTACAAGTATGAACATGTAAACATACAGCGCATCATCATCTCAATCCTTTGTTCAAAAATTCACATCCAAAGACTTTTAATACTTGATCACGTGGATGGCTCATTATTTTTTTTGATAGGTAGACACATCAAAATTGTAAGAGGGAATGTGAAATGAGTCATGACAAATGGAGCATGCAATTGAAAATAGTTTTGACTACAAACTTTGAACGGATCAAGTCATTGAAATAATCTCAGACTTTAATACAATCAGATTGTGTGTGTGTGTGTATAAGTCACTAATTAAGGAACTATCTAACATGCAATTTTAAGGAGAGCTCATAAAAAGTACCTAATTAAGGAACTATCTTTTAGCAAAGAGACAGAGCCACAAATCATACATTTACAAAAGAAGGGGAAAAAAAAAAATGCAAACTCATGAAATTATTCAAGGAAAAAAGAGCACTATTTCTAAGTTAGCAAATTACATTTTTACAAAAGTCGACAAGATGGTAATGACGAAAACGCTCGTATCATATCCACCACTTAATTAGTTGGAGCATGCAGTCACAATGATCATATTGATTCATGCCCCTCTAACTAAAAGGGTCTATTTAATCCAACACCTTATTCTATTTTCCATATAAACAAAGAAGCACAATCTAGATCTATAACACATAAATGTTATGAAAATCCTACCTTTTATCGAACACATGCAACAAAGCAGCATAAAAAGAACAGAATAATTGCATAAAACAGTTACAAGATTGAAGATACTCAATGTAAATGCCCAAGACACATTTGAAATTTAGATTTATGAGATAGATTATTGAAGGGCATATTAATCCCTCAATGGAAGGGGCTGGTTGGTTAGGAACGTTTTCAATATGATTGCAGATTAAAACTGTTGAAAAAAAATATCAACAACATAAGTTAGGTGATGAACAATCAACGCATGCATTGCTCTGCGCATGGCTTCCCTTCTCAATCAATGTGTAGATAATTTGATCCAAAAGTTTAAATAAAAATTCTAAATCCAATGCGAAAAGCTCCAATAATATGTTAAATAAATTCATATTTATCAGGATAGTTGTTTTTTTTTTTTTTAAATAATAATAATTTTGAGAGACCTGAGGGGTTCCAATTTCTGCTTCTGCTACTGCTCTGCTGCCGCTGCAGTTGCGTGAGTTGGGAGTGTTAGAGGGAAAAGTGAAAAAAATTTAGAGGGAAAGGGGAATTGATGGACATGTGGCGCTAAGGTTTAAAGTTTTATAAGAAATAATTATATAGAGGAGTTGGGCATGGAGCTGTCTTCTTTTGGTCTTAATGGCTCTCTGCGGTGTTTTATTTATTTTATTTGGGATTATATTGCATGTAGTGAATGTCCCACCTATGTTAGTGTATGCACTAGTTTACTTTGTATGACTATATTTGGCATTTAATAAAAGATTTTTATTGTTTTGAGCTCAAAAAAATTTTTATAAGATTTTTTTTTTTGTTAATTTAAATTTTAGAATATATGTAGCGGCATGTGGTTTGAAGTTTATAAGGTTTAAAGTTTAAACAATTAGTATAATCTATCTAATCTAATCTAATACTATATATAATAGCAGAAGCCTTTAAGGAGATGTTGTCACGTTAGTAAAAAAGGCCACTTAAAATCCTGCCACGTATATAAGTTAAAAAGCGATCAATTATATTGCTTGGTAACGCTACAATGTTTAAAAGCCTCTCATTATAAATATAAAAATTAACCGCATAATTTTTTTTTTTGAAAAAACAAGCCTTGCTTGCTGTACGGATAAAAAGGAAGAGAACATACTGGTAAAAATGCGGATTTAAGGGCTTGAGAAAGATACTGTCACAAAGAGAGACAGAGTTCGTACGACGCCAGGAGAGAAATACGATGTACATGGAGATAGAAATAGAGAGAGGCGATGAGGCCTGAGACACGGAGAAAGAAACATAGAAAGAGGCAGAATCGGACCACCGGGAAAAATCTATGGCCCATCAACACCGGGTTTGAAATGTTCCTTTCAATTGAGTTTTCCTGTTGGCTAGGTTTAGGTTTGATTTGTTTTTTGTTTCGGGCTTTTAAAACTCAGAATGATTGAGAGGGATACAGAGATAGTGTTCGTGAATGTCGCCGCCACCGGCGTCGATCGGCTTCCTACCATCGCCGATTCCGATAGACTTTTCTTCTATGGCAAGGCTACTGACGGTGGTAGGAACTGGCGCCAACACATTCTTTCCCCTTTTAATTGAGTTTTTTTTTGTTGGATAGGTTTAGATTTGATTCGTTTTTGTTTTGGGTTTTAGGGTTTTCTACCAAAATGTTTGTAGATATTTGCTTCTGTTTTGTTTTATTTTTTTATTTATTTATTTTTTTACTGTAAATTCAAAATTTTGGATTCATAACCCTTTTCCTTTGTATTTGTTAAAATCAGGGAAACCCCTCACGGTTTAAAACAAAAATACCGTTAAATTGAAAGAGACCGAGAGAGAATCTGATAAACAGAGAGAGAACAAGTCGATTAGGCGCAAAGAGTTGGGAGAGAGAAAAATCTGAGAAATCAGACAAAACTACATATGCCCCATAGTTTCGATCAAGAAAAAAGAGAACCGTTTCCAAGTTCCCTTCAAAAACTCTTCCTTCTTCTTTTGACTTTTTGATTAACAATGCCTCCAACGGGTCCCTATTCTTTCTCTGACTTTTTTCTTCCCACCAAATTTAAAGTTAAATTAGTTTTGCTATATGTTTTCCACTTATACAATCACGATTAGATTTAGGTTCCAGAAATTAGGGTTAAGGAAATTGGAATTGTGATATGTGACTATTTTTTATTAAATATTTTCGGTAATGGGTTTGTTTAAATTTTTCTCTTTTGGATTTAAATCATTCAATTTCTTTCTCTGCTGTAATGAAGTGGAATCTTTCTACAATCTAGAGTCTCTAATTTAATCAAAGCAAAGGTACCAATTTCTTTTCCTAATATTCTCTTCAATTATGATTGTTGTCAATTTAGGCATTGGGATTCATATCCCTTTTCCTGTCTATTTGTTAAAATCAGGGAAAACCATACATGAGTTTAATGGCCTCTTACCTATTTTGGTTTTTTTTTTTTTTTTTTTTTTTTTTTTTTTTTTTTTTTGTTGTAAGAGGGTGTGAAATTGTGGGATTTTGAAATCTGATAGTATAACTTTCTTTATACTAAGTTTATTACTTTGTAGATTTTAGTTGATATTTTTAAAAAGACGTTTAAGACTTTATTTTGTTGTTTTTGATGTTGGGTTTTAATGGGTTTAGGTTGTGAAATCTGAAGGTATAATAGTAAAAGGAATTGCAGCCGGTTATAAAGTTATATATATATATATTTTTTTTTTTGGTTTCAAATTTCAATTACGTTTGTTAGTTTACTTTGCTAATTGTGGATTACTTTTGATATTTAAATATCATGAAATTTCAATAAGTTGAGGAGAGAAGTAGAGAATCTGTCATGTAGCCGAAACGGGTATAGGTAAAGGTTTTTTTTTTTTTTTTTTCTTTTCGTTTTTAAATACGTCATAACTATATATTTATGTATTTGAGTTAGATTTGGATTTGGCTACAGTAATTGGATTTAAGTCAAATCATCTTTGAAATGTAAGTGAGAGGGAGTGTATATGGTACTTTGCTGTAACTTTATTCAGTGTTATTTACTAATGCCGAGGTTATTAAGATCTTTTTTTTGATAAGTAAATTAATGTATAAAATATAAAAATCCGTTCAAATTGAGGGGATAAAAATCCATTCAAATTGAGGTTATTAAGATCTTACGTCCACATCACACCCTTTCTCCCTTCTATTCCTAAATTTGCAACCCCTCTGTTCCTTACATTCCTTATGATTCTTGAAGATTACAAACGTCTCCAATACTGTAACTATTTAGTCATAAGCCTCTCTAATCTATGAGATTATAATATAATCTCAAGTATTTGTTTTGCTATGACTCAATTACAGAGACAATGTCATGAACACTCAGCTTATCTATGTAAGGAGGTAAGTTTTTCTTTGATTTTTTGGGTTTTTTCTAATTATTTTTGAGAGATTGTTCTACATATGATTGTGTGGATTGGATTTCTATGTGGGTTATGTACTGTGTAAGTCTTTCTTTCTTGGGAAATTTCAGTTCCTTTTTTTTTTTTTTTTTTCTTTAAAACTTCTTTCTGCAATTTATTAGTTTTGAAAGATTAAGTTTTGAATACAAGCAATGAGTTTTCCATTTTAAAATAATATTTAATTTTGACCAAAACTTTGAACCAAACAGAATTTGTACTGCTTTATTTAGTCTGAGAAAATAGTGTTATAACTTATAATTTAATATATTGGAAACAAAATTTAGAGTTATGTGTGTTTTATGAGGAAAAATGCTATATTGTAGAAGACTTAAATTTATAGCTCTATTTTTCCCTCCCTCTTGCTAATTACCCATATCAAGTCAATGAAGCACTTTGCATAGACTGTTATGTTCTAGGTGTTCACTACTCTTATATTAGAAGCTTTAATGCTGCCTATATTGATTCTCAGGATAAAACTTCAAATGGAAGTTTAAGACCTAGGGTAAAAGTGTTTGTGAACATGTGCAGAAACAGTAAAATATCAAGCAAGATTAGTTTCATAATATCACCAGTTTCTCCTAGATGATAAAACTTTACACTTTTTGGTTGGCATGCTTTACCGATAGTGGTGGATTTTTTCATTCAGTATTGAAACAGAATCTGTTTAAAAAAAATTAAAGGAGCAGAATTTTCAAGGTAAGAAATTGAATTATTATTAAAAAATGAAGTTAAACTATGCGTATTCTAAAAGTTCAAGCTATTATAAAATGAAGAAGTTGATCATATAATTATTATTTTAACACTTTTCTTTAATAAGCATTAATTTTGAAATGATGCATTTCTTTTCAGCGTATACGTAACATATTGGTTCATTCACTATGGTACAGTTAAGTTTTTTGATATAAGTTTTGGTGATTACTCTCCGGAGGAGGATCAAGGCCTAGACTACAAAACTGTATGGTCTAAACAGTGCTGAAATTTTTAGTAGACACAATTTGCTGGTTTAAGAGAGTTCGGTTAGAGCTGTAAGAGAAGGAGAAATTGAATTATGTGTGACAATAACACTGCAACCTGTTAGTCATTTCAATATGACTTCAGAGACTAATATGTTACTGTCACAATTTGCTGATTTAAGAGGGTTTGGTAGGACCTGTTGGTCATATCGAATATGACCACACTGTCTAATATTTACTTTTTTGGTGGCTTTTGGGGATCATTATAATTTTTCTGAAAAATCCAGCATGAAACCATGTAGCTCTATGGTTTGGCCATAGGAACGTAATGATAACTTTGTAGAATACATAGTAGAGCATGTTAACTTTGTGGCATGTGTATATAGAGTTTAGAGCATCTCTTTTGTCAAATTTATTACAATATAGTGATGCAGTGGTGTTGGTGGTGAATATTGATCATGCAAATATAGATATTAGCTTACTGGCAGAAATGCATGCATCTTAACATTCACTTGATTAGGGCCCGCTACAAATTAGTATTGTTCTTTAATTTGTTCTCTATAGCATGCAGTTAATTCCTTTATTTCTAGATTCCTTCACGTCATACTTTCTAGAATTAGCTAATGACATTTGATCCAGTACAAAATAAATGTTAAATTGTATGAATAACCACAGTAAGAAAGTCTATATTGCATGAGGTTAATGTTCTTTCCGATGACTACCTTATTAGCTGCAAATTACTACAGCTATTACATTGTTAAGTTGAACCAAATTTTCTTTGGCTGAAATTGTTAAATTACCTAAAGATTATATTATATGCCAGTTATAAATGGCCATTATAGTTTGTTGCTGCATTCATTAATTTTGTTAATACTTAGAAAATTTGTAGACATTTGCTTAGAAGTTGTGCAAACACGATTTTTTTGCAAAACTATAATATGGAAATTGGTTCAATTTGGTTTCTATTTAGAGGCTATGCAGATTTATTTAATATTTTTTAGTACTAGGTTGTTGCCTGCTATAATAATTTGATGTTAAGCAAGACTTTGTTGATGGTGATTATGTAAGAAGGATTTGGTTCTAGGAAGACTGAAGCCAAAAATATGTAAAAGTGTGGTAGGGGTGACATCTTATAGCATAATCAATGGTGCGGATTGTGGAGTAATTGCAAATTTATTTGGTGTACTGTTATGTTACTGCGACTGCCATTTATATTTGCTGCTTTGCCTCATCTCTTCTCTGCAACATTATTAATTAAAGATCAGCATACTCTTTTTTTACTTCAAATAGTTTTTTCCTCTGAAACTTCTCACCACTACATTTCCTTTACGAATTATCATATTAAATCTCCAATATACATATGCTTTTGTTTTAAACTGTTTAAAATCTGAAAGTTTGGTATTTTTAACAAACCTTCTTATCCTGTCATTTTGTTAAAATTCAGATTTGCTGCAATTTTCTGTCAAGATTCTATCCATTATGTATTTGTTGTTTGAATTACCTCTGTTTAGACAGATTGATAACATTCACCAGGTGTTCTCAAGAAACATTGCTGGATAAAGCTGACAGGTTAGGACAGCCTAACTATCAATTCCATATTAATCTGATAAGATTTTTTAATGTTACAAATCATAAACTCAGATTGAATGTAGGTCTGCCAATAATGTAGTTATGTTTCCCAATTCGCCTTAGACTAATGTAAATGACTCTGCTGTTTTTGTTATTTTTGTTGCCGGAAGATTAGGCTTTGCAAAATCTGGAGCTAGGAGTTTAGCCTTTGTAGATGATAACAGTTTTGAGTATGATGATATTATTGTATATAAGGGCCAATTCTATGTGATTGATACATTGGGAAATGTTTCGTGGATCGATCATTCGTCATTGAAGTTGGTTCCATTTTTGCCTCTGCTATGTGGGTTGGGTAGCCAGAAGCACTTGGTGGAGTCATGTGGGGCTCTCTATGTTGTTGATAGATACTTCAATAAAGAAAGGAGGAGGGTAGAACATACCAACCAGTATGTTAGAGACTGTGATGGTCCCAAAGTGTTTGCTTTCAAAGTGTATAAGCTGGATGAAGAATGGGGTCGATGGGAGTTGGAAAAAGCTTGGGTGATCGAGCTTTAGTTTTGGGTAATGATTGTTGTTTATCGATTTTGGCTGAAGAGTTTACTGGGTATGAATTGCATTTTCTTCAATTATCAAAATGAAACTCACGTTTTCAACTTGGAAGATAGAAGCTTTGGAGATTTACAGAATATCCATCCATCCTGGCTTCTCTCAAATTTGCTTTAGGCCTATGTAAGATAGTACACTTCCAATAACTTTCTTTTTGGGGACCTGAATTTGAAGCAAAGAAATAGAAAGAGAATGTGTAATGCAATTGTTAGAGAGAAAAGGGTAAGAGATATACTATTTTCTACTAAAGATGGTTGCTAGAGATTAATAAGTGTTAGAGATATATTGTTTTCCTATATTTTCCTTGCAGATGGATCGAGTTTATCTTAGTTCTCCTAATGTGATTGCAGTCCTTGATGTGTTCATAAATCATAATCATGGGTTTATATCCATTGGTTCACGTGCACCAACATATAAATGGTCCTCATTATGATGTTGTTTGGTCTTACTGTGTTCTTTTCCTTATTACAGTGGTCTGGAATCCATGGGATAAGAAATCAAAATCAATGGTAGATTTTGGTGATGAGGAGTACAAACAGATGCTTTGTGTTGATGGAGCAGCAATTGAGAAACCTATCACTTTGAAGCCAGAGGAGGAATGGACAGGGCGATTGCAGCTCTCAGTTGTGCCTTCAAGTTTCTGCAGCGAGTACCTCAATCTTTAGGAGAGGTCCTTTGAGGAATGCTACAAAATTTCAAGAGCACAATGTGGTTCTTTTGTTCTTTTTCTGTCCTTATAGGAACTTAGTTAATCTTATGTAATAGCTCTCAACTCTTTTTTGATAAAATAATAGCTCTCAAGTTGTAGAAATTGTGCAATGATACTTAAGATGTACTTAGTACTTTGTAATACCTCAGACTATAGAGGATAGAGGATTGTGGGAGAGCCGCATTTTTAATTGAATGGCTGCCTCAGGAAAGTGGGTACCAAACCAATTATTCCTTCTATAATATCACTATCTTATTCCTTTCGCTTTTATACTTCCAATTGAAAACATAATGGTAATTTAAAATTCTTGGTTTAATTCTATACCAAATTGCCAAAAATTTTATTTATTTATTTTTAAAATCATCATCTTATTCCTTTTTCCCTTTTATAGTATTAAATATATATATATATATATATATATATATATATATATATAGGGAAGCTACCTCTTTATCGTAGCTAGGTTTCGATCTTGGCGCCTATGGGTTATGGGCCCACCACGCTTCCACTGCGCCATTTTGATTGTTATTACAATTTTTGGAACTAATGTTATTTATTTTAATGAATGTTTCCTCCCTTTATATTTATAATTTTTTTTTTGGGTCGAGAGAAAACTCTTTAAACTCTTCTTATATTAATTTTATTAGATATGAATTTTGAAAATTTAACTGTTGAATTGTATGTTCTTATTATATTCTCCATAAAATTTCAAGAAAATCAAAGATCAATAGCTATGTCATTAATTAAATCTTTACATTTCAGGGTTTTTTTTTTATTTCTCCATAAAATTATGTATAAAAAATAAGTTTATTGATAAAATAGTAAATAACATCTAATTTGAAAGAAATTTGACATGCATATTAAGAACCTAAATAACGTGCAATCTAAGAGTTAGATTTTCAAAATTCCTATCTAATAAAAAGATAAATGAAGACTCTGAAAGATTTCTCTCTAAACTCCTTTGGTTTGTCATGCATATTTATATTCAAAGTTCAAACAACATAAATCTATGCAAGCAAACTATTCAAAATTGTGCCAAAAAATAATTCTAATAAAAAGACCTAATTCCTTTGTTATCAACCAAAAAGTGCTTGACTAATATGAAATTACATCATATTCCTTTGTATGTTTGTATTGTATTGTAGATTTGTTCCAGCGCATTGCGCGGGTTAAACACTAGTTTTTTATAATAAACAAGAATAAATAGGAGAATGTATATGAAATACATAGGTTAATTAATGAAATAAATTAGATATAATTCATAATTGAATAGCTCCCAAAAATTAGATAATAAAAAAGATTATATGTCATATGTTAAAAGAACAATATGAAATCTCCACAGTGAGCTATATCAAATACTATAAAGTAACAATATAGTTCAACTATTAAATATTAAAACAAATGATGGGTTTGCTTATATGTAAAAATGGTTTAATTTGAGCTCGATCTAGTTGTTCAATTGAGCTTAAATTTCATCAACACAAATATTTTACCATGCTATGCAAATCCAATGATAAGAATTGGAATCTAAATTGGCGTATGAAGGTTAAATGTCATGTACCCGTACTTTGATCGGTCTGCTCTCGCAATCGGACCATTTAATCACACCCTAATTTCACCAATACCCATTCTTTACCGTGCTCTTCCCATCCAATGGTTGGACTTTGAATTTGGTGCCATTTTCAAAACTGTCAAATTCTAGACCCATGCTCCTGCAGGGTTGGCCTAAGGCCCCCACCACAAAAGGCTCAAAATTTTAATCCTAAGAAAAAAGGCATTGTTCCCTATTATAAAAGGCTCAAAATTTTATAAAATTATATATGTATGTATATATGTGTAGGTGTGTGTGTGTGTGTGTGTGTGTATATAATGGTTGTTTATTATTATTAGTGATACTAAGGATAACACAAATTTACTATAGGATTACAAATTGACATGTTACCTATCACAAAAAAGAAACTTAAACTTTCGTAATTAGGTTGTTGAAGTTTATCGATCATAATCATTTTCATATTATATTGTGAACATTTTTTAGTACCACTAATGCATTTTTCCTTTTCATTTCTATCAAGACTTCCAAAATACAAGACCAACAGCAACCTAACCCAATTGAAACCCTAAAATGTTACAAATGTGTTAAATCACCAATTATAGATTAATCTCTCTCTCTCTCTCTCTCTCTCTCTCTCAAAAACAAGTAATAAAATTAAAAATTATATTACAATTTTACTTAACAATACATTGTCATATATCCAAAATAAAGTATTTTTTTTAATTGACATATATTTTTATTTCTTTTTATTAAAATTTATGGTTGAACTATGATATTAAATTCTCTATATATGAAATTAACATTAGTTAAGTTGGTATTATTCTTCAAATTAAGTATTTAATATTGTATCAAATTAACCTTGATTTGATTAGTATTAAATAATTTTATTTAATTAATATTTACATATACAATGCTTCATATGAATTTTCGTCTTAAGTCCCAAATTATGTTGAGCCACCTCTGCACCCCTATACCAATCCCCTAAGGGAAAACTTTGACTACCTTGACCAAAAAATGCAATATACATCCTTTAAAATTTTGTTTAAAATCCTTTTTTTTTTACCTTGATTTTGGAAAAATCTCTTTTAACGACAAGATACTAGTAGGCATCCCATGGATCACACATAAGAGTGACCGAGGTAGCCCTCACACATTGAGATTTTTATTTTATCTCGACATTAACCCTCTCTGGTCATGGGTTTTTTAAAAAGATTTAAAGTAAGGACATTTTCCCCCTCTAAGATCAAAACCATTTATATCTAAGCACATGTACTATTCTAAACTAGCATGTAACCCATGTTTACACATGAGAATGTTCAATTGTAGTGGTACTATTAATGTTAAGCTTGGATTATTAAACATATAGAAAATTAGTTCAACCAAGACTTTTATATTTTGGAGTAATTATGTTCTCTAAACTTTACCTATATATATATATATATATATATATGATGGTGTTACAAAAAACATCAACTCTTGAACTCGTCCATATGTCTCGTCCAACGAAAGACAAGCTAGGACAAACCAAACAGGCAAAATGATCGTCCCAAGCGTCCTGGTTAACCTCGTCCATCTTTGGACGGACGAGATCCCATGGGAATCTTACCCATCATCATTTGGACAAAGGACAAGCCGTCCTAGATGGTCTCGTCCGTCTTTAATGAAAGATTGACGAGTTCACCATGGAACGGGCCGTCCAACCTAGGTAATTTCCATAGCGATTATGGAAGTTACCCCCAATTCTCCGGACTCCTTGACATTAGGAACGGTTATTAAACAGTATAACCTGCTCCACACATACTATATAAGGATTCTTCGATGAAGGGTAAGTGATTCAGACATTTTCATTTAAGAGAATACTCCTTCCTTACAGAGAATTCCAAGTTCACTAACTTCATCATCGGAGGACTTTTGGCCGGTCCCAACCAGTCTCCTCTGATTCAGTGTTATTGTTTCACAGGATATAGCCCAAAGATCATCATCGTTCGAGACTTGTCAACCTACTGGTATCCAAGGAATTATTAGTTGGCGCCATCTGTGGGAAGAGATTGTTTTACGCTTTACTTCTCCGTGACAAAAGGTTGATGGTTCGGACTAGATCGAGGGCTACTAGCCCAGGCCATCGAGGAAGCAGCAACTCTCATCGCGATCGCCGATCTACACTGGTCATGCGGACATCATCTGTCCAACATGCGCAATCTATGGCGGCCGCTATGGCGGAGTTGACTCGCCAAAACCAAGAGTTAAGAATGGAGATTAATATGAGGAGGCGGACACGTGAAGAACGTGAAGAAGGAGAACAAACACAGAGTCATGGCGATAGAGAGAATACTGAAATTGGAAGTCGGTTCAGAGGCACCACTTCATGAACGGTACCACACTTGAAAGAAGAAATGGACCAAATGAAGAAAGTCATGGAGGAAATGAAAGAGAATATGAGGTGGGCGAATCCGATAGAAGATTTGGTTCACGTAACTCGATTCCCCCTTCACGGCTTCCATCAACGGTCACCCTCTACCATCAAAGTTTAAGTTGCCTTCTCTGGATTCATATGATGGAACACGTGACCCGTTTGATCACATAACCACTTTCAAGACCACCATGCATCTTCAAGAGGTGCCTGACGAAATAATGTGTAGAGCCTTCCCTACCACCCTCAAGGGTCCGGCGCGAGTTTGGTTCAACAAAATACCCTCGAATTCGGTAAGTTCTTTTGAAGAGTTGAGCAAGTTGTTTGTTAACAATTTCATTGGGGGACAAAGGCACAAGCATTCCTCGTCCAGCTTGTTGACCATAGAGCGGGGGGAGAACGAGAGCCTTCGGTCATTCATCACCCGTTTCAACAGAGAAGCCCTAAGTGTGGACGGCGGATGATCAACTCCTATTGGCGGCCTTCCATAATGGGGTGAATTCGGATTTGTTTATACATAAACTCTATGAAAAAGAACCCCAGTCCATGGCCGATAGGGATGGCAATTTCTGCCCAATCCGCGGGTACCCGGCCCGGTCCGACCCTAATGGGCCGGATTTTACCCGGTCCGATAAGAAATAGGGTCGGATTTGGGTCTTTAAAAAAAACCCGAATCGGGTTCGGGTCGGGTCAGGGTTTTTATGAAAATCCGACTCGGACCCGGACCCGACCCGACCCGATTATATATATAAATACTAAAATACCCTCCTATATATATATATATATATATATATATTGTTATAAACCCTAACATTTTCTTCTTGAGCTCACTTGCAGCCCGCCTCTCATCTCTTCTTCATTTCATTTCAATACTCTCACTCACAAATCACAATCTCACTCTCTCACTCACAAATCTCAATCTCACTCACTCTCAATCTCACCTTCGGCCAACTACCCAACCTCTCACCGTCGGTCCAACTCTCGCCGCCGTCCCAAGCTTTCACCGTCCCCCCAAGCTGCGTCGGTGTCACCGTTCACCGCCGATCTCGCCTCGTTCTGTTTGGGTTCATCACGGTTTGGGACCTTTGGGATCGTTAGGGAGTTTGGGTTCTTTTTTTTTTTTTTTTGAGAATCAAGTTTGGGTTTGTGATTTACGTGTTAGGATTTGTGTTTGTGTTTGTGATTTTGAAAGTAAAAATAAAAAATCTGAAATCTTTGTGATTGTTTTTGGGTTTTTAGTTGCTACTCTGTTTCGATTGAAGAATATGATCCGGGGTTTTTGTTTTTGGGTTTCTAATCTAGGTTAATGAACATGTTCTCGGCGTCTTGGGGTTTTTTTTTTTTTTTTTTTGGTTTCGATCGACCGATGTAGATTGATGAATGTGATTTGGGGTTTTTTTTTTTTTTGGGGATTTCTGATCTTGGATCGGGCCCACGGGACCCGCGGGGCCCGACGGGGCGGGTCCGGGGCACAGGAAAAAAACCCGTTTATTAAACGGGCGGGTTCGGGTTTTGGGGACAGACCCGCGGGTCGGGTTCGGGCATTAAGAAACCCGGCCCGAACCCGACCCGTTGCCATTCCTAATGGCCGAACTTGTCCATTCGGCTCAAAATTTTATGAATGTAGAAGATGCGATCATTGCTAAGAAAAGGAAGAGGTCTGAAATAGTGGACGCAAATCCCGATCCGCCATCCCAAGCAAGGCTCTCATCCAAAGAAGGGACGGACGGAAGAAAGGAAAGACCGAGATAGTAAGAAGCCAGGCTCTTCAGCACGGAACCAGCAATATACCCCTTTGAACGTCCCACTTGAGCAGGTCCTTATGTAAATAAAGGATGATCCTTCCTTGAAATGACAGAAGAAAATGAAGGGAGATCCCAATAAGCGCAATAGGAACAAGTATTGTCGCTTCCATAGGGATCATGGTCATGATATAGACGAGTGTTTCGATTTAAAGCAACAAATTGAAAATCTTATAAGGCAAGGGAAGTTGAGGAGTTTCTTTGGACGAGACCACAGGGACGAGAAACAGAAAGGGAAGATGGAAGAATCATCACAACCACCACTTGGAGAAATAAGAGTCATTATAGAGGGAAATTCAATCGGCGGTCGTCCAAGTCCAAGAAAGCGTACTTGAAGGTAGTACAAAGCGTCCAACTTTCCGGACGGTCACCGAGAGCAAGGTTCACAGATGAGCAAGCAATCACCTTCACGGACGAAGACGCTGAGAGAATTCATCACCCCCATGATGATGCTCTCGTCATCTCCTTATTAATTGCTGACTACACAACTAGAAGAGTGCTTGTGGACAACGGAAGCTCTGCAGACATTTTATATTATCCAGTTTTTCAAATAGATGAGGTTAGGACGAGACCAGCTCTGTCCAATAAACTCCCCCTAGTAGGTTTTGGTGGGATGAAGGTGCAACCAGTGGGTACTATTTACTTATCCGTGGTAGTGGGGGCATACCCACGACAAATCACCAAGGATGTGAACTTCCTTGTGGTAGATTGTCCATCCTCCTACAACGCCATAATTGGAAGACCAACTTTGAATAGTTGGAAGGTCATTACCTCTACTCTACTTACCACCTATCACCAAGTTTCCAACAGAACACGGAGTAGGGCGGTACAAGGGGACCAACTAGCGGCAAGAGAATGTTACCTGGCCATGTTGGCCATGGATGAACAAGTTCAACCCATGAATATTGAAGAAAAGAGAGTTGTAGCAGAGCCTATCGAAGCATTGGAAGATATTTCCTTGGATGAAGATAACCCCGAGAGGTGTACCAAGGTCGGAGCAGATCTAGAAGAGAAGATTAAGAAGGACCTCGTCCAGTTTTGAAGAAAAATATTGATGTGTTTGCGTGAAGTCATGAGGATATGCTTGGTATAGACCCTAGTGTCATTACCCACTGTTTGAATGTATATCCTTCCTCCAAGCATGTGCGGCAAAAGAAGAGGGTGTTTGCCCCCGAGAGAGATGGTGCTATCAAAGATGAGGTTCAAAAGTCGATGGTGGCGAAGTTTATTCGGGAAGTGTACTACCCAGATTGGTTGGCCAATATAGTAATGGTCAAAAAGGCAAATGGCAAATGGAGAATGTGCGTAGATTTCACCGACTTGAACAAGGCTTGCCCCAAGGATAGTTATCCGCCGCCACGCATTGACCAGTTGGTAGACTTAACTGCAGGCCACAAGTTGCTTAGCTTCATGGATGCCTTTTCCGGATACAATCAGATAAGGATGGACGAAGCGCACCAAGAGAGGACATCCTTTGTCACCAATCAAGGCTTATTCTATTATAAGGTGATGCCATTTGGCTTAAAGAACGCAGAGGCGACATATCAGAGGTTGGTTAACCATATGTTTCGTCCGCAGATTGAGAGGAATGTGGAAGTCTATGTAGATGACATGTTGGTGAAGAGTCAAAACGAGGGAAGGCATCTAGACAACTTGCAGGAGACATTTGACACACCGAGACAAGATCACATGAAGCTCAATCCTAGCAAATGTGCTTTTGGAGTATCATCGTGGAAATTCCTTAGCTTCATGGTCTCCCACAAGGGAATTGAAGCGAATCCCGATAAAATTCAAGCAATCTGGGACATGAAGCCTCTGCAAAATACCAAAGAAATCTAATCCCTTCCTGGACGAGTTGCCGCACTCAACAGTTTTGTCTCTAAAGCCACCGACAAATGTTTTCCATTTTTTAAGGTTCTCAAAAAGCATTCGAATGGACCGACGAGTGTCAGAGAGCTTTCGAAGATTTGAAGGCATACCCTACCAGGGGCACCGCACCGAGTCCGTCGGTGGTGGGAGAGGAGTTATATTTATACCTAGCGGTAACCCCGCATGCCGTGAGCTCGGCATTGATAAGAGAAGAAGATAAAGTGCAAAGACCTGTGTACTATACGAGTAAGGCATTGAGGGGAGCGGAAGGACGGTATCCACAAATGGAGAAATTAGCCTTCGCATTGATCACCGCTTCTAGGAAGCTTAGGCATTATTTCCAAGCACATGTCATTAATGTCATGATAGATCATCCGCTCAAGAAGGCAATGAATAGACTGAAGTCTGCAGGACAATTAATCCAAAGGTCAGAGCTCGATGAGTTTCACATTAGGTATCAACCAAAGCATGCCATAAAAACTTAAGCACTAGCAGATTTCATTGCGGAGTTTACCCCAAGTCATGATGAGACAAAAGACAAGAAGAGAGATAGGTCGTCCATGTAGATGGTTCGTCTACACAACATGCAGGTGGAATGGTGTGGTCCTACAATCCCCAGAAGGAGACAAACCAAAACATAAAGTCCATCTACAGTACCAAGTAACTAACAATGAAATCGAGTATGAAGCCCTTCTCAAAGGGTTAGAATTGGCTAACTCTGTGGAAGCCAAGTCTATACTTGTCCTGGGGGATTCTCAATTGATCATAAGGCAAGTAAATGGGATGTATGAAGCGAAGGAAGAACGGATGAAGAAATACCTTAGTAGGGTGATGCGCCTTATGAAAAGATTTGAAAAAACTGACTTCGTTCAAATCCCAAAGGAGGAGAACGTGGAAGCCGATACCATAGCAAAAGAATCCTCAGCAAATGAATCAATGGACGAATTCGATGAAGTTCAAGATATGCGAAGTATAGATGTCCCGAAAGTACAACAGGTGGATAGTAGAGGAAATTGGATGACCCCAATTATATCATACTTGAAAGACGGACGACTACCAGAAGAGAAGGACAAAGCCAAGAAGTTGAGGGTGAGATCGGCTAGGTACGTCCTTATGAACGAAGTACTATACAAGAGAGACTTTTCTCAACCTTATCTTAGGTGCTTAGCTCCGGACGAAGCAAACTATGTACTGAGAGAAGTTCATAAAGGAGCATGTGACAATCACTCAGGAGCCAGATCACTTGTCCACAAGGTCGTCCGTGCGGGGTATTATCGGCCAAACATGCAAGCCGATGCTAAAGCATACGTTAAGGCCTGCGACCGGTGCCAACGGTTTAGTAACGTCCCTAGACAACCATCGTAATACCTCACCCCGATGGTGGCACCGTGGCCCTTTGCACAATGGGGACTAGACATTTTGGGTCCCTTCCCTCTGGGCACAAGGCAGATGAAGTTTCTAGTGGTGGGCATCGATTATTTCACCAAATGGGTTGAAACTGAACTGTTAGCAAATATCACACAACAGAATGTAAAAAATATCTTGTGGAAGAACATTGTATGCAGATTTGGAGTGCCAAAGGTATTGGTGTATGACAACGAACGATAATTTGACAATGCACTCTTCAGGGACTTTTGCTTACACTTCGGAATTCAAAACCATTATTCCTCGCCTGCACACCCCCAAACCAACGGCCAAGCTGAAGTTGCAAACCGATCCTTGTTGAAAATCATCAAGACTTGGCTTTAGGGGGCAAAGGGAGTATAGCCAGATGAATTACCAAGAGTTTTATGGGTGTATAGGACCACAGTGAGAACCCCTACAGGGGAGACTCCTTTCAAGCTAGCCTATGGAAGCGACGCACTCATACCTGCAGAAGTACATATAGCCAATCACGGGGTGATGATGTATCAAGACAAGGATAATGAGGAGCAACTCCGTCTGAACCTCGATCTAATAGACGAGGTAAGGGCAGACGCAGAACACAGGACAACAAAGTACAAGAACCTCATGGCTAGGCAAGATGATGCGATGGTGAAGCCAAGGCGTTTCAACATAGGAGATCTCGTCCCGAGAAAGGTCTCTTTATCAACCAAAAACCCAGCACATGGGAAGTTGGACCCAAATTAGGAAGGACTCTATAGAGTTATCAACTGTAAAAGGTAAGGATCCTACTACTTGGAGGCCCCGGACGAGAGAAAGTTGGAACATCCTTGGAATGTGGAGCACCCGAGGAGGTACTATCAGAAAAAGTGAACCTATGGACGAGCTTGGACCTTGTCCGTCTACTTACGTTTTACTTATGTTTGATGTTGTTTGTGTTTGATACTACTTATGTTTGATGTTATTTGTGTTTGAAGTTTGAAACTACTACCTTATTACTTATTATAGTTGTGTCATGGTTATGGATGAAGTTATAAAGTCTGTACTTATTAAATAAAAAGGCATCAGTGTGCATGTACCTTATCTGTAAACAATATTTATGTTATATACAAAATGTTGTGTGAATTTTACATCTCCATGATATTTTCGTCCAAGCCAATCCACAAGGGAATTGAAAGATTCAAGACGAATAAATTCTCTGGACGCAGAAATGTAACGTCTAAATTTTCCTAAGTAAAACAAGTAAAAAAACATAGATACACTCGTCCAACTCATGGACGAGGAAAAGCCTTAAATAGCATTTTCGTCCAAGTTAAGGGCAAGAAGCAAAAGCTAACTAAAACAATCCAAACTCTAGACGAGAGAAAAGTTCGGCAAAATAAATTTGATGGTATGTAAAATCAGCTTGTAAGTCTTAAGACGAATAACGCTGGATAAAAATACCACTTGCAAAGACGAGTTAGACTAACATAATATGAAGAATATATATTTTCGCCATGGACGAGCCAAAGCTGGAGTTGAATTAAACAGCATAACAACACTCATCCATGCAAAGAAAATGAGAGCACTCGTCCATGCAAAGAAAATGAGACTTCATTCATTCAAAGGGTGGACGTCCCACGTCCAAAAGCCCTTGTTTAGTCTAAAAAACTGAAATGATTGATTAAAAACCCCATCCTAAAACCATGGACAAGGCTAGTGTATTCTGTTTACATAAGAAGGTCCTAAAACAGAGGACCAAACAAAAACCAAATAAAAGGAAACAAACAAAGATTGCTGTAAGTGTAAAGGTCTCGTCCTTAAGTAAAGGGAGCATTGACATTGGGGTCGTCTCTGGGTGGTGAGTCTTGGCATTGTCCTCCACATTGACGTCATCGGAGCTGGTTTGAATAAGAGAGCTGGTGGCGGCAGCAAGGTTAAGTTTGATTGAGCTAAAGTCAACTTCAGGGAAGTTCTCAATAGCATCCATTCTGAAATCCTCAAAACCAGCTGCATAATTACGATCTAGGGTGTCTGTATACACTTTGGACGACTTGATTTCAGCCACAGCGTCCTCTTTTGCCTTGGAGAGATGGGCATTTAGCTCGTCGTTCATATTTTGCAAATGATCAATACGGGTATCCTTCTCCAGTGCATCAGTCCTTAGCTCCTCGATCAGCTTGTTATGCTCAAAGACTTCCTCCTTAGCTTTTGCAAAGCACCTCGGCCCATTTTTTGCAAAAGATTCACCTCTTGAATCCTCATCTCCAACAAGACCCTCATCTTGTCTAGTTCTCATTTCTGTCCGGGACGCCGCCATAAACTTTGACATGGCCTATGAATAGATAAAAGAACATAGGATGGTTAAATGAAGAAAGGTTGTTAACTGAACAAGGACGAGAAATGAATATTAACATACCTTAAAGAGGTCATGGACGCCTTAATGCTCAAATTCCTTCAAGCCTATGTTATAACACATGTTTATGTCTTCATCCAGGACAGCCAACTAAAAACGTTCCCAAGCAAGATCTTCATTTTCAATGATGTTCGTAGAGGGCTAGGACGAGCCAATCGCAGTTGACTTGGACAAAGGAGTTCTGGATGGAGGAGTCTTGGACGGTGTGGACTCGACCGGAGTGGACGAGTCTACGTCAACTATCCGGATGGAAGGCCGAGATTATGGAGGATTAGACTTAACCACCTTGGACGAACCCCGCTTCACTCTTTTGTCTTGACGATTGGGGAGCCCTTCTAAATCAATGTTCTTTGGCAAAAACTTTCTTTTATCCCCAATCGTAGGATGTACCCGAACCTCAGGACGATCCTGGGTCTAAGCCTCGGGACGTTTTCCCTCACCCACGACTTCTTTCCCTTTGTTTTCTTTCATTGTTGACATTCCTAAAACGAGATAATAAGCAGATCAGGAATGTATAGCATAGAACTTTCAAAAAAAAAAAAAACAAACAAACAAAAAACCCTTAGCTTAAAGCTTACTTTTGCGCACAAGAACCTCATGTGCAATAGCCTCGTCTGACGGCTCAGACCCAAACCCCACTTGGCAAGACGTCTAAGAGTGACAAGAGAACGAAAGCTCCTGTCTGTATGAAGACGAGCCCTGTGGACGCGGTCACGATGAAATTTGCTCAAAGACGGACACTTGGCAACTACAACACAATGAGTAAATAAAGGTTAGAAATTGTAAACGGATCAAATAGAAAGAGAAGGATAAAAATAAACAAGGGGAAGGGACGTACCTTCTAGACGAAGGTTCCCTAAGTCCCCAAGATAAGGAGGAAAAAGATCCCCGCCAATGTCCACAGGGTTCCCCGCCCAAAGAGCTCCGAGACAAAGATGAATTCCGTCTTCCATTTTCTATCAGACGAAGCTAGGGACTTGATTAACCTATAATCATTCCCCCTAGCAATGAACCGTAAAAACCCTCAGACCGACTTAGTCCAGAAGGTTTATAACAATAAAGGAACTCGTCCACGGTAAGAGGACGATCCCCACCAAAAACTTCCCTCCACAAAATTTGCATGGAGATAACTAATCTCCACACATTAGGATTAAACTGATAGGCACCTAAACCTAACTTGACTAACAACTCTCTAGCAAAGGCATTTAAGGGAAACCTAAGGCCACCCAGGAAGTAAGCTTCATAGACGCCTATTCCAAAACGTGGATCACAACACCACTCTCCAGGGACGAGCAGCCTAGGGTTAAACTCGTCCGGAATTTGATACCAAGATTTAAGACTATTTAATCTTTGTTCATCCGTCTTAGAATGAACGCCTCTTGCACAATTAAAGATGGTCTCCTCCTCGTCCGTCGGATTGGACGGAGGCACGCTGGACGGAGAGCCGCCTTGAGAGCCAGAAGCTCTTCTAAATTGTTCCTAGACGACTTCAATAGGGAACCCAGGGGCCCCAAAAGAATAATTCTCGTCTGTACTTCCTCTACTACTATCACTAGCACTGCTAGAACTAGATCTATCACTATTGTCCTCATAATACTCGTCTATAGCCTTATCAAGGCTATCGGTGGACGAAGAAACCACCGACATTTTTGACAAGAAACTCAGAACCTAAAGACGGAGAGAAGAAGAATACCTGGCTCTAGACGGAAGAAGACTCTAGACGCAGAGGAACTCCTAGACGAGGCTTTAGACGATGGATGTCAAGGAAGAAAATATCCGAAATGAGAAGGGTTAAGGGAGGCATTCCACTATTTATAGGATGCTGACTTGGGCATTTGAAACGACTTTACCAATACGAAAATGACACGTGGTATCTACCTCGGAAAACTAAATCGACGGGATCGATCGCTAATAAAAAAATGACACGTGGCGCATTGATTTATTAACCAATTATATACGCCCAAGGACGTGTCGGCAGCACACCCAACTCATTGGACGACCCACATGGACGAGGGGGCAAATGATGGTGTCACAAAAAACATCAACTCCTGAACTCGTCCATATGTCTCGTCCAACGAAAGACAAGCTAGGACAAACCAAGCAGGCGAAGTGATCGTCCCAAGCGTCCTGGTTAACCTCGTCCGTCTTTGGACGGACGAGATCCCATGGGAATCTTACCCATCATCATTTGGACAAAGGACAAGCCGTCCTAGATGGTATCGTCCGTCTTTAATGAAAGATGGACGAGTTCACCATGGAACGGGTCGTCCAACCTAGGTAACTTTCATAGCGGTTATGGAAGTTACCCCCAATTCTCCGGACTCCTCGACATTAGGAACAGTTATTAAACAGATAACCGTTTCACACATACTATATAAGGATTCTTCGATGAAGGGTAAGTGATTCAGACATTTTCATTTAAGAGAATACTCCTTCCTTACAGAGAATTCCAAGTTCACTAACTTCATCATCGGAGGACTTTTGGCCGGTCCCAACCGGTCTCCTCTGATTCAGTGTTGTTGTTTCACAGGATATAACCCAAAGATCATCATCGTTCGAGACTTGTCAACCTACTG
Source organism: Quercus dentata (assembly GCA_028216015.1). NCBI lineage: Eukaryota > Viridiplantae > Streptophyta > Magnoliopsida > Fagales > Fagaceae > Quercus > Quercus dentata. The sequence goes on from CP116447.1 coordinate 35,699,824, forward strand.
GTATCCAAGGAATTATCAATATATATATAGATGCATGTATGAGATCATGGGACATATGTCCTCAAGATTGGGCAAGTGTCTTGTTTAATCTATGTTGCACACATTTTAAAGGGACAATCAAAATTAGGTCTTAAATATGATCAGGCCCATAGTGATGAAAAAAATGAGGGAGAGTGAATTGAGATGCTTTGATCATGTTCATATGTGGGTAGCTTATGCATTAGTAAAAAAAAAAAAAAGCAAGTTGATTCAAGTTGAGCAATCAAAAAAAGGTTGAGGAAGACCAAAAATAACATTAGAAAAAATAGTAAAATATGACATGTCAATTAATGTTTTTTTTTTTTTTTAGAAAATAAACAAACTAAAGTTAATTTTACTAATCATGATATGCCATATATTTACTTCTTTTTTTTCAATTAAAAACTTTATTTATTTTATAAAGAAAGTTAAATAAATACCTAGCAAGTTATGATTATAGGAACATCAAAAATAGTAGTACAAGGACTTATATTGGAAGTCCGAAACTTGTTACATTGTGTGTGCAACTACTAATAATGTCATCAATAAATTTTGGACTTTACGGCCTTTTGTGATTAAAATCTTGGAATCATTAATGTCATCAATAAATTTTGGACTTTACGGCCTTTTGTGAGTAAAATCTTGGATTAATGAATTTTCCAAGTATTTATATCTTTTTATTTAAGTCAAGTATAAATAAGATTGAAACTTTCTCATAGAAAAAAGTATAAATACTATTTCTTCTAAAAATAAAAGTATAAATAAGATGGACTTTAAATACTTTAAACCATAAATTATTTTGAAAGATAGTCCCCCTTCTAAATAAACCATAAATAAGATAATATTTCTTTTGAATGCTAAACAATGTAAACTTGTAAAAATTTTTGCCAATAGTGCCAACGATCTAAAAATTCTAATATATTTTAATCCCAAAATATCTCTCTTCAGAGTCTTTTTCTCTCCATATCTCATCTCGCACCAAGCCTCTCTCTTCCTCTCTCTCTGTCTGTCTCTATCTCTCATTCAGTCCTCACTCTCTATCTCAAGGCGGTAGTATTGTCTTTTTGGGTGATTTTTGTGGTGATATTGGTGTGGGTCTATTGGTTTGCTTGCAAGGTCGGCAAGGATCCGATGGTCCGGTAGTTTTCTTAAAACATGAGTTAAAATATTCTTTTATTTTGCAGCGATTTCTTAAAACCCAAAAAGGTAAGTTTCTTTCGTAGTGGTGGATGTTATTTTTCTTTTGTGTGAATTTGATTGTGATTGGAGCCTGTGTTTGAGTGATATTTGAATGAATTTTGTACCGTTTCAATTTTGATAAGAAAATATTAGTAACTATTTAACTGAGTTATTGCGTTTGATTAGCTTTTTTTGAAGTATAGGTTTGTTTAGAATGAAATTTTTTTAAGCATGTTTGTTGGTATGAGATATATCGGAATTCAGATCTAATTTTTGGGATCCCTAATCACTAATCGCTTTTACCCAAAGCTTGAATTTAGGGTGCGTTTGTATAAGCCGGTGCAAAACGATGTTTTGGGTTTAAAATGAGTTTTTGTAAAAAAAACTATGAGAAGTTGTTGTTGTGAATCAGAGTTTTGGGTTTTAAAAACGCTCTTTTAGTTGATGGTTTATGATCAGATTCTGTCGGTTTTCGAGTGAAACCGTAGAACCAATTAACTTGATCACCTTGGGTTTATTTGTTTATTTGTTTTTTGGATTACATGTCTAGGTGTAGTTATGAGTTTCAAGCTGTTTGTTCTTACTTCCATTTGTGTTTTGAGTTATTTGTCGACTGTTGATTGTTTAGTGCTACAGTTGATTTTTGAGTAGAACTAAACCTTCAAATTCTTTTATTTTTTTATTTTTAGAGAGAGTTTCATCATATAACATCCATTTTTTATAATAGCTCTTTTATATGGTTTCATGTTTGTTTGATAGTTCTATAGACGCCTTATGCCAAAGTTCTGTATCATTTCTTATATAACCATTTTGTTGAAGTTCCAAACTAGTGGAACTTCCAAATCGTGGTTATGTTTATTTGTCTTCTAAAATTTCCTTTTAATTCATTCCTTTTATCAATTTTTGCATTGACGATCAATTTAGTCATTCCCCATCTTGTCTGTACAAGGTTATTTGTTTTTTTTCATCTTAAAAAGAAAGAAAGAAAGAAAGAAAGAAAGCAAAAGAATTCCTTTTCTCCATGTTGAATTGTGTTATGTTGAGTCAATATCGTATCGTAGGTCAGACTGTCCGTCCGGCCAGTGGTACGATATATTTTGGATATCGATCAATATCGATGTACCGTTTCGGGTTTACCACTATTTTTCATATTTATAAATAAATAAATAAATAAATATATATATATATGTATGTATGTGTGTATATATATTATAATAAATATAAAAGTTTACCATAAAATATTTTCTCAATTCAGAACTAACTATTCATGGTTTTAGACTTTAGTATCAATTAAAAAAAAAAAAAACACAATATAAAAAATAGAAAGCTTAAAAATTACCATTGCATACTAAAAAAACAAAAAATACTAATAAGTTAATGCAAGTAAGTTACCATTCTGCCCTAACAAAAACTCAAAAATTACAGAACTTAAAAAAATTAAAAAATAAAAACTTTTTTCTCGCCGATATGGCCGGTACATGGTCGGTACGTCCGATATTTAAACTGGTATGAAACGTTGATGTTTTAATACCAATATACATATCAATACGGTACATACCGGCTAGTACCAATACGGTATTGACTACCTTAGACAAAACACAAAACACTAAACACCGAGAACTGAAAAAATAAAGGGTCATTTCGTACATATGTTTAAACACATGTTTTTAGTTTTTAAACAACATTACATGTATTTTCACATATTTTTTCATTCACATGTATTTTTTAAAAAATTAAAAACTATTGTTTAAACACACGTACCAAACGAACCCTAAAACTTTTTGATAGTAAACCGTAACTTTTTGATGGTAAACTGTGTGGGGTGCTAGATTTATGAGGGGGAAAAAATCATTAAAGAAGGGTATACGTGGGTGGTCGGGAGTGAGATGGTGGGAAAGTGGATTCATCATCATAATTGGTATGTTATGTCGGTGAGTTGTCTAGTCACTTGACTTTGGGGTTTTTTTTTTTTCAATTTTTTTTGAATAGATAAATGGTTAAAGTTAGACTATTACTTATAAAAATAAATATATGAAACCTTAATAGCATATTATTCTTTTTTTGTCAATAATTATTGACAAGAAAAAAAAAAGTAGAATGCAAAAAAGGAAAAAAAAATTCTATATTTTATATTTTCTTATAATAAGTTACTAAAATTCAAAATTCATATAAAAATTATTTAAATATTTAAATTATATTAATTATGACATCATCGATTTGACCATCGGTTCGACCCCGATCGAACCATAAAACCAGTAATCAATTTCTTTTTTGGTTCTTTATCCGTTCCGATTTTTAAAACCATGTTAATTCTACACCATTTTCATTTGTTAGAATATAACTAGAAATCAAAATCCCATATTTTCTTAGATTATATTTAGGACTAAAGCAATGTATTTTTTTCCCCTGCTAGATATAAATTCAAATTATAATTAATAAATGAGAAATTTATTTTATTGCATGGTTTTTTATTTTTTTCTCTTAAATTAAAAAATGTGTCGACTTTAATGTACGACTCTTACTCTAAAGAGTAAATTTTTAAAGTCAAATCTCAATTTTAAGAGACTATGGGTCTGTTTGGATAAAACTTATTTTGCTGAAACTCAAAACTGAAAACCGAAAATACGGTAGCAAAATAATTTTTAAATGTGTGAATAGTGTCGTGGAATCCATTTTTAATGAAAAAGTTGTTGAAAAGTGAAGTTTGTGGGTCCCGTGAACAGTGCACGGGACCCACTGATGTGTTGAAAAGTCAAAAATTTCGACTACTGTTCATGCATAAACTATAGCCATTTCAAATAAATTTTGTCTCTGAAACGTGCGAAAAAAAGAAAAAAAAAAAAAAAAAAAAAAAAAGAAGGGAGCAAAACGCAATGCAAAACACAAATGCCATATTAATCTTTATCCAAACCGCACCTATATATGGTCTCACTCATTCACATGGACTTAGTTCAATAAAACAAATTAGACGTATTATAAAATTGTATTACAATCTTTGATGTGACTGACATGACTTGATCAAAGATTGAAGAAGGGTAATCCAATTAATTAAGAAAACTCTAGAAACACACTTATTTTCACTCCCAAACCTACAATATGCCTTAGTCTTAGCTTATGATAGTGCACTCAAATTTACTTTTTCATCAAATATCCATGGTAGTCTCATTTGTATGTGCTGATATCCAATAACAAGTTAGTTGAGAGAGTGAGAAAATTATTGAATGCTCATGCTTGGTGTTGAAACCAGCCTCTTGGACTTGTATGAGGTATCCACAGCTTTTCGGTGAGACAGTGAATGAGAGGATCCGATAGAGATCTAACTTTCTCAAAGAGAGAGAGAGAGAGAGAGAGAGAGAGAGGGGGGGGGATGGATGGAGGTATTGGAGGACAAAACACCGAACACTAAGAACTGAAAAAATAAAGGGCCGTTTGGTACATGATTTCAGTTTTTAAACAACATTATACGTATTTTTACACACTTTTTTATCCGCACGTATTTCTAAAAAAATTAAAAATTGTTATTTAAACACACATACCAAATAGGTCCTAAAACTTTTTGACAATAAACCGTAACTTTTTTGATTGTAACCCGTGTGGGGTGCTAGATTTATGAGGGGAAAAAAAATCATCAAAGAAGGGTATACGTGGGTGGCCGGGAGTGAGATGATGGGAAAGTGGATTGGTCATAATAATTGGTATGTCATGTCGGTGAGTTGTCTAGTCTCTTGACTTTGGAGTTTTTTTTTTTTTAATTTCTTTTGAATAGATAAATAGTTAAAGTTAGACTATTATTTATAAAAATAAATATATGAAAAACTATAAATTATGATTTTATTGGAATTCTACTTACAGGATAGCATATATATTCTATATTGAAGATGCTTCTGTTTGGCAATTTTTTGAGAATCATGCTGATTTAAGGATTTTTTTTTTTTTTTTTTTTTTTTGGTATCTACTACTTTGGAGTTTGGACTATTCCTAAGTGTGTGGGTTATTTGTGGTGTGCTCTTAGAACATATTTCAATATTTGAGTTGTATTTTCTCCATGGAAGTGATGCCTGCATGGTCAAATGTCCCTATTTAATATTTATATTTCCTTTTTTCTCCTGTGTTTCTCAAAATTATGCGTTTTCTTCGGCATTTATATGCATATAGGAGCTTCATTCTCTCTTTTTTAGTGCTTCATAGCTGCCATTAATTTTTTCTTTCTTTTATTTTATAATAATTTTATATACTAGTAGTACATAATAATATCTGTGAAGAGGTAAAGTATTTGGCCATGTAATAGTGGCGGATGACCTGCATTTAGTAAAATTGGATTAAATTCTCAATGCTTATTGAAGGGGTGTGCATCTAACCCATTGGCTTAGTTCAACCCAACTTGACACCTCAGATTTGTTTTCATGAGTTGGTAAGTTGGGTTGGGTTGGGTTGGGTTAGAATGGGTTGTAATTTTATTTTAAGCCTTGAGTTGGATTACGTTTATGTTAATAGTTTTTTCAAATCATCTAACCTAAGTACCTAACCCAACCCATCATATATACTAGTTTGTTTTGTTATTCTTATTTCAATTTTTTAGTTTGATTTATTTTGGTATTTAAGAATTAGTTTTGATATATTTGAAATATAATTTAGGTATATTATGTGAATTATAATAATTTATTGAAAAATAATTCTTAAATATTTATAAAGTTCAATTTTTTTATTAGACACGAAACATATAAGCACAAGTATACAACCCACTAATCCAAAATGACTTATGTGAGCTTGATTGGGTTAGTCTCTACACGTGCAATGGGTTGGGTCAAGCTGAGAATTTCTCAATTCAAACACACCCTTGTTATAGCTTATCCAATCAAGAAATCGTTTTGGATCAACTTCTTTTCTGCTTGTACAGGCCAACATGGGCATGATTCGAGCACAACTTGAAAGAAAAGAAACTAGACAAGGGAAAAAGGCCCGATTCGAGTATCGTGGGACTCACAGATTTCAAAGAAACCTTCAAGCCTAATGGTGAAGCTTCCTTAAGTCTCCTTACGGTGGAAATGCACCATGCATCATTTGTTTTACTTGTCTCACTCTCCCGAGAGAATTGTTTAATTTAAAAACTCAATCACAACTCACAAGGTTCATCCAGAAAAGTATAGGGAGTAACAATTTAGAGAAATACCCACATATTTTGTTTCATTTTATTACCATAAAGTTGGTAATACTAGTATGTGACAATCACAACTCATACAGCCCAACCTTCAGGTTAGTACTTAAGAGACTTAACACACACTATATATAGATATAGTCCAAAAAGTCAAAAGGAAGAAGTAACCAATTCAAGACACACTTCCATTATTTGTATTTTTTTCTTTTTCTTTTTCTTTTTTACACATGCTTTGGGTTGGTCTTGAACCCATGACCTTAGCCGCCATCCCATTCTTACATTAAGAAGTGTCATTTGAGCTAGGGCTCATTAGCAATTCCATTAACTGTATATAAAATGTATCCCTACAAAATTGCTTTCCAATCAACTGTGAGGTAGCTAAAGACATTCATCATAATGCTGTTAAGTCGTATTTTTTAAATTCAATAAAATGATTTTGGCTATATGGCTGCTTCAGTCATTCTAGCCACTTGTAAATATGAAGATGACAGGAAGCATCTACAGGGTACTCAAATCGACTAATTGAAAATTGTCTCCTTGATGAAGCAATTTGGTTTCTCATGCCTAAGATTTTCTGTTATTTTCTTTCGTACCATCAATTTAAAAAATAACAGAAAGAGATTTGGGTATGAAATCAGACACGTTGAACATCTTGTTCCATACAAAGTATCGCGGAAATCTGTTATATTGTAATGGGTTAATACTTAATAGTTCTAAAAAAAAAAATGCAAATCAACATGTTCTTACCAAGGAATCTATATTTTCTTCAACTGTGTCATGGCTGAAACATTTATCAAGTATTTCAATCCTAGACAAAATTGCATAATAAAATAGATCAATATTTTATATCTACTACGTATATACTCACACACTTGAGGGGATAATAGACATACCTGTGAAGTATACTTATATTATCTAGATAGACAAGGTCACTATATTTTTCTAAAGAAGTTTCAATGACAGAAGGATCATCAGTATCCAATTTCCCAAGTTGTTCTTTGATTAATGCAAGCTTCTGTGGAAAAAAGGAGGCAATATACTATGTTATATAAACAGGAAAGATGATTAAAACAATGAAAGGGTCCAACAATCTTAACTGAGCTATGCGCATAATGTGAGCAAGACCAGAAGAAATCATTTCTGCTCCATTAAGTTTTTCTCCTGTGAGACCCAAGTACTCCCCTGTAAAAAAGAAAAGATACAGACTATATAAGAATTTAATTGAGAAGCAACTACAGGTGTCATCAATGATTCATCCTACTAATTGGTTTCTCATTTATCAAGTCCTAATTACATTGTCAACATTGCTTGATATGTAGAAAGGGTCAAGTTAACTCCACAAGTTGCTTGGAAAACAACGTTGAATAAAGTCACCCAGCTATCCAAAGTAAACTTTCGTATTAGAATATTTGTCATTGCAACATCTACTTTCAGTATAATGGTCACAAAGGAAGTGACATCTTATGGTGCAATGAAACCAAATGCAGCTCCCCGTATGTCAATTACCAAGAGCCATAACAGTGCCTCAACACAAATTTTAGACTTCAGAACTTTTAAAGCAATTTGCTAGAGCTTGTTATCCAACATCCACACAACAAATTAATGACAGGAGTCCTAATGCAATTTGTATAAAGAACATTGCTGAACCAACTGCCACTGTGTGATTCTAGAGATGAGGAGCATACTTCAAAATAAAAATATTTTCGCAGAGGCACTGCTTTCCCACATTCACTCCATTCCTATGTGAAGACTGAGTGATTTATTTTAGAGGTCTTGTAAAAATTTCTTGTTCATAAATCCCTTAAAATTTCGTCCAATGCAACATTACAAGAAAATCATAAAAGATTGAGATAAATTCACATCAGGGTAGAACGTTCTTCGCAAAAACAATACTTTACACGATGTTTTTATCAGACTTACGCTAGAACCAGAAATAGTCCAAATCAACAAAACCATGTGCAAGAAATACAGTGAAAAACTACAATCCACTACATGCATACTGAGGTGACCAGGTAGATGTGAGAGGAAAAATGATGCACCAACATCTGGGTGGAAACCAATTAGAGTTTTAGTAGTAGCAATTGTGAGAATAAATTATTTTTGAACCTATCTGAGCATGATGTATAGCAAATAAGATATTCAACACTATTTTCCCCATCACATAAATATGCAAAAGGAATCAAAATATAGTTTTCATTCCTAGATTGTGATACCTTAGATTACATAGATTGAATAAATGTGTGTAGTGTGGACAAGTGCTAAGTCCCACATCAGGTGTTTTCTAGGTTGAACTGGGCTATATATTGATTACGAAAAACCTCGCTTGTAACTCAACTAGTCCTTTTGGACTACATATTGAGTCGAAACAAATGGTATCAGAGTCAACAAAGTCAACGTGGGACTTGACAAGAACATTAGGAATTGAGTGGAAAGATTGTGATACTCCAAATTATGTGGATTGGATAAATGTGTTTGTGCAAAGATGTGTTAAGTCATACATAGGGTGTTAACAAACTTGGGCCGCTATATCGTAGATCACAAGCAATCCCAATAGTAACTTGACTAGTCCTTTTAGAGTTTAGCATAGATGTGGCTAGTGCTTCCTTGGGTTATGACAATATGCGTATGCTAATGAAATTAGAGGGTCATACTCCTCAATTATCTAATAAAATCGGGCGTTAAATTTCCTATAATGAAATTAAATAATTAGTCTAATTTAGGGGGTGCAAAATAATTAAAAATTTTCTTCCACAAAAGAAAGTTAGTGAGGAAAAAAAATTGAAACAATCATCAAAACCAACAGCTAGATAAGAGAAGAAAAGGACGAAAGTACATGCAAAGTTCCTACATAAAGTTTTATCAGTTGCAACCCTAAACTTCCCAAGGATTGAAACTCCAGCCCCACCACCCATAGTAATGCCATTCAAAAGAGCCACATGCATGGAGATTATTATTACACTACCATGAATATACTAGGTTCGACTAATGTAGTTATAATAAACAGAAAGATAATGTCCAATATTCTACCATAGGGACTTGGGGCTAATAAAAATCACCCCCACATGAAAGGGAAAAAATGATAATAAAAAAGAAACAAATCTGAGACTTTTGAGTAGATACCATAGTTCCCTAAACCAACCCAAAGGGCTAATTTAACATAAGTACGAAGGGGAAAAGACCTCAAAATTTTGGGGAAAATTTAGGAAATCCATGTATGATAGCAGAAGGAAGGATAAAATAAAAATAAGAGGAATGTCAAAATACAAAGTGGTAAGAATGTAAAGAAATTTGTTCAAGCTAGAAGAGGAGCCAAAGATCAATATACTAACAAAACCAAGTATCTTTTGATAATTTGATAGTTGAGGGAGGGGGAAATTGAACCTTGGACGTCTTAGTTGGAAACACTAGGACATACTAGCTAAGCCATAAGACTCTTAGCCATAACAAAACCAAGTATCTCAAAGAAAACTCTCCATAAATGACCTTATCAAAGCTATATTGATGGTAATATAACACTCCAAACTGAAGTGCCCCCAATATATTAATCACTATGCTTAAAAAAGAAAGAAAGAAAAGTAAAACTTACATGTGGCTTCAAATATGTACCTAAAATGTATATGTAAGTATATAACGTTCTAAAAATTCCTTACAATCTTCCATTTTCCTGCATAGAGTTAACCAATGGTTAATGGATGATTCTAGTGAAGAGACAAGCACCAACTCCATAACAAAGATTAGCAACTTAAAGATTTGTGAAGTACTTAAGTATAAAGTTTTCTATAGCTTTATCAATAACTGACCATCACAAAACATTCTGGATGCACCTCCATACTTTATTGATAAAGTGTCACAATATCTCCGCCAAAGACAAAAATGCCCCGCCACTTTGCCCTTAAGAGAATGCAAAACAATGTTTAAGTTTTTAACTAGTTCTTGAGCAAAAAATAATCGCAACTAAACTTTATCCTTCCCACTAGAAATATTAAATGTAAATGAATCCAATATCTGATAATAGCATAGATGTTTTTTACCTTCATTGCCACAAAACCAATATCCGGATTATTTTCCCAAGATGTATACAACTTTTGCAATCTAGCCCCTAGAAACCAAAGACAACTCATTAAAAGACCTACTTGGTAAAACAGAACAACACAAACCCATATAACAAAATCAAAGAATATAAATTTTTGCCACTAGGGAGAAAAACAATAAGTCTACTTGCACAATAAAGTCCACAACTTTTTTCACAACATTGAGTTTGCAAGTTTTAATGTACAAATCATAATTTGCCACCTCAACAAGTTGTGAATTTAGTTGTGTCTCTAGCTTTAGTCGAGCAAACTCAAGCCATATAACTATACATAATAATAGTTGTCAATTTAAATACCATAAAAACAATAACCCAAGTAAGGTTTTCAATTGAACCAATTGGAGGGTATATAACAACACACATACAGAGAATTATACAATTCCAAACACCATAAAAACAAAGACCCGGATAACAAATCTTTCAACTGAGCCAATCTTACAAATTGGGTACCAACCCAATAGCCAAAAACACAAACACACACAGAGTATCTAGTAAAAACACACCATTGCAAAGTACTAAGACAATTGAGCACAGAAGGCCTGTTTGGAATTGCTGTTCTAGACCAAGCTTTGCCCTCAACCAACACCTGCAGAGAGAGACAGAGAGAAAAAGAGAGTTAGTGTGTGGGGGTTTAAGAAAGAGAATATACAAAAGGGTATTCTTGAAAGTTGAAACTGACTTGGTTGTCAAGTTCATCGGTAATAGCGAGTTAATCCTAAGAGAACAGAGAGTTCTTGTGTGGTATTGGTTGAGGAAACGAAGACTGAATGTGAAGATTGTTGCGCCTCCGCAATGGGCTGCCTTAAACCTCTCGCAGCATCATTTAGCTCACCCGCTCTTTCAAATTCTGCTCCAACACAACACAACCCAAGCTCTCTACTCTCTAGTGATAAATTGATAATAAACAATTACGAGGAAAAAATTAAAAAACTATGAGAAGAAGAACGGAGATTGTAGGAAACTAGCATTTAAAAACTAACTATTCAGTTAGTTGGCCCCGTTTGCAAACAATTTGTAATTGTAACAACTCGAGTCTTAGAGGGTCGATTTAGGGCCTCTAAATCGACCCTCTAAGGCTCGGGTTTACCTGGGGTTTTTATGCGAAAGGTCCACGTGGAGTACACGCAGAAATCGAGTGTCCGAGACTCGATTTCCACGTGTACTCCACGTAGAAATCGATTATCCGAGACTCGATTTCTACGTGGAGAACACGTGAGAAATCGAGTCTATGAGACTCGATTTACTTAAAGTGAAATCGAGTCTCGGAGACTCGATTTTCACTCGATCAAACGCTCACACGTCTTGGTCGTGTCTATGTTTTTTGTCTTGGGCGTGCGTGCAAAAGAATATCCGACATGAAGTCCGTGTTTGAACCGACCAGCTCATCGTATTATTTTTGGTCTCTTGCGTGCCATCAAGTCGGCTAGACAGTATTTTTGGTCTCTTGCGTGCCATCAAGTCAGCTAGAGAGTATTTTTGGTCTCTTGCGTGCCATCCCATGCAGAGAATATCCGACATGAAGTCTGTTTTTGAACTACTGTGTTGTATTATTTTTGGTCTCTTGCGTGCCATCAAGTCAGCTAGTGTGTTGTATTTTTGGTCTCTTGCGTGCCATCAATTCCATGCAGAGAATATCCGACATGAAGTCTGTTTTTGAACCTTACGACCGACCAGCTCTGTGTTGTATTTTTGGTCTCTTTTGGGTGTGCCATCAAGTCCATCAAGTCTGTGTTTTTGTGCAAAGTCGACCACTCTTGTGTTGTATTTTTGGTCTCCTTTGGGCGTGCCATCAAGTCTTTGTTTTTGAGTGGATCATGTCATTTTGAATGTGCAAAGCACACAACCTCTCACACAACTCTCGAAAATATTTTCACCGCCTCACACAACTCACACCTTCAAAGAACTTCTCACAAAACCTCTCTCAACAACTCTCACAAAACATCATACAACTCTCATAAACTCTCATACATCAGCAGACAAAACATTGCTCCTCTCACTCTCATACAATCTCAAAGAGATATTTGCTCATCCTCATGTCAAGTAAGGGTCTCCTCCTCACTATCTAGTTGGTTGTTTAGTGTATATAGTCGCTTTAAAAAGTGTTGCTTGCATTGAATTTGTCATGCCATTTCTTGATAAAATATTTGTTTGTATTAAATATTTATATTTGTTTCGTAATAAGATATTTGTTTGTATTAAATATTTATATTTGTTTCTTGATAAGATATTTGTTTGTATTAAATATGTATATTTGTTTCATAATATTAGTTTTTTTTTTTTTTTGAGTAATCGGCCCGGAAGCCCAAGCGGGCTCCTTATGTATATTAGTTGGTTGTTTAAATATGTATATATATTTATATTTATACAACTATATGTTTAAATATTTATATATATATATATATATATATATATATATATATATATTTTATATTTATTTATATTTATATTTATATATTTATAGAAATATATTTATATATTTATACAACTATATAGAAATATATTTATACAACTAAATGCAAATATAAATATAAATATATATATATATATTTATATAAATATATAGATTTATATTTATATATTTATATATTTATATATTTATAGAAATATATTTTTATATTTATACAACTATATATTTATATATTTATACAACTAAATGCAAATATAAATATAAATATATATATATATATATATATATATATATATTTATATTTATATAAATATATAGATTTATATTTATATATTTATATATTTATAGAAATATATTTTTATATTTATACAACTATATATTTATATATTTATAGAAATATATTTATATATTTATAGAAATATATTTATATATTTATACAACTATATATTTATATATTTATACAACTAAATGCAAATATAAATATAAATATATATATATATATATATAGTTATATAAATATATAGATTTATATTTATATATTTATAGATTTATATTTATATATTTATATATTTATATAAATATAAATATATGTACATATTTATATAAATATAAATAAATGTATATATTTATACAACTATATATTTATATTTATATATTTATATTTATATATCTATACAACTATATATTTATATTTATATATTTATACAACTATATATTTATATATTTATATAAATATATAAATAATAGACACATTAAGGAAAGAAAAAAGAAACAGTTTCAAAGAATTGTGCAACCTCCAACTTTTATGAAATTCCAACCATGAGAAAGACATTATTGAATACAAGTAAAAGCTATGAAAATAATTGGATCACCGGTCCATTGCACCTAATTAAGCAGCTAGCATTTTTCCATTTTTTGGATGACATAAAGTCGATGACATATTAGCGATTCAAACAAATTTACTTGTCATGACGGATTTTTTATTGTATGATTTTTATGATTCGAGTCAAAATTTGAGTTTGTATATCACATCTAGTATATTTCACTCGTATATTAATGCCTTGATTTTCAAATTAGATGATATGTCTAATTTGATTGATCATGATCATATTCACATTAGTGTTTTTTTTTTTTTTTTTTGTCCGATGAACCCCGCTCTATGTTATTTCATTAATAGTAGTGTAATAGGGTATGCCATTAATTTCCGTAGCAATCGGAATGATGATATTTTTATTTATATTTTTGTTAGAGCTGAGTTTAAAATTTGTAATGGGGGTGAGTTTTGTTTTTAGTTTTTTTATTTGTTTGAGTACGAAATTATAATGATTGAGTGTATTTGTATGTGATGTGGGGTGAGTATATGCAATTGTTACACTTTTAGATCCCTTGTAATTTTTGTACTTTGAGTAGATAGAAAAGGTTTTGTAATTCGAACATAAATGAAAGAGATAAAATATGTCACTAACATAAATTTCCTTGGCTTGGCTCTCTAATAGGTTCACAATCTTTGAAGAATATTGATATAAATGTATACTTGGTGGACCCCTTCACAATCTCTGAAGGGATTGACGGATTCCCATTTAGAGGGGAGGGTATCGAATGCTACTACATGATGTTACGTCGTAAGTTGAAGACGTTGAATGATTTGAAGAGGAAAATAATGGACGAATTGAAATTGAATCCTGCTTGGTATGACATCAATATTATTTATCGTTACCCACAAGAAGTCCTTCATGAACGGATAAATTATGGGTATATGGCGATCAAAGAAGATAAACATGTAAAGATGATGTTTAATAGGATCCAGAAAATGCCCCAAGTAAATGCTTTCTTGAGTTGTATGTAAGTTTGGAGGCGCCTGCAGATAACACTACTGAGGTGGTGCAAGAAACAACTACGGCTTTACAATTTACAGCCCTAAATGATGGATGCACTACCATGGGAGGGTATACGATGGGAGGGTATACTGCACAAGGGTATACGATGGGAGGTTATACGCTCCCATCTCAAGATCATGTTGCTAATACTAGTGAAACCCTCTATCGTGAAGAGACACATTTAGAGGAGGAAGACGAAGACGAAGATCATGTTGCGAATGATGGTGAAAATGTTGAGGTTGTGGATGAGTACGAAGAGAGGATTGAGCAAGGCGACTTTGAGAACGATGTGGATGAACATGAAGTCGTTCCCAATTTTGAAGAGGAAAATATGGAGGACCATGATGAAGGTGATGCAAATGATGATATTGGTGTCCAGTATAATAGAAATACGACCACCGGCTACGCACCTCCTGCCGAGTCATTCTACTCAAATACTTGGGAAGATATGGTTGATCCTTCACGTCTTCGAGATACCATTTGTCTCTACTTGGGAAGATGGGATGCATTTTTCTAAAGGGTTGACTTTTGCAAATAAAGATGCGGTGAAGCATGCATTGATAATATACGCAGCAAAGGATAATAGAAATTTTATAATCCGGAGGTCGACCAAAACGAAATTGTGCGCCGCATGTGTTGATGACAACTGCATGTGGTATGTTGGGGCATACATGAAGACTAAATTCAATGGTATGTGGATGGTTACGTCTTATGTGGGTCCACACACTTGTATACCCTTTGGCCTAAAAAGAGATGGTAGAATGATGGATTCGCATTTTGTTGCATCAGAAATTATGGGAAAATTGCAAAAAAATCACACCGCACCTATTGATGAGTCTGTGGGAGATCATACGTACTAAGTATAATCATGAGGTTTCTTACTATAAAGTATGGGACGCAAAACAAAAGGCAATTGCTAAGATATTTGGGGATTGGGAGGAGTCTTACCGAAGTTGCGAAAGTTGTTGTTGGCATACTTGGATGAGGACTCGGTACCCAAGATCGGCTATCACACCATACTTAGGCCACACGAAGGTGCTGCGTTACTACGCTATGTATATTGGGCATTCGCTCCATGCATTGCTGCATTCCAATATTGCAGGCCGGTGATTAGTATTGACGGGACTCATCCGTATGGTAAATACAAAGGGGTATTGATGATTGCAATGGCAACCGATGCTAACCAAAAGGTTTTGCCTCTCGCCTTGTTTTGTTGTGGACAAGGAGTCGGGGGCTAGTTGGGGGTGGTTTTTAGAGTGTCTCGGGACTTCCATAGAGCATGTCATACCTAACGATGGCATTTGTATTATTTCTGACCGACATAAAGGTATTAAATGTGCCATTCGAGAGTGGCCTAGACGTGAGGACGGAAGAGAACAGGTATATCATCGATATTGCCTTCGACATGTTGCTAGCAACTTCAACGACACTTTGATAACCCGATTCTAAAGGCATTGGCCTTGAAAGCTGGATATGCGAGTAATGAAGCTAAATTTAAGTCCATAATGGAAACCATTAAGGAGGCCGAGATTAATTTATCGAGGGGTGTAGACCCTACGATCACGCGGATCGAACGTTATATGCCGTACACATATCTAGTGAGTGAGGATGTGGAGAAATGGACGCATCACATGATGGTGGAAGACGTTACGGGGCAATGACAACCAATATCTCCGAGTGCTTTAATGGGGTACTTAAAGGTGCCCGCGGTTTGCCCATTGCTGCAATGGTTCATTTCACTTGGTGCAAACTTGTTGCATATTTCCACGATCGACATAAACAAATTACTTCGATCTCTCTCGAGGTAAGTCGTGGAGTGATTATGCAATGGAGATCTATAGCGAAAATGAGCAGAAAATTGCAGGACACACTTGTGAGGAATTTTAATCATGCGGAGGGTGTATATCGTGTGGTTACCCCGCACAATGACCATAGAGGTGGAGGGGGAAACCACAAATCATGAAGTGCGCATATTTGCTAGAACATGTGGTTGCGAGAAAGTGGCAAAACTTGAAGATCCCTTGTTCACATGCAATTAAAGTTCTTCAAGGTCTGCATCTCAATGCGACCAACTATATTGACCCATGTTACAGTTTGAACAACGCCATTCTCACATATTCACATAATTTTGTGGTACCAAAGTCAGAGTCCGAGTGGAGGGACGTTTCCGGACCACGATGGGTGCCTGACCCACTCGTTGGGGGCACAGTCGTCCCTGTGAAGTCAAGAATAAGGAATGAAATGGATGGGGTACGGCGAGAACGGGAAGCCGGAGGGAAGATCCGGACTTGAGGGAGACTCAACCGAGGCAACGATGCGGAGTGTGTCATCAAGAGGGGCATAACCGTAGAAGTTGTCCCAATTCCGTGGGGCATCGACAAGTGGTACTGCTATAAACTAGGCAAGTGACCTCACTTTGTTTCTATATAATATATTCAAATTTCATTTTGTTATAGTTCTTTGCATTTGGAAACTAATGACCGTATTTTAATTTTTGGCGGGCAAGCGGAAACTCGATTTTGCTAAGTGACATTGTACGTGGGACTTGTGGTTATCTTCCAGTATGGACAAGTGCTAGGTGACTATGTAGAGTCTGTTGTATCGGTATGGAGAAGTGCTTGGTGACTATGTAAAGTATGTTGTATCGGTATGGTTTAGTATGGACAAGTGGTAGGCAAATATGGGGACTATGTTGTATTTATTAGTTGTTATTTTGGTAATTGTTGAATGTTTAGGTAATTGAACTATTTGCTGTCTATTGTACTTGTTACTATAGTTGCGTTGTGCGACTTTTGCCTCTAATGCCAGCAATTATATTACTACCGGGCATTAGTAGCTACTACTTTAAAGCACATTCAACCACAGGGCCCTCCTTTGAAGCATTTTGTTGCTAGTATTGAATGTATTTTGTCCGTTAATAGGGAACCTATAATGGGTATGAATAGTAACTGTTTGAATCCAGTTGTTTGCATATGATGTACGAGCTATTTACCAATATCATATGCTTTGTATCTACTTGTTTATCGCTGCTCATGTACGAGCCATTTACTGCTGCACGAGTAGGTGCCAAAAACAAAAAAAACACAAAAAACCCCCAGTAGAAATCGACTCTGTGATAGTCGATTTCCCATGGAAATCGACTCTCACGAGTCGATTTCCTATGGAAATCGACTATAAGATGGTCGACTTCCACTTTGGGGTTTTTTTTTTTTTTTTTAATCCAGTTGGGAACTAATTTCAACAGGCAAGTGAATAGGATTGAAGTGGACTAAAATAGACTGAATGAACCTAATAGACCGAATTGGACCGCAGTGAACCGAATGAACCTAAATGGACGGAATGGACCAAAGTGGACCGAATTGGACCAAAATAGACCAAAAGGACCAAATAGACTGAATTGGACCGAATTAACCAAAGTGGACCTAAGTGAACCAAATGATGACCGAAATGGACCCAAGTTGAAATCGACTATAAGATGGTCGACTTCCACCGGGGGATTTTTTTTTTTTTTTTAAATCCCAAGCATACACAATCAACAGGCAAGTGAATAGGATTGAAGTGGACTAAAATAGACCGAATGAACCTAATAGACCGAATTGGATTGCAGTGAACCGAATGAACCTAAATGGACGGAATGGACCTAAGTGGACCGAATTGGACCAAAATAGACCAAAAGGACCAAATAGACTGAATTGGACCGAATTAACCAAAGTGGACCTAAGTGAACCAAATGATGACCGAAATCTGAGACCAAATGGGACTTAACATCAAGTCATAACCCTTGTAGGTCTTGCATGAAATACATATGCCGGATCAAACGAGCGCTAAAGTTGATGCCAAAGTTGGCACTTGTAAATAAAGTCATAACCCATGTGTTTATAGTTTTGATCTTCATGGCGGTCAACATGAGACCTATTATTGCCCAACTATAAAATGCTCACCGCTTGTGACTAAAAATTAAAACTGGTTTTTCAAATGGAGAAACCATCTTGCTTGTACAAAACCATCACTCCACGAATTGCTTTAAAATGAAGTCTGAAATTTTCAAACACTATTTGAAAGAATCTTAACACAAGTTGATCGGACAAGTTCACAAAATATAAGCCAAACAATCTATAGAGGAAGTTCATACATCAAAAGGCACCATGCTATTCTCTCATAACTTGACCAATCAAAGACTTAAAAATAAAACGTATTATGCGGCTCTTATATTAGTTCTTTGGGAAGCATAAGGGTCTCCTTCCATTAAGTTTACGCAGAATATGGTATCCTCAAGGCCATTCTTTGGGCAAGCCAAGGTCTTTCTCGAATGCGGGTCAATGAAACGAGGCATCATATAACGTTCGCTTCTTCGTCTATCAATTCTCTAGCCCATGCGACCCTCTTTGATGGGCAACTACCTGGCCCATAGCACCTGCATTTTTAATTGAAGCATTCCATACTTATTTAGTGTGCTATTAAGAATAAACTTTCATAAAGACACCAAAGATCCATTTCGGAAGAAAAGTCAAAGAAAAGAAAGTACAACCAACTCCACCAAAACAAGAATCCAACATGTTATCAATTCATTTTCATTTTCATCTCTACTCAAAGATAAAAAAAAGGTTATCAATAAGCATCTGCACTTGTTACAAGCTACCAAATCATAATGGTAAAATTGCCGAAAATTTTATTGCAATTTATTAATTATATGGTAAAAAATGCGATGTTCATAATAAAGGCTTATGGTCATTAAGCACAGGAATTAGCAAGCAAATAATTTGAGAAGCATGGTGATGTGTCTTTGGCAAAGACCACACCAAATTGACTATCTTTGGGATTGGACGCTACCAAGTTAATTGAGTCATACTTTTCATCAAAGATCTCAAAACAAGAAAGGTATGTTGTAAGCACTTCACACACTAATGTAGAATGACAACAATTGAATTTAGCGGAAATTCATACAATCAATCTAGTATCAAGTAATTACATAATTTTTTAAGGTAAAATACAAGAAGCCCAACCTGCACTGTGCTTTCTGCTACTTTTGATGCCAGGTACAACCAGGTTGGAGCCACAAGACGCGGATCATATTCTGTCATACTCTTTCCGAAAGCACAAAAAGAAGTTAAGCTTAGCAAGCAAAAGAGGTGATGCTATTTTTGTTTTTTGTTTTTGTTTTCTTGTTTTCACTTTCATCAGTCACTTCATCAAATTGAGAATCCTCGGTGGCATGTTCACTTTCAGAGTCACTCAACACATACCTTGTTTTCTAACTTGGTTCACCCTTTGAGGTCTTGCTCTTGCTGGTGCAACTTCAATAGTTTCTTGATCTTGCGAAGTAGAAGCAGAACCCGAAAATTGCAATAATCATCATCATCATCATCAGATATCTCCGAAACAGTTGCCAAGGGCTTCTTCTTCTCAGGCAAAGCAGCAGCCCTTTTGCTAGGTTCTTTCTTCTTGGCTGGTACTTTGGGCACTTCGGTCTCCATGGTCATCAGGCATAAAAACAAAGAGAAATTTATTGTGGGAATACTTACAGAAAAAACAGTCCAACACATTCCCAATGATCACGGTAAAAGATCATGGAAAAATTCACAAGAAACTAATTATTAGTGATGCTGAATCTGAACGTTAGTTATTTTATTTGGTGCTTGTAACATGGAAAATTTTGAGCAATGTACATTACAGAATATGACGAGACAGCTTCTGCAACAGATTCTGCATTATTTGCCTTCTTATTATTGTTCTTCCGTGGGTTCTTGGGTGCTTCTCTAGCAGACTTCATAGCAGCTTCACCCCTTGCTTTGCCTCTCATTTTCTTTCTTAACTCCTCCGACTCACATCACTTCTCTCTAGCTCCTAAATGACATAAAACTAAAAACAGTCAACAAATAGACAACTATACAAAAAAAACAAATCATCACAAGGAATTGTTAATTTTTCAGTCATACATCGAGTTGCCCCTCCAAAGCATCAACATCTGTCCTCCAAAAGGACTTTGGAGTTTCCTTTCTCAAATCATCAACCTCCTTATTGACCTTATCCCTTTCAAATAAGCATAACTCCCGAACCTTCTCAATGGTCAAGCTTCCAATTGCCATGGCCAGTAGATACTCATAATCACTTATCTCACATGCCCCATTACTACGTTTGTCGCAGGAGATTTCACTTCTCTTTCTTAGATATCATCGCTTGCACCAAAGAACTTCGGCTCAACAGACTTTTAGATCCAAATGTCTAAGGATCAAAACCTTTTGTTTGCAGCTCAACAAACAGATCAGCTCTCTTCCTATTACTTACAATGATCTCTCCCTTCACAACCGCAAGGATAAACCTAACCTTGTTTTCTAACTTCAACAACTCCATTTCACGTTTGTTCAAGTACAAATTTCGCACAAAATACAAAAACTGCAATTAATAATTGTTTCCCTAAGAAATGGCTGAAATTATTGAGTATCGTTGTTCTATTTGTGTTCACACAACAGCCATGACATCAAAGGCAAGATATAAATTCTATGAAGTAGCTTAAGAAGCTTGCAATTTTTAAAGCAACAAAGTTTTTCAGCAATTAGATTCTTCTCGGAAAAAAATACAAAAATAATAATAATAAACAAAATAGATTCCAATATGTTTGACTTGTAAGTCCTGCTATAAGATGCTTCCAAAAAGAGAATTTACTTACTACATTCAGGATTTCCTAGAGATTAATATTCATGGAGGAAAAAAATAAATAAAAATAGATGCACCTATAGAAATAAGATGCATCGGTGCATGTATTTATCAAAACAAGCTCGGAAAAACAAAAATCTAATTGCCTTTAAGTACATTCTCTCTGAGAATAGAAAAGACAGAACATCGAGTTAAGGAATGAAGTTTCAAATTACAAATCAAATACAGATCATGAAGTACGCTTTCTAAGCAAAACATCTAACGGTCAAGGATTTTCTACAATGTGAAAATGATGAGGTATGTTCACCCTCGGTGGCATACCTTGTTTTCACTTTCATCGATCACTTCATCAAATTCGAGAATCCTCGGTGGCATGTTCACTTTCGTAGTCACTCAACACATACCTTGTTTTCTAACTTGGTTCACCCTTTGAGGTGTTGCTCTTCTTTGGTGCAATTTCAATAGTTTCTTCACTCTTGGCGTAAGTAGAAGCGAACCCGAATTTTCTTCATTTTCGAGTCACTTCATTTACCTTACCAACCCTTCCCAACACGAACCACTTTTCTTGTTGAATGGAGATGCCCTCATCTTTCTCACTTTCTTCTCCTGGTGAAATCCTGGAATTTTCAGCAGAGCTTTAACATGTCAGTTCAAAGCTTCGGGCCAATGTCCGAGGTCACGCTTATTCGCCGCACCTCTCTTCTTTGCTTGCAGCAGCAGCCCTTTTGCTAGGTTCTTTCTTCTTGGTCTGTACTTTGGGCACTTCGGTCTCCATGGTCATCGGGGCATAAAAACAAGATGTGATATGGTAGGGCTGTTATTGGGGGTTCAATCACAAAATCGTGATACAAAAATTGTATATGCAATGAATTGAGATCTATTTAACAGATGTTCATATTGATCATGAATTTGAGTATCTAGTTGGATCTGAACTCATATCATGCCATATTCACATTGAATTGACAAATCATGTAACATACTTCATTATCACATATCACATAGCTAACCTGTCTAATCCTATATAAATGGTTCAACCAAAAGTGGTGGAACATACTGCGATGATCTCAAATGCTGCATAGCAATCTCAACAGACTTTGCTCCCGCCTAAGAAATTTGGATTTGAAGAATTTATATAATCCATCTGAATGAAATAAGTTCATATATCAAAAAAACAATACGGCATTTGTGTGTCAAATTTGATGTTATTGAAAACAAGATGTGATCGATAAAGACGCCATCACATATGAAATTCTCTTGTACCAAAGCACAATCACTTATCATGTAAGAATCAAGAAAGCAAATGAATCAATCCCTTTCATTCCAAAGTGACCAAAACAACAGATTATCAAGGACATCAAAGGTGTAATGAAATTATTTGATAAAAATCATTCAAGATAGCAAACAAAGATATCTTTAAAATTTGTGTATTAATCAAGCACAATTGCTTCGTTTTAGTGAAAATAATTCCAACAAGATTAAGTGATCAAAGCAGGATATTTTCAAGGTGACTGAAAGCTGCAAAAGTGAGTCATTAAGATATTCTTAAAATACCTCTAATCCTTTATTCATTCTAAACCGAAAAATTTCACCAATACAAAAGGAAACCCGGGGACACAGAGAGAGAGATAAAGGGGTAGTAGAATGCACTTATTTCAAAGGAACACTAAATAAGCTTGAGGGAAGTACACCAACATTAAATAAGTATGTCAACAATATTATTGAGTCCAAAACCCACCCCAAAGCACGGGTTCTACAGAAATCTCTACTTTACAGTCTATAAATGCATACAATTACAAACACCTATCATATATTATCGCCTTCAGAGTTAAAGCACCTCAGATTGGACCATAGGACAACGCTTCCCAAACCGAAGGGGCGGAACACAAAGAGAACTTCAGGTGAGCTTTTAAACAGAAGGGCCACACAGACACACGAGCTGCAGCAAATGGCAACCATTGAGAGCATCACAGTCGGTACACCGTAAAACCTCCGCCCCGTTTTATAAGCCGATTCCGATCACAAAGTTTGCACTTTCTTTGCCGAATACATTTCAAGTCAGTCCCTTTAATCTCAAAGGTTGAGGTCAGCTCATTATTTTGCTTTTTATTCACACTACGATCTGAGAGAACACTTGTGAATGTCAAGCACCACATGCTCACCGCAGATTTCTTATTAATTTTCTTCTCGGACCAGGTGTATGTACGAGTAATGGCCACGCAAGCGAGCATAATCTTCGGTGTGGAACCTGTCTTTGTCATCACGAGCGCTATTCCACGCTTCAATTCCCACCTGAATCGGACCCACCAATTTAGTCATCTTTGAAGGACAAATATAAATAAAAGTACGTAAATAAGAGTGCCATGGTCTTTCTTGGTAAGTATACATATATAGTGCTACGTTCAATTATAATAATTAAGGTTTGCTAACTAGAAACCGCCATCGATTTCCCATCTAAACATGTACAAAAACTTCAACACCAACCATATAATGTCCAAAGAAATGAACACTGGGTTGGGTTAGCTGGACCAATAACGGAAGGTAGTAATGAGTCTAGAAGATTGAACAATTGGGTCGAAAAGGGTTGCCATTGACTTTGTCAAGTAATTTCAAATGGAAGCACTAAAGCTAACCAAAAAGACTCTTCGAATAAATTGTATGTATGACCCAATTGACTGAATCACACTACCATAGCAAATAACTTGGTTTAATGTTTAAATCGAGGTTGGTATAAATATCATCAATATGGAATATGAAGGCGAGAAAAGGGCATATAAAAGCACTCGATCAAGGTAAGCATTCAGAAATTCTAAATATCATAAAAATTAACTCTCTTCTTTCCGAAATAATTTAGACAGAGGAAACTTTACCATTTTTGGATCATCGTTAATGCATCAATACATTCTCGTAGCCATCTTTACCGGCCGCAATGTGAAGTGGTGTCAAACCGAAGGGCCTACAACATCGAGTCTAAACAAGAATCTTCCTTTGCCTCCATCAACCTTTGTGACTTGTTTTCGAGATATTAATTTATCCGAGATTTGATATCTCAAAAGAAGCTCCACGAGTGCCCTACTATTTCTCCTTACATGACTCTGTGAAGGAGACCCATCTCCGCTAATGCAAGATTCGGGAAAGAGTGCTCCCCGCACCCACAGTTTCATCAAGCGATGCCCAATAGTTTTCTCACTACAAAGACACCAATCATGGTCCATCGAGAACTCCATCAGCCACTTGAACCTTTTTAGATGAAAAGACTGGATTAGGATCCATGTTTCCTAGTCTAGACTTCAACCGACTTCTATGGAGAAGCCAACCCATTTCATTGATGAAGTCCAAAGCTTGATTCTTGGTTTCCATTCTTCCACTTCCTCCCAGATCGCATTAGTTTCGCTCGACTCCAATTCACTTTCAAGTGCACGGATCTCTACGAACAAACATCCTCCTCTGCAACTATAAAAGGAAAGAAGGTATCTTTGAAACCATGATCTTCAATCTGGACCATATTCAAGAAAAGAAAAACCACGATTTACACTAAGGCCATTGTTAAGAGAGTTTTATGTTCTACAAAGATGGACAGAATCGTAGACATATGCTTAAAAATATCAACGAGAATCGGATGAGACACTAAAGAACCTTTTTTTTTTTTTTTTTTTTTTGAGTAAAAGACAGACTAAAGAACTAAGTCATAATTTATAAGTAATCGGTGCGTGTGGGTGTATATGCAAATGTACATGTACATATGTTGTCCAAGGCACATGCAACAATGAGACATTAATCAGTCTCCAAATCTTTTTTTATTTTTTATTTTTATTTTATAGTAGAACATGAAGATAGAATTAGTCATGCACCATTTGTCTTCTCTCTCTCTCTCTCTCTCTCTCTCTCTCTCTCTCTTAACTATTTCTACCACAAATTCATTGCTAACAACCAAAATATTGACAGAATTAGGGAGTGACAAATCCATCTCAAACCTTTCTCTCTAATTCATAATTAATCAACCAAAAACAAGTATTTAGGAAACAATCAAGACTCAAGTTTACACCACTAACAAAATGACCCCTATCCGGATGAAGAAAATTGCCAAGTACAAAGATAATGACATCACAAAATGGATGAAAATAATTATTTACAAATCAACCATTCCGGAAATTTTAGAAGTAAAACCCACTATTTGGGATGGGAGGTTGGGCAATGGAGCAAGATACATGAGAAGAAATAGAAGACAACAAAGACCTCAATGAAGCCTCTTCCATTTACTGCAGGAATAGAGCAAGAAAAATTGAGGCATTGGAGCTCATCATTCTCCTTGAGGGTATTGAGACTGTCCATCGAATCATTAGTATTTGCCTCAACCGGATAATTCCCTTCAAGTGCACAGAGTAACCTGGAAAAAGAGGGGGGCATTAAAGGCTCAGAGAAGCACATTGGTCCACTATAAAATACATGGCTAAACAAAAAGAAATTCATAGTTCAAATGAAGCTTTAACATCACTTCAAGGGCATCGGGATTTAAGAATAATGCAAGCCACATTGACAGAATGATCACAAATACCTTGTGGTGGGCCGAGTGAGGTTAATGCCTTTGACTAAAAATTGAGCTCTCTCGATTGTAGATATGGCAACCGGTCTAACACTTAATATTTTGCTATAATTGTTACTTCTAAGAGGTAAAGATGTATCTATGACAACCTGACTGTAGCACAAATTTAGTAAGAATGTTAATTCCTCCACACCGAAGTGTTACTACTTCACATACATAGTCACATCACTAATATTAACTTTGACAAACCATCGTAAATAAAGGCTATTTGGTGCTGCACTCTAACATAAACCCATCCAGTTTCTCTAGAAAGAGTCATCTCGAGACATCTAGAAGCCTATTCAAACTGGAACTCAAGTCATAGCAAAGCTGCAAAAGGCCATCAAGACTTATAAAGTCGAACTCTTGCCCGAAAGAAAAAACAACACACACACCCACAACAGATGCGGTTCCATTAACATAAAGCTTACTTCCTCCCATGCGGTCTCGGCCGATGTAGATATATAGTAAGAATGATACAACCAGGCCTAATGTAGCTCTCAATGTCAATAGGACTGTGAGATAACCAATCAAGAATCTGGAGGTTCAAAATTAGAACGTTAAAGGAAGGAAATGCAAAACAACTGCATTCATTAAATTTTAAAATTGAAACTACCTGTGCCCGCAGTACAAGAGGGACCATTTACAATTTTCAAAAGCTAAATGAAATTAAGCTTAACATTAACCCCTAATTAATAATAATCGGCCTCTTTTTTATAAGTTTTGGCCCCAAGAGAGGGAGAAGGGAAGATTCGAACTAGTGAATACTGCCTAATGTGACATGGTCCCTAGCCGATTGTGCTACCCTTGGGGTTAATTTAATAACAAAATGCAACAATTCCATGATGGGAGTCACAAAGACTCAAAAAACCCATTTTTTTCCTTTGTTTGTAGCTGTGAAATTGAAGAGATTCAAGGAAGACCCATTTGCCAAAAAACACCAATTTATGTACTTATACTCAATATTGAAAAAAACAAAACAAAATAAAATTTAATGATAGGCTAACAAGAAAAGGCTAATGACCAAAAAGCAGAGCATAAGCCCAACTTCTGCATGAAGTACAAATTCAAGCAATAAAGATTAATTACCCGAGCCGCGAAGTTGCACCATGCCGTTTTGAGAGCTTACTCCATCGGTGCAATAATTGGGTTCTCAAAGTTACTCACGATAGTACATCTTTCGGAGGATCATATGGAGGCACGTTTTCAAGTTACTGCTTTACAAGCGGCAAGAAAAAGTTAGCTTTAATGATTCTTTGTTTCTGAGATTCTTCTTGCAACCTCACGTGTTCCACTTCTTTATATTTCTTTCTAATACCCCTTAGGAAAAAATATAAAGAAATGGAAGACCCGAGGAAGCAAGAAGAATCTCGGGAACATAGAATAATTAAAGCTAACTTTTTTCTTCTTCAAGGCGAACTTGAAAACATGCCTCCATATGAACCTCCAAAAGATGTACTTGTGAGTAACTTTGAGAACCCCATTATTGATTTATGCCTCAGTCGTGGGTTATGACGTGAACCCACGACCTGAAGCTTTAAGCCCATTTTGACGAAAATACTTTTCAAAAAAAAAAGATTAGAAACCTATTAGAAATACGTCATGCCATGGAAAACAACACACCCACGAACCATTTACAAATTTAATTGTATGAAGTAACCAACCTCGGTATTAATCCTTGCTTTGGATATGGCATCATCCTTGAGCAACTTCTTCAATACCGCACAAAGTTCACTAACCATTAGCATCACAAGTTGAAAATCTCTATACACCGCCAATAACCAAAAAACCTCAAAAAACATAGTCACTTGCCTTACGAAATGGAGAAACTATAAATAAACATAAGAGCCGAGGAAACAAGAAGAATATTGTCATCAAAGAAGCATTGATGCAACAAGTTTGTAGCTACTGCTGAAACAGAACATAAAGCAAGATAGTTAGTTCTTGTTAATGCATGCACAAGGAAGCGGGAATTAAACTTGTTTTCATTAATAACAAGAGAACCATAGATAACCACAAACACATGAATATGTACCTCGAAGATAACAGCAACAAGAATTGTATTATTCACAAACACATGAATATCTACCTCCACTAATGTCCCAACTGTACCTTTCACCTAGTTCAAATAATGTACATTAAAACCATTTTGGCCACAAATATAATTTCATGAACTTTTCAACACCACTTCAAATGTCCATTAAAGGAATAAGGTATCATTTGAGTTACCTTTTTTGAACCTTACGCTTTCTCGTATAATAAGGAGGAGGTCTTGCATGTCCTTCGTCGATGCGTTCGGGCCCAAGCGTTGTGTCCATGTTTGTGCCCCCTGTCCCACAAGGAGGTGCCTTAGATATGCGTTTTGGTCGACCTTCTCGCCGCGCTAACCCAACAGTGCTGCTCAGTGAACATGTGGTGGGTCAACGGTCAAGAAGGGCCATGGACGTCTTGTGGGAAGGTGGGAGGGGTTGCAAGTCGGGAGGGGTTTGATCAAGACCCGTGTCAAATGATGGAATAGGTGATAGCTCGGAAATGACCGTGGGGTGGGTGGACGAATGTCGGACCCGGAGACAGTGCATGTGGGGTGGGTGGAGGGATGGTAGGACTAGGGGACTCATGTGGGGTGGGTGGAGGGATGGTGGGACCGGGGACTCATGTGGAGTGGCTAAAGGGATGGTGGGGGTAGGGGATGGATGTGAGGTGGGTGAAGGGATGGTGGGGCTAACGGATGGATGTGGGGTGGGTGAAGGGATGGTGGGGCTAAGGGATGGATGTGCGGTGGAGAGGGATCGAGGGTAGGGACAACCCGAGGGGTAGCAACAGCGAACGAGAGCAACGTCCGGCAGAGCTGTGCTCGTGCTTGGGCTCTCGGTAGTGCTTGGCCTCTCGAGTAGGCGCCGCCGCAGAGTAGCCGCCTCCTCGTTCGGGGCCTCGGGTTCCCGAGGTCGTACACGGCCAATCTCATGCACCGCCTCCAAACATTAATAATGTCATTGTGGGCCTCCGTGCCCACTTTGGGTGACGGCGCATCATACGGACATATCCTTCAATCGCACATAGAAAAACCAAGTATATTAATAATGCAATATCAAAATGAAGAAAGCCAATCAATAGTATAATAAAGGTTGGTTCCAAATTGATACGACAACTAATAATTGGAAATTATAGGGACACCAACTGTTACATTGGACTAAATTGAAATTAACTTTTCTATTAAAGATATAGTTAACGGATATTGTGTTCTCAAAAATGCAAATTAAAAATTCAAATGAGGAAAAAATTAAAATAATAAAAATGGAAAGAAGAATGTATACCATAACTCTAAAGGCTGAAATAGAAGATATGACCTTAGAGCATCCCAAATTACATTTGTATATGAACAAAGTTCTCTATAAGGTAAATCAACAAGATTGTCTATAAGCAATCTTAAGCAAATGAAATTAAAAGGGAGGTTTGATGCTAAGCAAACATTGGACCACATAAGGTGTGTTCTCTAAACAAAGTGGTAAACAATATATCGAAGACGGTAAAATGTAGAACACGTGGAGAAGTTACCAATACAATGAATCTAGCACCGGGGATATCGATAAACCTTCGAGTTATCCTTGTGAACCAATCAAGTACTCGTCTTTGTAGAGGCATATCACCAAGCAATGCTTCACAACGATGTTGAAGGCGATGACCCCATTCCGTGAGATGCATAGCATGTCTCCGCACCCAATCAACACCCATCTTCCCCCTCAAATCAATGGCATGAAGCACCGGGTCCGTGTTAACATGGCGGGGAATTTCTTGGATCATCCCAAATTGCCTCACAACACGATCCGGTGTATGTTTCTCTACTAGATGGAAACATACAAGCGGCACCATTGCCGTCCACACCGCCCTCCCCGCAACGCACCACGGCGGAAGGTTCTCGTATTCATCTTCATACGGCCGCCACACCACCTACAACAGCCCAAAAACAAATATGCAACACATTAGGCAACTATCTTTCTATTTCAAAGTTCAAAGAAATATATATCTTCTTCTTGAACATGTTGAACAAAGCATAAACATAATACCTGGTTTGGCAACATTAAAGCTATTTGCTCCCGATACTGTCCCTAAAGACACAGGCGGGCCTATTTTTCTTGTTTGGGACCCACACCCACCTACAATCAAGAACAGGGGATCAATATCTACAACTTCCGAAGTAAGATAATATTATGATTAAAACTATAATGTAATCGGATATAACTACTAATAGAATCTTATAGAAATTTACTTGAATTAATAATATCACTAGAATAAAAAAAAAGTCCTTAAGCCAAACAAAGCACATATTGACAAAGCAGATAAATATCTATATATCTATCTATCTAAACATTCGAACCCAACAAAGCCAAGTTGATCCTTTAGTTTACTTACAAATAACAAAAGGGAAAGAATACCAAATAACAAATAATTGGAAAGAGTAAAAATTAGATTAAAGATAAAGATTCTACTTTTACATTTTGCGCATATTTTCCTACATTATGACATCTAAACATTAGCATTCTAAAACTGAAAGTCATTCACAATCTGGAACCAATGTCAATGACAATATTTATATTAGATACTCATATCACATTTACTCAAATAAATTGAACCCATCAATCCCTACTATACCCAATCCAACCATTTCACTAGATTAATAGAGAGTTAGGTTTCAAATCACAATAACATTTTAGTTGCTCAAAATCTCGGACAAAAAACTCATGCATTAAAATATACAACTCACACAAACATTTCACAAACAATTTCTTAGCAAATCTAAATCGCACTCGCCACTGGACCTCACATATAACTCAAAAAATTGAAAACTAAATAATATTGCACTCCCACCTTAGTAGAAGTTATAGACCCACATAGATAAATCCAAAAAAAAAAAAAAAAAAAACACATTAAAATTTTACCATCATTTCAAACCCAGTTCCATGAATGAATGAAAAACAACTATCAAAACCAAGACAAGCCAAAGACATTACTTTTTTGCAATTCCAAAAGCCATCCACATAATCTGCACATGATTTCTCAGAAACCCAATCCACAAGACATTGTGTGAAAAGTTCTAGGTTGACAAGTTTCCTTCCATAGTCCTTTAGTCCTTTGAACACTTTTCTTGAAGTAGGAACAAACTTACTTGACATAAATGATTCGTACAATGATTCGTAATCATATATATTGAAACTCTGTTTAACATTTTTAAATGTTGACATAAATGATTCGTACAACCCTTTTAAATAAAAATAAAAATTTAAATTTTAAGTTACATGATTGTAAGCTTAGGTAATGATCACATATTGTAAATGAAGTTACTAAGGTACAGACTTACTTAAGGGACAGTGGACCACGCACCGGAGGACCATAAGCACCCACCGGTGGGCCACGCTCAACCGCCGGGCACAAAAAGGGGAATCTGGCCCACGCCCAATACTGGACCAACAATAAACACCCACCAATCTGATTGGTCGTCTTATCACTTGCCCCGCATAATCGGTCAGACCATGCAAGGCAAGCACTTCCCCAACTATACCTTCGTGGGTTGCGAAGGTCTTCCAACCTTTGCACCCACATTAGATGCACCCTATCACCGGATTTGTCCATGAAGATTGTGTCCCCCAATAGTGCTAGGATGTAGCATCGTGCGTACCTATGCACTTCATCGTCTTCGACATTAGGCGGCGGTGGATGGGCAACTTGCTCCAAAAGCCGTTTGATGAGAATCCTCCGCGAAGACATTCCGGATGGTCTTCATTGGCGGTCGAAAGCCAAGGTACTCATCGCACACAGTCTCCCATATTTTTTGTGTGCTCCCTGTTATAGCGTCACCATCAACAGGAAGTCCAAGCAAAACCTCCACATCCTGCAATGTGATGGTGACCTCACCATGCGGCATGTGGAATGTGTGAGTCTC
This sequence comes from Quercus dentata, assembly GCA_028216015.1. Taxonomy (NCBI): domain Eukaryota; kingdom Viridiplantae; phylum Streptophyta; class Magnoliopsida; order Fagales; family Fagaceae; genus Quercus; species Quercus dentata. The sequence goes on from CP116447.1 coordinate 35,731,721, forward strand.
GGGCCGCCATCGCTCCACTAAGGCCGTTATCGTGCCATGATCAATCTCTCTACCCGGAGTCCCGAGAAGTCCCTCCAAACCAAGTGCCTTAATGATGTCAATCACTCGATCATCCACCATTGGCTCTCGATTCGAGAACTCTTCACTACGGGCACGACATTTAAGGGACCCTGGATCCTGCACAAAACATAATCATGGATTAACATATGACAACAAGTTGAGTGCAATAGAAGTTGTTTATTATTTTTAACTTTGAAAATTGAAATGATACTTTAGAGTAACCCAAAATCGACCGTCAGAAACTCGAGATGTTACTAACCCAATTTCTTTCAAAACAGGACCTATTAAGTAGGTAGTTGGGAAATTAGGCCTATTTTCCAATTTCGTTCATTTTCACTCAACCAAAGGCATAAAGTAGACAAATGGTAGGAAGAAAATTCATGGGTGTTAATCTGTTGGAGTGAAAATATATATTTATATTTATAGATAGTAAACATAATATAACAACAACCCACTCTCAACATTCTCTAATCTTGTTGGGAAGCAAGTAGGAGTAGGTGACCGCCCCACCACCTTTGTCCCATACTTGCCATACATAGTATACTATAGGGTCTAATTCCCACAACATACCCCTATACTACACATAATATAGGACTGCATTTGATGTAGAACTGGCTTGAAGTACTTCAAGCACAAAGTATAGGGTCTAGTTTCCTGGACATACCCACTTTTCTACACATAAATAGTATGGCATTCGATGAAGAACTGATTGAGGCCTTGAAGTACTTTAAGCACAATTGCAAAACTTGGGTGTTAGAGGTTGTAATTTCGGATTTTTAATTAAATTCAATCATGTATCAATGAATTACACAAAAAAAAACATGTAATCAATAAGAATTAAATTCAATTGTGTAGTTTATTGATCAATACAACTATATATTTAAACAATTGTCCTTTTCTTTATACAATAAAAAGATTATGGTTTTTTTCTTCCTTAAGGGCATTCAAAGTACTTGTATCTTCGTATAAACCTTAAATGTTTCTATTGAAAACGCTAGGAGATGATTGGTAATTTTTAATTACAAGACTCTTGACAATATACTTATATCCTTGTGACTATAAAGAATCACAACTAACATAATAGACAATGCAATGATTTTATTTAGATTAGGTTCTCGTATTCATCTTTCTATTTCAATTTTTAAATACATCTACCATCACGATCTTTGTGATACTCCCGTGTTTACTTTTTCGTTTTTCTTTTTTCTTTTTTTCTTTTCCTGGCTGGATAAAGAAGAAACTTATTACCCAAAAGACTTTAATAGGTCAAGCCCATCTCTCTCCCCACACAGCCCACATACCAACACAGAGGACGGGATGGAAGAGATGGGAATATTGGCCCAACACTTTACAAGAAGGGGCCAGGCGGGCAACATTGTGATGGATTCCGTTTAAGGTTTTCTTCTTCTTCTTTTTTTTTCTTTTTTGAAGGAGATTCTTTTTAAGGTTTTTAATCTATATTCGATCTTGAACAATGTTATTTGTGGTAGATATTTTAAAAGTTTCGCCTTTAAATCTATCCCAACCAACCAAAATAAAAATTCACCGAGGATGATTTTCAATTACAGAAACAAAATGTAATACAATTATCTAAGCCATGGTTTTCTAGGTAAAATGACGAATTTTACACATGTTGGAATGGGATTACACATTTTTGGTTTTGAGCATTGATGGCAAGTTATTTAAAATGGTGTAAGAGGTGAATAAAGATAACCAAAATCAATAAACACCCACAAACCTACCCACATCAAAGTACCAATTTCTACCGCAAAATGGGGTTTTGCTTAGTTGCTCTCTATCTTTAGGGAGCAGAGCACTACTCATTCCCTAAATATATATATATATATATATATATATATATATATATATATATTATCTTAGTAATCGTGATAAAGTAAAGTGCGTTTTTGAAAATGAAGTGAGGTGAATAAAATAAATGAATGAAGAAATAATATTAAAATGAAATTGGGTTTAGAATAAAGAATTTGATTTGGGTAAAAAGAAAAAATTAGTTAGCTAAACTAGAATTTTTTCTGAAATAAGGAAAAACATTTAAATAAGTGACACCAATGGTCGAAAATGAAATAAGCCCGAACTAAATACTCGGCCCATGGATGAAGAGGTGCCATTTGAACCAAAGTTCATTGGCATGCACATATGGATTCCTATATTTAACTCATTATATATATATATATATATATATATTTTTTTTTTACATTATAACAACAAAGAGGAGTTTAACATTTTAATTATTTTGCATCTTGAGAAAAAGAATGAATCATAAAATCTTTTTGTCTAACTTCATTTTTTATTTGTGAGTTTTAGGATCATCAACAATCATTGGTCCAAGATCCTCATATATATATATAAATTGAAAGATCCTAACGATTAATTCTAAAATCAATTTTTTTGAAAATTAATAAATTTTAATGTTCAACTTTGCAACCATGGACCACAAATCAATAAGGATCTCCTGTGTGTCACCCTTCCAAAGAAGATAGAAAAATGACTCTTTTTTTATATATATTATATATTTTTAACCATAAACAAACCAAAATGAAACACCCAACCATTTTACATGTTACCAAGGTCAAAAATACAATAATACATTATTAAAAGATTGAGGTTATAACAAAAAATTGTACATGATCATATATGATAAGATAAGTTGGAGGGGAGAAATTTTTTTATTTAAAACAATATATAGACCTAATTGTAGGTATGATATCCAGCCCTTAAATCCGGATACCCGTGCATGGGCATAAAAGTGTAGATAATTAAGTTTGATATTCGCTTAATAATTGAAATAAGTCTATCAATATGAATAAGACTAGTGGTTAATGTTTGACCAGGCTGAAACTTTGAAGTGGCACCCTATAAGGCCCAGTCTGGCATATTTTCATAGGCTTAGCTAGAAGACTCTCCTTCGATTCACATGGCGGTGAATCAATTGTCAATTACCATGGATGAACTTGCTTTAAAATATGATTATTTTCTGTGGCATTGAATACTTCTAAATAGACGGTACAAATGAATCCACAGAAAGAAAATAAGAATGTTATACAATTTGCAGACTAGTTTGAGTACAACACATCATCATTCTTTGTAACTAAAAGCAATGCATGTCTCAGGTCACTCTCAAAGAAGATGTTGGCTTAATGTATTCTTATATGAAACATGTAGTGCTTCTAAGATGAGATAAAAGAATTTAGCTATACACACTTCTTGATAAGTTAATTAATGTCTTATTTCTGTGTATACTCTAATATTTTCGAAAGGCATTTTGAAGAAAACCTGGACTTTCTAAAGAATTTTTCCCTACTTTTATGTTTATTATGTGGACCATCTAAAATACTTGATGAGAATGAGTAAGAATCAAGAGGTTGGTGTTGTGTACTTGTATAACCAAAACCAATTTTATTAGAACCGATAAAATATTTTGTTATGACCAGAAATGAAAGAAAGCTTGAGATGTTATGTTGTCCAAAATTATCATTGAGTAGTTCAGCTTTTTAAGAGGGGAATCAACAAAAATATTGATCAATTCATGATAGTCAAATAACTTTTGATCGAGAGGAATAAATAAGTAGTTTCTGTTAGTTCAACGGTAAAATCACTTATTATTAAATAGGAGTTTTCAATTCAATTTCGCTTATATCAAACCAATTGGTATTTTAACCTAATAATAAAAAGATAATCATTATAAAACAGATATCATCACTTGAAACTCTATCCTATCTATCAAAGGAAAAAAAAAAAAACCAAACTCAGAATAGACAAATATATGAACTGGATGCAGTGAATTGATAGACTAACTAGCCTTTACGTGACCATGTGCCTATAAAGTTTAATGGTGGGTGGTTCAAGAACACGATTAATTACGCTCTCCGTTAGCGTGTTTTGTTTATGTTAATGTCGTCATTCTAAGTGAGTGGTTAGCCAATCTCACTCTTTTTAACCTTCTTGCTCTTTGTTTAAGTGATTCATAAGTCACATTGCAGAGTCGTTTCACCTCAATCTTTTTCCATAGAAAAAAATTATCTCAACCCTTTGTGAACAGAAGTTTTAATACTCATTAGTTAAAATTTTGGAAGGGAGGCATATCTACAAGAACAATAATAAAATAATTAACCACATAAAATAACAAAATTTTAACATGGTCTGGTCAAGCTTAATTACATCTCTATTATGGTTTCCAAACTCACATTATAAATTACAAACACTCAACCAATTTTTAGTAGCCGCCCTCTTTTAAATTATCACCAACTCGTATAAATTATGTTCACAAACCACACTCACAAGCTTAAATCAAACCAAATGTCCTTGTTCCTATCTCAAATTCTCATTCAAAACTCACAAATTTGACACTCTTATCTATAAATTGGAACTTAATTATTTCTAGGGCTACCCTTTTTTTTTTTTTTTTATTCTTACAATTATCCTGTAAAGTATATTAACTCGGCGGATGGCAAATTCACCCACTCCAAAAGAACCTAATGCTATCAAACAATTAACCTTTTAATTATGCCACGTGAAGGGAAGGTCACACTGAGAATGGGACCGTGACTTTTTCCTCGTTATTTTATTTAATGTGTCTCCTAATAACTATTCCTATCTCTTTTGAAAAAGAAAGAAGCATCGGACATTGAGTCCATATTTGCTCCATTACTATTTAATAGTCATGTGTGGTGTGGGGTTCTTTTTTAAGTTTTAACTTCTTTGAGTCGGACCAGGCCTTTCCTTTTGTTTTGTGTTCCACCACCCTTATGACTCTGTGTTGTCTAAATCCTTTATGGGAGCTTCTTCAATTGTGGAACTTGTATGTAGGCCCATATATATATATATATATATATATGGTGAAAGTAGTGTATTTTTAAAGGTGGGGTGTGATTATATTTTTGTGCAATTCTAATGCTTAAGGGTGAAACAATTGGGACATAACATTTCCATTCTGTTTGTTTCATTTGGAAATCGAACTTAAAAAGAAATTGACTACGAGATATAGTTTTCTTTGGTATATTAATATGTCCGATAAAGCCTTTGCATAAGAAGATTTTTTTGAGCTTGATGTGTCCAAACTCCAACCTAATATGTAGAGGCTGGACTGAGTAGAAAAATCATATCATAATATCTTTGAGGGTGGGATTCCTAGCTAATTAAAAAGGTATGGAGATATCCATTTCCGATGATTTGAGTGAATGGTTTTCTAGGAAAAGAAAAACAAAATGTAATTTAAGTACCAAATGTTTCCCTATCATGATAAGGAGAATCTGTTATGTTTCAAACTTGAACTCCCCATTTCACTTGTTCTAACAATTATTTTATTTTTTAAAACATTTTTATACTACTCATCAGAATAATGAATATATATCGTAATGTTATTCTGAATACACTTAAAAAAAGGATAATTGCAAGTTGGGCCGGGTTTAATGAGTTTCTTGTAACTTTTCCCGTTATGTTTGATGTGGCTATGGTGGAAGTTGGGCCGGGATAATTGCAAGTTGGGCCGGGATAATTGCAACTTGGAGGAATTAGTTCAGGGAGCACTTATCAAATATTTGTAACTTTTCCCGTTATGTTTGATGTGGCTATGGTGGAAGGACTAAGATAGTCGTATTTTTTAAGATTCAGAATAATTAAAGGTCTAGTTGGAATCATTGCTAATTTGAACTCATGTTTGATTGGTCTAGAGCGTCGGGTCTTACATGTAGTAACTCCCTTCTACAAATTAATAAACTGAGAAACTATTACTTACAATTCACTAGCCATCAATAAAACAATATATCATGTTTACTGCCTATGATTCATTTTTTCTAAATAAACATGTAATATTCATAGAAAGAAAAAACTTAGAAACAATGCATGTCTCGGGTTCAAAAAACAAAATTCACCACACACAAAAAAAAGTGAAATCTTTAGTGGTGTGTTTTACCCGCCCATTCCAAATGGCTTCTGATCGATGGTTGGGCTCACAACGTCAACACCGACGTGTCAATGGGGCCAGCTGCGCATGGTTAATCTCTCCAAAGATTTGTAGCAGCCATCTTTGCACAAAAATGATAAGCAATTAGTACTTGATATAGGTACTAACTATATTCTTAAATTAATCCCACAAACTAAACTCCTCAATTAACAAATGAAGGTCCACCCAATTGATATTCCATCACAATTAATGTAATCTAACCAAAACCCACTAAAAAATTAGCCAAAAACACTCACAGGCACGCATTACGAGACACAAACACAAATAAACAAACCCCGATGAGGTGAGGTACCAAATCAAAATGGACCTTCTTGGGTTGCACTGAGACACAATTAGCGAGAATATCTTTTGTAACCATAGATGATACACTTTTTCTGATATATGTAATCCAATATAAATCAACGGAATAAAAAAATATAAACATCAAAGATTTGAAAAAACAATATCCGTAAATCTGATAGCAATTCACCGATTGAATTATAAGGAAAGATAAAACAAATAAAAAACCCGAAGATCTAAATTTCCTTACCGGATCTGACTTTGTTGAGAGAGAGAGAGAAATGAGGTGGGAGAGACGGAGAGCACGAAGTTTTTATTTTTTTGGTGACCCTTTTGAAACGGAGGTGGTGACCGACATTGTCGGTTCTTTGAGAGGGTGAGTGAGTGGGTGGGTGAGTGGGTTGGGGCCGGCGTCGGCGACGGTGACGGTGACGCCGAGAGAGTGAGAGAAGGAGAGGGTGAGTGAGGGTGAGCGAGAGTCTGTAGAGGCGTTTGACCGATGAGGGAGAGTGAGTGGGTGGGCGACGAAAGAGAGACCCTTAAATTCAAAAATATCCTATTAGAAATCGACCTTCACACACTCGGTTTCCAGGTCGTGCTCCACGTCAGTCCACGTCAATGGCACGTGGCACCAACTTGGAAATCGACTCTCTGATGGTCGATTTTTAGATGGCTGCCACCTAGATGTCACGGACAACCAAAACCGACTCGGTGAGAGTCGATTTACAAGGCCTAAAATCGATCGTCGAAAGTCGAGATGTTACTAACCCAATTTCTTTCAAAACCGGACCTATTAACTAGATAGTTGGGAAATTAGGCCTATTTTCCAATTTCGTTCAAGAAGAACAGAAGAAGAAGAAGAAAAAAATATTTATTTTATCCCTAAATTTTAAAATATTTATTTTTAACCTTTAACTTGGCAAAACATTCTTTTTAAAGTCATTCTGTCTATGACCGTATATACGTGGTTATCGGAGTATTGACTTAATTTCTGATTTGGACTATACTATTTTATTTAAAAGAAATTATAGTATTGGCACACCGCACACTTGATAACAACTCTTTCAAAAGGATGATATAACCCTCGCTTTGTTTGAGAATAATTTATTTTCGATAGGTTATTTGTATAACGTTAGATAAAAAATTAAAAATTAGCTTATTTTAAAAAATTAAAAATTTATTTATATCTAAGGACAGATTTAGAATTTCAAACTAAAGAGAGCCGTAGTATAAGAAAAAAAATTTATAAATAGGCATCCATATAGTATTAACAAATTATAAATACATAAAATCATTATTACTTAATACACTAAAATACAATTATCTACCAAAAAAAAATTAAATACTAGGCTAACTAGGATTTTTATTTTTATTTTTTAAACTTAGAGTATTCACAGTAGTGGTGCTAAAAATTTTAGTTTTTAGCACCTGAAAAGGCTAATTTATCTATTTTTCCACCTCATTTTACAATATACCCAACATCAAATGTTCTTATATTCTATTTTTTTCCCACTTCATTTTAAATATTATAAAAAACTCATTAAAATAATAAAGAAAGAGAGAGAATTTGAGTTTTTTAATTGAAGGTAGAGAGATAATCTTAATAAAATATTGTATTTTATTTTTAAGAACTTGCTACACTCAATTGATATTTATACTAGCTTACTGTAGTAGCAAAAAATTTAGTTTTAGTTTTTCCAATAACACATGGTTTTTTGGTGATAAAATATTTTTTAGCTAAAATATAATCAACATTATGAATGTTTAATTCTTTTGTTTAAGTTTTTAGGTTGAATAGTTGCTAGTTAGAGGAGGGGGGGGGGTGCAAAAGTTTTGGAATGGGGGCAACTACAAAAATAATGTATATAATTTGCAAAAATTTTAAAAAAAAAATTGGACCCCGGGGGCTTGGGCCCCCACCTAGGTCCGTCCCTATTTACATTCTTAGCGCAATTGTCATTCTACAAGTACAAAATTTTTGTGGGGTGGAGGGTAAGAGTTAGAGTTCAAATCTCTAGGAGAAAATTTCACATACATATACATTTAGATGATTTAGAGTATAATTTCTATCTTATATATAAAAATAAAAAATAAAAACTAAAACTTATATTATTTTTGAAATAAAGCAAAAACAAAAGAATAGTTTGGGACCCACAAATAATAGATAATTTTAACTAAAAACTAGCTTACAATTGGTTACCAAACACACTCAAATCGTAAAAATTCTAGTCAATATAATTCTTATGTAAGGCCATTCTATCCAACTTTCCTCACTTCCTCTTGCATTAGGCAAGACGCAAAACACAATAAACCTTCATTCCACAACATTAAGGGCTCGTTTAGTAAAGGAGTTTGAATAATATTGTTTGGGTGTTTTTGATATACGTGTGGGTGAAAAAATGTGTAAAAATGTGTGTAATGGTGTTTAAAATGTGAAAATGTGTGTTAGAACTTACTTAACAAACAAGCCCTAAAACCCCAATGTCCAACCTCGTCATAGCCACACCCTTAACCAGCAAGTTCAAAGGAGTAATATTCTCTCAAACCTAATTACCATAATAATTTAAAAGTGATATGAAAGAGTAAGTATAGGGACACATACAAACTCAAATTCATAACATGTTTAGGTGTCATATTGTGATTGGTACACCTATTTTTTTACTAAGTACATGTGGTGTTATGTGTAAATGCTGAAATTTAATCACAATTTAACACCCAAACGGCCAAACATATTATAAAATTACATTTTATCCCAAAAAAAATATATTATAAAATTACATGTAAATGTTGGTATATGATTGAATTGATAATATAATATATTTTTACAAAACTTTTGCAAAAAATTAGCAGGATATTTTAATTTTTGTCTGTAAGTTTGGCTTTTATCCCAAGAAATAGAATCCCCACATTTATACCTCTTTTTTTTTTTTTTTTTTTGGTACTTTAGTATTTAGGGAGGTGCCATTAGACCAAGGTTATCATAAAGTAAAACAATTACAGAGTCCATCATTTTATTTATTTATATTTTTCCAGGCACATTCGGATGGTAGACTTAAATGTATTTGAAGGACTTGAGTAAAACCCAAGGTACCATCACATTCTTAATTATATGAAAAAAAAAAAAAAAAAAAAACAACATAAATGTAATTTTGATCCCTACATTTTGGGTCATTTCTCGATTTGGTCCTTAAACTGATTTTGCTCTTAGGTTAGTCCCTAAAATTAGAAGATCGATTTTATTTTGGTCCCCGCCATCAACTGAAAATATATATGTGGAAGACGGAATACACTGTTTGTTGATGTGATCGATAAAAAAAAAATATATATATATATATATATTTAGTATTTTCTAAATGCCACATCACATTTAAATTAGTAAAAAATGCCATTTCGAAAAATTTAAACAAATATTTTTTAATCTAATTTAAAGTAAAATCATTTCTTAAAAAAAATGAAAATCATTATCTTCTTTTTCTTTTACTTCTTATTTCTTTAACCTCATCAGCATTTAGTGCCCGTTTGTTTCAGTGTTTAAAGCCCAAAACGCGTTTTCAAAAAAAAAAAAGCCAAAATAAAAATAGTGTTTGGTAAGTATAAAACGCAACTTTTTGGAAAAAGTTGCGTTTTATATTTGTGAAGAAACGCGCGTTTGAGTTTATGGAGCTCTGGAGGTCCATAAACAAAAACTTGTGCGTTTTGATTTTGATCCGTTGGGCTCTTCCAAAAATTACCAAATTATCCTTGATAAATCATCAGTTCTCATCTCATCTCTCTGCTCTCCCAACAAATTTTCAAATCCAAACACAAAAAAATCTATAACAAATTCTCAAATCATCTCTCTGCTCTCCCAACAAATTTCAAAATCCAAACACAAAAAAATCTATAACAAATTCCCAAATCAGCTAAGGAAAAAAAAAATCAATCCCTTGCAAATTAGGATTCCTCAAAATGCAAAAAAAAAAAAAAAAAAAAAAAATCAGAATATAGCAAAATCTTTCAAATGGAGTTTGTACCCATCTTGCGGTGGATGAGTTCCGGTGGAGAAGAAGTTGAAGAGTCTCTCCAAAAGGACGGATGAGTTCCTGTAGCTCTTAGAACACGCTGGGAACGCAATCATCAAAGCGACCGGCATCGAAATAGCCCCCACCATCGCCGTCTCCGTCGGAGGGACCCTCCAAATGCCAACAACCACTCGCGACTCCACCATGGCCACTGCCACCTCCACAACCATCGCCGCGAAGAAACGTAAACGACCATCAAATAGCGAATTCGTGGACGTTGTAAACGACGGCAGGGAAAAAAAATTAAAAAACAAAAAACAAAAAAGAGGAAGAAGGAGAGCTTGGAGAGTTCTGGAGTTTGGAGGAATGGCAGGGAAAACAAAGGAGGAAAAAAGGATAAAAAAGAAAAGAGTAAGGGTAAGTGTGTGGAGGAGAAAAAAAGAGGGGAAAAAAAAAAGAGAGAAAGAAATGCCGTGTGTGGAGGATAACAAAAGAGGGGGGAAAAAAGAAAAAGAAGGAAATGTTATTATAATATTTTCATTATTTTTTACAATAAATCTTAATTGGTAGTTTATTATTAGCTAATATTGGTGAGAAAAAAATAATTTTTTTAGAAAGAGAAAAAAATAATTTTAATAGTACGTTAAAATTAAAATCAATATGAATTTTTATCACAATATTTTCATAATACTTTCACAATAAATCTTAAGTGGTAAATTATTATTAGCTAATATTGGTGAGAAAAAAATAATTTTTTAGAAAGAGAAACAAATAATTTTAATAGTACGATAAAATTAAAATCAATATGAATTTTTATCACAATATTTTCACAATACTTTCACAATAAATTTTAAGTGGTAGGTTATTATTAGCTAATATTGGTAAGAAAAAATTAATTTTTTTAGAAAGAGAAAAAAATAATTTTAATAGTACGTTAAAATTAAAATCAGTATCAATTTTTATCACAATATTTTCATAATACTTTCACAATAAATCTTAAGTGGTAGGTTATTATTAGCTAAAATTAGTGAGAAAAAAATAATTTTTTTAGAAAGAGAAAAATTGATTTTTAAGTATGATGAAGTAGTTGATTTAAACATGAAACAAACTCCTTTATATTTACATTATCCTTTTTAGTAATTTACCACTTAAACCACTACTTTTATAAGTGCCAGTCAAACACTCAGTTTTTTCATTAACAGCTTTTACCAAACACTTAATTTTTTTAAAAATCACTTTTTCATTATACACTTTTTGAGTACCTTTAAAAAAAAGCCAACTCTTAAAAAGCTAAACCAAACTCACCCTTACTAATGTCAAATTCTCTCCCTTTAAAGTTCTTTTTCTTTTTCTTCTTTTTTTTTTAAACTTATCTTTTTAAGTCTATCTCTTTTTCTAATCTCAAATATTCTCTCTCTCTTCAGCGTCCATGGACGGAATTTTGTAACTCCATGGCCGGAGCTCACAAGCTTGATGCGGAGACAACGATCTGCCATGGACGGTATCTTGATGCGGTCTTGGGTCTTGGTTCGGCGGAGTTTCCCTTGAGGGTTTTCACGTGGGAGGCTCGTTGGTGGAGGTAGCAGCATACCTATTCCCGATCTGCCATGGACGAGCCACCCCAAGCCTTATCTCCTCCGCCTACGGCTTCACATGTGGTCAGATTTTCCTCTCCTTTTTCAATTGCAAAACTTTGTTCCTCTTGTTCTGGGTTCGTTTTTGTTTTTGTTTTTTGGAGAGAATGTGGAGTTGTTTGATTTTATGGGTTTTTTGTGTGTTTGTTTCCCAAGAAAATTTCTGGGTTTATGGGTTGCTGGAGATTGGGTTGGTTACTGTGTTTATGGGTTTGTTTCTCGGGTTTGTTTATGGTTTGGTTTCTTGGATTTATTTTTTGTTTTTCTGGATTTGATGGAGATTGGATTTGGGCTTTGCTAGAGATTGGTTTGGTTGCTTCTTGGACTTGGGAAGAACATGAAGAATATTTCCTGTTAGTATTTAATTTAATTTTTCCTTCTTTTCGTTTGTGTTCTTCTGATATGGGTTTGAGTTCTTGCCTTCTTGGTAGCTGGGTTTGTGTTATTGTGATTTGAGTTTTGGTTGCTGGGTTCGTGTTCTTGTGATGGGTGAGTTCTTGGTTTGTGTTCTTGTGATTTGAGTTCTTGGTTGCTGGGTTTGTGTTCTTGTGATGGGTTTGAGTTCTTGGTTGCTGGCTTTGGTTTGTGAAGAACATGAAGAACAAGCTGAAGAACATGAACAACATTATGAAAAAAAAATTTAATTAAAAAATTTAATTGTTTTTCTTAATTTTTTTTAAAAAAATTTTCTGAGGTGGCTTTTTAAAAAAATTAAAATGCTGACGTGGCATTTAAAAAAGGCCAAATAAAATATTTTATTATTATTTTAATAGCCACGTCAGCATTTAATGTGCCAACAAGGAACTGAGTTTGCCACATCAGATTTTTCTGTTAGTGGGATGACGATAGAGACCAAAATAGAATCGATTTTCTGATTTCAGGGACTGACTTAGGAGCAAAATTAGTTTAGGGACCAAATCGAGAAATGACCCAAAATGTAGGGACCAAAATGTATTTATGCCAAAAGAAAAATGAAGAACTTAAATTTTTTTATTTTTTAAAAAACTTGTTAATATCTCAAACGTTCTGGAAGGTGTATTTGCATCAATTCCATTCACAGTTCACTGCTAATAAGGAAAAGGTTCCATTGCATGGTGCATGGTGACACAATCTGTAACTGGCATGTAGACACATTGCATGGTGGTGACACAATTTCTTACTGTAAGAGGTTGCTCTCTCATCATCATTGATCATCACTCTCACCTCTATTTTCGATTACCGTACATCACTCTTCCATCTTGCTTCCACATCCCATAGTTTTCTCTCTCTATATATATCACCATTCCATGTTTCAACTTCTCCTTCACTCTCTATGTATCTATTTCTCTAGCTTGAAGAACCACACTTTTCAAATGGCAAAAAACCCAGTTACAGTTCTAATCACTGGCACGGCTGTTATATATACCATTCCTTTCTTATTATATGACTTTATTTTCAATATATACTCTTTTGTTTTGGAAGCTTAGAAAATGTGGGAAATGGCACAATATGATTTTCAAATGATGAAATATTTATTTATTATTCATTATGAATCTTATATTATATATGATAAAGAAAGCAAAACCCCTCTCAACTAAGTCTAGCACAACCATTTAGCTTGGTTGAGGTGGTTCGAAGTGGGTCTTGCATTCAATGGAAGTTTCATTCTCATCTTTTTCCTTTGATTGGAAAACAAACAGACGAATAGGTTCTTTTATTTCATTACATTTTTTTTTTTTGTCTCAAATGTTGCCAAAATTTATCTACAAACAATATTTTAATTATTTATCTTCAAAATTCTCCATAACTTCATTTGGAAATCCTGTTTTCTATTCAGTTCACGACTTCCAGCAATGCTGTTCTATGATATAATTCTTAATGCAATTGTTTAAATCTGCGGTTATCTTTGTGTGATGAGTTTAAGTGCCATTTTGTAGATAATCTAAAGAAGTCCTAAAAGTTTTAGGTGCTTTGTTGTTGTTATAATCATTATTATCTTATTATACATTGTAGTCTTTTCCAAATAGTGGGAAAGAATGAAAATTGAAAGAAAAGCTTGATTTACAACAATATGACTGTTGTTACATGTCAGTAATTATGTTAAGGAGCAAGTGTATTTGATTTTCAATTGTATACGTTGGCGATTCTTTCTTCTAGACATGATAATATATAGTTTTTGTATCTGTAGCTCAAAATTTTGATTTTGTTCAACAGTGCAAATAGGTTATGCCATTGCTCCAATGATTGCAAGGGGAATCATGCACTTGCTTGATATTGAACAGGCAGCTAAATCCTTGAATGGGATAAGGATGGAATTGACTGATGCTGCCTTTCCTCTTCTGAAAGGTATGTCCCTTATCTTGAGAGCTAATTCTAGGTAGGTAGAATTATTCTCTTCCCTAAGGTTTCTTAACTCATGTCATGAATATGGTTCAATAGGTGTGGTTGCTACCACACACGTTGTTGAAGCTTGTTAAGATGTCAGTATTGCCGTTATGCTTGGTGGATCCCCACGGAAGGAAATTACGTTGAGGAAGGATATGTTGTCTACAAATGCGTCTATTTACAAGGCTCAAGCTTTGATCTTGCAGGAGCATGCTGCTGCAGATTGCAAGGTGACCATATAAATGCACTTCAGAGTGTTGATATAAGATTTTAGAGATACCCATTAGCTTGTAAAAAACTATTGATTTCAGCATCCTGTTCTGTTACCATTAGCTTGTAGAAATATGTTCCGGTACATTCCTCATCTCACTTGTTAGAATTATGGTTAAGTGATTAAATTTATCATTTCCTGAGAGCTTAAGCTTTTAGGATAATCAGTAATTTAACATGGTATTAGAGCAGGAGATCTAAGCTCGATCCTTGTTTTCACTCTACCTCCTATTTTAAAATGTTAAATTCCTACTTGTTGGGCCCCAACTTATTAAGAGGAAGTTTAGGGCCACAAGTGAGGGGGAGTGTTAGAATTATGGTTAAGTGATTAAACTCACCATTTCCTGAGAGTTTAAGCTTTTGGGACAATCGTTAATTTAACATCACTATCATTTCTTGTTCATACTCTTTGGCATGGCTCTATTGCTTCTATTCTATTCAGTAGTAATTGCTTTGTACCATGCCTTTTGGCATGTTCTTTGACCTTACCTGCTTTGGTTGTTGTTGCAATCTGAATGTCTATATCTTAGTTATTGTCACTGGAGGGACGCTTGTACTCAAGTTAGTAACGATGTTGAGCGACCTGATCTAGAGTTCCTTTAAATCTTAAGACTAATTTATCAGATATTCTTTATATGTCATGGTGTTTAAATACTATTTCACTAGAAAGAAAATATTTCAAAGTCACTGAAGAGAAGTGTCTGTCCTCTCTGTCAAGATTAGAGAAGTATATGCCACCATATAACTAGTTCCCCAGCCCCCTCTGCCACTCTGAAAATAGAAGAAAAAGAAACTGTTATCAAAATTTACCATTTAGGTCAATCTTTAAAATTCAAAATATTTGTGTTTGTTTGTTTATTAATCCTCTCAAACATTTTGTCTTTATGTGCTATTGTTGACAACATAATCGTGCTTTTTCAGGTCTAGTTTCCAACTTATTATGAACATGTTTAGTGAAAACATGGATTTCCAACGAGTCTGTTTCCAACTTATTTGTTCAACTCTTTGACAACGTGCATCCCCTTACTCACCTCGTAATCTATAAAAAAATATTATATAAATATTCAGCAAAAACCAGATTTCTACTAATTACAAATGTTGGAAGATTGAAATATTTTAGAGTTTTTTTTTTTTTTCCTCAATGCTTTGCAGTTAATTTTGGAATTGATATTGTTGACTAAGTTGATGCGTTTTCATTGCATATATTATGCAGGTGTCAGTTGTTGCCAACCCAGCAAACACTAATGCCCTTATCTTAAAACAATTTGCTCCTTCAATCCCAAAGGAAAACATCACATGCCTAACACAACTTGTTCACAACAGAGCATTGGGCCAAACAGCTGACAGGCTAAAGGTTCATGTTAGTGATGTCAAGAACGTAATCATCTGGGGAAATCACTCTACAACTCAATATCCAGAAGTCAATCATGCGACTTTGACCACCAGAAATGGAGAGAGACCAGTCAGAGAACATGTTGCTGACGATCATTGGTATCTCAACATATCTAACATGTTTATTTATTACTACTTTCACATGTTTAAATTACTTGGAAACATGGGTTGATAAACTACTTTAAACTGTTCAAATGGGAGGTATAGCTTCAGGTGTACTGTCAAGTAGTATCTACATGTCAATTACCTAACCCAGGGATCCCAATTTTTAGGGTGTAGGCGGTAACAATTTTTATACTTGAATTTGTACTTAACAAAAAAAAAAAAAAAAAATTTATGTACTTCAATTTGTCTTGAGAATCCTGTTAGGACCTGGCTTTGATATTGAAAAATTATTAAACAACAAAGTTTTAGGTTGGAGTGGGGTAAAGTAGTGTGCATGTTGAAATTTTAGGTTGCAACCCTTTGCAGGATCTTTAAAAACCTAGTTATGTTGACAATATTCACATCTCTAAGCATCTTGTCCACTATTTACTCTGCTTCACTCCCAACAAGTCTCTTTTCTTTTTTCTTTTTTTAAATAAATAAATTTTGTTTGTCATAGGTTAAAAACCGAGTTCATCACCACCATGCAGCAGCATGGTGTAGCCATTATCAAAGCTCGGAAAGCATCAAGTGCATTTTCTGCTGCAATTGCTGCCTGTGATCATATACATGATTGGGTTTTTGGGACTCCCAAGGTTGATTCTCTTTCACCTCAAATAGCATTTGATCATGCTGACCTTAATTATTTGCCTTTGAGAATCTGTTTTTTGTTTTTTTAATTACTATCTTTTGTAATTCTTCCTTTGGCTTTGTCATTCAGGGAACATGGGTTTCCATGGGAGTGTATTCTGATGGTTCTTATGGGATTCCACCTGGCCTCATTTACTCTTTCCTGTTAAATGTGAGAAAGGGAAATGGTCAATTGTGCAGGGAAAGTTCTGTGGCTTCTATATGTTGTAAATGTAACATCTTCTTTCCTTGAGAGTTGAACTTATTTCCAATGTTTCAGAAACTACAAATCACTGTAATCTGCATGGAGGAATATATGTTGTTTGTCAATTATTTCTTAGATCTAAGTAACGGTATTAACGAAGGTAGATGTTGAAGAGAGCAAGGATATATTTTTGGAATAGTATGGACTGTCACAATAACATGCACAAAGATCAAAACTCCCGATTCTTGACGAGCAATCAATAACGATTAAAGAGGGCTGAGAGTAATATAATTGAGGATTCATGAATAAATAGTTATAATTATGAGAGCCTACTATAGTTTTGTGTCAACATTTTATATTCCAAAATTTTTGTGAAATGGTCTAAATTTTATGATATTACTTGCATGATATTAGACTATTTCAGTGCACTCAGTGTTTGGTACTTGTTTATGCAATGACAAGTTTCAAGATTGATGAGTACTCGAGGGCAATGATGGATGCAATAGCAAAAGAACTCATTGAGTAAAAATCCTTGGCCAAGTCATGCCTAGAGTAATAATGAAGACAACTTAATAAAAATCCATGAATAGGAAAAAAGGAGTTCCAGTTTCCTTTGCAACTTTATGTACAACTTTTATCTGTCATGTATAAGCTTTATTAGTTTTGGAACAATGGCAGAACAAGAATGACACGTATAAGCTTTATTAGTTTTGGAACAATGACAGAACAAGATGTGTCATTCTGATTTATCTTTTCTCATGTGTTGGCAAAAGTTTAGACAAATTCACCAAGCACCTCCCCAATAATTAGTTTGTTGCCTTTTAGATACAGTTCTATGTTACTGATCATGTGTTTTCATTCATTTTCTAATTAGTCATTTAAAGTTTATATTAATTATTTTGAAAGTCCTATAAAACTACTATATTACAAGTAATGCATGTGTCTTGTAGTTAATAGTAAAATCGAAACATTTGCTTTTGTGAGTAATTACGCTCTCTTCCCTTGAAGTTTGGGAAAATCACAATCCATCTCAAATTTGAAGGGAAAAAATAGTCAACCTTAAATATTTTGTTTATAGGAAATGTTATTCATTGCCTTAATTCCCATAAAAGGCTGAAGCTAAGATGTGGGTGTGTTTTCTCAATCAAACACCATAAAAAGTAAAAAAGCCCGGATAACGTATCTTTCAACCGAGCCAATATTTACACATTGGGTGACAACCTAATAGCCAAAAAGACATACACAGATGAACAAAAGTATCATCCGGTGAGAACACATACCACTGCAGTACTAAGACAATTGAGCACGGAAGGTCCATTCGAACCGCTGCGGACCAATCAACCAATACTTGCAGAGAGAGACAGTGAGTAGACAAAAGGGTAATCTTGAAATTGACTTGGTTGTCAAGTTCATTGATAATAGCAAAGGTCGGAGGAAGAGAACAGAGAGTTCTTGTGTGGTATTGGTTGAGGAAACGAGGACTTTGAAGACACGGAATTAGTCCTTTACTTTTAATTAGTGCCTAAAAAAGGTGGGTAAAAATTGAGATCATCAAAATCCTATAAAAAAAAATTGAGATAAAAATGCAATTAACAATTATATATTATAATATATTAATAAGTTAAGGGAGATAAATAAAATTTTTCATCATTTTTAAGGTGATATCTTGTGATTAGTGCATACTGCATACTAAAAGTAATGCTAATGACAAATATTTGTTCAATTAACAACTTAAATTTTGAAAAAAAAAAGTTATTAAGTTACAATCTATTTTGCAAAAATTAGCAATATATATTAATCATTAAGTATTGTTACGCAATAAATTTTTCAATCTTTTTTTCATAATTGCTATTAAAGTGACAGATTGTGAACTAGTGTACATTAAAAATGATGCCAATAATAGTCCCAACAATGAAAGTGACGTTACATTAATCACAATCTACCATCTCAATTGATTGTAAAAAAAGTTGTGAAATTTTCATTTCGGTAACAACAATAATTTTAGTTTTTAAAGGGTTTAGTCCTAATCTCCCTTTGATCCCCAGTCCAAATAGCAAGCCAAAGACAAAGTCTTAACATCTCCTTTTGTTAACATCTTTGTAGAACCCATGTGAAACCCCACCTCTCCCTTCCTCACTATATTCCCATCTCCAAATATGATACATATATATCTCAAACTTTCTGGAAGTAATTTAAGGAAAACACAAAAAAAAAGGGGAAAAAAAAAGAGTATTCAAAATGACGAGCATGGTGACACATTTTTGTAACTGGTACCATTCTTTTCTCATCGTATGACTTTAGTTTCAATATTAACTCTTTTGTTTTGGAAGCTTAGAATAGAACATGTGGGAAAATAGCACTATGATTTTCAATAATGATATATATTTTTATTCTTCGTTGTGAATTTTATATTATATGATAAAGAAAGCAATCCTCTCAACAAAGTCTAAGCACAACCATTTAGCTTGGGTGGTTAGAAGTGGATGTTGCATTCAATGGAAGTTTCATAACTTAATTCTATAATATCCTTATCTTTTTCCTTAGTTTGATTGGAAAACAAACAGATGGATAGGTTCTTTTCTTTGATTGAGGAGATCTCTTATACTTGTGCATCTCTTATGCAAGTTGTTTTGGCATCTGAAATTAATGCCTTGTTGTACAAGTTTCTTTTAATATTCTTTGTTTTTTGTTTATATATTTTTGTATTTTGATGCATCATACATATGTGTATGTATGTTAGAAGGTTGGATAGTTTTGAGAAGAAATCTACAAGGAACTGTTTATTGATCGTTTTGGTTTTTGAGAAAATGGAGTATCTTGTATTGCATAAAAATGGTCTTGTTGTTTTGTTAACTATTGCTTTCCCTTGGAAGCTTATTACATACATGTGGGGCTTCGTGAAGATGGAGAAGGAACCAATGAAAGTATTGGTCACTGGTGTTGCAGGCATGCTAGCTCAACCTGACAGTCTATTTGGTTTTTCTTGGTCCTTGCTAGAAATATTTGATTGTCTTGTTATCATCATGAAACTCAATATTAGAAATTTGAAAGCCTTTTATATTATTATATATTTATTTTTGCTGAATTTCTGAAACAGTCATCTAAATTTTCATTCAAATTGACAAATATGAATGTTCTCCAAATGATAAACCCCAAATTTTCCAATTTTGTATGATTGCTTAATCTAAATTTGCTTGTATGCCTATGGATACTTCTTGTTTTTTGGTTTCCTCATTATGGCATCTTTAGCTCATATAGATATCATTTATTGGTTTTGTTAGAATCAATGGTTAAATGATAAAATTTACTTTTTCCTACCTGCTTAAATTATTAAGGCAAATGCTAATTTACCAGGTTTCTCCTTCATGGGAGTTAAAGTCAAAATTGATCCCAATTGTTAATAAGTGAAATTTATGGAATTTATTGCTTTGTATTTTTTTTATAAATATGTTAAAATCATCATCCAATTTTTCATGAATTTTTGTCTCAATTTTTGTTAAAAACTATCTACAAAAAAGTATTTTAATTATTTTTCTTCAAATTTATCCTTAACTTAATTTGAAAATCCTATTTTCTATTCAATTTATGACTTCTTGCACTGCTGTCCTGTGATGTAATTCTTAATGAAACTGTTTAAATCTGTGGTCTTCTTTGAAGATGAGTTTGATCGCCATTTCGATTTACGTAGATAATCTAAAGAAATCCTAAAAATTGTAACTGTTTTGTTGTTGAAATAATCATTGTATTATCTTATACATTGTAGTCTTTTTGAAATAGTTGGAAAGAATGAGGATTGAAAAAAAAAGCTTGATTTATATCAAGATGATTGTTGTCATTATGTAAAGGAGCAAGTGCATTTGATTTTCAATTCTATAGGTTTGGTATTCTTTCTTCTAGACATGATAATATATAGCTTGTGTATTTGTAGCTCAAAATTTTGATTTTGTTCAACAGGGCAAATAGGTTATGCCATTGCTCCAATGATTGCAAGGGGAATCATGTTTGGGTCCTGATCAGACTGTGATTACGCACTTGCTTGATATCGCACCGGCAAAATGAAGCCTTGAATGGGGTAAAAATGGAATTGCACGATCTTGCCTTTCCTCTTCTGAAAGGTATGTCTCTTATCTTGAGAGCTAACTATACTCTCCCCTGAGGTTTCTTAAATTGTCATGAACATGGTTCAATAGAGGTGCATGCTACCACGGACATCACTGAAGCTTGTAAAGATGTCAATATTGCCATTATGCTTGGTGGATTCCCCCGGAAGGAAGGTATGGAAAGGAAGGATATGATGTCTAAGAATGTGCCTATTTACAAGGAATAGGCTTCAGCCTTGGAGGAGCATGCTTTGCTGGGATTGCAAGGTGACCCCATAAATTCTCTTGAGTGTGTAGATTTAAGATTTTAGGGACACCCACACAGCCACACTCAGTTTGGAATATTATTAGTTCACCTTTACATAGATTTGTATTTTTTTTTTGTATATATGGCTCCATTTACTTTAAAAATTAAAAGTCATGAAACTGGATGTTCTGAGATGTTTTGAAGTTTAAAAAGAGGAGACATGTTGGTTCTATTGATGCTGATTGATTTCATTGGATAAGATTGATGCTAATGGATCTGAGACTTTTTTTAGGATTTTATTTATTTATTTATTTTGTATTTAACGAAAATTTTTATGAGCTATTTCCTTTTCTTACTTGATTGTGAAGTTATTTCCTTTCCTTCTTTAATTTAATTTCACTACAAGAGACAGGTTGATCTTAAAATTTGTTGGAATTTTTTCTTCCAATGCTTCGTGTTGAATACAAGCATATCTCTGTTACTTTGCTTGGTATTAACTCAAAGCAGTCTTTAAGTGCTGATTCTTGGGTTTTATCGCTCTCTCCACGTCTTGGCGTTGATTCACGGGTTTTATCCTGTTTGTCTTTATTTTACTTCCCAAAAACACATTCCCATTGAAAACTAGTTGTCCTGCTCCCGCACCACCTATTACTAGATCCCCTCTAGGCCATGATAAAAATTAGTGAATCAATAAAACTAATGATCTTAGCATCTTGTTCCATTATTATTAGCTTGTGATAATATGTCCCACTACATTCCTTGTCTCGCTATCATTTCCTGTCCATACTCTTTGGCATGGTCTCTTGCTTCTATTAGTTGTAATGGCTCTGTAGCATGCCTTTTGGCATGTCCTCTGACCATTACCATCTTTGGTAATTGATACAATCTGAATGTCTATATCTTGGTTAATGTTACTATTTTAAGTTACATCCTGGAGGGACACTTGTGCTCAAATTAGTAATATTGCTAAGCTACCTAATCTAGAGTCCCGTTACATCATAAGAATAATTGATCGGACATTCTTTATATTGCATGAAATATAGTATTTCCCTAGAAAGAAAAATCTTTCAGTCATCAGGGAGCAGTGTTTGTCCTTTCTGTCCAGATTGAAGAAGTATGTGTATCCGAATTACTAGTTCTCCAGCCCCCTCACTCACTCTAAAAATGGAAGAACAAGAAGCTGCGATGAAAATGCACCATTCAAGCAAATCCTTAATACTCTAAATATTTATGTTTGTTTCCTTTTATCCTCTCAAATCTTGTGTCTCTATGTGCTTCCAATGACAACATAATTTGTGCATTTTTGAGTTAAGTTTCCAACTTATTAATGAACATATTCGGTGAAAACCATATTTCCTATATGTCTATTTCCAACATATTTATAACCAATCATATTGTCAGATTTCTAACAATTACAAATGTTGAAAGATTGAAATCTTTAAAGAGTTTTATTTTATTTTATTTTTATTTTTAATCTTCACTTTTATGCAGCTAATTTTTTGAATTAATATTGTTTCCCAAGTGTTTTCTTCTCTTTTTTTTTTTTTTTTTTTTTTTTTTTTTGAAAAATAGTGTTACCTACGTTGATGCCCTTTCACTACTTTATTATGTAGGTGCTAGTTGTTGCCAACCCTGCAAACACCAATGCTCTCATCTTGAAAGAATTTGCTCCTTCAATCCCAAAGAAAAACATCACGTGCCTACCACGACTTGATCATAATAGAGCATTAAGTCAAATTGCTGAGAGACTAAAGGTTTATGTTATTGATGTCAAGAACGTAATCATCTGGGGCAATCACTCTTCAACTCAATATCCGGACGCCAATCATGCGATTGTCACCACCACAAATGGAGAGAGACCAGTCAAAGAACTTGGTACTGACGATCATTGGTATCTCAAAATATCCAACATGTTTATTTTTTGCCACTTTCACATGATTAAATTATTTGGAGACATAGGTTGATAAAGTACCTTTATGTATTTAAATGGGACGTAGAGCAAGCATAAGGTTCAATCCTCCAAATTTAGACCACCTACATACCATGATACTATTCGTCCTAAAAGATTAAGTTCTTAGGAAATGGTGAATTTAGTTATTTAACAATTTTTTTTTTTCAAATTATGGATTCTAGTAATTGTAGCTATCCCACCCCCCAAGATAAATAGTGATTGATCATCTATGAAGACAAAATTGCCCCGGTGAATTTATGGCTCTCCTTAGATTACCATGCTTCTTTTAAGCAATAGCTTGGGGTGCACTGTCAATTAGTACCTACATGCCATTTTCCTAACCTAGGGATCCCAATCATTGCGGTGTAGGTGGTAACAATTTTTATACCTGAGTTTGTACTCATCAAAAAACAAACTTATTCTTAAATTTGTCTTGCACCCTGTTAGAGCATCTGCACCAATTGGTGTAGACAAAAAAAGATGTGAAATTTACACATTTAAGCCCCAAAACTACCCACATCAGTCCTTCTATATTAGGACCTGGCTTTATATTTTTGAAAAGTTATTGAACTCCAAAGTTTTAGGTTGGTGTTGGGTACATTTGGGCGCATGTTGAATATTTAGGTTGCAACTCTTTGCGGGGTCTTCAACAACATAGTTATGTTGACCATCTTCACATCTCTATGCATCCTTGTCAGGCTATTTACTTTGCTTCCCATTCTGTTATTCATTTATTTAAATTTTGTCTGTCATAGGTTAAAAAATGAGTTCATCAACACTTTACATGGCGTGGCGTAGCCATTATCAAGGCTCGGAAAGCATCAAGTGCATTGTCTGCTGCAAGTGCTGCTTGTGATCATATGCGTGATTGGGTTCTCGGGACTACCAAGGTTGATTATCTTTCATCTCAAATAGCATTTGATCATGCAGAACTTATTTGCTTTCATATTCTTCTTTTTTTTTTTTTTTATAATTATTATTATCTTTTGTAAATTTTCCTTTGGCTTTGTAATTCAGGGAACGTGGGTTTCCATGGGAGTGTATTCTGATGGTTCTTATGGGATCCCAAAGGATATTATTTACTCTTTTCCTGTTAAATGTGAGAAAGGAAAATGGTCAATTGTGAAGGGTAAGTTCTGTGGCTTCTATATGTTGTAAATTTTACTTCTTCTTTCTTTAAGAGTTGAACTGGTAATGTTTCCGAAGCTACAAATCACTATAATTTGCATAGAGGAATATATGTTGTTTGTCAATTATGTCTTAGATCTAAATAATGGTTTCAGAGCAAAGGTAGTTGTTGAAGAGAGCAAGGATATATATTTGGAATATACGGACTATAAGTCTAAAACAATGAAATGCACAAAGCTCAAAACTCCCGATTCTCGATGAGCAATCAATGATGATATAAAAGGAGGGCTAAGAGTAATAAAATTGAGGATTCATGAATGAATAGTTATAATTATGATACCCTACTATACTTTTGTGTTAGCGATTAGCATGTTATATATCCCAAAATGCTGTGAAAAATGGTCCAAATGTTTTAATACTACTTGCATGAGACTATTGCAGTGCACTTAGTGTTTGGAACTTGCTTACGCATTGGCGGGGCTCAAGATCGATGAGTTCTCAAGGGCAAAGATGGATGCAACAACAAAAGACCTCATTGACGAAAAAGAAGTGGCCCATTCATGCCTCAACTAACAATAAAACCATCTTCCCTAGAGAATAATGAAGAAGACTTGATAATACATGATAAGAAAAAAGGGATTTCCAATTTCCATCCTAACTTTATGTACAAATTTTATCAGTCACTTATAAGCTTTGGAACAATGACAGAACAAGATGTGTCCTGATTTATCTTATTTCATGTGTTGGCAAAAATGTAGACTAGTTCACCAAACACCTCCCCAAATCCAATAATCAGTTCCATGTTATTACTCACATGTGTTCATTGACTTTATATTATTTCATAAGTCCTAAAAAAACATCAAATTTATAAAGTATTAAAAAAAAAAAAACTAAATTATTATAGGTCATACGACTAAGAATTTGAATTCACTTATTGTGCTATAATATATGTACAATATTCTTCAAAACCATCTTATATAAAACATTACAATATTATCCGTACATGACAACTTACTAATTGAATTAAACAAAAAACCATACATATAAACCCATAAATTAAATAAGACTTACTTATTAATAGAAGAAAACCTAGCACATACCCAACAATTATATAATTACTAAAATACCCTTGACTATAGAATAACTAAATAAATATAAAAACCTAATTAACTACTGTGGATACCTATTCTTGGGCTTTGCCTGTAACGTTAAGCTTCCAAAGGAATTTGCCTTTTAATTGAAAACAATTCCAGGGCTACTCTGTTGATGTCCATTCTGTCTATAGGAGATTGTGCTGAACATGCAAGTCCAATCTGAAAGACCGATATCAAGCATTTAGTTTGTCCACTTGTCCAGTCACTCCAACTTGAAACCATGTTATCATTTTCTCCTACTTTGTTGAAAATTGAATGGTCCACAATCTCCATCACTCGTCCCGGCAAGGCCAACTTAACAAAGTTGTGAAGGTTTAGGTCATCTTTGAATAGTTTATCGGTGGGTCTTCTTCCAGTTAACATCTCCAATAAGAGAATCCAAAAGCTGTAGACATCCCCATTAGCTGAAAGTTGACTACCCATTCCATACTCTGCACAAATTTAGAGCACTTTCATACACTAAGAACAATTCTTACTCAATGCTATGAAACTAGTGATTTGGTGAAGATGTATATAAATATTCTATACGGTGCATCCCTGTTTTGATTATTGATGCATTCATTATATGTTAATACTTTTACAATTGAGTGAAATCATGATACATTACCTAGAGCAAAGATATCCAACGGTTCCCTTAATCCCTGCTGAGCTTAATTGATTAAGAAAAGCTTCCTTCCCAGATTTCAAAAGGAGTCTAGCCAAACCAAAATCACTTATATGAGCAATCATATCATCATCGAGAAGAATATTGCTTGGCTTTAGATCACAATGAATAATAGGGGTTTGGCAGTAATGATGAAGATAAAGCAAAGCCGAAGCCACATCTATAGCAATGTTGATTCTTTGAAGAAGATTTAAACTTCTCAATTGCTTGAGCCCATCTTTAGGATGTAATTGCATCTCCAAGCTTCCATTTGGCATGACCTCATATACTAAAGCTTTAAAATCATTGCCCTTAAAATCAATACTCAAACAAGCAGTCAGAATCTTAACAAGGTTTCGATGTTGGATGTTCCTCAAGGCTTCACATTCGGCAATGAAACTCTTGGAAGCTCCTTGCTTTTGAAGATTGAGTACCTTGACTGCAACATGTGTTTCATTTGGACCAAGTTTTCCTTTATAGACACTACCAAAATTACTTGAACCAATCAAATTCTCCAAAGAGAATCCATCAGTTGCAATGTGTAATTCTTTATAAGAGATCTTTTGGTAGGGGGGTCCAAAGGTGGAAATGGAAAGGCTTTTTTTCTTCGACTTTTTCAACCAGGAAAGAGCCATAAAAGAAAACAATGTCAAGCAGAAAGCAGCTGCAATGCTTATTGCCAGTATCAATTTAAAAGCAAAATGCTTTTTGTGTTTCTTGGATCTTTGAATGGGGCATGCAGGCAAATGCAGCTCTTGGATCCCCCCACAAAGACCAGTGTTGC
Source organism: Quercus dentata (assembly GCA_028216015.1). Classification (NCBI taxonomy): domain Eukaryota; kingdom Viridiplantae; phylum Streptophyta; class Magnoliopsida; order Fagales; family Fagaceae; genus Quercus; species Quercus dentata. The sequence continues at coordinate 35,758,690 of CP116447.1, forward strand.
CTTTGACTTCAACTGCACTAGCATTTCTCAAGACCCCTTCTACAGGTACATCTCCCTCAAGATTGTTGAAAGACAAGTTTAAAGTTTGCAACATGGGAAAATTAGCCATATTGCTTGTGATTTGGCCGGACAAGTTGTTGTGGGAAAGATCAAGATATTGAATACCTTTTAACTTTCTTAGGTCGGGAATGGTTCCTTCAAAGGAATTGCCTTGCATATAAAGTGCTCCTAAGGCCAAACAATCCCCTAGCTGGGCTGGAATCTCTTTGGAAAATTTGTTGTATGAAACGTCTAGTTCAAGAAGAAATTTCAGGTTTCCAAAATCTGGTGGTAGAAAACCGGTCAAGGAGTTATAAGACACATTAATTTGGACTAGAGGAAGGCCAAAAAGTTGCTCGGGTATGGTGCCATTTAATTTATTAAGGCCAAGGAATACATATTGCAGGTGGCTACACCTTCCAAGACTAGTGGGTATGCTCCCTTCTAAGCTGTTATTGAACAAGGAGAGACTTAGTAATTGAGTCATGTTGCCAACGGAAGATGGGATCACCCCAGTCAATTTGGTTTTACTCAAGTGCAACCCGTTCAAGTTTGTGAGCTTTCCAATTGAAGATGGAATATTCCCTGTTAACAAGTTAGATTTCAGGGCAAGTTCAGTTAACCTAACAAGATTTGATATTCGTGTAGGTATTCTCCCACCAATTGAATTGAGACCTAGCCTGAGCCATAATAATTGGATTGAGAGGTTTGTTATGGAGTTAGGCAACTCACCTCCAAGCTGGTTGTCGTAGACATTCAGATGGTTTAACTGGCTGCAATTGTTCAAAGAACTCAGAAAACTCAAATCATCAACTGAGTTATTTCCAAGAAGATTAGAAAAAGCACTAAACCCTTGAAGATTTAGTAGATTACCAAAACTCATAGGAATGGTTCCTGTAAATTGATTTTCTGAGATTTCAAGCTCTTGAATGTCTGACACATTGGACAATGAAACTGGAATTGTTCCTGTAAATTGGTTTCCTCCTATATAAAGTATCTGCAGATTTTGAAGAGCAATGCCCAAGTCGAGGCTGAGGTTACCAGTGAAGTTGTTATCAATCAAGGAAATACGTGTGAGCAATGATTTTCTAATACTCTAAAGCATGTCAAGCATTTTATTTGGGCTACTGTATTTGGGATTTCTCCCTCCAAATTGTTATATGCAAACGAAAGATTTTGGAGAGAGGACAAGTTCCCCAGAGAAGGTGGGAACCTTCCACTTAGATGATTGTTGTCAAGAATTAGTATCTGAAGTTTTGACAAAAAGCCGAGTTCTGAAGGGATTCCTTGTACTAAATCGCTGTACCCAAGATCAAGATACTGTAGGTTGGAACAGTGAGAAAGATTGACTGGAATTTCCCCTCCCAATATTGGATTATGACTCAGGTTCAAATTTCTAAGCCTGGTCAAGTAACCAACTTTTGAGGGAATTCCACCATGGAAAGAGTTACTTGCAAGGTTGAGGGATTGAAGGAAAGAAAGATTTCCAATGTGGGGTGATATGGTGCCTACCAACTTATCTAATCTAATCTAATACTATATATAATAGCAGAAGCCTTTAACCACGTGCTGCCACGTTAGGAAAAATGGCTGTCTAAAATTCTGACACGTATGACTTAAAAAAGCGATACATTATATTGTTTGGTAACGCTACAACACCGTTTAAAAGCCTCACATTATAAGTAAAAAATAAAAATTAACCGGCTAAACTTAAATGTACACCACGATAGAGACAGAGAGAGGCGATGAGTACACGGAGACAGAAGCAAAGAAAGAGAGAGGCGATGAAATCAAAAGCCTAGGCAGAACGGTAAAAGGCACGGAGTGGGGACTGGGGAGAGAGTAAATTTGCCACCATCATCTGTTTTTCTTCACGCTGCCACTCTCTAATACGCAAACCCAAATCGTGAGATAGAGTTCGTAAGAGGGATAATCGTTTCGGTACAAATCAAAAGAAAAAAGACTCGGATAGAGGGAGGGAGTTCACTAAGCCGTATGCCCGCAAAAGTCCGATCTTCCACCATCATCGGACTCCTGTAACTCCACAGGTAAATTTTTTTTTTTTTTCATTGTTAAAATTTATGGATTAATTATTATTTAGATTTGATTATTTTGGTCGGATTGATATCGATTTAGGTGTTTGGATTAAATTTGATTTTGATTAAGGTATCCGGGTAAGAATGCTTTAGTTTGGGGTATTGGAGTTAAATTAGGGATTGGGTTTTTATTTTTATTTTTTCCTCTTTTTCTTTTCTTAGGTCTAAACGTGGGAATTGGAGTCTATTTTTTGGGTGGGAGTGTAGAATTGTGGCAATGTGGGAGTGCTTTTTTTTTTTTTAAATAAATTCTAAACGTGTTAGTGTTTTGATATAATTATATTCCATCTTCCCAATTAAATTTTTCGTTTCTCTTCCATCTTTTTCTCCAATAGCAGAATACTATTTTTTTGTGCTAGATAAAACCGTTGGGTCTTCTGCAAAAAGAATTACTCAATCAAGGTTTAAGGTTTGGCCACCTATTACCCTAATTTCCCTTTTTTTTTTTTTTTCAAATTCTTGAGTTATGTTTTGTCAACTATTGTATTGGTTAGATTTTGTTTTTGTTTGGAAGATTTTTGTTAGATTTGTACTTTTTTGTTTGCCCCTGAAATTTGAATTGATTTATGTTTTATTGATTTTTGTATTTAGGTTACATTTGATTTTTATTTGGCATTTTTTTGTTAGATTTGTATTTCTTTTTTTGCTTTCCCTGAATTTTTAATTCATAGGAAAAAACATAGAAATTCTTTTTCACTTTCCTACAATTAATGATGTTGTGACACATAGGAAAAAACACCGATCTAAAAATTTGTCATGTTCACAATTAAAAAGTGAAACATTTAATTAAAAAATTCCAAATTTATTATTTTTTTTTTTTTTGGTTGATGAATGGCTTTGATTATCCGTTAAAGCATAGTGGGTCACCACACGTTCAATTCCATTGCTAAGGACAGCTTAGTGGTTCAACATTCCCTGGTGGTTAGTCATTCTAACTTTTTCTTGACCTGTCTATATTTGATAGATGATGGTAACTTGGTAAAGAAGTGGACTACTAAAGAAAATCTCTACCCAATCCATAAAGCTTGATCAGTCTAAAGTAAGTATTGATAGTGTATTATTATTATTATTATTATTATTATTATTATTATTACTATGAGAAAGGGACTACTTTTTATTGTTTGAAATTTCCCCTTCTCTAAAATCTTTCTCATGTGGTTTTTTTAGCTCACATTAGAAGAAAAGAACTCTGACAGGGTTTTAGTGGTTATAAGTAATGAAGATTCAAGTGATTGTATGAACTTTTCTAAAAAGTGATTTGGGTTTTGAAAGATTGGATCTTGAGGGCAAAGAGTAGCTGGAATCAGATCTTTAAGTTGCGGGACTAAATTTAATGGTTGGTGTTTGATAGTTATTTGGACTGCGGTTTAATTATATATTGGAGGGTTTAATTTGAGAGATTATATAAGTTTATCACAATATTTATGTTTATTGTGCGTGAATTCATATTAGTAGGTTTTTAAAATTTTGCTCAAGTTTTATTGACAAAAAGTATTAAAACTATTGATTTTCATATACATATTTTGTGGCCTTTGGTGAACTTGCATTGGGTTAGTGATGTGAAATTAAGTTAAATAAGACCATTTGGTGTCAAAGCATACGAGAAAGTGGATTATTGATATATGGATGCATTTACAATTTCTTATAGCATTATTCTTGACAAATCAAAAGTAATCTATTACTCCTTTATGCAAAGCTTTTTTGTGCAATTGGCCTTATACTTTTTAGAATGGTAAGCTTTGATTTAGAACCATTAGATTTTCCCCATGAGGATCTTCACTTGGAAATCAGATTCAATTGCATATTTGAGGTTTGAATTGAAGTTACAAAATTAGTCAAGATTGACAGATAAGTTTTGAAGACAAGATAAAAATCAGATTATAGACAAATGTGCTCTAGGATTTCCGAATTTTTTTATTTGCTAGGCTTGCATTGGATTGGTTTTTTTGGGATAGTGCTTTGAGATTCCTTTATATAGTGGTTTGTGGAAAATGAGTTTCCACAGCTTTTAGGGTAGTTTTAGGAAACTTTAAGAAGTGTCAATCAAGTTGCAAAACTTTGGCTTTCTAGGTATTTTAAAATAAATATTAAAAATGCTTTGTGTTTTCTTTCCATTTTTATTTTGCTTTCCTATTCATCAACTGTATGTATATATATATATATATATATATCAAACCAAGGAATTTTGAGTTTTAGTTCACAATTTTACATTTTTTTAAAACCTAATGAGAAAGCTAATGAAACAAGCCGGACTGCTCTCAACTTTTTTCCTGGAGCCAAAACCACATAAACCTTAAACTAGAGAGAGAGAGAAAATAAGAATAGGAGGTTGTGGGTTATTACTTATTAGCAAAAAATAACATTGAAGTTATGCCTGAATTTGTATGCGGAAACTCACACTGTTTTTAATTGTCCATGAATGGTTTTTTTTTTTTTTTTTTTTTTTTTTTTTTTTTTTTGAAGAAGCATTGGAAACGTGAATTGCAGAATTTTGTCACCACAAAAGACAAATTTGGATTTGGATCTTATTGTCATACAATATTTGTTTAATTAAGGAGAAAAAAGTGGATTCAGTTTTAAAGTTCAAAGTAAAGTTTATTTCCTGTAACATTGAATTGTTCATATTGTAATTTGATTCACTTTGTCAATTTGGTGATGCCCAAGAAACTTGAGGAGATTGCATTTGGATGTCTCATACCTAATTACTCGGGAGGCAAGTAATCTCCACTTATTATGACAGGAAAAGTCCACAACAAGCTGCGAAGGTCAAATAGCCAAATTGTTTTCCTTTCCTAAATGTGCTACCCTTTAAATCGGACTCTTCTTTTACATTAAACCTTCATCTCTTGGTTTCACGACCACCACATCGGACCCTTTCTCCCTTCTATTCCTAAATTTACAACCCCTCTGTTCCTTATATTTCTTATGATTCTTGAAGATTACAAACCTCTCCAACACTGTACTATTTAGTCAAAAGCCTCTCTAATCTGTGAGATTATAATATAATCTCAAGTATTTGTTTTGCTATGACCCAATTACAATGTCATAAACACTCTGCTTATCTATGTAAGGAGGTCAGTTTTTCTTTGATTTTTTGGGTATTTTCTGATTATTTTTGAGAGTTTTTCTACATATGATTGTGTAGATTGGATTTCTATGTGGGTTATGTTACTGTGTAAGTCTGTCTTTCTTGGGAAATTTCAGTTCCTTTTTTTTTTTTTCCTTAAACTTCTCTCTGCGATTTATCAGTTTTGAAAGATTTAAGTTTTGAAGACAAGCAATGAGTTTTACATTTTAAAAAATATTTAATTTTGACCAAAACGTTGAAGCAAACAGAATTTGTCTTTTGCTTTATTTAATTAATTGGGTTGGTAGAGGAATTCTGTTGATGGGCTTTGTTGGTGATAGAATGAGATATTTGAAAGATCATTTTGAACAATTTAGAAACTACAAGATGGGACCAACCCAGATTTTGTGGTTGAGGTTTTGTCTATTTTAGAAGCTATGCCTAGAGCACTGTGACTCATGAGTATTTGTACTCTATGTAGTTAATTTAGGGAAAAGTTTGTTTATTGATTTATTTTTTGTTTATGGGTAAAAGGAAATACTTTACTAATAGGAAAGATGTTTACTAATTTATTTATATATTTCACTTCTGTAGAGAACTGAAAATTGAGGCTTTAAAATAGGTAGATGTCCATGTTCATCAGTTTGAGTAGTAATACTAATGCCAAATATTTACCCTTTTTTCTCCTTTATTCTCTATTGTCTCTTTCTGCATCATTATTGGTAGTATGTCTTGAGAAAGAATAAATTCTTTCAAACAATCCTGTGATCCTTTCACTTTGAGAGAGATAAATGTACACACATGGAAATGAATATTTCATTTTTTATGTTTTCTAGCAAACATAGTTTTAACTTTTAATGAGCATTTTGCCTCATAAAACTTTTGTTTTTCATGTAGACACTAAATACTGAATATTAAATTTGATGTTTGTGATGTTCTTTCGTGATCAGATTTGTATTAATAGAAGGGTCATTTTTTAGTGTATGTTTCTTGAAGTTGTTTTCCTTGAATTTTGGAACTGTCTCTGTATTTAATTTAGTTTAGTGTAGTTGTTCATCTTTTCTTTGCGGGATCTCTTATTGTCACTCTCATATATAACAAATTTTTGGGGAAAACATCATTGTCTGATCCTTTAAGCAAAAATATAGATACTAATATAAAAGTGATTTGCACAATGAATGCACCATTGTCATCTTTTATTCATGATGAGTTTCACTTTCACGATTTGCAGAACCTATTCACAATTATGGGGTGCTAATGCTGGATGGCACAATGGCAAAACAATAAGCCACATGGAGCAAACGGACGGAAGTTTATATACTTGAGGGTGGCCGATGCAATAATAGATTTGCCATGAAATGTTCATAAAAGAAATGTTCAACCTGTGTTGATGCAAAGGATAACTTCCACTCTTTTAAGTTTATGAAATTTTATATGCATTACTTTTGTGATCTATTGCCTTTATGAAATTGTAGATATGTTTCTGCAAATATTGTGGTTTAAAATGTGACAAAATATATTGTTTTAAATGTTGTAAACTAAACAAAAAATGAGAAACCTTTAAATATTTGAATTCTTATTTTCAAATATGCCTTAGTGTTTTGCAAAAAAGTCCTATGCTTCTTTATAATAAAGGCATTCTCTTTGTTGGTGTAAAAGTAAAGCCTTTTTGGTTGCTATACTAATCCAAAAGTACGCATTTATAGTCTTTCAATTGCTATTAAAAGTGTGAGGAAAATTATTAAATATAACAAGATTCTAACTTTTGTTTTTTGCTTGACTTTGTGATTTATTAGATTGATTAGAAAAGCTTTAAGAAATTAAAAAGCTTTAGTTGGTTTTTGAAGTGGTGCATCAATTTTATTTGTCTACATAATTTCAAAATCATATAATTATGATACAATTTTGTCTCTGTTTTGATGAAATAACTTAAATTGAAGTATTTCACTATAGGTGCTAGAAAGCCATCTTCACATGGAATTGAAGTTGGTATTGTCATTGCAATTTTATCATGTTCTATCATGTCTCATACTTTGTACCTGTTGGATGACATTTGGTGAGTTTGGATGGTTGTTTATAACGTAATCTAATGTTAAAAAATTTAGAGGAATTACCACACATTATATTTTTATCTTAGTATTAAAATTCAATTTTTAAATTCTAACTCAGATCTCAAGCTTCAAAGAATACACTTGAATTAATTTTATTTTTACACCAAATTTCATGATTTTAACGTATTTAGCACACCCACTCCTATTCTTGCCTTTGTTTTTTTTTTTTTTTTTTTTTTTTTTTGGTATTTAATTTTACTATTATTTCTCTTTTGATTTATGGCTCTGATTTATTGGAATGCTTTTTTTTTTTTTTCCTCTTGATATTTAATTAAAAATTGTTCTATTAGACTTGGTATCTATTAATTTTTGTACTGCTCAAGCTATTAAGGTTTAGTTTATTGGCGGGGTTTTTAAATATGTTGTTGTTGTTAGCTTTGCTTATTTTGTTTATTCATTTGTTTTTTATTGTGTATGTCACATTCTTAGTATTAAACAGAGGCAAACTAGGTCATATGGTGCCAATGTTGTTGAATAGTAGTTAACCTCCTAACTTCTAAAATTCTTATTCCTTTTAAGTTTGACATTAATTATGATTGAATTATAGTCAAAGCTGACAGTATTTTTTTTTTTTTTTAAATAGTTGCATTTTCTATTGATTTAGGAATTACTACTATTCTGACAAGTAATAACGTAATAACTCAATTGTTATACACACACAAAAAAAGAAAAAAAAAAGAGAGTATTGTGAAAAATATGTTGTAGATGATGAATGATTTATTTAGTAAAAAATAAAAGATAACAGAAAGATTCAAAAGACTGAACATTTACTCGACGATATATGTTGTCACTATTGTTTTGTTGAAATATATATATATATATATATTGTCACTTGGATCATACATGATCCATGCATTCGATGAAAGATTTAGAAGACTTAAATGGGCTATGTTCAGTATTGACTTTGAAGTCTTTTATCTAGGAGTTCATGTTTTACCAGCAAGACTTAATATAACGATAGATGTGGCCAATCCGTTGAATGAAGGGCCAAGAGAGAGCAATGAAATCTAGAACTTGAGTTTTGACTCAAAAGACAATTAAAGAGGAAGTTATGTTTGACGAGAAGGAGATTCCAAGTGCATTACAGCTTTTTAGTTGTATCATCTTAATATCTTTTGGTTAATTTTTTGTTTATAGTTTGTGAAATTTCTATTGCTATGGCAGCCTTGAAATTTTTTTTCCCCCTAATTTTCTGGGGTGGTGGTGTTGTTCTTTTATCTTCTCCTTTCTTTTTTTCTTTTATCTGCATATGGGATTTGATGATTTGCGTATGTAATTACATTTTACGAATTTTATACGCCTTGATGTTTGAATAAAAATGAGCTTAATAATCTCATATTGATTTCGCTATATCTTTTTCTATTTTATTTTATAGGCTGAGCAAGTAGCTATTCTTTGATGATAACTTGATATTATCTAACCAACTGATATGAATGCTCTTAGGGTGTGTATGTGTGTATGTATCTATATCTATCACACACACATTGCATCCCTATATTTACTTGAAATTAAAAGTTACTGTTTGGCTCATATATGCAACACTATTCATTCTCAATAAACAAATGGATTACTTTACTTTAACTTGGTTGATTCAAGCAAATTTAAAAATTGGTCATCCTTATGTTTAGTTTATTACTTTACCATCAACCTACAATTCTTTCATATGACCTTCTAATTTTACTTCATATCATGAACTTTCGAATTTTATATATGCGAGTTATAGAATACAACTTTTATGATCCTGCACGATTACTTACTTTAATAATGATATCTTGATTGTGGATGCAAGCTAATGATAATCTGGTATTGCATGCTTTCTTGACATTTGGTACCATGATAGCTTTTTTTCTCATAGCAAGGAAGTACACACAAGAAGTGATTTGAAGAAACAAATTTTTAGTTGGTTATAATATTGAAACTTCGCTCCGGACATTAGTTTTGGTTAATGACTTTCATAAACCTGTAGCCATTATTTCCATTTAAACATTTTTGGTTGTAAAATTGAAATTGTCTTGCAAATTTTAGTTCGGTGTGATTCATTGGGGTTCCTAGGAATAGTAGATTTGCTATTGGAAATTGTCATGTAAGTTCTAATTGCTTAAAGTTAGATTTATTTTTAGTCTCTCATAGCAGGGAAGTACATACAAGAAGCGATTTGAAGAAACTAATTTTGTAAATTTTGACTTTTAACCAAAATAGATAAGGACAAAATCCCTAATGTTACCAAAAATTAAAGAAGATAGAGGGATAATTTAAAACCAAAGCATCTAAAGAAAGAGGATCAACCCATCTATTTTTTTAAAAGGGGTAAAAGAACAACCCTAGAAAATTATGCAAGGGGAACTACCAGTTTTGAATTCTAAATTGAAGATTTAAGATTCTAATTTGAATAGAGAATGCAATGGTGAGGAGTTTCATCTGTCTTCGAACAACAAAACAAAAGTATTTGAAGAGGAAAGGAGTATGCTAACCTTCAGTACAAAAAAACAGAGACTATACCGGTGGAGGCTAAGAAAACTTACTTTGTTTTGTATAACCAAATTTGTAGTCCAACTTGCAATAGATTTTGATTGCAAGGAGATATTGGTACACTTTTTGCAATTTCATATTCTGGCTTGTCTTTTTACAACTACCCATACACTTTCAATAACGCAATGAAAAAAAAAAAAAAAAAATTTGGTGTCTTGTTTCTCGTAGATTATGATCAAACTTTGTGATTTATATGCATTTATGATTTTTTTTTTTTTTTTAATAATTGTATAGTTTCTTATCAAGCTTCTAAGATACATTTACTTTGTGCAATATATAAATGTTGGGGTTGAACAGAATCTACAAAGGTCTATATTTATTCCTCACAAAAGGGACATGATAGGTGGAAAATAAGAAGGGGAAACGATATTTGGTCGATCGGAAAGGAGCAAGAACAAAAAGAACAACTGAGATATGAAATGAACATTGAGCACATAACCACACAAAAAGCAATGCAGAGGCACATTGGAATTCAAAAGAAAAAAAAGTTAGCTGATGTTGAATCAGCATCTTCAAATTGTTTTAGATTTAGATATTTGAGTTAGATTTGGTTTTAATTATTGTATTGGTTTAAAATAAATTTTGTTTTGAGTATTTTGTATTAGATTTGGGTTAAATTAGTTTTTGGTATCTACCTATGGTGTTTCTAATTAGATTTGTAAATGGAGATGTGTGTTGGGTGTTTAGTATGTTGGAAAAGTGTATTTAAATATTATTAAAAAAATTTCTTTCTAATAAATATAAATAAAAGGTTCCCGCACATAGTGCGGGTTAAAAAGCTAGTTGTTTATTAGGTCCAAACCGATGACTCTTTTGGTGTTTGTTGCCACAAGTGACCCCAACCCAGTGGCAGAAATGGAAAGAGTCATTCCAAGAAGCCAGGACATTAAGAGGGCTATCTATGTGGGACTTGAATTCGAGCAGTGCAAGTTTATCAGTTTCGTTTGAAAGTGTGGTAGCTAAGGAAAATATTGAGATGGATAAGGAGAGGAACAGAAGAAAGATGGCATGGTAGGTTAGTGAGAAGAGTGGTCGTGTATTTAGAAGCAGATGATCCATCTGGTAGGAAGAAATTAGCTTCTTCAGTGAAAGATACTGACATAGACAGGAACTCTCACGCGAATATATAGAGAACAAACTTAACAATTTTCTCAAAAATTAGCATTCTGACTTCTGTAGCTTTGTGGAATGGAGTCTCTGTTTCGCAGTCTGAAAACAGAGAAAATTGTGATATTCTGTGTGGAGACGCTTGGCTAACAACCACCAATAAAGTAAATTACAATCGAAGGTAAGAGTACAAATACTCCACGATGGGAACATTTTAACTAAATTCAAATTACACGTGATCTGTTCGTAAATTTACATTATTGAAGCTGATGATGATGGTGACGAGAGAAAAGGCAATAATACAAGTCATCTAGACCACCCACACAAATGTTACAAACGGGTCCTGAGTCCTGACATACTTATGTGAACAGCAGTAGTAAGTTATTATTAATATTAACACCAAGGAAAAAGAAATCCATCCAATTGTAGAGAAGCTAGATAGAATCTCTTCATGCAATTGCAAAGTGAAATTTACCATATCCAGGTTAGGTTTTTTCGCCGCCAATGGTAATACCAACTACCTGACATGTAATTTTTTTTTTTTTTTTTTTGATACAAGTAGAATTCTACTCTAGCCTTTTTTTTTTTTGATACAAGTAGAATTCTACTCTAGCCTAATTTAAGTGTATATGTGTGTGAAGCTCCTTCCCGGAGACTTGAACCCCGGCCCTTGCCCCCCACACTCCACAAACACTTATACCTGTGGAGTGACCATCGCACCAAGGGTGTGCGGTGGTCCTGACATGTAATTTTAAATATGAAACGCATCAATAATGCTTCTTAGCCTGTGCCGCAAATCAAGCAATGGTGAAAAGAGTAGAAAACTAAAATTAAAACAGATTAATGAATTATTCAGCACTTTTTTTTTTTTTTGAAATAAAAGGGTAAAGTCTATATTAATGAAAAACATGACAAAATAAATTGCTGCGGATAGCAGCAGCAATGATAACAACATATATCTATAAGTTATATGCTTTACGATAATATTTCTATTATTACTTTCTATTTACTATTTATTAATTCTATAATTTTTTTTATATAAGAAATTCATTGCTATATAATTTATATTTTATAGTTTATATAATCTATATATATATATATATATAACCGAAGCCTTTGAAGCTTCCACAATTTTCCACGTCAGCACAATATTTAAATAATAATTTTTTTGATAAATTTAAAAAATAAAATTAAAAACTCTAGGGTTGAAAACACGATTCGAATTCTATTTTGCTATATTGGAATATTAATAGCAAAAAAAAAAAAAAAGAAGAAGAAAGAGGCGTTAGACACAAATACAAACTCGGTTGGAAAACACAATACGAAACCCCAAAACTGAAAACCCTAGATCCAAATCCTTCTTCTTTGTCTCCACTCCCATCTACGTTAGACACAAACACAAACTCAGCTTGGAAACACGATTGGAGTGTGCAAGAGAATATGCAGGAAACCCAAAACTGAAAACCCTAGACGCAATTCTGATTTTATATACAAAAATTTTGATTTTCTATTTTTTGATCTGTTGGATAAAGAGGTTTTTGTGTGTTTTTGTTGTTGGAATTCTGGATTTTAAGTTCCAATCTTGGGATTCAATCTGAAAGTAAGCAAAAATAGAAATACATGTTTGATATGATTCTCTCTCTTATATGCCTACCCCTGTTTTTGTTGTCTCTTTGGGTTGGAGTAATAATATACATACATATAAGTTTAGATCTTTCAATTGATTTTTTTTTTGTTAAATGGATCCTCTATGTTTGTATTTAAACAATACGATTTTAATAATTCAAACACTAACTCAAGCTAATTCTTGCATTGTTGCAAATGAGACTAGCTTTTGAACTGCTAAACGTTCAATTGGAATTTATAAACATGGAGGTATGTTAAATTTTTTTTTCCCTCTTTTAACAATTAAACTTATGGCACTTTGAAATTTTAGGTCGGATAGTTTGTATTTTATATGAATTATGTGAACACTTTATGCTTGGGTAGGGGCAGCTATTTGATAAAATGCCTAAAAGAGATATTGTATCATGTTTGTAATAATAAACTTTGTAATTTGTTTAAATTATTGGCTTGGCTATCAGCTGTGATTTGATGATTGCAAGTTATCGGTAAATATGCACATCATGACCACTTCATTAGAGGAGGAGGAGCAGCAATAATTGTGCAAAACAGAGAGGAAAAAGGTTTAGATATTTACTCCTTCCAAGTACAACATTATTTGGTTTCATAGTATTGTTCATTACATATTTACATGTCCAAAGCTAAATACAATAAAATCCTATGAGTTTGTTCGTTACATATTCCAGCACTAATTCTTGCATTGTTGCAACAGAGACTAGCTTTGGAACTGATAAACCTTCTATTGGAATTTCAAAAAGTGGAGGTATGTTAAATTTTGATTCCCATATGTTAAATTGTTTTTTTACCTCATAATATCTCTTATAGTTAGTAATTTATTTGAATTATCGAACCCTATATGCTCGTGCACGCATCTATATGACAAAATGCCTAAAAGAGGTATTGTATCATGTTTGAAATTTCACCTGATGTAGCTAACCAGTGCCTATAATCTCTCTTTTATTTTCTCAGGGCTCAAACTCAGACCCTATCCTCTCTCTTTAATCTCAGCCAAATCCATCACCACTCTTAATTTGCTTCTATCGCTAATGTTGCACAAGGTAATGTTTTGTATTCAATTTTTTATTATATAATATTTTCTCAAATTTAGTCAGTGTTTTGAGACTTAGAGCAATTCTTTTCTTAGTGCTATTTGATTACAATTTAGATGTCATGAAGTCAAACTTAATTTGTGTTGATAAAATTGTTGATCAGTCGATTACAATTATGCTTGATGCTCTAACAAGACAAAAGCTATAAACTATACTTATCAAAGTTGCGTCACAGTTCTTTTTTTCTTTTTTTGAGAAAGAAGCTGAATAATATTATTAAAAAAGATTAACTAAATCAGCCTGAAATACAAAAAAAGGTTGTGGTGGAACGTCCTCCATCCACACTAAAAAGTTTGGAATATTAATAGCGTGTCTAGCCAAACTATGAGCAACAGAATTCTATTTTTCTATATTGGTAGTTCTATCAATAATAAGTTGTGCAATGTGATATTGGCATCACTATTTTTTACTTTTTTGGTACCCTTGCAACTTCTTGAAACATACAAATATATATGCATTATTTAATCACACATCCCTACATTGTGCAATGCTTGAACAAATTTTTTAGAAGTTTTCTACTTTTATTTGTTATTGGCCAGAATTTGTGACTTTTTAAAAATAAATGGCAAATATAGTAGGCACCCCAAGGTTGTTTCCCTTTTAACGCACTACACCCTTTTAATTTTCATTATTAAATACCCATCTTTTTACATATTATTTGCATCCTTATTTATTTAGGGTTGTTTTTTAGTTTGGAAGACCACACAGATTTTGACTTTTTTTTTTTTTTTTTTTTTGGGGGTGGGGGGGATTTTTTTTTTTTTTTTTGTTTGGAAGACTGCACAAATTTTGACAACATTGCCAAGCCACAAAGCCTTTGTGAACTACACTCAGGCATGCCTTTAGTTTTGGTTTGGCATAAACTTTTGAAACAAATGCCATAAATATCTAGATTTGTGGCTTTTGTATTCTTAATGTTTGAATAAAACCATATAGTACAATTTAAATATGTTTCACATAAGCTTTTGAGGTCTCGGGTCATGTTGTATTTATATATGGCAAAAGATGATACCATTTTTCACCTTAGCACAATTTGTATTGGTATTTTATTTATAACTTGGATATATTGAAGTTCTTTTGTATGTGAATAATCTATTTTGTTATTTATTTCTGAATTTCATGATGAAAGCCAATGGAATACTTATTTTCATGAAGATTATAGACATATTGAACTTTTTTAATAATTCAATAGTTGGGGTGGGGTTATTATGAATTTTATTGACATTAAGAGTGTTTGGTGTTACACTGTAAATCTTTGATGAATTGGTATAATTTGGTGTTATACTTTATACTAATTTGGCAAAAAATTAAGTAGCTTGAAGAAGTTGAGAAAAGAGAAGAGCCTAAGAAAGGGAGGAAATAGATTCTTGAAAAGCATTGTATAAAGCTTGAAGATGTAAGCACAATTGTATATTTATTCTATTTACTGGTTCTTTTGTAATACTTATTAAACCAAATGTAAGAGCACATTATGATTATTGTAATATATTACTTCATAATATTTGTATTTATCTCATTTTTAATGATTTTATGTGTAATATTTTGATAGTTTCATCATAATTACATGTTTCATCTTATATTAGAGCCAATATAACTTTCAATAATTGAAATTAGAGAAATGTTTAAACCTGAACATGTTAATATTTGATTTAAAACAATCCCGTGCATCGCACGGGTTAGCGACTAGTATATAATATTCTTGTGGCCTTTAGTGGTTATGGATCCGTTTGGATACAACTTATTTTGCTGAAAACTGAAAACATTGTAACAAAATAATTTTTAAATATGTGAATAGTGTCATGGGACCTATTTTTAATTTTTTTTTTGAATAAAGTGGTTGTGGGTCCCATGAACCGTGCATGAACAGTGCATGAATAGTAACTTTGTCTCTCGCATAGTGCCGGTTCATCGTTCATAAGCGCTGAAAAAAAAAAAAAAAAGAAGAAGAGAAAACGCAAAACGTGCAAACGCACAAACGCAAACATGAATCCAAACACTCACCATATATCTAAATTTATATTCATTGGAATATTGAATGAGTTTTGCTCATATTAACTAGTAATTCAGTACTAGGTGTAACTTGTCAATGGATATCAGCACGTACAAATGAGACTACCATGGATATTTGATGAAAAAGTAAATTTGAGTGCACTATCATAAGCTAAGACTAAAGCATATTGTAGGTTTGGGAGTGAAAATAAGTGTATTTCTAGAGTTTTCTTAATTAATTAGATTACCCTTCTTCAATCTTTGATCAAGTCAGTCACATCAAAGATTGTAATACAAATTTTATAATACGTCTAATTTGTTTTATTGGACTAAGTGAGTGTTTGGATCCACGACGCGTTTTTGCGTTTGCATTTTTTTTTTTTCATGTGTTTTCTGCTTTTTGAGACAAATAACACTGTTCATCACTTTTCACAATACTATTCATGCACTGCTTCACGGAACCCACAGCCACTTTATTCAGAAAAAAATATTAAAAATAGGTCTCACGGTACTATTCACACATTTAAAAATTATTTTGCTACAGTGTTTTCAGTTTTCAGTTTTCAATTTCAGCAAAAATAAGTTGTATCCAAATGGACTCTAAATCCATGTGAATGAGTGAGACCATATATAGTGTCTCTTAAAATGGTGATTTGACTTTGGAAATTTACTATTTAGATTAAGAGTTGTACATTAAAGTCGACACATCAATATCAATATATATATATATATATATATAAAAGTAGAGACCTCATGTGGAAAAACATGAGGTTCTACCAAGTGGCACATTGTATGACATCTTTCTCATTTAGGCTTCCACCTAAATTTAACATTTATGTCAAACAATTATGTAATGGCAAATGCATTTATGCAAATGTATTAATAATGTAACGCCCCAAAATCATAAGCAATAAAAGTCTATTTAATCTGAATAATCCATAAAAATATTAAATAAAAGAAACCAGCAACCTTGAATCTCATCACAAAAGTCGGAGCTCTAATTCACCAAATTCAAAACATCCTCAAAATAATTCTCCAATACAATGTTTAATGCCATAAAATAATAATAAAATCCTCAGTTCCACAAAATAGTTCGTAATCGCTGTCTCCCAAGAATCTCTACTCCAAAAATCCCTCTAATGTATTTGTAATGGGAAATAAAGGGGGGTGAGATAACTCAATAAGTGAAATTCACTAACATTGAGGTGTGGGAACAAACCTTCAATAAATAATTCTTATTTTTATAACTTGTAACTCATCAATATTTATCATTAAATATTTCATGTAAAAGAAAAATATCTTTATATTGTGAGCCATCATAATATATATATATATATATATATATCAATACGATCACCTACATAGTTTCCTAGGTTTTGCTCGTGGTCAACGTTTACGCCCCGTTGACAGGGTTGTGTTGTCCCCTTTTTTGGGACTGGAACCTCATTTTCATCCCCTTTCTTAAGGATGGCTCCTTTAGAACCTAAAGGTGCACTCCCTTGCTAAGGAACTTTTTTTTTGGATCCTCAATGGTATACTCCCTTGCTAAGGAGCTATCAAATGTGCATTGTCCCCTTTTCTGGGACTTTCCCTTGCTAAGGACTAGCTGTAGTATGATTGTCCCTTACTAAGGACTAATACAACACTGAGCTTTTAATCACGACTTGCCATAGGTTTTCAAAACATATACAAGATGCTCACAAAAATAATCCATTCATAATTCTCAAAAATATAAAGATATATTCACACATACAAATTTAAATAAATTTAGGTTGTCCCACAAGTTTTTCATAAAACGAATAATTAATGTGCACATCAAGAAATTATAAAATATCCATTTATATGTATAGAATAACAATATATTTCTTTGATATATAATAGTTTAATAACCAACACTGTTTGGGAAAACCCCCAAAATTAGTAAACACCACTTACCTTAGTTGCAAAAAAATAAAAGAAATCAACCTCCCTTGAATCACAACAATTCAGTAGAATTAGAACCTAGCAACACCAAAAATAGGTTCATCAATACACAATTTCCCACTTAAAAATCTATTTTCACACTTAAACGGTTTTATCCTATACAATTTTGATATATCTAAAATTCTCCATTTATTCACCTAACTATCCAATTTACTTTCAGCTTTGATCAGATTTTTGGACTTATAAATATTGCTGCCTAATCAAATTTTTCTATTAACATAATCATAGATATTCATGAAACTTCAATATAGCTAAAAGATAGCTAGTGCACTAATATAGTTCTGCCAAATCAATCTTAGAGCCAATAGAGGTCCATATGACTATACATACTATTCATACATAATCAAATTTCAAAGCCTGGACCATACGGCTATATAAAAAATTCCTATTATAATATTGTAATTATCAACCCAAAGACCCAAAATCTAGTACACGGCTGGACTAGTGTGAATGCATATTAACCGGTCAATAATTGAGGCTTAGTGTGAATGCATATGAACCGGTCAACAATTGAGGCTATGTGTGAAAGCATATTAACCACAAACACTCTTTTCCCTTTAACATGGTGACAAAGTCCAAGCCTATTACTCTATTTGGTTCAACTCAAAGTCTTCCTGACATATAGTCATATTACCATTCTTAATCAAATATAATAACAATTCTAGGAACCCTTTTTCTATTAGTATAATCATAGAAACCGTACCTGAAATCTTTACTCACAGCCATAGTGAAGAGAAGCGAAGTTCAATAGTGTGATGCGGCTGAAGCAAAAAGGAAGCCTCATAAGTATATGCACATGTAGCTTAAGAGGTAAAAGATTAGGGTTTTCAAGGCCCATATATTTATTTATGTCACCTCACTTGGGCTTCATATCCCATAGTATTTTTTTTTTTTTTTAATATCTAAGGCCCAAATCAATTTAATCCTTTAATTGTAGGCCTCCTTACGTATAATAATTTAATTGGCATCAAAATTATGGGGTGTTACAAATAAAATTCAAAGAATCTAAATACATTTTTAACTTTACATGCTTTGAATTGATAAGGATGGATTTAAAAAGTCATGGGAAAAGTAGGAATCAAATTCAAAGAATTTGAATACATTTATAACTTTACATGCTTTGAATTGAAACGGATGGATCTAAAAAGTCATGGGAAAGGTAGGAATCAAAAAAACTTTTCAATTTTCTGCATAAGACTAACTTCAATGTAGAATTGCAAGAGTCGAATTCAATAAATTGGACAAATATGATATATTCCACATCAATCAATATATATATAAAAGTAGAGACCTCATGTGGGAAAGTATGAGGTTCTGTCCAATGGCACATTGTATGACATCCTTCTCATTTAGGCTTTCACCTTATCTAAATTTAGCATTTATGTCAAATTATTATGTAATGGCAAATGCATTTATTTAAATGTATTAATAAAATTCAAAGAATTTGTATACATTTATAATTTTACATGCTTTGAATTGATAAGGATGGATTTAAAAAGTCATGGGAAATGTAGGAATAAAATTCAAAGAATTTGTATACATTTATAACTTTACATGCTTTGAATTGAAACGGATGGATCTAAAAAGTCATGGGAAAGGTAGGAATCAAAAAAACTTTTTCAATTTTCTGCATAAGACTAACTTCAAAGTAGAATTGCAAGAGTCGAATTGAATGAATTGGACAAATATTATTTGTTCCACGTCAATATCATATACTATATATAATAGCAGAAGCCTTTTTCCTGCAATTAAGGAGGTGTTGCCATGTAGGAAAAAAGCCCATCCAAAATTCAGCCACGTATAAGTTAAAAAACGATAAATTATATTGTTTCCCAACGTTAACACACCGTGTGATAGCCTCTCACTCTCTCAGTATAAAAAGAAAAAGAACTGGCCAAAATACAATTAAAAGGCTTGTAATATAATGTGTAATTTGTTTTCTAAAATTTGTTGAAGAAAATTTGTTCCCTGTAAAAATGAAACAATTTCTACAGCTATTTTCCATTGCTCTATTTCCACAAATATAACATTCTATTATTTTATATTTGGGTGTGTTTGATTGATATTTTTTCAAAGGTGGTCCATATTCTTTAACCACTATTATAGTGCATTATGTTTTCCTAATTTGTTTTTTTTGTAAAACTAAACTTTCAAAATTTCAAATATATTATATAAATTTCTTCTTCTCTTAATTAAAGAGATTATCATGATAATCAAAACTCACCACAAAATTATAAAATTATCTTAACCAAAATTAAAAATAAACTAAAGGCATTAAAGATAAACAATATAATAATTTATTACTAACACAATATGCAGGCACATTTAAATATATTACCATGCAGATTTTGTTTGAATATAAACTTAAACACTAAAACGTATCAACGCAAAGTAGAATTATAAATAAATAAATAAAATTTCATCAACTCGAGGGTTAAGAAACGATAAAAAATTCAGCAAAAGAAAGAAAAAAAAATTGTGAAAGAGAGAGTATTCACCTCTTTTTTTTTTTTTTAAAGCTCTTAGACGGAATTGAGAAGCTACGGTGATAAAGTTGTTCGTACTTTCTCTCTATGTGGAAAATGCAGAATGTGTAGGACACCCTCGGTGGAAAATTGCATGGAGGAAAGTTCGTGGAAGAGGGATCTTTGATCAAATCAATTGATGTGAAGATTTTCTCTCCTTGTGGAAAATGCAAAATGTGTAGGACACCCTGTCACCCTCGGTTGAAAATGACATTGAGGAAAGTTTGTGGAAGAGGGATCTCTGATCAAATCAATTGACGTGAAGTTTTTTTCTCCTTGTAGAAAATGTAGAACGTGTAGGACACCTTGTCACCCTCAGTTGAAAATGGCATTGAGGAAAGTTTGTAGAAGAGGAATCTCTGATCAAATCAATTGACGTGAAGTTTTTCTCTCCTTGTGAAAAATGCAAAACGTGTAGGATACCCTGTCACCCTTAATGGAAAATTACATTGAGGAAACTTTGTGGAAGAGGGATTTACGATCAAATCAATTGACGTGAAGTTTTTCTCTCCTTGTGGAAAATGTAGAACATGTAGGAAACTGTTATTTGCTGATACTTGAGTTGATCATCTCTCAGATTGTTCATCGCCTTGGCGATTTTGATGATCGGTACTACCTCGGAGATATTGTAGAAGGGTAGGCGATATTGGTTGTTCGCTTTTTTTTTTAATCGCAAGTAGAGTAAATATTCTTCAGGCATTCAGTATTCTAAGGGTGAGATAGCTTCTACCCATCAAGTCTCTCTTGTAGGGTGGTTGTCGTCCAAAAGGCGCCTTTTTCTTGGAGAATTGGTCTTCCGTCTTGTCAAGGTTACTCCAGTTCGCTGCAACTACCCTTGGCCTACAAGGATCTCTGTTTGTTGTTTCAGATCATAACACTCCTTTGTGTCATGTCCATGTTCATGGTGGTAATGTCAATATTTGGTGCTTTGTTCGCTTGCTTGGATCCCCATTCATCCTCCTCAGCCATTCCAACATGGGGTCGTTTTTTATAAGTGTACGTATATGGTCGATAGGAGCGTTTAGTGGGGTGGAACGAACGGGTCGGCTGTTAGAGTGTCTAGGCCTCTTGCCTTCTCTTTGGCCAATCGTTCATCGTCCTACAGTATTGTAGTGGTTAGTCTTCTCTTCTATTTGTTGTTCCCTTTTGTAATATTTCGAAGGGGTGGATAGTGATTATGACCACTTCTACGTTGATCATGCGATAAGACTTGGTGTTCTTGCGGATGCTTAATTTGCACTTCCAACGCTTGGTTTTGTAGCATAAGAGCTTTATTTTGTTGAGTAAGTTGCTCGATTGCGATCGAGAGTGTCTGCAGTTGCCATTCTACAACAATGGGGGGATTTCCGGTTTCTTGGTTGGCTGATGCCATCGATCGAGTTTGGACCATACGACCTTTTGTCTCAGGGATAAAGCAATGATTGATAACTCATATTTCCCATAGACAGCGCCAACTGATGATGCCGAAAAAATCACCCGTGAGCCACACGATTCCAACACGCTCGACACCAGACACCTGCCCGACCACGAAAAAGACCTTACAGAGAGTACCGGTGTGGTACCGGCCAAAGACCCTCCGAAGGTTAAGTCAAAAGAGAGCTCCAACAATGTTAGAGAGTATGAGCTTTGGAGAAATTGTGCGTACCTTTTTCTTGAGGGTCTTTGGGTTTTTATAGTCACGTAGGGCCAGACTTTTTGCTTGTGGAACAAGTCTTTTCCTTATAGGGAAGATACTCATTAATGCATGTATATTTTAGAATTCTACTCATGTTGGGATTCTACAAACCAGGGCTAATCGTGTGTCGCAAGTATTTTCCATTTAAGGTTCCTTGGAGACCACATAATAATGGGCTAGATGCCACGTGGCCGTTCGGCCTGTACATGCCACGTCTGTTCGTGCCACCTCCGTCCAGATAGCTCCATCATGCATAATTTTTCCTCTTCAATGAACATAATTTTTTTTTTTAATTGTTAATATGTCAAGCATTCTGGAAGTGCATTTGCATCTATTCTGTTCACTGCTAATAAGGAAAAGGTTCCGTTGCATGGTGCATGGTGACACAATCTGTAACTGGCATGTTGACACATTGCATGGTGGTGACACAATTTGTAAATGTAAGGGGTTGCTCTCTCATCATCATCGATCATCACTCTCATCTCTATTTTTTATTACTGTACGTCGCTCTTCCATCTTGCTTCCACATCCCATAGTTTTCTTTCTCTCTATATATATCACCCATGTTTCAACTTCTACTTCTCTCTCTATCTAGTTCTCTAGCTTAAAGAACCACACTTTTCAAATGGCAAAAATCCCAGTTACAGTTCTAGTCACTGGCACGGCTGGTATATATACCATTCCTTCCTTATTATATGACTTTATTTTCAATATATACTCTTTTGTTTTGGAAGCTTAGAAAATGTGGGAAATGACACAATATGATTTTCAAATAAAATGAAATATTTATTTATTCTTTATTATGAGTCTTATATTATATGATAAAGAAAGCAAAGGCACCTCTCAACTAAGTCTAGCACAACCATTTAGCTTGGTTGAGGTGGTTTGAAGTGGGTCTTGCATTCAATGGAAGTTTCATTTTCATAACTTAATTCTATATTCTCATCTTTTTCTATTTTTTGATTGGAAAACAAACAGATGGATAGGTTCTTTTAAATCTGTGGTTTTCTTTGTGACTAGTTTAAATGCCATTTTTGTAGATTATCTAAAGAAGTCTAAAAGTTTTAGGTGCTTTGTTGTTGTTATAATCATTATTATCTTATTATACATTGTAGTCTTTTCTAAATAATTGGAAAGAATGAAAATTGAAAGAAAAGCTTGATTTACAGCTATATGATTGTTGTTACATGTCAGTAATTATGTATATGACTATTGTTACATGTCAGTAATTATGTTAAGGAGCAACTGTATTTGATTTTCAATTGTATACGTTGGCGATTCTTTCTTCTAGACATGATAATATATAGTTTTTGTATCTGTAGCTCAAAATTTTGATTTTGTTCAATAGGGCAAATAGGTTTTGCCATTGCTCCAATGATTGCAAGGGGAATCATGTTGGGTCCTGATCAGCCTGTGATTCTGCACTTGCTTGATATTGAACAGGCGGCTGAATCCTTGAATGGGATACGGATGGAATTGACTGATGTTGCCTTTCCTCTTCTGAAAGGTATGTCCCTTATCTTGAGAGCTAATTCTAAGTAGGTAGAATTATTCTCTCTCTTGAAGTTTCTTAAATTGTATCATGAATATGGTTCAACAGGTGTGGTTGCTACCACAGACATTGTTGAAGCTTGTAAAGTTGTCAATATTGCTGTTATGCTTGGTGGATTCCACGGAAGGAAATTACGTTAAGGAAGGATATGTTGCCTACAAATGCATCTATTTACAAGGCTCAAGCTTTGATCTTGGAGGAGCATGCTGCTGCAGATTGCAAGGTAACCATATAAATGCACTTGAGAGTGTAGATATAAGATTTTAGAGACACCCATTAGCTTGTAAAAAACTATTGCTTTCAGCATCCCGTTCTGTTACCATTAGCTTGTAGAAATATGTCCCGGTATATTCCGGGTCTCACTTATTAGAATTATGGTTAAATGATTAAACTTATCATTTCATGAGAGCTTAAACTTTTGGGATAATTGGTAATGTAACGTGATATCAGAACAGGAGATCTAAGCTCAATCCCTATCTTCACTCTACCTCCTATTTTAAAATATTAAATTTCCACTTGTTGGGCACCTACTTATTAAGGGGAAGTTTAGACCTACAAGTGAGGGGGAATGCTAGAATTATGGTTAAGTGATTAAACTCACCATCTCCTGAGAACTTAAACTTTTGGGACAATTGGTAATTTAAGATAAATATCATTTCTTGTTCATACTCTTTGGCATGGCTCTATTGCTTCTATTCTATTCAGTAGAAATTACTTTTTACCATACTTTTCGGCATGTTCTCTTACCTTACCTGCTTTGTCTGTTGATGCAATCTGAATGTCTATATCTTAGTTATTGTCACCGGTGGGACGCTTGTACTCAAGTTAGTAACGTTGTTGAGCAACGTGATCTAGAGTTCCTTTAAATCTTAAGACTAATTGATGATTGATCAGATATTCTTTATATGTCATGGCGTTTAAATACTATTTCACTAGAAAGAAAATATTTCAAAGTCATGGAAGAGAAGTGTCTATCCTCTTTGTCAAGATTAGAGAAGTATATGTAACCATATAACGAGTTCCCCAGCCCCTCTGCCACTCTGAAAATAGAAGAAAAAGAAACTGTTATCAAAATGTACCATTTAGGACAATCTTTAAAATTCAAAATATTTGTGTTTGTTTGTTTATTAATGCTCTCAAACGTTGTGTCATTAATCCTCTCAAACATTGTGTCTTTATGTGCTATTGTTGACAACATAATTGTGCTTTTTCAAGTCTAGTTTCCAACTTATTATGAACATATTTAGTGAAAACACGGATTTCCAACGAGTCTATTTCCAACTTATTTGTTCAACTCTTTGACAACATGCATCCCCTTACTACCCTCGTAATCTATAAAAAAAATATTATATAAATATTCAGCAAAAACCAGATTTCTAATTATTACAAATCTTGGAAGATTGAAATATTTTAGAGTGTTTTTTTTCTTCCTCAATGCTGTGCAGTTAATTTTGGAATTGATATTGTTGACTAAGTTGATGCGTTTTCATTGCATATATTATGCAGGTGTTAGTTGTTGCCAACCCAGCAAACGCTAATGCCCTCATCTTAAAACAATTTGCTCCTTCAATCCCAAAGGAAAACATCACATGCCTAACACGACTTGATCACAATAGAGCATTGGGCCAAATAGCTGACAGGCTAAAGGTTCATGTTAGTGATGTCAAGAATGTAATCATTTGGGGAAATCACTCTACAACTCAATATCCAAACGTCAATCATGTGACTTTCACCGCCAGAAATGGAGAGAGATCAGTCAGAGAACATGTTGTTGACGATCATTGGTATCTCAACATATCCAATATGTTTATTTATTACTACTTTCACATGTTTAAATTACTTGGAAACATGGGTTGATAAACTACTTTAAACTTTTCAAATGGGAGGTATAGTAACATAGGGTTCAAATTCAGAACACATACCATGACAAACTACCACTTGTTCTAAAAGTTTAATTATTAAGAAATGGAAAATTTAATTATTTAATTATTGTTCTAGCATAACTTGTACCTAAGTTAAATACATAATGTTATCAACATTCAGGATTTTGGTAATTGTAGCAATCCCTCCCCCTCAAAATAAGTAGTGATTGGTCATCTATAAAGAGAAAATTGACCTAGTGAAATTATGGCTCTCCTTAGATTATCTTGCTTCTTTTAGGCAATAGCTTCAGGTGTACTGTCAAGTAGTATCTACATGCCAATTACCTAACCCAGGGATCCCAATTTTTAGGGTGTAGGCGGTAACAATTTTTATACTTGAATTTGTACTTATAAAAAAAAAAAAAATTATATACTTCAATTTGTCTTGAAAATCCTGTTAGGACCTGGCTTTGATATTGAAAAATTATTAAACAACAAAGCTTTAGGTTGGAGTGGGGTAAAGTAGTGTGCATGTTGAAATTTTAGGTTGCAACCCTTTGCAGGATCTTCAACAACCTAGTTATGTTGACAATATTCACATCTCTAAGCATCCTCATCCACTATTTACTCTGCTTCACTCCCAACAAGTCTCTTTTCTTTTTTCTTTTTTTAAATAAATAAATTTTGTTTGTCATAGGTTAAAAACCGAGTTCATCACCACCATGCAGCAGCGTGGTGTAGCCATTATCAAAGCTCTTTTTTTTTTAATCTTCATTTTTATGCAGCTAATTTTTTGAATTAATATTGTTTCCCAAGTGTTTTCTTCTTTTTTTCTTCTTTTTTTTTTTTTGAGAAAAATATTGTTTCCTACGTTGATGCCCTTTCACCGCTTTATTATACAGGTGCTAGTTGTTGCCAACCCCGCAAACACCAATGCTCTCATCTTGAAAGAATTTGCTCCTTCAATCCCAGAGAAAAACATCACGTGCCTAACATGACTTGATCATAACAGATGTAGTGACTCAAAAAGGGGGGTCTTGCATTCCATGGAATCCCACATCGCCTAGAGAAGCACGTGGGAATGTGTTTATAAGGAATGACCTCCCTTGTTGTGTAGAGGCCTTTTCCCCCACTGCTGTGTGCTTTGGAGGAGAAAAAAACTGTGAGGAGTATTAGACCCCAAAGCGAACAATGTCTACACAGGTGGGGTGGGGTCGTTACAAATGATGTAACACCCTATAACTTTGATACCTATTTAATTATTATATATAAATTATATAGGAGACCTACAATTAAATGGATTAAATTGATTTGGGCCTAAGATATTAAAAATAAGATAAATACTATAGGATATGAAGCCCAAGTGAGGTGACATAAGTAAATATATGGGCCTTGAAAACCTTAGCCTTCTTCCTCTTTAGTCACACGTGCATTTTACTGATGGGGGCTTCCTTTTTGCTTCACCCGACTATTGAACTTTGCCTTTCTTCACTGTGGCATTGAGTTGGAGTCTTCGGGTATGATTTTCTCATGCTCTAGATTTAAGAAGTTTGAATAGTCAATAGCTAGAAATTGTTATGAACCTAGACTATCATTATACTAATAGAAAAGGGCTCCTATATTTGTATTATATTAGATAAGGATTGGTCAATATGTCAAGAAGAGCCACATACTTTGAAATTGAACCAAATAGAGTAATAGGCTTGGACTTTGTCACCATGTTAAAGGGAAAAGAGTGCTTGTGGTTAATATGCATTCACACATAGCCTCAATTGTTGACCGATTAACCATCACACTTTTGTTATTGTCTAAATCCTAGTCCAGCGGCATCAAGAGAGCATACTAGCACTAGATTGATAGATTAAAGCTATCACGTGGCTTTCAATGTTAAGTTGAATATATATATATATATATATATAATATTAGAGTCAATGGACATCCAAAGGCATCAAGAGGGAATGCTAAGCAACAAATTAAGGCAATACGTGGCTTCCAATACTAAATTGGATAGATGTAATGTTAGAGTGAATGGATATGAATAAATAATATGGTTGTTACATTCGGGTTAAATCGATATATTTATTATTCGGCCCTATTGAAGTCTCATGAATACCTATGATTACATTAATGGAAAAATCTGATTAGGCGGCAATATTTTTTAAGTCCAAATATCTGATCAAAGTTGAAAGTGAATTGGATAGTTAAATGAATAAATGGAGGATTTTGGATATATCAATATTGTCTAGGATAAAACCATTCAAGTGTGAAAATAGATTTTTAAGTGGGAAATTGTGTATTGATGAACCTATTTCTGGTGTTGCTAGGTTCTAATTCTACTGAATTGTTGTGATTCAAGGGAGGTTGATTTCCATTATTTTTGCAACTAAGAGGTAAGTGGTGTTTACTAATTTTGGGGGTTTTCTCAAAACAGCGTTGATTATTAAACTATTTATATTAAAGAAATATGTTGATATTTTATATGTAAATTGATATTTTATAAATGCTTGATGTGCACATTGGCTATTCGTTTTATGAAAAACTTGTGGGACAATCCTAAATGTATATAAACTTATATGTGTGAATATATCTTTATATTTTTGAAAATTATGAATGGATTATTTTTGTGAGTATATTGAAATGTGTTTTGGAAACTTATGGCAAGTTGTGATTAGAAACTCAGTATGGTACTTAGTCCTTAGCAAGGGACAATCATACTGCACCTTTAGGTTCCAAATGAGCCTTCCTTAAGAAAAGGGATGGAAAGGAGGTTCTAGTTCTAAAAGGGGACAGCACAACCTTGTCAACGAGGCGTAAACGTTGACCACGAGAAAAGTCTAGGAAATTGTTTATATGACGGTATATATATTATGATGGCTCACAATATAAAGATATATTTTTTTTTATGTGAAATATTTTATGACAAAATATTGATGAGTTACAAGTTATGAATTTGTTGAAAGAATTAATTATTTGAAAGGTTTGTTCTCATACCCCAATGTTAGTGAATTCCACTTATTGAGTCATCTTACCCCGCTTTATTTCCCCTTACGTATACATTAGAGGAATTATTGGAGTAGAGACTCGTGGAAGACAACAATTATGAATTATTTTGTGGAATTGAGGAGTTTATTATGAATTTTATGGCATTAAACTTTGTATTGGAGAATTATTTTGAGGATGTTTTGTCTTTGGTGAATTAGAGCTCTGACATTTGTGATGAGATTTAAGGTTGCTGGTTTCTTTTATTTATTATTTTTATGGATTATTCAGATTAAATAGACTTTTATTGCTTATGATTTTGGGGCGTTACAATAGAGCATTAAGTCAAATAGCTAAGAGACTAAAGGTTTATGTTACTGATGTCAAGAACGTGATCATCCGGGGCAATCTCTCTTCAACACAATATCCGAACGCCAATCATGCGATCACACCACCACAAATGGAGAGAGACCAGTCAAAGAACTTGATTCTGATGATCATTGGTATCTCGGAACATCCAACATGTTTATTTTTTGCCACTTTCACATGTTTAAATTATTTGAAGACATAGGTTGATAAAGTACCTTTAAGTATTTAAATGGGAGGTAGAGCAGGCATAAGGTTCAATCCTCCAAATTTAGACCACCTCCATAC
This sequence comes from Quercus dentata, assembly GCA_028216015.1. NCBI lineage: Eukaryota > Viridiplantae > Streptophyta > Magnoliopsida > Fagales > Fagaceae > Quercus > Quercus dentata. The sequence goes on from CP116447.1 coordinate 35,787,590, forward strand.
CATGGTACTATTTGTCCTAAAAGATTAAGTTCTTAGGAAATGGTGAATTTAGTTATTTAACAATTTTTTAAAAAAAAATTATGGATTCTAGTAATTGTAGCTATCCCACCCCTCAAGATAAATAGTGATTAATCTTCTATGAAGACAAAATTGCTCCGGTGAATTTATGGCTCTCCTTAGATTACCATGCTTCTTTTAAGCAATAGCTTGGGGTGCATTGTCAATTAGTACCTACATGCCATTTTCCTAACTCGGGGATCCCAATCTTTGGGGTGTAGGTGGTAACAATTTTTATACCTGAGTTTCTACTCATCAAAAAACAAACTTATTCTTAAATTTGTCTTGCACCCTGTTAGAGCATCCGCACCAGTTGGTCTAAACAGAAAAAGATGTGAAATTTACACATTTAAGCCCCAAAACTACCCACATCAGTCCTTCTATTTTAGGACCTGGCTTTATATTTTTGAAAAGTTATTGAACTCCAAAGTTTTAGGTTGGTGTAGGGTACATTTGGGTGCATGTTGAATATTTAGGTTGCAACTCTTTGCGGGGTCTTCAACAACATAGTTATGTTGACCATCTTCACATCTCTATGCATCCTTGTCAGGCTATTTACTTTGCTTCCCTTTCTGTTATTTATTTATTTAAATTTTTTCTATCATAGGTTAAAAAACGAGTTCATCAACACTCTACAATAGCGTGGCGTAGCCATTATCAAGGCTTGGAAAGCATCAAGTGCATTGTCTCACGCAAAGTGCAGCTTGTGATCATATGCGTGATTGGGTTCTTAGGACTCCCAAGGTTGATTATCTTTCATCTCAAATAGCATTTGATCATGTAGAACTTATTTGCTTTCATATTCTTCTTTTTTTTTTTTTTTTTTTTTAATTATTATTATCTTTTGTAAATTTTCCTTTGGCTTTGTAATTTAGAGAACGTGGGTTTCCATGGGAGTGTATTCTGATGGTTCTTATGGGATCCCAAAGGATATTATTTACTCTTTTCCCTGTTAAATGTGAGAAAGGAAAATGGTCAATTGTGAAGGGTAAGTTCTGTGGCTTCTATATGTTGTAAATGTTACTTCTTCTTTCCTTAAGTGTTGAACTGCTAATGTTTCTGAAGCTACAAATCACTATAATCTGCATAGAGGAATATATGCTGTTTGTCAATTATGTCTTAGATCTAAATAATGGTTTTAGAGCAAAGGTAGTTGTTGAAGAGAGCAAGGATATATATTTGGAATATATGGACTATAAGTCTATAACAATGAAATGCACAAAGCTCGAAACTCCCAATTACGGATGAGCAATCAATGATGATACAAAACGAGGGCTAAGAGTAATACAATCGAGGATTCATGAATGAATAGTTATAATTCTGATAGCCTAGTATACTTTTGTGTTAGCAATTAGCATGTTATATATTCCAAAATGCTGTGAAAAATGGTCCAAATGTTTTAATACTACTTGCATGAGACTATTTTAGGGCACTCAGTGTTTGGAACTTGCTTATGCATTGGCAGGGCTCAAGATCCATGAGTTCTCAAGGGCAAAGATGGATACAACAACAAAAGACCTCATTGACGAGAAAGAAGTGGCCCATTCATGCCTCAACTAACAATAAAACCATCTTCCCTGGAGAATAATGAAGAAGACTTGATAATACATGAAAAGAAAAAAGAGATTTCCAATTTCCATCCTAACTTTATGTACAAATTTTATCAGTCACTTATAAGCTTTGGAACAATGACAAAACAAGATGTGTCCTGATTTATCTTATTTCATGTGTTGGCAAAAATGTAGACTAGTTCATCAAGCACCTCCCCAAATCCAATAATCGGTTCCATGTTATTACTCACATGTGTTCATTGACTTTATATTATTTCGTAAGTCCTAAAAAAACATCAAATTTATAAAGTATTAAAAAAAAAACTAAATTATTATAGGTCATATGACTAAGAATTTGAATTCACTTACCATTATGCTATAATATATGTACAATATTCTTCAAAATCATCTTACATAAAACATTACAATATTATCCGTACATGACAACTTACTAATTGAAGTAAACAAAAAACCATACATATAAACCCATAAATTAAATAAGACTTACTTATTAATAGAAGAAAACCCAGCCCATAGCCAACAATTAGATAATTACTAAAATACCCTTGACCATAGAATAACTAAATAAATATAAAAACCTTATTAACTACTGTGGATACCTATTCTTGGGCTTTGCCTATAACGTTAAGCTTCCAAAGGAATTTGCCTTTTAATTGAAAGCAATTCCAGGGCTACTCTGTTCATGTCCATTCTGTCTATAGGAGATTGTCTTTGAACATGCAAGTCCAATCAAAGACCGATATCAAGCATTTAGTCTGTCCACTTGTCCAGTCCTCCAACTTGAAACCATGTTATCATTTTCTCCTGCTTTGTTGAAAATTGAATGGTCCACAATCTCCATCACTCGTCCCGGCAATGCCAACTTAACAAAGTTGTGAAGGTTCAGATCATCTTTGAATAGTTTATCGCTGGGTCTTCTTCCACTTAACATCTCCAATAAGAGGATCCCAAAGCTGTACACATCCCCATTAGTTGAAAGTTGACTACCCATTCCATACTCTGCAATAATTTAGAGCACTTTCATACACTAAGAACAATTCTTACTCAATGCTATTAAACTAGTGATTTGGTGAAGTCTGTATATAAATATTCTATACAGGGCATCCCTGTTTTGATTATTGATGCATTCATTATACGTTAATACTTTTACAATTGAGTGAAATCATGAGACATTACCTGGAGCAGCATATCCAACAGTTCCCTTAATCCCTGCTGAGCTTAATTGATTAAGAAAAGCTTCCTTCCCATTTTCGAAAGGAGTTTAGCCAAACCAAAATCACTTATATGAGCAATCATATCATCATCGAAAGAATATTGCTTGGCTTTAGATCACAATGAATAATAGGGGTTTGGCGGTGATGATGAAGATAAAGCAAAGCCGAAGCCACGTCTATAGCAATGTTGATTCTTTGAAGAAGATTTAAACTTCTCAATTGCTTGAGCCCATCTTCGAGGATGTAATCGCATCTCCAAGCTTCCATTTGGCATGAACTCATATACTAAAGCTTTAAAATCATTGCCCTTAAAATCAATACTCGAACAAGCAATCGAGAATCTTAACGAGGTTTCGATGCTTGATGTTCCTCAAGGCTTCACATTCGGCAATGAAACTCTTGGAAGCTCCTTGCTTTTGAAGATTGAGTACCTTGATCGCAACATGTGTTTCATTTGGACCAAGTTTTCCTTTATAGACACTACCAAAATTACCTGAACCAATCAAATTCTCCAAAGAGAATCCATCAGTTGCATTGTGTAATTCTTTATAAGAGATCTTTTGGTAGGAGGGTCCAAAGGTGGAAATGGAAAGGCTTTTTTTCTTCGACTTTTTCAACCAAGAAAGAGCCATCAAAGAAAACAATGTCAAATAGAAAGCAACTGCAATGCTTATTGCCAGTATCAATTTAAAAGCAAAATGCTTTTTGTGTTTCTTGGATCTTTGAATAGGGCATGCAGGCAAATGCAGCTCTTGGATCCCCCCACAAAGACCAAGTGTTGCCTTTGACTTCAACTGCTCTAGCATTTCTGAAGACCCCTTCTACAGGTACATCTCCCTCAAGATTATTGAAAGACAAGTTTAAAGTTTGCAACACGGGAAAATTAGCCATATAGCTTGCGATTTGGCCGGACAAGTTGTTGTGGGAAAGATCAAGATATTGAATACCTTTTAACTTACTTAGTTCGGGAATTGTTCCTTCAAAGGAGTTGCCTTGCATATAAAGTGTTTCTAAGGCCAAACACTCCCCTAGCTGGGCTGGAATCTCTTTGGAAAATTTGTTGTATGAAACGTCTAGTAAAACAAGAAGTTTCAGGTTTCCAAAATCTGGTGGTAAAAAACCGGTCAAGGAGTTATGAGACACGTAAATTTGGACTAGAGGAAGGCCAAAAAGTTGCTCGGGTATGGTGCCATTTAATTTATTATGGCTAAGGATTACATCTTGCAGGTGGCTACACCTTCCAAGACTAGTGGGTATGCTCCCTTCTAAGCTGTTATTGAACAAGGAGAGATCTAGTAACTGAGTCATGTTGCCAACGGAAGATGGGATCACCCCAGTCAATTTGTTTTCACCCAAGTACAACTTGTTCAAGTTTGTGAGCTTTCCAATTGAAGATGGAATATTCCCTATTAACAAGTTAGATTCCAGGGCAAGTTCAGTTAGGCTAACAAGATTTGATATTCGTGTAGGTATGCTCCCACCAATAGAATTGCCAACTAGCGCAAGCCATATTAATTGGTTTGAGAGGTTTGTTATGGAGTTAGGCAGCTTACCTCCAAGCTGGTTGACGCTGACATCCAGATAGTTTAACTGGCTGCAATTGCTCAAAGAACTCAGAAAACTCAAATCATCAACTGAGTTATTTCCAAGAAGATTAGAATAAGCATTAAACCATTGAAGATTTAGTAGAATACCAAAACTCATAGGAATGGTTCCTGTAAATTGATTTTCTGCGATATCAAGCTCTTGAATGTTTGACACATTGGACAATGAAACTGGAATTGTTCCTGTAAATTGGTTTCCTCCTATATCAAGTATCTGCAGATTTTGAAGAGCAATGCCGAAGTCGGGGTTGAGGTTACCAGTGAAGTTGTTACCAGACAAGGCAATACATGTGAGCAATGATAAATTGTATAGGGAAGGTGGAAACACACCAGAAAGATGATTTTCTGCTACACTAAAAAATGTCAAGCTTTTCATTTGGGCTACTGTATTTGGGATTTCTCCCTCCAAATTGTTATATGCAAAATGAAGATTTTGGAGAGAGGACAAGTTCCCCAGAGAAGGTGGGAACCTTCCCCTTAGATGATTGTTGCGAAGAACTAGTATCTGAAGTTTTGACAAAAAGCCAAGTTCTGAAGGGATTCCTTGTACTAAATCGCTGTACCGGAGATCAAGATACTGTAGGTTGGAACAATGAGAAAGATTGACTGGAATTTCCCCTCCCAATATTGGATTATAACTCAGGTTCAAATTTCGAAGCCTGGTCAAGTAACCAACTTCTGAGGGAATTCCACCATGGAAAGAGTTACTTGCAAGGTTGAGGGATCGAAGGAAAGAAAGATTTCCAATGTGGGGTGATATGGTGCCTACCAACTTATTGTTCTTTAGGTCCAAACCGATGACTCTTTGGTGTTTGTTGCCACAAGTGACCCCAACCCATTGGCAGAAATGGAAAGAGTCATTCCAAGAAGCCAGGACATTAAGAGGGCTATCTATGTGGGACTTGAATTCGAGCAGTGTAAGTTTATCAGTTCCGTTTGAAAGTGTGGTAGCTAAGGAAAATTTAGAGATGGATAAAGAGAGGAACAGAAGAAAGATGGCATGGTAGGTTAGTGAGAAGAGTGGTCGTGTATTCATAAGCAGATGATCCATCAGATTCTTGTAGGAAGAAATTAGCTTCTTCAGAGAGAGATACTGACGTAGGCAGAAGAGTGTGTGTATTTATATTTATAGGTTTCAGACTTTCAGTAGAGAGAAGGTGAGAGTTTTGAGAGAGGCAAGGAAAGAAGGATGAAGAAGAAGGGGAAACGGCGCACGAGAGAAGGAGATAAGACGCAGGGCTTCTTAATATTAACTCTACAATACCAAAACGACGCCGTTTGAGCCTGATATTAATTTTAATATCAGTTCCAAAACGACGTCGTTTTGGTATTAGATTAAAAACAACAAAAAACCTTGTAACGTTGTCGTTTTATAAACCCTAAATATTTTTTTATCCCCATCACAATCAGTTTCGTATATCTCTTTCTCTCTCTCTTCCCGTTAGTCTTTCTTACCCAAGCATCTCCGCCTCTCCTCCCTCTTCAGCCTCCGCCACTTGCTGTCAGTCTGTCACCATTCTCTAGTGCTTGATGCGTTGTTCTTGGAGTTTCACCTCTCCCCTCCCCCTTGTTCTATCAGGTTTGTTAATCTATTTTCCTTTGATAGTTTTGTTTCATCTTTTATGACTCAGGTTTAGTTTATTTTTTTATTATTATTTTTTTGTGTGATTTGAAATGGTATATTTTTTAAAGAGATTGTGAATTTGTGCATATTTTGTTTGTTTTCTTTCGTGTATTTTTTTTTTTTTTTTTGGTGCAGAATATTTGGGTTGTCTAATGATTATGTTGTGGTTTGGGAGTGTTAAATTCTGTGTTTGGATTCTGAGAAAATTGAGGAATTCACCAAACCGGTATCTTGCACCGCACCTTGTGCAGACCGATTTTACTACTCCACTGGTGAGGTGCGGTCAAGCACTTGGGGAAACCGCACCTTATAGGTGCAGTGCTAAAAACACTCTCATAACTGGCCGCACCGCACTGTGTACAGGAGTCACGCGAATAGATAGAGAACAAACTTAACAATTTTCTCAAAATAAATAAATAGATAATATTTCTGTTATCACTTTCTATTTACTATTTATTAATTCTATAATTTTTTTTATATAAGAAATTTATTGCTACATAATTTATAGTTTATAGTTTATATAATATATAATATTCTTTGGGCGTTAAGTGGTTATGTATTTCTAGAGTTTTCTTAATTAATTAGATTACCCTTCTTCAATCTTTGATCAAGTCAGTCACATCAAAGATTGTAATACAAATTTTATAACACATCTAATTTGTTTTATTGGACTAAATCCATGTGAATGAGTGAGACCATATATAGTGTCTCTTAAAATGGTGATTTGACTTTGGAAATTTACTCTTTAGATTAAGAGTTATACATTAAAGTCGACACATCAATCAATCTATATATATATATATATATATAAGTAGAGACCTCATGTGGGAAAGTATGAGGTTCTGCCAAGTGGTACATTGTATGATGTCATTCTCATTTTGGCTTCCACCTCATCTAAATTTTGCATTTTTGTTAAGCTATTATGTAATGACAAATGCATTTATTCGTATGTATTAATAAAATTCAAAGAATCAGTATATATTTATAACTTTACTTTTTTTGATAAATAAATATATTTATAACTTTACATGCTTTGAATTGATACGGATGTATCTAAAAAGTCATGGAAAATGTAAGAATAAAATTCAAAGAATTTGTATTCATTTATAACTTTACATGTTTTGAATTGATATGGATGTATCTAAAAAGTCATGGGAAAGTCAAATTCAGACTAACTTCAATGCATAATTGTAAGAGTCAAATTCAGTGAATTGGACAAATATTATTTATCTTCACATCAATATATATATATATATATATATGCGAGACCTCATATGAGAAAGTATGAGGTTTGCCAAGTGGCACATTGTATGACATCCTTCTCATTTAAGTTTCCTCCTCATCTAAATTTAGCATTTATGTTAAATTATTAAATAATGGCAAATGCATTTATTTCAATGTATTAATAAAATTCAAAGAATTTGTAAGTTTTTTACGCTTTTAATACATATAAATTTTTTTGCCAATTGGATGCTATTTATTATATGATTTATAAACTTATTTTTTATCCATAATTCTAGATTATAAAAATTGAAATTTAAACAACCAATTTAAGACATAGCTATTAATCATTGATCTTATCAAAATTTTGCAAGCATAGAAGATATAAGAAGAAAATGAATCCAATGATGGATTTATCAAAATTCACATTAAAAAAAAATATATTGAATGAAATAGTAGCCAAACTTTTTCCCATAGTTATTCTATTATTTTATTATTTTCACTACTTATCCATTGTATGTAAAAAAGAATATTTGCCAATTTAATTAAGATGATATCTTTTTATTTTTTTAAGATAGAATTAAGATTACATCGTATAAATCGAACACATTGCAATTAAAATATTGTTCGAACTTCTTTCTCTATCCAATTATTTTACTTCATGTGTGTAGTGTGTGATAAAAATGAGAAAATTGTGAGAAGATGGAAAAAAACTTTTTTTCTTGATTAGAATGGAAAATATATATACACACACACAAACACAAACACAAACACATGAATAGCTATCATGTATTTGTATTATCAATGCTTAAAATAAAATGATCAACCAACCAATAGCTAATATTAGAATGTGTTGAATTAAATCATACTAATTTTTCGTTGTTAAATATTTTATTTTAAATTAATTCTAATATGACTTACCTTGTAATCACACTCCCCATCATCAGAACATTGCGTCATAAATTTGTAAGAGCAACAATTGAAAAAAGTAATTTTGAAATAAATTTTATGTTTATTTTTCCTTTGTAAACTAACAAATTTCATGTCCAAACTATGAGGTGGTTACACGCGTACACCTAGGCTGCCTGGGCTGGTTCCGTCATGACTCATGAGATGCATATAATGTTCCGGTGGCTTAAGTTCTATTCAAGTGTCATGCAATCATGCATAATTTCTTGGGAAAATTGGTTGTTTAGCCTTAATTTTTTAACTATGTAGCCAAAGAGTCCATTTTTCAAATTGTGTAGGGGGTGTGGGGGGCAAAGGCCGGAGTTTAAGTTTCTAGAAGGGAACTTCACACATATATACACTTAGGTTAGGTTAGAGTATAAATTCTATCTAGTAAAAAAAAATGTGTAGCAAAATACGTTTGTTTCCGCATGCAATTATTTATTTTTTCTGGTATAATTATGAAATTTGAATGCTGTAGCATGTAGTTGTGTACTTCCAAAATTCAAATGTTCTAAAAGCACAAACAATGAAATGGTAATATTTCCATGGGGATCCCAGGGCACCCAATTCCTCTAATAATTAACCCGTTAATTATCATCAATAAAAATGAATGGGAGAAAATTCTAGTAAAAATCGTGATTACAGTTCAAGTTCAATCTATGATCAACCTCATAGGTACCTTCAAGGTCAATAATCAACGGCACATGGGTAACAAAGTTAGTCATCAACCATATACTACCTAAAAATGTCTAGGTCTTTGTCTTGTGGGAAAAAAATGTATAATAAATTGGTTACTCACAAAGAATAATTTCAGTCGAACCTGAAAAGTAAACTTCAAGATCAATATCAATGGCACATTGTATACATTTATAACTTTAAACGCTTTGAATTGATACGGATGGATCTAAAAAGTCATGAGAAAGATAGGAATCAAAAAAATTTTCCATTTTTTTACATAAGGCTAATGTGGGAAAGTATGAGATTCTATCAAGTGGCACATTGTATGACATCATTTTTATTTAGACTTCCACCTCATCTAAATTTAGCATTTATGTCAAACTATTAAGTAATGGTAAATGCATTTATTTCAATGTATTAATAAAATTCAAAGAATTTGTAAGTTTTATACGTTTTTAATACACGTAAATTTTTATGCCAATTGGATGCTATTTATTATATGATTTATAAACTTATTTTTTATCTATAATTTTAGGTTATAAAAACTTAAAATTAAACAACCAATTGATGACATAGTTATTGATTATTGATCTTATCAAAATTTTGCAAGCATAGAGGATATAAGAAGAAAACGAATCAAATGATGAATTTATCAAAATTCACATCCAATAAAAATATATTGAATGAAATAGTAACCAAACTTTGCGTAATGTGATATATTGCTGAGAATGGGTTTGTGACTGCTTTTTTTTTTTTTTTTTTTTTTGTTGGCTGGTTTGGTCTGAGGTATATTGTTGCAGTGTTATATAATTTACATATTTATTGTTCATGAAATTTGTTATTGAATGATATACAATAATATTTGTAGTGATTGTGGTTGTGTTTTGTATTATGTAATAAAATCAACATGGATTTTTCCTATTCCTTTTATGTCGTAGTGTTAAAACAAAAAAAAACAAAAAAACAAAAAAAAATTGTTGTTTTCCTGATGCTTCCTCACTTTTTCAATAAAACCTTCTTTTAACAGTATTTTAACAAGGTTTTCAATGATGTTAGTAGATGGTATTCGAATTGTTCCCTTTCCATTCATTTCAGCATTGCGTATAGAAATTATATCAGCAATAGTGTCTTTATCCATGATAAATTGAAAATTGTTACCCCAAACTTTGATATAATCAAATTTGCTTTTTTCTTTCTATTTTATGAATTGTTAAAGATATATGTGTGACTCAAATAAGTTTTCCATTTCCATTAAAATTTTTTGATTGAAAGAAAAGAAGACCCATGATTAGTCCAAGTCTCCCACTCAAGCAATGAAAACTGATCCTCACCCATTAATAAAAGTCTTCCATTTCCATTAAAAATTTTTGATTGAAAGAAAAGAAGACCCATTATTAGTCCAAGTCTCCCACTCAAGCAATGAAAACTGATCCCACCCATTAATAAAAGTCTTCCATTTCCATTAAAATTTTTTGATTGAAAGAAAAGAAGACCCATGATTAAGAAAAGAAGACCCATGATTAGTCCAAATCTCCCACTCAAGCAATGAAAACTGATCCTCATCCATTAATAAAAGTCTTCCATTTCCATTAAAATTTTTTGGTTGAAAGAAAAGAAGACCCATTATTAGTCCAAGTCTCCCACTCAAGCAATGAAAACTGATCCTCACTCATTATATATACTAGCTTTTAAACTTGTGCAAATGCATGGGAATCACATAAGTACATGTATTTTCGGGTTCTTGAAAAAAACAAATATGTCTATTTTCAACAAAATAGAAATAAAAATAATGAAAATTTTGTAAGAGTCTACAAATAAATTTTTGTACGTAAAAATAATTAGAATCCGAGAAAGCAAATATATTCAAATAATTTTAGGTAAATATTTGGAGAAACATTTTGTTTTAAAAGTCGTACTTAAATAAATTTAATTAAATAAGTATGTAGCTAATGCATATGAATTTATAAATTTTAAAAAATAACACTTGGTATGAATTTCAAATTTAAAATGTATATAACACTCAAGATGCTATCCATAAAAATATGTGTTGTCTTACAAATAGATTTTCTTTTAAGCCTATTCTAAACAACTAAAATTGTAACATCCACTATGATGGAGAGAAAAATATTTCTAGCAATTAAAAAAAAAATCCGGCTAAAGAGAATGGTGTGATCATCCTTCCTTGGAAGCAAATTGGTGGAGAAGCAAGATAGTTGTCCATTTCACATCCTTTATCTTAATGCTTCTTCAGCTAAAGAAATTGAACCCATGAACCTAAGTTTAACAGGAAAAAAAAATCAAGGAGATTTAGACATCAAATTTAACACTAACTTTGATAAGACAATTTTAATTATAAAAATACAAACCAACCTCAAGAATATTTCATCATCTCCCAATCTAAATAAAACTTGCTTAATTTAATGTGCATCATAGTGGATGACAAGCCTTGTTTGGATTTTGTTAACTCAGTTAACAAAACTGAGTTTTGTTAACTCATAATCCAAAATCACTAGACCCTACGGGTAGGGATGCTTGTTTGACTTATTATTGTGTTGTTAACTCAGTTAACAAAACTGAGTTTTTTGAGAGTTGAGTTACCAACTTCGGAAACAAGGGAAGCTTGTTTTCAAGTTATGAGTTATGGGATATCGGTGGCAATTTCGTAATTCTTCAGCACAAACGGGTCCCACTCACAAGATCTCGTCCCATCCCTGCGCAACTCCAATAGGTCTTTTTGCCTTTACTCTCTATTTCTCTCTTCCTCGTTTCCTTACTCTTCTCTATATTCTCATTGTTTTTCTCTAATCTATCTCTTCTCGTCTATGGTGGCATTTCAATGGTGGAGTTGGGTATTGATGTGTGGCGTTTCGGTGGTGGATTTCGGTGGTGAAGTTGAATCGGTGGCTGGAGTTGAATCAATAGCTCGCGTTTCGGTGGTGGGTCTCATCTATGGGTCTGTTTCAACAGGGGTGGGTCTCATCTATGGGTTTGGGTCATGGCCGTGGGTTTCAAATCGGGTTTCAAGTTGTGGGTTTCCGGTGGGCGTGGGCCGTGGGTTTGATTGTGGTCGTATCTGGTTTGTGATTTGAGAAGTGGATATGATTGTGGTGGTCACTGGTGTGGGTTTGGTATTTGGTTTGAGATTTTAGAAATGGGTGTGATTATGGTGGTGTGATGGTGTCTGTAAGTTTTGGTTTGGTTGTGGGTTTGGGGTTTGATGCGTTGGGTTGATTCGGTGGTTGTTTAGGGGTTTGTACTGGTTGTGGGTTTCCGATGGGTTTGTGGTGAAATCTGTCATCAACAAAATTGTTTGTTTTTGTTTCAAAGAAAAGAAAGAAATTATTTTGATGTATTTTGTGTGATGATTTTTTTTTGTAAGAACAGAGTAGTAGTGAGGAGAAATTATTTTGAACTTCTCCTTTATTATTTTCTCACCAACCAAACAACAGGGAAAAACAACGACAAAGAGGGAACGGGAAATGGGAAAAGAGAAAAAATGGGGGTGAAACCTTCCGCGAGTAGGCTAACAAACTTTGCTCGACCAAGTTACAGGTATGGGGCCTACAAAAAGTTGAAAATTTTGAGTGATGACAAGTTGAGTAATGTGTGCCAAACAGATGGGTATAAGAAATAGGAGTATTGTTGGACAAAAAATGGAGCTTTTTCCATCCTCGTAGCTCGGTGTTCTTGCACGATTCTACTTGAAAACAATGAAAATCAAATAATTAATTCAATTTCTCAATGAATTTGTTTGATTGCCAAATGTATATTCAGTTATATATAATAAAACCCTGAATTAAAACTGAACAACATAAATTTACATTTCAAAAAGGTAGATTTCTGAATCTAAATCTTCTCAACTACCTTACCACTTACGAATCATTTCACCACTCCCTCCCAAATTATGAAGCATTTAAAACTTCTCCTAGAGTCCTAATATTCATAGTTAGGAATCCCAAATAGAAAAACATATGCAAAATTGGACCTAACACAACTATTTTGCCTACTTAACTAAGACATTCATCCAATTTTGATAATCCCTGAACAGTTAATAAAAAACCAAATACCAAACCCACGAATTCTCATATTTTTTCTGCCTGTCTCACCATACACACATCATTCACAAGACAAGGCTTTAGAACATTCACCCTTTCCTTAGAAATAGTAAACAAGATAAATATGTGTAGGGTTATATTGCCACTTATCCTATCCTGCTTGACAAAATGGACTTGTTCTCACTCTATATAGGAAAATAGCATAAAGAGATTTGACCCATTCTCAAAACCAAGAACCCTCCAAGAACCATTAAAGGATAGGACAAGAGTGTCTCTATTTGATCACTACTATTAATTATGGGAGTAGACCCCAGATGTGCAAATCAATTGAACACATATTAGCATTTTCCTTAGAAATAGTAAACAAGATAAATATCTACAGGGTTACATTGCCACTTATCCTATCCTACTTGACAAAATTGACTCAGTTCTTTGCCAATAGCAATCAACTTCAAAAACATCCCCCATATTGTCGACTTTTTTGCATTTTTACAACACAAAACTCTGGGAGTAACACAATCTAATGACTGTGAAGGCAATTTATTACATGCTTACCGATGGGATTAGTATTTAATGAGCTTTGAATCGGGTCTTGCGGGGCTCAAATCACATAACTAATAACTAATTACAACTACTTTGTAAACCCACCCAATAACTACTCGTCACTTTGGAGGCAATTTATTGTATGCTTACTGATTGGATAAGTATTTAATGAGCTTTGAACCCGACCGTGATAATCACATAACTAATTACTAACAAATACTTCGTAGACCCACCCTAGAACTACTCGCTCCCTGATGTCTCTTTTTATTGGTACCAAATAAATTGCACGGACAAGAACAATATGCTCCTATATTTTATTTCCTTGATCAAGATTCATAAAAAAAAAAAAAAAAAAAAAAAAAAAAAAAACCATGTTAACACTTATTAATACCCATTTATGCTAATATGGACTCGAGGCCCAAGGCTGGAAAAGCCCAAACCAGCCCAAAAAAGAGAATAATAACTGAAAAAGAAAGGCAATTGGTCTATGCCCCACAAGCCCTGGAAATAAGCAAGCTTGGCCCAAACAAAAGCCCCAAGAAAGAAAATACCCATGAGGAACAAGAGCTACAACGCCCACTTTACGATATGGGCGGTGTATAGGAGAATGCCACGAGGGATGGCCCTCCTTAAAGAATAAGAATGGGCCTTAAAAATGCCCAACAAAGAAAGAATAGGGTAAAGGTCCAATAGGCCGGCCTAGCAAAAACTAATGGGAAGCAAGAAATGAGGACATCAAGAGCCAATGGGCTCAACCCGGATGAAAAGTAGCCAGCATAATCAGCCCACATCATCTCTATGCAAAAGAAACACAGGTGAGAAATCTCGGACTTAATGAAAGTAAAAAGAAATGTCACGTCCCAAACCGATGCCCGGATTTGTGACCATGGCAAATGTTCAAACCCTGTTCAAACCATCCGGTTTGTGGAATCGGGTATGGGTTTTCCGGTTTTTTCCCCCCACATAATTTTGCTAAAAATCTCCGGCTTTCATCTCATTTGTCAACTACATCATTGGATTTCACCGTTTAATGAGAGACCAAAAGAGGGGAGGGAGAGAGAAAAAGGCGAGAGTAATAGAAATTAGAGAGAATGAAGTAATATTGTAATGGAAAATGGAGAGAAAACTTACACTGGCATTAGATTTTCTGGAATAGAAGTGGAATCATGCATTTTCGCAGAAATGTTTTGTAGGCATTCTTGGAGAGAAGAAGAAGGAACAAAGTATCAGACTATTAGGAAGGCTAGAAGAGAGAAGATAGAAAGTTGAAGACATCATTTTGAATTGACAAAGAAGATGAAGTTTTGAATTTAAGAATATTGGGATTTGTTAATTGAAAAGACTAGAGAGAACAGTTTATAAAAAATAAAAAAATAAAAACTAGAGAGAATAAGGCAAGACAAGGAAACACGTGAATGAGATAAGAACGAGAAGAAAAAATATTGGGGAGTGGGGTCGGGTGGATAAAATGAATGAAAATTGAAAACAAGTAGAAGTAAGATAAAAAATTCCGAAAATTTTTAAATAATATAAGAGATATTTTATCATTCCTATTAATTATATAAAAAGAGGCAATGTCTCTATAGTACTACTTTGGTTTATTGTTTTATTTTTTTTTTTTAGTTTTAAACAGAGTTACAAAGACAAGTGGCATTGTAGTTATGGTAGTTATAATTTTTTTTTTTCCAAGTCTTCTGTTTGTACTTTTTTTTTTTTTTCACACAACAAATTTTATAATATTTTCACAATTATTAAGATGTCAATTTCTTATAAGTCAAAATAAAAGACAGTGACATTTTGGTTTATTAAACATTTGATCCGGGCGTGGCATAAAACTAGTGTTTTACGCCACGCCAATGAGAGCTCGCCACGTCAAAAAAACTCCGATAGCAAAAAAAAAAAAAAAGACTCTCCCACAAAAACCCTTCACGCACGCACACACGCACGAGCTTCCTTCATAGCCTCCTTCAAGCTCAAAAAAAACCTCCTTCACGCCGAACCTCCACAACCTGCTCGCACGCTCGCCGGTTCACGCCATTTGCTCTGCTTCCTCTCTTCCTTCACGCCGAACCTCCACCACCGCCACACAGATCGCCGATTCACGCCATTCCTCTGCTTCCTCTCTTCCTTCACGCCGAACCTCCACCACCGCCACATAGATTGCCGGAGCAGAACAATTTCGAAGAAGAAGAGTTCACCGGAGCTTGGAAACAAATCGGAGCCGCCGTGAGCTACGATCCAAAGGTTTGTTTTTCATGATTTTCCCTTTTCCCCAATTTGGATTTCGAATTGGGTGTTCGGATTTTTTGTTTGCTTCATCGGAAAGTTTCAAATTTTGAGCATTTCCTTTTTGATGAGAACGGAGGGTGAGTGTTTGTTCATATCTTTTATTGTTCTAATGAAAGATGCTATGTTGGGTTTTGACATGATCCGGGGTTTGTTTGGTTTTTGAATTAGGGATGTTTGATTGATTTGATTAAGTTAGATGGACTGTTAGATAAATTGGCTTTAGATGTACAATGTGATGGGATTGAGTTTGGAAATGATAATTGAATACTGAATTGGAACTTGTTGTGAAGAAGTTGACAATTGTGTTGAAAGTTTCAAAATTTGTTTTCCTTTTTCACAAGTGGGTTTTTGTTGGGTTGAAAATTTGTGCTTATAAGATTGATATTGTGCTTTTTTTGATTTCTTTTGTTGTGGTTTGAACTGGGTAAATTTTGGTTTTTGAACTTTATGTTGGGTTGCTGGAGTATTTTTTTGTATGTATATGCATATGTGTATGTGGGTTTGACTTGGTGCAATATTGATATGTGTATGTTGGGTTGCTGGAGCTTTTGTATCCTGTCATGGCAAAGGCATGCTCTCTCTATCTTTTCTTCACTTACCAATGAATGGAAATTATAGTGTTTTATTAATGGGAACTTTTACATGAATGCTGGCACCAAAATTCATAGCCTCTTAATGTAGTCAAATTTCAGATCGTCCACTAAAAAAAATGTATAGCGATCTGAGCATTGTTTTCTCTTGATAAAAATGAAATGTAATAGTTGATTTGATACCTAGGAGAGTTGATACCTAAAAGGTTGTCATTTTTTTTAATGAAGGTCCAGTTGTGAGTACATGTCTAGGTGGTGCCCTTGTTGGAGCACTACTCGGTGGTTGGATTGCTGATGGGGTTGGTCGACGTAGAGCTTTTCAGTTGTGTGCTTTGCCTATGATTGTTAGTGCTTCTATGAGGTATGCTTGCACCATAAATATCATTGCATTTGAGTGCTTACTGAGTCTTTGTGTTGCAATTGGTTTGGTCTCTTTTAGTTTATAATAGACTAATAGTTATCTTAGATTTCTAATATTTTCTGATATTGTAAGGGTAAAGTTACTTTCTAAAATAAAGGGGCTTATTGTTACATAGAAAAATTTTGCTTCTTACCAGATGTCTTTCTGACAAGTTTACTTACTGTGGTTATTGAATTCTCCACTATCAACTTTAGCCTTTGGGACATAGCTGGTGTCATTTATTTGATAGCTATTAAAATATTTTTAGTTTCAAATATAATTTACTCATGGTCGCTCCGAGAAACTTATAAACCATGAGTGGGAGGGTTACTTAGGCGATGTGGGACTCGGGTGAGCCTAGGTGTCAATCACCTCAAGGGCAAAAATCCTTGGGCTCCCACCCCTTCGTAACAAAACCGTGAGGGACTGGCTCTCCAAAGCGAACAAATACCGATTGGTACGAGTCATGTACTCACATATATTATTCAGTAAGTATTGTTACGCAATAAATTTTTCAATCTTTTTTTCATAATTGCTATTGAAGGGACAGATTGTAAATTAGTGTACATTAAAAATGATGCCAATAATAGTCTCAACAATGAAAGTAGGGACAGACCCAAGATTTCAAGTTAGAGGGGGTCGGAGATAAGCACAAAAAAGAAGAAAAAAAATTCAAATGCATATCCATATATTATTAACAAACTATCAACCAATACAAATACACAAAATCATTATTTCTTAATATATTAAGATGCAAACATCTATTAATAAAAACAAAAGACACAAAACACTATTATTTCTTAATACATTTTCTATGAAAATGGAACTCGACACTATGAACTTATTATGCACTACCAACAAGCACTTTTCCCAACTTTATCATTTTTATTCCTTGAAAGTTGAATCAATATTCCTTTTTCCATTATTTGTCTCTATTATTTGCCCATTTCAGGTTGTTTCGAGTTTCTTAAAATATATATATATATATATATATATATATATATAATGATTTTTACTTTTATATAAAATAATGAATTTAATTTAATTTTTTTTAGAAATAAATAAGGTGGGATTTAAAAAAATATTTATTTATAATCTTATATTCTTATTCACATTTTATATTAAGGAAACTTTAGGGGTATTTTCTTATGGCAACCTTGTAAATAAAGAAGAGCATAGGATTATTTTTAAGTAGGAAGTTTCCTAGAAGTTTCCTTTAATCTCTTCGCTGCTCATCACATCTTTTACTTTTACCATCAGATCTCTTTTCGCAACCAAATGTCTTCCTCACAGTCTCTCACCAAGGAAGCAATGCCAGGATCTCAAATTAATTCTTTACTCAAATATTTTAGTCTTCATCATTTGACCGTGAATCTGAGCCAGGGACGGGTCTCGCGTGGCGACAGTGGCGGCGCTGGCGTGGCCGTTTCCCGTTTGGGTATGCGACGCCGACAGTTGAGACAGCGACGGGTCTGTGATGGATTTCTCTCGCGTGTGGCGGCGGCGTGACTGGGTCTGTGATGGGTCTCTCTCTTTTCTTTTCTTTTCTTTGCTCCGTTTGGTTTCTTTTGCTGGGAAAAAAAAAAGAGTATTCAAAATGACGAGCACGGTGACACATTTTTGTAACTGGTACCATTTTTTTCTCATCATATGACTTTAGTTTTAATATTAACTCTTTTGTTTTGGAAGCTTGGAATAGAACATGTGGGAAAATAACACTATGAATTTCAATAATGACATATATTTTTATTCTTCATTATGAATTTTATATTATATGATAAAGAAAGCAATCCTCTCAACAAAGTCTAAGCACAACCATTTAGCTTTGGTGGTTAGAAGTGGATGTTGCATTCAGTGGAAGTTTCATAACTTAATTCTATAATATCCTTATCTTTTTCCTTAGTTTGATTGGAAAACAAACAGATGGATAGGTTCTTTTCTTTGATTGAGGAGATCTCTTATACTTGTGCATATCTTATGCAAGTTGTTTTGGCATCTGAAATTAATGCCTTGTTGTACAGGTTTCTTTTAATATTCTTTGTTTTTTGTTCATATATTTTTGTATTTTGATGCATCATACATATGTGTATATATGTTAGAAGGTTGGATAGTTTTGAGAAGAAATCTACAAGGAACTGTTTATTTATCAGTTTGGTTTTTGAGAAAATGGAGTATCTTGTATTGCTTCAGAATGGTCTCGTTGTTTTGTTTACTATTGCTATCTCTTGGAAGCTTATTACATATATGTGGGGCTCCGTGAAGATGGAGAAGGAACCAATGAAAGTATTGGTCACTGGTGCTGCAGGCATGCTAGCTCAACCTGATAGTCTATTTGGTTTTTCTTGGTCCTTGCTAGAAATATTTGATTGTCTTGTTATCACCATGAAACTCAATATTAGAAATTTGAATGCCTTTTACATTATTATTATATATTTATTTTTGCTGAATTTCTGAAACTGTCATCTAATTCAAATTGACAAATATGAATGTTCTCCAAATGATAAACCCCAAATTTTCCAATTTTGTATGATTGCTTAATCTAAATTTGCTTGTATGCCTGTGGATACTTGTTGTTTTTTGGTTTCCTCATTCTGGCATCTTTAGCTCATATAGATATCATTTATTGGTTTTGTTAGAATCAATGGTTAAATGATAAAATTTAATTTTTCCTACCTGCTTAAACTATTAAGGCAAATGCTAATTTACCAGGTTTCTCCTTCATGGGAGTTAAAGTCAAAACTGATCCCAATTGTTAATAAGTGAAATTTATGGAATTTGTTGCTTTGTATTTTTTTTAATAAATATGTTAAAATCATCATCCAATTTTTCATGAATTTTTGTCTCAATTTTTGTTAAAAATTATCTACAAAAAAGTATTTTAATTATTTTTCTTCAAATTTATCCTTAACTTAATTTGAAAATCCTGTTTTCTATTCAGTTTATGACTTCCTGCACTGCTGATCTGTGATGTAATTCTTAATGAAACTGTTTAAATCTGTGGTTTTCTTTGAAGATGAGTTTGACTGCCATTTCTGATTTCTGTAGATAATCTAAAGAAATCCTAAAAATTGTAACTGTTTTGTTGTTGAAATAATCATTGTATTATCTTATACATTGTAGTCTTTTTGAAATAGTTGGAAAGAATGAGAATTGAAAAAAAAAAGCTTGATTTATATCAAGATGACTGTTGTCATTATGTAAAGGAGCAAGTGCATTTGATTTTCAATTCTATAGGTTTGGTATTCTTTCTTCTAGACATGATAATATATAGCTTGTGTATCTGTAGCTCAAAATTTTGATTTTGTTCAACAGGGCAAATAGGTTATGCCATTGCTCCAATGATTGCAAGGGGAATCATGCTGGGTCCTGATCAGCCTGTGATTCTGCACTTGCTTGATATCGCACCGGCAGCTGAAGCCTTGAATGGGGTAAAAATGGAATTGCTTGATGCTGCCTTCCCTCTTCTGAAAGGTATGTCTCTTATCTTAAGAGTTAACTCTAGGTTGATAGAACTATACTCTCCCCTGAGGTTTCTTAAATTGTCATGAACATGGTTCAATAGAGGTGCATGCTACCACGGACATCACTGAAGCTTGTAAAGACGTCAATATTGCTATTATGCTTGGTGGATTCCCCCGGAAGGAAGGTATGGAAAGGAAGGATATGATGTCTAAGAATGTGCCTATTTACAAGGAACAGGCTTGACCTTGGAGGAGCATGCTGCTTCGGATTGCAAGGTGACCCCATAAATTCACTTGAGTGTGTAGATTTAAGATTTTAGGGACACCCACACAGCCACACTCAGTTTGGAATATTATCAGTTCACCTTTACATAGATTTGTATTTTTTATATATATGGCTCCATTTACTTTAAAAATTAAAAGTCATGAAACTGGATGTTCTGAGATGTTTTGAAGTTTAAAAAGAGGAGACATATTGGTTCTATTGATGCTGATTGATTTCATTGGATAAGATTGATACTAATGGATCTGAGACTTTTTTTAGGATTTTATTTATTTATTTATTTTGTATTTAATGAAAATTTTTATGAGGTATTTCCTTTTCTTATTTGATTGTGAAGTTATTTCCCTTCCCTCTTTAATTTAATTTCACTACAGTAGACAGGTTGATATTAAAATTTGTTGGAATTTTTACTTCCAATGCTTCGTGTTGAATACAAGCATATCTCAGTTACTTTGCTTGGTACTAACTCAAAGCAGTCTTTAAGTGCTGATTCTTGGGTTTTATCCCTCTCTCCACGTCTTGGCGTTGATTCATGGGTTTTATCCTGTTTGTTTTTATTTTACTTCCAAAAACACATTCCCATTGAAAACTGGTCGTCTTGCTCCTCACCACCTATTACTAGATGCCCTCTAGGCCATGATAAAAATTAGTGAATCAATAAAACCAATGATCTTAGCATCCTGTTCCATTATTATTAGCTTGTGATAATATGTCCCAGTACATTCCTTGTCTCACTATCATTTCCTGTCCGTAAGCATGGTCTGTTGCTTCTATTAGTTGTAATGGCTCTGTAGCATGCCTTTTGGCATGTCCTCCGACCATTACCTGCTTTGGTAGTTGATACAATCTGAATGTCTATATCTTGGTTAATTTTACTATTTTAAGTTACATCCTGGAGGGACACTCATGCTCAAATTAGTAATATTGCTAAGCTACCTAATCTAGAGTCCCTTTACATCATAAGAATAATTGATCAGACATTCTTTATATTGCATGAAATATAGTATTTCCTTAGAAAGAAAAATCTTTCAGTTATCAGGGAGCTGTGTTTGTCCTTTCTGTCCAGATTGAAGAAGTATGTGTATCCGAATTACTAGTTCTCCAGCCCCCTCACTCACTCTAAAAATGGAAGAACAAGAAGCTGCCATGAAAATGCACCATTCAAGCAAATCCTTAATACTCTAAATATTTATGTTTGTTTCTTTTGATCCTCTCAAATCTTGTGTCTCTATGTGCTACCATTGACAACATAATTGTTTATTTTCGAGTCTATTTTCCAACTTATTAATGAATATATTCAGTGAAAACCAGATTTCCTATATGTCTGTTTACAACATATTTATAACCAATCATATTGTCAGATTTCTAACAATTACAAATGTTGAAAGATTGAAATCTTTAAAGAGTTCTTTTCTTTTTTAATCTTCACTTTTATGCAGCTAATTTTTTGAATTAATATTGTTTCCCAAGTGTTTTTTTTTTTTTTTTTTGAAAAATATTGTTTCCTACGTTGATGCCCTTTCACTGCTTTATTATGCAGGTGCTAGTTGTTGCCAACCCCGCAAACACCAATGCTCTCATCTTGAAAGAATTTGCTCCTTCAATCCCAAAGGAAAACATCACGTGCCTAACACGGCTTGATCATAACAGCATTAAGTCAAATAGCCGAGAGATCAAGGTTTATGTTACGATGTCAAGAACGTAATCATCCGGGGCAATCACTCTTCAACTCAATATCCGGATGCCAATCATGCGATCGTCACCACCACAAATGGAGAGAGACTAGTCAAAGAACTTGATTCTGACGATCATTGGTATCTCAAAATATCCAACATGTTTATTTTTGCCACTTTCACATGTTTAAATTATTTGGAGACATAGGTTGATAAAGTACCTTTAAGTATTTAAATGGGAGGTAGAGCAGGCATAAGGTTCAATCCTCCAAATTTAGACCACCTACATACCATGATACTATTTGTCCTAAAAGATTAAGTTCTTAGGAAATGGTGAATTTAGTTATTTAACAATTTTTTTTTTTTTTTTTAAATTATGGATTCTAGTAACTGTAGCTATCCCACCCCTCAAGATAAATAGTGATTGATCATCTATGAAGACAAAATTGCTCCAAAGAATTTATGGCTCTCCTTAGATTACCATGCTTCTTTTAAGCAATAGCTTGGGGTGCACTCATCAATTAGTACCTACATGCCATTTTCCTAACCCAGGATCCCAATCTTTGGGGTGTAGGTGGTAACAATTTTTATACCTGAGTTTGTACTCATCAAAAAACAAACTTATTCTTAAATTTGTCTTGCACCCTGTTAGAGCATCTGCACCAGTTGGTATAAACAGAAAATGATGTGAAATTTACACATTTAAGCCCCAAAGCTACCCACATCAGTCCTTCTATATGAGGACCTGGTTTTATATTTTTGAAAAGTTATCGAACTCCAAAGTTTTAGGTTGGTCTTGGGTACATTTGGGTGCATGTTGAATATTTAGGTTGCAACTCTTTGCGGGGTCTTCAACAACATAGTTATGTTGACCATCTTCACATCTCTATGCATCCTTGTCAGGCTATTTACTTTGCTTCCCTTTATGTTATTTATTTATTTAAATTTTGTCTGTCATAGGTTAAAAAACGAGTTCATCAACACTGTACAGCAGCGTGGCGCAGCCATTATCAAGGCTCGGAAAGCATCAAGTGCATTGTCTGCTGCAAGTGCTGCTTGTGATCATATGCGTGATTGGGTTCTCGGGACTCCCAAGGTTGATTATCTTTCATCTCAAATAGCATTTGATCATGCAGAACTTATTTGCTTTCATATTCTTCTTCTTCTTCTTCTTCTTTTTTTAATTATTATCATCTTTTGTAAATTTTCCTTTGGCTTTGTAATTCGAGGAACGTGGGTTTCCATGGGAGTGTATTCTGATGGTTCTTATGGGATCCCAAAGGATATTATTTACTCTTTTCCTGTTAAATGTGAGAAAGGAAAATGGTCAATTGTGAATGGTAAGTTCTGTGGCTTATATATGTTGTAAATGTTACTTCTTCCTTAAGAGTTGAATTGCTAATGTTTCTCAAGCTACAAATCACTGTAATCTGCATAGAGGAATATATGTTGTTTGTCAATTATGTCTTAGATCTAAATAATGGTTTAAGAGCAAAGGTAGTTGTTGAAGAGAGCAAGGATATATATTTGGAATATATGGACTATAAGTCTATAACAATGAAATGCACAAAGCTCGAAACTCCCGATTCATCGATGAGCAATCAACAATGATATAAAACGAGGCATAAGAGTAATACAATCGAGGATTCATGAATGAATAGCTATAATTATGATAGCCTACTATACTTTTGTGTTAGTAGTTAGCATGTTATATATTCCAAAATGCTATGAAAAATGGTCAAAATGTTTTAATACTACTTGCATGAGACTATTTCATTGCATTCAGTGTTTGGAACTTGTTTACGCATTGGCAGGGCTCAAGATCAATGAATTCTCGAGGGCAAAGATGGATGTAACTACAAAAGACCTCATTGACGAAAAAGAAGTTGCCCATTCATGCCTCAACTAACAAGGAACCCATCTTCCCTTGGAGAATAATGAAGAAGACTTGATAATGCATGTAAAGAAAAAAGGGATTTCCAATTTCCATCCTAACTTTATGTAAAAATTTTATTAGTCACGTATAAGCTTTGGAACAATGACAGAACAAGATATGTCCTGAGTTATCTTATTTCATGTGTTGGCAAAAGTGTAGACTAGTTCACCAAGCACCTCCTCAAATCTAATAATCAGTTCCATGTTACTACTCATATGCTTTCATTGACTTTATATTATTTCACAAGTCCTAAAAAAAATCAAATTTATGAAGTTAAAAAAAAAAAAAAAATTATTTTAAGTCATATGACTAAGAATTTGAATTCACTTACCATTATGCTTGGCTAGAGCAACCAACAAATTTTGATTAAATTATGTTTGATCTTATCTAAACAAAATCTAACTAAACTATGTTCAATGATAAGAAATTGTTAAAATAAAAAATAAAAAAAAAAATCGAAATTTTAAGTACTAAGTACTATTCAAGCAAGGCATTTTATTTTACAATTGATTTGTTAGTTCTAATTAGTTCAACTTGTAAAGTCTCTTATAGTCAAATAAGAGATTTGTGATTCAATTCTTGCTTACATCAAAAACCAATTGATATCTTAGTCTGATGATAAAAAACTATCATCGGGAGTGAACGTCATAAGTTGAAACTTTCTTTAAAAAAAAGTTTACAATTGGTTTAATTATGTCTTTCTATTAAACTAATTTTTTTACTTTGGCCATTAGCCACATTAGCAATTTCCATTTAAGAGATAGCAAAAAAACTAAATTGATACAACATTGAAAGGTTAAAGACCAAATTAACACAATTGAAAGAATATGGACTAAATTGAAATATGGTATAAAGTATATGGAGCAAATACATAATTTACCCTAATAGTTATTAGTAGGCATTTGTTATGATTATGCTTATTGTATGTGAAATTATACATTCTAATATTAGGTAAGTATAACAAGTTAAAGTTGAGGGATAGAAAATGTAATTTGTATAAATTTACATTCATGCCTTACTAGATAAAAAAGTAACAAATTAGAAGAAAAAAAAATACAAATGAACCAAAAAAAAAAAAAAAACAAACACCAACCGACTGAAAAGTATAAAAAAGGACAAAAAAAACTAAAGAAGGAAATTTAAAATAAATATATAAAAGGAAACAGTTGACATGTAACAAAAAATGACAAAACGGAAAAGAAGCAAAGGAAAGGAAAAAAAAAAAATAGAAACCATGGAAAGTAGAAAACCTAGCACGTTGTAGTACATGGGTGCTTTAGTCCATACATTTTCTAACATGTTTTCTCCCCAATTTGGGAGAAAACATTTTGATAGGCTCATATTGGTGGGCTCGGGAAGAAAACACTCGAGTCCCACCAATTTTTTTTACTCTTCTCCTTCCAACCAAACACCCACTAAAAACATTTTCTTCTCACTTTTCTTTCATTTTTTTTTTCTATCCTCTCTATTCCACCTCTAACCAAACGAACCCTTAGTATGAGAAGAGGAAACTGTGCTAGTTCTTTGAGTGAAGGAGAAGAGGGTGAATGTAGTTCATCTCAAATCTTTGGGTGAAGTTTTCCTTATCTGAAAAAGCGGGTGTTAAGGTGGATGTGAGTAATAAACCTTAAAGGCAAAAATCTTCACTCAACGTGTCCTTATACATAGAGGTGGGGGCTAGAATGTTTAAGCCACTATGGAGAACTCATAGAGGGTTCCATGTTCGTGATCCACAACTTTTGTCACAACTTGCCCACATGGCAAGTTGTGAGTGATTGAAGTTGTGGTGCTAGCATTATTTATATGCTATTGGTGTTATAATAACCAACCCACCATTTTTATTCCATTACTTATAATTCGTCATATGGTAACCTACCCATGAAAGGAAAGAAAAAAAGTGAATTATGGATTAAGAGTAAAGGTTCTTTGAAAACAAAGGATCAACAATCTACAATTTGATAGAGGAAGGGGATAGCGGGAGAAGGACAATGCAATATGATTGCAAGACTACAGAAGCTACATCGGTGGAGGTTGGTTACTAGCCCCACCGAGAATAATGAATTGTCTAGTTTGGGATTGTCATGAGCTTGGGAACCCATGCAAATAGTTCAATAGCTCGTTACTTTTTTACAAGGAAAAGATCCCATGATCGTGTTCTTGTCGGAGACTTGGCCAAATGAAGCATGGTTGGAAAGAATAAGGTGCGGGTTTTGATGGAAAGTTTGTAGTTAAGGGTGAGACTTGAGGGGGAGGTCTAGTTCTCTTGAAATGAAATCTGCCCTCTCTACCTTTGTTGATTCCTACTCATTTGAATCATACAAATGTTATTCTAGATAAAGGCTTTGAGAATGCTTGGAGGCTCACCGGCATGGGGTCGATATGAGTATAAACTTGATAACTTCTATCGCTCTAATCAATAAAAAATCAATCTTAGACTAGAGTAGAATTTTTATCTTTAAGTACAAAAAATATATATTCTTAATAATTTGATTTGTCCACAATTTTTTGGTTTCCCTCCTTAATGAGGTAACACCCCAATCAATTCTCCTCCCCTATTAAGTTATTCCTCTCTCCATCAAACCGGTTTATTTACCTCTTTAATAATTAAAAAATTACACTCTTTTCAATGTTCTTCAAAAAAATATTTTTGGTGAAATTGAGCTTAAATTAAATAGAATTAAAGATTACAAAGTCTAAAATAAGAAACATGCCAAGCATCAATTGATAACCGGTACAAAATACAAGGAGGAGGATGCTAATACAAAACAAGACTATCACTTAGAGACTATCCTTCCTTGGGAAAAATACACCTTGTTACGAGTGTATATTTCCTCACACTCACAGCTGGTGGGACCCACCAGCTGTGGGACCCACACAGCTGTGAGTGGGAGGAAGTATACACCGGTAACAGGGTATACTTCCTCCCTTCCTTGGCCAAAGAGTCCGCAAAATTGATTATCTTTGCTATAAGTGTGGTGGGTCCATGAATGTGAGTTTTTTAAAGCATTCTTATATATTTAATGCTTCCATGATTTTAGACTTCCCTCTTTAACGCCTCTCCATCAATCCGGTTTATTTGCCTCATGACATTAAATTTTTTTACCTTATTTTTTAGTTTTCTTCATTAGTATAGCATTATTTCTTTTGATCTTGTTTTCATGCTTTTTCATTAATTTTTTCTTTTTCCTTCTTCGTTCTCTTTTATTGTTTCCTCCTATCCCCCCCCCCCCCCCCTCTCTCTCTCTCTCTCTCTCTCTCTCTCTTTTTATTTTCCTCTTACCAACTATGTATTAGTTCTCCATCAAACCTAACAACATCATATTTTTATTTCCTTATCTTCTTTCATTTATTCCTTCCATGGAATGACTCCTCGGGTTCCCTGCTTCCTTATTTCCAATACCTCTCCTTAAAGAGACACAAATCTTCTATCACATTCTTCCTGTTCCATTGTTACTCCACAAATAAAAACATACCACATGTCCATCTATTGTATTAAATACTAAATTTATGTCTTCTATTATTTTAATGTCCTAAAATAAATAAATAACTTATCATATTTAGGTAATTGAAATAATAGAAGACATAAATTTAGCATTTAATAAAATAAATTGACATATGGCATGTTTTTATTTGTAAAGTATATAATGAAACAAGAAGAGTGGGATAAAAGATTTAGGCCCCTCCTTAAATGCCTCAAAAACACAAATGATTCTCGTAAACAAACGAAAAAGGTTTGGCTCCAAGTACAAATAGAAAAATGACATTGTATGTACATGACTCACTTGATTAGTTGGATTAAGTAAGTCATGCATAAATGTCATCTTCCTATAGATGGTTGGAGCCCCAAACAAAAACTAATATAAATATAAGGAAAACGTTAAAAGCACTAGGAGTTTTAGTGTTTTACTATAAACTGATGTAGTAAAACTTGTAGTCCTATAACATTACTGTAAATACACTCAAGTTTGTTTTGTTAAATCTGGCTAAAATGAAATATTCTTTTAGCATAAATAATTTGTAATAGATGATTAATTCTAATATATTAACTTGTATAAATTGTTTCTCAAAAAAAAAAAGCCTTGTATAAATTGTAAAGAAAAATAAGTCTAGACCGTTACAAATTAATTACATATCCCTCGTAGGGGTGGCAAATGGACGGATTGAGTGAGTTGGATGTGTAATTACCAATTTATCATTTATGACCCATTTGTATATAAATTAATTATCTATTATTTGCCAACCCATTTATTAGTAACTCACCCATTTAACTCAATATAACCAAAATAAATAAATAACTTGTTAAAAACTAAAAAAAAAAAAAAAAAAAAAAAAAAAGTTCACTTTTTCTGTTATTTTCTCTCATTTTCCCTTCACAAAATTAATTTCTTAACAACCAAACAAAACCACAGGGAGAGAAAATAAAATTACTTTTTTCTTCTCTGTGCTGCTTCGTCTCCTTCAACCTCACTCTTCCACTCCTCCCCCAAACTCTCTGAAACTCACCACGTTCCTCTTCCTAACCGTATCAAAATCAACAACTCCATCCCCATCCTCCACCTCTGCCACAATCGCGTTCCTTATCGCCGACAAATCGATCCAATGCCGCGACCTCGGAGTCCACTTTTATAGAACCTTCTTGCTAAAATCCGATGACGAGTACGCCCGCTAGAACTCCGAAAGCTTCGGCTAGAGCCTCTTCAAGGAATCGATCTCCGCCGGAGGCGATTGAATCGTCGGTACAGAAAACGAAGTCGAAGCCGAGTTGAAGAAATTCTCGAGCTCTCGGTCGAACGACGTCGCTAAGTTCTTGAACGAGTTGGCTCGGTGGCGCATGAGTTGGATATCCGTGTCTGCCGAGTCACGAACCTCTCGCCAACCTTTGGATATGAAGGAGAACGCGCTCGAATTTGATGATGAAGAAGACGACGTCGTTGCTCGATTCTCATTGTCCATGGCTGACTCTGAAAAAGCTAGGGTTTCTCTTCGTTCTTTGAAAATTTCTAGGGCTTGAAAGAATTGAATTCTCTCTCTCTCTCTCTCTCTCTAAGAAAATGTTTAGAAATCTAGAGGTTAAAGTGTTTGGTTACTGAGAAAATCTGAGGGAGAGTGAGACTGAGGTCATACTGTTTATTTAAGTTTTAGATTTTAGAAGGGTTTAGTGGTTATTAGTGGGTTTATTTAATTTTAAATTTTAGATGGGTTTAGTGGCTATTAGTGAATTTCATAACGTAATTCTATATTCTTATTTTTCTCCTTAGTTTGATTCGAAAACAAACAGATGGATAGGTTATTTTCTTTCACTGGGGAGATCTCTTGTTATACTTCTGCATCTCTTATGCAAGTTGCTTTGGCATCTAAAATTAATGCCTTGTTGTAAAAGTATCTTTTTATATGCTTTGCTTTCATTCATATATTTTTTATTGATGGATCACACACACACACATATATATGCGCTGCAAGTTAGGATTGTTTTGTGAAGAAATCTACCAAAAAACTATTTATTGATCTGTTTGTTTTTGAGAAAATGGAGTATCTTGACTTGCTTAAGAAGGGCCTCATTGTTTTATTTTCTATTGCTTTATTTTGAAAGCTCATTCCATATATAGAACCGTTTTAGGATCTGTTTGTTTTTATGGAGTATCTTGAATTGCTTCTGAAGGGTCTCGTTGTTTTGTTTCCTATTGCTTTCTGTTGGATGCTTATTACATACAAGTGGAGCTTCCGGAAGATAGAGAAGGAGCCAACGAAAGTATTGGTCACTGGTGCTGCAGGCATGCTAGCTCAATATGATATTCTATTGGCTTTTCCTGGTCCTTGCTAGAAATATTATTATATCTCCAACTTAGATAGCTGAACCTAGAACTTTATTTATTTTCGCTGAATTTCTGAACCATATTTATCTAGATTTTATTCTAATTGACAAAAATGAATGTTCTCCTAATGTGAAACCTCAAAAGTTCCTTTTTTGCATGATTGCTTAAACCAAATATGCTTGTATGCTTGTGGATACTTGTTTTCATTTTTCCTTCTTTTGGTATCTTTAGCTCATATATACATATTTCATTTATTTCTTTTGTTAGAATAATGGTTAAATAATTACTATTTGTTTTTGAAAATGTAACGCTTAAATAATGCCACTATTTTTATTTGAAAATGAGTTTAAATTACTTTTTGTAGATAATCTAAAGAAATCTTTCAAATTTTAACTGTTTTGCTGTTGTTATAGTCATTATTATCTTATACATTGAAGTCTTTTCCAGATTCTCCACCCAAAAAAAAAAAAAAAAAAAAAAAAAAAAATTCCAAATAGTTGGAAAGAATGAGAATTGAAAGAAAAGAGTGTCTTATTATATCAAGATGACTGTTGTTACATGTTACTATATCAAGGACCAAGTGTATTTGATTTTCAATTGTGAAGTGTGTATCTCAAAAGTTTGATTTTGTTCAACAGGGAAAATAGGTTATGCCATCCTTCCAATGATTGCAAGGGGAGTCATGTTGGGTCCTGATCAGCCTGTGACTCTGCACTTGTTTGATAATATCAAGCAGGCAGATGAAGCCTTGAATGGGATAAAAATGGAATTGATTGATGCTGCCTTTCCTCTTCTGAAAGGTATGTCTCTTATCTTGAGAGATAATTCTAGGTAGATAGAATTATTCTCTCCCTTGAGGTTTCTTAAACTGTCATGAATATGTTTGGATAGGTGTGATTGCTACCACGGACATTGTTGAAGCTTGTAAAGATGTCGATATTGCTGTTATGCTTGGTGGATTCCCACGGAAGTGGGGTATGGAAAGGACGGATATGATGTCTAAAAATGTGTCTATGTACATGGCTCAAGCTTTGGCCTTGGGCAAGCATGCTGCTGCAGATTGCAAGGTGACCTCATAAATGCACTTGAGTGTGTAGATATGATATAACTCATATAAGATTTTAGAGACACCCACACTAGTTTACAATATTATAAGTTCACCTTATATAGATTTGTATTGTTTGTATTTGTATCCTACTTTAAAAGTCATGAAATTGGATGCTCTAAGATGTTTTAAGTTTTAAAAGCGGAGACCTTTTGGTGCGGACACCATATTGGACTTATTGATGTTGATTAATGATGTAGAACATATAACATAGGCTTTCCTTAGGTAGAGAGACAAACAAAAGTTAGTGCGCAAGCAATCTAGGAAGTAGAAAATTACTTGTAGAAATCATTGATGATGACCACTATGCACCCTTGACATGATAGTCACTCCACAAGTACAAAGTTTTTGTGGGTGTGGGGGGGGAAGGGGGAAGGGCTAGAGTTCAATTTTCCAAAAGAAAGTTTTACACACATGTACTTAAATTATGTTAAGAGTAGAATTTCTATCTTATATAAAATTTTTTTTTTAAAAATTCATTGGTGATGGCGATAGAATTCCCTGAAATTATAAGGGAAACAATGCTAGGAGCTAAACTCGTCATCTCCGAGTCTCCGACCACGACCAAAGCCAATTTTTGAGAAAACTCTTTCATTTAGTCCCTGAAATTTTCATTTTTGCCATTTTAAGTAATTTTATTCGGTTACAACTTTTCATTTAAAAGTCAAAATAATGTCCCATCTATTTTGCAATTATCTCAGTTTTGCAATTTTTGGGTATATGTTTTCTTATTTTGTCACCTAATTTTGTACTTAATGCGAATTAGGGTTTTAGGGTGTTTTCCTAGCCATATTAGGAGTGCTTTAAGGTTTCTAAGGGTCTCCTAGCAGCCCTAGGACTGCTTCACTATTTAAACGCAATTAATAAATATTCAGACTTTTGTCGCCTAATTTTATGGTAGATTCCAATAACCATTCTTGTGAATTCAAGGCACCTAGGTTATTTTTCCTAAACAAACACATTTTGTTCCTTATTATGAACAAAACTCATTATGAGTTAATTTTTTCAGAATTTTTTTTTTTCAGTATTTAATGTATTTGTTATGAAGTTATTTCCTTTAATTTCACTATAGAAGACAAGTTGATTATGAATAAATAAAATTTTATTGGATGTTTTTCTTCCAACGCTTGATGTTTAGTACAAGCAATCCTAGGCAGTGAACCTAGGTTCTTATCTCTGTTACTTTGCTTGGTACTAATTCCAGGCAACTGTAATTGTTGATTCCTGGGTTCTATCCCTCTTTCCATTGCTGACTTCAGGTTCTATCCTGTTTGTTTTTATTTTACTTCACAAATACACATTCCCATTGAAAATTTGGTCGTCCTGCATGACCTTTAGATTGAGATGCCCTCTTTAGGTCATGATAATTGTGCATTTTCAAGTCTAGGTTCCAACTTATTTATGAACGTCTTTAGTGAAAACCAGATTTCTAACTATTACAAATGTTGGAATTTTTTAGTGTTTTTTTCCCTTAATCTTCACTTCCATGCAGTTAATTTTTGGACTTGATATTGTTTCATAAGTTGATGCCTTTTCAATGCTTTTATGCAGGTGCTAGTTTTTGCCAAGCCATCAAACACCAATGCACTCATCTTGAAAGAATTTGCTCCTTCAATCTCAGAGAAAAACATCACATGCCTAACACGACTTGATCATAACAGAGCATTGAGCCAAATAGCTAAGAGGCTAAAGGTTCATGCTAGTGATGTCAAGAACATAATCATTTGGGGCAATCACTCTTCAACTCATTACCCAGGCGTCAATCATGCGACTTTCACCACTAAAGATGGAGAGAGACTAGTCCGAGAACATGTTGCAGACGATCATTGGTATCTCAAAATATCCAACATGTTTATTCATTTCCCTTTCACATGTTTAAATTATTTGGAGACATTGGTTGATAACCTGCATCAAACTTCCTCTGATACCATGATAATTAAACTAGTACTTCTCCTAAAAGTTTAAACTATTAAGAAATGGTAAATTTAATAATTATTTAACCATTATTATAGCATTACTTGTGTTAGAAGTATGTGGTTAAATGATTAAATTTACCATATCTTAATAGCTTAAGCTTTTTGGATAATCGGTAATTTAACATGGTATTAAGGTCTTGAGTTTGATCCCTATCACTTTACCTCTCATTTAAATTCCCACGTGTTAAGCCTTATCTATTAAAAGGTAGTTTCGGCTCACACATGAGGGGGAGTGTTAGAAGTATGTGGTTAAATAATTAAATTTACCATATCTCAATAGCTTAAATTTTTTGGACAATCGGTAATTTAACAACTTGTTGCTAAGTCAAATGCATAATGTTATTAACATTCAGCATTCTGGTAGTTGTAGCCATTGCCCCCCCTTGAGATATTAGTGATTCATCATCTATGAAAACAAAATGCCCCAATGAAATTATGCTCTCCTTAGATTATCATGCTTCTTTTAGGTAATAGCTTGGGGTGTACTGTCAAGTAGTATCTACATGCCAATTACCTAACCTAGGGATTCAAATCTTTAGGGTATACGTATATATACACACACGCACTTGTTTCTTGAGTCCTGTTAGGACCTGGCTTTGATATTGAAAAATTATTAAACTCCAAAGTTTTAGGTTGGCGTGGGGAGTACAGTAGTGTGCATGTTTCAATTTTAGGTTGCAACCCTTTGTAGGGCCTTCATCAACTGTCCACTTAAAAAAAAAAAAAAAAAATTGTTTGTTATAGGTTAAAAACCGAGTTCATCAAAACCGTACAGCATCGTGGTTTAGCCATTATCAAAGCTCGGAAAGCATCAAGTGCATTGTCTGCTGCAAGTCTTTGCTGTGATCATATACGTGATTGGGTTTTTGGGACTCCCAAGGTTGATTCTTTTTCATCTCAAATGGCATTTGATCATGTAGAACTTATTTGCTTTTATATTCTTTTGTAATTTTTCTTTTGGATTTGTAATTCAGGGAACGTGGGTTTCCATGGGAGTTTGTTCTGATGGTTCTTATGGGATCGAACCTGGCCTTATTTACTCTTTTCCTGTTAAATGTGAGAATGGAAAATGGTCAATTGTGCAGGGTAAGTTCTGTGGGGCTTCTAAATGTTGTAAATGTTACATCTTCCTTCCTTAAGTGTTGAACTTCTAATATTTCTGAAGCTACAAATCACTATAATTTGCTTAGAGGAAGATATGCTATTTGTCAATTATGTCTTAGATCTAAATAATGGTTTAGAGCAAAGGTTATTTGGAATAGTGTGGACTATAACAATGAAATGCACAAAGCTCGAACTCCCGATTCATCGATGAGCAATGATGATTAAAATGAGCGCCGAGAGTTATATAATTGAGGATTTATGAATGAATAATTATAATTATGAGAGCTTACTATACTTTTGTGTCTGCATTTTATATTCCAAATGTTGTGAAATAGTTCAATTTTTTTTTATTTTTTTATTATTACTTGCATAAGACTACTTGATTGCCCTCGGTGTTTGGAACTTGTTTATGCATTGGCGGGGCTCAAGATCGATGAGTTCTCAAGGGCAAAGATGGATGCAACGGCAAAAGAACTCATCGAGGAAGCATCATTCGCCAAGTCATGCCTCAATGAACAATGAACCCATCTTCCCTTGGAGAATGAAGAAGACTTGATAAATATATGAAAATAAAAAAGGATTTCCAATTTCTATTCTAACTTTATGTACAAATTTTATCCATCACTTGTAAGCTTTGGAACAATAACAGAACAAGATGAGCCATTCTGATTTATCTTTTTTTCATGTGTTAACGGAAGTGTAGACGACTTCACCTAGCCCCTCCCCCAATTCAATAATCAGTTCTATGTCACTAATCACATGTTTTCATTCACTTTCTAATTAGTCATTTAAAGTTTCTATTAATTATTTCAAAAATCCTATAAAATATGAAATTTTGAAGTCATAAAAAATGCTAAAGACTAACAATTTAACCATGTTGCTTTGAGTTTAACTAACAGGACACGGCTTACGTCCTATGCATCAGTGCACTGGACATGTATTCACATCATAACGTGTAGTGCATAGATGCATTGGCCACAAGCTTAAACTTAACTGTCATTCAATGGAAAGTCCATCAACCTATAAGACAGAAGGGTTTAAATCCAAACGCTATATAACATTAGGATAATGAACTCAAATTTTAAAACTTTTAGGAGGCAAAATCAAAATTACATTAATTTTTACTGTGTAAATTACAATTTAATCTAATTTATATTATCATCGTATATGGGTCATACTTTTTATCAAAAAAAGAAAAAGAAAAAAAAAACATATATATATGGGTTACACTTATTCAACTGTTCCTTTATGTGTTTTTTTAGAGTACCATACCCACTAAAATCTTAAACACTTGCAACTTAATAAGAAATGATATATCTACAACATTTTCTTAATATTTTTACAACAAATCCTAAGTGTGATAAGTTGATTTTGAAACATTTTTGTTATGTGACCACTTTTGGAACTCGAGTCTCTAAAAACTTTAAAAAATATATCATTTTATGATTTTCTTTGTGAAACTTGAGTACTCGAGTTTCAAAAGTGGTCACATAACAAAAATATTTCAAAATTGGGCACATAACTAATATGTTTGGGAAATTAGCCTAACAGGCGCGCTTACACATACACAAAAAAAAAAAAAAAAAAAACCCTGCGTGGCACAACTTACCATTCTTTTCTTATTACGTGACTTTATTTTCAATATTTTCTCTCTCTCTTCTTTTTTTTTTTTTTTGGAAGCTTAGAAAGTGCAGGAAAATGACACAACGTGATTGTCAATAATGAGCAAAGGAAAGTAAAAGCCTCCTCTAAACTAAGTGTAGCACAACCATTTAGCTTGGTTGTGGTGCTTTGATGAAAGTGAATTTTGCATTCATGGGAACTTTCATAACTTAAATCTATATTTTTATCTTTTTCCTTAGTACAATTGGAAAACAAAAAGAAGGGTATGTTCTTTTCTTTGGATTGGGGAGAACTCTTTTACTTTTGCATCTCTTATGCTGCTATGCAATTTTCTTTAGCATCTGAAAAGCTTTGTTGTACGGACCTTTAATATCATTCATATACATATGCATGATGCAAGTTGGGCTTGCTTTGTGAAGAAATCCAGATGGAACTGATTATTGATCTGTCTGTTTTTAGGAAAATTAAGTATCTTGAATTGCTTCACAAGGGTCACATTGTTTTGGTTTATATTGCATTGTATTGGTGGCTTATTAGATACATTTGGAGCTTCTTTAAGAGAGAGAAGGAACCAATGAAAGTGTTGGTCAAGGGTGCTACAGGCATGCAAGCTAGCTCAATCTGATATCCTATTCGGTTTATCTTGGTCCTTGCCAGAAATATTTGATTGACCTGTTATATTATTATGTCCCCAACATCGATATAGCTGAATCTCGAAATTTTCAGTTTTCTGATTTTTTTTCTTGGCTGAAATTCTGAACCAGTCATCTAAATTTTCATTCAAATTGACAAAAATGATTGTTCTCCAAATGTCAAACCTCAAAATTTCCAATTTTACATAATTGCTTAATTTAAATTTTCTTGTATGCTTGTGGATACTTGTCGTGTGGTTTCTTCTTTTGGCATCTTTAGCTCATACAGATTTCATTTCCCATTTCCTAACAATTTAAGTTTTTAGGAAAAGTGGCAACTTATCAAGTTTTCTTTGATGGGAGTGAAGGTCAAATTGACCCCAATTGCTGCGAAGTTCAATTTTCATTCAAATTTGTCCAAGTTTTCATGATTTTTGTCTCAATTGTTGTCCAAAGTTATCTAAACAGAGTATTTTAATTATTTCTCTTCAAATTTATCCTTTACTTCACTTGAAAACCATATATGTTTTCTATTTGGTTCATGACTTCCTGCAATACTGTTCTGTTATATAATTCTTCAATGGAAGTGTTTAAATCTGTGGCTTTCTTTGAAAATGAGTATAAATGCCATTTCTGTAAATTATCCAACGAAATCCTAAAAACTGTGAGTTCTTTGTTGATGTTAAATCATATTATCTTATACATTGTACTCTTCCAAATAGTTGGAAAAGAATGATAATTGAAAGAAAAGCTAGATTAATATCTGTTAAATAAAAAACATAATATCAATATGACTGTTGTTACATGTCAAGGAGCAAGTTAATTTTATTTTCAATTATATGAGTTGGCGAATTCTTTCTTCTAGACATGATAAAAGTTTGTGTATCTGCAGCTCAAAATTTTGATTTTGCTCAACAGGGCAAATAGGTTATGCCATTGTTCCAATGATTGCAAGGGGAATCATGCTGGGCCCTGATCAGCCTGTGATTCTGCACTTGCTTGATACTGAACAGACAAATGAAGCCTTGAATTCACTAAAAATGGAACTACTTGGTTCTGCCTTTCCTCTTTTGAAACGTATGTCTCTTATCTGTGAGAGCTATATACTGAGGTAGATAGAATTATTCTTTCCCTTGAGGTTTCTTAAATCTTGTCATGAATATGTTTCAACAGAAGTAGTTGCTACCAACGACAATGTTGAAGCTTGTAAAGATGTCAATATTGCTATTATGATTGCTGGATACTCACGAAAGGATGGTTTGGACACCAAGGATTTGATGTCTAAAAATGTATCTATTTACAAGGATGTAGCTTCGGTCTTGGAGCAGCATGCTGCTGCGGATTGCAAGGTAAGAAACCCCATAAATGTGCTTCAATGTTTAGGTATAAGATTCTTGGGACACCCATCTCCGACATTGGTTTGATTTTTTTAATTATTTTTGCTGAATGACACTGGTTTAGAATCTTATTTGTTCACATTACATAGATTTGAATTATTTGCATCTGTAGCTCCATTTACTTTAAAAGTCATGAAATCGGATGTTCAAGATGTTTTGAAGTAAAAATACTTTCTATCCTTGTAGGTGGGATGGTACTTATCCATGCACAAAGTGCTTGAGAGTTTAGGGAAGGGGTTTGGGTTGCAAGATCAGCATCATATTAATGCATATATTTTTCACCATCTAGAAAGAAAAAAAAACTAACTTCTTTTTCCAAAAAAATAAGAGATTGGTTTCAAAATGTGTCCGTTAGATAATTGTGCTTATATATGGAGGTGCAAGAAAAAATTAATAATATTATCATTATATATGGACACATTGTTAGCAGGAAACTTTCCAGTTATGATGATGAAAATAAAGTCCTTGGCATCAACGTTTGAAAAGAAGGGCATGGGTCCAACAACCAGCTTATTGGGAATAAAAGTTATAATGAATAAAGATGCAAAACTCTTATATCAAGATTAGGAAAATTACTTGGAGAAAGGTGCTCAAATGATTTAACATGGATGATTCCAAATTGCATCTGTCAGTAAAGGAACTATCCAACTAAATGACAATACAATTGTGCCTTTTTTAGTTTGTTTCAACTTATTTATAATTAAAGCAAGTGAAACCAGATTTCTAAATGTTGATGCCTTTTCATTGCTTTTATTATGCAGGTGCTAGTTGTTACCAACCCAGCAAACACCAATGCACTCATCTTGAAACAGTTTGCTCCTTCAATTCCAGAGGAAAACATCACATGTCTAACACGACTTGATCATAACATAGCATTAAGCCTAATAGCTGAGAAGGTAAAGGTTCCTGTTAGCAATGTCAAGAACGTAATCATATGGGGCAATCACTATGCAAATCAATATCCGGACATCAATCATGCAACTGTCACCATAAAAAACGAAGAGAAACCTGTTAAAGAATGCATTCCTGACGATCATTGGTAGGTCAAGATATCCAACATGTTTACTTATTGCCACTTCACATGTTTAAATTATTGGCAGACATAGGTTGATAAACTACCTTTTTGACTTTCTAAGTGGGAGGTACAGCAGACATAGGGGTTAGAACTTAGAACTCAGGCCATTTACTCTAATGCTATAATAAACTAGCACTTTATCCCAAAAACTTAAAATATTAGAAAATTAGAAAATGATGAATTGAATTATTTAACCATTATTCTAGCATAGCTGATTGCTAGTTCTTATTAACATTCATAATTTTGGTAATTGAAGGAATCCCTCTCCTGTTAAAAGTCTTTGGTTGTATTTGATATGCATTTGCGCCTATTCATCTCTGCAGTATGTTCAAAAAATAAACTGTTGCATCTTCGTGGGCTACGATAGCCAAAGAAAATGTTAAAGATGCTGTGACCTAACAGTCGTTGTTACACTTGAAGAATGTGAAATTTGATGAAGCATCTTCGTGGTGGTAAAAAAGAGATTGCATCATTGCCAATCTCAAGGGAGATGAAAGATAAAATGATTCAGAGGATGAGAGGAGCAATCAGAGAAAGATCAGTTTACAGAAACTGATATGAAAACTTTTGAAGATGAAGGTGAGCCACAGTCTAGAGAAGTAACTCAAAGTCCTTGGCAAACTAGTGTACAACCACAGGATACTAGAGGAGGATTGATCTAGAATAGAAAAGGAAGAAATCCCATAACTACAAAAGGTCGACAAGGTAACAAAAACTTTATTCCAAGTGTGCAAATGCAGCAATTGCAGAGGATAACAACATAAAAGAGCTGTCAACATATGAATAAGCATCTCAAAGTGAAGAATGTATAAAAGCAATGGAAGAAAAATTCACATACTAAAGAAGGATCAAACTTGAGACATTGTGCTAAAGCCCAAGGATGTGAAACTCATTTCTTGCAAATGGGTGTTAAAGGTAAGACTCATGCATATGGATTGGTAGGGAGATACAAGGCTCAACTCATAGTTTGAGGATTCTCTCGATAATATGGGCTAGACTATAATGAAATGTTTAGCCCAATTG
Organism: Quercus dentata; assembly: GCA_028216015.1. NCBI lineage: Eukaryota > Viridiplantae > Streptophyta > Magnoliopsida > Fagales > Fagaceae > Quercus > Quercus dentata. The sequence continues at coordinate 35,827,488 of CP116447.1, forward strand.
CAAAGACAATCATTGTACGTGTCGTGTTAGCACTTAACAAGAAGTAAATCTTGGAAGCTATGGCAGACAGATGTAAAGAATGCTTTCCTGCATGGAATATTGGATTGAGAAATAAAATTAAATAATTAAAAGGATTTGAGAGCAAAGTCCAACCAAACTATGTACGTAAGTTAAGGAAAGCTCTTTAGATTTAACCAGTGCTAAAGGCATGGTATGGTAAGATTGCAGAAGTCTAATTTAGAAGTTTTTCTTTGGGTACTTTTATCACTTGTTGCTCCCTTTTACTCAGTACCCTCTTCAAGATAAGTAGCGATTGATCATCTATGAAGACAAAAAGTGCCCCAGGGAAATTATGGTTCTCCTTAAGTTATCATTCATATATTAGGCAATAGTCTATCAACTAATTCGTACATGTTAGAATTATGGTTAAATGATTAAACTAAACATTTCTTAATAGCTAAACTTTTAATAAAATTGGTAATTTATCGTAGTATCAAAACAAATGGTTAGGAGTTCGGACACTATCTCCACTTTACATTCTATTTAAAAAGTTAAAACTTGTGCCCAAGGATCCCAATCTTTTTTTTATACTTGACCTGGTCTTGAACCTTGTTAGGACCTAGCTTTGACATTGAAGAGTTATTAAACTCCAATGTTTTAGGTTGAAGTAGGGTACAGTAGTTTCCATGTTGAAATTTTAGGTTGCAACCCTTTGCTGGGTGATGTTGCCAATCTTCACATCTCTATGCATCCTTGTCTTTTATTTACTTTGCTTCACTCCCAATAAGTCTCCATTTTTTTCGTATGTCATAGGTTTAAAACCGAGTTCATCACCAATGTGCAGCAGCGTGGCGCAGCCTGGAACAGATCTCAGAAAGCAACAAACAGTGCAGTGTCTTGTGCAAGTGCAGCTTGTGATCATATACATGATTGGGTTTACGGGACTCCCAAGGTTGATTCTCCTTCATCTCAAATAGCATTTGATCATGCAGAACTTATTTGCTTTTATATTCTGTTTTTATTTTATTTTGTTTGTTGTTAACTTTTGTAATTTCCCTTTTGTCTTTGGAATTCAGGGAAAATGGGTTTCCATGGGAGTGTATTCTGATGGTTCTTATGGGATCCCAAAGGATATTATTTACTCTTTTCCTGTTAAATGTGAGAAAGGGAAATGGTCAATTGTGCAGGGTAAGTTCTGTGGCTTCTATATGTTGTAAATGTTACGTCTTCTTTCCTTGAGAATTGAACTTTTACTTCCAGTGTTTCAGAAGCTAGAAATCACTAAAACCTACATGGAGGAATATATGTTGTTTGTCAATTATTTCCTAGATCTAAGTAATGGTTTTAGCAAACGTGTGTAGTTGTTAAAAAGAGAAGGATATATTTTGTGAATACTATGGACTAAAACAATGAATGCACAGAGCTCAGAGCTCCCATTCACCAATGAGCAATCAATGATGATTAAATCAATTCTTCTAAAAAAAAATGATGATTAAAGTGAGGCTGAGTACTATAATTGAAGATTCATGAATGAGTATTTATAACCATGAGAACCTACTGCACTTTTGTGTCAACATTTTTTATTCCAAAATGTTTGTGAAATGGTCCAGATTTTATGTTATTACTTGCTTTAGTGCCTCAATGTTGTCAAGGAGCCTTATAGCTCAACTAGCATTTTTTGGTGTTTTCAATTGAAACATTCCAGGTTCAAATTCCTTCTCTCCTATTATAACTATCAAATCAATAGGAAGAAAAAAAAGTGCATTCAATGTTTGGAACTTATTTATGCAATGGCAGGGCTCACAATCGATGCGCTTACAAGGCAAAAGATGGATTTAGCAGCAAAAGATCTCGAGGAAGAAATATCAATGGCCAAGTCATGCCTGGACTAAAAATGAACCCATCTTTTCATGGAGAATAATGAAGAAGACTCAATAAATACATGAAAAGAAAAGAAGAAAAAAAAAAAAAAAAAAGGAGTTCCAATTTCCATTCTTACTTTATGTACAACTTTTATCTATCGGTTACTAGCTTTGGAAAAATGGCATAACAAGATGTGTCATTGTGATTTTATTTAATTAAAAGTCGTAGACTCACGTGATATATGGAAATATATAATTATTTTGAAATGTGGTATAATGTATAATTTATTCTCTAAATTTTATTATAAATAATTTTTTCTCCCTAAAAATTAAACAATTTCTAAAAGTAATTTCTATCTCTCTATTTTTACAAATATATGGTTTTATTATTTTTTGTGTTTTTTGAAGTGGTCCATATTTTTCTAACTATTATTATTATACATTATAATTTCCTAATTTATTTTGGTACAACCAAAATTTTTAAGTTTCAAATTTCTCATTCTCTTAAGGAGATTATCATGATAATCAAAACTTATCACATAATTACAACTGAGATTACTCAAATAATTTATAGGCACATTTAAATATATAGCCATGAAGATTGTGTTTTGATATAAACTGAAATTCTCACTTCCAAACAATGAGCCGAATGGACCGAAGGAGACAAAATGGATAGAAGTGAATGGAACCAAATGGACTAAAGTAGACCAAATGGATCAAGCGGACTGAATTAGATTGAATGGGATGAAGTGGACTAAAATGGACCCAATGGACTGAAATATTACACTACAATGATGTGGCTCAATAGTAGCGTATAAATGCTATATTTCAGCTTTTAAATACTATATATGGGTCTTGTTAATGGATACCCTTAGGCTTGATACCACTTTCATTGGAAATATAAAAAACTGTCAAAACAATTAATTGTTTTTTTTTTAATTTTCCATAAAAAATTCTAAAAATATTCCATAAACCAATGCCCTTAGGGCACCACTATCTTTTCTCATATATATGTATGTATGTATGTGTGTAGATTTATTTTTCATGTATTTGCAAACTTGAAAACAACTTCACCAAACACCATACCAATAATTAAAATTGTCAACAATCATATGTTTTCATTCATTTCAATTTTGTAGGACCCGTTTTTTTTTTTGGAAGGGTTCCTTAAGCCTAAGCCCAATACAATCCTATGGGTCTCATTAAAGGTTGGAGGAATTGTGAGATACTGGGGGAGGGAATTGAGCTCTGTCCCACTATGGCCAATTAGGTAATTCTAACGAACCAATATGTGCACAAGTAGGTCCAAGAAATGCAACAATATAGAAATATATTTGCAAGAATTACCCTGGATTGAAGTACAGCTCCCAAGTAATACTACAAATAAGGGGCACTATTTTCCTGGGAACTTGACCTAAGTTTTATACTCTCTCTATTATTGCCAATTTTCTCTCTTGCTCTGTGCTTTTCTTTCTTCTACTATTTCTCTTTTTTGTACTCTACTTTTTCTTGTTCCTCTTCTATGGTCGATTCCTCCCTTTTATGCTGATCTTGGTTGGCCTAAAATTACTATTTTCTCCCTTCTTCTTGATCTTACCGTTTTCCCTTGGACCAAGGCCCTATGTGCTTGCTTTCTTTCTCATCTTTGTTCTTATTTCATTTTCTTGGGAACCCATGTATAAAAGTATTTTGATTGCTTTCCTTTCATGGAAGTTAACTTTCCTAGGCAATCCAAGTGTCAACCTAGGTCAACAAAAGGGGTTTTGCTAAAGATTGGGAGAGAGACATTTTAAAGGTTCCTTTGGGTTGATGGTGACTTCTCATATTGAGTTTCTTTCCTGGAAGTGGTGAAGATGCCCCTTTGAGATGGGTGAGCTTATAAAGCACCCAAGCATCTTTCTTTCTTCGCCATTCTCCTTTTGGCCAAGGTCTTTCAAATTTCTCCTTATGGTCTGGTTGGTTTTCACCCCAAGTCCGAAGGTTTGGTGGGATCATTTGTCATTTTCAATCATTTTCATTTTGGGGACTTGGCCTTTCATGGCCCCTTCCCTAGTGAACCCCTTTTGGGCTCCCTTATTTATCAAGCAGTCTCATTTCAAGTGTTAAAGATATATTAGCTCATTAGTATAGGTCCAAGCCTAATTCTACTTTGTGTGAAAGCCAAGTCTCCTACTTGTACTAGAAGTCTATTAGTCTAGGGTTTAGTCTACTATATATACACATGTTATGATTCATTGTAACACAGGATTTGTACTACACTTTAATATATTATTGATGTAGCCCTTTAGGGTTTCCTCCGTGGATGTAGGCCGTTAGACTGAACCACGTAACTCCCGTGTGTTACCGTGTTCTATACTTTATGCTTTCGCTTCCGCATCTATATTAGCATATTCAACATGGTGTATCAATCCTAATATTTAACATGGTATCAGAGCCACCTTCTTGTGGCCATAGTTTTCTGTCCTTACGGTATATTTAAGAGCAATCTTTGTCTTCCTCGGTGTTTTTCTTCGCTGTGTTCATCTTCTTTGGCTTCTTACTACTGCCGTCAAAACTCTCCCGTATAGTCAAGCCACTATTAGAAGTCGCATCAACACTGCAAGACCATTGCCTTCCTCAAACTACCGTCACAGAGCCAAACTTCATTCAAGGGATCTTCTCAACCTTATCAAATCTCAAGATTTCATCAAGCTTCCATCTTGAGTTTGAGATGGGGTGTTAAAGATATATTAGCTCATTAGTATAGGCCCAAGCCTAATTCTACTTTGTGTGCAAGCCAAGTCTCCTACTTGTACTAGAAGTCTATTAGTCTAAGATTTAGTCTACTATATATACACATGTTATGATTCATTGTAATATAGGATTTGTACTACACTTTAATATATTATTGATGTAGCCCTTTAGGGTTTCCTCCGTGGATGTAGGCCGTTAGGTTGAACCACGTAACTCCTGTGTGTTACTGTATTCTATACTTTATGCTTTCGCTTTCGCATCTATATTAGCATATTCAACATGGTGTATCAATCCTAGTATGGATGCGGAAGCAAAAATATAAAGTATAGAACACAATAATACACGAGGGTTACGTGGTTCAGCCTAACGGCCTACATCCACGGAAGAAACCCTAAAGGGCTACATCAATAATATATTATAGTGTAGTACAAATCCTGTACTCGTCGTACTTGTCGTTGAAGTTGGCCTTGATAGCCTCTAAGATCTTGCTGAACTCCAACTTATCTTCATTCTTGATCGTTGTCAAGCACAAAATCAAGCGTTTTCTTGTGGACAATCGATCCCAACTTATCTTCATCAAGGATCTCTTCACTTGCACCCCTCTATAGGGTTGTTTGCACCTTGTTTTCAAGGCTCTTTCTCTTCTTTCTTTCATTGTTAGGCTTTGGCCCCATTTTACTTAGTTCCCTTGCCTCTTTTGTAAGAGCATTTCCATGAGCCATGAGTCTTTCATAGCCATGCAAGGCCCATGGTCTATTTCCTTAGGCTAGATCTGTTCCTTTAATTTTTTGGGTATCAACAAAGTTTATATCAATTGCTTCCAAGGTCCTTAATATAAAAACAATATAAAATATAACTTGAAGATGACTTCACCAAGCACCTTCCCAATAATTAATTTTGTCACTAATCATATGTTTTCATTCATTTTCTAATCAGTTCCAAGGTCCTTAGTATAAAAACAATAAATCATATAACATGGAACAGATGTACTTCATTGCCATTGGTAGATGATTATATTAAATAGTTAAATATTGGACAAAGTTTGGCTCCAATCCATCATAATGCACATGAGCAACACATCATATTTCCAATGGGAGTTGAAGTCTAGTGGAGGTTGACGCTTAAGACTCCAAACATGTATGAAGCTAAATTTTTTTCTTAAATATTATATTAACTATTAATCAGCTTCTATGTTTTAAGTTTTAGAAGAGTCACACACACATATATGATGTTTGTTGCATGATATGCACTTTATTATCGAGTTCAAATCTTCTATTTTACTTTTCCTGCTCCACTCTATATTCACAAATAAAAACTTGACACATACATATATTTAATTAAATTCTTTTTTTCTTATTTTAGATACCTAAAATAAATAATAAATAAAAAAACCAACACATCCCTAGATTGCCGTTAACCCCTCTCTATTTTGTGATTCAAAATATAAGAAGGAAAAAGGATAATTTTCGGTGCCTTGATAATTGAAGAGGAAAGCTACAAAATAATTACAAATTTTTTTTTTTTTTTTTTTTGGCGTTCTTGAACACGAGAGGTGGCTCTTCTATCAAAAAAATAGGATTTAATATTCGGGTTTGCTAAGCAGAAAGGCAATCTTTTAAAAATAGAGGTGTGGCAAGCCTAGACTAGCAACATTGATGGCACCAAATGAGCTCGCCTATAGTGACCAATGGTGGTGAGAATGTGTTGGACTTTTTATTTTTTATTTATTTTAGGTATCTTAAAAGAGAAAAGCAAAAATTTGGAATTTAATTAAATAAGTGGACATGTGTCAAGTTTTTATTTGTAAAGTATAAAATGAAGCGAAAAAGTGAATAGAAGATTTTGACTTTTATTAACAAGCTCAAACACCAATTAATTTTTAGTATAAGAGGAATATTTTAATTAAATTATGTTATATATATATATATATCATATACTATATCATAAAAGTTGGACTTAGATGTCGTGGTTGCGTCACATGACTTCATTAAATTGCAGATTTTTTTTTAACATTTTTAAATTAAAATATATATATATATATATATAATTTTTATACTTCTATAATCTCTAAGTTGATAAAAATCTTAATTTGATTATAATCCAAATTCTTCATCTAATTCTTATTTTTTACGTGTAGTGTATTATAAAAAAAGCAACAACTTTCTTATTTTTCTTAAATACTACACTACACATTCTAATACATCTTTAATTGCAGAAATTTTTTTAGATTTTTTGTTTTTTTTTAAAATATATATAATTTTTCTTCTCCTATAATTTCTAAGTTGATAAATTTTTTTAGTTTGATTACAATTCAAATTCTTCATCTAATCCATCTAATTCTTATTTGATTTTAATTTAATTACAATCCAAATTCTTCATCTAATCCATTTAACAAACAAGTTTAAGTTTAAGTAAGACTCTAATTCTATTTGTTCTTATTGACTTATTTGGATAAAGTAACAATAAGTATTGTATCAATTTTTTTTAATAAAGTAACAATTTTACTTTTAGCCTAATTTAAACGTTAATTGTTGTTTGTCCCCCCGACTAAAAGTTTCTCTTGTTGCTAGGGTTAGGGTTACGCCTTTCCCAACCGCCTGTAGAATTGTGTCCCTTGCCTAGTCTAGGTTTTGTTCCCTTTAGCCTCTAGTTCAGTCTGATGGGACAAAGTGGTGTTCTTTGTGGTGTAGTTTGTTGGTTTTTTGCTTTCATTTGTTGGTGTTTTGCATCCTCTCATGGCTGGTTTGGATGATCTATGGTCTTGGTTCTCTCTCACTAAAGAAGAGTAAGGAAGGGCGGAAGTTCCACAACAAGAGGCTGATGTGATTTATAGGCTTGCTGGTAGATTCTTTATAAAGAGGGTGGTGAACATGGATGCTATTGCGTGAACTTTCAAACTATGGGAGCCTATCGGTGAATTAAAGTTTAGAGATGTGGGGGAAAATATTTTGTTGTTTGAATTTGAGGACGTCCTGAATCTTGAACGCGTGCTTAAGTTTGAACCTTGGTCTTATGATAAAAACCTAGTGGCATTCCAACGAGTTGAGGATGTGGAGTCGATTCCTTATCCGAATTATTCTTATGCTACTTTTTGGGTGCAACTTCATAATGTACTCGAGAAGAGTTTAATGTGCGAAACGGGGGAGTTGATTGGGAAGTTGATCGGTGTGGTGGTGAAGGTTGCTGATCCGAAGGACGACGGTGTTAGGGGTGAGTTTTTTAGAGTCAGAGTTACCTTAGATATATCAAAACCCCTACCATGTTTCTCTAAGCTCAAGTCGGAAGGGAGACAATTGGGGTGGGTAGGTATTAAGTATGAACGCTTACCTAGTTTTTGTTATTGGTGTGGTCGCCTTACTCATGGTGAACAGGACTGCAAAAATGGCTTTGGGGTTAGGAGAATTTGCAAAAAGATGACCAGCAGTATGGGGAGTGGTCGCAGCAAATCCAACACAATATACTCGGAAGACAATGGCTGTGATTTCAGGTGCTTCATGCACATAGGCTCTATGGTGGTGGAAAAATAAGAATTACAAGGGGTCGCAGAACACATAATCTTGTAACAGTGGTTTGGGTTCAAACAGAGATGAATCTAAAAAGGATAATGATTTTGCAATGGATGCGAAAAACTCAATAAGTGATTCCGCGGCTTCCATGCCAACCTCACCTCGTGGTGATCCGCAAGTGTCCCATGATGCCACAACAGATTTTGTTAGGAATCTGAATACCAGCAGGAAGATGGTGTATCATTCTGTTCGACTAGAGGAGGTAGTGGATGGGCTTTCAATCGGTGATAAGGTGTAAGACAATAGTATAGTTGATTTAGGTTTATTTAATTCCAAATTGATAGACTTAGATGCTCTGAAGTATAGTTCTATTCCATTGCAGGACTGCACTAATCTGATTTCTTTCATTGTCCCCGTGGCCTCTGCTAGTTCCACCAAAAAATGGAAGAAACGTGCCCAAGCTACTGGGCAGCCTTCCATGAATGCGACCCTTATGTTCGTTGACAGGCGCCCTATTATTGAGATGATTGATCAACTAAGAGGTAAAAAACATTGTTTAGAATTTTGTAGCTCGTATGATAGAGAAAATTTTCAGGTGGTTGCTGGGGTCCAACACCACCGATCCTTATGAGTTGCCTTAGCTAGAACTGTCATGGGCTTGGGAACCCACGAGACGGAGGTTGAACTCATTGCGTTAATTCATAACAAAGATCCCAAGTTGGTTTTATTGATGGAAACTAAGGTTGAAAAGGTTGTCTTGGAAAGAGTGGGGAGGAAGACACAATTTTCTAATCTTTTCGTTGTTCCATGCCATAATTTAAGGGGAGGCCTAGCTTTGCTCTGACCATCAGATATGAGTATGGATGTACAGTCTTATTCTGATGACCATATTGATGTTATTATTGACCATGGAGTTGATGACGCTTGGCGGTTTACGGGTTTTTATGGGGACCCCGAAACCGCCAATGGGGAAAAGTCCTAGTAGCTTCTCAGAACTTTAAGTCCTCGGTTCAATCATCCTTGGGTGTGTATTGGTGATTTTAACGACATTTTGTTTGCAAATGAGAAACAAGGGTGGTTGGCAAGACCGAAGAGACAAATGCAAGGGTTTAGGGAGGCTTTAGATTATTGCAAATTGATGGACATGGGGTTCAATGGTTTTCCATTTACACGGTATAATAGATGACCCGGTGATCGAAATGTGTGGATTCGTTTGGATAGAGGTGTATCTTGAGTTGACTAGATGTTAAGATTCCCTGCTGCTCATATTCATCACTTGGATGTCTTCCACTCCGATCACAAGCCATTGCTTCTTTGTGAAGATTCTGAATTCAAACGATTTTATAAAAAAGGGCAACCCTTCCAGTTTGAGGCAATGTGGTTAAAGATAATTCTTATAAGGAGGTGATACGCGAGTTATGGGGTGAGGGGCAACAATCGGGGATGGCTTGGGAGTTTAATAGGAAGATTTTTGCATGTCGGAAAAATCTTAAAACTTGGAATAAGCACTCATTTGGCCATGTCGATAATACACTTAAGAAAAAATTTGCAGAGTTGAAGTCAATCGAGGAAGGTGGTGGGTACTTAACAGATCCAACTCAGGTTCACCATTTAAGGGAGGAAGTCCGAAAGTTGCAATCTAAAGAAGAGTGTATGTGGAAGCAGAGGTCTAGGAATTCTTGGCTCATAGCAGTAGATAAAAATACCAAGTACTTTCACTGCAGAGCTAATCAAAGGAATCGTCAGAATCTGATTTTGGGTCTAGAGGATGAAGCCGGTTCTTGGGTGGAGAATGAGACAGAAATGAGCTATATGGTGGAGAGGTATTTTCAAGATATATTCACTAGTTCCAATCCATCAAGTTTCGGCACTATCTTAGGTGGCATCCAACATACTGTGGTTGATGATCTTAATCCTAACATGGGTAGAGATTTCCTAGCTATTGAGGTCCAACAAGCCCTTAGTCAAATGGCTCATTTCGAGCACCAGGGCCTGATAGTATGTCACAAGTTTTTTATAAATCATTCTGGCATATAGTGGGAGAGGATGTCACTGCGGTGGTTCTTTGGGCTTTAAACTCGGGTATTGTTTCGGAATCCATTAACACCACTTTTATCTCTCTCATTCCAAAAATTAAAAATCCAAAGAAAGTTTCAAATTTTAGGCCTATCGGTTTGTGTAATGTGATTTATAAATTAATTGCGAAAGTGATAGGTAATTGATTGAAAAAGTTTTGACCAAATCTATTCCAGATTCACAAAGCGCTTTCCTTTCGGGAAGACTTATTATTGATAACATCCTGGTGGCATTTGAAACTCTTCACTACCTCAAAAGGAAGACATAAGGAATGATGGGGTATATGGCTCTTAAATTGGATATAAGTAAAGCGTATGATTGGGTTGAATGGGAATTTCTGGAGAGAATAATGACCCATCTTGGGCTTGAGGAGAGAATGGTAAGGCTTATTATGTCATGTTTGAGATCTATGTCTTACTCTATTTTGCTTAATGGTCAACCAAGAGGGTAACATTAGGACATCTAGGGGTCTTCGTCAAGGTGATCCATTATCTCCATACTTGTTTATGATGTATGCAATGGGTTTACAAAGTTTATTGCAACAAGTTGGGGTGAATGGGGAGATTAGTGGGGTTGCTATTTGTAGAAATGGTCTGTGGATTTCCCATCTATTTTTTACGGATGATATTGTATTGTTCTGTCTTGCAACGGAAGCAGAATGTCAAAAGATCCTAGAGATTTTGGCCATCTATGAGAGAGGTTCAAGCCAAAAAATAAATAGGGAAAAGACCAATATTTTCTTTAGCTTAAATACATCTCAACCACTCCAATCCCGAATCCAACAGCTACTAGGTGTCCCAACAATTCATTAGTATGAAAAATACTTGGGGTTACCAACTTTGGTGGGTAGAGGTAAGAAATAAAGCTTCATCTATTTGTAGGAGAGGGTGTGAAAGAAGTTGCAAGGATGGAAAGAGAATTTACTTTCTCAAGTGGGTAGGGAAGTCCTTATCAAATCTGTCATCCAAGCCATACTTTATCGTACACCATGAGCCGTTTTAAACTTCCCAAAGGTCTAATTAAAGAATTGGAAGTGTTGATCCGCAAGTTTTGGTGGGGGTATAATGGAGACTCGAGGAAAGTGCATTGAGTCAAATGGGAGAGGCTTTGTGAGGCTAAAGAAGTGGGCAAGTTGGGTTTTAAAGAAATTGAAAAATTCAATGAAGCCCTTTTAGCTAAACAAGTTTAGAGAATGGTCAATAATCCGGATTCATTGAGCTATAGAGTTTTTAAGGTGAGATTTTTCCCCAACTGCTCTATTCTTGTGGCAAAAGATTCATTCATCGGGTCTTATGCTTGGGAGAGCATAATTAGTACTAGAGATGTTATCCGAAGAGGAATGGTTTGGCGAGTGGGTGATGGACAATTGATCCAAATAAAGGAGGACAGATGGCTCCCTATGGGAACTAGCAGTGCTATTATTTCTCCCTTACCCTCTGTTTTGCCCAAGACTAAGGTGAGTGAATTGATCAATCGGATTTGATTACATGGAAAACAGAGAGAGTTAAGCAGATGTTCCTCCCCCATGAAGCATCTATGATTCTGGGAATTCCTCTTAGCTTGAGGAAACCCCTTGATCGAGTGGTTTGGGCTCATACTCCATCCAGTGAATTTTCAACCAGCAGAGCTTATAAGCTTTTGGTTGCTTCGGCCTCAGTTAACAATGCAGGAAGTTCTTCAGGGGTTGCTCAAAAACACTTTTGGAAGGGGGTATGGCAGTTACGTATACCCAACAAGATTAAACATTTCATTTGGAGGGCCTGTAGTAATGCCTTGCCAACAAAAAGTAATCTCTTCCAAAGACAAATTACTACCTCTGACACTTGTGAGCTATGCAGTGGTGCACCTAAGGATGTCTTGCATGTGGTCTTTAAATTTCTGTGATTTACTTAACCATTTTCTGCAGGTTCAAGATGATTTTCGAAAGGAATTTTTTGCAATTTCTGCTTGGAGTTTGTGGAATAGACGGAATTCCCTCCACTTTGGGCGTGCTGGTCAACCTCTGTCCCACATCTACTCCTTGGCGGGCAACATATTGTAGGAATTTCTGGCAGCTCAAGAAGAAAATCCAAAGGAAGCTCGAACTGCTATTCTTCCTCATCAGCGGCCTCCAGATGCAGCAGTCTTCAAGGCGACGAACACAATTGGGATTGGAATTATTGCTCGGAACTGGTGTGGTGAGGCAGTCAGAGTTGTTGCTATGCCTATTCCTCTATCCACCTCGGTAGCTGATTTGGAAGCTCTAGCATGTCGTAGGGCAGTTCTGTTTGCTGCTGAATTTGGACTTCATAGAGTCATTTTTTGAAGGAGACTCGGCTTTGGTAATTAACGCTATCTCGCAAGGGAATGCAGCGTTGTCTTCATATGTTAATATCATCGAGGATATTCGTGGTTTATTGTCAGGTTTTCAAACTCTGGATGTTATGCATGTGCATCGCTCTTGTAATATGGTAGCAGATGCTTTAGCTAAAAAAGCAAAGGACCTTCTAGGGTGGGCCTCAGGTTTGGTTGGATGTTTTGCCTGAGGATATTGCCCAGTTAATTGGTTTTGATGTTCACTAAGTTTATTTATGCAGTTTCTTCCCAAGCCTTGGGTTTGGTTTCTCAAAAAAAAAAAAATTGTTGTTGTTTTTTTTTTTTTTTTTTTTTTTTTTTTTTTGTGGATGAGAATCAAATGATAGCTAATATGTATTAATATTAATGTAAACTTAATTTAAAAAATCTAATTTAGATAACGTAAAATAAATAAATAAAGTAACCAAAAAAAAACTAATATATATTTCTAATTCTATTTGTTCTTATTGACTTATTTGGATAAAGTAACCATAAGAATTGTATCAATTTTTTTTTTATAAAGTAAAAATTTTACTTTTAGCCTAATTTAAACTTTAATTGTTGTTTTTTGTGTGGATAAAGTATCAAATGATAGCTAACATGTATTAACATTAACATAAACTTAATTAAAAAAATATATAATTTAGATAAGGTCAAAAAAAGGATAAAGTAACCCAAAAAAAAACTAATATACAAAACAAAATAATAAATCATCTTATGAATTCTGAAAACAAACATATTTATTGCACTCTTTTAATAAGTTATTACTTATATATATATATATATATATATATATTTATATGTATGTATTTCATAATACCTTAGTTTTATACCATATGAATTTATTATATAACTTATGTGGGAGCATTTTTTGCTTCAAGGAAACTCATGTTTTACATGGGCAATTTTTGCTTGTCCCACATTGGAAAGATGGTCTTCCCCTTTCTACCTTATAAGGGATGAACCAATGAGATAGAGTACCACTAGTTTGGTTAAATATATAACTTATGTGGGAGCATTTTTTGCTTCAAAGAAACTCATGTTTTACATGGGCAATTTTTGCTTGTCCCACATTGGAAATATGATCTTCCCCTTTCTACCTTATAAGGAATGAACCAATGAGACAGAATACCACTAGTTTGGTCGGGACAAAAGAATAAGACAAAAATTCTTGAGTACCTACAACTTAAAAGTAAAATATTTATTTATTTTTATTATCTATTCTATTATCTAATTTTAAGTAAATTAATAAAAAAGAAAACTATTTACATTTGAATTTGAATTAAGCCGTGCACCGCATAGACATAATGCTAGTATGTATGTTCGTGTGTGTATATATATCCCACATTTATTAAAAAATTAGCCTCATCACATGTGCTTCATGCGTGCAATGAGTTATTTTATTTTATTTTTAGTATCATAATTTTTCATTCATTCCAATTTGAGGTTTAGACATTCTTTCATTAATATTACGCATTTAGAACTACTAATACACCTAAAAGTGTCATGAGTTTTTTTTTTTTTTTTTTTTTTTGAGAAACAAGCAGACACACACAAAGGAGAAGGAAATTAGTTTTAATACAAAAACACGCCACAACTCTACTCAAAAGTTATGATGAGTGTCATGAGTGAGTCTTAGTGGTCCTATTTTGTACCAAAAATAACATGTTTTTATTTTTTATATATAATTTTTTTATTTAAAATTTTTAATTAATAAGTAGATAAAATAATTTAAAAATCAATTGAACCTATTTTTTAGGTTATGTTTAAGTGGAAATTAGAGTTATATTTTTATTAGATTGTCTTTTAGTTTTGTTTCTACTTTTTTTTTTGAGAAATAATTACAATATGCTACTAACCCCGCATCTCAAACATTTTTCCCTTCTAAACCCCAAGCATTTTGTATATAGAGAGGTGTTAATTCAACTATAAAGTCTTTGGCTAGTTTTATTTCTACTTAGACATAAGAGTGCATGGATATTTTTGAAAAGAAAAAATTAGAAATAAAGGACCCATTTGGTATATGTGTTTAAAAATTGAAAATTATTATTTTAAAACTTTTGTGAAAATACTTATAGATGAAAAAAATGTAAAAATACATAAAATGTTATTTAAAAACTAAAAATTATTGTTTAGAAATTTTCACCAAACACCCCAAAGTAACTTAAAATAATAGTACAGAAAATAATTATTTTTAACCCAAAAATTTCAGCTAAAAAAATACCCTTTTTCTCTCCCAATAATAACCGATGTCTTCCGCTCTCTTTTCAGATTCTCTTATGCAACCATCTTCTTCCTGAAAATCAAAACCCTCTTCTTCCCCAAAATCAAAACCCAAAAACCCAAAGCTCAGATGTCGCCGGTGTCGTCGATGAAGCTAGAAGCAATCCAAAATTTTTAACGCAACCTCTTAAGCAGCGCCTCTTCAATCTCAATACCATCCAAGCCTCTCTTCCCCGCGGTCCGTTGAAGGCGAGAGTGACAGCGGCACCGCTGTTTTTCTCTAATTTGTATCTGAGAAGCAAGTCCGTAAGGCAGAGAGCCACCACCACTGTCAGGCATCCATTCCGCCACCGTCAGATTGCTGCTGGTAATTATTTTCTGTTTTAAAATTTTTGACATTATGATTTAGGTTTTGGGTTTTTCTTGAGATTTGTTTTTATTTAGCCGTTCGTGGTTGGTAGTGTTGGAGAATTGGAATTATTAGGATGAGAGGAAAGGAGGATGGTATAACCTCAAAAATCAAATTGTCTTTTTGTGGGTATTGTTGCGTATTGCTATATGATTGAAACATTTGTGTTTTTGTGGGAATTTTATTTTTGTTTTGAAAGTTGGGGTTGGTTACTATAGCTGTTTGAGATTCCTAACAGGTGTTTGATAGAATGGCTGGGAGAGCTATACTCTCAGGTGATTGTTCTCTGTTAGTGTTGGCAGTAATAGTTTTAAAAACATGCATTTTTTGTTCACGGAATCTTTTAAACTCATAACCAATCTTTTAATACATGCATTGTACTTCTTTTAACCTCGTAAACTGAAGTACAATTCTCTTGATTAAAACTTTCAAAGAATTTATTGCCTATGCAGTTTTATGTTGTAAAAACATCATAACCATGAATCACCTGAAAGTTTTGAGGAATTTGCTGGTGGAATCTTTTGATTTTCCTGTAGAATGTTGTGACCCTTGTTTAAAAAATATTATTAAATTATGTTCGACTCTTGGCCTTTTGCTGTTTTTATTTTATTTTATTTATGAATTTTATTATTTTTGATATTTTATTTAGCAATACTTATTATTATTATTATTATTATTTTTTGAAACTGCAATACTTATTAATTTAATAATATGTAAAATATATATAAATATTTTTTGCTTGAACTTTTTTGTGTAACTGTGTATATCTTAGATATTTGAGTCTAGATGTTTATTGCGAATTTCAGTCGGTAACAAAAACCCAACCCTTCCCCCCCCCCCCCTCCCCCTCCCCCTCTCTCTCTCTCGCTCTCTCTGTTCTTTGCTTGGTACTTTTTTTTTTTATCATCTGGGTTTTTGTAATTCTTTTTTCCAATATGCATGTTTAATTTTTTTTCTTGATTAGTGATACTATGCACTATTAATTTGGTTTGCAATTGTGGATTACTTTGTGGGTTTTGCTTTTTAGAGAGAGATTTAACAAAACAATGTACTATATAGCTTTGCTATATCAATTCTTGGGTATGATACTATGATCTTCCTCATTGTTGTGCCATTAGCTGAGAAGATAATTTACTTTCTTGGTGTTATTTATCTGTTCTTTAAAGTGCACTCCACATGCTTGATGAAATGTTTGAGTTGAATTTTATGGATAATTTAAATAGGTTGGATAAAGTTCTTGCATTGGGTTCAACTTCTATCTGCAGATAGCCATTTGAATGATGGGAATATGAGGTGTTTCTCTTTGAAAGCCTATTTAGTAGGTGAGGAGGAAGTTTGCCTAGGAAGGACTATTGTAACAAAGAGATGATTAACAGGTTGTGGGATGTAATGATAGTGTTGGGCTATTGGGGAAACACCACTTTTGGAACTTAAAATGCTTTAAGAAATGTTTTTATTTTCTTTTTTTTAGCCCAAGCAAGCTAGGATTCACCGACATGGACACGGACATGAACACGGGTAGGGGTGCGATACGACGACACAAGCAATTTTTGAAAAATTATAACATGATATGGTAGATAGGACATAGGTACGACACCCAAAACTAAGTATCCGTGCATCCTAGAAGTAGTGGTTATTATATCATCTTCCTGGTTATTATAGGCTTGCTAATTCTCATAGATGAGCTAATACTATGAGGGGTTTAGAGGTTGATGGTATTTTGTATGAGGTGGTGTCAGAGATTCAAGATCAAGTGGTGGGTTTTTATGAGTCTTTATATTAAGAGTCGGAATCTTGGAGGCCTCGTGTTTGCAAATTTGGATGAAACTGATTGGCTTTCCCTAGAAAGGGAGTGAGGAGGAGGAGATCATTGCGGCTCTTCGGGAAGCTAAGGGTGATAAGGCTCCTAGCCCCGATGGCTTTACCATGGCCTTCTTCCAAAAATGTTGGTGTGTGCTTGAGAGGGATATTTTGGCTTTCTTTTCAGGCTTCCACAAAGAATGTATATTTGAGAAATCTCTCAATGCCACCTTTTTGTGTTTGATAGCTAAGAAGACTAATGCAGTTAATATTAGAGACTTCGCCCCTATCACCTTGTGGGTAGCTTGTATAAGCTTTTGTCAAAGGTGTTGGCACATAGACTTTGATTGGTTTTAGAAAAACTGATTTTCAACTCCCAAAACTCCTTTGTTGGGGGAAGACAAATTCTTGATTCCGTTCTTATTGCAAACGAATGTCCGGACAAAGAGGACCAAGAGTGGAAATCCGGGTGTAATTGTTAAATTGGATATTGAGAAGGCTTATGATCATGTGAACTGAAGTGCCTTGTTTTATCTTATGGAGAGGATTGGTTTTGGGGAGAAGTGGGGGAGATGGATGAAAGCGTGTATTCTACGGTTTGCTTTTCAGTGCTTATCAATGGGTCTTTAGTTGGTTTCTTTGGTAGTTCTCGTGGTCTTCGTCAAGGGGATCCCTTGTCTCCACTCTTGTTCTTGTTGGTGATGGAGGCGTTGAGTAGGTTGTTGAAGAAGACAGAAGATGGAGGCTTTCTTAGTGGTTTCCAAGCAAGCCCGATTGTGGGAGGAGGTTTGCACATTTCTCATCTTTTATTTGTCGATGATACTATTCTTTTTTGTGATGCTTCTAGGGAACAATTATTATATATTCCAGGGAACAATTATTATATATTCATATGGTTTTGATCTTCTTTGAAGCTATCACAGGCTTGAAAGTAAATGTTGGTAAGAGTGAGATTGTGCCGATTGGTGAGGTTGGGAATTTGGATGCTTTGGCCCGCATTTTATGTTGTAAGGTTGGCCGTTTGCCCATGACTTACTTGGGTATGCCTTTGGGGGCTCATTTTAAGGATTCTTCAATTTGGAACCCTATCATAGAAAGGAGGCAGAAAAAGCTCTCGGGTTGAAAGCGGTTATATTTGTCAAAAGGGGGTAAGCTTACTTTATTGAAGAGTACTTTATCAAGCCTTCCCACTTATTATTTATCTTTGTTTACTATTCCACAACATGTGGCGAATAGATTAGAGAGGATCTAGAGGAATTTCCTATGGGGAGATCTACCGATGTATTTAAATATTCACTTGTTGCTTGGAAAAAGGTTGTGTGGCCGGTGGAGGCGGGTGGTTTGGGGATCCGGATGATTGGGTTGTTTAACCAAGCTTTACTAGGGAAGTGGCTTTGGCCCTTTGGGAAGGAGGCCACACACTTATGGCGTCAAGTCATAGCCTCCAAATATGGGGAAGGTAGTGGTGGCTAGTGCACTAGAGTCACATTGCGAACACATGGTTGTGGGATGTGGAAGAACATTAGGAAGGGGGCAGAGAGTTTTTTTGGTCATGTGTTGCATGTGGCGGGAAAGGGTTTTCGTATTTGGTTCTGGCATGATCCTTGGAGTAGTTCTACTCCTTTGAAAGAATTATATCCGGAATTGTTTGCTTGTGCTGTGGATAAAGAAGCTAGGATTTACGATATGGTTGACATTGCACTTGATGGGGGTGATAGAAGCTGGAACTTACTCTTTTGCTATGAGTTTCAAGATTGGGAGACCGCAAGGTTTATGCTTTCTTTATATCTCATCCAAAATACCTATGGGGGGTGATGATACCATGGTTTGGCAATTGAATCATAGTGGTGTCTTTGATATGTGTTCTTTTTATAAATCATTATTGAAAGCTCTATCGGTTTTTTTCCCTTGGCAATGCATTTGAAGTGTTAAGGTTCCTAGAAGGATGTCTTTTTTCTTATGGACAGCTACTAGGGGTGGGATTCTCACAATAGATAACTTTGTTAAGAAGAACTTGCCTCTTGTTAATTGGTGTTGCCTATGTCGGTGTGAGGAGGAAACCGTGAATCATTTATTACTACATTGCAAGTTTGTCCATACCTTGTGGAGTTAAGTCTTCTACTTGTTTGGGGTTCAAAGGGTGATGCCAAAGACAATAGTCTCTCTACTTTCTACATGGTGGAATTGGTTGGGCATTCATTCTTCCAATGTTTGGAATATGGTACCGGCATGTCTTATGTGGTTAACTTGGAAGGAACACAATGCCCGAACATTTGAGGCACTAAAAGAACTGTGGACCTTTTGAAGCCTTTACTAACTAGGACTTCGTTTGAGTGGTCTCATATTTGGGGTTTTACGCATTGTACTTCTTTGCTTGATTTCATTAATTCTGTTAGCTTTTCCCTTTGATCTATTTGTATCCGCTTTTTTGCTGTGAGTTTACTATCATAAACTCATTGTACTTTTCTTATCAATAAAGTTTTTATTACCTGTCAAAAAAAAAAAAAAAAAAAAAAAAAGGATTAAGCTTCAACTTGGATTGGTGATTTATATGAAAGTGTAGGCATAATAACATGTTCTTCTTCCATTTATTTCATTTTCACTTTGTTTTTCCATTTAACTTTTTTAAACTTACAATTTTCTATCTTAAATGGGGTACAGGTTTTCTTCTTTGGGATCAAACTAGCGGTGTTGGGTAAGAAATAAAAGTTTTGAGAATAAGGTCCAACAGTTTCAAGAACCCAAAATAAGGTTTGCTCTAAAATTTCTTATGCAATTTTCAAATTAAATATGGCCTCTTATTTGAAGATGAGAGTTGAAACTTTCGACCTATAAATTAGTTTCCCGAGTTCCACCACATTCATTTGCCATTCACCAATTATCATAATCTTAATTTGCTTATTGCAGCATGAGGACATAATGTCTTCTAGATTTACACTATTGGGCCTACATTCATTAACTATTTTGAAGAATTTTCCATCTATCTTCTATATCATTACCACTGTATCCTTGCACATAATGATGATTTTAACCTTTTTCACTAATCTCATATAAAAAGGATTGTTCAAAGTGCCTACATATATGCTCTGTTTGTTTCGATATAAAATATTTGCAAAGGTAAATTATTTACATGTAAAATATTTGTAGGAAAATATTTTCATTTTATAGTGTTTGATAGTGTACATGACAATACTGTGTAAAATATTTTCCAATGGTTGGCACAAAGTAAAACGAAAAAAAAAATAATAATAATAATAAATTAAAACATTTTTTTATTAACTTCCAAAAAATACATAGAGACGGATGAGGGATCACTAGAGCTAGTAAGAAATATTGTTTTTTACTTAATTTTGAACAAACTTTCTGCCAAGATCTATAAAAGTTTTTGCTCACTTTACAACAAACAAATTTATTTACTTTCTAAAGTGAAGCTAAAGTTAGTTTCTTATTCAAAACACTGGAAATTAGCAATATGAAATTAGATTGTCTTCAGAAAGTTGGGCAAGTACTTTACTGTGTAACACAAGAATAAGTATACGTTCATCCACCATCCCACATACAATAAGATGCTCAAAAATCCCAAAATTGGTTTTATTTTCTACACCAATCTGAGATGATAAATCACTGACTGTTGCTCCATAATAATACAACCATCATGGTAACCCCATCTGGCTCAACATCACTCACTAGCATCAAATTAAACAAGTCCAATGCCTACTTCAAACAATTATGCACCACATATCCATCAAACATTGAGGTCCAAGTAACCACATATCTCACAAAACTTTGATCAAACACTTCACGCACAAATCCAAACACCCACGTTCAGCATAAAAATGGACCAACCCATTTTGCACTACCAAATCCGAATCAAAAGATTCAAAACCCATCTTCCAAACCCAGCAATGAACCAATACCCCTCTCAAGCTGCACAAAATTGCTTGCACGCCTTGAGCCCAAAAACGAAGCTCTGGCAGTCCATTTCAACGCATTCTTGAGCCATTTGACGAAAAAATGAAAACCCCATGGTGGAAATTTTGGCTTTACAATAGCCCCGATCATAGTGTTCCACATATAAGTATTGGGTCTTTCAATCTGAAAAAAGCACACGGGCATATTGAATGTCACGAGAATCAGCTAAAGCGCAAAATGCTAAGACACGAGGTGCCTCGTACTTGCCAGTGGTGCCTCGGACCATGGAGCCGGTGATTGGTGGGAGAGGGGAACAGTGGTGGCTGGGTTTTTGAAGAGAAATCGAGAGGGAGAGTTTGAGCATGAAAGTGACTGTGGGAGTGAAGGAGTGATAAGTATCGGAGTGTGAGAGAGTGAGCAAATGTAAAATGTTTTACCAAAATTTTAAGTGTAAAATATTTTACATAAATTTGCTTAAGGTTGATTTGGTTAACTGAAAATATTTTACTTTTGATCAAATATTTTACTACAAAACAAACACCATAAAATTGGAAAATATTTTCCTGAAAATATTTTACATCGAAATAAATGGAGCGATAAGAACTTTTGGAGGTAGATGTTATAGGCTTAATTTTAAGAGGACACTATATTAAGAGCAGTTATATGTTTACTAGCCTCATCACATGCACTTCGTGCGTGCGATGAGGCTTATTTTTTAGCAAAAAAAAAAAAAAACTCGTGTTTTTATTTTATATATATAATTTTTATTTTGACAATTTAATTTATAAGTGGATAAAGTAATTTGAAAATTAACAGGAGAGTTGTCCTATTTTTTAGGCAATGTTTTAGTGGAAGTTAGAGTTGCATTTTTACCGAATTGTTTTTTAGTTTTGTCTTTACTTAAACATAGGAGTGTAAGGGCATTTTTGAACTAAAAAATGAGAAATCCAAAAATGAGAAATCCCTTAAATAGTAGTATAGATGTTGCGTAGTAATTCTTTTGTATTCTAAAATTATTAGTAATTATCAAAGCAAATGTAAGAGCACTTTTATAGTAATGGATTTAACTATGATTTGCGTTCACGTAGCCTAAGTTTTTTGTTATCATTTTCAAGTCATAGTACCTTCAAATAAACTAGATAGTTTTAATATTTATTTAAATATACCATGCATCGCATAGGTTAACGACTATTACATTATAGATAATTGTTAACAATAACTGAAATTTTAGGGAATATAATTGTTCATAAATTATCCTTAGCAAGAGAACAAATTAGAGATATTATACATTTATCCATACAAGTTTCATCCTTTTTAAGCTTTGTTTATTTCAATATAAAGCATTTTCATTCAAAAATGGATTTGTAAAACAAGTTCAAGCCTATCTTTAGGTTTGATTTAGAAACAAGCCAAGCTTAAACATAATAACATATTTATAAACAAGCTCTTAAATATGAAGGTTGATTGAAGTATATATAATATGATATTAGGCAGAAATACGGATACCTTTTAAGTTCCTATATTTGGGGGCGGGGGGGGTATTTTTCGTTCTGGTCTTTATGTTTTTAATGCATTCAATTTGGTACTTGTTTTTCAAAAAAATTCATTTTGATCTTCCTATTGAAAAGGTCCATTTTAGAATAAAAATTTAAAAATATATATAAAATAATGAATTTAAAAGGGAAAAAAAAATGAATAAAAGAAATCGCCATCTTTTCTTGCACTTTCTTGGTGGCAACCAAACACAAGATTAGAGAGAAAACTTTACCTTGCTCATTGATATGAAGGAACAAAAGCAAAAGGTCTCGTCTCCTCTCTTCTCCTCTGTTCTCAGCATTGCAAGGTAAAGCCCTATTAGAAATTGTATTGTATAATAGTCTTTGTATTTTTGTACATTTATTGTGGAATCTCCTTCATTTGAGTCTCTACTAGACCATTATCATATTCTCCATCTTCAACCAATGGTTGATATTCGATCTAGGGCTTGGAGGAGTTCTTCAATTGTTGGGCTGATTGTGGAAGATTTATGGTCTGTGAGTTTTCTGACCATTCAAAGAACAGGTTTTGCTTTGTCTTCCACCCCTTCCTTCTTATTTTTCTTAAACCTTGCTGACCTATATACACATTCAAGGTATCATTTTTTGTGAGCTTTTGTTTAATCTGCTTCTTGGCTACATTGTTAAGCATCAAAGTTTTGGTGCAAACAGAGGATTTCATATTCCATTATGGAACTTAGGATTTTATTCCCAAAAGAAAAGCCTTTTCTTTCAATCTTTTGATCTGATTGTTTACCCAAAATCCTTGTTTTTGATTCTTACTTTCTTTCATTTACAATTCTCTTTCATATCCACTTCCTTCCTAGTGGGTTCTGTTAATTCTTGCGAAATTCACCTGGAGATTGGATGTTAGCCATTTTGAAGATCATTCTTTTGATCAATTGCCAAAGAGAATGCTTGGTGCTGTTTCTCCTCTCAGCAAACTATGACCTGAACATTTATGATTTTGGGCCAGCATGTTATTGATGCTTGAAGGTCCTAGTGTGGAGATAAGCATGTGAGTTTGTTTTTCTTGAGATTTGAAGCATGCCCCTTTGGTTTTTAACTCATTTCTATAGCGGGTCTTGATCACAACATGGTTCTGAGCTTCAATTCTTTTGGCTTGGCTCTTGTGATCAGTTTTATGAGATTGTGACATCAAGCTGTCCTCCATATTGGTATGGTGCTACAGATTTGGAAAGAGATTCTCATCTTTTCGCTGTGCATTTTCCTGCACTTACTGCATCTGTTGTGAGGTTCACAGGGGCTGGTAGTTGCTTGGTTGTTGGGATGCTTACTTCTCTTTCTGCAACTGTGGATGTTGCACTTTTTGTTTTGCTATGGTGGTTTACTCAGTTTGCAGCTGGGTTTCATTGGTTTCTGTTGCCATTGGTATTGGCATGTCTTCTAAGAATTTGATGCCAGATTTTAGACTTATGGTGTGCTACCTCACTGCATTTGAAAGGTTCTGTCAATCTATGTCTAGTACCCTAGGCACTCTACTCTGTTTTGGAGCCCTGGTGCTCATCATATTTTTGGAGCCGTGGGGCTCACCTTTACGCAGAAAGTTCTGCATCATTACTGGTTTTAGTAGAAAGTTCTGTGTTGTTTCCGGTTTCTGCAGCAAGTTCTGCGTTGCTTCGGATTTGTTTCGGTTTAGTTGTTCTCCATTGATGTGTTGGTGTTTGCCGGCAATACTTTGTTGGGTCTATTGTTCTCCAGCCAGTGTTGGTGTTTTTGCAGCTGTCATTCTAGTTTCTGTTGTTGCCCTTTTATGGCATCTTTTGTCTGTGATCAGTGGCGCCTCTCACTGGCACCTTCGCGTTGCACTTGATCATGGCATCTTGGAGCTCACATTGAGCCTTTTACTTCAGCCATGCAGGATTTCTTCTTCTTCATCTAGGTTCATATGTGTGTACACTCGATCTTGACTCTTGAGGGGGCCTATTAAAAATTGTATTGTGGATTTGTCCTTGTATTTTGTACATTTTATTTTAGTCTACACATTTTCCATATTTTCCACGTGTGATTTTTTTAATTAGTTAGGAATTACCGCATTAGTTAGTTTGTTAGTGATATTTTCTTAGGCTACCACTTGTATATATAAGAGTGCTTTGATGTAATTTACACATTGATAATACAAGCTAGGTTGCACGGACACCGACACGGATACGATGTACGGCAATTTTTGAAAAACAAGGGTACGACACGTCTAAGGTATGATAATTACTTAATTAATTAATATTTATATTTAGGTATATTTAAAAAAAAAATTGGACATAATTTATATTTATTTTAGAATTTAAATTAACTAAGAACCGCAAAGAAGTACAATATCACTCATAAAATAGCAAGGAAAAAAACTTAGATACAGTATCTTAAGTGTTGTTTCTTAGGTTCTCATATTAAGATTCAACCATGTGGCTACTTAATTAAAAAATTCACTTCCATCCCATGAGAAAAATCCACATGACAGAATTTTAAAAGGAGAATCTAAGGAACAACACCTAAGGATTGTACCTAAGTCTTGTCCAAATAGCAAATACTAAACAATAAAACAATTAGTCAGGGGCCATTTGTTACCGTTGTTTAAATAACAGTTTTTAGTGTTTAAACAACATTACACATATTTTCACACACTTTTTCACCCACACGTATTTTCAAAAAATACAAACGTTACTAGAAATCCCTTGCCCTCATTTACTAAACCCATATAGAAAAACCCATAAAATTAGAAATAGTCAATTACTAAACAACAATGTCAAAATTGCAAAAACGATAAAACCCAACCAAAAAAAGAAGAGAAAAGAACTGAGAAAGAAAGATTGAAAGAAAGAGAGAGAGAGAGAAATTGAAACCTGAAGGAGAGAGAAACTTCGTTCTATGACGGAGGGGGAGAGAGGGAGCTTCAGGGTCGCTAGCGGGGGTTCATTTGTCGCTGATCTATGGTGGAGTGACTTGCTCAGCATTGACAAGGCAAGAACAGAGCCAAGAGAGGCACTGAGGGGCTTTGGTGCAAGAGAAGGAAGAACTGAGAGGTAGATGTCTTTTAGGGCTTTTAGTTGATTGTTATGCTCAAACTAGGATCAACGGTGAGTGGTTTGTAGTTGTCAAAATCTTGCTTCACCAAACCAAAGCATGTATTAATTATTATGGTTGATGATCAGGCATTCAAGGTTCTAATTACATCTAATTGCAATTTTTTTTTTCTTTTTCTTTTTTGTGTAAAACTGAAAAACCCTAATAAAAATTATGTCTTTTTGTTTCTCTTTTTTCTTTTAATTTTTTTAATTTTTTGTTGTCTATTCTCTGTATGTGTGCATGTTTCTCTTTTTAGAATTTAAAAATGGATGAGACTATGAAGCAATTCCAAGAGGGCTTAATTGAGCTTGAAACTGAAGCTGAGCATCTTCTTTTAGCTCGCCATCAGGTATTTTTCTCAAACTCACTGCTTTGTTTTGGAACATTTTGTTATGTTACTAAGAAAGTGTGGGAAAATACAAAGACATTTGACATTTGATGCTTGAGGACAACTTCTATTCACTATTTTAAGACAAGTTTGTTAATTTAGAACTCAAAATTGAAACATTAATGCTTAAGAATGCAAAATTATAAATTTTTGCTGTTATCGGAACCGAGAAACAAAATTGCAAGCTCAACTAAGTCCAATACAAGTTGTTTGGCTCGGTTGAGTTAATAACCCTATTTTTATTTACTTGAAGAAAAAATTTTAATTTGTTGTTATTGTTGTTGTTTGGTTGTTTTTTTCCCTCTTTGATTAAAATTATGTTTATCTAAAGAAAGGGGAAGGGGAAGGGGAAGGAAAGGAATTAGAGAAGAAAATAATTCAGAATTCTTCCTTGAAGTAAACAAAAATTTCTCTTCAAAATAGGTGAGATTTGGAGAGAAAAATTGGTTGCAAGGTGGGCTATGACTTATGGAGTTTTGTTTTCTGATCTTTTGGGATGCATAGGGTTTAGCAGAGAAGGTGATTGATTTATTGCTTGGTTGGAGAAAATGGGTGGTAAACATTCATCGACATATGGAAAATGTTTCCTTTGAGTTTGATGTGGACTATATGGAGAGAATGCAATAGGCATACATTCAAGGATGAGAAGCACACAGAAATAAGTTGCTTGTATTTTTTCTAGTTCCTTATTTGGTTGGTCTCAAGACATGGGGTTTTACAAATAGGGATTCTATTGTTGTGTTTTTAGATACACTGCCTTTTGTAGATAATTTTTAATTTCTTGTAATTCTTTAGGCTCTTCGTGTTCATTTTACATGAAGTAGCCTCTTTTTAATAAATTATTATTACCTATTGTTAAAGACGAGAATCAAATAATATAGAGAAGTGGTAGCAAAACAAAGAGAAAACACGAGGGATTACATGGTTTGGCCAACGGCCTACATCCACAAGATAAAGACATGGCGGCTACATCTTTCTTGTATTCTCAAGTGTTGATTACAATGAACCATAGTAGGGCATATATAAGAACTAGGGTTAGCCCTACATGGGCTTACAATATATTGGACCTCTTGACCATTTTACATTAACATAAACTCAATGTCTTCAACACCTAAAAAAAAAAAAAAAAAATATTTCTTCTTTTTACTTTAAAGGAGGTAATATAGCTTTTTATTTTTTTTCTTTTTTCTTTTTTGTGCGTGTGTATGTGTGATGGATAAATCTTACTTTCTTTGTGAGGACATGAAGGGTTACTTCCTTTCAAAAAAGACATGAAGGGTTACTGATTCCTTTGATGAAAATGTAGCTAATTGAAAATGATAGAGTGAGGAATGGGAATAGGGAGGCGCTTACTGCATTGAGGAAGAGGGCTCGGACGACAAAAACTAGTGTTCCATCTCCTTTTGAGTCAATAATGAGAGATATTGGGGGTCCCGAATCGAGGTCCTTGGTGAAGGAGGTATGTACCACCTGTGGTAACCATGACTCTAATGAGCGGACATGGATGATGTTCCCTGGGACTGATCTCATTGGTAGGATTCCATTTCATGCTGCTCATACCATCTTGGAGACAGGTTTTTCTCAAACCTTTCTTATTTTATTACAATTATGTGTTTAAGTTGCTTTTTAATATGGTAGTTATAGGTATACACACACTCATCACATACCAAATGAGGTGATTTAGTAAGGAGTTCCCAGGCTTACTAAGTTTTTGAGTATGTTGAGTTGTTGAAGAAATACAAAATTAACATACATCAGAAATGAAACTTTTGTTCTTTCTAGAATTTGTGCTCTTTTGTCATGAGGGTGATTTTGTAATATATGTGTGTGTGTACGCGCGCACTCGAACGTGTCCATATGAAAATTGTCTCTGTCACTCAAATATTACTTGCATACTACTGTAAGTAAGCTTCTTTCTATAAATATTAACTCAAGTCAAACAGTAGCTCTATTCCAACTCTCCTTTGAATTCCTCCATCCAGGACAAATAAATTAAAGTTTTTAAATTTAATTTCTCTGCATTGTTTGTTCCCCTAGTAAACAATAACATTTTGGATTCATTTGAGAAATGCAATAGAGAAGGCTTAAAATTTTAATTTGTTAGAGATACTTGTAAATATATAGAATAAGACCAATTAAGAAGCAATGACAGGCCTGATACTAATAGGTATTGGATTGATTGTTTTGGATTCTTGAACCCATATCTTGGAACTCAGAACCTTGTTTCGATAATCCACATGGTCAACTAAATTTGTCTAATGATAAGTTGATATCTAAAGTTAGTTACAAAAAAAAAAAAATATATATATATATATATATATTGGGTGCATGTGTAGCTTTCCAATAAAAAACTAGTTACAAATAAAGGAATAGCTAGATGTTTTATATGTTCAAGTATCAAACATTCCATGATAATGTCATTGTATTATTGGCTTGATATATTGGTTTTTATCCCTGATTTCAATCATGGGGATTGTTGTCAATTACATATCCAAAAAAAATGGTGATTGTTGTCAAGGCTATTGTTTTGTTGGTCTTATAGCAGTTCTTAACAACTTACAATGCCCGGTTTGCAATTTGTGTTAGAAAAAGCATTGTGGCTCTCCCTATATGCATGCCATATGATCTTGGATGCAAGGTTGGATTGAGTTTATAACAGTTGGATCACAAAATCAAGATTTTGTTCTGTCCTATTACAAACTGATATCTAGATGAATCTCCTTCTTGTGTCGTTGTAACATTTAGTATTTATGATGTGGTGATGGAAGATTAATTTGTCACTGCTTTGCAATTTTTTTATCCAAGATTTATTTTTATTTTTATTTTTATGGGAAAATGTGTGAAGTTCGTTAGAATAATGGTTAAATGATTTAATTCACCTCTTTCCTATTTGTTTAAGTTTTGGGGACTGGTGATAGTTTATCATTTATTAAGGCTCCACCTCCCCTTTAAAATTAAAAATTCCATGGGTACTTACTTATTGAGGGAGAAATTGGGTCCGTACATTAGGGATTGTATTAGAATAATGATTATGTGACTAAATTCACTTATTTCTTATTCGGTTAAACTTTTGGGACTAGCAGTAGTTTATCGAAGTCCGATTGTAGCAAGATTCGTATGATTTTAAAGATATAGTTATAAGAATTTTAGGCTTAAAACAATTTTTAACTTGGGTTTCTATTTTACAAGTTATGATTAGTTTTATGAGGCAAGATTTTTCCTCCAAATTACTAGCTGGCATTTTTTAAAATAAGCCACTTGCCATTGGGTCTTATGAGAATCACATGATTTTTTTAAAAGACTTAACAAGGATTTACTGTTAAGCCTATCATTTTTTTTTTTTTTCAATCTCACTTTCCCTAAATTGCAACTAATCTTTATCATTGTCAATCCCCATTTGCTAAGAATTTATCTAGTAAAAAATGCCACACCTTTTCCAAATAAAGACCACCGGTCTCTTCACATTTCTAAGCAATGATGTTGTTTTCTTGACATCAGAAACCAAAGGGATTGGATTTGAATTGTAAATGTGTATGAAGTTTTGACAATGGATAAGGCTGTTCAGCTAAGGAGGAGTTGGGGATGGGCTTGGGCCACGGAATAGGGAATTCAAGAGACCTCTGTGGCTTGGATTGAGAAGTTGGAAGAGGGCTTGATGGATTCAATGTGATTGAGCTATCACTATGATGACAGCTATTTAATTAAGGCCAACAAGCTCTGTATTTTGTGCACATAGGTGAGAGATTTCCTAGCGAGGGAAGTGCACATGGGTGGGCTTGCAGTGAATTTTGGGTGTAATAAGACCATTGAGGAGCTAGAGCACAATTCTACTAGCCAAGCCTTAAGTGAGATGTCACCAAGATAATGGGCCAGAGTTGCCAATGTCAACTGGCCAAACACTGTAAGCAAAATGTTGGCCTTTACACCCCTTTACTGGTGCTACATTGCCCTAGGTATGATGTAAGCATGGATTTTGTGCTAGGTCTCTCTTGCACCCTTAGGAAGCATGACTTTGCTCTTGTGACTATGGATAAGTTATCCAAAATGGCCCAATCATTCCCTATTCTGAGACCTCCAATGCCTCCAAGGTTGCCAAACTTTATTTCGATGAAATTGTCAAACTATATGGCCTCCCCAAAAACATAGAGTCTGATAGAGACATTGGGTTAATGAATTATTTTTAGAAAACTGTTTGGCCCATAGAAAGAAAAAAGTTGAAATTCTTGATGGCTTACCATCTGGCAACATATGGCTAGACTGAGGTTGTTAATAAGAACCTTAGGAACATTTTAAGGTGTCTCGTAGGTGAACATGCTAGGAACTTGTATTCTATTCTCCCTATGGCCTGATTTGCATGCAATTCTCTATCAATAGAATCATAGGCATGAGTTCGTTTGAGGTTGTGCATGGTTAGAAGGCTAGGAAACCTTTAGGTCTCCTCCCCATGTCCCCTCATGTTTGAGTGTCTGAGTCAACCAAAGCTTTTGGATGGCATGTCCATGACTTGCATCATGACATCAACAAATGCATTCAAGCAAGTTATAAACAATATAAAATTAAGGTTGATTCTCATCATCGACATTTAGAATTTAACATATCAGATTATTTCATGGTTCATAATTTAGGCCTAAGTAGTTTCCTTTAGGAATAGTTAGGAAATTGCAAGCTCGTAGTGCTGGACCATTTAAGGTGCTAAAGCTAATTGGACCAAATGTGTGTGTCATTGATATTAACACAACTCTTAGCATTATTATTATTATTTTTTTATAAGTAACAAAAGTTCATCAATCAAAAAAGAGAATACCTAGGTACACTAGAGGTGTTCTTGAGTAGCAGTACATCAAACTCGCAAATTACAAAAATTAAATCAAATAAATTAGAACAGGGAGGAGAAATTTTAGTAGTACTCCAATCCAGCAAAGAATGAAGGAGGGAATTAATTTCAAATATAGACTGTTCATTTCCCTCAAAGCATCTCACGTTCCGTTCTTGCCAAAGGCACCACATAACATAGTGAGGCACAACCCTCCGGAAGACGATATTTCTGTGTGGGGAAAGAGAGGTGAGAAAAAAAAGCAAGAGCGAGAGTAACCCCTTACTTGAATTATTTCAAGTATAGGACTAACATTTTTTGCCAAATTACAAAACTGCCTTTTTTTCTGCTGAATTTTCATGAGGCTTCCACCTCAAGCACCGTACAGCCTTATTTAAGGTGCTCAACTAGGCTCTAAAGGCAAGCACTTTACTAAAGGCACCTCGCAGGCTTCACTGGTGCTTTAGTAGCACCTCACCTCGCCTGATCGTCTAGGCGAGTGCCTAGCTCGCGTGTGACTGCACTGCTTTGAGGTTCAAGATGTGTTGATACATGTATACAAGTATCTGGGGACCATCAAATATGACTTATTTCTTCAAAATTATTTTCCTGCCCAAATATATGATATTTTTAAGAATTATTGGATGGGTTTCATGGGTGACCAAATAGTATTAGTATCTTGGATATGCTGCTAATATAGCTCCGTCATAGGAATAGAATTCCACCTGAAAGGAGTGGATTCAAGGTAGTGGAACAATGTTGTGAAGTTGCACAGGAAAGGATTCTTAGGATTCTTTGATAACATTTAGCTGCATTTGCTTGCACTAAAAACTGTTTTCAGTTTGGCAGTAAACCAGTCATCCAGGTGGCCCATGAGAAGGGATAAAGGACAGACTCTTCAAGAATCAAGAGTTTTCAGTTTTTAAACAACATTACACGTATTTCTACACACTTTTTCACCCACATATATTTTCAAAAAATATAAACAATGTTACTAGAACAACATTACCAAACGGGCCCTAATTCTCAAATGGAACCTCCTTCCTTGTAAGAGCAAGGCTGAAGGTGAGGTAATGGGTTCAAGACCCAACTTTCTAATTAAAAAAATTATTAATTATCCGCATACTTTTTTTTCTTCATTTATAATTTTACAAGTGGTTGCTTCGTAGAAAATAAAATTAGTTTTCTATCTAATGGTTTATGTTATTGCTTAAGTTCCTCGATGCTGCTGATAGTTTTTTGATCTTGATAGTCATTATTGTCAAGAAAAATGTTTCTTCACTTTATATATATAAGATAATTAATATTGTGGATAGTCTGGGCCTTGTACTTGTAATGTAGATCAAGCACAACTTGACTTTGATGCAAAAAGACTCCAGAGCTATATGAAAGAGAAGTCCCTTTTGATTTCAGAAAGAGGTGCCATTGCTGACAGGATCAGTCCAGGTGTACTCAAATCTCTCATAACCCTCTCAGACAAACCAAAGTAAGTGGTGATTTTGGAAATAAAGTCTTCGTCATGGCAAAACCTCACCTCTAGTCCCCCTGTGGAAATTTCACTCATTTCTTCTCCATCTCACAATTGTAACATTCACATTTACCTGGTATGAAATTATGTATAGACTAGTTTTGAATGTTTTCTCCTAATCCTGCTCATGAGGGTTGACAATTGCAGCATTTGACTCCCTGTTAGTAATGATAGAAAATTTAGAAGTTAATGTTTGTTTGATCATCCTTAATCTTCATGGTTATATTTCTTTTTTGGGTCCTACTTTGCGGTTACACTTTTGTTCAGAACACTTATGCTTGTCAGTGATCAGCATATCATACACGGGTAATTCTTGCATGATCCGGGAGCAATGCTCCCTTCTCTCACATGAAGGGTGGGACCCATGGATGGGGTCCACCCCTCATGTGAGAGGAGGGAGCATTGCTCCCGGAGCACCTAAGTTTTTTCCATCATACACACCCAGTAACAGTATTTTTATGACACTTGAATGTACCAGCCTTGTTCCTGAAATGCGCAGAAAAAGACGGTGTATCATACCTATTGTAGATGATACAAGTCAAGTTATACAAAATAATATGATGGTCCAAATGTGGCCATCAAAGATAAGATCTCCATTTCCTTTACATGTGTGCACACCATAATGAATGCTTCTTCACTGTTCTATGGCATAATACATGGAACCATGTTCCCATGTTTATAGTTAAGACTAGCTAGTATTCAATGATACATGATGAGTCTAAGACCTCTAGCTTTTGTTTTGTTTCCTTTTTGTTTTGTTCCCTATGGCTTTCTTCCTCCCTACTCAAATGAAGTGTTAAAAAGAAGAGTTTGGTGTCAGGTTGAGGGACCTTGTAGTTCTATACTTTTTCCTATAAGTGTGGAAGTTTCGTGGGGACTCAACAAAAGGTTTGCACATATTGCCCTTGTGTTCTTGCTCTGTGGTCCCTCAACAAAAGGTTTCTACAGGGTCTGATTAGCTAGCTGATGGGAAACTTCCCCTTCTGTTTCTCCTTTTCTTACCACTTTGTTTTACCCTCTTTCACTGTTAGTTTTTATTGCTATTAATAATTGATGTGCCTATAGATAGCAAGAAAAGTAATTTTAGGGTTTGTTTAGTTAGGTGTTTTGGGAACCCAAAAGCGAGTTTTGAAAACTCAAAATTCCATTTCGCAACAGCAATCTCTCATAATTTTTTTTACAAACGCCATTATAAACCCAAAACACTGTTCTACAACAACTTATACAAATACACCCTTAATACAAGATTTGTAAATGGCCAATGTCATTGTGCATTTTGCACAATAAGCTTGTTATTATTCATAAATTGAGATGTCTAGTGGCTTTGTAAACTGAATGGCTTCATTTTCTATATGTTTAATTTGTAATCAAATGTAAATATATTCTACTTTCATTTTCTTGCTTGGTGACCCAATTCAATTACAAGACTACGTTTGCCTTTTGTGTCCGAACTTGTGCCTTGAACATGTAGTGCTCGTCCATTACTGAAAAGGCATACAGAGTGTGTGGTAAAAGCTTAAATATTCCCATTTAAAACTGGTACTATAGCAAGGAAGCTTTTCATTAAAAAACTGATAGGGGAGGTTGCTAAACTTCTGCAGTTTTCACCATCTAGAATGTATTTTAATGAAGTAAATAAGCATATAATATTCATTACATACGCGTATTCGACCTATAAGCATTTTTAAAATCATTACATCTATTTTTTTTCTTCAATAAATGTGTTATTTTACAAACTTAATCTAATCCAATCACCGCTTGTCATGTGTCCTAGACTTTTTTATTGCAAGATGAATGAAATAAGAGAAATGTTACATCTACAACATTTTTACAATAAATCACAGGTGGTTAGTTGTTATTGGTTCAAATTTGAAACTAACACTAAAATTACTTTTTTACCCCTTGAGGGGAGACTTAGTTATAGTAATTAAATGTTGTTCATTGTAAACCCATCACTAATTTATTCGGATAAGTCAATGTGGGATTTAGTTTGTATCCAATATTTTTGTGCAAAAGACAGTAACACAAGCACAACACGTGTCTTACAATAGCCAAGATGTCGACCTCATATCCTATTAGTGCACATGACCCACTGGACTAAAGCTTACCCCTCAATGTTTAGAGAGCCCCATAACATTAAAGGAACGTAGATGGACAAATTGATACCAACGAGGGGAACACACCATCCCCTAATGATGTGATTCCAGCTAGTAAGATAGTAACCCAAAGGGAACTTGTGTTGTAAGTGGGTGACAGGCTATTCTTGGTGTTAGTTGTAGTCAAAGATTGGCCCAAATATAAAATGCTAAAGTTGGGGACCGTTTAGATTTTACACCTTTAAAATTTTAAGTATGAGGGTCTTTGAATTTTACATCTTGAAATTTCAATACTTAGATTTTATCTCATGTAATTATATTTCGTTGGCATCAGTAGTCCTATCCATATATTTTTCGTTAAGTCATGCGTATTTAGTTTGTCAGATAAAATGATGCCACATAATTTTTGTATAAAAAAATTGAAATAATTAATATAAAAATGACGTCACATTATTTTATTGGAAGAATTAAACACGAGTGGTAAATTTATGTGGCACTTAATAGAAAATACATAGGAGGAGATATAAATATAAATCAAATATAATTTAAATGGGTAAAATTCAAATTATGAAACTTTATGGTGTAAAATTTAAAGACCTCCAAACTATAGGGATCTACTTTGAAGTTTAGCCAACATAAAAAATATTAGGACAAAGGAAAGAAACGTAATTCCCTTCCTTAGGTAGTTTCAGAAGGACGGCAACTTTTTATCGATGCTGAAAGTTTGCTTGTGCAATAGACTAATTAAAAGTCATATGTAAAGTAAACAAAATATTATAAATATCATCGAAATTGAATAATAAAATATAAAATATTATTTAAGTTATTGATTGTTTTATCAAAACAAAAAAAAAAATATGGTAGGATAGTAAAATAGCTAAATAAATAATGAAATTTAATTTCTTTTTAAAAAAAT
Organism: Quercus dentata; assembly: GCA_028216015.1. Lineage (NCBI taxonomy): Eukaryota > Viridiplantae > Streptophyta > Magnoliopsida > Fagales > Fagaceae > Quercus > Quercus dentata. The sequence goes on from CP116447.1 coordinate 35,862,700, forward strand.
ATTAACTTATAAAAATAAAATATAATCAAAATAGTAATTTGAATTTCTTGTAACTTTGGCAATATAATTTCATATAGAGTAGAAATAGCTTCATTATTATTTTTTTTTTGACTTTATTAATACTTAATATATATATATGAATAATATAATATAAAATAAATAAATGAATTTTAATCTCTTTTAAGTTTCAAAGTTCAAATAATAATTTTGACAATAATAATTTAAATTATAATTTCGAATTTAACCCATTTTTTCCCCTGTTTCAAAATCTCAGTGAGGGAAAATTAGAAGTTTTTTTTTTTTTTTTTTTTTTTTTTTTTAAATAACTGTTTGGCACTATTAAATGGAATCCATTATTTATAAAGTTCCGGTGGAGCTAGATAGGTGCCCCTACTGTCCCTACTGTATATTTGCCGTTGAGTCTACTACTAAAAGTAAGCCTACAAGGAGGTAATAAACCGTTGTTTGTATTCAATTTAGAAAAAATCCATTGAAGTAATAAAAGTAAAGTAAATCTAGACACATACTAATATTTTGTAATTGCTAATTTGATCTGTTGTGATAAAAATGATGTTAGTAAAAGACTTATATGGAGTGATGTTGCTCTAATCTCAATTTAATTATCACCTTAACAAGTTGCAAAAATTTTTATTTTTAACATTACTATAAAAAGTTTGATGGGAGGAGGGGACTAAGATTGGTGAGGGAGAGTTTTATATTATTTCTTATTGAGATGATATTCAAAAAAAAAATTTACTTGTCAAAAGTCTTATAATTCAAACACATTTCTTGCCTTCAAAAATCAATCATAACAATCCTACTAAAGTGTGATCATGTAACTTAACTGTAGAGTAACAAATGTTCGAGAGAGACCTAAATAGGAGTCCAATGATTGAAAAGTCACCTTATTAAATAAAATTGGGCAAAACTTAAGCACAATATTTAAGTGCTATTTTTTAAGTTTCTTTTTTAAAATTCAGTCATGTGACAATTTAACTTAAAATACACTTCTATCCCAAAAAAAAAAGATAATTGGTTAACTATTACCAAAAAAAAAAAAAAAAAAAAAAACCTTAAGAAGCAGCACTAAAAGTACCGTACATCAGTTTTGTCTAATAAAATTTACCGGTTCACTTTGAAACCAACTCCATTTAAAAGAGAGGAAAATATATAAATAATAAAAAATTCAGAAGGAAAAGAGAGACAGATGATATTCATTTGTGGTGGATGTGAACTGTGCAAGAGCTATCAATGCTCAGATTCTTTTAAGTGAGCCAGCTGTTTGAGGCCCAATGTGGGATTGGCCCAAATTTACTTGTAAATAATACACAGTAGGTCAGAAACTCAGAGTCTAAGCTCTTCTTCCCATTCTTCCACACCTAAAGCATCTAGGCCCTCAATGATGAGCTGGGTATGTGATCCTTAATTGTAGTAGTAGACCAATATATGTGTTTCATGTTGGTGAGTGACAAGTGTCCATATTGCAACCCTTTTCAGAGGTAAAAATATTGTTGTTGAGTAAAGCATCTTCTAGGCCTAGAAATGGGAAAAAAGTTTAAATGATTGTACCTATGAATTAGCTTACACATGTTACTATGATTTTTACTTTTTTACACAATTTTACTTGAATTGATTTGGGTTCTCTAGGGTCCTTTAGTACCATGCAAAGACCATAAGCTGCTGTACATATAGTACACAACAACCTAAGTACTAGAATTGTTTATCTTATGGGACAATATTCATGGAATCTCAATCTCAACTGAATTCCTCACACAAGTTATTGGTCCCCAAGTGCATAATAATAATAATAATAATAATAATAATAATGTAAAAGATAAACTTTAAAAAAAGAAGAAGAAAATAAAAATTTTGGGGATAAAACTTATCATATTGGGCCCTCAAGAGAGAGAAGGACATTTCAGTATCTCAATAATTGAATCTGCAAATGAAATCTTCAAGAAAAGTAAAAGAAGATATGGAGTTCAGTCCATCTCTCCCTCTCTCTCACTCAAAGAGAGATAGATATATATATATATGTCTATATAAATATATATTATTTATTATTATTATTATTTAAAGTTCTTCTTACTTTTATTTATTCAAAAGTCTGACTAAGTGGTAGACATTCCGTACAGTTGAGTCAACGTCTGTGTCAGCCTTTCTCACCAAATGCCACCAGACTGTAATCAGATCACTTATTCAGCAAAAAAAAAAAAAAAAAAAAAGTTACTCACAATCAATTGGGACTTTCAGACTTGGTCTCCCCCAATACATTTCACACAGCCCATTGTAAACAAAACATCGATACTCGCTGGTGAGCATGTGTTTGGTATGACTTATTTTGATCTTTTTTTTTTTTTTTTTTTTTTTTTTTTTTTTGCTAGGTTATTTTGATCTATTAGATACCTTATGGTAATGGTCAAAATGATACCAAATCAAGAGAACAAAGGCATGTTTGAATGCCAAACAAAATTTAAGGATTCTTTTTGTATTTTATTTCCTCTTCAAAAGGGAATGAATGACTTTTTTTTTTTTCTTGAATAAGAATGTATAATTTTTTTTTTTAAAACAAATCTTTTTCATCACGCTACAATTCTAATTTTACAAAACTAAACAAATAGTAAATTGATTAAAATAAACTCATGTTAATGCACATTTAAAATGATGTGCTTCATCAATATTTCTAAGGTTAGATATGTTAGATAAATGTGTGAGCATGCGCTAAGGAATTCAATTTTATGAGGATGAAATTTTGGTTTAATGGACAGAATTTGTTTGTATTAGCTTATTTTTTCACATCAAAAAAGAATTTTGAACCTTTTAAAAATTTATTTTTTTAAGATACAACTGTAATTTTACAAAATAAGTAAACTTATCTAATCTCACACTGTGAATGATATGTTTCATCAATATTTTTATAGTTAGAGATGTTAGAATACTCATATCAAATCGTGCTAAATGATATACAGGCCAAAATTTATTCAACTAATCCCAAAAATCACCTACGCATCTATTGTGCAAAATGCATTCTTGCTACAATGTTTGTGCATTTTAGTTTTTTATTCTTTCTTTGTGTATTTCGAAGATGAAAGAAGATAGTAGACGTATAATGATTGTGGTATGTGAAGAGAGAGAAAGAGAAACAAATAAAAAATTAATTTTATAATGAGACAGAGTTTAAAATAGATAATTTTATGTGAGTGTTTCTCAAAAAAAAGTATGTTAGTGTTTTGAAAAATAATTAGATTAATTTATTTTTTAAAGTAAGTTCTTGTATTAAAATGAACAAAATAATTTTGTACAAGTTAATGTTGGTAATCTTAGAGTGTGTGATCATGTACTAGGGAATTCAATTTTTTATGAGGATGAAATTTCGGTTTTTTAAGTGTTGTTTGATGGATATAAAGAAAAATACATGAATCCAATAGCCTTTTTAGATTAGGCTCATTTTATTAAAAATACTGTAAATAAAAGTAAAAATTAACTGAAATAATATAATAAAACTTATAAATAATATCAAAAAATAATAAAACTTATAAATAATAATAAAAATAAACTAAATAATAAAATAAATTAACATTATCAAATAAATTTGGGGAATGAGAATAAGGTGGGGCTGAATGTTGAAAAGACTTTGGCCTGAACAAGGAAACAGATTAATAAACTAATAATAAAAAGTCATAAAACTTGCAGACAGGACAAATGGGAAACCAAAGATTTATTGACCTAAATTATACACCTAGCTAACACCCTCGACCCAACAGTGCGGTGGCATAAGTACGTAGGTCATTATTTTATTGTCGTGCCTTCTACTCTTTTCCCTATTCCCAAAACTATCACAAAATTTGTGGTTAGGAACTTAGGTTTGAATTGATGGGTACTTGTTGGAATGAAGGGGGTTTAGCAGAATTACTGTGGGTGATTTGATTACTACTTTATATTGGTGGTTAGGGTTGAATTAATTAATGCTTTGGTTCGATACTTGTTGGAAGGTTTTAAGAGAACTGTTGCGGGTAATTTAGGCAGGAGTTTGACTAATATTGTCTGTAATTTTTTGAAAGATATGTAAGTGAAAAAATATTTGAAAATGTGTATAAAATTGTTTAAAAATTGAAAATGTGGACTTGAACCACTTTACTAAAGAGGCCCTTAATTACTTTATATTGATAATGACCCACTACATTTGTTAAAATCAAAGAGAAATCATGAGAGTTATGTGGTTCGGTTTGACGGTTGACATCCATAAAATAAAACTATTAAACAGTAAGTGAGTGAGTTAGAATTAAGCATACATAAAGTTATTACATAATTGAGCCTTTTTGAAGAATACATAAAATATTATAAAGTTAATATATATCTTCAAAAACATTCATATTAATATTTATAAAACAGAATGATTTTAAAATATGTTGCTTTAAGTTAAAGAGCCGGAAATCATTGCCTTTTTGTCCCCTTGAATTCTAGGTGATTACAACTTCAATTTTAGCTTAGTACAATTGGGGGGGGGGGGCCCTTAGTTGATGGACTACTTAGAGAATTCTCCAACTTGATTATTTAATTCAATTATGTCAATATCAAATTAAAGTGTAAACAATTTAAGCATGTGATTTCAAATTAAATAATATGTCATAGATCACACAAAATCAAACACAATGGAGACAATGATATGGTGACATAAGGAAAACCAATGAAAAAACCATTATAGGGAAAACCTTCCCCAATGAAACAAATTTACTACGATTAGAGAAGTTTTACATTCGAGGAAATCAACTTGTAGACAACTTACGAGAAAAATTTTCACTACACCACGGATGATGCACCCGTGCTCACTACTAGAACCTTTAACGGACTTCAAGTTCACCTCTTGAAGGTTTTCTTCACAAAATCAAGTTTGTGGCAGGTATTGTGGCTTTAGCTTCTTCACCATCCGATCTTCGGATCTACTTGAATATTTATAGTATGATGAAATTGAGAGAAACTTAGTTACACAACCCTAACCAAACAAACAAAGCTTTCTCTCCTCTAAAAACTCTCTTACGTAAACTTATAATGTTCATTTTATAACTCAATAAGTAGGGGCTCAAATCGGACTTAAAATAGACAAGTTATTAAGCATTTCATGTTGTTAATTTGTACAATCTTGTGGAGTCAAGATTGGAGTCGAAAAAAAAAAAACTTTGGGTTTTCTTGATAATTGGGCCTCGATTGATCGAGATTGGAGTTGAACAAAATCGAGATTCTTGATCGATTGAGATTGGAATCAAGCAAGAGTCAAGATTCCAAAATGCTCAACTTTAGAAACTTTGGTTTTTCTTGAACTTGAACCTTGATCTTGTCTTGGACTTGAAATGGACTTCAAACACAGCCAAGACTTACTAAAATTCCTATAAATTGATTATATTTGATCGGGTTTTTCAACCTAGTCTTATGGACTCAATAGTAAACCTTAAGGCTCCGTTTAGGAGTTCATAAGGGAATGAAATGGAATGTAGTAAGGGAAATGAATGGAATTAAGTAACCTTGATTGAATGTTTTAAAATAAAGGAATGGAAAGAAATTAAAATGAATGGAATGTAAATAATCTTGTTTGGGAGCAATATGGAGGGAATGGAATGAAATCATTTTATGACAATATTACTATTAGACCTCTATTTTAAAATAAAGGATTGAATATATAGGAGTATTTTGAGAGTTTTAGTAAAAAAATTATTAAATCTAATTTTATCCCCTCTCATTCCTCCCAATTTTGGAGGGAATGAAAATTTGAGATTTAAGGGAATAGAGAGAAATGAGTGTTCTCTCCTACCCATTCCATTCTCTTCCACTTAAACTCCCAAACAAGAGAATGAGTTTTCAATTCCCTTTATTAAAACTCTCAAACAAGGGAAGAGAAGAATATTCTAAAATTATTCTTTTCATTTATTTCCATTTCATTTCATTCCCTCATTCTAAACGAAGCCTAAGGATTCGAACTTCCAAACAAAGCCTAAGGATTCGAACTAAGGATGTTGACTTCAACCAAACCACGTATAAGTAGTTGTCACAGGGAGACTTACATTTAAATGGTTACTAAATATATTATTGAGTAAACATCACTCACACTTTTTCAAATTTCCAAGTCCAACTACCAGCATTCTTAAACTTTTCAGACACCACCACATCTAATTTCAGATTGTAAAGGTCGTAACGGCCCGCCATAATAAATTATTAGCCAGTCAATGGAGCCCTCAAAAACTACGTGACACCACAGAAGCAAAGCAAAAGGAATAGTCTCCGTAATTAGATTATGATATTAGATTTGAGCATATTTGTCTCCTATTCTTGAGAAATTATTTCGTACAAAACAATTACAGCATCTTTCATTCATATAAGATTAAACTCCAAGTGAAGTATCTATTTGTGATCCACCTTTATGTGAGAGAAAGATATAGTACATCGAGTGTACTAAATAATTTCATTGTATTCTCTCCACACACACACATATGTGTATATGTGGAGAGAATACAATGAAATTATTTAGTGCACTCGATGTACTATATCTTCCATATATATATATATATATATATATGGCGGTGTTTTTCTTTTAAAGCCATATGTATGTATGTGTGTGCGTGCACTATTTTTCTATAATCTAAAGGTAATTTGGCTGAGAAGTGACGACATCTTTGTGTTTGTATAATTCTAATCAGTGTCTCTCTGGCTGCAATGGGTCTAGCCCTTCCCTGGCTTGCTCTTTCACACATTGGAGCTCGTCTTTGCATACAAAATGACACCATTTAAGCATGTCAAACAATTCACAAGGTAACATTAACTTCATGGTTACAATTGTAATAGGAAGTCCTAATTAAGCTTCTACTTTTGTTTAATTCGTTTCCACATGAACAACATTTGAGCCCATTAATTAGGGTGACAATTGGTACCTTTCCTTTTTGGCATGTATGTATAACTCGATTAGATTGTATGAGCAACAATATTTCTAGTCACAAATTAAAGATTTGTTTCACATCTCGTCCTTTTCACATTTATTTCAAACGAAGCAGATATCATCTTTTTAATCGGATGTGTTAATTAATCAAATTGAACCTTTGCTTATTTTGTATAAGATGTACAAAAGTATTCCTAAAACAACATTGACCTGCATATAATTGCTCGCATGCGTGTACCAGTACTGCATTAATATTGAGCTCCAAATTTATACAGACAGAATGAACCGAAAGTTAAATTCTACCTTCTTCCCTCATCAATAATGATGGAACACTTTCGACAGTGTCCAAAAGAATTGCATTAGAACACACATATTATGCCTGGCTGCACATGTCTTCAGTCTTCTTACTTTTATGGTATGAGAGCTAAATACAGAAAGAATTTATCTAAACAAAAAAAGGGGCCTTATTATTGTTATTTCCCCCAAACAAAATGACAAGTTAAACGTATATATATATATATATTTATTATTTACTTTTTTAGTCCAATGCAAGCAATCAACATAAAGATCTAGGGTAGTTCTTCTCTCCCCTGGCCTTTTCCTTAAAATTTCTTCTTTTAAATAAATTAAAATAATGTAATTATCAAAGAAATTTAATATAAATTAGTTATTTTTTATACAAAACAATAAACTTAGGATAAATTACAGTAATTTTAAAGCCTATATCTTAAGGTTGTTTTCAAATTAAGTCCTATACTTTTAAAGGTTTCAAAGTAAACCCTAAATTTTAAATTTGTTACAGGTTAAAACCCAAAAACATCATGTTTGTGTTATTCATAATTTGATAGTTGTGAAAGGAGAATTTGAACATTTAATGTTTCCGTTAGAAGCATTAACAGGTGTCAGTTGATCTAGAAAAAATTTGACAACCAAAAACCACTTTAAAAGCTGGCTAATATGTATCAAAATTACATGAAGCCAAGATTGATACCTCTTTTTAAGCAAGTCGATATTCTCCATGGTTAATGCCCTACACTAGTTCAAAAAATGATAATCTCCACTGCAAATGATATATAGTCCCCATATAAAGAGTTTCATCTCTAATACAAATTTAATTTATTTATCAATGAGTTGCATTAAGATTGATAAGAGTGGTAAAAAAAATTAATGTACATCTTTTTTTTTTTTTGGCTAGATAAATAAGGGGAGGGGCTGATAGATTCGAACCCAATACCCAAACATCACAAGAGGTGCTCGAACTGTTGGGTATCCCTTGAATTTAAAAACAATTATGCACATCTCTAAAGAATATTAAATCAAATATGCATCAATAATTTATAAGAAGAGAAAAGCGGTAGTTACAACTCACAAGAGCATAATAAGAAAAAAAAATGTTCAAGTTTAATAATTAAACTCACTTGTGGCCCGCTGCATACACACCAGCATATTTGAAAAGAGCCACAATTATATTTGATACATATGAAACATTCCTATCTTCAGCAAAAGAAAAACTAAAAATAAACTGATAAAAAAAAAACCTAAAAATAAAGAAATGTTCCTATCTAAATTTAATATTGTAAGGACTCAATTTTTACCGATCCCAAATTGGTGTATTGAGTTCGAACGCTAAAAGCCCAAACAATAAAATTTGTAGAGAGTGGGCTAAAAGGCTAGGCCTTAGTCGCCGGACGGTGGTTAATCATGGTGTTCATGATACTCGCACAAGGATGAACCGTGCTTGCCCAAGAAGGTTTTCTCCTCGGCATGGCCTGGGAGGGTCTAATTCTTGGCCCTTGTCCCAGTCCTCCCCTTTTCTGAACTACTTCCTTCTCCTTTTTATACTAGCCTTTACTCTCCCTTTAACGTCCACGTGTAGGTTCAGTTTCCTAGGGCTGATACTTGTCCCATCACCCCATACCCAAAGTGGTTGGGAGTGGTTGTAAAACCTGAAAAGCCTTGCTCACAAAGGGCGTAGAGTACTTAATTGCGAGAATGGTAGTCTTTCCCTTATCTTTTGTCGCCACACTGTTCAGGGGTCCTTTCCCCATCAATGCGGAGATGTTTAGCTTTTTCATGAACCACTCCTATACCGTACTCGCCCTTTTCTCTAGGAGCGCTTTGGGATGCCGACGACGTAATCGTCCTCGGCTATATCTCTAGGTCATGTGGACTTTCATTGTATGTCCTCGGCAATGTCTCTCCTCGGCTCGGGCCTTGGGCCTTAATGTAAAGTGGTGTATTGTAATATTGTAAGGACTCAATTTTTACCGATCCCAAATTGGTGTATTGAGTTTGAACGCTAAAAGCCCAAACAATAAAATTTGTAGAGAGTGGGCTAAAAGGTTAGGCCTTGGTCGCCGGACGGTGGTTAATCATGGTGTTCATGATACTCGCACAAGGATGAACCGTGCTTGCCCAAGAAGGTTTTCTCCTCGGCATGGCCTGGGAGGGTCTAATTCTTGGCCCTTGTCCCGGTCCTCCCCTTTTCTGGATTACTTCCTTCTCCTTTTTATACTAGCCTTTACTCTCCCTTTAACGTCCACGTGTAGGTTCAGTTTCCTAGGACCGATACTTGTCCCATCAGCCATACTCAAAGTGGTTGGGAGTGGTTGTAAAACCTGAAAAGCCTTGCTCAGTCAGGCGTAAAGTACTTAATTGCGATAATGGTAATCTTTCCCTTATCCTTTGTCGCCACACTGCTCAGGGGTCCTTTCCCCATCAATGCGGAGATGTTTAGCTTTTTCATGAACCACTCCTATACCGTACTCGCCCTTTCCTCTAGGAGCGCTTTGGGATGCCGACGACAGAATCGTCCTCGGCTATATCTCTAGGCCATGTGGACTTTTATTGTATGTCCTCGACAATGTCTCTCCTCAGCTCGGGCCTTGGGCCTTAATGTAAAGTGGGCCGGAGTCACAAATTCTCCGGCCCCACAAATATTATTAGTGTTTGTTCTTGCAATTTTTTTTTTTTTTTGGGACTCTTAAATAAACCCTGCAAGAATATCATTTAGTAGAGTATGCAAAGTGCTCATTCTTATATTTTTCATTTTTACAAGGAAAAAAAAAAGCTAATATGTTGAACTATTTATAATTTTTTTATACTAAGTTATTGTGATACAATGCATTTGCTAATGTTTACTAGATTTTTAAATAAGTTCTCAAAACTTAGCTGTTATGAAATTTTATTGAAAAAGAACAGTATAATTTTAAAACATGGTGTAAAATTTTCAGTTAAGTTCATGTTTGAGTTAATGATAAATTTTGGGTAAAAAAATTTGGAACAGTTTCCAACGGGTTAAAAGTGATTTTAAATATGTTTGGAGTGGTTTTAAACGGGTCGAAGTAATTATATATATATATATATATATATAATTTGATAATTACAAGGAGAAAAAAGAGATTTGAACCTTAGATATCTTCATTAAAAATATCCTGAAATATCGCTTAAATTACAAAACTTTTGACAAGTTTAAAGTGATTTTAATGCACTTACAATAGTTTTAAATTGAATAAATAACACAAAATAAAAAAAAAAATTTATAATCAAATTTATAAGAGTTAATAGAAAACTAAAGAGGATTATTACCTTAAGAGAAATTATATATCTATAACATTTTTACAACAAATCTTACGTAATAGGTTATTATTGGTTATTATTGTTATGACGAAAAAGTAATCTTAGTGTTAGTTTCAAATTTAAACAAATAACAACTAATCACTTGCAATTTATTGTAAAAATATTGTAAAAATATTTAGATGTAACATCTTTCTTAACTTAACTATTGGTCTAGTTTCACTCTAATATCTTGTGCAGGTCAAACTTTCTTTTCTTTTCTTTTCTTTTTCTTTTTTTTTCTTGTCTAACTGAAAGATGGCCTTTATTGAAAAATTAAAACGAAAAATTATAATACCCCACCCACCCACCCACAATTAAAAAAAAAAAAAAAAAAAAGAAAGTAATAGTGTAAAAGGTAATGAGAAAAGTAAGTTGTTTACTTTTTTTTTTTTTTTTTTTTTTGGGAATAATTTTACTTGTTTATCTTTTGGGAGCAGAGAAATCTGAAATCCTAAAAGTTGATTGTAATGATGGTTCGGCACCCATGTATTTCACGTCGGCACCCATGTTTTTCAAAATTTAATTCCTGGTAAAATTGTGAAATCATTTTTTTTTTTTTTTTGCTAAACAGGTAAAATTGTGAAATCATATCACCATTATAATTAACTTGAATCATGTTTTTAAAATACAATTTATAGAGTATGTATAAATATGTATAATGAGATATAACCTAAAAAGATAAAAAAATATTATATTCATCACAAATTATAGGTAATAAGTTATTAATAGTTTTAATTTAAATTCATCATTAAAATTATTTTTTTCATACAAAAAAATTAAAAACAACATATCATTTAAAATTTAGTGTGAAATATCATAAACTTCCGAGAACAACATACTAATTAAAATTTATTATCAAACTAAAATGTCAATCAATTTTTAATATAAACTAAAATTAAATTTAAATTTATTATTTAATTATAAGAAACTTTACTAATTAACTAGATAACTTTAACCACCACGCGGATGAAATATCTTATCCACTGCATTTCTAAAAGGTAATAATAAAAAGGAGAAGAAAAAAAAAATCATAAAAAAAGGCACGATGATCTTCTGCGAAAACTGATGAATTGGACAAAGGCAAAACAGATGGTGGGACCAAGCATTAATAACACACCGCGTGGCATTTCAATCTCTGAGAGTACTTGCTACGCAAGTAGCACAAGCAAACACACACACAAACACATACGCATACACGCTTTAAACTAGCTAGTCTCCTTCCTAACTAGTTGGACTGAACCAGGAAAGAAAGGAAAAATAAAAAGAAAACAAGAGAATGAGTCCGTAGTATTATATATACATGTAGGTCCCCTACCCTACACACGCACTATTACTATCTACTACTTCCAACTATTTACACAGAATTTCATTGCAGTGGCTTTCCTCGCAATTATGTTACTATCACTTGGGTAACTCAGTAAATTGAGTTCCTCTCACTCCAATGCCTCCAATCAAACACTTCTCTCTCTCTCTCTCTCTCTCTCTCTCTCTCTGCACAAGCCGCCTCATAAACTCAGTCCCCCACAACCCCTATACTTTGGACTTTGCTACTTTGCTAGTACTAACTCACCTAGAGAGCAAAAAAATAGCCAGAATGCCCCAAAGGGTCGGCTTTTAGAGAGTGTGTACCAAGCTTTACACAAAGCAAAAAAAAAAAGAAGAAGAAAGATCTTCATGTCGACGCCATTATAGTTTTCAGCAGAGACACACTCAAACTCATTAGGGTTTTGAAAAAAGAAAAAGAAAAAGAAAGCTTTGATTTTGATCCCACTTCTTCACTCCCTTTTGGTTAGTTTCATTATTACACCATTATCTCTCTCTCTTTCTTTCTATCTCTTGCTCTTTTTGCTTTTCATTTTCATTCACAAAGTTTGTATATGCAGGTCAAAAAAAAAAAAATGCTGGACTATGAATGGAGCAACCTGAGTTCAATTATGTTAACGGGCGAAGAAGAAACCGGCCCGGATTCCGACCATACCCGCCAAATCTTCGACCACTACACCCAACACCAACAACATCATCAACAACAACAACCATTTCACGACCACACTGGTTTCAACCCTCATCATCATCATCAAACCACAGCAACCAACGCTTTCTCTCACGCGCAAGCGCATTTCAACCCACACCAAACCCAAACCCACTCGCAATTCCACTCACTGTACGATCCACGCGCGTACTCAAGCGCGTCTGCTGCTTCTTACCACCAGCAAGCTCCCCAGCTACTCTCCCTCGACCCCGTACCCGGCGCCGCCGTGGGGAGCGGCTCCGCCGGGTACCTCGTGGTCCCGAAGAGCGAGGACGCCTCGTCTCGTCCCCCAGTGGACTTCGTGTCCAGAATTGGCCTCAACCTCGGCGGCCGGACCTATTTCTCTTCCGCCGAGGACGAGTTCGTGAACCGGCTCTACCGCCGCGCTAGACCGGCCAACGAGCCAGGTTCGGGCAACTCCCCTAGGTGTCAAGCTGAAGGGTGCAATGCTGATCTCACTCACGCCAAACACTACCACCGCCGCCACAAGGTCTGTGAATTTCACTCCAAAGCCTCCACCGTACTCGCCGCCGGGTTGACTCAGCGATTCTGCCAGCAGTGTAGCAGGTTGTTTCATATTTACGGAAATACCCTCCCCTGTTTTAACCTTACACTCTACCTACTCCAAGGTTTTATAAAATTTTTATTACAATCTTAATGCACGAGATTACGATAATGAGTGTGTGTGTGTTTTTTTTTTTTTTTTTTTTTTTTTTTTAAGGACGAAACTGCCCCTGTGGATTGTTGCTCTGATCCAATGATTGCATAACCGTACAGAGTGGTAATCCCGAGGGCATTTTCGTCATTTTGCTGCTTTCTAATTTGAAATGACCGAAACAACCCCGACATGGATTCCAAATTTTCAGTCTGATCGAAACGGAACATTGTTGTTGTTGTTGTTCTGTCTGCTCAAATTCCTAAACATGGTGGCTTTGAGGGTACATTTCCAAAAGACGTAAATGCCCCTGGAAGATATAATAATCGTGAGCTAAATCCAATGATTGGAGCTTCCGTACATGTGGAAATCCCGAGGGTATTTTCGTCCACGAATTTCCGCAAAATTTTTGAAAACACTTTCCATTTTCGTACGCCTATGTTAATTTTTGATTCGTATGTTGTACTAATTTAGTTGTACTACAATCGTATAACTAACCAAAACAGTTAATGAATAACTGCATTGTTAACAGTATTGATAATTAAAGCTTATTGAATGCAAATTATTTGTTTCAGTTTTAACCTTGATTTTTTTTTTTTTTTTTTTTGTGTAAATTTTTGTTCACACAGGTTCCATCTTCTTTCCGAGTTTGATAATGGAAAAAGAAGCTGCCGGAAGAGATTGGCCGACCACAATCGTCGCAGGCGAAAAACTCAACAACCTAATCAAGAAAATCAGAAGTCTCTGCCCGACAATGCCCGGAATTTATCGACCGGTAATCTCACAAGTAAGCCATTTTTAAATTTATCAGTAAAATTACAAACACTCTTTCTTGTGGAGGAAGAGTGTTATTTGAGTTAGAGTTCATTGCTATTATCATTTTTATTTTCTTAAAAAATACTAAGAAATATCATTTGATTTGGAGATCACTCGTTAATAACTTAACAAGAAATTAGAGACAGCTCTAATTATTATGCAATGTTTCTATATTATATATGATTGTTATTTTCATGATTGCTATTAATTAGAAGCTAATTAATTAAGTAGAGCCTAAAGAAGAAGAAAAGAAAATGACTTTTGGTTCATGGGATTTGGTTTTAATTTCTTGAATTTTATTAGGGTCCCCACCTGACTCTGGAGCTCCCTCGTCATCGTCGGTGACCGTGGCAGTTTCGCCGCCACGAATGTCGTTGGATTGCTTCAGGCAACGACCTTATCAGGCAACAGCTTCTTCGGCCTCATCAAGCTCACTTTTTTTCTCAAGTGGGTAAAATCATCGCCATCAAATGCAAAATTAGCGGGCTCTTGTTGTAGAAATATGGAGGAATGTTTAGCAAAATAACATTAGGGAACATCATCTTGTTTAATTAATATTCCTTTTTTTTTTCTTTGTTATTATTTTTTTCCTTAAATTTCGGTACTTTAGTCTAAATTAATTGGTGTTTGTAACATGGGTACGTACGGAGCATCTAATATATCTTTTTCATGTACCAAGGATTTGGAATTTATGTTGTTTAATTTTTTTATTTTTTATTTTTACTGCAAAGCGAGGAAGGTTAATAATTCTGAGGGGAATCGTCAGAGTTATTAGGCCACAAATTGGAATTTTTCCCACAATAGTGTCTGATTGGTTGCAGGTAGAGTTGTGACAGGCATGGGTGTACAGGTCTACATTCATTTAGGCATTGCATTATTCAATTTTGTCTGGTACTGGAATTTTCCGGGAAAATGCAGTGATCATATAAAAAAGAAGGAGTGAAATTGACCACGTAGCACGGAAAATATTTTCCTGGGAATATTAGGGGAAAGTGGTGGTCAAGCCGTCAAGCTGTCTCCTATGTGGAGGCTGTACTGTACTTATAAGCAAGAGTTATTAAATAAACAGGGAATCAAATTAATGGCCATGCATAAATCATAAATCTTTAATCTCTCTCTCTCTCTCTCTCTCTCTCTCTCTCTCGCTCTTGTATTATCGGAATCTGTGTCTATTTCTGTGTGGCTATATATTTTCTTGTTAGGAGAAATGTAAAGATCTTTAATGGGGTCCATCAGGGTGGGCTCTACGCCTCTACCTTCAACAAAAGTTGTTTCTTGCAATGGCTGATTGATTTGATTATTGAAATGTGACCAATATTTCTTTGCATAAAGTTGTGTATGAATTGGAACACGACGTGTGCTTTTTTTAGAGCTTTAGGTGATATATGTGTAACATACAACTTTATAAAGATTCATTGACTTAAAAAATGCACGTGATTGACCCCAAAAATACATTTTATGCAAATATAAAGCTTCTTTTTTTTTTTTTTTTTTTTTTTTGTGTGTGTGCTTTTTGCTAGATAATTTTGAGAAAGAAATGAATGGACAAGATTAATTTGGAATTTATACTTTCTATATATACAGACAATGAATATAGATTAAGTTACAGGGTGCCAAAAATGAAATATATATTAAGTTCTTGTGTTGTAATTTCATGGTTGTATAGAAATAAGTGGAAAGCTTGGTGGGTCAATATATAGCGTGTGTTTGTATTTGTTTTTTATGTTAGAAGTTATTTGTTGAAAATTAAGTATAGTACAATTGTACTAAGAAATTGTACATAGCGAAAAGTAAAAGAAAATTTCACTATCAACTAAGGACATTTGATTTGACAAGAGCATTTGCTACTAACCTACTAGAAGGTAATTTTCATATATACGTACCGCACATCATTCAAATCGATTAAACTCACTATCCAAGTGCCTTAACGGGTTAGAACTCTTCTTCTTAACAAAAGGGAAAGTGATTTGATTTGATAACTTTGTGCAAGTCTTTGCAACTATTGCTGTTGTGACACAATTATTGAATTACACTTGATGAAGACCAGTAGCTAGAGTAACAATATTGCAACATCAATAAAGGCATTTGCCAAATACATTTTTACTTTATGATGATGATGATGATGATGATGAGAGTGCATGATATATTATTGGAGTTCAAGTATTGCTCCCATGTTGTGCTAATAATGGTTAGAATATTCATATGTATAAATTTATAATCTTAAAGCAGAAAAGCCATGCATGCAAAAATCCTTGCCCTTTTAACTTTTTGAATAAGCTAAAATATGGATGAGTCGGACCCAAAATGTCATATTATATTATAAGATAAAAGGAATACAGTTTCAGTCTTTTGTACCAATTGATAATCATAAAGCTGAAGAATGAGATCTTATGTTTGTTTTATTCTTACATCGTTTTTATATTATTGATCACTTTATGTCAACTTGTGAAGTTCACAAACAATCAAGTATTGTAGTGTCTTTTAGGTTCCTTAATTTTCTCATCAGGAAGCCTCCTAGCACCTTCGAGGAAATTTATTGTGGACCTATCCTCTTCACTTTCATACTGTTGATTTATTTATCGTTTTTTGCTTTGAAGGAAGTAGCTCTCTAAGCTTTGTTTGGTTCTCAACCACGACAAACTAGAAACTTTGGAATCATTGTGTTTCGTGCTTTGTAATTCAACGTTTTAAATAACACAACCAACTTATAGTTTACTCTTTTTCAAAAACAGAAACAAACAAAAACCCTAGTTTACCTTATTAATAGTTAGGGACTTTAAGTCATGGAAGTGGAAAAAAAAAAAAAAAAAAGTTGACTAACTCTTTCATCTCTCCTTCCCATTTCCTTCTATCCAAATAAGAGCTTACAAGATGCACATGTTGCCCTAATTCAAATCCTATTATTTCCTATTTAATATCAAATTAAAGTTATACTTCTTTTTTTTTGGGGATAGGGAGAATACATATTCCTAATGATTAGCTCGATAATACAAAGCACATCCTAAGCTTAAAAAAGGTTTCAGATTTATTTTGTGGATACTAAATATCTGAGCTAGCACAATATAGTTTGAGAATTAAGACAACAATTTTAAGTGGAGCATTTTTTATATTCATTAAAATATTTTTCTTTAAAAAAGTAGTATCATTTTTGTCTTACATTTTGAGATGTAAAATTGTTTATTAAATTTTTGTATTTAGGTTTTACTAACATCTACTTTCAATTGATCGTATCACTAATTTACTTAATTTTCTTGTGACAAAATTAATATTACATAGAATTTTTAATTTTGAAAAAACTACTTTCGGACAAACAATTTAAAAAAATTGTTAATAAAATTTTGTAAACAATACATTCATTTGGAAAAGAATTTTTTTTTGAGAATAAAACCCGAGCACTTTTATTGACTACCCGGAATATTTGAAATAACAAAAGGATCAATATCAGATGGAACATGCTCCATCCAAACTAATAACGGAAACGAAACTATTGCTCTCCTAGCCAAAGCATGGGCCACACAATTGCCCTGCCGCCTAATTGTTATATCATCATAATTGTTATATTACATGTTTGGACATCATTATGATAATATTTGTGGGGCCCAATAATTTGTGGCCCTGGCCCATTTTTGCATTGGGGCCCAAGGCTCGAGCCGAGGAAGAGTATAGCCGAGGATAGGTAATAAAAGTCCAAATTGTCTTGAAACACAACCGATGATGATTCTGTCCTCGGTATATTCGAGGTCCCCCTGGAAGGAAGGGCAAAGAAGATATAAAAACAGTTCGCGAAAAAATCTAAAATATCTATGTCAATAAAGAAGGGGACGCTGGGACAAGATAACGACCAAGGACAAAGGGAAAGCTGCCATTACTGCCATTCAATACTCTGCACCTGACAGAACCATGCTCTTGAGCTTTTACAACCACCCCCAACCACTTTGGGTATGGGCCGATGGGACAAATATCAGTCCTGGAAAGTCGAACCTACACGTGGACGCTGGATGAGGGATACATGCTAGTATAAAAGGAAAAGTAAGCAATCCAGAGCAGGGGCCGGGAAAAAATGGCCAAAAACTGTAGCCTCCCGGTCCGCCTCCGTGAGAAAGACTCCTAGAGCGAACACGATTTAATTATGTATGAACACCACGGAAAACCACTGTCTTGTGACGAAAGCCTAGTCTTTCAAGCCCACGCTCTATAAATGATATTGTTTGGGCCTATTTACGTGCGAACCCAACATTATAATAGGTCGTTACAAATTGTGTCCTTACAATATTTATTATTATATTTCATTGTATTATTTAATTATCTTCTAACTATTTTGGATCAATCTCTCATTAATTTGTGAGATTTGATATAAATTTATATTAGAATATTATATTCCTAACAATAGAGTTATTAACAGGTCCTATTTGAGATTCAACTAAATTTTTCTATTCTTAATTATTTCATTTTTTCTTAAATTTTTATACTCATATTGATATTTTTTTAGTAATTAAAAACATTTGCAATTAAAAGAAGCGACATCTAAAATTAAAAATCATAATATGACAAGAATAAATAAACTTTAAAGTTTAGGATTGTAAGGACCGAGATTGGATTGGTCCCAAAACAGAATTGGGCTCAAACCCCAGCCCAAATAATAAATTTGCGGAGTGGATGAAAGAACTTGATCTATCCCAGAAGAAAAATGATTATATTTAGTGGTTTTAGACTCGTAAGACACAATTCAGATTAAAAAATCTATCCTCGGAATAGTCCAAGTAGTTCGTATCATATGGTTTTGTTGAATAATAAAATTGTACAAGAGTTACTGATCCACGATCCTTTATTTTTTTCTCCCCCCCCACCCCTTCTTTTGTACATCTTTCCATGTTATATATTCCAACATTGGTGTCATCCTTACCACACACTTGTAGGTTAGATTCGGAGAACTCATTCCTATCCCATCTAACACTTCCCGAACCATCAACTAGTAGTTGTAAGGTCGCTGATCATCGTGTTCAGCGTTACTTCCACATTAATGCGGCCAGAGAGTTGGTTGGGAGTCATTTAATGCGGAGGTAACAGCTTTTTGAAGATATTTGTTGTCCTTCTCCTTTCTTATCCTTTGTCCGACGTCTAACCCTTAGTGATGATGTAACTCCAAAGTAAGTCCGTGATGATATGGCACTCGGATCGACCTCGGACACGGAGTTCTTGAGAGAGGGCTTTTGTCCTCGGACGCTTGTTGGACCTATCACATATTGTCTCTACTCCTCTCTTCATTCCATTCTTCTTATAATCTTATTTGGACCTCCTCGGATGGTCTAACGTCCTCGGATCGAGTCATAGGTCCAATTAACACTTTGTCTTAACAAGTATTTCTTAATTAATTGGCCCCCACAAGGGTAATAAACTATAATTCATCAAATTCACTATTGCAACTTCATGTGATAATAGAATCACCGAACAATCTCAATCTTCTCAAACAAATACATATTTAACACATAGTTCGATCAATTAATATTAACCAAACCAAGATTCATTTTATGTAAACAAAAAAATCATGTTGTAGGCGTAAAATTTATATAAAAAGAAGAAAAGAAAAAAAAATTTTAATTTACCTTGGGCAAAGCAAAACATGGGGAAGAGAAAGTGAAATCGATTTTCAATTTGATTTAGATATTGAGAGAAATTATTTTTGATGTATGACCATATAGGAGATTGGGTAACTAATAGTCTAAGGGGGACTTGCTTACAAAATTTGAAGTCTCAACTTTTTTCTTTTTCTTTTTTTGAGAGGCTAAAGTCTCAACTCATTATGGAAAATTTATAGTCAATGATAATATAGCACACTTACAACGATTTCTTTTTTTGTATAAACAGTTGAAAATTTTAATTGGCTTGGATTTTTATTAAAGCAAAATTTTGAGGCCTTATTGTTGTGGGAGAGAGAGTGCATAGCCCATCTATATATTTTCTTAATTATTAGCTTCTCAATAAAGTTAACTAGTCACTAACTTTGTGCTATGCACAGAAAGTTTTATATCAAAAATTTCAAACTTAGAATTTAGTCAACATACCTCATATTCAAACTAATCCTTTTAATTTAATCATAATATGTGAAAGAGGTTTGTTGAAAAGTTGGTTAACCACCTCAGTCCTCACTATCAACCATTGAACAAAAGTTTCGAGAGAATTCAAGTCCTACCCAAGAAAATAGGATTTTTATGAATCCTTATATCTACATAAATCACAATCCAATTTATCCAAACCTACTGTATTTGAATTTTCAACTAAAAATTTTCTCAAATTTGAATCACATGCACAAACCAAAATTCAATATACATACAATTCAAAAGAAACCAATACCGAAAAACCCATTCCAGTCTTTTCTTTGCCTTCATTGCTTCTTCTATAAGTGGGTTTGTAGATCTCATTGATTGCGTCATTCTTTTCATTTTTCATCATCATTCAACCTTAATCAAAACCAATAATCCAAATATCTAAATCAAAGACAAAATGCTATAATCATACGCACATATATTATACCAAGACCTCAAAATGATTTATATACGAGAGATATAGCATATTATGAATATATCATATGATAACTTCAATCTGTTCATTACTTCAATCTTAGACCTGTTCATTACTTCAATCCTATGTAAATATTTTAGTTTTAATTTGGTCTTAGGCTACCAATTCTAAAGCTAATTATCAACAAAGCTCCTAATTTTATCTTTGCTTTTAACTCCAGATTCCTCTATGAGTTGGACCAACACCTTGAGCAAATTTTAAAGTCTACATCTTTGGCTAAAATTAATTTCCCATTTGATTAGGAGAGCATAAGAAAATCCTAATACAAACTGTGAGTGCCTCCAAGTGTAGAAAATGATCACCGAGATATCGGCTCTTAGTAGGACCTGGTGATTTCCGCTCTCCCTATCCTTTGCCATCAACCAGACTCTTTAAGCCGTTGTCATGCAAAATGAATCTTCATTTGCTTCAAGGTGCATTAAAGTAATAACTTCATCAGTCCCAATAAAACCCCTCAATTTGCTACCATGAAAAGTGTGAATTACCTAAATGTGCTTTCAATCTTAAATCCCATTTACACTAATTTTTCCTGTTCAAAAATACTTGCCATGCTTGGGTTTAAGTAACACCCGCCATGCTTGGCTTGTCAATTGTCAATAGCATTTTTGGTTTGTCACATAGGTGGTGTTTCAATGTGTTAGTGATTCCTTTGACAACTAAAACCAAGAGACACAAACCATGAAGTTGACTTAAACTAATGGAAGAGTATAACTATCAAATTACCAAAAAAGAAAAAAAGTGAAAGTGAGTGAGACATTTTGTCAAACACTTGGTGTACATGTTCTAAATGGGAATGAAAAGATAGTTTAACAAAATGAATCCACCCAAAAAAACACAGAACTGTCGGAGGAAGTTTCAACTTTCAATTCTATGTAAATATTCTCATGAGAATAATCTAATTTCACGTCAATGTTATAAAAAATCAAGCCACATACACATTGTTCTAATCATGTAGAAATTAATGGTCTCCTCCATGTGCTTTTTTTTAAGAAGTATTGGGTTTTGTAATTTGTATTTGATGGGAAAAAAGAGATTTATTATGTGTAAAAATGTGGGAGCTCTAAAAAAGGTCAAAGGCTTTGATTTTATACCCAAAAAGCAAAATAAAGATGGTTAACCCAAAAAGCTTTGTCCTTTCATGTAATACCTAAGCAGAGCAAAACAGAGGTAATATACCAAACCTAACATTTGCAAATCAAATGGTAAAGAACCAAAGTCTGATGAGTCTAATTTATGGATTCAACAATATATCAAACCATAACAAAACCAATTACAACAAAACTTAAATCTTACCATAAAACTATAATAGAACCGACCAAAAAAACCAAAAATTAAACATGCATAACAAAATGAACAACACATATTCATTACAAAGCAAACAAAAAATCAAAATTAAATTGCTAAAAAACCATAACAGAACAAAAGGGCCTAAAACAAAATTGGAATAGAAAATTAGTAATTTTGTAAGCAATCTTTTTTGTAATTTTCATAATCTATAAAATAGCTTGACTTTACTATGAAAAGAGAGAAACAAAATCATATGAAACCAACATGTTCTCTAGAACCAAATAGGATTACAAAAATGTAGCAAGCTTTAGAGGCCAAGACTTGAGCCAGTAGAGGCTACGAACAAAGAAAGCGAGACTAAGAGAAGAGGTGAAGGGTTTGACCGAGATGCTCTGTGTTTAAGCCAAAGAGAAAGGGATGAGGGGCAACGTGATGAGAGGAGAGTAAACCCGTATCTAGGGTTTTCAATTCCTGGTTGAGTTTGTGTTTGTGTTTTTTTTTTTTTTTTTTTTTTTTTTTTTTTTTTTTTAAGATAAGTATTGGGTTTTGTTTTGGAGAGAAAAGTAGTGTTTTTAATTTTATTTTGTATTTTTTAAATATTGTACTGACGTGGAAAATTGTGAGAGTTTTAGAGGTCTCGGTTTTATATAGATATATAGATTATTGTAACAAAATTTTGAGGCATTTTCCTAATGGAAGGCTTTAGGTAGTGACCTAAATGGTTTAGCCTAGGAGCTAGCTTTGTTAATGGGTTCAACGTCCATACCTATTATATTATTATGTTCCAAATTCACGAATCACAATCCTAATTCTTTGCATAGTTCCAACCATTACCTTATTTTTATGGTTAATTCATGGTTAGAATAATGTTATTTTACTATAAATATTATTCATTGGACATATTATAAATTTGTAATAAAATATTTTTAATTATAAATATTTAACCATTTAATGCTTTATGGTGTGGTTTAGATATAACATATAAGTCATTGATTTTCAATCACCTTATCTTTTATATTCTTTTCTCTCTCACATATTCTCTTTATTTTCAATTGGTAAAGTCCCTAATGGTTGAATAAGAGATATGTGATTCAATTTTCGCATACCAAAAATCGATTGGTGTCTTAATCGATGATAAAGAGCTATCATTAGGAGCATACACCATAGGTTGAAACTTTCTAAAAAAAAAATATATATATATATATATATATATATATAAATTCTCTTTATTTTCCTTTCAACAATGAAGATAACTTATTGTAAGGCTAAAGTTTGCACATTTCTAGCATTTGGCTTGGCAGAGAAATTTCATTAACCAAAAAAAGAAAAAAAAACCCCTCTTATTATGGGAAACAACTTGTTCAATCTAAGAAAGGTAAAAAGCTATCAAAAATATTTGTAGTTCAATTGATTGGTAGTGTTTTTGTTAACATTCAAGATTTAAACTGCTCATTTCCCTCTCGTGTGTGTTTTGTTTCTCCAAAAAAAAAAAAAAAAAAAAAGGGTAATTGTCCCACATTGCTTAAGAGAGTGTGTTATATGTAATATAACTTACCCCACCCTCCCTTAAAAGTTACCATGACTTTTGAGTGGAGTTATGGTATGCCTTTATGTTAGAACTCATTTCCCTCTACCTTGTGTATGTGTGTGTTTGTTTGTTTCTCAAAAAAAATGCTCATTTCCCATCTATCAAATTATCAACAACAACAAAAATTAAATTTTTTATTTTTATTTGAAAATTTTAAACCCCACAGAAATTGAAGGTCATAGAATAAAATAGAAAAATTAATTTAAACATTCAAGACTTTCTCAATAAGTAACTTACTGATTTATCAGGTAGATTTTCACAGTGATAAGAACCCAAAAATGGTAACTTTAACACAATTATAAATAATTTTAAAAAACGGATTTATCAAACAAAGAACTGTGGTGTTCAGTGGCCCAATCCATTTATGGGTTCATTAATTAGCTGGGACTTTACCTATATATGACTTACTGTTGCAGCCATTGGCATCTGGGTTCTTGATCTATTGTCTATTGATCATAGTCACGAGTACTCTTGTCCCTGTGTTCTCAACTTCAGATCATAAGAATATTTCTTCTTCTTTTATTTTTTTAATGGTACTATGCAATTAATCTCCCTTCGGGTACCTACATTTCATGGACACTGAAATCATGAGTGACCCAGTGTACAATCCCATCGTTATCAATTATTAGAAATGTTTGGAGAAAGGTCACTTTCTTCTACCTTTCACTTCAAATGTCATGTCCCCTATACAAGCCACAAGGTAGTGAAAGGGAAAGTAAAACCCTTAAATTCTACTTCATATACTAAGAACTTTATTAACAAAGGTGGAATCAACATGATCAGCTTGTGATTTTTGGCTGTTTTCCTTTACTAAATTATTAGTTTCATTAGATTTCTTTTTTATTTGAAGGATAATGTTTTTATAGTTACAATCAAGACTTAATGTGATATTTGGAATTATGCGAATTGGATAAGATAAGTGCTTATTGTGGGCAAATTTACTAGTCCCATATCAGACGTATGCTGTAAAAATTGGGCTACATGAATGATTGCAAGAAGTTATAATTGTAATTTGATTAATCCTTGTAGGATATAAGTGCATATTTAACAAGCATTTTTTTTTTCTTCGTTATTCAAACACAAAGTTTGGAACACGCTCTGTGGTGGAAAATTTTCCGGCATTTGATAAAGCTTAGCTAAATTGTGATAAACTTAATTTCTCCTAATATTATTTTTTTTGGTCATCAATTTCTCCTAATATTATGTTATCTCCTTTTCATACCAAAAAAAATAAGTACAAGTTTCCTGAATATTGTTATATTTAGAAGAAATACCAAACAGAGCAACAATTTGAGAAATTATAAGAATGTTGGAAGCACAGATGGGAAGGCCTTAAGTGAAAAGAACTAGAATGAAAATGTAATGAAATTAAAACCGTCAATCATGCAATAACATGTGGCCTATCATGGAAGCAATTTCGAGCTGATTGATTTGATGTGAAGAGGAAAAAATTGGTTACTACTTCCATTTAAAAGCCTTTTCGTTGTTTCAAGTTCTTTAAATGATTTCAATCCTAATTTGAATCAGATCCAATGCTGCAAATGCACTTTTACCCAAATACAATTTTATTTTTTTAATTAAATGAGATGGATCACTATTTTATTTTTTATTTTGGAGTGGGAGAGAGAGAGAGGGGGGATTATATAATAAATCTGATATGCGTTTAGAGAAATACTATGTTCACAAAAAATTTATAATACTTTCACAATAAATTATACGTGGTATATATATAAGTTGTTATTAACTACTCCCTCCGTCCCACTTTGTTTGTCCTCTATTCCATTTTGGGATGTCCCAAAATATTGTCCTGTTTCTAAAAATAAAAGTAATTAATTTATTAATGTTCCTATTATACCCCTATTAATTAACTAATTCAATTTTTTGATAAATTTATTTAAGGGTAATTTTGGAAATTTATACATTTTTAAAAGGTAGACAAGATAATAAATGATGTTCCCTTTAAAAGTTTGACTTTTCAAACAGGGCAAACAAATTGGGACGGAGGGAGTATTATTAATGTGCAAAAAAGTAATTTCAATAGTGAGCATATATTAAGACCAATAACAATTTACCACATATAATTTATTGTAATACATTGTTAAGTGTTACAATGAATCTCATTGGTTCTTTAATCCAAATTTCCACAGTAACTCTGGATTTTGGGCAACTAAGAGCATTGGCAACTTTGTTTCAAATTTTGTTACTATAGTTGAAAACTACCTTCTAAAGTGTTTGGTCTTATATTTGGCAATCTCAATCGAATGACCCACACTCTGACTCTATAAATGCGTTACTGATCTAATGGCTGAAATCATGATCGTAGAGTCACTTTCAAGTTTCAAACTTTTATATTCTGTTAACCTATTTCTTTGTCAAAACACCAAGTTACCACTGCTGATGCTTTCGTTTCCTCACTATTCACCCTCATGGAAGTTCTCATACTCAAAGCTGCTATTTAATTTTCCTTGATTATCTCGCAACAATACTCCAATTGCAACAAAATTGCTTTCTCTAAGAGCTTGTTTGGATTGAAGGGGAGGAAGGAAGGAGAGTAAAGTAGAGTTGACTAAAAATAGACTAATTTTGGGCTAATTTTACTTTACTCTACTCTACTCCGCCTCCCTCTTCCCCAATCCAAACAGGCCATAAGAGTTGACCCACAAAAGCTTCAAAAGCATACTTTGTTGGTCTACTAGCTAACATAGATTCTTCTTTCCTTTTATCTCGAAATTGCACTTTCATTTCTATGATACCATACTACTATAATAGCATCTTATAGTGAGAAGCTCCTCTACTTGGTTTTGGTTAGAATTAAGGTTAATCGATTAAATCCAACATTTTTTTATAGTTCAAAATTTTGGGATATGTAATAATTTATTACTTTGTATCAAAAAGGGTGGCCATAAATTAAAGTTCCTGATGCATGTAATCTACCTTCCATTTAAAAATTCCATGAGTTGGACCTCATTTATTAAGGAAGAGTATAAAATCACATAAAAGAATTGGTGAATTATGAATTGAATTAATTATTATCACAAACAATTCAACTTTGGAGAATGGATAATACATCACCTGTCTTATCTATTACTAGGCTCACATGATCTCGAAAATCTAATTGATGAAAAATAATTTTAATTCTTTTACGGTCATACACTTTGTCATAACTTGATAATACGTACAATTGTGAATGATGAACCATCAATCGCACATGAATCAATCACTTTTTCTTTACCATTAATTAATTAATTTAAAGTCGCACATGACATCAAACATCAAAATGTGACATTGTGTGCATCGGCATCCACGTGCTTTCTCAAATAATACTGTCTATATTCTAGAGCTACCCGATGGGGTTGTTCATACTTCTACGGCGAGTAAACAACTACATAAAAGGTCTTCGTTCTAGAGAGTCTTCATTACGAACTTCACACATATAATTTGATATGATGTTTTGGGCAAGTAGATTGGTCTTTGATGTGGAAGTATATACCATGACAAACACACCGCACAAACATTCTTATATCCGTGTTTGAC
The DNA here is from genome assembly GCA_028216015.1 of Quercus dentata. Classification (NCBI taxonomy): domain Eukaryota; kingdom Viridiplantae; phylum Streptophyta; class Magnoliopsida; order Fagales; family Fagaceae; genus Quercus; species Quercus dentata. Next base: position 35,889,731 of record CP116447.1, read on the forward strand.
ACTCTCACTGACCAGAACTCTTCTCACTCCTACAATTTGAGATTATGTCAAAAACTGTTAAATCATTTCTCTTTCATTAGCGCATGACTGCATGAGATACATAAATGTGTTCACTAATGCACAGCTTGAGGTACTAGTCCATGTTAGTATGTCTTGGGGCATCATGAATCATGATACTCAGGCTTTTTTTTCTTTTCTTTCATTAAAAATAATAATAGAATAAGACATCTAAATATCTAATACATTTTTTCCTTCCATTGAATGTGAAAGAATCAAAATCCTTAATTTGTGTATATGTATCAATCAAATTACACACAAGAACATTCTCCTCTAGCATAATAGTGAGACCACCTTAAATGTGGAGAGCATTGATATTACTCTTAAACTCACATATTAATATTTGTATTAAGGTATAATCTAAAAATTTACGAGAAACGATACTCTCCAATTTAAATAGATCAATTATATGATTTAGATTAAAGTTTACAAATTTAAGGATGTATAGACCATTATATTATTCAAAATTTCAAATAAGATGAGATAGTGTGTACATTGTTAGATCTAGAAAATAAAAATCTAACTATGGAATAAATAAAATGGAAAGAACTTGAAAAGGAAAAAGGAAAAATTTACAATTTTTGTTTTATTGTTTTTACAAATGAGAACATCATGACATTTTCAAGTATTTGACTAGATATTCTCTCGGTGTATACAGTTTTCTTGTCTCACACACACAAAGTTATTACAATGAGAAATTCCTTAGTGGTGGTCTCAAAGTGTTGATAAGAAGATTCAAATTCAACATCTCATAGATATCATGAGGCATTAAGAACCACTAAACTAATTCTTTGACTTTAAAAATTTACAAATTAAAAAGAATAGGAGATGTTCAAGACTATTACTGACAATAAGAATTTAATTATCATTATGGATTATGGTTTTACTTTAAGATTAAGTCAACTACTTTATATTTTGCTAAACAGCAATGTACATATAACAAGAAACAACAAACAAAAACCTGCAGAAACAATCAAAAACACAACCAAACAAAACCAAAAAGATCCCACCAACTACTTTGATATAAACTACAGTGACACCTTTTTTTTTTTTTTATCAATAAAAATTGAGACACATAGTAACATAGAGTAATATCTTCTAAGTTTATAAATATTTTTGAATCCCTGAGAGAAAATCCAGAACAAGAAATGGAATCTTTTTGTTAGACAAATGTGAAGTCACATTTTGCCTCATTGAACAGAAATACACAGCATTTTTTTTCTCTCACAGCTTCCCAAATGCCCAATTTGATTGGTCCCAAACTTTTCCAAATACACATTTGACATATTTTTTCTCACTCATTGCAGTAAGTCCCAACTTTGATTGTCAGCGTCTACTTTGTGAAGGGAATTTTGGGACCCCTACCCCTACAGGACCCCCACAAAGCAAAGTACCATAAAACTACACTGAAACTGTGCATGCATTTTGATAGAGCATACTTTTCAAACCTTGCACGTGGAGGCTTACTTTAGGGTAGTAGGGCTATGTGTGGGTCAGAGGAGTCAGAAGTAAGACGGTTCTGCAATTTCACGTGCAGTACATGTATGGTAAATATATAGTATTTATTAGGTGGGGACCTCCTTCTAATAATGCTAGAGAAAAAAAAAAAAAAATTCATAGTTTCCTAAAGTGATAATTTATGATTAGCATAATATTATTTTTATATAAACTCATGGTTAATCAATTATAATATATATTTTCAACAGTTGTGAAAAGGAGTTTTTGAATTAATTTTTTTATTATTAATTTTTGGTATCACTAGACTTATTGTTTTAATTGTGACATGAAAATAAAATTTCAATGTTAAGGCCTTATGGGTGACAACTATACTTGACAATAGATTGAATAAGTTTTTTTTTTTTTTTTTTTTTTTTTTGAAAGAAGACTATGAATTTCATTTAAGTCAGCCATAATCGGCGAAAATTACAGAATGGAGATGTGGAGGAACATCCTCCATCCACACCTGAAAACCTATCACATGTCTTGCATGTTTTGCTAGGTTATGAGCAACAATATTGCCAATTCTACGAGTATGGGAAAAAGTAATACAACCGACATCTGTTAGGGATTTGGCCGAAGCAAGAATGTGACCAAATGAAGAGAAAGATTCATCATCCCTTTTGAGAGCGTTGATCACCACGTTGGAGTCACCTTCCAAAATGTATTCGGAGATGTTGAGTTCCTGAGCGAACATGATAGCCCGTGCCGCCGCAATTGCTTCAACCAGGTCGGAGGAGAAAGGCAATTGGATCTGTTCCGATAGTGAAGCAAGTACTTGCCCATTTTCATTTCGTATAACAACACCTGGCCGACTTTATTAATGTCTCTCAAGAGTGCTCCATCGAAGTTAATCTTGAGAGAATTTGTAGGTGGTGGCATCCAAGTAACCTGGTTTGTATTTGGAATCGTCATTTGTGGAATCTTGAGCTCTGTTTTCTCGTTGGAAAACAGAGAGTGCTTGCCGAGCATTTGGAACGACCTGGGATATGGGGTAGTCACGTTGCTGCACTCTAATCTGATTTCTACGAGACCAGATTGTCCACATTATAGCCGCCAGCTGCTCTGTGTTCTTTTCCTCTTCGTTTGCAAAGAGTAACAACTCTTTTATGTCTCGGAATGAGCGATTTCTGCGAAAACAGAGCTCCTGTATGGATTCCCGGATCGGTGTAAGGGTTGGACATTCCCATACTGCATGGAGGACCGTTTCGATATCCGGTGACAGTGATCGCAGCTATCTTCTTGGATGATTTGTCTCCTCTTGATTCTTCTTCACGGGGATGGCATCTCTGCATGATCTCCAAATGAAATTTTTTACTTTATTTGGGATCCTGAGACCCCAAATCAGCTTCCAAATCTTGTTGTCATGATCCGATTGTCCTTGAGCGTGGGTATTTGAATTCTCCTTTACTAGGAAGTTGTACCCAGTTTTCTTTGTGTATTCACCCGATGCGGTGAATGGCCACACAAGTAAATCATCGATTGAGGTGATGCATAATGGGATGCTCTTTATTAAACTCACCTCCTCGGGAACAAATAGACCACGTAGCAGATTCTCATCCCAATTTTTAGATTCTGGATCTATGAGATCAAAAACCTTCAATTCTTCAAAGCCTTCAACCTGTGGTGATAGGACTCGTGGATGGTGTAGGGGAGGTAACCAAGCATCCTGCCATACACCGATGGATTTTCCACAGCCCACTCTCCATTTAGCTCCCTTCAACAGTACATCCCGACCCTTTAAGATACTATGCCAAGCATAAGAGGTCGAGGTCAACCAAGTAGCTTCCAATATTGAACAATTTGGGAAGAATTTGGACTTGAAAACTCGATAGAAGAGGGAATTTTTGTGGTGCAAGAGTCTCCAAGCTTGTTTAGCGAGAAGTGCATCATTAAAGAGGGCTAAATCCTTGAAACCCATACCACCATCGGATTTTGGGCAAGATAGAGTATCCCATTTCACCCAATGTATCTTCCTTCTATCTCCTTTTTGTCCCCACCAAAATTTTCTAATGAGACTTTCAATTTCTGAACATAAACCCAAAGGAAGCTTAAAGCAACTCATCGTGTACGTAGGTATAGCCTGAACTACTGCTTTGATTAGGACCTCTCTTCCTGCTTGTGACAACAGTTTCTCTTTCCACCCTTGGATTTTCTTCCATACCCTTTCTTTAATGTAATTGAAGCTGGCTTTCTTGTTTCTTCCCACTAACGATGGAAGACCAAGATATTTTTCATCTTGCTTTATTTCTCGAACCCCCAAAGCAAGCTTAATTTGTCCCCTCATATCCTCTGAAGTTGATCTGCTAAAGAAGATGGTGGTTTTATTTTTATTTATTTTTTGCCCCGAGCACTTTCCATAGGTATCAAGAATCTCTAAAATCCTTTGACATTCTTGGTTTGTTGACCGCCAGAACAACAGGCTATCGTCTGCAAATAGTAGGTGAGTCAACCGAGGGCTATTTCTACATAATGAATAGCCCCTAATATCACCTTGGGCTGCTGCTCTCTTGATTAGACCATGCAAACCTTCTGTGCATAACAAGAACAAAAATGGAGAGATAGGATCACCCTGTCTCGATGCCTGCGGACGGATGGATTAAGCCTTTTGGTTCTCCATTGACAAGAATGGAATAGGAGACTGTGGTGACACAAAGCATGAGAAGTTTGATCCATTGGTCGTTGAACCCCATTTTTCTCATCAACGCTTCAAGATAAGGCCATTCCACCCTATCATAGGCTTTGCTCATGTCAAGCTTGATTGCCATAAATCCATCCTTTCCATTGTGTTTCTGCATGTTGTGTAAAGACTCAAAAGCTACCAAAATATTATCAGATATGAGACGGCTTTTAGTGAAAGCACTTTGATGTTCAGTGATAATTTTTGGTAGTATTCTTTTAAGCCTATTTGCTAAGACTTTAGAAAAAATCTTATACAATACATTACATAAACTAATGGGTCTAAATTCAGAAGCATGCTCTGGATTTTTTTTCTTTGGGATGAGAGTAATGAATGTATGGTTGAGATGTGCGGGTAAAGAAGCTGAATTTAGACAAGTAAGTACAGATTGTGAAACATCCTCACCAATTAAGTCCCAATAGTGTTGATAAAATAGTGGGGGCATACCGTCTGGTCCGGGGGCTTTGAGGGGTGCCATTTGCTTTATAGCTTGCTGCACTTCCCAATTCTGGAACTCCAAGGAGAGTTGATCATTCATTTCCTCTGTTATCACCCTATTGATAGAGTCGGTGGCATCTTCACAAAGAGGCGATTTGTTGAGGTGAATAAATCTTGAAAGTATGCGATGGGGTCTCTGCTACGGCCTCACTATCGCACTCAATCTCCATTCTCCTTCCCGATTTTTAAGATAGTGTTTTTCCTCTTCCTTTGGGTGGCTCGACAATGAAAATACTTAGAGTTTTTATCTCCATTTGCTGCCCATAAAACTTTTGATCTTTGCACCCACATTCGGTTCTCCTTATCTTCTAGATCACATATCTCCTTTATGAGTTCCCTAATCTTGAAATTTACACCTGTCCTCATGGCTTCCTTTTCGGCTTCAACTAGTTGCTTTCTTTTCTTCTTTAGTTCACTTCTCACATTCCCAAAATGGGTTCGGTTCCATGCATGCAATTCCTTCCCACATTTTTTTATTTTTCTGGTCACTTTGACAGAGGGTTCGGCCTCTTCATGGGATGCCCAAACAGCTTCCACAATTTCTGTACAGCCCCTATCTGCTAGCCACATTTCTTCGAATCTGAAAGGCTTTGTGATTGGTGGTACCTCAAGACCATTGGGAATGATCCATAGGGGGCAATGGTCCGAATTATTTGAGGAGAGGTGATATATTTTTGTGCCAACAAACTTTATGAACCATTCATTATTTGCCATTCCACGATCAAGTCTTTCCCAAATGGAGTGACCATCTACAAAGTGCTTCTGCCATGTGAACGGTGATCCATCATAGCCCAAGTCAATAAACCCACATTCATCAATAACATCTCTGAATAAATGCATTTGGCTGTGACTTCTGTTATTCCCCCCTAGTTTTTCAAAGTCTTTGCTAACTATTTCATTGAAATCACCGGCACAAAGCCAAGGCAAATGGAACCGGTTATTTAATTGTCGAAGCATATCCCATGATTCAAAACGTTTATGTGTCACTGGCTCTCCATAGAATCCTGTGAATCTCCATGCATCCTCCTTGCCCTTATTCACGATCGCATCTATATGGTTTTTTGAGAAAGACTCCACAGTAACATCGATTGAATTTCTCCAATACATGGCCAAACCCCCTCCTCTATTATTCCTGTCAACAAAAAAGAGATTTTCAAAGTTTATATTGTGTTTTATTTCTTTTAGCCTTGCTTCATCCGCCCACGTTTCGGCTAAAAACACGACGGAGGGATCTTTTTCCCGAGTCACTACCTCGAGTTCCTTCCCCGTACGTAGGTTCCCAAGCCCACGACAGTTCCACACAATAATGCTCATTGATCTTGGCGGGGCTGCCTCGCAGCCTCCACCATTGTGATTTTTTGACTCTCTGCCATTGAAACTTGCAATTTCTTGTTAGGTAACTCCGGCTGGTCCAAGTCTTCATCTCTGTTTCTTTTGGTTGTTGTGTTCTCTTGTGAATTAGGGCAAATATCCGGTGCGTGTGCCACACGTTCAATTCTTTTCCACCGCCTCTGTATAATATGGTCACTAAATGCTGAGTTTTGATTTGCATTTATGAGCCCCGAGTAATCACCCTTTGATTCCGTTTGATTTGGTGGAACGGATTGATTTATACCTCCATTTATCACGCCAATTAAATCTGCATTGGATTGGCTCCTTAAGTTTTGCGTGATTGTCTCTAATACGTTGCCTCCATGTTTCATCTTCAGTAGTCGTCCGAATCTTCACCACTTAATTGCATGTCGTGATCAATGTTATGATTATGGGCGGTTGACGGTTTTTGTATGGAATTCCTCTCCTCATTTAATGCATTCAATTCAGTCCACGTGGAATGTTGTAACTCCTCCCCTGAGATTGTACCGCCTGGATTTGTTTCCTTTTCCGAATCAACAGTCACCCCTCCACCGTGATTGGTAGCCGGAGTTTCATCGGAATAAGGATGGTGGCTTGTGTTAGCTTTTGGACCGAAACCATCACCTACTCCGGACACTATAGTAACTATGGTTTTCTTCAGATTGAAAGGGGAAGCTCGCAACCAATTTCCATATCCCTGTTGGTCCAGACCGAGATTTCCTTTGCTACTGAGCCACACATCGCATTCTTTGTCGGCATGAGAGACCATGCCACACCAATAGCAAAAATTCGGAAGTTTTTCGTACTTGAAGGAGACCCAAATTTCATTATCGTCATTGAGAGCAACTTTCCGACCTCTACAGAGAGGTTTTGTGACGTCCACTTCAACTTTCACACGTAGGAAAGTACCTCCCACCATTTCCTTAACGTGCTCTGTTTTAGAGACAGGACCTATTGTTTCACCTATCTCAACAAAGGCCAGTTTACCATCCAGCATGTTTAGTGGTAGCCCATGTATCTCAATCCAGAACTTTGTTGTAGTAAACCTCAATTTTCCAGTTGGGATGGTAAAATCATACCGCTGGAAGAGAACTAGATGCTTGTCAAATACCCATGGCTCCGTCGCTAAGACCCTTTCAGCATCATTTTCAAACTCAAAAGCAAATAAGAGGATATGATCATCAGCTTCTCGAATCTTAAAGTCATTCCTTGCCCTCCAGAGAGGTTTAAACGTTCGCCAATGACTTCCACATTGAGGGCCCTTCTGGTCAAAAATTTCGCTGCTAGGACATACTCTTTGACACTTCGTTTTTTGGATTTCCTGAGATTGACTTTTGCTCCCTCAACGTCGATTAGGAGATTTTCTTCCAGTCATCAAGGACGTCATCCATTGTTAAAAGATAAGAAAAAATAGTCAATAGAAAATAGAGATTGGAAGAAAATAAGTGTTTCCCCACCCCCGAAAAATTACAACCCACAAAACCCACTAATAACCGTGTTATTAGAGGTAGAAAATATCATTCCCAAGGAAGATAATGGAGGTTCTACACTCTGGTCACCCAAGAGAGAGAGCAGAGAGAGAAAAATCGTGATTTGAATAAGTTAGATTGATTCAAATGCGGTTTGGGTCAAAAACATGTTGGATTAAAATGAGTTGTAAAACCTTTAACTTATTAGACTCAGGCTTTCATGGGTCAATCTAACCCGCTATGACCTATATTGTTTTCGTATAGAAAAATAAAATATAGATTTAAAAATATTCTTTTTGTCTTCTATTAGGTTCTAAAAGTTTAGAACAATTGGCAAACTATGAGTATAAACTTGTCTAGATTTAGATTCCTAAGTCTATAAATATAATTAGACAATGGTCAAGATGTTGCAAATCAGAATACAAGAATAAGGAAGCTGTAGGTTCAAGAAATTCGAAACATGCCAGGTTCGACCGATCGAGAAGAAAGCTCAACCGATCGAGACACGGATCTGCAGAATTTAATTCAAGCCCAACAATTCATTAAGCCCATTGAGTGATTAGGGTTTCAAATCTAATTCTCCTAGTATTTAAAGGAAACTCTAAGACACATTTTAAAGGGGTTTTTAGAGAGAGAGAATAGTGCATCTTGTGCCTCCAATTGTTGACCTAGGGTTTTTGTACCCAAAACTCTCTAAATTCTTCTACTGACAATATTCTTTGAAGAAACTCAAGATTCTATGTTAGAGATATGTTGTTGTATACAAAATCAACAACTGCTAATGATCTAAAACTTTGAGTGGGATCTTAGAGTCACAAACGTGGGTATTTGTGTTCAACAAATTCAGATAGAAGAGTTTGTGGATTCGGATCTACGTGTGGCCACGTGAGTAAGTACTACAAGAAGTAACATTGGATTTAGGGAAAAATCTATTGTAAAACTTCCATTCTACCTTAGTGAATTTGTTGCCTTGAGAATAGTTTAGATTAAATCATCTCTAAGTTTTTTACCTTGAAACTTGACAATTTCATTGATTATCTTGGGTCATCGTATCACTTGTCTTCTTTACTTTTCCGCATTAAGTGATATGATTATTTGTGTTTAACCTAGATCTGCATAATAAACCTAAGTAAAAACTTGATTAATTAATTAGATTAAACAATCTGAGTTTACATGTCTAAATGAACAAACATTTTCTTTTTATTATTTATAAAAGAACAAAGAAATGAAAACACTTAAAATAAAAAGTTAAATAATACACAGAGTCCTCACTTTTGATTCCAAAGTTTACTATACTATAATAATTTCACAAAAGAATGAAAGAAAAGGTGAATGCCATAGACCAAATATCATCCTCATGTGTACTATTGCAGTATATTAAATGTGAGATAAATTAAGTTAAACAAAATCGTAATCAACATTCCAAATTTTATCCAAAAAGATATGATTCTAGTAGGATTACACATGGTTGCTTAGGACAACCTTTGTTTAGCTCAACTAATTTAAATAAGTTTCAAAAAGACAATAATTTCTCACAGAAAATAATTAACACTAAAAAATTTCACAAAATTTATAAAAATAATTTTATCATATTTGCTATTTTATAAATAGTGGATTTGCATAATATTCACGACTAAATAAATTTGATATAAAAATTGAAATAAAAAAACCAATCTATATCCACAATTGACGTGACTCTTGCTTTTATCTGCCGCTATTCTTGACTGATTTTCTTTCCCTGGATTTTTTACTCATCTGGCATTTTGCTCTCATAACTTTTGCACGATGGATCAACAAGAAAATGTGAAGTTAGGAACTATGCTATTAGGTGTAGGCATTTTCCAGAGGTGGAATGAGGTAGCCTTTTGTCACCCTACCAAAAGAAAGAACTCACTTCTTGGTCTTTAAACTCTCAGTCAAGTCAAGTAGGCAAGTCTAGGATCAAAAACAAATTAAGTTCCGCTATTGACACTTAAAAGTACACAGAGCGTGAGGTGAAATTGGATCAAATGCTGCCGATACCAAAGTTGCTTATCGACACCGGCCTCCTGGTTGTCATTGCTCGATCACTTCCTTTTCCATTAAGTAATTTCTTAGGGACCTTAGTGAATAAAATCAATGAATAATTGAAGCTTCTTGCTATTTTTTCTTTGAGACTTTGAGTTTATAGGTCCAATGGGGAAAGGATGAATAACCAATCACCAAAGAAGTTTGGACGAGGGAATGGGTGGATCACAAACATTCCTTTAGATGGGTTTCAATCATAACTTAACTTCAGTCCTACTCGGATCTGAATAGATAGATAGATCTTATTAAATCATGTGTATGAATCTGACCTTCTTGAGTTTACATTTTTGTTCTCTATTTGTCTATTCAATTGCGAAACAATTTTTCATGCTAGAATTAATAATATGTCATCGACAAGGACAACTTGGCTCCCCTCCACCCTCCCAAAAAAATTCTATTAATCCTTTCAAAAATAGAATCGTGTGATTGGCTCAGTAGTTTTTTAATTTTTTCTCAATTTCATTTTTTATTGTAAATTTGCTCTTATATTTGCTAAAGTTTTGGATCATTTGTGGCCATGAAAACTTCATGATAATAGTTTTTTTTTTTTAATAAAAAATATCACAATCAAGTATAACTTTTATAAGAGATAATAAGTTTTTTTTTTTTTTTTGTTAATATTTTTGCAGATGTTTAATATCAAACTAAACAGCTTGTGTATATTTATTAGAATTTTGTTTAAAAAAAAAAAAAAGATAAGTTCTACCAGAGTTGAAAATTTTGTATGCATCCCAAACAAAAATTTCTTGGTCCACCCATGGTCATAGTAATTATGGTTCTAGGCATTGGATGTAAGGTAAACAATAATTGATAATTAAGTTTTTAGATCTTGTAGTATTTAACTTGAATTTATTCGATACTAGATGTGTACAGAATTGATAAATTTGTCATTATTTCATGGCCTTGGAAATAAAGACAAATTGTAATAGAGTGAGACTAGTCGGTCAATAATTACGTACACTCATGAAAAATTGTAGATCCACAATCAATCCCTAAAATAATTTCCTCAGCCTTCGGTCCTAAGCCACGTGAAGACAGCAAGTCATAATTCATTAGTTTTGAAGGAAAAAAAAAAAAAAAAAAGAGACAGCTGGTCATATAGCAATGATTATGGTGGAAGTGAAATCTCATTCTAAATTTGGTTATAAGGACAAATTTAAAGTCTCAATTTGAGCCATGCACTCTGCGAAAGAAACTGTTAACTTTGAAATAATGTGTGAGAACTCTGTTTTGTCTTCACCAATTCTTTTTATCTCTGGGGAACCTTTTTCACATGGTGTTATACAAGTCTAGGACTGTTTAGTTTGTGTTGATGCTTGTGTTGGCTGTCTTTTGCTTGACTTGCAATTTTTTTATAAAAAAAGATATATTAAAATTGCAGATTATTAATAAAAATCATTAAAATTTTCTGAATGTGAAGGTTTTTATTTTTTATTAATGCCGGTTACCGGTCAAAGATATAGGGATGAAACCATGATTTTATCTTTTTGAGAGTCAATATAAATAAAATAATTTTGACAATTAAAAAATTAATAAAATTCAATGCTAAACTTTAAGTTCGTAAATTTCAAGATCAATATTGTTAGATAGGTATCTGTTATCTTGTAAGATTTAAAGGCACGTAAGTGCTAGATACTAGAACACAAATAAATCAATAAATTTGAGGGTTTAGGTACATACCTTCTAAATACTATGAGCAAACCTAAATAAACTACTAGTAGCAGCAAACATATACACTCAACACACAATCCAATAGATCTTTCTCTCCATACTCCTCCTTTTGGGTGTGTTTGGTTGGAGTGAAAACAGCGAGGATGGAAAATAAGGTGGAAAATGTTGTTTTCCACTGTTTGACTGAGAAAAGAAAATAGGAGAGACAGAAAACAGAAAAGAAAGTTTTTCCTCCCGGGCTCACTTTTTTTATCCTCCCAAATTGGGAGGAAAATGGGGAGGGAAAAGTGTTGTGAAATGCATTTTACACAAATACCCTCTCACCCCTCACTTTATTCATGACCTGATAACTTTTGCCCCTTCTCATCCTTATCACTTTACCTTCTCACAACACAAAGAAACATCCAGGTTCTCTTCTCTCTCTCTTTTCTTTTTTTTTTTTTTTTTTTTTTTTTTGCCCAATTGCTGACAACGTTGAATGATTACAAAATCTTTTTCCCACAAAAGTTTGCTAACCACATTTTTGTGGGCTGAATGTAGTATAAATTTGCTAACCACATTTTCACTGGTTTCAAAATCTTTTGCCCAATTAAATTTATATGTACACTATTGTAATTTTTACATTATAATAATAAAAATATAAATATAAATTTATATGTATGATGTGGTAAATTTTATATTATTTAATGAGTACAAATAAATTTATTTCTTACATATTATGTAACAAAGGTATAATAGTTATACAGGCTAGGGCCCTAGGCTCGTTGGGCCTTGGGACTTGGCCTGGCGGCCCAATACATCACCTTGCCCTCATTAGACCTGCAACCTCTATCCGAACACCTCGGGGGCCAATCTGGGCCCGGAAGGCGGAGTGGGACTACACCGACTCGGATACCAATAGCAAGCCCTTCCCGATTGTCTTTAACCTGGTCAAGGGTAACATTGCTCGGAAACACCACCGTACTCACTGTTCGGTAGTGCCCTCGAGAATATTGCTGCCAAGCAATCTTTTGGAAGTAGGAATCGGTTTCGATGCCATTACCACTTTTCCTAACGGAACATCCACTTAGCAACAATGGAATTGGACCCCATCCACACAAGTGAGGAAATAATCATAACACCTCCACTCCTCTCGGGCTATAAATAGGAAAATAGATTGAGAAATGGAGGTTGGCAATTCTAGCAAGAAAAGAGAGCAAGGAAAAACAATATAAGCAGTAGAGAGAGCAACTCAAAAAGGAAAAAGAGTGGAGTACGTATGGTCTAGAGTGTGTAACTTGGTCTCCATGCAAGGAACTACCTGTTAACAATATTTTTGGGTGCGCACAATAGTCAATTTATATAAATTACATTTTTCATCCTTCCCTTTTGCTCTCCAACCAAACAAAAGAGTTTTCCACCCTCTCACTTTTCCACCCCTCCAACCAAACACACAAGAGGGAAAACCAAATATTTTCTATCCTCTTACTTTTCTATCCTCCCACAATTTTTCATCCTCCAACCAAATGTAGCCTTTAAGACGGCCTTGGATGTGACAAACCACACTGATCTCTAGAAAGAATGGGATCTATGATTTTGTTTAAAGTTATGAGTAGAGAGTGGACCTAACCTCACATATATAATCAACATGCAGCCATCATGGATCAAGCTTAAAACTCTACATTGACCTCACATCAAATGGATGTAATAAACCTAGTAAAACAAGGTGAACTAAGGTCCAATACTAAATTTGACCACAACATATTAATTGGCTCTCAAATATATTAATTGAGTCACATCCAATCCATTTTATAAAACTAAAAGTCCAATTAATGGAAGTTCAATTCTAACACACCCAACTGCATAGAAGGTTAGGAAATGGATTTTCTTCCAAATGATTGAGAAAATTGTTTCATACATAAAAATCCTTAATGATTGAGAAAATTATGAAACTTTCGGAGCCATAAAAACCATACTCCTAAAAAATTCAGTCCCACCATCCGATGAATGAATACCTTCACAGACTATCATATCCTAGCTACCAGTCTATTTTTATGTCTTCACACTAAATGATACAATCAAATAACTGTTAACCAAAAAGGAAAAAAAAAATCAGATTACATGAGCTCCATGAAAGGAGTTCCACAAGTCAGAACATTCTTCATCATCTTTATTTTTACCCCTCATAGACAATAATCCGAATGCTGAGCTAGAAGCCTGCATGAGGTCTAAGGTAACATGTGTGTCACTTTCATGGAACCTGTCCCAACTATGTGGCTCAGGAAACATTTGGTACTGATGGGGTATAGGAGAATTGGACCTTGGTTGTTGGGCATCTCCTAGTTCCTCCATTGCATGGTGTTGTGTGTGCCAGTCTCTATCAAAAACAAGCTGCCGAGATAGGATGGCTGCACGGTGTTCTGCTATCAATTCACGCAGTGCTGCACTGGATCTTGTGGAGAGATCAGGAGGAGATACCCAAGAATCGGTCTTTGATGACAGAAGAGAGAGAGCACATCCTGTCGGCGATGATGAAAAGTATGGAAATTTCCCACCTATAAATTTGTTCAGAAAACAAAATTTTACATCGATCCAGTCTTCTACTGCTACCTAATCTTCAATTGTATTATATATACTAGTTTATATTAGGAAAATACTAAAGCTAGCACCAGTTTTTACTACAAATGACTTAACAAATTAACATAGCTGAATATGATTTATTTCACTTCAACGATATAATAAAGAAAATTATTAAAATTAATACCGATGTTACTACAGAAAGCTTAACTTAATTGATGTCATTTTCATAACATAATAAATGAATATCTACCTCAATTTTATCATCCTTAATAGGATGTGCAAGTCAAGGATTGCAACTGGAAGGGACATTAATTGCATGACTACTACAACCAGCATCATTTGTCTGGCCTATTCCAAACTCATTCCCTGGTGTCACTTTCTGCTAGTCTTCCAAATGTCACATGTGTATACGAAAAAGTGTTTTATAATTAAGAATGTGTAATGAGTTTTAGCCTTCACCTAAAACCCTTTCACTTTAGGATTGCTTAACAAATGAAAATAATGGATATAATTCCTCAATAATATTTAGCAATTTTGTGATATTCAATGGGGAAATAAATTGCTCAGATATTCAACGTAAACTGTAGAGGGAAAGTTTGGCTTTGTATTCCATCAATTGGCCAGGTACAGAACCTTTCAACAGGGCATTAAGAAAGGATTTAAAACTTTCTCTGAGAGGAGGTGGGAGGATGTATTTAATGGGAAACTTGTAAAGAAACTCCAATAAGATCCAATTGAGTGGAAAGCATGCATGAACTCAATTGCTATCCAATGTTGTTATTATAACCAACACACAGTAAACAGTGTAAAATTATATCTTGTACCATACATAAACAAACAAAGTCTTGAAATTAATCACACAAATAAATTTGACCCGTTAGACATTGTTGGGTATACATGTGTGAGTAAAGTCCCACACTGAATACTGATGAGAAGAATGAGTGATTAATATAACATAATTGAGCACATACCTATTGGGTTTAGGCCTTTTGGATTAAAGTGTGCCTCTATATGTTATATTAATCACTTAAGTAAGCTTCCCAAATGGAGTCCTTTCGCAAATGGAGTGAGGACAGGTCTCTTTCACAGTTGGAGATCTATAAAAGTATGAATTTTTCGTTGGTGATAATAACTGTGCCATTTATTTTGATATTAACAAATTTATGATTCATGGTTTAACTCTTCCTGTTCATTTCTCTTATCATACTTCAACCCACACTGACGATAGTGTTCCAGCTCAACATGGCATAATAGGCTTAAAGTTTAGTAACATGTACCAATACCAATTTGATACTATCGCTTCTATTATTACAGTTTCTTCCTTTTGTAAGCATTGTACTTTAAGGAAAGATGCATCAATTGCCCCTTCCTGATTTTGTTTCAATAACAATCGAAACTTCATGAGATTTGTACACAATCACATATGAGGTCCTACCCTATCATTTCTTAAATGGAATCTAAGCATTATGTTTCGTTTGTTGATGATTTTATTAGGTTCACATTGTTCTTTCCTCTCTTATACACAAATCTCAAGTTTTGACATCATCTATCATTTTATACAAACTATGGAAAATCTTCTTGGATATTCAATCGAACATGGATTGGGCCTTAATACTAAAGATTTTCCGTCCTTATATTCCTCCATAGGTATCTTACACCAGTATACTGTATACTTATACACACAAATCTTCACAAAATGGTATTGTTTAAAAGGAAGCATCCTCTTTACCTTTGAAATGTCAGCCATATGCTTTTACTATTGTTTGTGTTCCTCATTAATAGTGTATATTTCTTGGTTATGCATCAAACTCTAAGGACTATCTTTGTCTTGATCCTACCACTCTTCGTACTTATATTTCTTGACATATTCTATTTGATGAACTGATTTTTCCATTCATCCATTCCTCAACTGTCTTCTCTTCATTACCTATAGCTTCTACCACAAACACTCGGCCTAGCAACCTCCTATTTTTTCATGCTAATACTTCTTACTTCAACTTCAATTCTAGATCATGCCCCTTCTCATGTTGCTCCTATCACACTTTCTCCCACCTCTTTATCTCCTCAACATCAAGCTTTCTATTCTATCCCTAAACAACATCCAACTCTTCCATACCAACATCTTCTAGTCCCTCACCTAGGAGTGGCTCAATCATTAGGCCATTTAGGCAATAGTCTAAAGCCCCCGGATGAAAGAAGGCCGCTAAAATAGAATATACTAGTCGCTAACCCGTGCGATGTACAGGAAAACTATTAGAAAATAATAAAGCATGCATATATTAAAAGACAATTTAAGTTCATGTGTGCTTGCAAGGGATACATACCTAAATAGTTCTTGCGGTAAAAATAAAAGTCTTATCTTTGAGATAAAGAACTGATGTAAACAAACTAACCTTACATAAAACAAATTAAAAAAAAAAAAAAAAAAAAAAAAAAAAAACATAAAACTGATATCACGGGAAATTCAACCACATAGTAGTAATATATAAATCTCTTAAAACCTAAACCTAAACCTAAACCTAAACGTAAGGACTAAATATTTATGCGTCTTCTCTTGCTTTCCTGATGTATTTGGTTAAAAACATAAAACTGATGTCACGGGAAATTTAGCCACATACTAGTAATATATAAATCTCTTAAAACCTAAACCTAAACCTAAACCTAAACCTAAGGACTAAATATATAAACAAACTAACCTTACAAAGGCTGAACTTTATAAGCTAAAATCTATACCGTGAGTTGTAGATCTTGAATGCTATACCGTGTGTTTTGGGCTTCCTACATCTAGAGAGAGAGAGAGAGTTTGTAGAAATCAAAGAAAATCTCTCTATAGCTTAAAAAACACAATATAATAAAATCAAAGAGATAAAATTTTCAGATGACAAAATATTATAGATAATTTAAAAGAATTTTGGTTTAACTCTTGAACACCGCAACTCCATAAAATTCATACTAATAATAATATTTTATGATAGCACAGTTAGAATTTTGGTTTAATTCTTGAACACTAAATTGGAAATTGATTATATGAGTATTCAATGGTGAACAAAGTACTATGTATTAATTAATATATAAACAACACTAACCTTACAAAAGCTGAACTTTATAAGCTAAAATCTATACTGTGCATTGTAAATCTTGAATGCTTTAGGGCTTCCTACGTCTGGAGAGAGAGAGAGTTTGCAAAAACCGTGGCTTTATATTTCTTAACTTGAGAGAGGGGTAAGGTTGCTAGGGTTTTGAGGAGTTATAATTTTTATTTATTTTTTATTTTTTAAATATTGTCTTGACGTGGAAAATTGTGGTGTTTTGGTTTAATTCTTGAACACCGCAACTCCATAAAATTCATACTAATAATAATATTTTATGATAGCACAATTAGAATATTGTTTTAATTCTTGAACACTGAATTAGAAATTGATTATATGAGTATTCAATGGTAAACAAAGTACTATGTATTAATTAATATATAAACAACACTAACCTTACAAAAGCTGAACTTTATAAGCTAAAATCTATACTGTGCATTGTAGATCTTGAATGCTTTAGGACTTCCTACGTCCTGAGAGAGAGAGAGTTTGCAGAAACCGTGGCTTTATATTTCTTAACTTGAGAGAGGGGTAAGGTTGCTAGGGTTTTGAGGAGTTATAATTTTTATTTATTTTTTATTTTTTAAATATTGTCTTGACGAGAAAAACCAAGCAAAGGCTTTTTTTATATATATATATATATATATATATATATATATAGATTATATCAATTTGACTTATAATATTGCAATAAATAAATAAAGTAAGTCCTCTCACCTAGCAAAAAATAAGGAACCTCTTCTATTCGCCAATAGACTGCCTTGTCTATTGGTCTTACTATGTAAAATTTTTAATTAAGCCCAAAATTTAATGAATAAAAATTATTTTTAAAAATATTATATTCTTTTTGAATGTTGAGCATTCTATTAATATGTTTTATTGTGTTTGTGGTAGTTTAAGAGTGTCAAAATTTTCAACCTCCCACAAATTTTACTCTTCCTTTCTCTCTACCAAAATTATAATTATAAATAATAATTTTTCGGACAAATTCATTGCTCACTACTTAAGAGTCTAGCATTGCCAAGATAGACAAGGACCATCTCAAACATGATATTTATTCTTGTACTAATGGTTTAGAGTTATTTTTAGAATTTAAAATTTAAAATGCATTTTATAAATAGATGAAAATAGTCCAATTAATGTGTTAAGTTATATAAAAATGCTAGTTTTTTTTTTTCTAATGCATGTATCACTTATAAAATATATATTAACTAACAATACATTTACATTTGCGTTATGCAAAATGAAGTTATTCAAAAATAAAATTGATAAAATTCTATGTAAAGTCAACTATGTCACAAGAAAGGTTAAGTGAATTAGCGATATTACCAATTGAAAAGGAAATCTTAACGAAACTTGAAAAAAAAAGTCAAGAAAAATAGATTTTTAAATGAAAAATCTATTTTTAAATGAAAAAAATATATATATTAAAACATAAGTATTATTCAATTAATAATTTAATATTTAAAATAAGAGGATGCCCCACTAAAAGTTTTTGCCCTAGGCTCCAAAATATATTGAGTTGGTCTTAGACTGTACCTTAGTATTGCGGACTGCAAATTTAAGTGAGATTTAAAATGAATCCGTTTGAAGCTGAATTGATGTTTTTGACAGAAACGACATCATTTAGAATTTACAATTTAAAAAAAAAAATTATATTTAAAATACTCTACGTATATGAAAATTATTCATAGCAATGTGGGCCATGTGACCATACTGTGCATGAAAGAAATTTAAAATGCCAATAACATGGTTACTATTTCATTATTTTAGCATTATCATCATTGTACATTAGTATGAAGAAATCAATTCAATTGAGGCTAAAGTTATTAAAAACACACAAATATCAAATTGATGGCTTTGCAAAGAAGTGTTAAGGAGGACTGCTATTGGGATATTGGGAGAAACTAATATTTCTTCACATAAAATAAATTAAATAGAAAAGATCACTTTACATTGTCGCCGTAGGTTACAAAATGTATTGAGCTGACCCTGCTCTCACCTAATGTTAATTTTACATTGAAACTGTTCCGCCTATCATTAATCACCCAATGCAAACAAGGTCTAAATCTAGAATTCCTAATAAGAAGCATTTCCTTTCTCTCAACACAAGTATGTCATTGATCTTTAAAACCAATACATTGTGCTGGGTGCCAAGCCTTATTCATCTATGTATATATTTATTTTCTTTCAAAGTAACAAGTGGTTCTTGTATGCTAATCATTTGCACGATGATTGAACTAAGCTTTCCTTTCAACTAAACTTCCATCACTTACTATATACCTAAGTTTGCATAGGTAAATCAATTTTAATATAATTTTCAAGATTGAAAAAAATGTGACTTTCTTCTGTTTTATGAGTTACTTAATTATTTTTAATTTCAGAATTGTGTTTTTTTATATATATAATTTGATAATTACAACAATGAGGAGAGGTTTCGAATTCTAGTTCTCTAATAAAAGAGATGAGGTAATGCTAGTGAACTATAAAACTCATGCCAATTCCAATTAGACATGGCAAAACGGGTCAGAATTTTCTGACCCGACCCGACCCAAACCCTATTTTTTTTACCTGAAGTAAAAATGGGTTGACCCGTGACCCAACCCGTGTTTTTTTCGGGTCAACCCGACCCGACCCCAAACCATTTTTTTAAAACTTTTTTTTTTGGGTAAAAAAATAGTAAAATTAAGACAATATTGGTTGAATTGTTTATTATGAGGTTTAAGGAAACAATTGATACATTTACATAACTACATGCAAATTAATTGAAAGATAAATGGTTGAACATTCTGTAATGACTAAAAAATTTTAGATATCAAATAGCAAAGTACATGCCAAGATAATTTGATTACAGTAGAGTTAAAAACATATTTAAAATTGTAGGCGTGTGAGAAACATTCACAAGTGTGAAAATAGTGAAGTCAAAGTATCAAATTAGCATAAATTATGAATGCTTAGACCTATTTTTTAACATATTCAAAATAAACGGCTTTTTAAAATCAATTATGATATTTCCTAGAGTGTGTGTTGCTTAACAATGATATGATATTCATAAAAGAGACCATGTATAAATAAGTAAGCAATCAAACTTTAATGTATATCTCAAATTAAAATAGAGTGTCAACCATAATTGATAATAGATTATAAAATTAATTTTCAATACTGTAATTTCTTATATGTTTTTATTCTTTATCAAATGAGTTATCCAATAAGTCATTTGTAATTTTGTTTTATATTTTGAAATGTTGATATTGTATAAAAATAAATTTTGTGTATTTGTTTTACTTATCTTTGTGTTATTTTGTTTTATATAGCAATGTTAGGATTTGTATAATCTTAAAATTATTGAATAAGGATTAATAAGTTTAATTGAGTTAATTCTTGATATAAGTGGTGAATTCAAAATAATGTATTTTACATCAAGTAATTTGTTGCATAACTTTCCAAATGGCAAATACATGTTGTTTTCTTTATAAAAATAAAAATAAAAAAATTCATGTGAAAAATACGGGTCAACCCGACCCGCAACCCGATTGACCCGAACCCGTTTTTAACCCACTTAAAATGACCCGTTTTTAACCAGTGACCCGTTTGACCTGCAACCCGATTGACCCGACCCGAACCCAACCCGACCCGCCCGTTTTGCCATGTCTAATTCCAATATAGCTTGAAATCAACATCTAAACCCTTTTGTTTTAAATCATAAATCGTGTGACTAAATTTGAGGATAGTAGCGAACTTGCAACAAGTCATGATGCATGATAGATTATTTACAATTTGTGTGGAAAGAAAACTTCCTCAAGATTTTTCTTTCCAAATGACTGAAATTTTGGGGTAAATCCAAGGCTACAATATCTTACCATCAAGCTTGCCAATTGGACTACACTATACAGATCTTTTCGACCAACCCAAATCAACCAAACTTAACCTCAATTCTAGGGGATTGACTAAACAATTTTTTTTTTCTTTTATGATCAGTGGTTAACGATCGCTCTTTTGCAGATGCCATCATGTCCATAGCTAATTTCCTGAAAAAATTGACCTATTCCTTTTTCTGGGTTTTCCTCTGTCCTGACTCTTTGTAATTAACTTTCCTGACCTGAAACCAACCCGCCTAAGAAATATGATTCTTTTTCTTCATAGCATATTCTTGGTAATTCAGCAAGATATAGTAACATATGGCAAGCAAGTCAATCAGATCATGGCATCAAAACACATTTAGCCAAATTTTTGGAGCCTAAAACTTAAGCTACCTTCCAATAATTCTTACTACGAGCTTCAAATCTATTCTAATGAAATCTCAGACAGTAAATCTGCGAACAACCAAAAGAAAATTTTTCCTCCACAACAGACTTCAGTGCTACCCCAAAGGCCCAAACTGATCAGGAAATTAATTTGAAAACTTTCTGTTGCGTACGTATTGGTTACCCATATAGTCCTTTACCATCAATGGTTACTTGATTGTTTTTTTCAAGCTTTATTCGCTAAAATTGTAAGAGACCCTTGCAACAACTGTGTGTCATTTTGTGTCAGAAGTGAGGAATCAAAATCAAATAGAACCCTAAATGCACCATCAATCTTGAGTTTTTAATACAATGTCGACTGAAATTCTCAATCAGTTCTACTTCTAACACCAAATTAAAAACTGAAACTATTATCCAAGTACTCTTAATAAAATTTCAACATCCATAACTAAAACATTAGACAAATCGGTAAGCAGAAAGGTTAAGTATGAGGAAAGTCACGAAGGAATCAATGTTCACATATAGAAAAGTGAAATTTTGGAACTAATTAGTAGTTGATTCTCTGTTTAGTTCCTCCTCTTTTCTATGCAGCTTTTGTGTAGGGTTTTCATTGGTTTCTGGAGGACTAGTTCCTCAATAACACTTGTGATATAGGTCCCATCTCAAGGCTACAACTCTCCTACCATCTCCTACATCCGTTACCCAAACTAGAGCTTGGTTTGCGTTGAGTGGTCCAATAAATTGGACACGCAATCACAACATATGTCCAAAAATGACTACATGTTACTCTCGTATTTAGTCTAGGCAACCCAAACTATCGTAACATTATATCAACAATAATGAAATTTTCTTTGTATCTTATTTTCACCGTAGTACCACAAAAATATGAAAATGACATGTCATGTGAATGTTTGGCAATTATGTCATTTATAAATTTGAAATGTAAATTTTACGAAGTGTGATCCCTGGTTTGCTCCTAGGTCTTCATCCCCAAGCCAATGATTTGCCCCAGAGAAATTTAATATGCCCCCGGTACAACTTTCTAAAACGAGCATCCCACAAACGAGAGCATCCCAATTAGGAAATAGTGCAAATTATGCTAGAAATGGATTGGTTATAAATTTGTAAAAAAAATCAATCTTCTATCCAAAAAAAAAAAAAATTGACAAAACAAGTAGTATATATTTACTATGATTCTCAAAAAAAAAAAAAAAAAAAAAGTAGTATATATTTATGGATGTACCTTGAGTAGAATTCTTGGTAGCAGCAGAATCATGACTGCTCTTCCTTCTTCGCTCGTTGTGCCCTGCTAATCTCCTCCTGCAGCTCCTCTTCGACTCATCGAATTCTGACACTGCATGAAACCTGCACTCATTTCACACCCATCACTCTTCTCTGTTTTTTTTCACCAAGTAAATTTGAAAACTTCTTAGTTCAAAAAATACATAAATAAATAACAAATAGTATTTGTGTTTCTTTTTTCTTTCTTTTTTTTTCATTGATAGAACTTTCAGTCTCAAAAAAACGCCCACCTAATAAAGTTGATTAGCAAAATATAGGAAAAGAAAGAAAAAGTCGATGATCAAATTACTATTCAATCTTAAAATCTTCTTTTCCTATAAAAGTCCTTGGGGGGTTTTGGTTTTTTTTTTTTTTTTTTTTTTTAAAAACTTTTTGGGCTCGTTTCCCTAGGCTAATTAACATGGAAACTCCATAGGAAGATGAAAAATTAAAGCGTGTATAGTATGTATTGGATGTGTATGTACCTGCTACACTGCTGACAGAAACGCTGGTCTAACCCTAGAACCACCACTTTTGGAGCCTTTGAGTGCATTTCACACACCTTGTGTCTCCGGTGATAGTCCTTGGCGTTTATGAGTGCCACGTGGCACCCGTCAACCTGGCACCTCGGAACTGTCGCCGGCAACGTCGAACATGACGACGATGACGTGGCGGCGGAGGAAGAAGTAACAGTAACAACACCACCGCTGTAGTAGGGTTTGCCTCTCTTGCCTATAGATGATGACGATGATGATGATGGGATTGGCAGAGACACGTGTCGATCACCCAGAGGGTTTGCAGTGTCCTGCTCGAAGTAGTGTCGCTTGCCGAGCTTTAAGCACATGAGGTGTGGGTCCGGGTGCAGGTGGGGCCCATCCCCGGCGTAGAGAGGCTGTTGGTTGTGGTGGTGATTTTGGTGTTGGTAGTGGAAGTGGTGGTGGAGTAAACCTAGACTATCATTGTGGTCGGAGAAAAGAAGCGCGTGGGATGCACTTGCATCATTACGAGTGGTGGTGGGACTCCCCGCCGTGATGGAAGTGTCGTCTGCGGCGGTGGATACGGCTGCGGTGGTGGTGGTGGTGTTGTAAAATGTGTTGTTACTATTATTATTCCAATCTAACCTTGAAGTACTAAGCTCCCAGATATCCCAGCCTAGACTGGCATTATTATTACCATTTTGCCCCCTGTTACCGTTGCTCTGACCAAACATGTTCCCGCCAATCTCCATTTCTCTTTCTCTCTCTCTCTCTCTCTGTATGTTGTCTTTGTAGGGTTATGTTGTGGTTGATAGGTCGTTGGGTTTGGTTTTATATAATGCGCATGCAGTGGGATTTACTGGGGGTTGTGTTAGAAGAAGAAGAAGAAGAAGAAGAAGAAGAAAGAGGAGGAGGAGGAGGAAACAGGAAAAGAATCAGAGTCCAGAGAGAGCACTGAAGGGTATGGTTTCTTTGTTCTACTCCAATGGGGTTAAAGTCCTGAGAGAAAAAGCTGCAAAGCTGCAGAGAGAAAGAAAGAGGTGTGGGGGAGAGACAGCATATTTGGCACGTGAGATACAGTGGTTTGGATGATGTAGCGCACGTGGCAAGCGTGATGGTGGGTCCAACAGAGCTTTTACAAATTTTATAATCGGTTGACTTGACTAATAGTCTAACAGTAATTAGAGTAATATTATTAAAGAGAAATTATGAAAATATTGTTCTTAAATGGTTTGTTATTAGGCTATAAATGAATTATACTGGTTATAAACAGTTGGGGGAGGTGGGGGTGGGGGGCGGGGATGAACCTAAACTCAGGCCAACTCAGGCCGAGCAAACCACGTCTTAAAAGATAGGCTCGACTCAAAGATGTGGAAAGAAATAAAGAAGCCTAAGGACTAGAGGGTAACCCGAACAGAGCAGACACCTTTAAATGTCCAATTTCTTGATGAAATGGAGGCAAAACAGAGGAGTGATGTGACAAGTATCCCGAAAATCCAATTGGAAGTAGGCCAACCGGAGGGGTAAATGAGGGAAAAGTTTCTATAAAAGAGTGGGGGAGTGCAACAGGAGGGTGGTTGAGAAATATGGAGAGATAAAGCCTAGGGAAGAATATAAGAGAGAGAGAGAGAGAGAGAGAGAGAGTTGTGATAACTGAGTAGATTTAAGAGCTTTTAACTTTTAGCCCAACTCTTTGTACCTCTGGAAAACAGTTTACATATCTATAAATAGTCTTCTTGTTCCTTGTCACCTTCTAATCAGTTGTTTAGATCTCCCATTATGGAAGTTTTATCCTATATTTTGTATAAATGAATTGTCCAAGTCATCTACTTAGTCACTATAATCTCATACAAAGATTTCTTGATTTTGGCTCCCACAATTGGTGCCATTTGTGGGAAAATCCACCAAGTAGTAGGTTTAGAAGTCGGTTTGAGTAGGGGGATGGCAAATCGATCAAGGAGTGGGCCTGCCCACCTCTCTCGCCCAAGTATCTCAAAAGAGTTGATCCATGAGAACAGGTTGCATAGGGAAGCTCAAGAACAATCCTTGCGAGGTCACAGTAGGGAGTATATCTCTCCTTCGCATAGGGAGAGGTTTAATCACTAACTCCATGGGACCCTCCCAATCCAGTAGGAATAGGGAAATGGATAGGCCGAGGGAGCAAGTGTTGGCCCTGCAGCAGGAGGCTAGCTAGAAGGAATGAAAATAATAAATTAATCAAATAGCTCGTGAAAAAAAAAAAAAAAAAAAATCAAATTTGAACATATAATCTTGTTTGGTTATGAATCTAAGTTCAACTCTTATTTGAAATAAAATTCAATAAACAAATTTGAATTTTATTATTGGGTTTGGCTCGACTCCTTTTCTTTTTTTGATAATACCCAATTTCATTAATCAACAAATAATAACAATAGTTTTCCTCAGTTGCTCCAAAAAAAAATCAAAAACAAAAACAAAAACAAACAAACAAATAAAGGGGAAGAAAGTACTTGTTACAATATCTATAAAAAAAAAAACCAATAAACAACTTGTTTGACTCGACTCATTTACAACATGTTTGTTATTAATTAAAATAACACATTTATATCAAAGTCATCAGTCTTATTATAAACCAAATCATACCAAAAATTCCAAGTGGTATGAAAAAAATGCACAAAAATATTGTACTACACATCAAAAAGAATCATATAGAGAGAGAGAGAGAGAGAGAGAGAGAGAGAGAGAGAGAGAGAGAGAGAGAGAGAGAGAGAGAGAAGACTCAAGAGGGTTAGAGAGAAAGAAAGATCGGATAGATATTCATTCATTTCATAACTAGGGATGACTGGTGAGGTATAGAATCCATTGTCAAAAAAATTCAAATTATTATTATTATTATTATTATTATTATTAGCAAATCATTTTAAGAAAAATTTTATAAAAAAATAACTAATTGAATTAACAATTTTTTCAATTTTTCATAAAAGGTTTCTTAAAATAGATGGTTAATGTATGCCTGCACACATTAACCAGATTCTATTATTATTACTGTCTTTTTTTTTTCCCAAATCATTATTTTTGGGGGTTGGAAATTTTACCCTTTAGAAACAATTTATCTAGTTTCATGTTGAAAGTTTTGTAAATAAAAGCTAAAAACTAAATTTAAAAAAAAAAAAA
Organism: Quercus dentata; assembly: GCA_028216015.1. Lineage (NCBI taxonomy): Eukaryota > Viridiplantae > Streptophyta > Magnoliopsida > Fagales > Fagaceae > Quercus > Quercus dentata. Next base: position 35,915,825 of record CP116447.1, read on the forward strand.
AAAGTTAGGTAAAGTAAACTAAACTAACTTTAAGCCTATTATGACAAAAACCCTACTATGAAAATGGTAATTTTGTCCCTCATTCCTAAACCATAAAAACAGTCACTCAAGTAAAGGAAGATTCATCAAGAAAAGATAGAGTAAAGGACGAATAATTCCATTCAGCAAAAAAAAAAAAAAAAAAAAAAAAAAAAGATAATTCCAAACCTCATATGATTAGTAAAGTACTCTCTCTCTCTCTCTCTCTCTCTCTCTCTCTCTCTCTCTCTCTCTCTCTCTCTCTCTCTCTCTCTCTCTCTCTCAAGTTTTTAGGCTACATTTATTTCACTTGAAAATATTTTCAAGCGTAAAATAATAATCTCCATCAAAAAAATATTTTCCAAGCATAAAATAATTTCAAGTATTTGATTGTATTCTCGAAATTTCTCTTTAAAGTCATGAGGTCTAAAAAGTTATAACACCAAGGCCCTAAAAAAAGCACAGTGGGTGAACCTCATATAAAAAGGTTAAGCTCACCACAAGAGAAAATGATGGCCCAAGTCCATCAAAAGAAAGATTTGAATCCCAGAACCCACGAAAGGACAGGCCTTAGGGCCCACGAAACGAAGGGAAGAAAGGAAAAAAAAGCCTAGCCCGTCAAAACCATAAAATCAAAGAAAGTCCAGTGGGAAGAACTGGGTCGGGATACCCATTGAGACAATTCAAAAAGAGCACAAAGAAACATAAAGAACGAAGGACAGATACGTCCTTCTCAATCACCCAGTGATGCAGAAAGGAAAAAAAAAGGCTTGGAGAATAACAATTCATAAACAAAGGGCTAGTACCTCGGGCAACCCGAAAAGAAGAACTATAAAGAGAAGTAGCCGGGAAAACTTTCAACCTGGCAAGAATGGATTCGGCTCACCCGAGAAAAATGACAAAAAGAAAGACAGTCAAAAAGTCGAGTCTCAAAAATGTAAGAATTAGAAGCCTTGAGGGAAGAGAGATTGGAGGTCAACCCTCTAAGGACAACTCATAATGGAAAGTTAGCAAAAAACTTTTAGGGAAACAGCACCAAAAGAAGAAAACTATGAGAAATAAGAAAATGACTAGTCATTAGAGTGGGTGGCACAACGTAAACTCTGGTACCCAAGGGAGCAGATGAGGGGAATCAGTGGTACCCCGGAACCCTAGAATGATGCTATAAAAGGGAGAAAAAGCTAACATTGAAAGGGCATTCAACAATAGGGAATCATAACAGAATCATTAATAAAACTCTGTCAAAACTCAAAGAAAGTAGTAAAAGAAAGAGAAATATTGCCCGGTATCCCAAACAACTACTATAGAACATACTTGGATTCAAACTTTACAAGTCTTAAAGGCTTAGATAGTCATCTAAGTCTGTAATTTTTGAGCTTATTTGAACCGTGTAACACGTCTTAGTGAGCACATTGTGATTTACAACTAAAAAAAGTAATGAAACATTTCATAGTGTTTTAAGGATCCTTAACAATATATTCGTTTCTCTCTTTATTACATTATTCCTTTACTTTTTTTTGTTGTTCAATACATATATATATTCTTACTAGTATGTACATATTGTAGGATTTTTGCTCTGTGTATTACTTGGTTTTGCAAACAGCCCATTTAGTCATGGTGAACCAAGCCCAGTCCCTTTAAAACAACAACTCAAAGGCCTAGGGTCCTTATTTCAACTTGGGCTTGGACACTGTCCAAAAAAGGACCCTCACATTTTGGCGACTTCACTGGGAACTGGGTAAAGAAGAGAGAAGAAGCAGTCCATTTACAAAGCATGGCTCCAAGACCAAGGAACAACAAAGGCACCAATGCGCCACCTGCGGCCTTTGAGCCTATAGGAGAAAATGAAGTGGCCTCTAGACAAAGGAACGAGGTGCCTCTAGTAGAACAGGAGGTCATATAAAGACAAAGGCACGCAGAACAGGAGCCATACCCTGTGGCTCGAATGGCAAAAATGCTGAAAGATTTGCAACAAGAGATTCGCCTCCTCAAAGAGGGCAAAACACAGGAAATTAGGGATAATGTCCCCCCCGTGGTCAACCAAGACAAAGCCTAACTAGAGGGAGGCTCGGCGGAGGAGGGGAGCCAACCCCCGGTAACTAATGCCAGCAGATGTCAATGCCCTTTTAGAGTAGGAAAGAGAAAAACTTTCGAGGATTCCTAAGCAATTTTCTCAGGATCCCCCATTCCCACTCGAACTCCTTGGCAAGCCATATCCTAAAGGATATGAACCCCCGAAGTTCCATCCTTTTGATGGAAGGAATGGAAGTGTTGTGAAACATGTGAGTAGGTTTATTTACACTATGAGCCTTTACGCAGGAGACAGAGAGTCGTGTCTAAGGGAGTTTGCTAAGTCCCTAGTGGACAGAGCATATACATGGTACACCATACTAAGGTCTGGGTCCATTAAAACCTGGGACGAAATGATGGAAAGTTTACGTGCGAAGTATTACCCAGGTGAGGACAAGGTCACCTTCCAAAGCCTTCAAATGGTGAGGCAAAGGCCTGGAGAGGATTCTGTCCGGTTTATCAAAAAGTTTGAGGACGCGTCTCTGGATCATTATAGAGACCATAAAGAAAAAGAGCTTGTGGAGACCAACATATCCAACATGCTTTTTGATTACAGGCTCAACCTCGAAAATTTATGCATAACCCAGTTTGTTGACATGCTGCAAAGAACTAGAAGGATAACACGGACTATGAGAACAAAGAGGGTGCCAGTACCCCAGGCCATGACAACGTCAATTAAAGAGAAAAGGAAGAGGCCTGAAAGGAAAGTGTTTGAGAAACCACTCGTGATCCCATGTACTGTAGAGGAATTGAACCACATCTTGGATAAATGAATTGGAGATGAAATTGTTAAGCCATTTACTGTGTCCAGGCCACCAATTGAGAAAGAAAGAAAGAATCCTTTATTTTGCAAAATTCATAACTATGTCAAGCACTCTACCAAGGACTGTTGGACCCTCCGTAGGCTTTTTCACAATAAATTTAGGGAGAGAACCCTAGAGCTCACTCAAAAGGAACTCGAAGTGCAAAGGAATCCTCTACCCAACCATAATGGAAAAGGAGCAAAGTGGTGGTCAGTAGTGATCCATGGGAACCTGACAAAAGTAGAAGAAACTCAAGGATTCTTCCATCCAAGCACAATCAGAACCCTTCAGAAGAATCCTAAATTCAGATCACTATTCAACTAGTTGAGATTTGGGCCAAAAGTAAGAAGGGTAGCCACGAAGTCCCTCATAAATATAGCAACAGATTCGGGAATGGAATGTTTCACAAAGAGAATCCCATGCTAATCAAGCTTATTTGGAGACAACCAATGCAATAACCTTCACCGATGAGGACATGGAGGTTGAGCACTCGAACCATCGCAAGCCCTTCTATCCGATGGCCACCATAAACGGCGTTCAAGTCGGGAGAGTATTAGTAAATACAGGGGCATTACTTAACCTCATAACCTAGAGTACCTTAGAAGCCGTGGGTCCGACCGGGAGAAGGATTTTGGGGGCTCCCATGGAGATAATAGGGTTTGGAGGATTAACAGAATCAACGGAGGGATATGTGCAATTGGCCTTGAAGGCGAGCCCAATAGTAGCATTGACCAAATTTCATGTGATCAACTCGGAAATTTCTTACCATGTGTTATTGGGACACCCATAACTCTATAAACACCGCCTTATTCATTCCACATACCATCAATGTGTTAAAGGGAGATTGAATGAGAGACCAATAAGGATCTCTGCCAACCATAACCCTTTCAACCAAGGAGAAGTGAACTTTGTAGATACAATGTTTTATAGTGAGCTGGAGCCGGATGATGAGAGCCTCATGCCTAGGACCCCAAGAGCACTTATCCTGGAAGAAGAAGAAGTAAGGGGTACCCGTGACTTGAGAAACCTTTTGGAAAGAAAAAAAACAAAAGAGGGAGCCCAACTCCTCGGGTTTTAAGGGAATATGCGGTAGTATAGGAAAGAATGTTAATTTATCGTTTATGAAGATGTGCGGGGCTTGAATGCATCATGCGGGAGGGTCCCAGACCACCGGATTGCATGGTAGCTCAAGAAGAAATCTCAAAGGATCCAGTTAAGGAGGTGCAAATTTAGCATGAGGAAGAATTAAGAGAGATAGACTTGGGAGCAACAATTTTTATATATACATTATCACTACAGATCGCTGAAATCATGGGATACAGAAAGTAAATGCAAATATGGTCAGATCAAATTAATTACAAATTTAATGCCAATTACAATCAAATCATGACAATATATCCTCCAATATTTGTGCTTGAGATCTTTCCATTTTTACTTTAGTTGACTTCTGGTTTTGTGGCTGATGTTGTGACTGATTCTCATTGTCCAGGAAAAACATTTGCCAACCAAAAATAAAAGAAGCAAAAAAGCTAAGCTAACTACCAAAACAAGAAACGTACCCGAACGGCTAGTGATCAAAGAATATGGGACCTTAGCCTTAGGGACTATTGTAATCATACGGTAACAAAGATGGGACAACTGTTAGATTTTGTGGGGAAAGTCAAATCTTCTCAGGACCCTCAAACCGACAACATGAAATGACCCTTCTTCTTTTTTCTTTTTTTCTTAACAAAATGAAAAATTTTCAGCCAGTAGAATTTTCTACGGTTGATATTTGATAAACATTGTATATGTAAAATGTTTTACACGATTAAACTCCGCCAAATCTTTGTGGGAGTACAATCAGAGACCACGTGCTTTTTAGGAAAGCATATTTGTTATAATTCGAATCTTTCTATTTTTATCCCTTGAAAATAAGTCTTTTTTTTTTGTGAATTATTCAAAAAATAAGTTACACTCTTAAAAAGTGTAAATTATCACTTCAAAAAAAAAAAAAAGTGTCAATTATTAATGATGTTAATTTCGATGGAAATTGATAATGTGCCTCCCCATGCGAAACTTTTTGAATTATATCATGATTTTAAGAATATTTTAGGACACTTTTGATACATTAGAATAATGATTATTTGGTACTAAGAATGAATATTATCAAGAATACAAAATTTTTCACTTATATCCTGATTTGAAAAACTTAGGACACCTATTTTTTTTTAATATATTAGAATAATGACTTCTTGAAAATAGGAATGAATATTAGTTTTGTCAAAAAAAGGAATGAATATTAGTAAGAATACAAGAAGTCAAGATTAAATCATTATTTATATTCATTTATTTGGTGATAGTAGATGAATAGAATATTTTGCTTTTATTTCACAATTTGGTACAACATGATTAAATGATAGAATGGAATCACATTAGAGTCAAATTTCCCAAAAATCTCTTATAAATTTTTAGAGTCTTACTTAATATCCAATTATATGTGAATAATATCATTGTCATATATTCAAAATTAATATATATATATATATATATATATATATATATCCAAAAAGAAAACATTGATTGCTTCCCTGAACATTAGATTTTAATAACTCCGTTTTTAGCATGATGATATAAGAAACAAATTAAAAAAAAAAAAAAAAAATCATGTTTCATAAAAAAGCTAATACATTTTTTTGTAATTTTAATTAATAAATCAGAAAAAGAAGTTTGTAATTTATATCCTTTTTATTAGATTTCATACCATAATAGACGTTAATTATTCTTAATTAAATTAGTGCAACCAATAAATCAAATATTATTTTTTTATTTAAAAAAAAAAAAAAAAAAAAAAAAAAACCTTTACTGATGAGGAGGAGAGGGTCAAAAAATTTCAGCTGAGTGGCAGCGATCCAATGACCATTTTGGGGGATTGTTATTTTTTTAAATAATAACAGGGAGTCATGGACTAGTAAATAATTAATACGGACATTTTGATAAAGAATAATTATTCACATTAATAACAATGCAACCAAACAATTGAATGACTTTTTTTTTTTTTTTTTGGTTGGTTATCAAAGAATAATAATTTCATTGTAGAATTTATTCTTTGGCTCAAATTCGATCAGTTTCTAAAGAAATCATACCGGATTCTTGCTTTAAGAAAACATATAGGACCAGCACATGGAAGAAAGGTGAGCTAAAAAATAAAATGACAGAGTAGATTTGCTTAAGATTTGGGGATACTCAAAAATTCCCCTATCTTGGACCGTCGGTATAGAGAGTTGGAGATTTTATTTTGGTTGAGAAAAGTAGAGAGTTGGAGATTAGGACCACAAGAACTTTCACGGAATGAATCTAATAAAAAGAAAATTTTAGGATCTGGATGAAAGAGGCAATGAACGAAAGACACACCTATGAGAGAGAGAGAGAGAGAGAGAGAGAGAGAGAGTCGAGAGAGAGAGAGAGAGAGAGAGAGAGAGTCGCAGCAAACTAGAATTTTTTAATATTTAAATTTTTGTAATTTAAGGCTACAACAAAAACTCACATCCAATAAAAAAAAAAAAATATTAAGTGGAGTTATAGCTTAAGGTTCAAGAAGGTTATCATGATCAAGATCCTACACGGGATTAGTGAGAGGGTTCGGGAATCGGATCATAGTTAGGATTGACTCGAGGATCGTAAGATCCTACTTTCCGATTAAAAAAATATATTAAAAATTACTTATAATTATAATTCATGATATATATTAAAGAAATATTGAAAAAAGTAATTTTTGACACAAATTAATGAATTTACTAATAAAAAGTAAAATACCAAATACCAAATACATAAATAAAGTTCAAATGAGTAGGTGTAGATGTATTAGGCGAAGTGCCATTGCCACTACCACCAATTTCACCTAAAGACATTATTAGATATGGTGAAACGGGTCAAAATTTGTTGTCTCGAACCCGAATTTTTTGACCTAAAGCAAAGACGAGCTTACTCGTGACTCGACCTGATTTTTTTGCGACTCAAATTGACCCAAACCAACTAACCCATGAAACGACCCTTTTTTTTTTTTTAAAAAAAAAAAATTTACTAAAAAATATTTAGATTATACTTTAGGTGCTAGGTGCATAAAGCATAAAGCATGGCTAGGTGGCAGCCTACTGCCTAGCCAATAGCCAATAAAAACGGAAGCAAAAGCCTTAGTAACCGTTGGGTGATAGTAAAAAGTCATAGCAAATCCCGTAACTACTTGTACTAAAAAACAAGTAAGGATAATTCCGCCTAAACAATAAAATATGTTCACTTGGGGAGGGACATATTTACTAGTTATATCATTTGCAATCGCCTGAATCTCAGCCAATAAAAGTCACATGACAAGTTGACAACCCATTTATTAAAAAAAAAGGTTAAAATGAAAGGAAAACTGAAAACAAGTAAACAAATTTGTTAAAAAGTGCTTTTTAAAAAAGTGGGGGTTTCAAAAAGTGCAGTATGAAATTGGGTTTTTTTAAAAAGTTGAGTGTTTGGTAAAAACTGCTAAAAAGTGTTTTTTTTTTTTTTTAGTTAAGTATTTGGTTAACACTTATAAAAATAGCAGTTTGAGTTATAAAATACCAAAAAGGACAATGTATATATAATAGAATTTATTTCATACTTAAATCAACTAGTTAATAATACTTACTAAAAAAAAAAAACTACTTAATAATAATAATAAATAAATAAAATTTATTGTAAAAATATTGTTAATTAAAATTTGTTGTAAAAATATTTTAAAGATAGCATTACTCTAATATAATTTATTATTTTTTCATAAGCTTTTTTTTTTTAAATATTTATTTATGCCCTTGCCCCACACCACACGTATAACCAACACAACACCTTTTTTCTTTTGCTTTCTTTCCGTTTTTTTCAGCCACATTTTCTTCACCTTTTGTCTTCTTTATTTCTCCCTTATCTCTATTTTCCTCTGCATACACTTCTTCACATTTTGTCTTCTTTCAAGTTTCAACAGCTCTCTCTCTAACTCTGTGTTTCACATATTGCATGCTTAACCTAGTACCCACACTTCAATAAAGTGATTTCTGCGAGTCACAGTTTTCTTCTCGTGCATAGCCTTATGGCTCATCAAGAATCAAGACCCATTTTGGCACCACCATTTGAGGTAGCTTTTTGATCATTGTGTTGATCAAGAACTCCACGATTCTCATAAAAAATCAAGACCCAATTCACTTCAACAAGATCCACTGTAGCAAAGAGATGAGATCTAGTTCTAGAACTAAGGACTATAGATAGCATGATTTGCCTTTTGAAACACAAAGAGCAATTTGGGAAATTCATAGTAGCTTTCAACGGTAACATTGATAACGCTCTGTGGCTTTTTGCAAAAGCTCGTGCCTAGTCAATCGCACGATATCTTGTGAGTCTTTTGTATTTGGAAAATGGGCTTTTCTAAAACGCACGTTTGCATTTCGTTACCAAACACGCTTTTTGGATTTTCATTTCAAACGTGCATTTTGGCTCCTTAAAGTGGAACCAAACACACACTAAGTTTGTAACACATTAACACTACTTGTCTACTTGCACAAAGTGACAAAACCAGTTGAAGCTACTAAACTAAAATAATAAATAAATAAATAAATAAAAAAGTCCAAACAAGCAAACCAAACACCTAATCTTCAGACCACACCTACGCCTCCACTGCTCCACATTTTTTTTTTGGTGGGAATGATATTATTAGTGGTGTAAATTTAAAATATATACTTTTTGATGTTCCTTAAGATCTATCTCTCTTTGAAATTGAAATTTGTAATTACAAGCATTTTGACAGTGAGTTATTAACATTGAAAACATTTTTATCACGAATTTAAGACTATAAAGAATTTTAGTCATGCATGCTCAAAACTATTAGAATTTGAAGGATATTAACAAGTGGCATTATTCATTTCTTTAATTGATTTTATTCATTCTCTCTAAAAAGGTTGGCATGAATTTGTTTTTTGTAATTAAAAAAAAAAGTTTGTTTAAAAAATACGGGTCAATCCGACCCGATCTACAACCCGATTGATCCATTTTTGACTTGCATACCCGATTGACTTGAAACGAACCTGACCCGACCCTACCCGCCCATTTGCCACGTCTAGACATTATCATTGCCTCACTGGAAACAATTTTTCTCATGAGATTAGTTTAGAAAATTAAGTCATCACAATTTACAACAAATAATTATGATGAATTAAGCCATACACTAGCCAGGAACACATTATATCAACTAAAATTTTATTGATCACAATAAAAATTAAGCAACTGAAAGCCAATACATCTCATGAGTAAGCAACTGACAGCGGAATTAGCCAAAAAAAAAAAAAACTCAATATTGTTGTCAATGGTCTTTCTCATGGTGGCTTCACTGTCGGATTTCTTAGATTCTTGAACTAGCCTTCAACTCTTTGCTAGTCTAGTCTCCTCTCTTCTTTTATGTCTTTTGTGATTTTTTTTTATTAGGATAAGTCATTAAGGTGATGACTTATGATTGATGTGACCCTTAGGAATTTTTTTTTTTCATATATGTTTATTTATTTATATTTTATCAATTTGGGCTAGGATTACTAGGCTAATTTGTTGATTACATTTTTTTTTCTTTTATCAATCTGGGAAGAAGATTTTTTTTTTTTTTTTTTTTTTTTTTTTTTTAATTTTCCTCTATATCACAGGATCTTTAGTATTGCTATAGGATCGAGTACTTGTAAGATTCTAAGATCCGAATTAGGATTCCACATGGATTTGACCTTAGTAGAGATGCTAATGAGATTCAAAACGGTTTAGGGATGTAGGATATTAGAATCGTAAAATCTTAAGATTTGGATCGGATATCTTGATAACCATAAGTTACAACCAAGTTTATTGCCAAACTTTGTCCTTAAAAGTTATTATTTTGAATATAAGCCAAACTCGAGTTTATTACCTAACAAAATTATATGTTCAAATTTGGTTTATTTTCCTATTAAACAAGTTCAACCTTATTCACAGGCTAATTTGATTAACTTATTCTTTTCTCATATATATTAAACACTAGGACTAATTTTTTTTAACCTTTTACAAATCTATACTTATATCTGTATGCTAAACTATAATTGAAATTATTTTTATTATGTTAATTAGGTAGAATGTTTTTTGTATATAAATTTATAGAAATTGAATTCACCAACATTGTATTGTTAAAAATTGTATAAAAATAAAAATCTTGTGAACTTATTTTCAAACCCACACAATCCATTATCAAGTTTATATAAGTATATTTTAAACATTTACACACACACACATACACACACACACACATTAATTGAGCCTTATAAAACTCATGAGATTGTTCACAAACACATTATTATGTTTGAGTTTGGCTTATTTAATAGTCGAGTCTAAACTTAAGTGTCAACTTGGATCATTGCTAAGTAAATGAACATAAACAAGTCTTTATTTTCTAAATAAACGAACATAAACAAGTCTTTATTTTCAAGTCAAGCTCTCATAAGTCATATACGACATGATTCATTTACAATCCTAATTATTTAATCTTCTTTATTTAGTGTTTTTTATTTAACATGTTGAATCTAAATTAAGCATTGGAGAAACTTAACAAAAACAATGAAAGACTCAGTCTTAGATAATGTAAAAATTAAAATTCTAAAAGAATATTTCTTTTATTAAACAAACTCACAACTTAAACTCAACAGCCAAACTTAACCAAATAAGGGAGTAAAAAAAAATCAAAAAGGAGAAATATTATTCTAGTAGAATGGGTTCAAAAATAAAACTAATTGCCCAGATGACCTCTTAAAATTTTCTTCATGTAAAAATATATACATGAAGAAAATTTTAAAATTTTTGTTGGCAATAGTCCCCAAGGCCAAAGGGTGGTTTTGCCCCTACCTCTTAGTGTTCTAAACAATTTACTTAAATTAAAAGGGGTTGCTATTGTAATCTCTCTCTCTCTCTCTCTCTCTCTCTCTCATGTTATTTAAATGAATCAAATCAATGGATATGATTATGATAAAAAAAAAAAATGAATCAATTGAAAAAAATGAGACAAAAATCAATATTTAACTTGATAAATATTCCTTAAATATTAATATAAAAGCAAGCATTTAGATTATGATTATGGCCTGATCTAAGCCTAGACCTAAGGTGCCACTTGGCCCAAAAATTTGTAAAAGGTCTCAAAAGCCCCCATTACATAAACAAAAAGCCTTTAAAATTGTACCAAAATGTTTCGAAATCATGGAATGATAATTATTTAAAAAAAAAAAAAAGAGAAATATAGAAGGATTATGCATTCTTTCAACTACCTTAAAGAAGGCCCCAAAATAATAAACCAATATAAATCTAACCCTATTGAAATTTTAATCTGTTTCACATATATATATATATATATAAAATAGTTGAATAAGTAATATTTATTTTTAATTTAAATATTAAAAAATTAAAATGTATCATTTTAGACCTCAAAATATATAAAAATATATCTTAATCGAGATTATAGATTATAGATGTACTAGCAAATTTATGTGTAAGCTAAAGGTTATGTCATGGAAACTCCAGACTCTTTTGATTGTTGTTTTAGTTCTCTAATTAAGATGATACAAAATAAAATTTGATTTTTATTTTATTTTATAGGGGGATAGTAAAAGAAGGAGAATGGAGATGTGAAGATAGAATCACATAAATAAAACATCACAAAAAAGATGTCATTACCATGAAACCATCACTTAAAACCCTTTTTAGTTGATATTAATTTGATAAACTGCATTTTTATCTTCAAAATAAAGTAAATCCAAAAATTGATATATAAATAAATAAATAAGTGCATATTGAAATACTTTTTATGTACAAAAAAAAAAAAAAAAAAAAAAAAAGGTTTCAATAAGAAGAAGTGCAGATTTATCTTTCATTTGAATCAAGTATGCAATGTAACACAGACTGTAAAGTAGTTGATACAGTCATAAATTAGGGTAGGCCAAAAAAATGGGTTCCACCTAAAGATATCTCTCCAAATACAGCGAAGATTGACCAAGATTGGCTGATTGTGACCACTCTTCTTTCCTTTCTTTTTTAGATGGTCTGAATTATTGTGGAAAAAAATGGTAGGTATTCCTGTAATTATAAGTGCTACATGAGAAATTAAATTATTCAGAGAAAAAAAAAAAAAAGTGCTGCTGTTACATTTACAGGGCACTGACTTTAATCTTCTGACATGAACTTTAGCTTGAAGCAAATCACATTTAATAACAAAGGAACAGAGACTAAAATTAGCAAAAATGCCCTGTCTACAAATCATATACAACCCTTTTTGCTTGCGGTAAAACGGTAAATACAAATCATTAGGTACCTCTTTTAGATTGAAAATGTATTTATACAAACACTGTGCCCAGAATAAAACCCTTTTTTAAAAACTAAGTAAAAGAAAGTAATAATTTAAGCTGTTTTCTCAAAAAAAAAAAAGAAAATCTCTGGTGTCTGCTTTTTTCTAAAAAAAAAAAAATCTGGTCTCTGCCATGCAGAGAAAAGAGCATATTACTTGACTGACATTGATGGTACTTGTCAATGTTATTGACATTTTGGAAATTTGGTAAAATAAAAGATCTATAACTAAAGCAGTCTTTTCAATCTGCCAGAAATTACAAAAACAATATATAAACAATAAAAACAAATGGTATTGTGAATGATATTATATTTCCAATGATCTTCAAATCAGATGGGATTTCTTTTTCATTTATTATTTTTTTTAGAGAACTTTCTTTCACAAAACTAACCTCTGAAGGTTCAAATAACATGTAGTATTAGATTTTTTTTTTTTTTTTTTTTTAATATTTATCAAAAACACTAAAATATGTCCTTTGAACTGTAAAGTTCTTGGTCCATACATTAATATTTTTTTAAGAATCTATTAGTTTTTCAATATAGTAACAATGTGAACAAGTTAATGCTGAAATAGGCAAGGAATATTATTATTATTATTATTATTATTATTTTTTTTTTTTTGGGTAAATATGCAAATTTTAAAGAAAAGCGTACATGTTTGAAGTTTGAACATCCCTGAACACAGGTTTGTCATAAATATGTATGTATGGCTAATGGCTCAAAACTCAAAACACTCTGATCCAACAAAATACAAATCAGATTAGAGTCTTTCTCAGTTGATTATATCACCAAACCAAAAAAAAAAATCTGATCTGTTGGGCATCCAAAGATGTGGGACCAAATCGAGTGAATGAAAATTTCTGACACTCTGGTATTTATTTATGGTCCACCCTCTGATGTTGCTGGTGGTGCTATCTTGTCGTACATGCCCCAAAAGAAACTTTTAATTAATAGTTCTGCAGAGAAACGTTAACAATTTTCACAGCAAACAAACAAGTTCATACAAAGCAGGGAGAGAGATAAGAATGAATTCTCGACTTTGTACTGGATAACTGGGTGTTTGACACGTGTACATAACAAACTTTGATTCCCAAACAGTCTCTCATTCACTCGTACTAAAACCAACAGAGTCAGGGGTAACTGTGACACATTGTGAAGAATAAGACTACATTGTTTCTTTTAATGAAACACAAAGAAGATTGCAAAAGAGATGAAGAAGCATGGGGAGAGAAGGAGGGGACCAATACCCATCTTCAATTCTACGTCTTCTCTCTTTTCTCTAGGGGGACCATTTTCAATTTGCATGTAGGAATTTTTTTTAGGTCCTAAACTTTGCATAAAGATGAGTTTGTCTTCACTTAATTGTACTTCCAAGTGCTGACACTTTTTAACTCCTAACTCTATATCTACAAGTGTCTAAATACTCTTATTTTTTGCTCTAAACTTTATTCAAGTGGTCCTAATTATTGTTACACACATCTAATTACACACTGTCGTACATAGTTTATGAAGAATAGTGTTTTGAAAATATAATTTCAATTATAATTGTGATGTGATAAAATTGTGTTTTAAAAACATGAGTTTAATTATGTGTCTAATACACAATGTGTAACTATCATTATTCTAAAAAGTAGATATTCATATTCCTACAATCAAACAAATCCAAAAGGTAAAGTTTTGAGTGTATGTGCGAGTTCAATTATGGTGGTTGTCATAGGCAAGTTAAAATTTAAGTAAAGTATATTTTACTTTTACATTTTTAAGTTTTGATAAATTATCATTTTGGTTACTAATATTTATTTTTATCATTTCAGTCTTTACACTTAATACTTACGGTTTATTTGGATTAAGAGATAGGGAGGGGGAGTAGAGTAGAGTTGCCTCAAACTTAACCAATTTTCAGCCAACTCTACTCTACTTTCTTCCCCTCCCTCTCAATCTAAACATGTCTTTAAGGTTCTTGTCAAATTAGTCCATTCTTTTATATATTTATATATATATATATATATATGTCCATAAAAATGTAACTAAACACGTGGCATGAGATCATATTTTATTAGACTTAACAACACTTTTATAAACAATAATACTGAATGGAATGATCAACTTAATAAAAATTTTAAAGTTTAAAGACAAATAATTATAAATAAAATTAAGAGAAAAACATTATAATTCATCCTAACTTAAGGGTGTAATTTGGATTTTTACCTTAGTTAATGCCATGACTATGAGTTCCCATTTCATAATTTCTGTTAGTAATATATTCTCTATTACAACTGAAAAATTTTAGTTACTAATATTATACAAAATTCAATCATTAAAGTAATGAACCCCATGACCATGTCTCATGAAAATTTATTTTATTTAGTGACACATGGCCATATCTCATGAAAATCTAGATTATATATCAAGATTTTTTCTATATTAATGTTGCTTAAAGTGGTGGCATTTGCTCCTTCAGTCATTGCCAAAATGGTATGAGTGTGAAATTGATTTGAGATGGAGACCCCATTTCATCTCAAAACACAGCAAACTTTTCCTTATTATTATTATTATTATTTTTTCCGTAACACACTCTTCTAATCACTGAATTGACATGACACTATCACCAGACAGAAAATAAAGACAACAAGGTCTTGTAGCAATTTAAAATAAAAATATATATTATGACAGAATTCTACAGTTTCTCAGGTTTTTGGACCAAGCTTTTCTGACTGTGTCAGGATTTCAAATAAATATAAGAGGATAAAGAAGCTTCTTCTATTCAATGGATATTCCAGATATTTTTCTCAACGAGAACTTATTAGGTGAGATATTAATAAATAAAGGGAAAATGTTAACACAGAAATTATTTTTAAAAATATTTTATTGAAATAATGATAAAATAATAAATATTATCAACAATTTTTTTATATTGTTTATAAAAATGATATAAATTTTTTTATTATATTTATTAATTATTACTTTAAAAATATTCATTGACATGACCCTTAAATAATTCATAAACTCTCTTATGCTTGGGCCATAGAAGTTCCAATGTTGCAACACCTTTTACTTGTCAAAACAATATATATAAAATAAAGTATATTCCACTTCATTATTTTATAATTTTTTTAATGCTCCCATAATAGTGATTAAGATTATCTTGATAAAACCTCTGTAAAATAAAATTGAGAAAGTTTAAAATTATGGTAAGAGATTACCCACAAAGATTATCCTTTTTTTTTTTTTTTTTTTTGTGAGAAGGGAAATTTGCAAGAAATATATGTAGTTTCAGAAGGTTGTTCCATCAAGCTGAGTCAAGATGGGGGCCATTTCCCACTAACATTGTATCTCTTTCTCTGCGAGCTCTTTAATAAATCTGGGTCCTGATTTCTCTGAATCAATGGATCTGAATTCTGAGCAAAATTTGTTCATGGGCCCCATCTTCTAATCTCTCCCCGCTGTCAGCCCACAAACGAAACCCCTCAATAATTTCACTCTTTTAATCATTTGTATTTCGTACCACCTACTCCCAAACTCTAAACCACACAAACAAAAACACAAAAAAAAAAAAAAAAAAAAAAAAAAAAAAACCACCATACAACCATCTATATGAAGAGGTATATCATGTATGGGCTAAATGCATCTCTCCTGTTATTGCGGGTAGATCTCACACATCAATGAGACCTACTTGTATGAGAAAGAGATTACATATAACCGAAATATGGTATAATTTTCCTATCTATAGAAGCTTGGTCTTGTCACTAGCTTATACATACTCTCTCTCTCTCTCTCTCTCTCTCTCTATTTTTTTTTAATTTTTCCTTTTCATCTCTCTTGACCGGGATCGTAAGATACAAGATTTTGAGGGGTCGAATTTTGATTGGATGGCCAAGATTCGTTTCAATTGAAGAGATGAGTTGAAGAGCCCGTGATAGATGGGATTCATTGTGATTGGTAGACCCTGAAGTTCCCTACATAGTTTCTATTTGATAATTCAATAATTGGAGGAGGCGAGATTTAAATCTAAACATCTTCTTTGTTGAAAATATCAATGAGTGCCGGTTAAGCTACCGTCAGAGTCTTTGGCCACCCTATACATTCAATCCAAAAGGGCATTATTTTATTGCTTTGCACATGATTGTGTTGGGCTGCGATGTTGATTTTGACATAGATCTTTGAAATTCCAGTGTTTTTGTTGCAACTGATATGACCCTGTTCTGTGTGGAAGACTTTGACAATGCTCAATATTGTGCAAGGTTTTTTCTACCATCCTAATGAAAATTCTTTCTTTTTCTTTAAGTAATATATCTATCAAAGCTGCGATCATAATTTCCACAATATTCGTATAGACAAGACTAGATCCCAAATCTTTTTCTAATATATGGCTAATAGGAATCATTAATTATTATAATTATAATAATTATTATTATTATTATCACCATTGAACTCTAGATAGTAAATTCAAATTCTACGTTTTAGACAACCATATAAAAAAGAAAAGGGCTTCTCCAGTGATTAAACTTTACCTTAAATTCAAATAGCCTGGGCTTTTCCCCTTGCAGATGGAGAAGGTTTGGGCCCAAATAGGCTGTTGTAGTCACTGGTCAGTGTTTTTGTCTTTAGAAATTTTTTATTAATAAAAAGTAAAAATCCAAAAAAAGTTCCATTGAGTTAGGTTCAATTTATAACTATGTGATTATTAAATTAATTAATTAATAAAAAAAATTGATCTTGTGTCATTTTAAGTAATGTTATGGTACTCAATACCTTTTAATTAGATGCAAATTTTGATAAATCTATCATTAGATTATATTATTTTCTTCATGCTTCCAAAAATTTCAATAGGATTAGAGATTAATAATTATGTCATTTATCAAAATTTTCAATTTCAAGCTTTTATATTTTTAAATTATGCAAAAAAAAGAAGATAATTTTCTAGATCAAATAATAAATAGTATCCGAATGACATAAAATTTTGCAAGCAGGTTGATAACATAGATAACATGTAATCCAATAATAGAATTTTTAAAATTTTAATCCAATAAAAAATTATTAAGAGGCGCAAGTGTGTAACACAAAGGAAACCGAGCTAACTTGTGGAAATTCAACCTTTGTACGTTAATCGTAGTAGTAAAGAAAGACGGCAAAAATGGCCCATTAGCATGAATTTTCAAAATATTTTGCCCAGAAACACTGTCTCCAAACTATATAGGGATATAGCACTTTTTTTTAGGTTAAGATTGGCAAGCTCGAGTACCATGTTTTTTAATCCACTATTGCCCCATATTCAAGGAGCCCTATAGTGGCGTTTTTAAGTCCTATAGTGACGTTTTCGGGCCAAAAAACGCCACTATAGGGCCAAAATTTTTATAAAAAAATTTTGCAGGTAAACGCCGCTATAGGGCCCAAAAACGTCACTATAGGGCTTAAAAACGCCACTATAGGGCCCCTTGAACCTGTTATGGGGACTTATAAAAAAAATTTTGCAGAAAAACGCCGCTATAGGGCTCAAAAACGTCACTATAGGGCTTAAAAACGCCACTATAAGGGCCCCTTGAACCTGTTATGGGGACTTATAAAAAAAAAAACGCCGCTATAGGGCCTGAAAACGTCACTATAGGGCTCCTTAACCTGGTATGGGGGCTTAAAAACGCCGCTATAGGGCCCGAAAACGTCACTATAGGGCTTAAAAACGCCACTATAGGGCTCCTTGAATATGGGGCGATAGTGGATTAAAAAACATGGTACTCGAGCTTGCCAAGCTCGAGTACCTAAAAAAGTGCTATATTGCTATATATTTTCCAAACAGTGTTTCGGGCCTAAATATTTTAAAAATCAATGCTAATGGGCCAAAATCGCCAAAGAAAGACGATAGTTACTGTTTTCATTTGTTTTCTGGCCCATATTGGTCTTAATATATTGGGCCAAATTTATAGGTTACACAGATTGGGTTAAAGTTATGGACTCCACACCCAAAAAGAAAAAAGAAAAAAGCAAGCTAAACATTAATGTATTCGGGTGAAACCAATTTAAAAAGGTGAACTTTGCTAAGAGTCTTACGAAGACATTCCGTGTTACATAAACTTACCACATCGTATTCATATTTTCACTTTGAATACAATTGGGTGAAATAAGGAAAGGATAGAAGTGTGACAGATATATATATATATATATAGAGAGAGAGAGAGAGAGAGAGAGAGAGAGAGGACTTTAGCCTTATTGGCACATACATTAAAAAAAAAAAAGAAGACATTTTGTGTTACACAAACTTACCACATCGTATTCATATTTTCTCTTTGAATACAATTGGATGAAACAAGGAAATGATAGAAGTGTGAAAGATATGTATATCAACCCTCTATGAAGGTCCGGGGATTGACCCATCTATCTTATGAATCATATCAATTTACAAGAGTTCTCATGAACACATGAACAATTACATATTTTTTGTGTGATTGTGATTGTTTATTAAAAAATGCTAGATCTGCAAACTATTGATGTGGTTAGTGGAAATTAATAAATGAAAAAGTAATGTTAGTAGTGGGCTCAAATGAAAACCAATAAAAATTGGCTCTAACAATAATTTGTAAAAATATTGTAAAATAGTTTGTGTTTGTAATATTTTTTTTTTGAAATTGGCAATTAAGTCGTCTGGGTCTAAACAACATTTTTTTCAATTTTTTTTTTCTTCCACATATCGTTAGATGGGTGTGGTGGTGGTAGTTCCATATATAGAATCATAGATAACTCCTCAAGACAATTCATATGAGTTGAATCCTAAAAATTCATATTCATAGCTATCAGTTTAAGATTTAAAAAGAAAAAAAAAAATCCCACTAAATTTATTCTCAATTTCTCTAAGACATTCTTTGAACGGTTCAAAATCATTTTTATTTTTCAAATATTGATAATATATCTATTTCCAAAGTAAAATCCTTAAAATTCATAAAGTTCAGTTTGAATTTTTTTAGTCTTGGCATTAAGAGAACTAAGACATTTTGTTATTTATACCTCAATCTGTTCACCTCAACTCGTATGTGTGGGTTAAGCATATTTTGGTACAAGTCACTTAAGCTAAATAACACCATCAATTATAAAATAATACAACCTTTCTCTCCTTATCAATGTGATTTAGGGTGTGTTTGGATGGGCTGAAAACAGGGAGAATGGAAAATAGGATAGAAAATGTTGTTTTCCACTGTTTGGTTGGGGAAGGAAAATAGGGGAGACAGAAAATAGGGGAGAAAGTTTTCTTCCTCTAGGCCCGCTTTTTTTAGGGCGTGTTTGGTTGGGGTGAAAACAGGGAGGATGAAAAATAGAGAGAGGAAAATAGGGGAGACAGAAAACAGGGGAGGAAGTTTTCTCCCCAGGGCCCACTTTTTTTATCCTCCTAAATCGGGAGGAAAATGTTGAGAGAAAAGTGCTGTGAAAGCATTTTTACACAAATACCCAGTTGCTACCATGTTGCTGACCATGTTGCCCAGTTGCTGACCACGTTGTTGAGAATATGTAATACACTATTGTAATTTTTACATTATAATGTGTAATACACTATTGTAAAGTTTCCCAGTTGCTAACCACGTTTTTCTTACATTATAATTTTTAATGAGTTTTTTAATGCAAGTACACTATTGTAATTTTTACATTATAATAATATAAAATAATAATATAAATTTATATGTATGATGTGGTAAATTTTATATTATTTAATGAGTATAAATAAATATATTTCTTACCTATTATGTAACAAGTGTATGATAGTTAATTTATATAAAATATATTTTCTATCATTCCACTTTTCTTTTCAACCAAATAAAAGAGTTTTCCATCCTCCTACTTTACTATCCCTCCAACCAAATATGCATGATGGAAAACTAAATATTTTCTATCCTCCCACTAATTTTCTATTCTCCCACTTTTCCACTCCTCCAACCAAAATCCTCCCAAATCTGGAAAAAAATGTAGAGAGAAAGTGTTGTGAAAGCACTTTTACATAAATACCTAGTTGCTACCACGTTGCTGACCATGTTGTCCAGTTGCTGACCATGTTGCTGAGAATATGTAATACACTATTGTAAAGTTTCCCAGTTGCTGACCATGTTGTTGACCATTTTTTTTTACATTATAATTTTTAATGAGTTTTTTAATGCAAGTACACTATTGTAATTTTTACATTATAATAATATAAAATAATAATATAAATTTATATGTATGATGTGGTAAATTTTATATTATTTAATGAGTATAAATAAATCTATTTCTTACCTACTTTGTAACAAGGGTATAATAGTCAATTTATATAAACTACATTTTATATCCTTCCACTTTTCTTTTCAACCAAACAAAAGATTTTTCCACCCTCCCACTTTTCTATCCCTCCAACCAAACACACACGAGGGAAAACTAAGTATTTTCTATCCTCCCACTAATTTTCCATCCTCTCACTTTTTTACTTCTCCAACCAAACGGACCCTTAGGGTGTTTTTGTTGTTGTTGTTGTTGTTGTTGTTGTTTTTTATTATTATTATTATTTATTTTATTATTATTATGATTATTATTATTATTATTATTATTTATTATTTATTTTTTATATATATACTAAAACACTAACTCCTAGCTATCATGGTAACGCCTCATTTACCCATAAAATTCTCATTTTCTTATTCAATCAACTAAATTATTATTAGGCTAAACACCTAATGTATTTCAAATACCCCAAAATTGTTCAAAAACTAAGCTTAGTAGATATATTACTGTTTCTAAAAAAAAGAAACTTTAAGTCCAAAATGAAGAACGAAGCATCTCAATGAAGAAGAGCTTTTGGAATCTTGTTACATGAAAGTCGATCTATCGAAATTAGTTGCTGATCTATCAAGAATTAATCGTAAATTCAGTTTTTGATATGATGCGTTTTGCATCAAGTCAGCTATTAAGTGGGTTTTTGTAACCATAATAGAGTGCCAATATAAGGGCACTATTAACCACAAATTTTTGTAAGGCTGAATATAAGACCTTGGCCTCCATCTATCCAACTAATCAGTTGAAAAGCAAATAAAGAAATACATTTCACGATCATGAGGCTGCCATAACAAAGGAACACCATCTCAAGATTTGCTGCAAAGATCAAATCTTCAGGAGGTTTTTGGAGTCATGAGCGGAGAGTTCATGTGACAAAGTTCAGGGTAGAAGAGTCCATGGATTTGTAGTTGTATATAGTCATGTCAGTAAGTACTACATAAAGTAACAGTAGATTTAAGATTAAGTTTTCTATAAAAACTTCATTTCAATTTAGTGGATTTGTTTCCTTGGGGTTGGTGGATAAACCCCCCTTTTTTTTTTTTTAGTGTTGCCCTTGGTTTTTCATGTCGTAATCATATTGTTGTGTTATTTATTTTTCACAATTTATTGTTGTTGGCAATATTGTTTATATGATTTGATTAACCCTAAATTGATTTTAGTTTCATAATTGGTTAGTTAATCAACTTTGGCCTAATTCCTCATAAAATCAACATTAGAGTCTAAATTTATACCAACAAAGTTGTAACCTTACCAAATTACTAAAATAGACTAGCAAATAAGTTGAAACAAATAGATTCGTTCTTTACTTATTAGAATGCCAAGAAAAATTTAATAAGACATCAACATAGTTCAAAAGAAATTATTTTGCACATTTGGTGTAGTATATTTTCTTCTCACATAAATGTGGGTCTTAAAAATTAAAATTGTAGCACCTTTGAGTACTCTTAAGCAAACTCTCTAAAAAATTATTAGATACTTTCGAAGTGCAATTAATTAAAGTGGTAATACAAAAAATTTAAAGCTTAAAAGGTTATGTGAAAAAATTAAATTTTGTATAAAGTGGCTTTTTTCGTTTGGTATGGAGTTCTATCTATGTATCATAAATATAGGAAATCACATCATTTTTTTTTTTGGGGGTGGGGGTGGAGTGGTTCCCAATGACACTCATTTGGTTCATACCTATTTATGGAAAGTTGTACTAATAAAAATGGGCCGAAATCATTAAAAAATCATATTATAAATCAAGAGTAATTCTTAGATACTTCAAGAGCACGGAGAATAGTGCTCCTTCCTCTCACATTTATGGGGTTTGTTTATTAAATTCATAGTGGGGTTTACCATGAATGTGACAGAAGGGAGCACCATTTTACTATACTCCGGGACTACCTAAGAATTTTCCGTAAATACAGCCCAAACAAATAAATTGCAATTGACAAAAAAAAGTTCCAAATAAATATATGGGACGTTGTAAAATAAAAATCCTTTTGCTGTGTATGCTTTCCCTTTTTAATGGAAATGACATCCATTTCAATCAATCAGCTTGTATACCAAGCTAGGCAAAGCATTATCTGTTTGGATAACATGAAAATTTCGGGTACCGTTAGAGAAGTTGATAAAATGACCTTTCTTGAAAAGAAATATATGATAAACAATAGGATATATATATATATATATATATATATATATATATGGATACTTTGGGAAATTCCTGATAGAAATCAAGCAAGCAACTATAATATGTTGTCCCCAGACATGGTAGTTGTTAATTTATGACTTTCCTACTTATTCCCAGCAGGGTTGAACATTGAGTCTTCTACACGCCCAGCAAGCACTATTGTTCATGACTTACTCAGAGCCAATGAGATACATTGAGTCATCCTCACTCCTATTATATATATAATACACAGAGGGAGAAAGTTAAAACCAAAATGATATATCTCAACAACCACAAGTACTTGCTTCTGGTGGTTATAGCCTTTCTCACACACACACACAAAAGAAATAAAATAAAATGACATCTGTAATTTCTTGAGGTACACACTTTTCAAATGATCAACCATTTCATAAATTTCCATTGATATATATAAAAATGTTAAGCCGATGTCCATTGCATAGTATTAGTATACGTGTGACATTGATGTATAAAAATTAACTCATTATTAACTTAGCTTATTCCTTCTAGTAATAGTAATAATAATAACAATAACAAATTCTTAATCCACTTCATATTTGGCCTAAGCTCATGTCCCCTACTAGCTAGAATAATGTTGTTTGAATTCCCTACTCCTAACTTAGAATGACATGATATATATACAGTATTTGTAACTCTGTTTTTTTAGGTATAATATTATATTCTTACCAACTTTCAATAAATGCAAGTACATTTTCTGCAAAAATTTAATCCAAAATGCACAAGCCCACTAATCCTGAATATATATTGGAAGTACAAGTTAAAATTAGTTAAATAAAAATTGATCATGGGTACAATTATAAACTGAGTTTTTGAGGTTTAAAAAAAAGGTTTGACTAAGCTATATTGAAGAAAAATTGAAACCTTAAAAGTTGCAACTAAAAGATAGATTGGCTTCATTTACAAGATAAGCTCAAGCAACTGAAAATGAAATAATAACAAAGTTGATGTATATGAGGTTGGGAGTTGGGACTAGTTTATCCTTCGGTTAATGTAATCGTCAAGCTTCACACTAATTTATGGATAGGATATAAGTCACAACCGTGACCAGAAAAAACGTAAAAAGCAGTGATTCACTCACCAATCATCATCATCATTTTCAAGCCTACCTGACTCAGAATCTAACAATTGAAAGAGAACCATTAGGCAGATTCTTCTAAAATTCCCATTACATCACTATCATAATTCACACCCTTTAATCATTACCATGTCATACATTTTCAAACTCTAATCCTCTCCTAACGTTTTCTTTTCTACCCTGCTTATTACACATGTTCATAATATTTTTACAATAAATTATAGGTAATTAGTTATTATTGATCGTTCTAATTTAAATCTACTATTAAAATTTTTTTTTATTTACTAAACCTGTCACGTATGATTTGTTGTGAAAATATTATAAATATTTCATTTTTCATGTGTGTTACACACTTTATTAGATACTGTTTTCATGACGTGCATGATTTTAGTCCATATCATTTTTCATGTTTATTATATTGTATTACATACTGTTTTCATGTCAGGCTTGATTTCAGTTATTAAAACACACACTATATATGTAAGTAACATACCTTTCACCTTAAAAAATGTGGTCAATGTGTATAAAATTATGAATATTGTGTATGTATAGAGCGGTCATTAACAACTATTCACGAATATTTTCCCTTTCTTATATATCCAAAAGAAAAGGAAAATTTTATTGACTTCACATTTATAAATTGGACCTTTGCTTTTCAATAAAGCTCCCTCCATATTTTTCCAAACCTTCAAACCAAGCAAACTGCCAATGTTTCTCTCATTCAGTAACTCTCTCATCTCTCTCTTCTTCTTCATCTTCATCTTCTTCTTCATCCTCGGCTTGCCGCCATGCATTCCCGCCAGAAAAACACCCGGTTTCCCTTTGAATAGTCATGTTACTTTACAAAGCTATAACAGCAAAAGCTTTCTTGACGCTTCAATAGGCAGCCAAGTAATCGGCATATCGGAAATCAAAAAACACTTGCATCGTTTCGGCTACTTCCATTTTCGAGACGATACTTTCACTGATAACGTTTTCGATGCCCGGTTCCAATCTGCTCTCACACTCTACCAAGAAAAACTCGGCCTCCCCATTACCGGTAAGCTCGATATCGCCACCGTTTCTCAAATACTCACCCCGAGATGCGGCGTGCCCGATATCCACCACAACAAGCTGCATGGGACAAAACATTACGTGTATTTCCCCGGAAAACCTCGGTGGTCTCGCCAAATGCCGATGATGCTCACCTACGCGTTCTCGCCGGAGTACATGATCCACAACTTGACCATATCGGAGATAAGGGTCGCATTTAAACACGCATTTCGGAAATGGGCTTCGGTCATTCCCGTGAGTTTCACTGAAACTGATGATTATGGCTTCGCCGACATAAAAATAGGGTTCTACAATGGCGACCATGGCGACGGAGAGCCATTTGATGGGGTTCTCGGGATTTTAGCACACTCATTTTCGCCTGAAAGTGGTAGGTTTCACCTTGATGCGGCGGAGACATGGGCGGTGGATTTTGAGAAGGAGAAATCGAATGTGGCGATGGATTTGGAATCGGTGGCGACCCATGAGATTGGCCATTTGTTAGGGTTGGGACATAGCTCGGTTACAGAGGCTGTAATGTACCCTAGTTTAATGCCTAGGGATCAGAAGTTGGAATTGACAATGGATGATATAGAAGGAGTGCAAGCTTTGTATGGATCAAACCCTAATTTTAGGTTTAGTTCTATGTTAGAGTCTGATATTTCTACAAACCATGGTGTTGGTTTGAGAAATACTAGGTCATATAATGAGTGGGTTACTTTGTTTTTGATTCTTTGTTTGTGCATGTAATTTTGCATGAACACTGTTTTTCTTTTTTTTTTTTTTTGGGGGTGTTGTGGAGGAAAATTCCTGTGGGGTAGGAAACAGGGTACAGAAGATAAGGACTAATATTGGGGCTCTTCAAGTTCAGATAGGAAACAAAGAGGTAGTCACAAAGCCCAAATCTATGGGGGTGCTTATAATGACTGCCCTTTAACTATAGCTTTGAAGTTTGAAATAGTTTTGGGGTTCATGATTTGATGAGTTCAATTCTGTGAGATTACAATATTCTTTCTTTAATTTGAATTCTTGCTTGCACACACTTTGTTAAGATTATAGAAAGAAAACAAAGTTAAATGAGAATTATCTTATTAATTTGTGCCAATTATTATTGTGCATGATACAGTTAATCAGCACCTTATATTTCATTCCTCTAGAGCATATGTGTAAAATTTTATTAAGACTACAGGTACAAAACAAAATTACTTGGTTTACTGCTAAAACCAAATTATTTATTTCTTTAAGAATAGTAGATTACAGGTACAAAACAAAATTAATTGTTTTAAGGATAAAATTTAGGTATAATTTCTTATTACAATTGAGGAATTATATCTAAGTTTTATTCATATTTTATTGATTGGATCCAATTTGGTTTGATAGGATCTTGTGATTCATTACTTACCGTTAAATTAGTTAATTAGAGTTTAAAATCTGCCCTGACTATTGAAAGACAGCATCAATAAAATCATAAATATGTAAGCAACCAATCTGAAACAAAAATCAAGGTTAAGAAATTATAAGGTCCTTATAGTGAGGAAATGACGTGATTCACCGTTCTACTAAAAAAACTCTTACTTGTATAAAATTATTGTGTTAGAAATTTTTTAAAAATAAAAATTGATTACTGACTCAGTAATTTTAAACAAAATAAAATTTTTTAATGAAATGATAAACAAAATAACATGTTAAGGTATAATTTTCCTTCTTTTCTATCCGATTTGGAATTTTATCATTATGCTATGACAGACTTTGGTTGCTTTATCAAAACCTTTAGGCACAACCGCGTGGTTTTCTAGACTATAAACATTTGATTTGTTAATCATCTTTTCTGTATTGGGTTGGGTGTGGACTGTGGAGGAAACGAAAGCTATTGGTTAGCTTTTAGAAGCTAATTAATGACTATGTTAACAAAGAAACTCGAAATCCAACAACAATGTGAAAACTTTATTATTTCGTGTCTTTATTACTAGAACTGACTCAACAAATCAGAGACCATTTACCAGTAAAAGAGAGCAAATGGCACATCACCATCAAGTTGGGTGATATGATATCATGTGGCACACCAACTGGGTTAGTTGTGTACCCAATTCACGCTGTAGTAGAGTTTCCTCTGAAACTGGTTTTTATTGGGGTGTGCTTGTTTGGGGTGAAAATATGGAGGGATGAAAAATATTATTTTCTACTTTTTAATTGAGAAAAGAAAATAGGAGAGACATAAAATAGGGGAGAAAGTTTTCCCTCCTGTGCCCACTTTTTTTATTCTCCCAAATTGGGAGGAAAATTAAGAAGGAAAAGTGATGAGAAATGCATTTTACACAACTACCCCCATTTTATTACACTCACATACCTCTCTCACTTTTCCACTATTACATAACAAGGACATAATAGTTAATTTAACGAGTGCTCTTAGGGCACTAGTTAAGAATCTATTTTAGGAAAGTTTTAACATTATTTTTATGAGAAATGAAAAAAACTATCAAAACATTAATTATTTTTTTCTTTTTCCATAAAAACTTTTTTTAAGTGGATTCTTAACCAGTGCCCTAAGGGCACTCATTAGCATTTCCCTTTTATATAAACTACATTTTTCATCCTCCCCTTTTTTTCTCCAACCAAACAAATAAGTTTTCCACCCTCTCACTTTTCCACCCTTCAAACCAAACACACATGATAAAAAACCAAATCTTTTCTATCCTCTCACTAATTTCCATCCTTCCACTTTTCCACTCTTCCAACCAAACAGACCCTTAGTATCAAAAAAATTAATGGAGAAGGACTTTCAGATGATAAATAGTCAATGTCAATGTCAAAAGCCTAATTAGTGTTTACATTCTTCAATCTTCATCAGTAACACCACCAAAACAATTTTTTTTTTTTTTAAATCGATCATAACTTTTGCCACAATTTTCTAGCAAACTATGATTAATAGAGAAAAAATTGTTAGATCATGTGAAAGTAATAGATAACGAATCACCGTTTGCCATATAGAATAGTTGTGATAAAAATTGTGACATTTTATATGGTACTTCCACCAAAATTATCATAACCTAATTAATCTACTGCTATGAATTTTTTTTTTTACTTGGTCAACAGCGATTAAGATAAAGAACCAAGTCATGGGGAGAAGCAAACGGTAAAAATGAAAAACCATGTGACAGTTGATCAAGTGGAGGTTAGGGGGGTTGAGGGTAATTTTCTATTTATACTACTGTTTAAGGGGTTTATCTTGTTTGGGATCCTCAATATTGATGCAAAAAATATCCTTAAATTTACCAGTTTGTAAAACTTAAATAATAAGGTTAAATATGTATAATTACCGATTTTAAAAACTCCTATATTTTAGCTTATTTTTTTTTAAAAAGCAGTTTTTTCTAATCACATTTCTCACACACGTTAGTAGTCAAGCATAATTCATAAATAAATAAAAAATCAAATCCCCTGTTTAGGTTTTATTTTTAAAACTCATCCAAAATTTTTGGGTTTAATTTTAAAAAAACCTCTCCAAACTTCATTATCTTTTCTTTAAAAAAAAACCTGAACTAATTTTTTTCTCTTACCAAATTTTTTGGCTTTAATTATTAAAATTCTTATCCAAGTTTCATTATCTTTTTAAATTTTTTTTTTTTTTTATAATCTGAACTATTTTTTTTTCTCTTACCAAAATTTTCGGGTTTAATTTTTTAAAAACTTATCCAAGCTTCGTTATGTTTTCTTAAAAAAAAAAAAAAAAAAAAAAAAAAAAAAAAAAAAAAAACTTTTTTTTACCACTTTTCCACTAACTCACAATCCCGTTTGTTTGTTTGTTTGTTTTTTTTTTTTTTTTTTAACAACCTCACGTTTCCTTTTGGTTTGTTCAACATTCAAATAATGCTAATGTTTTATTTGAACTCAATTGACTTCTTTAATTATGTCCCATGCGGTTTGGGGAAAAAAAAAACCTATACATCCTTAACCATAGAGATATACTAAAAAATTTTCATAAATATTCCTATAAATATTAGGATAGAAAACAAATATGTGTTTCCACCACCTCAAACTTCCCCCTCAAAAGAGTAGCGACATACTCAATGCTCTCAAATGCCTCAAATTTTCTCACAAGAAAAAATGGAGAAGAAAGCGTGAAAGGTTTCAAGAAAAAATTGCTCAAGAAAGTAGAAGATTATCTCCTAAAATTTTTGTTTCTTTTGATTTAGTAATTATTGTACTTTTTTCTTTTTAATTAAAAATTTGAATTTTATTCAATGTTTTTGGCATCTTCCTATAGATCCATAATTGGAGTGCCAAATATTTGTTCATGGATTTCAAGTTTCCCCTTATAGAATCATATCAATTTGTTTGTTTGTTTGTTTTGGGTTGAATTTGTTTTAGCTATTGTTTTTTAATTTGTTTTGGGATGAATTTGTTTTGGCTATTGTTATATAACGCTTGCAAATACAAGAGTGGCAGTGGAAACTCAAGAAAGTGGGATTTCTAGCATGTAGTTCCACTTTAATTTTTGTACCAAATGTTAAAACGAACATATTTTTTTGTATGAACTGTCCCTTTAGTTTTCAAAGTGTTACAATATATTAAGCTTCATATCGAGTGTTTGGAGATTTCAATTCCATTTTAGATTTTGTGTCAAGTATTACTTTATTTTATAATTACTATAGCATGAATGGAGTATTACTTTAATTTTTGTACTCAGTATTTTTGCATTAAATATTTCAATAGATTTCACAATGTTACAATATATTTTAATTCTTTTATGGAGTGTTTCAATAGATTTTAGGTGCATTATAGTTTTTGTGTGAAGTATTATTTTATTTTAAAATTTCTTTAAATTCATTTAAAATTAGTTCAAGTCCATTTATGGAATTAAAAGAAAATATTACAATCTTAAAAAAAATAATATTTATTAGATTTGCATGACATAATTAATTTTATTTGATAATGAATAAGACAAAGTTAGCAAAAGTCAAATAATTCAAAAATTAAGAAGTACGGGTATATAAAAATTGGTCAAAATATTATTATTATTTTCTTTATAGAAATGGCCTATAAAGAAATTGAAGTTGCAAAAGAAAACAGTGGTGCATATGTTCTATCATATGTCTCATTAATAAATATATAAAAATGTAAGTGTAGAACTTTTTTGTCAAATGGCCTAGAAAGATCAATATCCAATGTGCCTCGGTTCAACAAAATGCACATACGTGGAGGGGAATTGTTCTGCTCACATTTTTGGTCACTAGAAGCGTTCTTAGTAGATTAATACTGGCCTCTAAGCATGCGTGCGTGCTTAGAGACTCTTCTAGTTTTTTTTGGGAAAAAATTAATAATTTACATCAATTATAATTTGGATTACTACATTTTCCAATCACAAAAAAAAAAAAAAAAAAAAATCTAGGGGTGTGATGAGTATTATGTGTTTGAAGGTGAAATAAATTTCATCACACCCTTAGATTTTTTTGTGATTGAAAAATGTAGTAATTCTAAATTATAATGGATGCAAATTATTAATTTTTTCTCAAAAAAAAAAAAAAAAAAAAAAAAGCCTCTGAGCATGCGCGTAAGCATGTGCTCAGAGGCTAGTTCTTTGTTTAGGAACTTCGTTGTCAGTATATAATAATATTGTGAAATGTTAAAAAAAATTAAGAAAATATAATTTATAATTTATTTTTATTTTTTAGATATAAATTTTGACAATTATGGTATTATATATTTATTATAATTATAATTGTATTTGTATATAGAACTATTATTATATCTTTTAAAGAAAATATGATTTGATAAGATTTACGCAAATGGTTTAAATATAAAATGATAGAACTTATACTCAATAAAGTAAATATTTTACTACAATGATAACTTGTGAAATTGTAAGACTTCCAGAACTTATCTAACAAAATATTAGGAGAAAAACTAAACCCCAAGTGCCTTGCAACTAACTGGTTGGAAGCTCCTAGTGTTTACAACGGAAACATCTAGGCTTTAAAGCCTCTTACCCTAATTATTTTTTATCAAAAAAATTTATTCATTTATATATATATAAATAAATAAAATATAAACTATAGATTATAGACATATTAAGAGGAATGTGTGTGTGTGTGTGGGGGGGGGGTAGGTTCACGTTACACCTAGTGTACTTCTAGCACTATATTGCACCACTCAATATTTTTTTATTGGATATGAAATTTAACAAATCAACCATTAGATTATGTTTTCTTCTTATACTCTATATACTTGTAAAATTTCAAGAAGATTTGAAATCAATAACTATGTCATTAATCAAATGTTTAAATTTCAAGTTTTTTTTTTTTGTACTAAAAATTGTGCATAAAAAATGGGTTTCTAGATCAAATTGTAGATAGCATTTAAATGACACGAAACTTGGTATGAATGTTAAGAGTATAGAGAGAACATGTAATCCAATAGAGAAAATTTTGAAATATTAATCTAATAAAAAATTATTAAATAGTGTAACATTATTTAATTAGTCCATGTGTAACTTAAACTTCCCTCTTTCTCTTAAAACAATAATGACATCAACCTTAATTGTGGGAAACTCTAAGAGTATTTTAGTAATTTGAGAAAATAATGGGGATTGTACTCAAAGGATTTGGTCATCACCAAAATTAACCCTTGTGTTAGGGTCATATTTTATTGTAATTGACTAATCATTTAACAAAATTTACTTTACTTGTAATTGGTAGATCTAAGATGGGTTTAGTACTTCAAGAAACATGTTGTTCAAGTCAAGTATTAAAGACATGAAGATTGGTCCAAGAAACAAGTGAAGAAAAGATGTTCATTAAGTCTCAACAAATAGCTCGATAGAAGCCTACTATTGAGACTTAATGTGAAGCTCGATAGATAGCTTGACAAAGAGTTCGATCTATCGAGAATTACGATTTCAAGATTTCCAGATCTAAAATTCAGCCCACGCTTGTGTAATTGTTTAGGGTTTCTTTTCTCACAACTCTAGACATATATAAGGCTTATTTTAAGAGCCGTCATACACGGATACAGAGACCAAGAGACTTATTTTCTCTGTGAGAAGTAACTGCATTTGTACGCCATAGGGTTTTGTAACTAAGTGTTTCCCGATCTTCATTGTTGATGAAGTGAAGAACTTTGTAGCCAACAACATCTATTCAAGTTGCTGGAGTTAGTCACGTATTAGGATTCGTGCAAAGGATTAGTCACAAATTGGAGGTTTGTGCATCAAGGGAAAGAAAGTTACTACAAGATCAAGTTCAATTGGATATTGGAGCAAAGGTTCAACTGTAAGTTGGTATTTCGGGATAGGCCAGGGTAGTTGGTAAGATTTCTTATACTTGTAACCGCTTGATTGTTGATTAGTAGATTCTTGAGAGTGGTGACCTTAAAATCACCCGACGGGGTTTTTGCCTTGCGAGGTTTTCCCCATTTGTCAACAAATTTCCATGTCTCATTTAATTTTCGTTACACTTAGTATTTTTAGTGATTTGTTGACGTTTTCACGATTTGCATGCAATTAAACCTAATTAATTAACTTGGGTAATTGAATTAATTAACCGGGGTCAAGCTATCTTAACCCAACACCTTAGCAAAACCCTTTCGATCATTCCATTTTCTTGAATTGTTCTCGAAAGAATTCAGTTTTACCTACTTAGAGTAATAACACAATTTTAATGGTGTTAATCTCTTCATCATTTCTTGTGAAAGAGATTGGTTTTGTTTTACAATATTATGAGTTATCAAAATTTATTTTGAAATCTTGTGACCCTAGCTAATTAGCAATACTTAATTGTAAGCTACTTAACATAAAACCACTCATGCTTATTAAAGGCCACTATAGCTAGACAACACTTGCTAGGGATGAAGAGACATGAAATTGAATTGTGTTTATTTCAAAGGTGTCAAATCATTCAATTATATATAAGACATGAGTGTTAAAGCCCTAAAGATCATTATGAAATTAGCTTAAAAATAAGATTTTTTTTTTTTTTTTTTTTTTTGAAGTAGGAGCAGATAAATAGACATGAAATTTGTGAGAAAACTTTTGCTAGGGATGACAGTATTTGTTATCCTTATTCTCATTGAAGTGCAAGCTACTGACATTAACTCTACTACTTTTCATCATTCTTTAATTCTAATACCACTTCATCATTCCTCAAAACTTGGTAGAGTTAATCACCATTTTCATGATTGCATTAAAGGTCCACTTAGTACTTGTCAAAAAAAAAAAAAAAAAAAAAAAAAAAAAAAAAAAAAAGGAAACAATTCGGATTGTGCGTTGTACGTTTTTTTGATAATTGTATCAACAACAGTTAAATGAAGACGACTTAAATTATCGTGCTGCTAAAAAATATCATCGTACTTGTGAGAAAAGGAATCAAGAAGCTATCTTTCTTTTTGGACATTGCAATCAAAGTCATCTGTTGGGTTCTAAGATTTTAGGTTTAACTGTATTAGAATTTTAATTTGTAATGTTGGCAAATCATGACCAAAATGTTTAGTCTTATTTTAGACTTGCTCAAAGTATGTTTAAGTGTAAAGTTGGAATCGAGTGTACTGTAAGATTTATTGTGTAAATCTGTCTGGCTCGATCGATTAAAGCTCATGCAGATTGTTTTTCTACAGAATTTTCCAATTCAACTCAAGCCTGTTTGACATGTAAGATTTTATGTTTTACCTTAAGTATAAAAGGGAAAACCCTAACCACGTTTTGAGGTTGCTCTTTATGTTGTGTGTGTGAATCTCTTGTGAGATCTAGAGGTGCTTGCCTTCATATATACTTAGGGTTTCCAAACTCAAGATTGATGTCAAGAGCTTGGTGATCAATTTAGTTGTTGCTTCAAGAGCTTAAAGATACACAAGTGGGAGTGCTTGTACTTGCGGTGAATCCAAGAAAGAAGTAGTCCATGGACTCAAAGCTGTCATGTGGTCGTGGTAGTAAGTTTCTTACTCGAGGTAGCAATAGGATGTTAGTGGTCTAAGTCGCTATTGTGTAAACTTTAATTCTTTCATAGTGGATTCGTTTTACCTTAAGGATAGCTAGGTTAAATCCTCTCCAGGTTTTTTACTGGTTTGGTTTTCCTAGATTATCATATCGTTGTGTTCTTTATTTTCCGCACTTGTCAATGATATGATTTATATGTGTTAATCTAGATTTGCATAATTTACCTAAGTTAATCACTTGGTTAAATAACTAGGTTAATCTGGTTGTATTTTAAGGGGTCTAAAAATGTACATCATCAAACAAAAAACAAGTGAATAGTTTTACATGTTATAACATATATACTTGACATTTAGAGGCATCAACAATAGAAAATACAAAAGAAATACCAAATTAAATCATATGTTTAGATTAATATACATTAAAAAAACACCATAATCATCATAGAAATCAAATATGAATATTCAAATAAACTTAATCAAACAAACAAGTTAATATTCTTCAACGGAAGGAAAAGTCATAGAAGAAGACTTACCTTGAAGGTTAAAGATTTGAGTTTATTTAACTGACTCCTCAATGCTTACAACATAGAAATTAAACTGAGAAAAAAAAAAAATTTTGAAGACACAATAGAACTTAGTTAATCACAACTCAAGAACAAATTATTTTAAAAAAGGTTTGAAAATGAAATGGAAAACTAGTTTCTGCCTTAGTAAAACTACTAGAAATAGGTTTTTGAATACATTAAAAACATGAAAATGTGATGTGTGTGAGATTAGAAGAGAGAAGTAGAGTTTTAGAAAGATTGAGGTACTCTCTCTAGCTAGATTTTTAAATGGAGGCATAATATATATGAGTAAACTACAGTTTTCAGGAAGACTTACCTTGAAGATTAAAGATTTGAGTTTATTTAACTGACTCCTCAATGCCTACAACATAGAAATTAAACTGAGAAAAAAAAAAAAAAAAATTGAAGACACAATAGAACTTAGTTAATCACAACTCAAGAACAAATTATTTTGAAAAAGGTTTGAAAACGAAATGGAAAACTAGTTTCTGCCTTAGTAAAACTACTAGAAATAGGTTTTTGAATACATTAAAAACATGAAAATGTGATGTGTGTGAGATTAGAAGAGAGAAGTAGAGTTTTAGAAGATTGAGGTACTCTCTCTAGCTAGATTTTTAAATGGAGGCATAATATATATGAGTAAACTACAGTTTTCAGGACCTTTCGGAAGGTTTTGGACAGCTTAAGGGTCTGGAGGGTGGCTCTACCCGAAGATTGAAGATTTGAGGCTCTAAATATGGAAATTTCGTGTTTTGGAAGTGAGGCTACGCATGCAACCTCAAGAGTGTGCGCACGTAGCCCCAAAGGTGTTTCACAGCATTGATGGCCTGACTTCAAACGGCCATAACTCATTCATTTTAAATCCAAATTAGGAAAATTCTTTGTTCAAATTGAAACCTAAGATGTCTAGTTTCCAACGCTTCTATCAAAAAAAAATTTGTGGTTCAAAAGTTATGGCCAAAATAATGAGCAAATGTCATTTTTCAGTATTGTTTTCAAAGCAATTTAAGCACTTTTGAGTTGTGATTATCTCAAAACTATTGAGAACACTTTAATTATCTTTTTTGACATATGTCAAGCTCATCATTAGGGCCGAGGACTAAAAGCTATTAACGGGTACAAATTGAGGCGTCTACAAGTATCTTTTTATAGGTCCAATCATTTAGATTAAACTCATCCAACACATGAACCTAAAATTAGTCGTTACCCTAATGAATTATGACATTATATAGATTGAATAACTCTTTTCTGCATTTGTCATTCATCTACTAGCTTCCTCTTCTTGTGTTTCTTCCTATGTTCTTAAGTTGGTTGAATAACTCATATAGCTTTATTGATAGTTCAATTATTAATTAGGATTGACGAAATCGTGGGTGCGCAATTTCATGAGCTAGATTTTCATCAAAGAGCAAGTAAATGTTTGGAGGGTGACTGTACGGGAACTGTTACCCCTTTCTACGTAAGCAATTAGAAGAAGTAAGGAAGCACAATTGCGAGACTACATCCACTTCAAGCTCCAGAAACTCATTTCCAAATATGACTCCAAGAAGACCCACAATAAGGCCACTTGTAATTTTCTCTTATTTGAGAACAATTCCATTGGAAGGTGTTAAAAGATATTTACACTGAAGTTTAGAAATTTTAATTTCTATTTCAATCTATACATTTGGTCTTTCTCTTTATCAACTAGTTCTCTATATCTCACCTTTGTATACAATTGAATAATTGAAATAATTATTGTATCGAACAAGATGTTATTTTATTTGACAACCAAATTAATAAAAAAATATGTTGGATTTTTTTTGCATCAACATGAAAATATGTAATATAATATGCGTAAATGTTATATATGTTTTTTCAGTTAATGAAAATGTTGACACAAAAAAGATTTAGTTGCCACCAAAATAATTTATTTTGTATGTCAACTTAAAAGGTTAACGTGAAGATTCTAGGCATCACGATTTACTGCATCACTATGTAGCAACTAATTGGTTGACGTAAAAAATGGGTTTCTACACCAAATAGTAGATAGCTTCTGAATGACATGAAACTTGGTATGTGTAAAGTTGTGATTTACAACTATATTTTTGTTGGCTTTAATTCCGTTTCAAATTTGATTGTATTTTTGTTCAATCATTTTGTTAGGTTCTAAAAGTTTAGAACAATTGGCAAATCGTGAATACAAACTTATCTAGATATAAATCTTAGAGTTTATAGGTATTATTAGACAATACTCAAGGTGATACAAGTCAAGATCCAAGAACAAGCAAGCTGCAAAAAAGAGAATTTGAAATTTGCCTGGTTCGATCAATCGAAGAATAGGCTTGATTGATCGAAATATGGGTCTGCAGAATTTTAAGTTCGACCCAACAGCAGTTCAAGCCCAAAAAGGATTAGAGTTTCAGATCTACTTCTTCTAGTATATAAAAGAAACCCTAGGCACATTTTATTATGACTTTGGAGATGCTTTTGTCGGATCTAAAAGGTTCTGTGCCTTCCTTCATCAAAGTCATTATCGGATATCACTCTCATATCTTTAGAACTGGTAGATCTGAAGTTGCTGCATGAAGATTAACAATAGCTGATGATCTAAACCTTCAAGGATGGTATTGGAGTCACAAACAGGAGAGTTTGTGTTTTTTATCACAAGTGTGGGTACTTGTGTTGCAAAAGCCTAATAGAGAAAGGAGTTCGTGGATTCGAAACTTGCACGTGGTCGTGTCAGTAAGTTCTACATGTGGTAGCAATAGGATGTTAGTGGTCTAAGTCTTATTATAAACTTCTCTCTATAGTGGTTTTGCTTTTTACCTTGAGGATAGCTAGGTTAAATCCTCCTCGGGTTTTTTATTGGTTTGGTTTTCCTAGTTCATCATATCGTTGTGTTATTTACTTTTCCGCTGCTTTGCATAATATGATTGTTTTGTTTTAACCCAGATCTAAATAATAAACCTAAATATTCACTTGGTTAATTAATTTGGTTAAACAATCTAGTTTACAGGGAACCAAAACCTAACACATTTCCCTGTATGTTTGTGGAATTTAATGTAGGAGTTGAGTGTAAGAGTTCGGTGAAGAATTATGAAGACAAAGAAGTTTGCGACTTGCTCGGGACTGGCTCGCGTGTGGATGGCCCGTGAAAAGTCACGTGAGAAGCACATGCTGGAAGTTGAAAGGACTTATGCTAGGCTAGTTTTCGTGAGTTACTTCATGACTCGGCCAAGTCACGAGTGACCCACGAAACTCTTTGTCCGGAACTTTTTAAAGAGTGCTTTTCTCATTTCTTTACCAATACTATATAAGCCTACATTACCCACGAAATTGTAAGGAGACTTTTAGAGAGAAAACACTAGCAAAACACTTGAGATTTAGAGATTTTAAACCCACAATCATCTACACAATTTCTCTTAATTTTCCTCTACTCCTATCTCTTCAATTACAAATCCTTGAGAGGTTCGTAGTCTAAACACTTACCTCACCCAATCTGAATGTCGAGAGAAGTTTTGGTGCATGTGGGAAGCATTGGAAGAAGCCACTAATTGGTGGATGCAATTTGGAGCTAATTGCGTGATCCGGATAACTAGTGAAGACATGACTCAATGAAGTCCGTTGGTAGCTAGAACTTGGAGGGTTCAAGTACATTGGGTAGATTAGGCTTGGAGGGTCTTTTTGATATCCTTGTACTCCAACTTTATTCACTAGTGGATCGATTTAGTTTGGAGGGCATGGAGAGGTTTTTCACCAAGTACTTCGGCTTCCTTTTCTAACACTTCTCGGTGTTATCTTGTATTTGCATCTCTCTTCCCTTTCTCTTTAAGCTTTACATTTACTATTTATTGTATATGCTTATGCCTTAGAGAGTTGTTCCTATTTCATTGTGTTACACTTACTCTTATTTCGCACTTAGTTAAATAGGATAAAAGCAATTTAGCCGTAAGTTTATATTTGGGGGTCTAAACAAGCAATAATGTTTTCACACTATTTGAGCTTTTAGTATGCATGTTAAGAATATAGAGAACATGTTATCCAATGGAGAAAATTTTGAAATATTAATCTTGTGTGGACGTAGGGTCAATGCCCGGTAGTGACCCGTAAATATCGGGCTAGGCCTGACCCAAGAACATAGAATGGGTCAAGGCTAACCGAAGGGGTAGAAGTCAATACTTACATCGACCCCCCAAGCATTGCTAGTGCCTTGGGAGAATTCGTTTGAGAGCACCATTTGACATCAAGTGCAAGTTTCAAGAGAATTCTCATAAAGGACCAGTTTACTAGGGATTCTAGGCGGAGGTGGGGACCATGTGAGAAAAAGGTAATCATTAAGACCCTACTAAGGGGAGACTATAAAAGGGAAGGTAGGATAGAGGAGAGGGGGTTGGCAAAAATTAGGGTGTGAGAGACATGAGAGAAGGTGAGAAGGGTGTTGGGTTAATATAACTTGACTCCGGTTAATTAATTCAATTACCCAAGTTGATTAATTAGATTCAATTGCATGCAAATTGTTGAAGTACCAACAAATCACCAAAAATACTAAGTGCAGCGGAAAATAAATTTGACACGGTAATTTGTTGACAAATGGGAAAAACCTTGTAAGGAAAAAATGCTACCAAGTGATTTTAAGGTCACCACTCCCAAAAATCCATTAATCAACAATCAAGTGGTTACAAGTATAAGGAATCTTACTAACTACCCTTGGC
This sequence comes from Quercus dentata, assembly GCA_028216015.1. Lineage (NCBI taxonomy): Eukaryota > Viridiplantae > Streptophyta > Magnoliopsida > Fagales > Fagaceae > Quercus > Quercus dentata. The sequence continues at coordinate 35,954,869 of CP116447.1, forward strand.
CTATCTCGAAATACCAAACTATAATTGAACCTTCGCTCCAATACCCAATTGGACTTTATCTTGTAGTAGCCTTCTTTCCTTTGATGCACAAACCTCCAATTTGTGACCAACTCTTTGCATGGATCCCAAGTACGTGACTAACTCCAGCAACTTGAATAGATCTTGTTGGTTGCAAAGTTTTTCACTTCATCAATAATGAAGATCTGGAAGCACTCGGTTACAAAACCCTATGGCGTATAAATGTAGTAGCTTCACACAGAGAATATAAACCTTATATATGTCTAAGGTTGTGAGAAAAGAAGCCCTAAACAAATATACAAGACTGGGCCAAATTTTAGATCTGGAAATTCTGAAATCGTAATTCTCGATAGATCGAGCTACTGTTAAGCTATCTATTGAGCTTCACATTAAGTCTCGATAGTAGGAATCATTAAGCTATCTGTCGAGACTAAATGAACAACTTTTCTTTACTTGTTTCTTGAACCAATCTTCATGTTTTTAATACTTGACTTGAACAACATGTTTCTTGAAGTACTAAACCCATATTAGATCTACCTAATTACAAGTAAAGAGCATTTTGTCAAAGGATTGGCCAATTACAACAAAATATGACCCTAACAAAAGGGAACACACTAGGAAAGGGAGAGCAATACAAATGGAAAGTTCTGGTATTTTACAATTGGGTTGTCAAGGTAGCATCCGAGGTTTACCATAGTAGGACTTCAATCATCCCCACCAACAAATAAATTGCAAGCCCAATCCCTATCAAGCGAACACTGTCGGGTTTGGGTACCACAAATCTAATAAAAAATTATTAGGTGGTGTAGCATTACTTAAAGTCTATGTGTAACTTAAACCTCTCTCTTTCTCTTAAAACAATAATGACATCAACCTTACTTGTGGGAAGCTCTAAGGGTATTTTAGTAATTTGAGAAAAATAATGGATTTGGCCGTAATTAAAATTGACCCTTCCTCCTATTCAATGGAAAAACCCTTTGGATCATTCCATTTTCTCGAATTGTCCTCGAAGGATTCAGTCTTACATACTTAGAGTAATAACACAATTTTAATGGTGTTAATCTCTTAATCATTTCTTGTGAAAGAGATTGGTCTTTGTTTTACTATATTATGAGTTATCAAAATTCAAAATTGTTCAATCCAATGTATGATTTTCTTTAATTTGAAAATAAAAAGAATTTTCTTAAAATCATCTTGAAGACATATGATTTGGTAATACACACTTTGCACTTAATGTTTTATTTTCACATGCTCAAGGAAAACAACAACTTGTGCATGATTAATGATTTTAAATCCTCTTCATTGGAAAATGCTTCCTTTCTTTCAAGATGAAAATATTTATCTTTGAAATTTTCATTGGAAAAATCTTAACCTCTTTCAAAATGAATAAATTTTTTTCTAAACTTCTCATTAGAAAATTTTACATCTCTCTCAAAATGAATTTATAATCCCCATTTTTAAGATTCCATTTATAAGTAAACAAATTCATTTTGAAATTACCATTTTGAAAAAAATTAGTTTATTTTCAAAGCAAAATAATAATAATAATAATAATCATTTTGAATATCTCATTTTGGAAAATTTGATTTGTTTTTTCAAAGTGAAGAACAATTAAGCCTGAGCCTTAGCAAGCCCAGTACCAGTGACGAGCCCAGAGATAGAGATAAGCCTAGAAATGATCAAACGCACCTTATCACTTAAAGTTACTTTGTCTATAGTCACACCAAAACACATCATTTCATTTATGTTTTAGTTATTAGCTTTAATTCTCACTTGTGTATCAGGTGGTTAGTTTTGTTAAGTTTGATATAACAGACTCCACCTTTCTCGCTAAGCTCTCTCTCTCTCTCTCTCTCTCTCTCTGTAATTATATAAACAGAGTTAGACTTAATGATGTATTAGCTAGCCATTTTATGCAATACAAAACTCTCTCTATTTAGCTTTTCTTTCATGGTATTAGAGCTCTGCTTCCATGGCGTCCGCGAATGCAAATCCTTCTTCAACCTCATCATCTACTTCAACCACTCCACCTACAATGGCTAACTCTATCACTTATATCAATCCCTCACTTCTTTTACTCTTAAATATGTCATCTATGATGACTGTTAAGCTTAAGTACTCCAACTACATTGTCTAGAAGCATCAGATTGAGGTAATCTTAGAGACTTACTCTATGATTGATGCGATAAATGATCTTGTTATGGCACCGGATAAGTTCTTGAAGGATTATTATAGTAATTTCACTACAAAAGTCAATCCAGATTTTCTCATTTGGAGAAATCGCAAGCAAGCTTTGTTTACTTTTCTCAATTCCATACTCTCCCCTTCTGTTCTTGCTTTTACTTGTTGGATGTAAATCTGGTCGAGGTGTTTGGAAAGTTTTAGAGAAACGGTTTGCCTCAATTTCTAGGTCAAGTGTGATGAGCTTGAGGAATGAATTGAATGCTATGAAGAAAGGCACAAATTGAATTGATGTATACTTTCAGAAGATCAAACAAATCAGTGATAAATTGGTCACAGATATCGAGTCATTCTTGATGATGAAGATCTCCTTCATGTTGCAATTGATGGTCCGCCATCAGAATATGACTCATTCAGTTCAGCTATGAGAACTTGCAGTGATATTCTTATAGTTGAAGAGCTTAATACTCTTCTCAATGCTAAGGAGAGAGCTATTAAAAAGAGATCTGGTGTGTTTGATGCAACAACTATGGCTATGGTTGCTAATCACCAACCTCAAGGTTTTGGTTGAGGTAGAGGTAGAAATAATAATCATAGAAGTCATGGTAATAGAGGAAGAGGTAGTAGTTCTGGTCTTGGTGGTGGCTATATTACTAATGGTAATTTCAACAACAGTACTTTCTCTTCTCCATACAATCAATCTCGACCTAGTTCATCACGATCTCCAAGGTCTCAAGGTCAATCTCAGAGACCACAATGTCAAATCTATGGAAAGAATGGTCATGTGGCTCTTGATTGTTATCACAGAATGGACTTTGCCTTTCAAGGCAAGTATGCTCCATCCAAACTTGCTGCTATGGTGGCTAGTTCATCTCAAGTTCACATGGCTAATGGATGGCTCAAAGATACAAGCTGTTCAGATCATGTATTCATGTTACACCTGATTTGGCCAACCTCTCCTCGCAGACAACAACCTACATTAGGTTTTGAAACTGTGACTGTTGGTAATGGTCAAGAACTCCCCATCACTTATATTGGTAATGGTGAGTTATGTACATCTTCTCACAACTTTAAGCTTGATGGTATATTTAGAGTTCTGGATCTTGCTTCCAATTTATTATCTCTCCATAAACTTTTTCTGCAAAACAATGCATTTTGCTATTTTGATGCTTATAGATTCTTTATCCAGGATTTACCTACAAGGAAGATCCTTTACGAAGGATTGAGTAAAGATGGTGTCTACCCTATTCCTGCATCATCTTATTTGCACTCATCCAATTCCACTGCCTTTTCTACATCATAGGTTCATCGGTCTTCACAAGCATCCGCTAGTTACGCTCAAATTTCTCCCTGGCATAATAGACACATCCAAGTGCTAAACTCCTTCATTCTGCTATTCAATCTGTTAATCCTGATTTTACATTCAATAAGATTGATGTATGTTGTTCTTCTTGTACATCTTGTATAAGTGCTAAGATGCACAAACTTCCTTTGAATAAACATGAAATTCAATCTATTTCTATGCTTCAAATTGTGCATTCTGATGTTTGGGGTCCGACACCTATCTCTTCTTTGCTTGGCTATAATTACTATGTGGTGTTCATTGATGATTTCACTAGGTTTACCTAGTTCTTTCTTCTCAAACAAAAGAATGATTTGTTTACTGTGTTTAAGCATTTTAAGAACCTAGTTGAAAATCAATATTCGACTAAGATTAAGGTGCTTAGGTCTGACAATGGTAAAGAATATGTTAATTCTCAATTTCAAATTTTCTGTTTTGAGCATGGCATTCTTCATTAGACCTCTTGCCCACACACTCCCCAACAGAATGGCATTTCTTTGAGAAAGCATAGACACATTTTAGTTAATGGTCTAGCTCTACTGTATTAGTTCCATTTGCCATCGAATTTCTGGTCTTATGATTTTTCCACAGCCTCATTTCTTATTAATAGGCTTCCCACTTCTGTTCTGGACTTTATTTCATCTTAGGTCAATTCTATTCCCCCTTCTCTTTCAGCCTTTAAGACCTTTGGTTGTGCCTGCTATCCCTACGCCAAACCCTATAATAAGCATAAACTTCAACCTAGGTCTGTGAAGTGTGTGTTCCTAGGCTATCCTCCTTTGTCCAAAGGGTATTTGTGTTTGGATCCTACTACCAATAAAGTCTATACTACTTGCTATGCTTTGTTCAATGAAAGTGTCTTCCCTTTGCTATTAATCCTAATCTTACACATGCTTATATTCCCTTTTCTTCTAATGTGACTGATGCTCAATGGTTCATTGTCAATATTGCTCTTGCTAATCCATGTCCCGATTCTTCCTTTCCCCCTTCCGGCACTCTTGTTGATACCTTTCCTTTTGATCTTTTTCAGTCCTCCATTCCCATTTCCTATGTGCCTAATCCTCCTTTAATTTCTCTTCCTACTACCTCATCCACTTCTATTCCTACTTCATTTGCTACACCCTCTTTGTCTCATGTGTTCCTAGCTCTTCTTCACTTCCTTCTAGTTCTCTTCACACTATTTCTTCTCCTACTACATCTGGTACTTCGATTCTCGTTGTTCTTGTTAACACTCACCCTATGCTTACAAGATCAAAACTTGGTATCCATAAACCTAAGGTTTTTAAAGTTGTGACGGATTACACTTATCAAGAAGCTCCATCTTTTGTTGTGGCCTCCGGACATCCTCGGTGGATTGTTGCTATAGATTCAGAGTTTCATTCTCTACTTAAGTAGCAAACATGGCCCCTTGTTCCTCGTCCTGTTGGTAAAAACATTGTTACTTGCAAATGGGTGTTCAAGCTTAAAAGGAATAGTAATGGTACCATATCTGGTTAAGGCTAGAGGGAACCTCTAGTAGGTTAAAAACATTGTTACTTGCAAATGGGTGTTCAAGCTTAAAAGGAATAGTAATGGTACCATATCTAGTTAAGGCTAGAGGGAACCTCTAGTAGGTTAAGGCTAGATTAGTTGCTAGAGGGTACCTTTAACAATATGGTTTGGACTATGAGGACACCTTTAGTCCTGTATTTAAGCCCACTACTGTTAGAATACTTCTTGCTCTTGCTATGAACTATAGTTAGGAGTTGAAGCAATTGGATGTGGGGAATGCATTTTTACATGGTATTATCAAGGAAGAAGTGTATATGGCTCAACCATAGGGCTATATAGATCAAGCCTGTCCCGATCATGTCTGTTTACTACATAAAGCCTTATATTGTCCGAAGCAGGCTCCTCGGGCCTAGTTTGAGAGATTTAGTACTCAATTGCTTCATGTTGGCTTTGTTGCTTATGGTGCTGATGGGAACTTGTTTATATATGATCATGATGGCCATCTTGTTTTCTTATTGCTCTATGTGGATGATATTATTGTGATTGGTAATCATCCTAGCTTCATTGCTTCTCTTCTTGCTACATTGGGTCAAGACTTTAATCTTAAAGACCTAGGCAGATTACATTATTTCTTAAGGCTTCAATTTGATTATACTCCTACTGGGCTTTTTGTGCATCAGACCAAGTATGCTACTAATCTTCTTCACAAATTTTCCATGTCCGAGTGCAAGCCTTGCAAAACCCCTTGTACACTTAATGCTCATCTCATTGCCAATGATAGCCCTTTACTGCCTAATCCTATTGTCTATAAGAGTATGGTGGGGCCTTGCACTACCTTACTTTCACTAGGCCCAATCTTTCTTTTTCTGTCATGGGCTCTCCTACTTCTAATCACTTATTAGCTACTGAATGTATTTTGAGGTATTTACAAGGGACAATTCATCAAGGCTTGGTTTTTACACTTGGTCCATTAACTCTCTCTCATTACGATGATGTGGACTGGGCTGGTGATCCCATGGATAGAAAGTTAATTTCTGGTATTTTGGTGTTTCTTGACAATTCCCCAATTACTTGGTGAGCAAAGAAACAACCAACAATGTCTCGATCTTCTACTAAGGCAGAGTACAGGGCACTTGCTTTTTCAATGGTTGAGCTGTGTTGGATTCATATGTTGCTCAAGGATTTTGGTGTTTTCCTTCGTGATCCTCCCATTTTCTAATGTGATAATGTATCTGCTCTAGCCATTGCTACTAATCTGTGTTTCATGCCAGGACCAAGCATATCGAAGTGGACTACCACTTTGTTCATGAGAAGGTCCTTCGTTGTGATCTTCTGGTTCGATTTGTTTTTTCTCATGATCAATTGGCTGACATTCTGACTAAAGGCTTAGCTTCTCCCGAGTTTCACTAGTTAGCTTCCAAGCTTATGTGGTGTTTCCCCATGAACTTGAGGGGGAATGAAGAACAGTCAAGCATGAGCCTTAGCAAGCCCGATAATGAGCCCAATACCGGTGACGAGCTCAGAGACAGAGATAAGCCTAGAAATGATCAAATGCACTGTATTACTTAAAGTTACTCTGTCTCTGATCACACCAAAATGCATCGTTTCATTTATGTTTCAGTTATTAGCTTTAATTCTCACACATGTATCAGGTGGTTAGTTTTATTAAGTTTGTTATAACAGACTCCACCTTTCTCGCTAAGCTCTCTCCCTCTCTCTGTGATTATATAAACAGAGTTAGACTTAATGATGTATTAGCTAGCCATTTTATGCAATACAAAACTCTCTCTATTTAGCATTTCTTTCACAAAGTAAATAAATTAATTTTGAAATCTTCATTGGAAAAATCTCCAAAATTCATATTCATATCAAATAAAACATAATGAAAGTTCGTATCTAAGAATACTTTGATATGTGAAACATTTCCTAACATAATATTTCATCTCTAAGTCCAGGATGTTTTGATTTTCCTCTCCAAAAAAAAAAAAAAAAGGGTTTTGATTCGAAAACTTTTCTTAGCAAGACACCCCAAATTATCCCTTAAATGGATAAAATTCACCTTAGGTTACATCTTAAATGGTTAAACCTTACAAAGTGACAATTCCATAAATCCGCATTCACAAACATGCTCCATGGGTTAACCTCGATCACAAAATTGGGCATCTTTTATTGAGGACAAAATTGGCCTCTGCCCTTTTCAGACAAAATAAATAGCATTTTACCCCATTTCCCAAACTAATTAGGAAAATGCCCCTCTTTTGAAACTTGACTTTCTCAAAATCGAGTTAAAAAAAAAAAAAAATTCATGGAGCCCTATAGTGGTGTTTTAAAGAGTCTATAATGACGTTTTGAAGAGCCTATAGTGACGTTTTAATGACCTATAGTAGCGTTTTGTAACTCAATTTCCATGAAGTCGAGTTACATGCAATTTTTTTACCTATAACTCGATTTCATGGAGCTTGAGTTAAAAAACGCCACTATAAGTCCTTAAAAACGTCACTATAGGCCCTTAAAAACGTCACTATAGGCCCTAAAAGACTATAAGACTTAACTCGATTTTGAGAAAGTCAATTTTCCAAAGAGGGATATTTCCCTAATTAATTTGGGAAAGGGGGTAGAATGCTATTTATTTTGCCCGAAAAGGGCAGAAGCCAATTTTGTCCTTTTATTGACATTGGTGTTCATTTAATCATATAAATTCCATCAATGAGGGGTATTTTTAGACACTTTTTTTTTTGGAGAAAGTTTTAGACACTATTTTGTAATTGGAGAAAATTTAATTGTCTAAATTCCAAAGTTCTTTTAAAAATAAATGCAAAATTATTGTTTAAGAATGTATGACAAGTTTTTGTGCAGTACCTACCTCATATAAGTTTTATCATAGACATTGTCATTTTTTTAATGTTTAGTTTGATGATATGAACTCCATACAATCCAATGTCACTAATTTATTTCCAATAGCTTCTTTTCAAATCTTTTGAAAATGAGTTATTTGATCTAACATATTATGATTATTGGTTCACCCATCCACACATGTTAAATTGAACCTTATGAGACTCTAATAAGCCCACATGACTTTTCTAAAAACGTGAATTGATTTTGAAATCTTGTGACCCTTGCCAATTTAATAAGCTACTTAACATAATAAAACCGCTCAAGCTCCTTAGAGGTCATGATTGCTAGAGAGCTATAATTACAACAATCACTCACAAGTATCTCTTAAATTACCAATTGTCCCAAAAATTAAATCATTAGAAAATGGTGAGTTTAATCACTTAACCATAATTCTAACAGTCCCCCTCACTTGTGGGCCTAAACTTCCCCTTAATAAGTGGGGGTCCAACAAGTAGGAATTTAATATTTTAAATGAGAGGTAGAGTGAAGACAATGGTCAAACTCAGGATCTTATGCTCTGATACCATGTTAAATTACCAATTGTCCCAAAAGCTTATGTTAGAAGTATGTGGCTAAATGATTAAATTTACTATATCCCAATAACTTAAGCTTTTGGAACAATCTGTAATTAACATGGTATCATAGCATGAGATCCTGAGTTTGATCATTGTCTCCTCCACTTTACCTCCCATTTAAATTCCCATGTGTTGGGCCTTACCTATTAAAAGATTGTTTCGGTCCACATGTGAGGTGAAGTGTTAGAAGTATGTCGTTAAATGATTAAATTTACCATATCCTAATAATTTAAACTTTTGAGACAATTGATTATTTAACAGCATCATGTTTCAATTTTTGATCCAAAATGATGTGATTATATGCTAAATAGGATAAACATGTAAATAATGATTTGTCATTTGTGGTTAGATCTAAATTTCTTCAAAATTCCTTTGACTTCTTATTCTTGGTTAGCAAAGGCCTTTCTCAGGTCATTAGTCCTTTAGTTCAAAGTTCATTTTTTTTTTTTTTTTTTGGTGTGGTAAAGTTGTTGCAAATCAATAAAGTGCAATAGTCAAAATAAAATTTGGTTTCTCACTTTTGAGGTAAACTTTTTGTTTCTTTTCCTTTCAATTAGAAGCTTAATGTACTTTTTATTGCTTCCTAGACCAAGTTTCATTTTAATTGAGAAACATTTTTAGATTATAATATTTTTATTGTAGGATTTCTACCTTGAGCCATGTACAAAAGCTCAACCTTACATAAGAATCTTGTAGAGCCTACATACGCTTGCTCATCTCGAAGGGCCATAATATTTTCACTACACTGATGACCTGACTTCAAATTGCCATAACTCAATCACTTTAAATCCAAATTAAGAAAAACTTGTGTTCAAATTGAAGACTAGGATATCTACTTTCCAATGAAACAAACCTAACTTAAAAATTCTTTGTGAATCAAAATTTATGGTCAAAATAGTGAAAAAAAATGTCATTTTTCAGCATCATTTTCATAGCAATTAAAGCACTTTTGATACCTCCGAACTATTGAGAACTCTTTAATTACCCTTGGTTACTTATGTCAAGCTCATCTTTGGGGTCGAAGACCAAAGGTTATTAATGAGTATAAAATGAGGTGCCTATTTGCCTTTCAATTTCAATTCTTCTAATATGTCTTTGTATGCCTAGAATTGGGTTTCAACAAGCTTATCAATGTTTGTTTTAAATTGTGCAATCATATGTTCTTGGATTTTATAAACTCTTGAATTATGTGATATGATCATCAGCCACCAAAGTCTAAAAGATTAGTTTCACTAGGCAGGTTGGTGCTTGACACCTTCCTAATCTTGTAACCTTGCCTTCAAACTTAGATCAAGGGTTAGTGTAAGTTCCATGATCTGTACCCCTTTTAGGTGACATATCAATAGGTCGGTTCCTTCTTGTGAAGGCGGGGTGCATGGTAGTTGATCTCCCTAAAAATGGTTTAGGCTTAAACAGAGCGTGAGCCTAGGAGTACACAGTGCCTCTTAAAAAGAAGCAAAGGAGTTATCACATGATTATAGGTCCAGGAACCCAAGAAATGACTCCATAAAAGTCTTTCTACCAGACAAGGTTCGGAGTTAAGGTACAAGATGGGAAGAAATTAAGCACCCCAAACCTGCCTCGTCGTAGTTGGCCTTCATATATCATTGCTTGATTTGGACAAGAGGTAGATTTATCCTAGAATTTCAAAAGTGTGTGTTTGCATCTAGACCTAGGTGTAGTTTACAGGTCATGTGAGACAAGATATGGAAAGCAACGTAGACATATTAACATGATAGTATAGAAGTAGTCATGGAAAAGAAAATGATTCATGGCAATGAACTCAAAGAAACAAGGCATGGCATGGAAGACAAAATGATAAGACAAACAAGAGTGTGCATGTATATACCTAATCGTGCATCTATGCGGGTACGTGCATGTAGATACCAAATAAAGTTGTGAGTCTTACTCCAAAGGATGTTTAAGTCTTATAAGGAAATATTATTAATTGAAGTGGAATCTTCATTAATTGATGTGTGTTTTCCTTTTGTTAGACTCAAGTTGTCTTGATTTGACGTTAAAAGCTTTGTGACTTTTGAGGCCTAACAAATATTTGATTGACTAGGGTTTGATTAACTTCAATTTTGATGTTACCAATTAAGTTCAAATCAATCACCTTAATTAAAATCATCCTTGAAATGCTTTCTTTATATGTGAATAGCTAATTAGGTTCAAGTGAATTGAATGCTAAATAAGTATGGACTTTAAGTTTAGAAAGTATTTAAGTCTTTTATATTTGAAATGTTTGCCTTATTTACCTGTAAGACTTTTTGTTGCCTTATTGAGTTTAAATGAGAATTAAAGATTGGATGAGAGACAAGAAAGAGAGTCAATTAGGGTTTGGAGATGGAAAAGGAAAGAAAAAGAAATGCTTTTGGTATTTTACAATTAATGTCAAACAAGAAAAGAAATAAAGACAAACAGAATATACACATTAAAGATGGGTAAAAATAGATAAGGAAAGATAATAAAACATAACATTAATGACAAATGAAACATGAAAGGTAAGAAATCTAATTAAGCCCAAATTGGCGTACGCCATAAGAAAGGTGCGTATGCACTCTTCTACCGGTGTACACACTTGAGACTCAAAACAAATTTTCAGAAAAAAAAAAAACAAAAAAAGAACCCTAGCCGCATGAAAAGTGTTTACGCTAGGATATGGATGCGTGCGCGTCTTATCCTGTGCGTACGCATCTCGAGGCAAATTAGGGTTCTTGCATGTTCTTGACACAAATAGCAAAAATTAACAAAATTAAAGACATAGTATGAAATATATACATGAAAAACAACATATTAAGGTTTAAAAACAACAAAAAACATAATAGAAACAAGAATTGAGGAGGAGAACATGGGTTATGGAAAAGATCATCATCTCCTCCTCATAGCACTTATAGTGATATAGTTTAACTGGTCCCTTAGGTAAAATCGATTACCGCATCTATATGTGTGGGAAGATGAGTTGAGTGACTTGATTAGGGTAAAATGAGATGCCCTAAATGATGGTATTTGCAAGCTTGAAGCAAACTAGAATTCGAATATGGGTGAGAAAAAGACTACCTTCAAACCAAAAAATCTAAAGATCAATCTAATCCTCAACCTTTCTGCCCTTCTAGCCTTAAAACTCTAAGTTTAAGAGTTTGGATGGAATTTTGGTAGAGTTTCATGAAGGCTTAATTTTCTGACCCTTTGGATGTTGGAAATTGGGGTATTTATAGGGGAAATAGGTAGCTAGGGTTTGATGACACATTTGGGCAGCTAGTTGATTAGGCTGGTTGCCTTAGAATCTCATCAAAATAGAAATTGAGTGATTTTAGGCTTTCTTTCCAGAGAGTGTTTACGCCATAGATTGGGTGCGTACGCATTAAATACCCAACGTATACACTCTTTGTAAGCCTGGGCCAAATTAGGTCAAAATTGTCTTTTGGGCTTTAGGCTTCCTACATATTTTTATAATTGAGCTTAAGCTTGGACTGTATTGGGTCATGTTTAAACTTATCATCCTCATTGGATTCAACACATGGTGCTGATCATTTTTGTAGCAATTTGATTTCTCATCATTGGGACCGGGGGCCTTTGATATAGGTCGGAACAAAATGAGATGTCTACAGTTAGTATATTATGTTTTTTCTTATAATTTTCAATTTCTAGATTTTAACTAAGATTCAAAGCCATATACTTTTCTTAGATTGTATATAGGACCAAAGCCATTTAATTTTCTGGTTACTATCAAAAGATGTACAATTTCAATTCATCAATAAAAGTGATGTATCTTTTTCAATTTGGTTTTCTTATTTTTTTTTTCAATTAAATAAGTAACAACTCCATTATTGAACCCTTGAATTAGGAAGTCCACTATCTCTTAAGAGGCACCAACACAACTCCGCTTATGCACAAAACTCCAATAAGGGAGGTTTTTTGGGCCGGGGTGCGGTCTCTCATTGCTAAAGTCTATCTCAGGTTATTAGTCCTTTAGTTCAAAGTTCACATTTTTTTTTTTTTTTTTTTTTTGTGTGTAGTAGAATTGTAGCAAATCAATCAAGTGCAATAGTCAAAATCAAGAAAGGTTGAGCTTTCGTATCAATCAAGTGCATTAGTCCTTTACAACTTGATTGATTTGCTAGAATTCTTGGGTTTCAATAAGACAACTTGATTCTAATCACAAATGTGGTGCACTTGAATCATCTAAGACAACTTGCAAAGGTATTAGTACCTTGTATGTCTCTAAATGGTCAACGGGATTTTTCATGCTATTGAACGTCTCCAATTGTGAAATTTTCAATATAGATGGAAAAGAATAATCCATTATATTAAGGATGAAGGACAAGTTTGTCCTTTGAAGTAGGTTATCGACCACGGCAAGGGCTTTCCCTTTGTGGCCTTTACCACTCTATTTATTCTTTTCTTTGTTTTCTTATTTGACCATCCCAATATTCTAATTCTCCAATTCAATTGCTTGATGACTTATTAATAAGTTTTGAAAAATTCTATAGGCAAAAAAAATTTCACACCCGACTGATATGGCAGATTGTTGTGAGTCTAGATAAGAACCAATAAAAGCTTGCCAACTCAACTATTGTGAAATTTTTTGTTTATAGCATTTCTCATAAGTTTTTGCTGATGTGCTTTTCTCCAATGAGATTGATTGCCTTGAATTTTGTCTTGATTGTGATGACTAGTCATTGAATTTCTACTTTCCCTTGTTCTACAATTAAAAATAGCAAAATAATTTTAAGAGGAATTTATGGAGAAAAACATTAAGGATTTAAGGATCCACCTGATATTTATTGTGTGAACTTGGATTATTTTTATCTCAATTAGGATAGAAAGCCAACTTGCCTAATTGGAAGATAAAACAATAAAACATACAAATAACGTTTAAAGTAGATTGAATATAAGTGATTGAGCAAATAATTGAATTAACATGTTACAGAGGAGATTAAACATTCAACATATTCTTAAATCATAACAAATCAAAGAGTTCAAGCATTCAATATTGTTAGGGTCATATTTTGTATAATTGGCTAATCTTTTGACAAAATTCACTTTACTTGTAATTGGGTAGATCTAAGATAGGTTTAGTACTTCAAGAAACATGTTTTTCAAGTCAAGTATTAAAGACATGAAGATTGGTCTAAGAAACAAGTGAAGAAAAGCTGTTCATTAAGTCTCGATAGATAGCTCGACAGAAGCCTACTATCGAGACTTAATGTGAAGCTCGATAGATAGCTCGACAGAGCTCGATCTATCGAGAATTACGATTTCAGAATTTCCAGATTTGAAATTTGGCCCAGCCTTGCATATTTGTTTGGGGTTTCTTTTCTCATAATCCTAAACATATATAAGGCATATTTTAAAGGTCGTCACATACGGATGCAGAGATCAAGAGACTTATTTTCTCTGTGTGAAGCTATTGCGTTTGTACACCATAAGGTTTTGTAACCGAGTGCTTCAAGATCTTCATTGTTGATGAAGTGAAGAACTTTTTAACAAACAGCATCTGTTCAAGTTGCTAGAGTTAGTCACATACTTGGGATCCATGCAAAGGGTTAGTCACAAATTGGAGGTTTGTGCATCAAGGGAAAGAAGGATACTGCAAGATCAAGTCCAATTGGGTATTGGAGCAAAGGTTCAACTATAGGTTGGTATTTCGGGATAGGATAAGGGTAGTTGGTATGATTCTTTATACTTGTAACCGCTTGATTGTTGATAAGTGGATTATTGGGAGTGATGATCTTAAAATCACCCGGTGGGGTTTTCAACTTGCGAGGTTTTCCTCATTTGTCAACACATCATCGTGTTTAATTTATTTTCCGTTGTATTTAGTTTATTTGGTGATTTGTTGGTGCCTCCACAATTTGCATATAATTTGACATAATTAATCAACTTGGGTAATTGAATTAATTAACCGGGGTTAAGCTATCTTAACCTAACAAATATATATATATATATATATATATATATATATAATATATATTTATTTATATATATATATATATATATATAATCATATTAAATCTTAAGAACTTGTCAATATGCAATGATTCAGAATAGTAACTCAATCTCAAAATTCAATCATCAATACATATAAAGCACATAGATTATCCCAAGAACACATGATAAAAATATTAGGTTTCACCTCTGTTGAGGGGGAAAATTAATGCTTTTGAATAAAATATGAGGAAGCCAAACCAAGACTCAACATTGGGCTTTGAGATGCTACCAAAAGGCTTTTGGTGTAGTGATAAGCCTATCAAAGCAAGAAATGAAGGATGCACCTCAGCAAGAACAACATTAAGGCCCAAAGAAATGTTTTATGATGATTAATTAATGTAAAAGTAGCTCGATTACAACAATGCAAGAAAATAAAATTCTCCAACAGTAGAGTAAAATTAAACTGATGGCCCAAAAATCAATTATTGAACAAATTCAAGTAAATGTTCACATCAGAAACTCCTTGTGTTCCTTGATCAAAAGGGTCTTGGGTACTTTTTGCTACTACTACATCAATATGAGGAAAAAACTCCATTGTTACAAACACATTATATCCTTCAATGGAAAAACAAAAAGTAAATACTAGAGGTTCCATGGTAAGGAAAATGGGCTATTTGGTATGAAATGAAGGGAGAGAGAGAGAATCTAGCTCAGTGCAATAGATATTCGACCAATATTCTTATGAAGTGTATATGAGGAATGTATGGGGGATGATGAACGCTATTTTTAAGTGAATGGGTGAGCAAGTTTGTGATGGTATGGAGGAGAAATAATGGGAAGGCTTAGCTACATTAAGTCATTGGTAAGGGAGAGTTACTTATGACCAATTAAAGAACACTTATGGAGCTGGGATTTGTTGAAAAGGGAAAGAATGTTTGTAGGTAGGTGAATGTGGATTTTATGGACTAAGAGAGGTTATTTATGGGTTGGAGCTTAGGGGGGGTGGGTAGCAAGAGTCCAAAAATGTAGGGTTGATTAGCAAGAAGGGTGCCAAACTATTCATCCTAGGATTTGGTTAAAAATGGTGGATTTTCTTTTGGGATGTCTTGCTCTTTTGGGCACATTAGATGGAGGTGGCTAATCTTGCATTAAATGCTGAGATACTTGGAATTGGCTTCAACCAATGGGATTAAGGCGGGTATTTGGGTCAGAATCTTGGTTGCTGCAACTAAGATTTGAACCCCAAAGAGTAGGATTCATCACCTCAAGCCAAGTGTCAAATTTCAAGCCAAATTCAGAGTGTTTCACAGGAGATCTCTTCATTCCCAAACCACATTTTACCAAAATTTTCCCTTTTAGGATTCATGGCTTGGTGCGTGAACCAATTCTAGAACATTTTTGGCATTTGGAGGGCTATTTGTTGAAGTTTGAGTAATTTGGTTATGACCTCCTTTTGCTGGAAATAAAACTTGGAGAAGATGATGGAGTTCTATTACCCATTAAACTTTAGTTGCCAGCTCGACCTCTCGGGCATTGCCTACGTTAAGGAAGGAAGTGGTAGAAAATTTAATAAGACAATTGGCCAGCCATTAGTTTAGTTTAGAGATTTGGTTACTTCCTGAGGAGCCCTCTAACTAAACCTTGGTCAAGGATTGACAAGAGAGAAACTGTCCAACTGGCTTAGTCACTTGTGTAGACACCTCATTTTGCACTCCTTACGACTCGAGCCCTCGCTCCCCAATGATGACATCATTCGAAGGCCCAAGGTTAGTTTAAGGCCCAATCTTGTAAATCTTTAGCTTTAATGATGTTTTGATGAAAGAAAAACTTGCAGGAACCCTAAATATGCGCACACATGTTGTAAGCATGTGTACGTATACTTCAAGTATGTGCACGCATGTAGGGTTTTAGAATATTTGTATGGAAAATTTTTGATGTAAAATTTATACAGAGCTAATCCCACATTGGCTAGGAGCTGCCCTACACCCCTCTATGATCAACATAAAAGGCCCCAAATGCTCTTTCCCAAAACAGACCAAATTCACTATAAAATAGTGAATTAATGATGGAGTTTTTATTTTAAAATATCTTCAAGTTGAAGTTTACTTGGTTGGGACCTATTCAGGTCTTGACCTTCAAGTTTTAATCATACTAACCTTCTGGTTTTGTCTTGATTAGGTTGGTCAAGGGAACGGTCAAATTAAAGCACAAAGGAGTTCTTGTGTTTTAAGGTAAGGGTCCAACTTGTCTCTTTCATATTTTTTGTTTATTGCTTTGTTTGCTGTTTCATTATCTCTACTTTAGGTTAGGTTTTATAGCTTTCGTATTAGAAGCATGCTAGGTTGTGTTTAAATTGCTGTTTTGTTGCTACTCGAAGAACTCAGTGTTTAAGGCGGGTCTGTGTGCGCATGCTTCATGCATATGGTTCCTAGACACGTGCTCTGGTAAGAGCAGTCCTTCACATAAGGGCGCTATACACACGATTCCTAGACCTAATCTAGGTGCCGACTCCATTATCCACCTATACGTGCAAGTTAGATTATCAAATTGTGTAAGAGAGTGGGTGATGGATCTAACAGTACGTTTAAGTGAAAAAGCCTAAAAACACTAAAAATGAAAGCTTTAACACTTTAATGTCAAGAGAAAAAGAAAGCATAACATGGAAAGTAAAGAAGACATGGGAAATATGTGAAAACCCTTTAGAATGGATGAAAAACCATGGGTGAGCAAGGGGAATGTCCCTTACTCTTTTCAGTTTCTATTATGTAAAGAAAATGAAGGTCTTTGTACAATGGTGGTGTTCTTTCCCAAATAATGCCTTTTCTCTCTACCTCACTTTCCTACCCAAACTTTCTAAATTTTCTCTTAGTTTCTCTAGGTTCTTGCCCTAATGGTTCAACAACATGTTCCTCTTATAGTCCGAGGAATGTTACTGCGTACATAAGGACAGGTGTTAAACCGTGATTCCTCCATTTGAATCTTAATACAACTATTGTACTATGTAACGATTGGAGGAAAGAGAAAGCATGCCAATGTCGGGGTAGTGGAACTAAGGGCGGCTCTGCTACTATGTGGGGAGCAAACCTTGGACAAGAAAAGGGACATCGGGGCTGCTAGGAGTGATACACATGTCTCCAACGGTGGTCCAACACAAGCTCGGCCAATAAGGGGTGTTCTATAGCATCTGACCATAGGAGGTCGCTATCTCCCTTTTTTGTAAGTACTGAGTGTCCATGTCAGGTGCAAATCTCACTCTTCTCCAAGATGGTCATGCCGATGGCACGAGCTAAAGATCCCCTCCTTCAGCTAGAATTCCTTTTCCTTTGCTCACGCTTGCTCCACATGTACGGTGCGGATCCATCCACGCCAGCACTCTCACATGCCTTGGTTGGTGTAATGTACACCACCCCTCCGCTTGGTCCACTTAGCCAAGATGTACTTCCCACGAGACAAAACTATCGTGGGCGCTTGTGCCCACAACTTGCCTTGGGCCCTTTTTGTGCACCTCTTCACTTGGGTTTGTTCCCTTTCTATTACTTCTTGGGTCCTACAAAATGGACAATATTGACACATGTTGCCATGGGTTTTTAATCATCAAGGGCATTCATTGTTAGTAAATATTCAATACATTTTGGGTTTTAATGGATATTTGTAATGGATTCTTGAGTAATGATTTGTAAGATATTAAAATAATAGTATTTGACTTAAGCTTAATTGTTCCAATATGCTTTGCAAATAATATTTACTATTTTTATATAATGACTTCCATGATTTTTTGAGAATAATATAGGTAGTGTTTATGGGTTCTAAATAAGACCCAATAATGATGACATGAATTAAATGATGAGCTTGAAAGATGAATAATCTACCATAGCATCATGAACGTAAAATAAATAGTGACCATAAAGTTTTCATATGAATCTCATGGGTTTAAGAAAATTAATGATAACTTCCCATGAGTTTTGAAAGTAGATAAGTAGCCATAGGTTCTTAAGATAAATCCCATGGGTATGTAACAAGATTTAAAATGATTGTGGTTGTGGGTTTGGGAATTTAGATAATTTCATCATTGAGTTTAACATGTGGTATTTTCCAAGTATTAAAAAACTTGGGTATTTTACTAAATATTGCCAAGTAGCTAACTTGGGCTTTTAATGGTGCAAATGTGAATTGGGCTTTCAATATTGCCAATGAGAATTTGGGTTTTTTTTTTTTTTTTTTTTTTTTTTTTTTTTTTTTTTTTTTTTTTAGATAATTTGCCATGGACTTGTATCATGGTATTTGATCATGAGATTTGAACCCTTTTAATAAAATAATTTTGCTATGGGTCAGAACTATAGGCCTTGCAAAATATTGGGTTTTTCATAATATTTTATATTTGCAGCCCACTCAAGGAGAATAGTTATGGGCTAGCTTGATAACAGGGTAAAAATATTTAGAGAGGCCCAATAATTCATTGGTGATGTTTAAGCATAAATAGGCAGTGAAAAATGTTCTAGGGTTTTTCCTCCTCTATAACTTAAACCTCCTCCAAAAGAAAAAGAGAAAATCCCTCATATTTAGGATGTGAATCCTTTTATTTTCGAAGTTTTTTTCTTTGTCGACTTCCAACCCACATTTAACCTCCAAAAATATTTTTTTTTCCCGAATTTGTGGTAAACTAAAAAGTTGTAGATATTTGAGTCTTCTTTCCGTGGCCACAAGAATCAGTTCAATTGGACATCTGTGCAAAAAGTTATGGTAAAAATACTAAAATAACACATGATGTTTCCATATCGGGAATTTTCTAATATTGACTTGGACGAATTTCTTTCCTTTTGGAAGGGACATATTTTTATGTAATTGACATATCCTTTGACAAAATGCACTTTCTTGGGTAAATCTAAGTAGGTTCAAGATGATCATTACAAGTGGTTACATTGAAGACATGAAGATTACTCAAGAACTGCTCAAGAAAAGTGCAATCTGCAGGTCTCGATACCTCCTCGACAGAAGCTTGATTTGTCGATATTCATTAAAGCTCGACACATGTCTCGATCTATCGAGCTTACATGATTCAAACTATAGCCAGCAACGTTTTTATTTTAAAAGGCTATTTGTTTATGGGTTTGTATAATCCTTATTGGACTAGGAAAGCCCAAGGTTTGTGTATACCTATTTGGCATAGGAGAGCCCATTGAGCTCCTATTTAAACAAGGAGGTGGAAAAAGAAAAACCTAACCCTAGAGAGCTTCATAAGGTTTTCTTTTTGAAACCCTAGCCTCCTCCTATAGAAGAAAGAGTTCTTGCTTCGTTTCTTGTACGCCTTTGGATTTTGTAACCAAACAAAGTCTCTCACACGATCATTGAAGAACTTATTGGTGTTTCTATGTGAAATTGTTGCAAATCAATTACATCAATCAAAGGGTTGCTATGGAGTTAGTCACGTCTTGGGATTCGTACAAAAGAGTTAGTCACGTCTTGGGATTCGTGCATTGAACAGAAAAATTGCCGCTACAATACAAGTCTAATTGGGTATTGGGGTAAGGGTTCAACTGTAGGTTGATTTTGGGATAGGTCAAAGGATTTGGTAAGATTCCTTATACTTGTAACCGCTTGTAATTCATAATAGTGGATTCTTGGGAGTGGTGACCTTAAAATCACCTGGTGGGGTTTTGCATCGGTGGTTTTCCCCATTTGTAAACAAATCATCAAAGCATTTAGCATAATTGGTGATTTGTTTGTGCTACCATGCTATTGCATGTAATTGAACCTAATTAATTAATTTGCAAGGGGTCGATACATTTTTAACCCAACACCTTCTTTTTTTATTCTCACACTTTTTTGACTTATTTAATACTTACGCTCTGTTTGTTTCAACATTAATGTTTTCTAGAAAATAGGTCATTTTCCAGAGAACATTTTTTGGAAAACTATCTTATTTTCCAGTGTTTGGTAACGACCTTGAAAATGGGCTTGAGAATGTTTTCTAGTGTTTGATATGTACAAACATTTTTTGGAAAACTATCTTATTTTTTTGGAAAACTATCTTATTTTTTTAGAAAACTATCTCATTGTAGCTATACCATTGTAATTTGTGTGGCTCTGGAACTCTAAGCGTCAATACCAAGTGAATAGAAATACGCATAGTGGCAAGAAGTGCTTAACTTTTACCATCCCATACCTTTGTAGCAGATAGTTTTCTTAGCAGATAACTTTTACAATTTTTTTCTACAAATTTTCATATTTTGAAATCGTCTCATGATAGTTTATTATCAATTCTCATTATCTATTGTCAATATAAGTATGACCATTTTATTTTGGTAAATTTGTATAATATTTTTGTTTTTATGCAATTGTGGTTATATATTTGTCATTTTTTTATAAAAATATTTTAAACTAAATAAATAAATAAATAAAAAACTCAATTCCACTTGCACTGTATAACTATTAACTCACACAACCACACTCATCCTTCCATAAATAATACAATAAGTTGTTGTTTGATTGTGAGATAAATTGGTATGTGATCAGAGTGTGTAAGATTTAAAACAAAGTGTGCAAAAATATTTTTAAAAGTATTAAATTAGTAAAGCAATATTATATATATATTTACATTTTTTTTTTCAGGTCAGGGGGTTCATTTAAACCCCACGTGTATGTGCATAGTAGAAACAATAACTATCGAGTTTGTTATTAGAGGCTAAAAATTGACAAGGTAATAGATGGTGAAGGAGGGACGTTTGCCCTTAAAAACACTCTATTTCTGGACCACGTTTTGACTGGCTTACAAACACTCTGTTTCTGGATCGAGAAACAGGCATTGCTCCTAACAAAAACAACAACAACAACAACAACAACAAAAAAAAAAAAAAAAAACTCTTTAATAATTTTAATTCCCTAGACATTGAGAGAGGATTCTAATATGACTAACATGAAAATATATATGGATAAAACCTCCTCTTCTATATCTCTATCATTAGGCCTGAATATATAGAAAAGATACATGCCAATAGCCAAATAGTCATTAAATCACAGGTT
Organism: Quercus dentata; assembly: GCA_028216015.1. NCBI lineage: Eukaryota > Viridiplantae > Streptophyta > Magnoliopsida > Fagales > Fagaceae > Quercus > Quercus dentata. The sequence continues at coordinate 35,976,325 of CP116447.1, forward strand.
TATTTCCAACGTGATTTCTGATGTTTTTGTATACAAAACGTTTGACAATAATTACAGTGACGTATAATTGAATAATGGCTATCATTGAAGATCTGGATAGTAAACTGTGTGAGCATAATTGAAATCAAGAACCTTACCATGGGAATACTTTGACCGTGAGAGACAAATAGAGAGAGATCTGTGAAAACTGAAAAGAGGAGAGACCAGAGGGGGGAGAGACAGGTGAGAATATGAGAGGAGAGAAAAAGCAAAGAGAAGGGAGAAAACGAGAGCTTACCATGAGACCTTAATTAATTAGTTGTTTCCGCGACTCAAAAGAAAAAAATAATATTTATAGGAGATGTGATGCGTGAGAGAGAGATTGTTTTCCAAAAAAAAATTGGAAAACATCCCATAGAAAGTAAGCCTTATTTTTATTAGGGTTTTCCATTGACTAAAGATAGTTTTCCGTTGACTAATTTTCTTTTATGCTACCAAATACTGGAAAATGTGGAAAACTATCTATATAAATAGTTTTCCGGTGAAACAAAAAGAGCCTTAAAAAAAAATGCCCCAATTGATCTTGACTCTTGGATGCTCTTGGTTGCATGTCTGCTTGATTAGTTGATTAGTTTTAATCTCTTATAGGAAGAAAATACATGTAATGAATATATTTCAAAGAAATATTTCAAACTCACATATTTGAGTGTACTTAAGCCTTTAACTGATGTGATATTGCCTACCGAAAATAAGATAATAATGTAATTTTAAGCTGTTGTCAAATAACTATTGGTTTTGCTGCACCAATTGTAGCACGTACACTCTACCTCATATAAGTTTTATCATATACATTGTCATTTTTTAAATGTTTAATATGATGCTATGAACTCCTACAATCCAATATCACTCATCCATTACCAATATATTCTTTCCAAACCTTTAGAAAATGAGTAATTTTATCTAACATATTGTGATTATTAGTTCAACCATCAACACACGTAACTTGAAACTTATGGGACTCTTACAAGCCAACATGACTTTTGTGAAAACGTTCCTTAATGTAAAAATAACTTTGAAATCTTGAGACCCAAGCCAATTAGCAATACTTAAACTGTAATATACTTAACATAAAACTGCTCATCTATATATATAATAATAGATGAAACTAAGAGAAACTCAAATTAGAATTCTAAATTAGAGTTCTAATTTTGTGCCATGTGCCCTAAATTATTTATTTCTTAATTTTAGAATCAAATGTTCAACATCATAAATATTCATCTAAGTGAGTTATTAAGTACAAAAACCAAAGAGTCTAGAATAAATGAATCTTAAAAAAAAAAAAAAAATGCTTCACAATAATTATATATATAAAAATAAAAATAAAAAAAAAAAAAAATGGACAATTTACATTTTATACCTAATAATATCTATACAAATTTTTTTAAAGAGTTAACAAAATATAAAAATGACTATTAATAGTATTTAAATTATATATATGGGAATTATATTATGCATCTTATTGTATATCTTTAAGTATTTCCATGAATATGTCCATAGTTACAAGCTAGTGCTTCTTAAAGGTTAATACTGCTAGACAGCACTTGCTAGGGATGAATAGACATGAAATTAAATTGTGTTTATTTCAAAGGTGTCAAACCATTCGATTATATATATAAGACATGAGTATTAAAGCCTTAAAGATCATTATGAAATTAGCTTAAACAAAAGAATTTTTTTTAGGCAGAAGCAAATAAACATGAAATTTGTGAAAGCTACTGACATCCACTCTACTACTTTTCATCCTTCTTTAGTTCTAATACCGCTTCATCATCCCTTAAAACTTGATAATGTTAATCACCATTGTTAAAGTTTAGACCCTTGTAAAACACAATATGTTTAACCTAATTTATTACCAAGTTGTTACTTAGGTTAATTATTCAGATCTAGGTTAAACATATATCACATGCAATCAACACAGTGGAAATTAAATGACATAGGATGTGATGACCCAGGAAAACTAATGAAACGATCTAGTTTCAAGGTAAAAAACATTGGGAGGATTTAATCTAAACAATCCATAAGGCAACAATTCACTAGTAGAATGGAAGTTTTTACAATAGATTTAACCCTAAATCTATTACTACCTCATGTAGTACTTACTCACATGACCATCGTAACTTTGAACCCACAGACTCTTCTATTATGAATCTATTGCACACAAACGCTCCTGTTTGTGACTCTAAGAAATCCGCTCAAAGATTTAGATTATCAACTGTGGTTGATTTGATGTAGCAACTTTACTCCTTTAGAACTAGCAATATCGATTTGATCTCTAGTAAGTGCTTGTTGAGTTAGAAGGTTACAAAACCTCATAGATCTCATAGGAGTAACTTACACGACTTGAAAAACTTGTATTAGGGTTTTGCTTTTACACCTAGCCATGTTGGACTTAAACCTTAATGCAGACACCACATTTTGTAACCCTTACAACTTGGGCCCCGTTCTCCAATGACGTAAGAATTCTAAAGCCCAAGGTTGATTTAGGGCCCGATCAGATGAAAATTAACTTGAGGAAAGTATTTATGGAAAATATAACTTAATTTTGGACCAAATAAACTATTTTTGGAAAATAAAAACCACAAAAACCTAAAGGCATGCATACGCATAAATGTGTATGCGCATGCATGCTCAAGCTCTGCATGCGCATGCTTCATGCATGCGTATGACATGCATGCATGCACATGCTAGGGTTCCAGAAACTATGTAAGGCAAGTTTTTTGCATTTAAACTAAGTTTGGAATGAATTCTACATCGTTTGGGAGCCACCCCAAACCCCTATTTTTCAACTATATAAAGCCATAAATGGTACATTTTTAAAGAGGATGAATTCTAGGGAGAAAACACATAAGGTTAAAATAATGAATCAAAGAGGGAGTTTTTCACAAAACATCCTTAAGTCAAATTTTATTTGATTAGGACCTTTTCCTGGTCTTGATCTTTGAGTTCTGAAGTTTACTAACTCGTTTTGAATTGGTTGTGACTAGATTGATTGAGGGGAATGGTCAAAATCAAGCTCTAGAGAATTCTAGTGTTAAAGTAAAGTTTTTAACTTTGGCTGTTCGATTTTCTTTGCTTTTCTTTTGATTTTGTGTTTATATCTGTGTTTTATTTGCTTTGATATATTTTTTTAGTTTAGATTTACTTTGTGTTTGTGTTCTAAGCATGTTAGGTTGTTAGATTTTTCGTTTTTTGAGTTTTTCTATTTTGAATTTTTGGGTTAGGCTTTCGGGTGTGTATGTGTGCGCATGCTTTTTGCATGCATACACATACTTGAAGTATGCGTATGCATACAATGGGATGTGCATGCATGCCCTATGTATGTGCATGCACATTCTTGCCCAGAAACCCTAATTCACTCCTATTTGCATTTCCCTTGTCTTATTTATATGTTCTAGCCTCTGTTTAACCTATTTTATCCGTCATTGAGTCTCTATTTCTTTGCTTTGTTTTGTTTTGTTTATTTTACCCCTTTTATGTCCATTAGGGTCTTGACTTGTTTAAATACTATAAACATGCATATGAATATGAACATGCATTGATGCATAGGTGCTATGATACAGTGAAGTAAGCAAGATAAGCCATACATTATCACATGAACATGCATTTGGTTGATGAGTATGATATGGATGATGAACATGATATGCTTAATCAAATGCTATGCCCTTGATGTCTAGATGCTTTAACGTATTTGTTTGATTCTACCATGTGATGTTTTTGCCCTTGGAAATGTGTGTTTAAATGCCATGATAGATGAATGATTAGGTTTGGGATGATTATGTCATGTTGTGTCTTAGATTCGTGCTAGTGTGTGTATGGGTTAGAATAACATATTAAAATTGCCTTCAATGAGATTAAGATTTGGAATACAATGAGTGGAAACCGACCCATGGGTCGGGTGGGGGAAGCTTAACACATTCCCATCCCCATACCTAAACTCCGGACATGTGCTTTGGTAAAAGATTAGTCCTTTCACGAATGGTGCTATATTTATGGTTCCTAGACCTAAACTAGGTGGCAACTTCATTTACACCCTCCGCCATGGTCCACCCTAGGCCAAGGCGTACTTACTAATAGCGAGGATGACACCATGTTACGGGTGCTTGCACCCACACATAAACGTTTTGAGGGCTATTGGGACTTCTTTAAAATTCTACAGATTGCGCTTCAATCATCGATGTCTCTCTTGATCGGTCGAACACTTCAGTTTTTGAATTCCATTTTCTGCAGCTTGTATGTTCTTGAATCTTGACTTGTATCAACTTGAGCAATGTCTATAATACTTCTAAGACTCTAAGATCTTATACTAGACATGTTTTGTACTCAGTTTGAAAAAAAAAATCCAAAATTCCTAAAGAACAATACATTTGAAAAAGAGAAGGGTCCAAACTATAACTTATACTTTAAGATTCTACATTCTAGTTTATTTTTTAATTTTTTATAAACTCAAGTCTTAAGTTCAAAACTCGACAATTATATTGGTAAATGTTATTTTGATTCTTAAAGAATCCAACTTTTTAATTCATTTTAGGTGAAGACACCACATTGTACCCCTTACGACTCGGGTCCCCATTCCCCAATGATACTAAAATTCTAAGGCCCAAGGTTGGTTTGGGGGCCCAATCAAATTACAAATTGACTTGAGAGGTGTTAAAATGTGTCGATACTGTATTTTGTCCACCCTTGATTTGCGTGCCAGAACCTTGAAAATCCAAAAATATTATTTTCTCTCTACGGGGCTATGAGAACATCTAGAACGATGTGGCGCAACCCGTTAGGGCACCGGAGCACCCAAAGTGCATTTTTTTGCTAAAATGACCAAAATGCCCCTGGTCACCCCTAGGTTTGACCAAAGGTCGAACGTGGTCCAAACTCTCACAAAAAAAAATGTTTTTCACATTTTTACATCAAACCCGAGCTTCTCGTAGATTTTTAGCAACTTTGACTAAGTTTGACTTGAAGTCGACCCGAGGTGGGCCCAAAAACCCTAATTTTGATCTAGTTGTCGAAATAGGTTAAAACCAAATCCATTGCGAAGATTATCAAATTCTTGTTCCAATGAATATTCATGGGTCAAAATCGGATTTAGAACGGACGAGATATCACAAAAACCGGGATGACACACCGATTGACGCACCGCAAACTTGTGAGAGCCATAACTTTTGATTCGATCGTTGGATTTTCGGGTTCCATGTCTTTTCAAAATCAGGAAGCCAAGATATTTCAAAGGTACCCGTATCCACACCTTTTAAGGGCCTTTGAAGGGTCACCGCCTCAAAATTCACGCCTGGGGCCCCAGGCATGCCCCAGATTAGAGATCTTTTTTTTTTTTTTTTTTTTTTTTTTTTTTTTTTTTTTAATTTGCCTTCTGCCCAGCCTCTCTACACATTTTTCCTCTCTTCCAATCACCAAAAAAAAAAAAAAAAAAAAAAAAAAAAAAAAACACTAAAAAAAAAAACACATCAAAGCTTCTTGATTCTTTCATCTTCACCAACAATAGAAAGTAGAGTTCTTGTACCCAATCTTCTCCTCCTTGGTTCTACATCTTGGATTTGGGGTTTAGGGGTGTGAATGTAGCTTTGTTAGCTATCATCCACACTCCTAACCTTCTAAATCTTTTTCCTAACATGTTCTTGCTTTTTTTTTTGCCATAATAATATGTTTTATTGCTTTATTTTACATGTTTCTTACTTTATCTTGTTTCTAGCATGTTTTAGCTTAGATTTGTGTTCTTTTATGCTTGTTCACATGTTTTTTTTTGTCCGGATCTACGTGCTTTGTGCTATATGTTTATGCCTAGATCTATCGTTTCTATGTGTTGTTTGGCTATATCTACATGTTTCTACACTTGTTTACATGCTTACAAGTTTAGATCTACATGTTTAGGGTTTTATCTCGTGCTTTCCTTTGTTTCATTCCTCTTTTCACTTTATTTTGATGTTAGGGTTATGTGCTCACATGCTTGATATAATTTCTATGGTTATGCTTTGCTCGGATCTATGTGTTCGTGTGCTTTTTGCCATGTTTTATGCTTAGATCGGCATCCATACATGCTTATGTGCTTGGATTCATATTCTTCCATGTTTATGTGCTAGCTTTCACACGTTCACACACGTTTCCATGCTTATATGTTTAGATCTATTTTTTCACATGCTTGCGTGCTTGGATCTAAGCTTTATGCCATCTTCCATGTGCTTGTGCATTCCATGCTGTGCTTGTGCGCTCCATGCCATGCTTGTGTGCCTAGGCCTAGACTTGTTGGTCATACCATGTGCTATTGTAGCCCATTTGTTCCTTTTATTGCATTTTCTTGTGTTTTGGCCTTTTTGGTTCGGACTTGATCTAGGCCCTATGGTCTTTGTCATCGTCCATACACCTTAGCCCATATCAAAGTGTTTGGACCACCCATTTTTCATGTCTATGCTTGCTTGCTTCTATGTTTTATGCTTGTGTTAGCCTCTCTTGTTCTAGGCTTTGCCACGTTTGGCGCCCTTAGCGGGTTCGTGGTTGTGTGGTTACATTTGACGCCTATGAGGCCTTGCTTGGATGTAGTAATTTGGGATGCATCACCATGATGCTGGTTGCTTCGTGCATACCTTTCCCCTTTTCCATTCCATGCGATGATATGCTTACCATGCTTACTTGTGCCACCCGTTGGCTTTATTTGCATCTTTACACGCTTGTTTACATGTTCATGCATGAGTCTTGCTTGTTAGTGTGTCGTCTATGCTTCTACACAATGAGGCTATGGAGATCCAATCCAAACCTACATTTGTCCCTCATGGACACCACCGTATGTTTGCTTGCATCTTGTATGTTATGCTTGTCATTGCTATCTTGCTTGTTCGTTTTGCACCCTTTTGCTATTATCTATGCATCTCTCCCTTTCCATTGCTCGTCTGCTGGTTTCTTGTCTTTGCCATTGCATGTACACACATGGAGCGAGGACACATGGAGCTAGGGCCTGATTTCCTAGGCGCATGCAAAAAGGGTGCGGATGCAAGCTTGCCAACATAAGTCGAGCGGCTGTGTTCAGTAGGTTTAGGGTTTAGCTTTTCCCTTTAGTTATGTACTCTTTTAAACCCCTTCCTTCCTCCTCCCTTTCTCCCTTAGATGGTTTGTATTAGGTATATCATGATTTTGGTGTTGTGTTTCCACTTTTTCAAACGCACCCTATTTATTTCACTTCCCGCTTTCTTAGAATCAAAAGATTGCTAAAAGGAAAAATGCTAAGCTACCACCACATCGTGATCCCATCATCACAAGGTCTCGTGCAAGAGAGATGTCTACTAATGGTACTTCTCCCCTTGAGGAAACTATTCAGGAAGTTGCTCTTTTGAATGAGCAAATGGCGAAAATGATGCGTATGATGCAACAACTGGTTGTAGGAAGAGGACTAAACTCTTTCGATCATAGTCAAGGGGGTCCCCAAACCGAGAATGAAAATCAACCTCTACTAGTATAGGAACAGGGCCACCATGTACCGCCCTAGGGTAATGACCAGGAAACAGATCCTTCTAAGGACAAGAACCCCGAATCTGGGTATGGCGAAGTCAAGAGCCAGGTGGAAAATCTAGCTAAGAAGCTTCGTATCATAAAGGGCTCTAGTGTCCACGAAAGTGTTGATCTTGACAGTCTAACCAACTTCCCTCAGGTCATTATGCCTCCTAAGTTAAAGGCACCAAAGTTCATCAAGTATGATGGTATAGGAGACCCCTGCACACACTTGCGCATGTTTTGTAGGAAGATGGCTTCCTATGGGGATAAACCCCCTACTTTGCCAGATTTTTCCTAATAGTTTGACCATACCCATGGCCACGTGGTATGTGAGATTGGAAAAGACCTCTAGCTGGAGGGAAATGGCCAACTCTTTCTTAGAGTACTACTGGTTCAACATCGAGATAGCTCCCAACCGCACCGTTCTTCATAGGACAGAAAAGAAGAGTGGGGAATCCTTCCGTGAGTATGCCCGGAGGTGGCGTGAGCTTGCTGTACAGGTGCAACCCCCCATGATGGAAAATGAGATAATCAAGTGGTTCATTAATAACCTCAAGCCTCCTTATTACGAGAAGATGATCAGCACCCAAGTCACTTATTTCGCTAGCCTCATCCCTATTAGGGAGCGCATTGACGAGGGTATTAAGAGCAAGAAGATCATGCATGCCAAGCCTCTGAGTTCCATGGTTGAACAGCAAGTCAAGAGAATGATTGGTCGCAAGAATATGGAAGCCGATGTTCATATGGTTGACAATGCCTCGAAAATGCCTAGGGGTGTTGCTCCTGCTTATGCCACCCTATCTGCTAGACCTTATCGGCAATAGAATCAGTTTGCTTAAGCCCCTAACAGAGCCTTTAATAAGAGAGGAAGGCTAGATCTATCACGTCCCCCCAGGAGGGAAAACCGGAAGTACACTCCGTTACCCATGCCCATGGTAGATCTCTATGCTTACCTACTGGAAAGGAAGTTAGTGACCCCACTATTTTAGAGGCCCAAAGAAGGTCCTTTCCCATTGGGATTTGATCTATCCAAGAAGTGCGAACATCATTTTGGGGTCGTCTAGAAGAATGCTTCCAGTTGAGAGATCGTGTCCAAGATCTTATAAACAACAAGCTGATACAGTTTGATAATGCAGCCGCTCTAAACATCATCACAAACCTTTTTACCTCCCCATCCGGAAGGGAATGTGAATGTCATCATCACGGTGGAAGAAAGGGTTCCAGATTTCTCCTCACCGTCATTCCCATAGAAGGCTATGCTTCGAGCTTTAGTCCAAGAGAGCCACTTCGATCTCAAAGGTATGGGAACCCCAAGATTTGATTGGGGAATCTGCTCATTTTGCAACAAAGAAAGACAATCATGCCCTGTTTGATTGTAAAGTGCTCCGAGCACAAGTGTAAAGTTTAGCCGAACGCGATATCATTTGGGTTGAAAGGGAAATTGTGCGAAGATGTGACTGTATGGTAGCCAGCTTATGTCCTTTAGCTACCTAGTCGAGAGCCGCTACAATGCTATATCGCTTAGGTCAAAGAAGGAGTAGGACGAATATTTACTGAAACGCCTTGGCCGGATTGCTCCAACACCATCCTCTTCGATGGTCATTGAGGAAATAATAGAATCACCTGCGGATTCGGGGTCATCAAATTCAGGGAAAGGACAAGTATCACCAGCCATCGATGGATTCACTCCTTTAGTTCTTGCCTTACCTGTGGTCACAGGGCTAGCCTCATCATTAGTTCAGTAGGGAACCGCCATTGCTCCCATTATTCGAGGTTTCAATCCTTTTATTTTGCCAAAGCCTACCTCAAGATTCTCATGGGTATCCGGCTCAAAGGCCCTTGAAGCCATGTTGCCAAGTTCGGTGGTCATTAATCTGAAGACATTCTCCATAGTGCCTAATTTGCAAACTCGGGAAGGTGTTATCATTTGCATGCCAAAGTCGTTCCCTTATGAAGATAGTCATTGTTTCCCTTGGAAATATGATGTGTCATTGATCTCCACTCAAACCAGAAAAGAGAAGGTCTGTTCCAATATCTCTTCAGGTCTATCTGGGCTCACTAGGATTGGTCGTTGCTACACTCCCGAGGAGCTAGAAAAGAGAACGAAAGAGATGGGTAAGGTATTGCCGAACCCGTTAGGAACAGAGTCACAACCAAAGAAGCAGAGGAGTTCTTAAAAGTTATTAGAAACTCAAAGTACAGTATGATTCAACAAAATAAACAAGTTGCTAGCTTAGATCTCCATCTTGGCGTTATTGGTATCCTCTGAGGTCCACCACAATGCTCTTTTGAAAGTCTTGAAAGAGACACGTGTTTCTACAAGTGCTACAAAATTCGCCTTTGAAGGCATGGTCTCAACAGTGTTGGCCATCAACTAGATTTCCTTTACGGATGATGACTAACCACTAGAAGGTAAAGATCACACTTTGCCCATGCACATTATAGTAAAGTGTGAGGATATGATCGTCGCTAGAGTCTTGATTGACAATGGGTCGACCTTGAATGTTTGCCTGATGTCCACTTTGGAGCATTTGAATGTGGATACCTCTCCTATCAGCCCTACCACCATGATCATTAGAGCTTTTGATGGTACTCTCGGGGAGGTGCAAGGCAAGATTGAGCTCGTAATTGGAGTTGGTCCTATGTTCTTCACAATCAACTTCTAGGTCATCAAGGTGGATTCTTCTTATAATATGCTCCTAGGGAGGCCTTGGTTACATGCCGCAAGCGTGGTTGCTTCTACTCTTCATCGAAGACTTAAGTTCCCATCCGAAAATCTAATGGTCACTATTATGGTTGAGGAACCCCTGACTTTCTTCAAGGAGACTTCTGTCCCCTATATTGGTACTAATGCCTTTTTGGAGGCAACTTTTCACGATTTCGAGCTAGTCTCCATGATTTCTAGAGCTCCAGAACTCAAGTCTGCATGGCCCTCTGCTACTTTAATGGCCGCCAAGGAAATGCTCAAATTTGGCTATCAATTGGGCCAAGGCCTTGGTGCCGTAGGACATAGGAAGGCTTCTTTGATCGAACTCCTAGACAACAAAGGAAGTTTCGATCTAGGCTATGACCCCTCCGATGAAGAACTTTTTCAGGCTTCTAGAGGAAAGAAAAGGAAGTGTATTGGCCAAGGGATGTCCATTCCCCACATTAGGGTCACTTTTCCGGCTCTGACTAAGGTAATTAGATCGGAAGCAACACAGGAATCATGTGAGGAAGAATCGGATCTAGCTTGTCTCATCCGCCTTTGTCCGGAGGAATTCTTAGGGAACTCCATCATATCCCTAGGGGATGATCTGACTACTACTATTAGGCCTTATGTGCCAAAGGAGATAGTAGGCCATTGGACCGTCAAGCCCTACTTTGTGGTAACATCGGATGAGTAAGGAGTATTCCATTATCATGTGGTTGGGTCCTCCAATTTCCCGAAAGAGTTGGAATAGCATATCTAGTTTGTTTTGCATGTTTATTTCCTATTTCCTACATTCCTTGTTTGCATTTTCCAGTTCATTTTCCAAAAAATATGTTTCCTTTTTATCATTATTAGGCATGAACTTTGTTATCCCTCTATCTACAATCCACTAATGAAATTATCCAACGTATTATTCAAGAAATCCTTACATTTATCTCTTTATTTGCTTTCTTATGAATATGTGTGTGCAAATTGTCTTATGTATCCTTGTATATGTGTCGTTCTGTAGGATCTATTCTAATTCCCAAACGGGTACATCGTCATGTTGCTATAATGAGAATATCGATGACACGAATGAGACAATAGAGTTCGAACATGACATCGAAGGATTAGAGGAAATTCCGAGTCTCCTTCGTGATATTTTGGAAGCTCTAAATAGAGAGAGCGAAGGGTCCAAGCCCAACATAGAAGAGATAGAGGTGGTTAACCTTGCCAATGAAGGCGAGAATGAAAAACCCGTCAAGATTGGGATAAACTTTCCTAGAGACATGAAGCCTGGGCTCATATCGCTACTCAAAGAATTCAGAGAGATCTTTACTTGGTCCTACCAAGATATGCCAGGGTTAGACAATAAGATTGTCGTGCACGAAATTCCATTAAACCTAAATGCCCTCCAGTGTGACAAGCCCTTCGAGGAACATCGAAGGATTAGAGGAAATTCCGAGTCTCCTTCGTGATATTTTGGAAGCTCTAAATAGAGAGAGCGAAGGGTCCAAGTCCAACATAGAAGAGATAGAGGTGGTTAACCTTGCCAATGAAGGCGAGAATGAAAAACCCATCAAGATTGGGATAAACTTTCCTAGAGACATGAAGCCTAGGCTCATAGCGCTACTCAAAGAATTCAAAGAGATCTTTACTTGGTCCTACCAAGATATGCCAGGGTTAGACAATAAGATTGTCGTGCACAGAATTCCAGTTAAACCTAAATGCCCTCCAGTGCGACAAGACCTTCGAGGAATGAAATCTGAGATCATTTTGAAGATCAAAGAAGAAGTAGAAAAAATGTTGAAAGCAAGTTTCCTTACTACAATAACCTACTCCGATTGGGTCGCCAACATTGTTCCCGTGCCTAAGAAAGATGGGAAAATGCGTATGTGTGTTGATTACAGAGATTTGAACCAGGCCAGTCCTGAGGATAATTTTCCATTGCCACACATCGATACCCTGGTCGATAATACCGCTACCAATAGGTTCTTCTCCTTCATGGATGGATTCTCAGGCTACAATTAGATCAAGATGGCCGAGGAGGACAGAGCCAAGACAGCCTTCACCACACATTGGGGAACTTATGCATATGATGTCATGGCATTCGGCTTAAAGAACGCCGGTGCTACTTATTAGTGAGCCATGGTAACCTTGTTCCATGATATAATGCACAAAGAGATTGAAGTCTACGTAGATGACATGATTGCCAAATCTCGCACAGCTAGGGATCTTTTGGTAGGTTTGAGAAACCTGTTCAAGTGCCTTGTCAAGTACAGATTAAGGCTAAACCCTAACAAGTGTGTCTTCAAAGCTAGTTTAGGGAAATTGCTCAACTTTGAGGTCAACCAAAGGGGAATCAAAGTGGACCTAGCAAAAGTCCAAGCCATTTGGGATATGCTGACACCACAAACCAAGAAGCAAATTTACAGCTTCTTAGGCAAAGTCAATTACATAGCTCGCTTCATAGAGCAGTTGACCGCCACATGTGATCCGTTGTTCAAGCTCTTGAAGAAGGACACAAAGATAGAATGGACAGATGGGTGCCAAGCGGTATTTGTTGAACCCTTCTGTCCTGATTCCCCCAATGTTGGGATATCCATTGATCCTCTACCTAGCAGTACAAGAAACCTCCATGGGTTGCATGTTAGGCCAATCGGTTGAGCATGACTAAAAAGAAAGGGTGATCTACTACTTAAGCAAGAAGTTCACCAGTTGTGAGGTCAACTACATCGCCATTGAGAAGACAAGTTGTGCCCTAACGTGGGTATCACACAAGTTGCAGAAATATATGCTCTACTTCACCACGCGGCTCTTTTCCCGCATGGATCCCATTAAGTACATCTTCAAAAAGCCATCTCTTACAGGGAAGATCTCCCGTTGGCAAATGTTGCTCTCTAAGTTCAACATTGTGTTTATGACAAGAAGGGCCAGGCCATAGCCGATTACCTAGCGGATCAACTGCTGAACAATCCAGAACTTTCAATATCCCTCTTCCTTGATAAGGATGTCATGGCATTAGAGCTAGAACCAGACAGTGTGGAACCGTGCCGTTGGAAGCTTTATTTTGATGGAGCCGCCAATTCTACCGGAAATTAAGTGGGAGCAGTCTTAGTTTCCCCCAAGGTCTAGCAAATCCCTGTTTCAAGAAATCTAAATTTTGATTGCACTAACAACATCACAGAGTACGAAGCGTGCATAATCGGCTTGCAAGTGGCCTTAGATTTTGGAGCCTATGACTTGAGCGTCTTTCGAGATTCCCTGTTGATCATCTCCCAAATCAAAGGAAAATGGCAAGCCCAAAACGCCAAGTTGATTCCATATCAGAAATGCGTCAGCCGCTTGATTTCAAAGTTCCGAAACATCACATTTGCCTATTTACCCCGAGCACACAACCAGTTTGTAGACGCCTTAGCTACCTTGGCTAGCATGGTTAAGTTTTCAGAAGGAGATAATGTACGTCAATTGCGCATAGAAGTCCGAGGCATTCCAACCTATTGCATGAACATCAAAGAATGCATAAATGTAAAAGTCGAAGCCAACGGAAAGCCATGGTACCATGATATCAAGGCTTATATCAAGAACAATGAATACCTGCCCGGTGCCACGGACAGTGAAAGGAAGTTCATTCGGTTCATGGCCTGCCAATTTTTCCCGAGTGGAGAAGTCTTGTACAAAAGTAACCACAATTCTACCTTGCTCCGATGCGTAGATGCCTCCGAGGCTAATCATCTGATGGAAGAGATGCATAAAGGCTTACTTAGAGCTCATGCCGGTGGATCCCTGTTGGCCCGCAAGATCATGAGAGCCGGATACTACTGGCTCACCATGGAGAATGATTGCATTAAACATGTGAAGACATGCCATTGTTGCCAAACATATTAAGACAGGAAGAACGCTCCTCCTCAACCTTTGCACTCTTTAGCGGCACCATGACCCTTCTCAACCTGGGGTATAGATGTCATCGGACCCATGATTCTGAAGGCTTTAAATGGTCATGAGTATATCTTAGTGGCCATTGATTATTTCACAAAGTGGGTAGAAGCCGCTTCGTACAAGAGCGTCACTCAAGCCGTGGTAGCCCGGTTCCTGAAGCATAACATTATTTGCCATTACGGTGTGCCAAGAGAGCTCATTACAGATAATGGGACAAACTTAAATAGAAAAATGATCCAGCAACTCTGCCAACAGTTCAAGATCGAGCACAAAAATTCAGTTCCCTACCACCTTCGGATGAATGGCGCAGAGAGAAGTCATTAACAAGAACATAAAGAAAATCTTGGTGAAGATGACAAACACATACAAGGATTGGCATAAGTACTTGCCATTTGCTCTATGCACATATCGCACTTCTGTTCGTACTTCCATGGGTGTGACCTCGTATTCACTTGTGTATGGCATGGAGGCCGTCCTCCCCACAGAGGTAGAGATCCCGTCTCTCAAGATTTTATCCCAGAAAAAGCTGTTAGAAGCTGAATGGGCCCGTTCTCGATATGAACAACTGAACATGATAGATGAGAAGCGCATGACCGCAATGTGCCATGGACAGTTGTAGCAACGCCATGTCAAGCAAGCATTTAACAAGAAAGTCAAACCCAGAGTCTTTGAACAAGACGATCTAGTCTTAAAGAAACGCAACCAGGCCCTGCCTGATCACAATGAAAGTTTGTCCCAACCTACGAGGGCCCGTGCGTGGTAAAGAAAGTCTTTTCCAAAGGAGCCTTGATTCTAGCCGAGATGGACGGGCATGACTTCAATATTCCCACCAATTTTGATGCCATCATACGGTAATTTGCATGAAGGAGCCTCTTAGTGCACCTCATTTTTATGTCAAAAAACAAAAACAAAAACAAAAAAAAACAAACAAACAAAAAACACAAAAAATATAAATCGAAAACCCAAAAGGGCGGTCTACGCAAAATGAGAGCCAAAAGAAAGAGTGCGTGAGAAAATGCAAAGGTAGATTGGAAACTCGAAAGGGCAGTCTATGCAAAAGGAGAGTAAAAGAAAGAGTGTGAGAGAGCCTGCTATATTGAAAACCCGAAAGGGTGGTCTAGGAAAAAAATAAGGTAATCAAAAAGTCGGTTGAACTACGTGATGACCTGATCCTTCCTCTTGGAGGTACGTAGGTAGCCACCTTGGTTGAGTCACATCTTAAAAGAAAAATCAGTCAGTTGCACTCGCTTGAATTTTTGCTCAAGACCAGAAGATTAAAGGGATCCAACATCCAAGTCAAGATATGAAGACGCCTTCAAGATTGCTCTTTGTCTACAATACTACCATGACCTAGTGGTTTGCTCACAATGTTCTAACTTATGTCAATGGGAAATATACCTCGATGGGAAAAGGAAAAGATTTGTCTAGAACAAGATATGTCCTTGGAAAAATAAGATATTGATATGCATGGATTTTACATTTATTACTTATTTTGTATAATCTTGCATTTTATTACTTATTTGCTTGCATATTCATTAACATGCATGTATTGTGCCATTCTGTTCTTTCATACATTCTGGTATCAAAACATGAAATCTCATCTCATAAATATTTATTTTCTGAATATCATCATAAGCATCTCTCTATACCATCTCTCGGTTTCTAAGCATGCCTAACAGACTAGATTATGCTTTAATAACTTGAAACAAAAGTGGAAGGCCTTACACAATTGCCTTGCAATTTACGAAGGACCTTTCCATACATGGTGGAATACTAACTACATAGCTAATGTGCAGAAATAAAGTAAACAGAAAAGAATATCACCAGATCAAACATGGCCTAGACAATTAGACACGGCCCGGCCACACCTCCCAAAACCAGTGTGAAGAATTGGGTCATCCCGAGCATGAATGCGAAGCGGTTTGGCTGCATTGAAGCCCAGATCTCTAGCTACCACTCTAAGTCTGTCATGCGAGTGTCGAAGACGAACTAACTCCCGCTCCATCGTGGGATCAGAAGTAGAGCCTTGCCTTTCTATCTCTAGCAAAGCTTGCAAGGTGCTCATCTTTGCGATAACGACTCTTAGGGCCTCCTTTCTCTCGGCCAAAGATAGTCTCAAGGCGATGAAAAGCCCATTGTGGCTCGCTAGGCTCATCGCCCTTTCACCCGTACTCCATGCTCAGAGTGGAGTAAATATAAGACTTCGCCTGTAATAGCTTTAGTGCTAAATCATCAGCTCGGCTGCTAGCCGCAACCCCGCCAACCTCTAATGCTCTCTCTCTCCTCATCCCAAGTGTGATCCAAAGCAACAAATCTCTGAGTAAGGCCTGCAAGCTCGTCTTCCAAACCCGCGACTCGGTATCTCAACTGGGGCACACTTTGCCTCTGTGCCTGGAGGGGCTGGCCCCCTCCGATTGAACTCGCCCGAGAGCCGCAAGCTCACTCTCTGCACGCTCATCTCTCCTCGATGTCCTTTGTGTGTGTATCGGCTATCCCCCTGTAACAATCTCTGTCCCCGATGACCTTTCTCAAGCACCACCTCAGGTCTGCAAGGGCCCTTTTAACTCTAATCTCGAACTCTAGGGTATAATCTCTCGGGATGTCCGCCGGAAGTGGCATATCAATCGAAACCAGCGATGACAGGTCAAACACAAAGACAGAAACCCGCGTGTCTTGCCATACCCTAAACTCAGAAGAGAACCACTCCTGGTCATCCTTTGAGCAGATGGGGAAGTCTATACTCGATCTGTGCGCCTCCCAGAACTCTGTGGCACGCCCTACCACTACTATATCAATATCCACCAACCCATACTCACAGTGACAAGAGAAAGATCATCAATCGGGGGATATGCTGAATACCCCCAAACTACCTCATGGCCATACTGAGGAAATACCCTGTGCACCCCAGGATGCCCACCAATGGAATACTGAGCAAGCCGACACAATGGATTTGCCCCTGCCACTTGGTAATACCCCACTTGACCCTCAAGGTCCGGTCAGTGGGGCTCAGGCTGCATAAATATCTCGGCCAACCATCGGCGTCCCTAGAAAAAGGAAGATCGAGGGACACAGTGGCTCGGATCCTATTCCTATCCACAAAGCCCATAGGTTGATCCCTAGCGATGACACTCAAGTGAATACAGAACCATAATCGTAACATATGAATGTAACAACCTAGTCTACCCCTACCAATTTCCCGACACAAGGAGAAAGACCTAATAGTCTTGGATAGTAAAGCGGGAATGAAAGAATAACCATGAGACAGAACACACACCAACAGAGGAATGGGAAAACTGATAGCTCCCGATGGTGAAGGGAATAGCACCGCGCAAAAGAAGGCCACCAGAAAGGCCTAACACCGATAGGATGCCCATTGTACCTCCAAATCCACAAAATTGTCTTGGTAGCCAGCCGGACACTCTGGTAACTGGAATCGATCTTGTAGGAACTCAAAGGACATGCTCCCTCCTACCCCGTTGCCATTCCAAGTCAACGCCTCTACAACGGGCCTCTTGAAGCCCATCGGATCGACAAGTCGCTTGCGGTTGCGTGTCCGCACCGGTGGAACAAAAACAGTGCTCACATGAGTAGAAAGAGAGAGGAAAAGATCATACTCCTCCAAAGTAGGCACCAAGTCAATGTCTCCAATAGTGACGCATCTCAAAGCGGGGTCCTAACAGGAAGTGATGACCTCTAACAAGTGCCAATCTAGTGTGGTGTGAAGTAAAGCGGTGGCATCACCAATAAGCTAACGGATGAGTGCCTGGTCACCATGAGAAAAAGAGCCCCACCACTTCTTAAGCTTCCTCTCATGGTACTCCTCCCTTTCAAGCTCAACTAAGGTGTCATAAGAATGAGCGCCAAGAACCTCTATAAGCAAGCCTTACTTGATTTGACAGTTTAATGAAGATCTGTACAAAAAACGATGAAGAATGGTGTTTTCTAAGTGTTTTGAGTGAAGAAAGAGTAGAAGAAGACCCGGAAAAAATCGTTGAACCGAATAAGCTGGGGTTGGGCTAATGCCCAGCTTTTATACACACATCCCAAGGCGGTGGCCCTTGAAAGGCCGCTAGACCTCGGGAAGTGTGTCAAGGCTTTTCAACCCCTCGGGCATAAACCCATACATGTGCTGACACTCCCCATCCTATTTTACATGTTTTTAAGCACTTTGGAGTGAAGATTCCCTAGTTTTAATCCTCCCCGTAATGCATGATTAACCCAACAGTGAACCGGAATTTCGGAAACTCTCACTCGCACATCCGAGGCCACATAAATCCTACACTGGGGCGGTTTATATTTGTGCATCTCATTCAGCACCTTCAGATGTCTTGAACCTCATTTTCAAAACTCGTTTAAAGGGTCGGTTTAGCCCTGGTAATCAGAACCTACAACGAAAAAATGCTAGAGCCCGATCTCAACCACCCGACGGCTTTTCCGGCTTATTTGGAGGACAGAGGGAGTCATTTCCCATAGCGGTACCTCAAGAGTCTTGTTCTCGGATTTCTATCCTACTCAAGTAATAACAAGAGCAATCGGTGCATACCGCCTTGTGGCATGTCTAAAATTATCTCATTCGAAGTATCCGCACTTGTCATCAACATTATTGCATGGCCTGTGAAGCCAAGGCCACTTGCAGCCAGTCTGACGAGCTCGAACCCCTCAAAATCCTAAATTGGTGCAATTTATTTTGCCGATTCCTTCTCCCTTTTGTCCAATATACGAGAATGGGTCCATCCCACTGAAGATATATCTTTCATGTCGAGAGTCACATGAAACAATAAACTGGGGCGCTTTATTTCACGCCTTCTCTCCTTCCTTTCTCCCCTAACAAGACGATCATTGTTCAAAAGCCACTGGCAGATTTGTGAAATTGAAGTGCAAAACAGGTGAATGTGATACAAGCTGGTTCAATACCACCATCTGCAACGAAAATGCAATTGTGCATGTGTACATCTCAACAATCCTCTCGGAGGCATTTTCTGAGATTATACATGGTTATACACGTAAGTCCTAATCAGAGGCATTGTCTTTTATATACATCAACAGCCCTTATAAAGGCGATTTTTCCAAAGTTATACATATAAGTCCTTATCAAAGACATTGTTTTACACATACATCAAAGACCCTTTTAAAAAGACAAAGATATCTGAGCTATACATGTAAGTCCTAATCAGAGGCATTGTCTTTCATACACATCAGCCACCCTTCTAAAGGCGTTTTATCCAGAGATATATATGAGTCCTAATCAGAGGCATTGTCTTTTATACACATCAACCGCCCTTCTAAAGGTGTTTTATCCAGATCATACATATAAGTTAAGAGGCATTGTTTTCATACATCATGCATAGAGAGATAATATAATACATCAACGCCCACTGTGGGGCAATACAATACATACATGTCTAAGCTTACCAAGAGGCAATACATAGTACACACACAGCTGGCCCATCAAAGGGCAATGTCTACAGAATACATGAAAAAGATACATGCCCATGCAGGGGCCACATCATGCTACAACAAAAAGTCGACTCTCACGAGAATCCTTGCTACCAATAAACTGGTTGGTATCACCATCATCACTATCATCGCCGTCTGCAAAAGGGCCGGTAGAAGGAACCACACCTTCTGAAGTGTCGGGAGCATACCCGGGACCCTAGGAAGGCCCTGGAGCCTAGCAAAAGAACCTCAACTGCCCGGTAGGCTTGGTGGAACTAGCATGTACCTTTGCTCAAACGAAGGAATGATGGGCCCTCGGCCTAGAATCTCGGGGGTAGTTGGAACGGTAAAACAAGCCGCTTGTAACTCTCCTGCCAAAAGCATAGAATAACCCTGATGTAAGGCTAACTAACTCGATCTGAACTGACTCCGATCTCTATCCATCGCAGCAACTCACATCTCCCTATCTCTCCGCCGGACCTCCCGTTCCCAAGCTAACGCCCAAGCAATCTTCTCCAGCATATGCGCCTTTCTAGTAGTAAACAAGGCCTCAAACTCTATCACTTTGGCATTGTCAATCTCGGCACGTGCTCTCTACTCAGCCCCAATGGCCACCTGAGCGTGTACGGAGCCTTCCAGCACTCTACCCCCACTCATGGGGACGTCTCTTATGATAGGCCCAGTAGAAGACTTTGCAAACCAAGCGGAATAGTCTTTACTCATATCCACATAAGCATTAAAGGCACCCGTCACATAATTTGGGTCGTCTAGGACCATGGCCTCAAATGACAAACCATGGGAAGAGGATCCCCGGGCACTCCGCAGACTGGCATAACCTGATGGAAGGTCCTTTCGCCGAGAAAGAACTCCCAGCTTGTCAAGGCCTAAAACTAGCATCGAATCCTCAACTAGCATAGAGCAATGGTGAGCTCTGGCCTCCTCGGTAATGTGCCATCATATGGATGAACTATGATCTCATCTCGAATGATGAAATCCAAAGCTGCAGAAATAGTGATTGGTTGCACTACTACTACCCTCGTGATCCTACAATGAGTCAATGCATATGCTCGAGGGTATGCTATCAAGGACAAGCCTGTATAATACAGCTGCAGGGCTGGGATGTACTCGTATGCCCACCATGTTAGTATCTGCCAACATCCCTCTAAACTCTTGAAGTCTTGTTGGGAGGCCCGCCTCAAGAAAGAAATGAAGAAGTCATAAGTCACTGACCCCTAGTCATATGTCCGGATGCCGAAGACTACTCCCATAGCCCACAAAGAAATGACAAGTCAACACAAATCAGTTGTTGCCGGAGAAGCAACTACCGAGGAACCACAGGAAGCACTAATGAAGATGAGCGTCAATGGGGACCTCACCCTAGGGAATACTACGCTGCAGCCATTCAAGACAGATCTGTGGCAATGCGGTGGGCCTAAAATATCCCTTTGTCTCTGTATTCAACAGAAGAGGGATGCCCAGGAGATCGCAAGCCATTTCAAAACTCATCTCCTCGGTCAGAATCTGGTGGCCACCGAACCCGATACCCAGAATGGTCATCCAGTCAAGAGGGAGGACCACATACTCCCCATAACTCAAGTGAAAGGTGCTTGTCTTGGCATGAAACCGCCGCACCAAATACTCCCTGATCCCGTGCCTCATGGTGAACGGGGGAATCAATAGGAATTCCTCAAATCCCTGCTCTCTTAAAAACGCAACATACCACGGATGGGTCCTAGGAGTGAACAATATCCGAAGGAAAGTGGACCAAGCACCACGACCACGGAGTCTCTCACTCCCTTGCATTTGAAATCAGAAGCTATTCGTTAGCACATGCATATAACAGGAATCTGAATGACCAATAAGGAAATGCAACATACCTCTCCTTTCCTCGCCGATGCGAAAGGATGATCCTTTAGCCCATGCTGAGGGTGAGTGTCCTGGATGCCTTTATCTATGGTCCAAATGCGAGCGTTGGCCTTTGGCCTAGTGTGATGGAAACCTTGGTCTCAAATTGTGCCTCTAAGCGCCAAACTCCAGCAGGACCTCGTGGCCAACAAAGACCTCATCTATGTCTATGTGGATGTCATCATCTTGTACCTCTCCTCCGAAGGCCCTTCTCCTTCGATCGGCCGGCGCTGTGAAGTCGCCCTACTGGAAACAATACGGGACTCGGATGAAGCACTGGCCATCTCAATGGAACATCGTCTCCTGGACTCGGTCTCCATGGGTATACCACTGGTAGGCCTAGGGTTGTCACCCCCGCAATCAAAATGACTCTGCAAAACTAGGGCCGCTTGCTCACCACCTGAAGCGGTCTCGTCATCAAAAGAACCATCCCCCTGGGATGTGGCATACATGGGGGCCTTCCCCCGATCTCCCTTGGAACACGCTCTCCAAGACAATCTACAAAACAGCAAGAAAATTCGGACATCGGTGGTAAGCCCATAAATAAATGGCAATGCGGATGAACTAACACTTTTCCTAAACATATCATGCAAGTCTATGTCAAGTACATGTTCTCATAAAGAAGGCAGATTTTTATACATGGCTACAATGGGCGATAGCGGCCATGCCGTATGCTCGCATTTTCTACGGTGGGTGATAGCGGTCGTGCTGTATGCTCGCATGCTATAGTGGGTGATAGTGGCTGTGTCGTATGCTCACATTTCCAGTGGGTGATAGTGGCCATGTTGTATGCTCACATTTCTACAAAGGGTGATAGCGGTCGTCTTGTATGCTCGCATCCCTTTTTGAGGTAATAGCGATCGTGTCATATGCCTCACGCCGTCACGATTATCAAGTTCCCGGAGAAGTCCTAAGTTCTTAATCTACAGTGGGTGATAGCGGCTGTGCCGTATGCTTGCATTCCTACAGTGGATGATATCGGCCATGCCGTATGCTCGCATTTCTATAGTGGGTGATAGCGGTCGTGCTGTATGCTCGCATCCCTTTTTGAGGTAATAGCAACCATGTTGTACGCCTCACGCCATCACAATTACCAGTCCCCAAAGAAATGCCGGATTCATATCTAGAGTGGGTGATAGTAGCCATGCCGTATGCTCACATCCCGCTTTGAGGTAATAGCAACCATGTCGTACGCCTCACATCACATACTTTTCAAGTTCCTAAAAAGCTTCCAAGTTCCTAATCTACCGTGGGTGATAGCGACCGTGCCATATGCTTACACTCTATATCGGGTAAGTCCCTTCACCTATGTCCACTTTATTTTTAGCATCTAAATTCCCACATGTTTGCAATCATATGGAAAAGGAAAAAAAAAATATGCTTATGAAAATTCCAAAAATAAAAATAAACACTAGTTTGCATCTCTAATAGTACTGCAACTAACATTTTGCAGAGAAAAAAAATAAGAGAAAAAGAAAAATGGACACCGACCTCAAGTGCGGAATAGACAAATGCAAATGACTGAAAATGGCAGATCAAGCTAAAAGCACGGACCCGCAAAGCTCTAAGTGCTCTAGAAAATTTTATGGAGAGTGAGGAGTAGAGAGAAGATTAGAAATGAGCCAAAAAGGGGCCTAAAGCCCTTTTATAGGCCCTGGGCTGCCCAAATGCCCCCTCTAGGACCACGCCAGCAGCGTTGACTTAGTCAACACTGACCCGATCAAACCCTAAAAAAAAAAAACTCTCCCTCCTCCTATCTTAGAGCTCAAAGGCGCACCCGGAAAATATTCCAATAGCGATCGCAGCAGATCGAGCCAAGTAGGTAAAGTCCAGTCTCAAGCCATGAGCAATCTCTGCACGTAAATTTAGGGGCAACAAAATTCGAAATCTCATTCTTTATCCAACACCTCTCATTGCACTCGAGATATCAGATAAAGAAGGAGCAAATTGTTGATACCGTATTTTGTCCGCCCTCGATTTACATGCCGGACCCCGAAAATCCAAATATATATATATATATATATATATATATATATATATATATATATATTTTTTTTCTCTACGGGGCCATGAGAACATCTAGAACGATGTGGTGCAACCCGTTCAGGCATCGAAGCACCTAAAGTGCTTTTTTCGCTAAAATGACCAAAATGCCCCTAATAAGCCCTAGGTTAGACCGAAGGTCGAACGTGGTCCAAACTCTCACAAAACAACGTTTTTCACAATTTTACATCAAACCCGAGCTTCTCGAAAATTTTTAGCAACTTTGACAGAGTTTGACCAAGTTTGACTCAAAGTTGACCCGAGGTGGGCCCAAAAACCATAATTTTGATTCGATTGTCAAAACGGGTTGAAACCAATGTCGTTGTGAAGATTATTGAATTCTTGTTCCAATGATTGTTCATGGGTCAAAATTGGAGTTAGAATAGCTAAGATATCACAAAAACTGGGATGACGCACCGATTGACGCACCACAAACTTCAAAGAGCCATAACTTTTGATTTGACCGTTGGATTTTTAGGTTCCACACCTTTTCAAAATTAGGAAGCCAAGATCTTTCCACAGGTACCCAAACCAGAGATCATTTTTTTCTGAAATTTTCCTTCCGCCCAACCTCTCTACACATTTTTTCTCTCTTCCAAACACCCCAAAAAAAAAAAACTTCTTGATTCTTGCGTCTTCACCAACAACACAAGGTAGTGTTCTTGTACCCAATCTTCTCCTCCTTGGTTCTACATCTTGGATTTGGGGTTTAGGGGTGTGGATGTAGCTTTGTTAGCTATCATCCACACCCCTAACCTTCTAAATCTTTTTCCTAGCATGTTCTTGCTTTTTTTTCCATAATAATATGTTTTATTGCCTTCTTTGACATGTTTCTTGCTTTATTTGTTTCTAGCATGTTTTAGCTTAGATCTGTGTTCTTTTATGCTTGTTCACATGTTTTTTGTCCCGATCTACATGCTTTGTGCTTTGTGCTACATGTTTATGCCTAGATTTATCATTTCTATGTGTTGTTTTGCTAGATCTACATGTTTCTACACTTGTTTACATGCTTACATATTTAGATCTACATGCTTAGGGTTTTATTCCATGCTTTCATTTGTTTCTTTCCTCTTTTCACTTTATTTTGATGTTAGGGTTATGTGCTCACATGCTTTATATCATTTCTATGGTTATGCTTTGCTCGGATCTATGTGCTTGTGTGCTTTTCACCATGTTTTATGCTTAGATCCGCATCCATACATACTACATGCTTGGATTCATGTTCTTCCATGTTTATGCGCTAGCTTTCACACGTTCACACACATTGCCATGCTTATATGTCTAGATCTATGTTTTCACATGCTTGCATGCTTGGATCTATGCTTTATGCCATCTTCCATGTGCTTGTGCACTCCATGCCATGCTTGTGTGCCTAGGCCTAGACTTGTTTGTCATGCCATGTGCTATTGCAGCCCTTTTGTTCCTTTTATCGCATTTTCTTGTGTTTTGGCCTTTTTGGTTCGGACTCGATCTAGGCCCTATAGTCTTTGTCATCGTCCATACACCTTGGCCTATATCGAAGGGTTTGGATCACCTTTTTTTCATGTCAGTGCTTGCTTGCTTCTATGTTTTATGCTTGTGTTAGTCTCTCTTGTTCTAGGTTTTGCCACGTTTGGCGCCCTTAGCGGGTTCATGGTTGTGTGGTTACATTCGATGCCTATAAGGCCTTGTTTAGATGTAGTCATTTGGGATGCATCGCCATGATGCCAGTTGCTTCGTGCATACCTTTCCCCTTTTCCATTTCATGTGATGATATGCTTACCATGCTTGCTTGTGCCATCCATTGGCTTTATTTGCATCTTTACACGCTTGTTTACATGTGTATGCATGAGTCTTGCTTGTTAGTGTGTCGTCCATGTTTCAACATAATAAGGCTATGGACATCCGATCCAAACCTACATTTGTCCCTTGTAGACACCATCTTTTGTTTGCTATCTTGCTTGTCTACCCCTTTGCTCGTATGTTTGCTCACATCCTGTATGCTATGCTTGTCATCGCTATCTTGCTTGTTCATTTTGCGCCCTTTTGCTATTATCTATGCATCTCTTCCTTTCCATTACTTGTCTGCTGGTTTCTTGTCTTTACCTTTGCATGTACACACATGGAGTGAGGACACATGAAGCTAGGGTGCAATCTCCTAGGCGCAAGCAAAAAGGGCGTGGATGCAAGCTAGGGTTTAGTTTTTCCCTTTGGTTATGTACTCTTTTAAACCCCTTCCTTCCTCCTCCCTTTCTCCCTTAGATGGTTTGTATTAGGTGATGGGAGTGACAAGATTACGCCCCCTAAATGAAGTCAACACTCATGACGAGGTCATCCCGAATGACGAAGAAACCAGTCATTACTGACGAGGACAGGAAAATCATTCAATATAGCCAGCCGGTGACTTGGGCAATTACGAAACCAGCCAAGCAAACCGTTGGGAGCCTATTAAAAGCCCCATTATTGGGCGGGAGATGTTACTAAGAAAGGCATTAACATCACAATGGCTAGCAACCAAAACCACATATATAAAGCCCTCACATTGTCAACAGAAGGTACATATTCACACTCTAAGAAAACATCTATTATTATCTTGCTCATCCATTTCATTTCACAAGGTACTTTTCTGTTCTAACTTTGGCATCGGAGGCGTTGTGGCGGGCACCACACTGGTGACCCTCTTAGAGGATACATTCGTCTTGACAGAAGTTCCATTTGCCCATCTCGACCGACGAATTCACGCTTCATTAGTTTGGCGCCATCTGTGGGAAACGACATTTTCGGATTCATATTTTGAGAACATAGTTTCCATCAACCCTCTACATTCAGATGGAACCCAATCCAGATTCTGCAACCTTGGCTCAGCAAGTTCAAGCTCTTACGGCCACCATTGAAGAACTCACCAAGCAAAACCAGGAAATGAAGCTATGACTCCAGCAGGTCCAACAGGCTCAACAGGAAGAGAACTGGTCCAAAGATAACCCGAAGGGAGAAGGGGATAGCCACGGGAGGAGTACCCATCGAGGGCCAACTACTCCGGATGAGCAGAATTTAGATCTCCTTCGAGAAATGAGGAAGGAGATGGACGAACTGAGGAACGCCATTAAGGAGAAGACGGATCGGAGCGTAGATAGGATGGTAAGGGCCATGGATTCGCCTTTCACCACGGAAGTACTTGAATGCCCTGTACTGTCGAAGTTTCGCTTACCCCAACTTGAGCCGTTCGACGGACTCAGAGACCCTCAAGATCATCTTAATACCTTCAAGACCACTCTAGGTTTTCAATAGCCACCTGACGAGATCTTGTGTCTTTCCCTTCCCACCACTCTCAAAGGAGCTACAAGGGAATGGTTCATAAAGTTGCCGACTTCATCCATAGATAACTTCGAGTAGTTGAGCAATGCCTTCTTGCGCCATTTCATAGGGGGGCAACGTCCAAAGAGGCCGGCAGACCACTTGCTTACCATTTGACTCTCCCCTCGTCGGTTTCAGCGGAGACAGGGTATACCCCAAAGGCATAGTGACATTGACAAAGTGATGGTGGGGGCCTACCCGGTGCAGTTGACCCGTCGGCTAGACTTCCTAGTGGTGGACTGCCCCTCATCCTACAATGTCATCATTGGCAGGCCCACGCTCAACAAATGGAAAGCGACCACGTCCACCTCTTGTTTGAAGGTGAAATTCCCAACAGATAATGGTGTCAGCGTAGTAAAAGGAGATCAAGTCCTGGCCAGAAAATGTTATCAAGTCGTCCTAGCTACAAAGGAGAATCACACATGGATGATCGAAGAGAAGGACGAAGACAAAATGGAAGCCCTGGAAACAGTGGAACTAGGCTGAAGGAAAAGCGAAAAGGACGACAAAGATAAGGACGACACTAAGTCCCGAGATGAGAACAAGGCTTATCCAATTCCTTAAGGAGAATATAGATGTCTTCGCATGGAGCCACGAGGACATGCCGGGCATAGCTCCGTGAAGTCATCCAACATCGATTGAATGTGGATCCGTGAGCGAAAACCCGTCCAGCAAAGGCGAAGAGTCTTCGCCCCAGAATGAGATCAAGTAGTTCTGACGCAAGTTACCAAACTATTGGCGGCAAGGTTCATCCGGGAAGTGTACTATCCTGAATGGCTCACAAACGTCATCCTAGTGAAGAAAGCAAGTGGAAAATAGAGGATGTGTGTAGACTTCACAGACCTGAACAAGGCGTGCCCAAAGGACGATTTCCGTCTACAGAGAATAGACTAACTTATGGGCTCTACAGTCGGGCACAAGTTACTGACGTTCATGGACGCTTTCTCGGGATATAACCAGATAAGGATGGCTAAGGAAGACCAGGAGAAGACTGCCTTCATCACAAGTTAAGGACTCTATTGTTACAAGGTCATGCCTTTTGGATTAAAAAATGTCGGAGCTACATAACGTAGGCTGGTGAACAAAATGTTCGGCCAACAGATTGGAAGGAACATGGAAGTATACATGGACGATATGCTCGTCAAGAGTAAGGAAGAGCTCACACATCCGGACGACCTGAAGGAGACGTTTTCCACCCTTAAAAATACCATATGAGGTTGAATCCAAGTAAGTGTGTTTTTGGGGTAGCTTTAGGGATGTTCTTGGGATTCATGGTGTCCCAAAGAGGAATAGAAGCAAACCCAGAGAAAGTGCGAGCTATAATCGACATGGCGTCACCTAGGACCGTCAAGGAAGTTCAGAAACTCACGGGAAGGATAGCAGCATTAAACAGGTTTATCTCCGAGCTACGCACAAGTGCCTACCCTTTTTCAAGACCTTGAAGCGGGCTTTCGCCGACCGACGAATGTGAAGCAGCGTTCCGGGAACTAAAGCGTTACCTGAGTAGTCCACCCTTCTTAAGCCCATCCAAAGAAAGGGAAGACCTATACTTATACCTGGCGATTGTCGGCTTCAGCAGTAAGGGCAGCCTTGGTTAGAGAAGAAGGCACGAAGCGGCTCCCAGTATACTACATCAGCCAAGCCTTCCAAGGGGCTGAGTCCAGGTATCCACGGATTGAAAAGATCGTTTTCACGTTAATAGTAGTCTTGTGCAAGCTAAGGCAATACTTTCGAGCAAAACCCCATCCTCGTAATGACGGATCAACCGATCAAGAAAGCAATGAACAAACCTGAGGCAGCCGGAAGAATGGTCCAGTGGGCGATTGAACTTAGTCAATTTGACATCGAGTACCATCCCGCAAACGATAATCAAGGCACAAGCTCTGGTGGACTTCATCATAGAGTTCACCCTTCCGGACGAAGACAGCTTTACCAATAGAGTTGAGAGATGGATGATATAATTGATGGTTCGTCAGCCCAAATAAGGGGGGGAGTAGGGGTCGTCATAACCACCCCCAACGGAGAGATGCTCAAGTATGGGGTTCAACTAAAATTTCCGGCTACCAACAACGAAGCTGAATACGAAGGGATCTTGACAGGATTGAGGCTTGGAAAGACACTTGGAGCTAAGAACCCGTTAATCCAAAATGATTCAAAGCTAGTGATCGGGCGGATCGGGGGAGTACGAAGCGAAGGAAGAGAGGATGTAGAAATACCTCGGGCTGACGAAAACATCCGACTCGGGAGTTCGATCTGATGGAGTTCGTGCAAATCCCAAGAAGTCAGAATATGGGGGCGGACGAAGTCTCGAAGCTAGTGTCATCAGAAAAAGGGGAGATTAGCATGGATTTGGCGATGGAAGTCCGAAAACACCCCAGCATTGAAGAGGTCCCAACATTCTCCATCCAGAGCGCAAACAACTGGATGACACCTATAGCGCAAACAGCTGGATGACACCCATAATGCCTTTCCTCCAGGACGGGCACCTCCCTCAAAATACGTAAGAAGCTAAAAGGATCATGAAGAGGGCGGCCAGGTTCACGATCCTTAATGACGCCTTATACAAGAGAGGCTTCTCCATGCCTTACTTGAAGTGTGTTGGTGAAGAAGAAGCTAGATACATACTGGAAGAAATCCATGGAGGAGTTTGCGGCGACCACGCCGACCCCAGATCCCTGGTAAACAAGGTAATACAAACAAGTTATTTCGGCCGACTATGCGGGTGGACGCTATTGAAATCGTTAAGAGGTGCAACAAGTGCCAGGGATACGGGAATGTACAACAGCTTCTAGCAGAGAGACCGACGACGATATCCTCCCCGTGGCCATTTGCACAATGGGGGATCGACATCGTCGGCCCACTACCCCAAGGTAAAGGTCGGGTAAAATTCCTACTAGTTGCTATTGATTGCTTCACAAAATGGGTTGAAGTAGAGGCTCTAGCAACAATCACCGAGGCAAGAATCTGGAGCTTTGTGTGGAAGAATATAATCTGCAGGTTCAAGATTCCCTTGACGATTATATCGGATAATGGGAGGCGGTTCGACAGCCCAAGGCTTCGTAGACTTCTGCTCAAACCTTGGAATCAAGAATCAATTCTCGTCCCTAGGGCATCCCCAGGCAAACGGACAGACGGAGGTAACGAATCGGACGCTGCTCAAGATTATCAAAACCAAGCTGGACAATGCGAAGGGTGCCTGGCCGGAAGAATTACCAAATATCCTGTGGGCTTACAGAACCACAGCAAGAACCCCAATAGGAGAAACCCCCTTCAGGCTTACCTATGGCACTAAAGCGGTAATCCCGGTCGAAGTAGGAGTAACAAGCGTCAGACTGGGGGCGTTCAACGAAGAGTGCAATGACGATGAACTGCAACTCAACCTAGACTGTCTGGAGGAAGTAAGAGACAAAGCCTCCAACAAGATGACGAAGTACCAGGTGAAGATGGCCGAATACTACAATAAGAGGGTTAAACTTAGACGACTGGACATAGGAGACCTCGTCCTGTGCAAGACCACCATAGCAACTAAAGACCCTACCCAAGGAAAGCTAGGTCCCATTTGGGAAGGGCCCTACCGAGTCATTCACTACTCAAGACAAGGTAGCTACCACCTAGAAACCATGGATGGACAAAGACTCCCCCGACCATGGAACATTAAGCATTTAAAGAAGTACCACTAATAGATGTAACAAACAAATTTACTCATTCTTGAGATTAATAAAAGAGTTATTCATCTAATGTCTTTGTGTAAGCAGGTCTAGTGAATCGTATGGCATGCAATGACCAAATAACAAGATTCCGCATTGACGGATGTAAGGTATTGACGATACTTATAACGATTGAAGGCCACAAAATGGCTAAGTAACAAGATTCCGCCTTGACGGATGTAAGTTACTAACAAACCCACAGGCATGACAAAACCCCTTAAATGGATATACGCCAAGTAACAAGATTCTGCCTTGACGGATGTAAGTTCTTGACGAATCCATAAACCTAACAAAACCCCTTAAATGGGTATAGGTCAAGTAACAAGATTCCGCCTTGACGGATGTAAGTTACTAGAGAAGCCACAAACCTTACAAAATCCCCTGAAAGGGCTAAGTAACAAGATTCCGCCTTGACGGATGTAAGTTCTTGATGCAAAGCGAGAATCCTTTGGTGGGCACAAGTACTGATGAATCCATATATATATAAAAAAATAATAATAAAAAATAGGGAAAAGAAAAAGGGACAAGAACCTTGCAACAAATCAAAATAAAACTCAAGTTATACTCAAGCCTTTCTGTAGGATGGAGAGTTGCGGACTAAGCATCGAATCGGTGACAAAAGGAGGGAAAGGGTCACGATTAAAAATTTTGGCTAAGGACGAGATATGGACGAGCTCAAAACACTTCAAACATGTCAGGCACCAACTAAGTACAATCATATAAGCGGGTAAGTGTGAAATCATAAAATCAATTAAAGCCTAAAAACAATGGGGTTATCCTTGTTTTTTCTAAAGACCCATAAACACTGGGCCAAGAAACATTGTTCCCAAAATAGATTTAAAAAAAAAAAAAAAAAAAAAAAAAAAACTATCAAAAAGCCCAAAACATAACGGGCACATACAATAGATAAAATTTTTTCACAAGTGTCAGGTCCGAAGCGTGGTGGGTGCATCAACAATAAGATCGTCACACGGCAGGGCGTCACCAGATGGAGCATTATCACCAGGAGTCTTCTCAGGGGCATCACCTTCATGAGCCGAAGATTGGGCGGCCTCGTCCATCGCCATCTCTTGATCCACCACTTCAAGGTCTAGGTTCGGCAGGTCAACTCCGGTGGGATGCTTGACGAGATACCTCTCATGGCTCGAAGCCCTTGAAATACCAACTCAAGAGCACTGTGGCGTACTCCTCAATTTGCGGAAAGGCTTCGACGGACCTAGCAGCAATGGTCTTGAGCTTTTCTTTGGCCGCCTGAAGCTGGTCGTCCTTCTCCAAGTTTAGCCGACGCTCAACCTTAAGATCGGCATTTAAGGCCTTGACGTTTTCTTTCAAAGTGGTAGCTTCTTCCATTGAATCGATAAGCTTCTTCTTCAACGTAGAGTTCTCCTTCTCCAAAACCTCCATCCTGGATACCAGAGACGCCACTTTAGCCTCTTGAGTAAGACACTCTAAAGCAAGGTGAAGACTCTCCCCCAACTTGGTATTTGCTTTTCAACTTGGGACGTCTTTTAACTACCAAAGAAACGACCAAAGGGGTTAGAGACAACCACATAAGCAAAATGAAGATTAACAGACAAGGAGAAACATTGACGCACCTAAGTTTGGGGTTCCCCACCGACGGAGCAACCTTGGGATATCACCCCAACCCTCGCTAGAAGGGGTCTCAAAATCGTCCCTAGACACGAAAAAGAAACGGGACTTCCAATACCCGAATGACGAGGCTAAACCCTTGACGATCCTAGTCCTCCTCGCCCAAAGGACTAGCTCATAATATCCATACTCTTTTGACTCTTTTAAACCGTAAAGGTAGATGAGCTCACTCACCTTCATCATATCCTCGTTAGCGGCCAACCATATCTCCATACAGTTGATCACTATCCTCCATGAATTGGGCATAAGTTGCCCGGGAGCAATACCTAAGTAACCTAAAAGCTCCATCACAAACGGATGGACGGGTAGCCTAAGCCCACAAGTGAAAGCAGCCTCGTAGAAGCATACCTCACCAGGGAAGAAGTGGCAGGCCCGATCCTCACTACTGGGCCGACAAACGCGAACCCGCTCAGGAAACTGAAATCTATCCTTGAACCTAGCCAAAGTATCGGCGTCTAGCCCACACTTCTCCCCAAGAGCGTAAAAAGCCCTAATCGGGACGAGGACGGAGACGGCCGTATCACCCTCCACTGGGCCTCCCGCCGGGGCGACAACCCAGTTTCAAGTTCACTAGATCTCACCTCCGACATCCTCTTCGCTTCACCCTCAAACCAAGTAAGTGACTGGCCTAATATTGGAGACAGCTCCCCTAGAACTATACTCAACCCACAACCTTCAAAAATAAAGTCCCCAACCAAAGGGAAAAAGTCACCGGAAACACCCAAAGCCGCCCCTAAGTGAGCAAAAAAGAAAGAGACCGAGGGGCAAGCTACCTTAACCTTAGAAGAACTAACCATGAAAAGGGGAATAAAATCCTAAAAACCCAAAAATCAAACACAACAACAACAAAAGCAAAGGGCAAAGGAAAATCAGGAACTCACAAAAAGATTATGAAGGAAAGAGGAACAGAAGAGGAAGAAAGAAAGAGCATACCTTGAAGAATAAACGATTGAGGCCAGAAAAATTCGAAGAGAAATGTCGCCGAAGCGAGGTCGAAACGGTCGTAGGAATAAACGGGAAAAATGAAACTCGGAGCGAATGATTAAAGTGAAGGAAAAGAGAGTTTGAAACCAAGACCCAAGGAAACTGAAAAATAGCGGGAAACCCAAGGGTTATGCCATTAATGCCCTCGATCAACGCGCGCCACGTGGCCACATTGAGTGTTGCGCCGCCACTACACATTAAATTTGGAGCAGAACCCCAAGAGTCACAGACAGCTTAGAAAAACTCTTCATCTTCTATGGTCCTCATAACACGTCACAAACGACCCACGAACTTGGGGGGCAATTGATGGGAGTGACAAGATTACGCCCCCTAGACGAAGTCAACACTCATGACGAGGTCATCCCGAATGACGAAAAAACCAGTCATCACCGACGAGGATAGGAAAATCATTCAATATAGCTAGCTAGTGACTTGGGCGATTCTGAAACCAGCCAAGTAGACCGTTGGGAGCCTATTAAAAGCCCCATTATTGGGTGGGAGACGTTACTAAGAAAGGCATTAACATCACAATGGCTAGCAACCAAAACCACATATATAAAGCCCTCACATTGTCAACAGAAGGTACATATTCACACTCTAAGAAAACATCTATTATTATCTTGCTCATCCATTTCATTTCACAAGGTAATTTTTTGTTCTAACTTTGGCATCGGAGGCGTTGTGGCGGGCACCACACCGGTGACCCTCTTAGAGGATACATTCATTCGCCGACAAGAAGTTCCATCTACCCATCTCAACCGACGAATTCACGCTTCCTCATTAGGTATATCATGCTTTGTACCATTCGTCCTCATCTCTAAAGTATGGCGACCCCTGTTTATTTTCCTATGCCTATATTTTAGGCCATGCTCTAAGGATGTAGGCATTTACTTTTCCTCGCTCTGTGTGCTAGCATTATGCATGATGCATGTATATATATACCTGCTTGCCCTTTTCCGGTGTGATTGTCACAATCTGTGTCACTTGAGACGAGTAATGCCTAATTTCCGCCGCGAAAGTAAGGTGACTTCTCGCTGGATTTTCGCAGTGGAAATCTGGCACTTTGCTCAAATGCCTTAGGAAAGCATATATTGGGACCACACCCGTTCAAAAGCCAAACCTCAAAGCCAGCCCCATACATGCAAAGTCCTGAAAGCCAATGCCAAAATCATGTGTTTTACTGCCAATCTCCAAAAATTAAAGTTTTATCAAAACAAAGGACTATCCTTTGCCTAACACATTCCCCACACATAACCAAACTTTCGGACCTAAGAATCAAGATTTTTTGCCATCCACATTAGATTAGGAAAAACGTCTTTTTTTCTTAGCCTAGGATCGGTAATAAAATCAACTAGAAACAAATGACCAATCACACCTTAGAAAAACCCAATGATTGGTGGCAACTCCACTTACCTTTGGTAATCCCTTAAAATTTGACCCAAATTCCTGCCATAACGTCAAAGGTAGACCTACCTTCCTCCACCAAGAGAGAGAGCACCCAAAGCTCCATGCAAACAACACGCATATACATCGAGATGGGCCTCCAACGGGCCCCGCGCGCGCAGGAGCTATCACCACGGCAGGTGGTCGAACGAAGGCACAGCGACGACGGTCTTTTTCGCTTAGCTAGTCATGGCCAAGCGTCGACAAAATGGAAGATATAACTTTTTATAAGCAAATAAATCTATTTTTGGAAAATAAAAGCCAAAGAAAATCCTCGACCTGCGTACGCAGGCACGAGCCTACGCATGTAGGTAAGGTTTCGAAAACTATGATCCGCAAGGTTTTCGCATTAAATACTAAGGTTTGGAATGAATCTCACATCGCTTGGGGGCCATTCCAAACCCCCATATTTTAACTATATAAAGCCTTACGTGGTATATTTTCAAAAAAAAAAAAAAAAAACACAAAAAATCCTACGGAAAAACCTAAGATTCACTAGAAATAGTCAATCAAAGAGAGAGTTTTTTAAAAAATATCCTCAAGTCACTATTATTTTATTGGGGCCTTTTCTGACCTTGATCTTTGAGTTTTGAAGTTTACTAATCACTTTTTATTGATTGTGAATAGATTTGATTAAGGAGAACGATCAAAATCAAGCTTACAAAGCTTCTTATTTGAGGTATTGAGTTCTAAATTTTCTTTTCATTTCTGCCCTTTTCTTTAATGTTTTGATCTTATTTATTTGCCTTGTTTATACTTTATAATGTTTGTTTAGATTAGATTTACGTTTTCCTTATGTTTTAAACATGTTAGGTTATTAGATTTATAGTTTTAAGTTTTATTCTACTTTTTATGCTTTACGTGTTTCTGCCTTAGGGTTTTTGAACAACCCCGCGCACACCTGCATTATGCGCCATAGGTCGTTGCCTAGAAACCCTAATTCAAGTTTCTGCCTTGTTTTCTTTGCTCTGTTCACATGTTATGCTTCTGTTTTAATCCTTTCTTATATATATGCATGAGTTTGAGTTTCTGCTTCACATGTTTCTTATTGATTTGCCCTCAACAGGCTTAAATTAGGGTTTATCTTTTGTTTTCTTGCTTTGTTACCATGAACACGCATTCAAATGCTCATGCATTGATGCCATAGGTGATGAGTTGCAGCAAGATAAGTCGGGTAAGTCATTTCATATGTACATGTATATTGTTTGATAACATGCCTAGGTGATGAGTATGAACATGCTTGGTTGGATAATGTATTCTTGATGTTCTTGATGCTTCC
Source organism: Quercus dentata (assembly GCA_028216015.1). NCBI lineage: Eukaryota > Viridiplantae > Streptophyta > Magnoliopsida > Fagales > Fagaceae > Quercus > Quercus dentata. Next base: position 36,012,248 of record CP116447.1, read on the forward strand.
AATATGATCCTTTGATGTTACCTTGGATGAGACATGTGATACGATGCTAGATGTATGCTAGGTTTGATTGATATGCAATGATAAATGTATGCTAGCGTTGAATGACAAGTGTGATAGATGTATGGTTAGGGATGCTTGATGCCATGTTGATTGTTAGATAAATGCTAGTGTGTGTGTGTGTGAGTTTAGAATAACAATTTTGAGTGTGCCTTTAATGAGGTTAAGACATAAGACACAATGAGAGGAAGCCAACCTTAGGGTTGGGCGGTTTTGGGTGCCTAACACTTTCCTAAGACCATACCTTAACTCCGAACCCATATCTCTAGCAAGAAGATCAATAGTCCTTCCTCGAAAGGATGCTATATTCATGGTTCCTAGGCCATTGCAAAACTAGGTAGTGATTCCCCCATTATGTCCATAGTGGGCGCAAATGCCCACAACGAGTGGTTTCCTCATGAGAAGTGCGTTTCGGCCTGGAGTGGACCAGGCGAAGGAGAAAAATGAAATAGCCACCTAATTTAGGTCCAGAAACCAAATTACGCATTTTAGGCCACTTACTTACATGCATAGATTTGCATACCAAATTGTGAGTCCGAAGTTTGGGTATAGCTTGGTAAGGTGTTAGGCACCCAAGACCGCCCAACTTGTGGGCCGACCTCCATTATGTGTTGCTAGGCCGTGTTTAAATAAAGAAGTTATTAAAAGAGCTCTAATCCTTAACCCTAAACATACATCATGCACTTAATTAAAGAACACAATCAACATATTAAAGATCACACAAAACATAAAAGAAAACAAATTAAACATATAATATTAAACATGGAAAGTTCACAATTAAATAAAACACACAAGGAAAAAATTTCAAATAAACTAAACATAGCAAAAATACTAAAAAGAACATGGAAAATAATTAAACACAATTAATTAACCTAAAACAGAATCAAACAAAATCAAAGAACATATGAAAAATAACTAAATTAATAAAAACAAGATTCATGCCCAAATCTAGGTTCGGGGTGTGTACGCATATTAGAAAACATGTGCACGCATACTCGAGTGTACGCATCCTCAATTCAAAAAATCACATAATTGCAGATTGTAAAGAACAAAGATATAGCATGTGAGATCAAACAAGCATGTTAGAAATTCTAAAAACTAAACTAACATAAAGAAAATTAAACAAAACATTAATATAAACAATTAACCACACAAAAAAAAAAAAAAAAAAAAAAAAAAAAAAAAAACCAAATAAATATACTAAATCGACATAAAATAAATAAACATGTTAAACTTACATAGAAACTAAAATAACAACATAAAAACTTTAATAACTTATTAAAATAAACCCAAGGTCAGATTAAAATAGATTAAAAGATCATAACATCAATCAAATATGATAAGAACACTTAAGATAACATCAAACAAAGAATATGCGAATCCCATATAGCAAAGTGGGAAATCATGGGAAAGAGACTTACCTTACTTTAGAATCACAGATTTTAGATTGTTTAACGGACCACTCGGTGCCTACAATACTAGGATTGGATTGAGATTACAAGAGAAAATTAAAGAACACAAAAGAACTAAAGAATCACAACTTAAGAACAAACTTTAATCGAAAGGGTTTTGAAAACAAATTAGAAAACAGGTTTATGCTTTTGTCAAACTACTAGAGAGAGGTTTTGAATTTGTAAAAAAAAAAAACATGCAAAGGTGTTGTATGGGTGATTAGAGAAGATGAACTAGGGTTTTATAGAAGATGGAGGCAAAAAATAAACTCTCTCTAGTTAGGGTTTTGATTGGAGACATAAAGTAAGTATTTATATGTTAAAACTAGAGTTTTGAGGGCTTTTTAGAGGTCTTTGGTCATTACCAAGGGTCTAGGAGCCGGCCCCCTTCAAAAAATGATGATTTGGAGGACCAAAAATCAAGTTATGAACACTTGGGAATGAGCCTACGTACGCAGGTTTCGTGCATGTGTACACATGCTTAACTCATGCTATGCATGCTTTCTAAAAACCATAATTTCGACTACACAGTTAGCCCAAATTCAAACAGCCATAACTCACTCAATATGACCCCAAATAGTGCAACATTTATGTTCAAATTAAAGCCCAAGATATCTAATTTCCAATGAAACAAAGCTCACTCACAAATTATTTGTGAATCAAAAGTTATGATCAAAACAGTGAGCAAAGGTCATTTTTCAACATTGTTTTCTAAGCGATTTGAGCACTTTTAAGTTGTGATTACTTTCAAACTATTGTGAACTCTTTAATTACTTTTATTTGACATATGTCAAGCTCATCATTGGAGTTAGAGACCAAAGGTTATTAATAGGTACAAAATAAGATATATACAATAGTTCATTTATTAATGAAGACCAATGAAATTGTGGGTGCGCAATTTCATGAGCTAGATTTTCATCAAAGAGAAAGTATATGTTTGGAGGGTGACTCTATGGGAACTATTACCCTTTTCTATGTAAGCAATTAGAAGAAATAAGGAAGCACAATTTCAAGACTACATCCACTTCAAACTCCAAAAGCTCATTTCCAAATACAACTCCAAGAAGACCCACAATTAGGCCACTTGTAATTTCCTTTTATTTGAAAACTATTGATATACCATTATTCCATTGGAGGGTGTTAACAGATATTTACACGGAATTTTTAGAGAATTTAGTTTCTATTCAATCAATACATTTAGGTCTTTCTCTTCATCAACTAATTCTCTATATCTCACAAGATGTAGGGACAAAATTGGCCTCTGCCCTTTTTGGGCAAAATAAATAGCATTCTATCCCCTTTCCCAAACTAATTAGGGAAATGCCTCTCTTTTGAAACTCAACTTTCTCAAAATCAAGTTAAAAAAAAAAAAAAAAAAAAAAAAAAAAATTCTAGAGCCCTATAGTGGCGTTTTAAGGATCCTATAGTGACGTTTTAATGACCTATAGTAGCGTTTTGTAACTCAATTTCCATGAAGTCGAGTTACATGCAATTTTTTTACCTATACCTCAATTTCATGGAGCTTGAGTTAAAAAAACGATACCATAGGTCCTTAAAAACGTCACTATAGAACTTAACTCAATTTTGAGAAAGTCGATTTTCAAAAGAGGGGTATTTTCCTAATTAGTTTGGGAAAGGGGGTAGAATGCTATTTATTTTGTCCGAAAAGGGCAAAAGCCAATTTTGTCCCAAGATGTAGGTATATATTTAGGTATACAATGAGAATAATTGAAATAATTATTGTATTAAACAAGATGTTATTTTGTTTGGAAACCAAAGTAGTAAAAAATTTGTTGAATTTTTTTACATCAACATGTTTGTTGACACAAAAAGATGAAATACAATATGCGTAAATGTTATGTATGTTTTTTGCGTCAATAAAAATGCTGACACGAAAAAAATATTAGTTGCCGCCAAAATAAATTTTTATTATGTCAACTTAAAAGGTTGACATGAAGATTTTAGGCATCACGATTTATCACATTGCTATGTGGCAACTAATTGGTTGACACAAAAAAATATATTATATTTTTTGCAAAATTTTTTTTATTATTTTTAGCAACTTTTAGTTGACGTTAAAGTTTTTTTTTTTTTTCTTTGTAGTGAATCTAATTGCCGATTATAAAAAAATATTGGTTAACTTAAACTTTACCCAATTTCTCTCAACAACAACAACCAAAAAAAAAAAAACACCCATTTATATTGACCTATTATAAAAATAAAAATAAATAAAGTGAAGCTAGCAGACTTTTGAATTCTATATTTTTTTTTTTTTTAGAAGAGACTTTTGAATTCTAGAATTACGATTCTAAAAAAAAAAAAAAAAATCCAGAATTACAGTCACTATACTTTAAAATTAATGCCATATATGGTTCTTTTAAGCTTTTATGAATAATTATTTGATCATAGAGGTTTTATTCTTGTTTTTTATTTTATTTTAAATATTCATAAGTAGTTTTATTCTATGCTTTATTCCGCTAATTGCTCGTCGTTATATATAGGACCTCCCTTGAAGGACGCAACTTGCCGGAGAAGTTATAGATTTCATTTTCACAAAAGCACACCTTTTCCTTTTCAATTATTATATATATAATAAAGTGGGGGAAACTAAATAATATAATTAAAATTAAATAATCTCACAAAAAAAAATTATTTTTTATTTTGTAGTTACAAGGAGGGGATTTAAACTTTGTATTTTTCTATTGAAAATTTTTAATTGAGTTATGAAACTCTTGACTTAATCACAAATATACCTTACCAATTTATGTTTCACAAAATACATTTTATTGAAAGACAAAATTTCTATCCAATACATTAGAATATTGAATTGGCCACGATACCGGCAAGTGTCGGTGTCTTGGTCCAGTGATCAATGAACACAAATCAAACCCTTTATTCTATTCTAATCAAAATATTACATTAAACTTCTTCAAAGATCTGTACCTTATATCTCGGGAACTGTGAGAATGACTCTCTTCTTAGCTCTTTATCTCACGCAAAAAACGTGCACAGCGCCAGCCCAAACACAGGGATAAAATCAAGAAAAACTTAAGGTTTAAACCTTGACAAACCTTATGTTTTATATATAGTGGCAAACCATAGTTAGCATCGTTACTATAATAATCATCATCGTAGTCTTTACGACTTTAAACCAGTCATACGTATAATAATTTTATAAATCTTGGGGGCAAAACCGACACCTTTTAATATGATAATGGCATATATTATATGATCATCTTTTAGAAATCCAAGTAAAAATTAAAGAAACATGTTTCAATTAAATAATGATCGTGTAATCTTTCCCCATCATCACTGACATCACATAGATTAAATAAATACCATATTTTAACAGTGCTTAGAGTTGACATTTTCGATGTAAATGGTATCCAAGTGTCACAAGAAAATATGATCCATTTGTCCAATAAGAGAACTTTAAAAAATCCGCAATCCACGGCCACGAAGTTTATGCTAGTTAAAGAGTTTCAACCCACGAAGTGTATATAAGCCAAAATTGATGGTTAATTTTGCTAGACAATACGTACTCCACATCCTACAACGTCTGCGTGGGAGTACTCGAAACTAAATGGACCATGCTTAGACTTTCTAAAAATAATAAAGATGTAGCAACATCGAGGAAAAATGAGTTCTATAATTGGCTAATTAAATAATATGACTAAGTGAATGGAAGGAATTATAGTCATCTTGGATCTTTTTAGTTTTATCTGGAAATTAAGCAGGTATATGTGGAAGAAATCTTAGACCCATTAAAAATTTACCAGAAAAATAGCTAGGTGAGGAAGAAAGGGACATATCGAAGTAGAAAGAAGAAACATCATGGGAGTTTCATGATATTGAACCTAAAATCTAGCTTGAGGTTAAAAATACCTGTTCTTACATGACAATAAGAGGTTAATACTTCGATACTTCCCACCACAATCATGCATGTCTTCACTACCATAACAACAACAACAAAATATACTATTTCCTGGAACAACGCTTTATGAAATCGAGGTCACTAGTTTGAATAACTTCTTCCCCTTTCATTACTTACAGGAGCCACAATCCTATAAATTTTAAGCAAATATTGAACTATATGGTTCTACAACAGCTGCATGTCTGTTGAATACATGATAATCTGCTCATTGTCATTAATTTTTGTAGTAATGTTTTAAGTTCACCATCTAATTCTTCAATCCATGAGATCATGCCACTACATATTCTGTTGTATGTGGTAGATCGTTGGCTCCCAAGTTTTGTAGATAGCCATATATTATGTTAATTTTTAACAGCAATTAAAGACATAGACGTCAAAGAGAATGAGATAGGATTGGAAATAAGAGTTGTTTAGATTTAGTTCGGGAAAAAATAATTTATATAAATTTATCTAGCAAATAGCTCAATCTCAAATCTAAGTTTAAGTTCAACTAATAAACTAGTTGAGATCAAACATAATAATGCGTTTATAAATAAACTTGTGAATATAAGATTCAATTTAAGAATATATATATATATATATATATATATGTGTGTGATATTATATATTTATATGTATACATATATAAATTATATAACCTTAGTATTAGATTGTGTAAGTTTGTAAATAAATTTATAACAAAGTAAATTATTATAGATAAATTTGATAATATAAATAGTAAATTTTATAAGTTTGTAAATGAAAATCACTTAATCTAACTAACTCAAATGATATTATTTTAACTTTAATTTAGTAAATAATTATTAGCATAAATTTGTGAATAGGCGGAAAAAAAAATAGTTGTGTTTATTATATATGCAAAACAAGTTAATAAAATAACTTGTAAATAAATTCAAATTTTTTTAACAAAAAATAAACCAAACTTGATATGAACACGTAATCTTACTTATTGATGAGCTTAAGTTGTACTCATGTACAAATTAATATTAAAAGATGATAATCTTAAAATTTTAATATCTGATTAAACTCGGTTTGTTATAAGTATATAACCCTACTCACAAAGGAAAAGCTAACTACAACTTTTTTTTCTTCCTTTTGATATTAAATTTAAGTACCCAGAAGACCAACTCCATAAAATCACATATCATTGCTTATAGATTTTACTTTAGGAAGACATATACGTATGTAAATTTTACATTTAAAAAAGAACTGTTCAAATATCTTTCAGCAGGAGTCTATGTTACTGTCAAAATAGGGCGTCAAATCATTCACTGGGTCAATGTAATCATTCAATATCCAAGTTTAAGATCATTAAACTATTTTAAAACTATGGAGATGATTACATTGGACACTAAGAAGATACTCAAAGACGTAAAGCTTCTTGATGACTCACATAATCCAAATAAGATATTATATATTTCAAACCTAGTTGCAGCCTTCTTCCATTTATAAGCTACACTGCAGAAAGTTGCTATGACAGCCCACACACATGAAAGCTTTATACGAACATAAATATGTATTCAATAGCTTGTTTTTAGCTTTGACATATAAAATTAGATGAATGGGGAATTAATTAGAGAAAACGTGATGATAGTATTATTGCATGTGTTAATCTTTATTAGATCCTATATTTGGAACTTGCTTGTAAACTGGACAATGAAAGGTAAAGATCGTATGAAGCCAAGAAACCATGTGACTCGTCTTGATGGTAGTTTAGAAAGAAAGGAAAGTGTTTGAGAGATATGAAGGAAACTACTATTGGGTCATCATGTGTTATTTATAGCTAGTTTCCTTCATCTTCAAATCAGGTTCACATGAAGGGTCAGACAAGCATATGGAAGAAAATTAAGAGAGAGCAGCAAAACAGAAAAAGAGAGAGAAGAGAAAATGGAATAAGAAAAATTGATTTGGGCAGATAGAGATGATAGCTTCATTGTCACTTCAAGAGCCCCAATGAGAAGGGATTTTGTTCGTTTCTCATAAATGGCCAAAACAAATTCACTAGAGGAAGCCTTATCAACTTGTGTACTTCGAAGATATTTCACAAAGTATGGGTCAAGACACTAGAGTACATGCAAGTAAGAGAAAATATCGCAAATTTCATGACCAAATGAATGGCCTAGAAGCAATACCAACCACTAAAAACTCTTCCTCGTCTCCTAGTCTCTTATTCAAAGCACTAACACTTCCCCGATATTTCTTTTTCCATAACTAAAAATTGTGGAAAAAAATTTTAAACCAAACATGGGTAAAAATTTTCCCCCTAAGTACTTTATTTCTTCTTGTCTCTGTGCGCGTGTCTCACTGTGTGTTCTTTTTTTTCCTTGTTTCCCCATCCATTTGACAATAATAGAGGGCCTAGCAATTAAAGGCCCTTCAATGAACCTGTAAAAGTTAGCAGGCTTTAGGTACTATGAATTCTTTGGCAAAAAGGCATTCCAATGCATTCAATTCTCCTTAAGAGGCTCAACAAAACAAATAAGGAGTGTGACAGAAACGAACCCTACTCAAAAACAGTCTTCCATGTACCCATAAATTATAATTAAAAAAAAAAAAAAAAAAAAAAAAAAAAACAAGTCTTTTAGTTTTTCTTAGTATTAGGACCAACAACCATACCTCAATACCTATCAAACAGTTATTTTCATAACAATTTTTGTGTCAATCTCTTGCGTCTAATTAAATATGTTTGTCCAACAAACTATAATTTAATTGGCTCAAATTAACCCTTTGATATACGAAACCTGCTTCATGTAACATTCATCAGCAACAGTAGTGAAACAAACAAAATCAGAAACAATAACTGTACCCAAAAAAAAGCTATAATAAAAGAAAGTTACATTATTTTATTAACAACTTACTGAAATCCATAACACAAAGTCACAAACAAAACTCGTTCATATACCCAAAACAACACTTCGAAACAACATATATATATAATTAACATTTTGCTACTATGAACACCAACACTTTTTGACATAGTCTCTTTTTCTTTTTTGGTTTCTTTAATTTTTTTTTTTCCACTGATCAACACATTACATCCTTGAGAAGCTTGTACCTGCGCGTAGCTGTTCGTGGTGAAGGTGTTGGACTCTTTCCCTTCTCGGAGTTCTCAGCTTCACGATCGTGCTGCTGCTTGATTTTGTCGCCTGAATACTCAGACCGGCTTGTAATTCCGGTGTCGATTGAGGCCGCAGATTTCTTGGAAGAGCTGCCTTGTTTTGTGGTTTTCTCCTCACTTTGGCACCAATCGCAAAGTTCAATCGGCTCAGCAAATTCGCTGTAGTAGTTACTACAATACCTATGAAATCAAACCCAAAAAAGATAAACACAATCACTCATAAAATAATATAACTTGAAAGCCATATGGGTCTCGTGATTAATATCATATGATAACAAAGAGTACTAAGCTCTTTTTTTTATATATATAGAATAATAACCGGGACTCGAATCTTGCCTATACTAAAAAGAAATCTATTGATCACTTAGTCTGATGATAAAACATTAGTTATTATGGAACAGACATTATAGATTTAATTAATCGAGACTTAGACTAATAAGACAGTAGATGACATAATAAACATGCTGGGATGGATGATGATGCTAAACTAAAGCCGTGGATGTAGTTGCCTTGTGGTTAGTATGAAATATGACATATCATAAACATGAAAACATGATGATATATGGTTGTTGGTTGAGGTGGGTACGCCTATGGATGATGATTATGACACATATAGATAATGATATATGTACATGAAACATGATGGAATATGATCATATATATGTGTGTGTGTGAAAGAATTGTTATATATATGTATATGGTGGGTGTGATGTGTGATGGTAAAAGCCACACAAGTACTATACATACGAGTGTTGAAAGCGGTTGCGGCACTTGTTACAGCGGAAGAGCTTGTCAGAGAAGCCCACGTCGCCGCACATGCAACACACAGTCTGGGTGTCCACCATTGCTTAAAGATAGAGAATATGAAAGAGAAACGGAAGATTAAGAAAGAAAGAGAGAGATAACTATAAAAGAGAAAGAGAGAAAAGGTGTACAGAGAGAGACTAGGAAAAAAAGAAGCAATGACTTTGAGTCGGTGTTAAATACTATATATATATATATAATAAAAAAAAAAAAAAAAATATATATATATATATATATATATTTATTTATATGATAAACACACAGGTAGACCACAGGTTGCTTGCAGTCGTTTTCAGTTAGGGCAGGCAGAGAGAGAGAGAGATGTGAACCTTAAATAGAAGTGGAGAAAATGACAGTTGTGTCCCGAGCTGAGCTTGCCTTATTTCATTTCTATTTTACCTCTTCTTTACATCTTTTGTCCTTTCTTGGGTTCTGGCCTTTTGCCATTTAGTGGCATACCGGTATTACCACGCACCTTAACATTTATCTCTCTTTCTCTAGGGAAAAAATCTTGTATGTACCCGATTTATGAAATTAATATTTCATTGATATGTGGGTCTTATACGCATGAAACTTACATGTCAAACTTACATGTCAGGAAGCATTGGTTTGGTTTCATATGTTTTGTATAGGAGATATTTTCTCCTCTCTAAGGTAAGAGAATATTACATATTACTAAATAGATATGTTGGATTCATATTACTTTTTACATTTATAAAGGATTAAATACTTATAAGGTTATTGTTGAAATTCATATCAATTAATGAATTTCCTAATTTAGGATTTAGGACTTCATAAGATTCTTAAAGTTAATAATAAGTAAAAAAAAAAAAAAAAAAAAAAAAAAAAAAAAAAGTGAGTTAACCCAAAGAACATAAAGAAGAGAAAGGAAATGAGAAAATTTGAATTAGTGATCTCTATTTAATGAGACATAAGTCTCGATAAATTATTATGTATTTCTCATCTACTAAGAATCATATAAGCAATAAATCCCAGTTCATCAAAAAAAAAAAAAAAACAATAAATCCCAATGCATTGGGGAAAAAATTTGAAATTCACAAAATGAAAAATTCTTCAATCCTACACATACAATTTTTAAAATTGAGGATGTTATATTTCTAGGCCTATTACACACTCTAATTTTAACTACAAGTAATAATTTTCTAAAACTTAAATAATCCTAGCTTGTTAGCTAACTTACAATAGCTTTATTTTAACTATTTTGAATCTTAAAACAATTGAAAAATCTAGTTTAGACCCCTTTTTATATTTAAAAAAGCGAAATTCTTGGATTGATTGTTAAAGGGAAAGCAATAAAAGCATGACCAAATCTATAAAGCGATATAAGAATTGATTGTTCAACCATAGTTCTGCAGATACCAAATCTATAAGTAATATAAGGAAAGCAATAAAAGCATGATAGAAGATTTGGTAACGGAGTGAAAAACCAAATAAGAACATCTTCAATTCAATGGAAAACCCACTCTGGGGACCTAGCTAGTCCCTCGCTCGAAAAAATTTATAAGGAAAAACAAATACAATAGCCTACATATAAAACATATATTAAGCTAGACACTTTATTACAACCTCTGCATACGCTTTCCTTACCTTTTTTTTTTACCACAGTAGCCCTAGAATCTCTAAAATCTTCCTCAACAAATTTCCTCCATGAACTCCTTGTACGCAGGAACAAGAAACTCTGGTACTCGACAGAGTTTCTCTCCTTAAAGATTTTTTGCAGTGAGTCTTATTGGAACAAAGAACTTTGTGGGGTTTCAATCTTTGAAGCACTCTCTTTAAGATCACAAGATGAATGGGTAAAGAAACAAATATTTTTCTATAAAACATAAAGGAGAAAGGGAACATGATTTAATCTCTGAATAGAACAGGGTGTGGCCTCCTTTTCTCTATAGAAAAATCATGCAAAATCATGTTTATACAAGTATTAAAATTTAAAAAAAAAAAAAAAAAAAAAAAAAAAAAAAAAAAAAAAAAAGAGATGGCACAAACTAGGTTAGAAACATAATCAAAATTGAAATTCTGGCTTTCTCTCTCAAGTGAGCCTAGAGCAAGGAACTGAAGAAGTTTCAGGTTCGCTTATTGTTTTGCTCGAGTTAAAATTTTTCTGTTTGCACTTCTTCGAGTAGTTTCAAGACAGTTTTTACCAAACTTGTCCAATGAATGAAATGCATCCACAACTTGATTTTTAATTACAACCAAAGTCATGGAATAAGCCAACACTAAAATCCTAACAGCAATTATCATAAAATAGTTCAACAAACCAAGTTCTTTATTTTGATTAAGAAAACTAAAGGTATGTTTGGCACTATATTAAAGAGGCTACTAAAGAGCTTTAAGGTCTTAAAAGCTGTTTAATAGAAAAGAATTGGCAAAATATTAGTAGACCTTTTTCCTAAAACTCTTTTAAGTGTTTATAAAATAAATCATCAACAATAATTAATAATTTTATATTATTCTCTTTTGTCATTTTTCACTTCTAAAAGATCTTCATCAATTTGATTACTAAATGGATAACATTTTATATCACCTTATAACAGTAATCGACTAAATGTTAGTAGCTTAATTCTCCCGTAATTCCCCACCCCCCCCCCCCCCACCAACTCTATAACTAAAGCTCTACATCCTATCATGGTCCCAAATGAGTATTAAAAGTTCAAAGCTCTCTCAAAAATGAATTTTAGTTTTGCATGTACTTAATTAATTTTCCGCCTAAGTGCATGGATTTATAGCACTCACATTGGATTAGTCAAAATTTTAGCCAAATTTATCCACACACAAAAAAAGTCCTATTTTAGCTAGCTTATTTTTCAAATGGGCCTGCATCAAATTCTCCAGAAAAATTTCTTATGCATTTTCAATTAAATATTCATTTTCTAAAAAGATAAGTTAATAAATGCCCTAAAGAATTTGTTAGTGAACCATTTTATGAAAGTTTTTACAAGAAAAAAATGTAATAAATGTTTTGACTATTTTTTCTATTTCTCATAAAAATAGTGTAAAAACTTTCCTAAAATAATTTATTAACAATTACTCTAAGGCACCGGTTAACATGACCCATTATTATTAATTTTCTGTTTACTTTTCTCACATCTCCCTCTCTTCTTCATTAACAACCATTGCTATTCATAGCCGCCACCACCACCATCACACAAACTCGTTTGGTTTTCTTTGGGACCACCCATATATAGACTCTCCAATTTTCACTTGTCTCTACTCCTCTCATCTCAATTATTTGAAGACTAACTCGTCTAGTTTAAAGTCACCCTAAATTAATTGATTCACCTAAATCCTTATCATCCTGATCTCGGATATTTTTTCTTTGTCATCAATGAACTCATGGTAGTGCAAGATCTCTGACTTCTTCTCTGATTAGACAACCAAATCTTGGTCATCCGAAACCTTCCAAATCTCAAATATTTCTCATTTGTCACTAGGAACTTATGGAGGTGCAAGATCTTTGATTTCTTCTTTCCATCTCATTATAATAAGGGAGAGAAAGAGCTAGGGCATAGTAATGGATTGATTAAAAATAAATAAAATAAGTCATAATTAAGCTACAATGCAAATTAGAATATGTATTTTGACAAATGGAAAGCTATCCAATGTCAAATGATTTTTGGGATTAATGAGCGTGTAAATTTAAGTGGACTAGTCCAATGCTAATTTTAGGCTAGTGCTTTGCTAGAAAATGATAAAATATTAGGCAAAAGAAAAGGACAACCGGATAAGAAGAAGAAGAGAAGAAAGGAACTACGGAGAGTGAGTACACGCGCCACATAGAGAGACTAGATTAGCACTTTTGGAGATTTATAACAGTGGTAAAAAGGGTAAAAGTGAAAAAATCGTTAAAAGGCAAACAATTTGGTCAACTTCGTACATGTTGTTGTTGTCGTAATGAGGGAAGGGGATAGACTTGACATTAAAAAAGTTGTTGCGGAGAATTGAGGAATGTTACAAAGTTACAAGTGACGAGTGACGACCCCAAAAAAGGTACAGTACTCTACTACTACTAAGCTATGTATGGACAAAAAGTCCACAACACCACAATTTAAAGACAAGAAAGTAGAGCTGGGAGTACACGGGGCTTCGCACCTGTACATGGATGCAACATGGTGTCACCTCAGATTTGATGATTTTTAAAATAAAAAGCAAAATCTATTTTGGTTTCTACAAGTCAATGTTAATTTAGTTTTATATTTTAGGAGTAGTTAATTTGGTTTCTATTATTATTTATTTAGAGTAATATTTGTTGATGAGTTGATGGTAAGGATTAAATTGATTGCAAGTTGAAAATAACGGGAACGAAATTGATTGTTACTAAGATGTAGAGACCAGATTGACAACAATAACTCCTAAGTGATATTTTTGCCCAAAAAGAAAAAGGGCTTGTAAGTAAAGAAATCAATACCATACCAATATTCGGCCATATCGAAAAAATACTGTACTGGTACTCCTCTAAAACGTACCGAAAAAAATATTGAGTTGTAGCGGCCAATATTAGTGTTTTGGTCAGTATAATAAAAAATACAAAAAAAATTGAAAAAACATTTTGTTTAATATAATATATTGGTTAATGTAATTCAGCTAATATGTAGGCTTATTAAATATGTGGATTTTCAATTTTATGCTGATAAATACAAAAATTAATAAATTCATACTAACATAAATAATACAAATATATATATATAGATGTATAGAAATATATAAATAACGGTAATCTCGAAACGATATACCAGTATCAACTGGTACCAAAATATTTCGTTCCCTTGGCCAAACTAAAATAGCCTTGATGCACGAAATTGACTCTCTTACTTGTAAGTATGGTTACAATCCCCCGCACTACTTAGTGTCTGTTTGGGAAACAACTTATCTAACTTTACGCTAAAACTTTTAGCTAAAAATATGCTAAAGTATACTTGTATCTTGAAAAAAGTGAAGAAAAAAAAAAGTGAAAAAAATAAAAAGGAAAAAAATGAGATTTTAAAAATCTGTATATAAAAGTTAAAAAATAATGCTAAAAGTTAATGCCAAAAACAGTCTTAAATTCTCATATTGACTTATAGTGTAAGATCACCTAGGCACATATTACTGCTCATACTCACAACTCACAAAAACTTTCAACACTAAACCTATGAAATTGATAAGGTGATATTACATATTTTGGCTACATTTATTCACCCTCGCTTTCACATCTCATGTAGTCAAAACATGATAGATTTTCTCCAGAATTGAGACTCTAAAAAGTCATCAAATCTGCACAATTATTGGTTTTTTCTGCACCATATGATTTTATTGGTGGGCGTATCCAATGGTCAAGATCCATAGGGCTACACAAGTACATTGTGGAAGGTTATATTGCACACAAAGTTTAAAGCTGATGATAAGCATCATGTGGGGCCAGGTCTCTTTTGATCAGGCTTCTTTTTTTATGCCTGAGTTTTACTGTGTGTCTGTTTGGGCGTCCACTCAAAGCAATATCTTCGGATCTTCCATTTGTTCTTTTTGAAGAAGAATATATTTTTTAAGGAATTGTTTAAGATTAGTTTTCTTCTTTTTTGTCGAAAGCACGGTTTAAAAGTTAGATGAAGGTATCGAACTATTAAAGATTGATTAGCATTAGTGGAAATATTAATTTAATAGATACGTTGGGGGCAAGAATGCTGGTCAACCCTAAAAAAATTTAAATGTTTTTAAAATCAAAGAAATCCATAATTTGGCCTCCACTTTCATAAATCTATATCTATGCTTAGTCCAAAAAAAATCAATTTATATCTCTACTATATAGAATAAGTGTCAAGCCCATTTTGGTCTCTACATTGCATTGTCACACATACTCACATTTGTTAATTTAAATACATATATTTGAGTGTCATCCACTTCAACATGTTTAAAAGAGAAAGCTAACCCAATTTTGTTTTTAATACCTTTGTTTAGGCAATCATCCCTTCAGTTCAACATGTTAAACTCTCTCTCTCTCATTGTAGCAAATGCCAAATTGCAATTTTACTCTCTTCTTCCTTTTAGAGAGATTCTTTAAATAATTAATATAACATATAAAAACACATTTAACCAAAAAACTTAAGTCCTATGAGTATAAACTCAACTATATTATATATTAAACACTCATTTTCTAATAATCTTTTTCAGTAAACAAGCATGTGTAGCACATGTGACCTTCTAATCTTACAATAATTAAATACTTATTAATTATTTTGTTAATTTAGTCAAACTAGATTAAAAATATATATAGTTGTACATAAGCAAATAAGATATATAAAAATAAAAATAAAAAAGTCAAACCAAATGCATGCATAGAATGAACATTAGCTTTTTGGGTGTTTTTAGAAAGAATGTTGTATCATGAAAGAACCCTCTGAATATTAATATAGCTAACACTTATAATTTATTATCATCCTAGCATTAGTTTTAGACAAATCTAAATAGATTTTAAACTCATTTTTCTTGTGAAAATTAAGATTTATGAGTGTGACTGGCATGGAGGATACTATTGCTTACTGCAGGCACGAAACAGAGCAGGATATGAAGGGAGAGAAGCACTGGCTTTGTTAGAATCACATTCACATCTACGTACGTGGATCATGTCAATGTTCTGAATGGCACGTTTCTTTGCACCATACAGATGGCTTATTTTTGTGGTTTTACTTGACGGCTGCTTTATGACTTTTTGTGGTTTGTCAATTCTAATGAATGCTCGAAATTAAACTAGTAAAATAAAGTGGTGTTTTTTACTCTTTTTTTTTTTTTTTTTAAGATACTGTATATTTCATATTTGGATAAATTGGATGTGATTTTTATTTAATTATTAAAAGCTGATCAAAATATAAATATATTTTAAAATAAAGTTTTACATAAGTAAATTTGTGAAAAAGTTTAAACAAAAAATTTATCCCAAACAAACCTCCCTTCTTCTTCAAATGCAATTTTTTTTCCACAACTATTTATAGTTGGTTTTGATTAGCTTTTTCCTGTTAATTTATTATTTTATTTATTTATGTAAAATTTTTAAAGTCTCATTTTTAAAAATTACAATTAAATTTACTAACTGCCAATGAAGAAATGTTAATTGATTCAAATTGAGGGAAAAATAGAAAAAACAGTAAACAAAAATTACATATTAATTAAGAAAGTAACAAAGAGTATGATTTCAGATGGAATAAAATTATAAAAAAATACATATAATCAATCTTAACTAACTTGTTGAGAATTTATAACCTATTTTAAAAAATTTAGTACTAAAGTTTATTTTAAAATTATTTTAGTACTAAATAAATAAAACTTTTCAAAAATATGGAGTTAATTCAAACGTAGACTTAGAAAGTTGTTAAGCTCTCATTTAGTAGTTATTAACTCAGTAGCATTGCTTTATTCTCCTATAGAAGAGACTTGATTTAAAATATCTCCTCCCTCATTTAATATAAGCGAAAAGTCATTTAATATTAGCCAACAAAAAAAAATCTCTTACTTTTACTTAGTCATGTTTTTTGCATTAGTTAATGGGTCACATAGTTGAATCTGATTGTCTTTAATAATAACTTTGTCATTTCTTTTAAAGAGACTTTGGAGAGGAATAGTTTTCCACTCTTATTGTATAATTGATTATTTTCCGAGAGATTCTGCAATTGGGATCAATGAATGACTAATTTCCTCTTTATTGAGTGCATGGCTTTCTTATTGCTCCAAAAGTTTCTCCCACTCTAGCATGCTTAGCCAATGTCAAGAAAAAGCTAGGAGATATGTACTTGCATTGGTGGGCCGACCTTGCCAAGGGAAATTTTTTAACAAGGAATAATAATGTGCTTCTAAATCTAGTTTCAAGGATGAGAAATAGACCTCCACTCTAATATTGTATAATTGATTATTTTCTACCAAGATAGTCCTAAAAAGAAAAAGAAAAGGTAGGTGAGTATCACTTTGATTTTTGACTCATTTCATTCAAACCAGGATGGTAGTCCTCAAGAAAGAAAACTCTGCTTATACATAACTTTATAGGTGATTTTAAGATTATGACACTTAATTAATTATCTATTTGCATGTAAGGAATTGTATGATGCTAGAATATAATAAGTTGAGTAGATCCAAGAGTCTAAGGTAAGACAAAACCATCATAGTTCAGTATATCAGTTCATGTACTTTTATATTATTCAATTGTCTATATAAAAACAGACATTGTCCAGTTATACACATAATTCAATTAATTGATACATGTGGCGCTTAACAAAATAAACAGACATTGTACAGTTATACACCCCTAAAGTTTAGGGTGTTTAGTTTTTACATCCTAAAATTTCAAAAATTTATATCACTTAATAGATAATAAGTACAGAGTGGTTGTTGATGTGAAAGAAATATACAAATTCTGGAATTTTAAAATGTAAAATTCAAATTTTGAAAGGTATAAAATTCAAATACTCTCAAACTTTAGGAGTGTATAACTATACAATATCTATATATACACTCGAAAAAGAAATGAGATTCAAATACAAAAGTAAATCACAAACTTCAAACTTTTAATCATTCTATTTTTAAATGCAATTTTTTTCCCCTTCTTTTTTTTTTTTTTTTTTTTTTTTTTTTAACTTGGGAATTACTAATGTCAGAAGATTGATAGCTTTGTATCATGCATGGATGATGTGTTAAAACCATAGGGAATAATAGCTAGCGGGGCTGATAGTGATAGTAGCATTGGTGATTGGAGTCCGTAGAAGCGTAGGTGGGTAGTGGGTTGGCAAAGCTACCATTTCTTTTGTGTGGGGCTTGAAAATAGATTTGGTGATTAACAACTAAAATGTTACTTCTTGTTATTATCGTCCAAACTAACTTGTCCAGCGTTACTAACCAATTCAGCTATCATTATTTTCATCCCTTCAAGATGTGACTTCCCTATCATTTTCTGTTTTTTTCTTGAATTTTTTCTATGATTTAGTTATTTTGTCATTGTAACGTAATTATCAAAGGCAGTACAATCTCATTAATCATTTTTTATCATAATTGCTAATGAAATCAATGAAAAGAAAGTCATGAAGCATTCGATGGAGTTTCTAAATTTGTCTATAATTGGGGCTATATGAGTACTTCCTAGAAAAAGTAGAAGCTTGTTAATGAGTACTAGGTTTAAATTGTTTTAGAACAAAGTTGAAGATAAAATTAGGACAAAATTTTCCTTCAAACCAGTTTAGAGTAATCTCATCCAACTCACTAAGTGGCGATTTATAAGATCATGCACTTATATTATTTAAAAAAACTCAAATGACTAATTAAAGATGTCATATGACTAAAAATACATATCAATGGATTTTTCACCTATCATATAATGGTAGTGTAGTCCATGAGTCAATCTAGGACGGGTTTGGGCCACCCAGACTCAACCCGATCTTGGTGATAGTAGAACAAAGGACCCGCTGCCAACCATAAGCACTAGTAGGCCAAATTGAGTCTATTTTTGTTGAAACCGAGGAAGGCAACAATGATCGAGATTTTGGCAAAAAACAGCAAAGATCTTGTGAGATCTCGCTAGATCCGATGGAAATTTCACTGGATCTAGTGAGATCTCACCGGATCTAGCCGAGAGTTCATCAAATTTGGTGGATCTCACTGAAGTTGCCTTGGGTCGTCAATCGAATCAGGTTTTTCAAGTTTGATCAAATTGAATTTGATGCAAGTTCGATTAGATCTCTCGAGTGGGTTGGGTCAACAGTTCTCTTGCACACCTCTATTTGATGAATTGGAATAATTTTTCTCCAAACTAGTTTAAAGGTAAAAAAGTTTTCATAAAATTATGTGTTCAAAATCAATTTGCATAATTTATCCAAAGAATAAAAAAATAGAAAATTTAATTAGAATAAATTAATTGTGTATCTAATCAATTATCACTAATCTCTACTCCTTTAAAAATGTGGAACTTTGCCCAAAGGTCCAGTTTAATGTACTTTTTATTGGCCTGAACAGGTGAAAAAGAGTTGAGAGTGTCTGTATCACGTAATAAAAATCTGGCCATGATTTTTCCCCCCTTTCTTAGAGGCAATAGTTAATAATTAGGGTTTTTTTTTTAACTAGCTAGAGGAAGTCAAGTTCAGTTCGATGGTAGGGTCTAATCCGAACTCACATCTTTGAGGGAAAGTAAAGATTCTAGTTGCCACTAGACCGAAAGGCCTTTGACAAGATAATTAGGTTTGAAAGCTTAGTGCTGATTGCTGGTGATAAAAATGGGATCCTTGGAGTCATCTACAACTATTAATCCACATGTATAGTAGTGCATAGCTCACCTGCCGATATTGCTACACTACAACTGATTTTGACATCTAAGCCTTTTTCAAGGGAGATTTTGGATTCTGACCAAGAAAATAGTACAGTGGTGGGAGTAACTACTAACTAACCCTTGTTTTGTCCATAACAATCATCTCCTTTGTATTCTTAGAAGCAATTCATTAATAGTGAAAATAGTAGCCCTACAAGGCCAAAAAGGAACTCCCAAAATTGAAAACATTAGGGTGGGAATTGCTAGGAGAGAAAAACAAATAAAAGGATAAAGAAAATGAAAGATTGGAGTGCAGTAGCTAGCTAGTAAAGACTACTTCAAGGGGGATTGATGGATTCCATCAAACTCGACTAAGAAATCCACTCACTGTTATGACTCTGACCACATCATCAACATTAAATTCAAATATATTTCAAATTATGGGATTAGTCAATTATATAAGAGGTGCAACTTTGCTACAATGACAAGTGTTACATAACAATGAGATAAGACTGCCAATAAATTATGGGAAATGTTAACTAATGCCTTAAGAGTATTGTTTTAGGAACTATTTATAGAAACATTTTATTGAGAGAATAATAAAACAATGGGTCATGCTAACGGATACCTTAAGGACAATGGTTAATAATCAATTTTTAAAAAAAAATTAACACAAATTTTATGAAAAATGGAAAAAGTTATCAAAACATTTTTTTTTTTTTTAATGTTGTTGACAGTTTTTTATATTTCTCATAAAAGTGGTGTCAAAACTTTCCTATTATGACTTATAAATAATTACCTTAAGGGCATCCATTAACACGATCCATAATTTATAACTCAATTGACATTTTCTTTTCTCGTAATAATGGGATGAGTGACAAGGTTATGGGTTCAAGACATTAAAAAAACCTATAATGATAAGAATTATGTTACCTTTTTTTTTTTTTTTTTTTTTTTTTTACGGGGAAGAATGATGTTTCCTACCAAATAGTTCTTCTAATACTCTAATAGATAGCTACCTTGTGAATCATTCATAGTTTTCAAGAAGGTCATCCATTATCACAAAGAAAAATAAATGGAACACATCACATATACCAAGGAGCTAGATTTAGGTTGAGGAATTACCATGTTGAATCCTTTACTAGATTAACACGTAGTTTTAGATGCTTGAATATCTCACCAAGGTACAATCATAAACTTAGTTGGGTTAACTACCCTACCTGGCTACCTAGCTAGCTAGCTCCAAGTTCATTATGCCATATTAAATCAAGTCATGTAAGTACACTGTCAAGTTTTCTTGTAAATCTTTATATCTTTTTTTTTTTTTTTTTTGAATTTGTAAATCTTTATATCAACTTTAGGTTTTTGTTTTTCATGCAGTAAAGGTTTAATAGCTAGGTGCAAGTGTGGGCTTATGCCTAATAGAACTTAGGCCAACCGGCCATAATAAACAAGGCTATAGACCCCATCTGCTGTACACATTAGCAAGAGCAAAAACCTTAAAACACTACATAACGTACGAACCCGGGTAACTTGGCACAAAGGTAAAATACATGTACGAAAACATAGCCCAGGTGGGCAAGGGAAAAGTTTTTGTGTACGTTAACCACAAGCAAATGTTTCCAAAAGGAAAACATTTTCCACCACAAACTCCAATTCGTTTCCTGAACCCCAAATCCATGGATTATTGGGGCCACCAAAGATCTGCCCCAGAATTTTAGTAACAATTTTCAGAAAAACAAACCGTAAAGTCTGGTCACTTGGACCCTTGCCATTGTGTGTTACAAAAGAGCCTCCACCGTCCAAGCGGCTGGCAGATCCAGAGAGCGTTGACGTGGGTTCAATTTGTGGCTTGAATTGCCACTGAAGCCTACAAGGCCCACCACTTGTAAGTCGGTCAAGTATGACCGAATACAACTAGGAATGCAACTCTTAGTGTTGCCGACCTATGATATATATAAATATATATATTAGGTTTGTGTTGTACGGGATAGCGAGTCGAGAATTCTATTAACCTTGTAAGTGCAGCTGCATAAGAGAAAATAAAGAAAAGAGAGATAATCCGCTTTTATTCTTATTGTTTTTGTAAGAAAGTGTTAGAGTGTAATTGAAATTTGGGTTTCTTGAGAGTGTTCTTATGCATTATTGTATCTCCCTATTTTTATAATGAAATTTCTCCATCATTGCCGTGAAGTAGATAATTTGCTGAACTATATAAATTCTTGTGTTCTTTATGTGTGCTTATAATTTAATTTCCGCTTATTTACTCTTAATGATTTGAGTCTAAGAGTGCTATTTGCACAATAGAAAGTTTGGTCCACTTATTGAGAAAGTGAATAATAGTGAGTCTCATCAAAGTCCAATTCTAATATATATGGATACGAAATTCAATATAGGAACCCTATATAAAAGTCTAGAACTTCCCACATGGAAAGTGAATTCCCATGAAGAAAAATATAAAAGATATTTTAGGTCACTTGTGAGCATCAAGGTATATTAATTCTATGTGAGTTTGGGTCCTTTGGGATAATGTTTAATGAACCTTGTTAGGAATATGGGTTTAATAAGGTTATTGTATTATTTTAATCCTAATTGTATACTATGATCTTATGGTTAGTTCAGATTAGCCTAGATTCAGTTTACCATACACATTCTTCAATAAGTACATGCTTTTTATATCGGATTTGGTCCAACTCTCTGACAAAGTTGTCGTGTAAGATGTATAGGTAGAGTCACCATCAATTATAGGATTTTATCATCACTTAATATTCTGATTATCCCTATCAAAAAAAATCCGATTATCAACTAGCCTTTTTCCATCCTAAAAGGGATGCATCAATAATATATTAGAGTGTAGTACAAATTCTGTATTACAATGAATCATAACATGTGTATATATAGTAGACTAAACTCTAAACTAATAGACTTCTAATACAAGTAAGAAACTTGACTTGCACACAAAGTAGAATTAGGCTTGAGCCTATGCTAATGGGCTAATATATCTCTAACACCGCTTATTTACTCTTATTGATTTGAGTCTAGGAGTGCTATTTGCACAACAGAAAGTTTAGTCCACTTATTGAGAAAGTGAATAATAGTGAGTCTCATCAAAGTCTTATTCTAATATATATGGATACGAAATTCAATATAGGAACCCTATATAAAAGTCTAGAACTTCCTACATGGAAAGTAAATTCCCATGAAGGAAAATATAAAAGATATTTTAGGTCACTTGTGAGCATCAAGGTATATTAATTATATGTGAGTTTGGGTCCTTTGGGATAATGTTTAATGAACCTTGTTAGGAATATGGGTTTAATAAGGTTATTGTATTATTTTAATCCTAATTGTACGAGTAGTCCTCTATACTACGATCTTATGGTTAGTTCAGATTAGCCTAGATTCAGTTTACCATACACATTCTTCAATAAGTACATTCTTTTTATATCGGATTTGGTCCAACTCTCTGACAAAGTTGTCGTGTAAGATACAGAGTCACCGTTTCTCAAAAAAAAAAAAAAAGATACAGAGTCACCATCAATTATAGGATTTTATCATCACTTAATATTCTGATTACCCCTATCAAAAAAAAATCTGATTATCACCAACTTAGTTAAGGTCTTTTTATTTTATAAGTTGAGCACTAAAACATTTGTGGAGTTGTTAGAGACCCCACAACATCTACATTATAATAAGTTACCCCATTTCTATTATCCATCCAAAGGTGATAGAATAATTTAATTTGCTTAGGCAAAGTCATTCTCTAATCTATGTTTGATTTATTTTTGGATTTGGTGGGGGCCTTGGCCCAAGGTATGGAAGAGGGTTTTAGAACTATACCTAAAGTGAGTGGTCTATATAGGGCTTACTCTAATTTCTTGAAGGTTGGGGACTTTCAGTTCGGGTTACATACACATTATGTGCGGCTAGCTTTGCGCTTAATTAAAAGACTATACAATTCTTTGAAAGTTAATTAATGTTTGGGAAAAAGTTAACAGATGCCCTAAAAGTATTGGTTTAAAAAATATTTTTAAAAATTTTTTATGAAAAAAAATAATAATTTTTTATGAAAAAAAATAATAATTTTTTTACTGCTGTAAGAGCCCAAAATTGCTAAGCCCACGTAGAACAG
Source organism: Quercus dentata (assembly GCA_028216015.1). Taxonomy (NCBI): domain Eukaryota; kingdom Viridiplantae; phylum Streptophyta; class Magnoliopsida; order Fagales; family Fagaceae; genus Quercus; species Quercus dentata. The sequence continues at coordinate 36,036,020 of CP116447.1, forward strand.
TGGAGTTAGATATTTCAAGTCCAATGCAATTAATTTGTTAAAGGATGGGCTTGCAAGGTTAACTTTGATGCTTTGCTCTGATCTAGATATGAAATCAATGAAGGTAAGGCTTGTAAAATAACAAGAAAGAAGTACAAAATATGGATAAAACACTTCGTTGGGTCCGGCCGAGGAGGCAATGTTCATAAAAAAATAAAAATAAAAACAAAAACTTTAGTTTTTGATACAAGATGCTATTCTCTCACTTCCAATCCTTTCTCAATCATTCATCCCCCTTCCTGGAGGGATTCTTTTCCTTTATATAGTCCCTTCCATTGCATTTGAGCCCTCCACCTATACGTCTCAAAGTATTACTTTGGATATTTGTCCCATCAAGACTCACATCAAGGTGGTAGAGTGTCTTTGTGAGTCAGTAGGATTACTGTTTTAGGGATCATTCCTTCATTAATGTGGCTAGCTAACTTGGTACAGTGCATTTAATGCAGAAATAATGGCTACTTTACCTAGGTATTTCCTCTCTTCTTTACTTGCACGTTTCTATTTTCTTCCACGGTATCCTATCCTTTGGTGCAAGTGGCCAGCTAAAGAATTCCCGAGGTGTACTCGCTCCTCGAGCTCCTTGGACGATGGGTCTCTACATCTTCCCTCCTCGGACCTTTATCCATGTGTTAGGCCCGAACTGTTGTGCGAACGGGCTTTTTTCCATCCTCGGGTTGGGTCCATGGGCTCTATGTTGCATTCAAAACCCTCCCACAACTACTTTTTATATTTCTCATAAATAATGGTATCAAATTTTTTTTAAGATTATCAATTAGTAAATGCCTTAAGGGCACTTGTTAACAGGTCCCTTAATGTTTTGAATCCCTTTCTAGTAGTTGCACACACTATGTGTATGCACAAATGTGAGAATTGCAACTCGAAACATAGTGATTTGGAACAAAACCCCACCACCACAACAGTTGAGAATCTCAACATTGAAATTCTACTGTTGATGATTGATTACTCTTAAGTTAGAGGACTTACAATGGAATAACCACTTAATAGTTAAGAAAAAATTTAGGACACTTCTAAAAAGATACTTCTTTATAAGAAGGTTTTGGTTCTAGATATAATATATATACACATACATAAAGGTGAAGGGGCGAAGCTACAGCCTAGAGAGAGTGAGAGTGATGTGATGGGATTTTAATTTTTGTTCCTAACAATGATATTTCAAACATTTTATCATTTTATTTATTAATTTCAATGAAACAATGTTTGATATTGTGTGTGTGGATTGTTCAATCATTATTGATTTTGGAAATTTTCCTTCAACAACTAAACTAACCATGTCAATTTTTCAAAACTCTCCAATGACCGCTATTATTGAACTGTGAGGATAAAAAATGGTTCTCCCAAAGAAAAGCCATTTTTAATTAAGATTCTTCATAAGTGTGATTACTTAACTAGATATGTACTACCCCCAGATCAAGAGTTTTATAAAAGAGTTGCCACTTATTTTTCTTTAAAAAATACAGTCATGAAGCACATCTTTATTAAATAACTTTAAAAATTAAATCATATAGATGACAATGACACATTTGCCCCTCTCCTCCCTCCGCTTAGTTTCCTTCTTTTTTTAATGTTAACGTTTAGTTTTTTTCCCCCTAAACATTAGATTTTTTTCTTATAAACTATTTTTAAAACAAATTTATGTAAAAGAAGTATGAAAGTAAATTTATACAAATACAATTTTCTATCTTCTTATTTTTCTCTCAACAAAATAAAAAAGTTTTCCATCATTTCAATTTTCCACTCTAAACCAAATACACATGAAGAAAAACTAATTCTTATATATCCCTCACTCTTCCATTCCCCTATTTTTTATTTCCCACTTTTCCATCCCCTAACCAACTAAGCCTTAGAATTTATCCAATACTTTTAATTACATTCTTGTCTTACAACTTAAATCAATGGGGATTTGACACATAATTAATTTTATTTAATCTCCAATCATGTACATAACCACATGGTTTAGGCTTTAAATTACAAAAGCATACTTTGACCATTAAATCTTGACGTGGCTTGATCTTTTGATTGGATGGTTCTATCGTTAAATCCAATGCATCATTTTGATAGTTGAATCAACAGACTATGAGATATTTCACTAATAATAGATGGCACGTTATATAGAATTTGACAATCAAGTGCATGGTGGTGCCGCCATGTCATGCTCATGGCTCAAATCAATTGACTTCTTTAAGACCCCAGAAAGCAGATAAATTTTCAATGGAGGTCTAGCCCGCCAAGGTGAGATTTATTTGCTTTATTCCTTGGACAGCTATTTCGTTTTTCTCATGGAGTACTATATTTTCAACGAACCGATTAGTTTACAAAAGTCAGTCTAATAATAATGTTCTTTCATTTGAGGGCTCAGAATTTAAAGAAAGGAAAATGTTGATAACAAAGCAGCACATAATGTTGGTAATTTTGAAACATGGTTCGAGGAAGCTCCTGTTTTCCTCATAGAACAGTTTCATGAAGATCTAAATTGTATTGCATTTTAATGACTGAGTCAATATATGATAATAAGTTATCAATTGTTCTAAAAATTTAGTTTGAATTTTTTTTAAAATGAAATTTGGGGGCTTGAACTTATGATTGTCTAAGAAGTCTAAACTATTAAAAAAATGATAAATTTAATATTTTAATCTACTAACAAAGAATATTTGGTTTTCAACAAACAAACAAAATTAAGAAAGAAAATGCTAAAGTTACAATAAATTATACATTTATACTACAAAAAACTTCAAAATTTATTTACCAAATTGAAATATGGTATAAAGAATAGAGATCAAACATGTAGTTTGCCCAAATTGTTTTTATAGATTTTTATATTTTCCATGAAAGTGATATCAAAATTTTTTAAATAGTCAATTAACAAATACTCTAAGGCCTTGTTTGGGAGGAGGGAATGGAATGAAATGGAAATGAATGAAAAAATAATTTTATAATATTCTTCCCTTCCTTTGTTTGAGAGTTTTAATGGAAGGAATGGAAAGTCCATTCTCTTATTTGGGAGTTTAAATGAGAGGGAATGGAATGGGTAAGAGGGAACACTCATTCCTCTCTATTCCCTTAAAACCTCAAATTTTCATTCCACTCGAAATTAGGAGGAATGGGAGGAAATGAAATTAGATTTAATAATTTTTTTACTAAAACTCCCAAAATACCCCTATATTTTCAATCCTTTATTTTAAAATAGGGGTCTAATAGTAACATTGTTATAAAATGATTTCATTCCATTCCCTCCATATTGCTCCCAAACAAGATTACTTACATTCCATTCATTTTCATTCATTTCCATTCCTTTATTTTTAAAACATCCAATCAAGATTATTTAATTTCATTCTTTTCTATTCATTTTCCTTACTTAAATACATTCCATTCCTTTCCATTCTCTTATGATCATTTCATTCCATTCCATTCCACTCCCTTATAAACTCTCAAACGGATACATTCCATTCATTTCCATTCTCTTATGATCATTTCATTCCATTCCATTCCACTCCCTTATAAACTCTCAAACGGAGCCTAAGGCACTCATTAACCGGATCCAATAAATAAATGACTCGTGCAGTCGTGCTTATTGCCTATTAAACACCAGCTTTCATGCCGTTCAATTTAAATGCCACTATAAATTATACAGATTACAGACATAGAGAGTAGAGACACAAAAACACACATCAATGTGAAAAGACTCCCCATTAATAAAATTAAAAAGTATATTTCCACAATTAAGAAATCAAAAGATTCACTTGGTCCGATTCTCCAGTATAATATTTCTCTTCATTGTTTTATTCTGCCCATTCTTTTTCACCTGTGAAATTGATTGGCTTCTCTCTTTTTTTTTCTCTTCATTTGTTTATTATTATTATGAAAACGATATTGTAGAGTGCATGATGATTCTTCCATCTCCCAAATTTTCTTTCTCCTTTTCCTCCTGCCTTATTTTACTTTTGCTTCGAGATTTGGAAGTTGGAAAGTGAAAATTGAATAAAAAGAAAAAGTTAGGACTAAATGTTTTAAACAAGTTCTTTCAATTCATTGAAACAGACATATAACTGATGCACGCCGCGCGAAAATGACAATTAAATTATTAATTATAACGTTTCCTCTTAAGTCCTTTTCTCGGAAAGTGCTAGTTCATGAGTGCCAAAGAACTTGAATGAAAAGTCATTGGCCATTACATTTCCAACCTAAAAAACGTGAATGAAAGTGATTGGGCAATTCACATGTAATTAGGGGCATTTTGAAATCTACCACTATAGCTTAAAATTTTTCAAATTAAATCATATCCGATGCACTAATGTACTCGACACAAGTCATGTCCATAGTTTAAAACTATTACAAATAAAATCATGTGATACTTTCCGATTGAACTTTTTATATTTTAAGAATTGTATAAATTTAAACTCTTCAATCAAACACAAAAATTTCATGGTTTAAACATTAAACTTTAAATTAAGATGATTTTAAGAGTTTGAGATTTGATTTTCATTTGAAACTAGCAAAACTTTTATGAAGTTTGCATTATATATATAAACACACACACGTGTACATTTATTTAGATCACACTTATGAAATTGATAATCATTTATTTGAATACCAATTTGAATTATTCATTAAAGTCTCGTACTCTTTAAATAATAATAAAACTACCGTTTGAAGATAAAGACCCTAAAAAGTAAGTGTTTGAAGATAGAGACTACCTCCCTTATGTATAGACTACCTCCCTTAAAGTCTCATACTCTTTCAATCAATTAGTTACATGAATATTCATAAAATTATTCACATATAGTATTTAAACAAATCACATGATTCATTAAATATATCATCTAACGAAAACTACACTTGAATGTTTTTATCAATTGTTTTATATATATATATATATATATATATATATATATATATATATATATATATAGACACACGATACCTTCCTTAATCTTAGGACAAAGTTTTTATCCAAACCAATTTGAAAGAATCTCTTTCAATCAATTACATGAATATTCATAAAATTATTTACGTATAGTATATAAACAAATCACATGACTCATTAAATAAATTGTCCAATGAAAACTACACGTGGATGTTTTTATCGATTGTTACATGGGTTGGAGAAATTTTTTTTCCCTGTTTTCCTAACCAAAATGATTGCCGACTTCTGAATCTAATTTTTCTTTTTGCTTCTAGAGTTCCAGTGCAGACTGTTGTCTGAACTTGGACATGACGTGGCTTGGCAGCAAAAAACCAAAACAATTGGTGGATTTGCATCATTGTCAGGATGAAAAAGGGGGTGACCTCTATAATTGGGGGCCCAACTTTATGAGGCTGAGAAACAAAGGGAGTCCCACAGAAAATCCAGGTTACCCTTGTGGCCCATTAAGGGCCCACATCCACCTACCATTTATTTCGGCCTCATTCACAATAAAGCACATTTCCCTCTTTTTTCTTCCTCACTCTCCATGATGTGCCCAGAAGCCCAACAGCGAAGGCTTTTTTACTTTTTTGCTAAAGCCATCATAGGGTTTTTTTTTTTTTTTTTTTAATTCTGTACGGTAAAGCACCATGTTTTTAAGGGGGTAATGGTGGGACCAAAGAAACGTACAGATGAGATATGATCATAGAAAGTGGCTGATTGTGGGTCCAACATATCTGCCCTCAGATTTGACCTAAACGAGGTTTCCATGCAATTTCATAATCAACCTGGGCCCCTTTGACCCACATAACATGTGAACCACAAGAAACAGTGGGGCTCACTAATGAAAGCTGGGACCAGACCCTGATTCTATCAAATGTTTTTTTCAATCAATAATTCTAGTAACACACTTATTTTACAGCACAGTAAATTCTACAGCAAACCGTGGGTGGTAAAAAGTGTAAAACGTTTTTTTTCTCAATCATAGGTTCACCACTTTAGGTCAACCAATCCTAATCGACCGCATGAGCATGTTATGAAATTAAATGTGTTTTTAATATTGTTGTTTTATAACAATGTAGATGACACAAATTTTCACAAAATATTTTACAATATGTGTGCGTGTTTGGTTCCACGTTGCGTTGCGTTTTCTACGTTTTCAAACTTTTTTTTTTTTTTTTTTTTACATTTCACGTGTTTTGCAAAAAAGGGAGACAAACGGCACTGTAGCAATACTATAGCAAGATCTGTTTATGGGACCCACAGCCACTTTATTCATTAAAAAATATTAAAAATGGATCCCACGATACTATTTACACATTTAAAAATTATTTTGCTACAGTGTTTTCAGTTTTTAGTTTTTAGTTTTCATTTTAGCAACAATAAGTTCAATCCAAACACACCCTATGTGAAAAGTTATAAATGGTAGATAATTTTTAAAGTGCAAGAATTCTCAGCAATTTCAATATATATAACCAAATTTTTAAAAAAAATGATTAATTAATTCACTTTACCTCATTTACATTTGAAAAAATTGTCAGTTTTGATCCTTGACGTTTCAATTAATTAAACGTTGTTAATGTGATCTTTTCTTTCTTGAGAGTTGTTAATATGATATTTTCTTTCTTGAGGGGAGTTAATGTGATGTGATATTTATGCTCACTAGATTTTGTTTTTCTCTTCCATTTTACTCTTCTTCTTTGTTCTTTTTTTCTCTCTTTTTCTTTCTTCTCAACCTCAAAAATTTATTAGGTACTTCAGGAGTATATTTCCTCCCTCTCAATGAGAGGTGAGTCCCCTCAACCTCTTATCTTTTCTCCTCCAACCGTCCACCATCACACAATTCTAGTAGTCAAATTCAAACCCCAAAACACTAGAAACTATCACCACAGCCCAAAGTCTCACCCTAAACTACACCCAAACTCCACTGAGCCGAAAATGCCATCACCTCATAGCCAACACTAGCCATTCTACAAACAATTTCGACCACCATCCCTTACCCAAGGATAGATTCAACCACCAGTACACACCATTTGTTTGTTTCTTCAGAAAATGTTTTCTATAGTTTCTGATTTTTTATATAACAAAAAATGCAAGTCAATAACAATACGTTTCCTTATGATCCATAGAAAACAAGCCCAATAGAACAAATAAATAGACCACCCCAAATAACTCCCACAATAATTTCTTTATTCACCATGATTGCTAGTGACCAACATTGATTGAGCATTGACCTATTTTACAAATGATATTTTTTTGCCCAAACCACAAACCAATCACTTTTCCATTTAATTTTTCAAGTAAATTCCAATTTGGGATATGCTTTCCCAGTTGAGACTCACATTGTGAGTCTAACCTAATTGTAGGACCTACATATTGTGAGTGAGAAGTTACATGTTTAATACGCAAATGAGCATTGTGAGTTTAACCTAATTGTAGGACCTACATATTGTGAGTGAGAAGTTCCATGTTTAATACGAAAATGAGCATCTTTCATATGTGAGGTAAAAGCAAAGTTGGCATCGCGCCGCATCCGCTAAATGTGCCAAATGAGAACGGCAAATCCCAGCCAACATGAGATGGTCCCACGCCACTGGAACTGACATTTGTGAGCCTACTTAGTGCGTAATCAAATCATATCATGCTGTGCAGTGTGCACTTTAATCACTTTCTTCATCCCAGATCCCTCTTTGAACCTGTTCTTACATCATCCATTGTTTCCCTTTTACTGTTGGGATGTGGGAATGCAATGAGATGTTAATTAATTTTATCCTAACCCAAATTCAACAAGTCCAATAATAAAGGTGTACACTTAAACCAATAATAATAAAAGGAGTATTATCCTTATCCATTTGTGGCAAATCAAACAACATTAACATCATCGCAGCACAAAAGGTGGAAATGCAAAAAGTTTCATGTAAAAAAGCAAATATGCATTCATGAAAACATATCACTATGATACCATCCAAGCATAAAACATTAAATTTTATGCACAGAGGAAATCGTATCACATTGAGAGAAGCCCTGTTATGGACACAAATTCCCTTTTACTGTTGGGATGTGGGAATGCAATGAGATGTTAATTAATGCTATCCTAACCCAAATTCAACAAGTCCAATAATAAAGGTGTACACTTAAACCAATAATAATAAAAGGAGTATTATCCTTATCCATTTGCGGCAAATCAAACAACATTAACATCATCGCAGCACAAAAGGTGGAAATGCAAAAAGTTTCATGTAAAAAAGCAAATATGCATTCATGAAAACATATCACTATGATACTATCCAAGCATAAAACATTAAATTTTAATGCACAGAGGAAATCGTATCACATTGAGAGAAGCCCTGTTATGGACACAAATTCCCTTTTACTGTTGGGATGTGGGAATGCAATGAGATGTTATTTAATGTTACCCTAACCCAAATTCAACAAGTCCAATAATAAAGGTGTACATTTAAACCAATAATAATGAAAGGAGTATTATCTTTATCCATATGTGGCAAATCAAACAACATTGACATCATTGCAGCACAAAAGGTGGAAATGCAAAAAGTTTCATGTAACAAAGCAAATATGTATTCATGAAAACATATTACTATGATACTATCCAAGCATAAAACATTAAATTTTAATGCACAGAGGAAATCATATCACATTGAGAGAAGCCCTGTTATGGACACAAATTCCATTGGTTGCTTCAAGGAAAACTAAGACCTCCAAATTTGATAAAGAGACTACTTTGAGGAAGTCTAGACCTCCACATTAAACTAGCTAAGAATTTGTAACTTAAAAATTCATGATTATTATTTATTCATTCTCAATATATGAATTATACAAGACAAACTTCCAAATAGATAAACATAAATATTAACTTACAGTTGTCTATCAATAAAACTAATCTTAATCCAAACTAATTATTTGAGTAAATTAAACATATCTCTGTCACTACTTATCCTATAATAATTAAAATAAATTAGACACATAACAAATCCTCTGCTGATTACCTCAATGGCAAAGACTTGATGACTTGGAAAGTGTAATGTGAATGGCAAAATAATTATTCAGATCAATCGTGTTGGCAAGCTATTAAAAGAAATCATTAGAAAAGAATCTGCACACTTGTTGTTGAATGGTGCTTTGGAAATTCAGGGTCTATATACACTAGGTTCATAAACTTGTCAAGGGTTCCTTTACAAAGGGCTAAATAAATTGCATCCTCTTTGTGCATTCCAGAAAAATTGATTCGAAAAACCACCAGTATCCCAACAAGCTCCAATTTCATGATTCCAGCATGCAGGAACACTCACACACACACACACATACATACATACATACATACAAATTGAGTGCTCCTTGTGCATCCCAAAAGCTTTATAAAAAGCCACTTAAACAAGTTTCAACAAATTCCAGCTTGCATAAATAGAAATATAAAATACAAAGGAATGTGTATATGTATGCATTATTGTGTGTATGGAGAGAGAGAGTATGCTGATTAGATGAGAAGTGCATCAGTACAGTATAAATAGTAGTAATGAGCTGCACATGGCCAACCTGTTTACAAGACAGCAAATTTCAACTAGAACTAGGTCATATCTCTATAAACACAGCCTTAGTTCCAAAGAACTTGTAATAATATAGACTTCAGCTTCATGTTATTCAAAGTATAGGTTAGAAAAGCAAGAATCTGATGACTATAGTGAGGCAAGCCATTTTGTTGACAGAAGAGTGACACTTACAACAATGAGTTCGGAGAGTTGATTTCCATGAGTTGCATTTGCTCTTATAAAGAGAACCCTGAAACCAATTAAAAAAAAAAACACTGAGGATTTAGAGAACACAGTAGCAAGAGCAAGAAAGAAATATGGACAGTGAAACAAAATTATCAAATTACTGAGAATGATGATAGAACACAAGTTCCCAACTATAAGGAGCAAGATCAACAATTAAACAGTTTCCTTGGATATCCTTTGCAACTTTAACATCATCATCTAGGTATACAGAATCAAAACTGCTTATGTTATAGAATTTCAATAGTTTTACTTCATGAAGGAGGGTTATTCAGAAATTCGAAAGCTAGGAATATGCTATTGATTAACTCACCCGCATGTGTTATTATGAACTGTAAACTTCAGCTATTTATTATTAAGTAAAACATGGTATTTTGTTGATCCAACAGTTGAGACAGAAAACATCTAGGAAAAAAAATGGCTATATGATAATGAACCTTGGGAAGGTCAACATGTAATTTCACACAAGGGCAAACCACAGTTTCAAAACCAACTTGTTCAAAGCTCAAACAATAATATATCCAAACAAACAAGCAAATATTTGACAAAAAATTTCTGGGATAGTGTGTGTGTGTGTGTGTTGGCAAGTTCATGGGAAAATTTCATAGTAAGCAGAAATACAAAATCTGCAAGTGAAAAGTTAGAAGACAGGTTTTAAAAAAAGATTATTAGAAAGAAATTACAGAAATTAAGGAAGAACAAAGTGAGGAAAAAAAAAAAAAAAAAGGCACATAACGAAAGTGGAAAATTTCAGCCCCTAAGCATTAGGCAGAATATACTAAAGGGCATTTTAAATCTTGAGAAATGAACATATCAATTTATTAAATGTAAGAAGATAGGTGCAATAGGACCAGGAGCTAGAATCCTGTTTCTCCACTTCCAGGATGCCAAATGGAGTTCTAGATGTTTGCTTTTTTTTTTTTTTTGGTAAGTTAGACGTTTGCTATTTTGAAAGGCATCCTGTGGAGTTTGGAGAGCTATCCCGTTCCTCTCAATGTGGAGTCTAAGGAGGAGATGAATGGTCAAACTTTTGAGGGCATAACAATGGTTGGTAAAAGTGTGAGGCGCACTTAAGTGCAAAGGCCTCCAAAGCTTAGACGCAAAGAGCAAAGCACAAACAAGTGCCTGATTAAAGTAAAGCACACATTTTACCCCAAAAAAAAAATGTAGTAAATTTGAAAAATTATAATTAATGGACAATACAACAATCAAGTAATCAATCGATCATATAAAAATTCAAACATAGCATTTTATATAATTCTCTTGTGCTTTAAAAAATATAAATAACCCTGATATTTGATAACTATGATCAAAATGAAGTACATGATTGTTGTTATCAAATTCCAAACTGACCCCTTGATGAGGTCTCAAATTTGGAGTAAAGTCGCCACCAATCATAGGATTTCTAGGTGTAATGCCTAATGCCTAATTTAATTTATTACCAGCTCGGGATTAAGAGCATGTGAGGTCTCTTATCATACATCAGGCAATAAAGTATATAGGTTCAGGGGTTCGTTTATACGTGGAGAAGGTGTTAAATACCCCAAGACATCCATTTAGTAACAATTATCATATTTTAATTATCCCTTGATTTTAATGATTCATATACAATTTTATTAATTAAATAATAAATCAAGCATGCTAAAAGAAACAAACGATGGGATTGATTGCCCTACAATATCATTCTTCTATCATGCCCTCGTATCTATATCTGGATTGTGACGGACTCCAAGGTTTAGAGGGTCCAAGGCCTACCCTTTATATTAGTTTCTCAAGAACAATTAGATGGAAACCTCATAGGTGTGTGGTATACAATTGGGTTAACTCCAATCTTGGTGGGAAGGGCACTCCAACTCCGTGTTACATGCTCAACTGAGTTCAAGTGCTTTTCAGGACTTCCTTACCAAATCTAATCTGTTATGTCCTAGGGATTTTTCTTGAAACTCCTAAAGGTTTTTGGAACTCATTTAAGACTCCTTTGTAGTGATTAAGAGCTGTTGTGGTTTCTTTGTGGAAGTTCTCAATGAATGAAACGAAGAGGGAATGGGGTATATAGGCTTCCAAGACCTTGGTGGCTGCACCTACAATGTATGCTTGGCCACCATTTTCCATATTTGCATGATGAACCTAAATTTTGGTTATTTAGACTTTCTTCCACATTTTTGGTGTCACTCTATGTGCAACAAGCTCCTTATTTTTCACATGTTCTTGCTCTTTATGCCAAGAAGGGAGATATATCCTTGGCTAGTGAGCTGGTGAGCATTGTTGGCCATGCATATGGTGTACCATTTATTCTTTGGGCTTTACTTTGAGCTGAGAAGAGTTGAAAGGTCAATAGAACTTACGTGGCCAAACATGTGGTATATGTTCTGGCACCAATTTTATTTTTGGGTTGGGTTAGGATTGGTTTGGGTTTTAAAGGCCCAAATGGGTGAATATACAGTGTATGTTCAGCCATTAATATTTATTTTTGGGGCAAATTTGGCTTAGTTTAGACTTGGGTTCTTGTTTGGGTCCAAAGAGTGTCAAGTGGCCACACATACAGTGTATGCTCGGCCACTAAGACTGCCAAAATAGGGTATCAACAATAGTTGAATCAAAATATACCCAAAAGGCAAATATCAAAAAGCACTAGAATGGTAAGTAGTGACTTTTATGCCTAACATAAGCAATGCAATGCAATTCTAAAGTATATAATCATCAACCTCATTAAACATAGGACCATCATCATTGTCACCACAAGATTTGTAACCCTCATCATCTTCCTCATCTAGATCATCTTTGAGTTTTGGGACAAACTACAAAGACCAAGACAAAAAAAAGATGGGGGTCTGGGTTTTGAGAGACAAACTACAAAGACCAAGAAATGAAAAGGGGGTTATGGGTTTCAGGACAAAGTGGAAAGAGCATGAGGAAAAAAAAATGGAGTCATTAGGTCAATCAGAGAAGAGAGAGAGAGAGAGAGACACTAAGGCAGAAAGTGAAAAGTGAAAAGTGAAAAACATATAGAGAGAGAGAGAGAGTAGAGATGTACCTGGTAAATGGAATTGACTTTGTAGTCTTCCAATCCGGTGTTGTGAGGTGGTGAGATTGTTTGGTCCCAATATATATTTATAATGTCTTCTAAATTTAAAAATGGAAGGTTAAGGGGTGGGCTCATGTTTATGAAATCACACCATAAAATTTGTCTTTGTATAGAAAATCAAAACTATTTATCAATAACATAAGATCTAATAATACAATTTAATAAATGATTTATTTTAAAATTATATATATATAAGCTCCAAAAAAAAGTCTTCTTCGTACATATTGAAAAAGCTTCAAAAAGTGTGCCTAAGACGCAGTTTTGTAAAGATGGTTAACTTTAGCGGCAAAAAGCATTGAAGGCTTTGCAGTTTAAGAGTGCCTTTACCCTTGAGCTGAAGTTTGTTTATAAAATTCCTTTATTCAGTTCAGTTGGATGCATATCCTGTGTGACCAAACCCCAGGACCACCCACTTTACCCCATCAAAGTAGGAATGTCAGACCACCCTTATTAAAGGAAAGAATGGATTACTAGCATTCACTGAATTAAAAAACAGAAGGGAAAGAAAAGGTAGTTTAAATGACAGACATGTATGTACAGGTCCCAATAATTAAAGAATGTAATCTCCAATGGAAGACAACATTCTCCCTACTGGCAAAGAAGATGAAGCTAAACAAAATTATGCAATTAGGTTAGATCTAAATTCATACAGAATCAATAGCATTCACACATCAACTGAAGACCAGTTCAAGTTATTCATTTAAACAATTGGATTTGGAATAAGTGAACTCACATTTTGTTCCCATAATGGCAACTATAACAAAACCATGACTTTTGCCCTTCATTCTTTCCAAGCATAAGGAGCACGGTCAACAACCAAATAGTCTCCCCTGATGTCCTTCACGACTCGAATCTCATCATCAAGGTACACAGTCTCAAACCTATAGAAATAACATGCCCTTGATACCACAACAATATGAAAATAAAACAAAACAGAAGAACAAACCACCCCTATCACATTCTTCTATATCACAATACATAAAACCAGATAGTGATAAAAGCATAATCAATAACAAGCACAATAAATCGTCATAAAAGACTACATAACACCCTAAGATCAGTTAAGAGAATAGACCTCAAAATCAGCTATGTAATTCAATGTTATACAAGTTACAACTTACAAAATATGCACGTAAAAGAGAAACAAATATATATATATATATATAAAAAACCGCCAACTTTTTCACCTATAAGTCTGTTACATGCAAACCATGAGGAAGTGTTAGTGTTTTGTTTGAATAAGTAATCTTTATTTGTTAGTTAGCAGAATGGGTCAAGCTTGTAGGGGAATACCGAGTCTTTAATTATTAGTTGCATTATGGGTATATTGGTCCATATTTTCAGGACAGTAAGTCATGTTTTTCAGCTTTGGAGAAATGGCAATGGGATGAGGTTATGGCTGAGAACTTTTCCTACCATGACTGGCTTTGACATCCTTCTCTTAGAAGGATATGACTTGGTCCTAGGGACATAGTGGTTATGGACATTGGGGAAAATACTTTGGGATTTTTCAAAGCTAATGATGAGACTAAAGTTGAAGGAAAGAAAATGCTCTTGCAAGGTTGTCTGTACTGGAAGATACTAAAATTCAAGAAACAGCAAGAAAAAAGAAACTTGGGGAATTGTTGCAACTCAGCAATGGGGACGTCACAATCTCAACCTTGGGCAGGTTGTGTAGACTCCGAAGTAAAGAAACTAGTGGAATTTATCATATATGATGCAAGTTGAACCATAAGAGAAATTTTAGTGTTCACTCTTATTGTGAAGCTATAATAGCTTCTAATAAGGGGCAATTTCCTTGAAAGAGTAGACAGCTGTTTTGCGTAAAATTTTAGCTGCAGATAATCTTATCAAAGTAATATTATATATGTAAATTGGCGTTTTTTGTGTAAGTGTAGTAGTGAATCTATCAATTATCTATCGCCACATTGCTCTTTTGAAAGAGATTTGTGGTCTTTTGTATTTTCTACCTTTGGCATCAGAAGAAGGTAATAGATGTCTACTTTAGCTGAAAAGAGTGGTTTGGCCAGCAAAAGAACAGTCTCAGATGGAATGCACCTCCTCTTTGCCTCATGTGGACAATTTGGAATAAGAGGAATATACTGAACTTTTGAGGGTACTAAAAAGTCTTCCTTGTTTCTTAAGCTCTTTGTATGAATGGACTACTCTTACTGGCAGGATTTCTTCTGCTTCCTTGTTGACTTTACGGATCTCTTAAACTGAAGTTTGTAATTCTTTGGGGGATTCTCTCGTTTATTCCACATGTACTTGAGTTTCTTCTTTATTTGATTAAATAAATTTCTTGTACTTACACAAGAAAAAAAAAAAAAAAAAAAAAAAAAAAAAAAAAAAACAAAAAACAAAAACAAAAAGCAAAAACAAAAAAAACAAAAACAAAGCTATAGATGAACCACTAGCAAAAACAACTAGCACTAACAAAGATGAAATAACATGTAGTAACTAGTAATGTAAATTGAAATAGAAAATAATGTAATTGAACAAGTTAAATCAGCCAAGGTTGACACCATTACAGCCGTTGCAGTAGCGTAACTGAGTTTGAATCAAAATTTAATAGTAATTTGATGTTTTCAAAATTGTTAATTTTATAAACATCATGGCTTAATGAGATACAACTTCCTATCTAGACTTCCAAATTTAAAATGTCATATCAGACATCAAAGAAAAATATAATATGATAATACGCAGGAACACAAGGTTATCACGTGCATGTGAGGTATAAAACACAATTTGCATCTAACCACGGCAATTTAGAAGATTCAACGAAAATCAAAATAATTTCATTATCAGTATCTCTATGTTCTTCGATAAAAAAATTTCCATTATACCTAATTGGTTCTTTTCTTCTTTTTGATTATATCCCTAACCGATTCTTATGCAGTTTTATCAATAGACAAAAGCAATTATTAATTTTTATTAGCTAGTTATGCACCCAGTGAATTTTGAACCCACGACCTCAGCTGATTAGCAAAAACAGAAACAATTACACTACAAGTATATCATTAGCAAAAGCACCCAAGAGATCAAAAAGTGAGGACTCACCAGCCCTGCCCAAATGGCGGCAACGGAAATTCCCAATTCTTCCCACGTAAAACCGCACTCGTAAATCTGACACAATCATCATTTTAGGGATATGTTATCAAAACAAATCTTTATACTATACTTGTGATTTTTCTTTTATAAGTAATTCCACATGCAATTGGTAGTCTTGAACTTAAGAGCTCATTGTCAACCTGAAATGGAATTGGACAAAATATTCCTCCAACCCGGTTTGGAGTTATCTCCTCCAACCCATTATGTAGTGATTCATAAAACCATACACGTGTGCTATTTAAACACATCACATGAATCATTAAATAAATCACGCAATGTAGTTGGTTGTAAGAATTTCTCTGCAAACCAGTTTGGGACTAAAACTTTTCCAATGGAATTCCAAGTACGTGGATTTTGGATTTACTTCATAAATTACAAGTAAAACTATAAATTCATTAGAACAAAGTTTAGCTACAAAATTAGTTGTAACCTTAAACTACAATTTTATTCAATAAAATAAAAATTACTACATATTTTGAAAATCTAACCGTTGAATTGCATATTCTTTAAGCTCTTAATGCATATGTCAAATTTTATGTTAATCGGATATTACTTACTATATGATCTATAAACATTATATTCTATTCATAATTTTAAACTCCACATACTTACAATTTAAACAATTTATTGAAGATAAAGCTATTGATATTTAATTTTTTTAAAATTTTGCGAGCACAGAGAATATAAGTAAGAAGAAGAAAGTAAGGTTGTAGCGTAAAAATTGACCCCTAATTAAAAAAAAAATATTAAGGAAGGCTACAACCAATTTTTAAGCTAAACTTATTCCAATTCATTATATGAAAAAATAGCATCCGAATTTTCCACTTCCAATTTTAAAGAATTGAGATTAATTGTCATTTTCTGAGAAAATCTTTTTCCAGTGAAACATTTTTCCGTCGAAACAAACAAACGAACATACCTAAAATTCACTCTCTGAGGCGAAGCGATTTCGATGACGGAGCGAACGAAGAAAACGCCGTGGGGAGGGAAAGTGATGACATTGTTGAGAGTCTTGTTCTCGACGTCTATGACCTGCAAAACGTCACCGGCGGCAGTACCGAACAAGCGCGCATTCTCGACGATGAAGAGCTGCTCCTTCTCGGTGGTCCAGAGCATCCGCCACGTGGCGGAGAGGGAGCCGCCGGTGGTGACTGTATCGCGGCCGAGCACGGCCAAGGCGTCGATGGCTTCGACGATGGAAGCTCGTTTGGGAGGGTCTCGCTGGGTCTTGAGGCCGCGGTCTTGGTCGGAGATGAGGGAGAGGAGGTGGCGCTTGGCGGATTGGGATTGGGCTGTGAGGGAGGAGGAGGAGGAGCAGGTGGTGATTTTAGTGTGGCGGTGTTTGGGAGAGTTTGGGTTTTGGGGTTTGGAGGGAATGGGAAGGAGGAGACATGTAGCCATGGTGAGAAGTGTGAAGGAAGTAGCTCTTTCATTGTGGATGGATGCTTTTTTGTGAACTGGAAAAATTGGCGGTTCAAACTTATAAAGGTAGGCCCAGGCAGAGGATTAAGGATAGAGCTGTGTTTTTAAACAGTTATTTGAAAAATAAATTATTAGGAGGGTGTTTGCCTGGTTTAAGTAAAACTCTAGCTTAAATCACAACTTACCTATAAGTGGTTTGTTTGGTCGAAATTTAAATTATTTACCTGTAATTTAAAATTTAAAATTTAAATTGCTTACTTGTGGTTTGAAATCCTATAATACAAGTGTTTTGCTTGATTGTTATTCATCTTATTTTATCTTGTATTTTTATGTTTTTTGTATTTTTAAGAAGAGGAAGACATAAAAGTGAAGCAAAACTACATATTTAATCTTGTTTTTAATAGAAGTGAGTTATGGAACTCTAACTGAGCTAATCTTAGGTGGATAAAGTGTCAAATTTCAAATTATCACAGGTAAACAACTTAAATTTCGGTCAAACCATAAGTAAGTAAGTTGTAATTTTCTCAAATTATTAAAATGGTGTATGCATGTTTGGTTTATCTAAAACTTTAACTCAAAACTCAATTTCCATCGCTCAAAATTCGTGAATTCCACCTAAAAAATCATTGTTTAGCTCGCTTTTTGTTTTCAATTTCCAAAACTTCACTTAAACAAATGAGTAAAGGTTATGGAAATTAAGAACAAGTTTAGAAGTTTTTAAGTTTAGGAAACTGAGATGTTGTAGCATTATTGTAAATATTTGCACTTGTGTGGCACTTGCGATCATGACTCGTAAAGTTGTACATAATCCAAACTGCTAAAAAATTTAGAATTTAGCACCCAAAAAAATGTTTTATTTACTTTAACACACAATTTCACAACTCGCCTTATATTTCATCTCTTATTGTTTACATCACATTCAAATACTATTCATTTATTGTGTCTTTCTCTCTTCTTTTCTGTTTCACATCACATCCTAACATTATTCTCTCAAACCCATGATCATCGCAATTGAGAGCAAAGAGGAAAACTAAGAGAAAAGAGAGAGAGAGAGAGAGAGAGAGAGAGAGAGAGAGAAATTATAAACTCAAGTAAACATTTGAGATACAATAACTGCTAACTTCTACTAGTAGCATTTTACAATAGCTCAATATTAAGTTCTTTTAAGTTTAGCATATGGAATGTAGGGTATTTTTTTATGTTTGGGGTACTAAAATAGCATTTTGGCTGTTTTATAACCTCCAATACTAATGCTCTACATGTAAGATAAAATTTAGAGTGCAACGGAAACAAAACAAACAAACATAAACATACCTTTAGCCATAATTGTTTGAGTGTTTAAAGAAAAAGAAGACTCGGACTATGATAGTGTGTATCTATAAAAGGTGTATTCTAGTCTATGGCATTGACCTTACATATTTCCTTTTGATAGAGACGGGCTATATATATAGGCTAGACTAGGGATCATTTTAAATTAAGATTTGTTCCATAACCCTCCTTCCATCAAGAAGTTTAAAACTTATAATTTCAAAGGTGTTTATTAACCAAAGGGGCTATACCAACTAAAGATTACTTAGAAATTGTTATTCACCAAAATGTTTTTCACAAATAAAATCCTTAGGACGTGAGCTTTCATTTATTACTTAAATGTGGGTCACATAAAGCCTTTTTAAAATCTTACATTCTCCCACTTGGCCCACATGACATTTAAATAACTTGATAGGTGATATTCACTTTAATATGGCCATGATATTACCCATGTCAACCAGTTGTGAAATGCTCCCACTCAAATAAAGAATTCAATACATGAATCATGGCAGTTGTGGGGCCCAACAATTTATGGGCCCGGCCCGCCCGCTCATGGGAAATCCACAAGCCCAAGCCGAAGAAGGCCATGGCCCAAGCTCCAAAATAAGAAGCACAAAAGGGCCCGGAGATATGGCCGAGGACAGCTTAGTCCTCGGCAGATCCAAAGTCTCATTGATGAAAGTGGTATACGAGCAAACTTTAAAGATCAAAAATATCTCAGGGAAATTGTCCTTAATACCCTTCACCGATAAGACACTCGCACCTAACAGAACCGGATTCTTAGGCTTTATTAACCATCTCCAACAATTCCGGGATTAGACTGACGGGACAAATATCAGTCTTGAAAAAGTTGACCCTACACGTGGACGAGGGACAACGAACGTAGGCTAGTATAAAAGAAAAGGTAAACTAATTAGAAAAAGGGGGGATCCCCATCTCACTTCCTGAAAAACTCCGAGGATGAGAATGCCCGGACAATATATGTACAACACCATGAAAAACCCACCGCCGGGTAACCGGAGAAAGACATTAGTGCTCTTCGGACATGATCCGAGGAGTCCAATCTCTCAAGTTACAAAGTCAGAGGGCTTGGATATCTAGGATGAAGCCTTTTCTTATCCGGGTTTCCCTAAAATCTAGTCCGGACCAACGCCCTGTGATCAAACGCTAGCCTTTCAAGCCCACTCTCTACAAATCATATTGTGAGGGATTTTCTACGTGCGAGTCCAACATCGTTGTTGGGCCGTTCAAGAATCGTGTCCCTACAGCAGTAATACCCTCAATTATAACGAGAGCTTCCTTCCATGTATTATAATGTATGATAATCCTTACATGAATACTTTATAAGCCATTAATTCTTTATGAATTGACTCCCCATTAGCCATTCGGATCCTCCTTTATACATTCCAATGGATATATCCTCCTTATATATCTCCACAAATATATCTAACTTATTACTTATACTTTATGTGCACAAAATAAAAATCATATATCTTCTCCAAAAATAACCAAATATGTGTCCAAAACATAAAATAATTAGAAAGAAATTAAACACCAAATGAGCTAACAAGTTCCATATGTCCAAAAGACTTTTATACGGCTTTGTTGGCAAACCTTTAATTATAAAATTAAAATATATTAGCTCATTAATTTTAACTCAATGGTTTAGTTTCTTAAAATTCTCTTTTAGACTAAGTTAGTTTATATCGATATGTTTATTTCAGCTTTCACAATCATTGTCCTTAGAGAAGAAAATTATAGCCGAGTTATCTTTAAAAAATCTTTAAAGGACTAATCATAAAATCAACAACCTTAAAACCTATCTATAATGCTTGTCTTCTAGCTTCATAGTATATAGGACATCTTACATGACAAAATCAAATCACTACTTCCAAGTAGTATGCCATTCATATTTAGGCATAAAAACAATGCATTTACTCTCACCGATCTTAAGGTATATACATCAATTAACAATGTGCCCAATAAAACCAAATGGCACAATATATACCGTTAGTGGAATGCCTATATGCCTAACTTTTGCAATATATATAAAACTTTTATTGGGAGCCAAACGTAATGGATCTTGTAATTAATATTAATAACTTTCACAAAACCTTTAATTTTATAGGAA
Organism: Quercus dentata; assembly: GCA_028216015.1. Classification (NCBI taxonomy): domain Eukaryota; kingdom Viridiplantae; phylum Streptophyta; class Magnoliopsida; order Fagales; family Fagaceae; genus Quercus; species Quercus dentata. The sequence goes on from CP116447.1 coordinate 36,056,827, forward strand.
TAAATTCCCAAGTTTTTACTCTTGAGTAATCAGTTCACTCCCACCCTCGTACTTAGTTTCTTATTTGACATATTTTGTTCAATGAGATGGGTGATTCATCCACATGAGTACCAAAACATAGATCCACAAACTCAAAGAAAATAAACTTTAATGCTATGAAACTTAAATTTTAATTATAAATTAACCAATGTCAATTTCGTAGTAAATTTGACCTTCCTATGGGCAAAGGCACATCAAGTATGAATTTACTATTAAACTTCATTCATAAAACTATAAACACTAAAAATCATATTTTCCATACCTATGGGCCTAGGAAAAATCTCATCTTAATGCTACATTCACCATCTTATTCCAATTAAATCATAAAAATAATAACCTCCCTATGACACTAAGTCATTATCTTCATGAATTAATTGCAACTAAAATGTCTTTATTCCTAATGAAGTCTCATAAAAATTTCTTGATGTGATTATCATCATGGCTTGAGATGCTATGGTCACTCCTAAGTCATTTTGATATTCACCAGTTCAAATAGCATCATAAAGATGAACCAATCCTAATATTGATCATGACAATATGCACTCAAAAATGACATGGAATAATATTTAAATATATGATAAGTGCAAAGAAACCAAAAATGCACTTAAATAAACTACTCACTTGAATGATCCAAATCTCATATGTAATTATAAACTTTATGAAATAATTTCAAACTTACATACAACACATTTATACCCATAATTTATTCTAAAATGTTATGGTTTCCAAAACATAAGGATCATTTGTGTTATCATGTTGTTTGGATTTTCAGTTTCCATCACCCATGACTCAAAATATGTGGGTCCCATGGCTGAATAGTTTGTTTGGGGATGTTTTTAGTTTTTGTTTCCATCACTCAATTCTCTAATTTTTTATTGATGAGTTATGGAAACTGAAAACACATTTTAGGTGTTTTCAAGTTATGAAAATATAGTTATGATGGCATTTTGGTAAATACACACACATTGAGGAACCCACGGTCGAGGGTCCAACCGCAACTTTTGACCTTTTTTTTTTTTCATTGGATTCGGTGAGTTTGGGTGATCTTCTTCTTCTTCTTCTTCTTCTTTTCTTTTCCCTTTCATGTTGGGTCTGGTCTAGTCTTCTTCATCTTTTTTTTTTTCTTCTTTTCTTTCCTTTTCACATTGGTTTTCCGGGTTTGGTTGCATTTTCTTTTTCTTTTCTTTTTTTCCATTCCTTTTCACTGGGTTTCTGGGTTCTCTTCTTTTTTTTTTTTTTTTCTTTTTTTCTTCTTTTTCTTTCTTTCTTTCTTCACTTCTCATGATCTTTTCTCTAACACACTAACACACAAACACAAACCCACAAACATGTGCATCCACACAAAAAAAAACTAGCCGATTTCAAAGACTCCATACTAATCCAAATCCACACAAAAATGACCAAATTATCAATTATTAAGCTATAAATACAAGTGGGTTTTTGTTGAAACTTTGATTTGGGTACCTGAATTTTGGATGTTGTTGTGGTGGAGGAGATGGGTTTGTGGAGGCTTTGATGAAATGGGATTTTGAGAAATGAGGTTTTGGAGATGGGGTTTTGGGTTTGATGGAGAAGAAGGAGGAGGCTGATGAAGAAGAACAACAAGAATAATCACCTCCTCACGCACGCAGTCATTGATCGGAGCTTACCCAACCCACGCCGCCCCGACCTCGGAAAAACCCTTCTTGCACCGCTGCACCGATTGTCAAAGGTTTGATGAGATGGGTCCAGGATGAAAGAGACGTACTTAGCAAAGAAGAGGTAGGTGTATGTTGGGTTGTTGCGGCAAGCCTCGTCGCGGATGTTTTCGTCGAGTGGGCGGCGAGGTTTGGAGACCGAGATGGGTTTTGGCTATTGTTGCGGTGAAGGAGATGGGTTTGTGGAGGCTTTCAGGAAATGGGGTTTTGGGAAATGGGGTTTTGGACATGGGGTTTTGGACATGGGGTTTTGGGTTTGATGGAGAAGAAGGAAGAGGTAGATGAAGAAGAAGAACAAGAATAAATAAGGGTGAAGGGGGAAGAGGAAATGAGAAGTAAAGAAAATATGTGGGGTTTTGAGGGTTCCACGAGTAGGCTAATAGAAATCACTGAGTAAGAAGTCAAGCATGGGTCCCACAAAAAGTAGAAAAAATTGGGTGATGAGAAGCTGAAAAAATGTGCCAAACGGGTGGGTATAGGAAATTGGGGTATTTTAAGTAATAAGTGATGAGTGACAAAAATTGAGTGAAAAGTGATGAATGATAAAAAAAAAAAAAAAATAAAAAAATAAAAAATAAAAAAAATAAAAAAACCCAAATAGCCCCTATGTAACTTAAAAATAGAAATATAGTTAAGATGTTGAAGTGCATGTTAATGTTATTGCATCATGAATAGTTATTGATAAAGAGGTGTTGGAGACATTCCCTTTTTTCCTTTTTGATTGCAAAGGTTTTGACATAGATAAAATACTTAACTGCATATCAATATTATTGCTATGTTTTCAATATTAATTGATAGAGGTGTTCATAACTTGCATTTTTTCCCTTTTCATTGCTAAGCTTTTATTTGGACTATGTAGTTTTGGCACTAAAAGGCTGGTTAAATAACATCAAATTTGTGATTCAAAAGCAAGTTAAGTCTCTTTTCCATAATTTACCACCTTGCTTAATACGATTCACGTGATTTTCTTGATATAGTTTCTCAATTTGTTATATTTGATGTGTTTGATATTTTAATTATGATTGATATGTTCTAATATGATTTTAGGTTGTTTATAATCTATTCTTGTTGTCCTTGGTTTGTTATTCTGGTTTCATGTAATGTATAACATGTATGTTTATTTTGTGTAGTTTAGTTTAATTATTTGTTTTGTTTCATGTTTATTTGTTTATGTTGATGCTTTGTGTTTTTGTTTTATGTTAGTTTAGTTTTTAGGGTTTCTAACATGCTTGTTTGATCTCACATATTATATCTTTGTTTTATTAAATTTCTAAAAATGTAATTATTTGAATCTGTGTTAAAGGATACGTACGCATCATCAAGTATGTGTGCGCGTGGTTCAACCATGCATACGCATAGTTGAGTATGCGCACGCACCCTAAATCTAGATTAGGATAAAATATTGTTTTTATTTGTTTTAATCATTTTCACACAATTTTTAATTCTGTTTGACTTTGTTTTAGATTAATTATTTAGTTTTAATTATTTTCCATGTTTGTTTTAGTATTTTTGCCATGTTTAGTCTATTTGATATTATTTACTTGTGGGTTTTATTTAATTGTCAACTTGCCATATTTAATTTTTTTTTATTGTGTTTTATTTATTTCCTTTTATATTGTGATATGTTTTTAACATGTTGTACGTGTTTTTTTTTTTAATTTAAAGTGCATGATGTATGTTTAGGTTAAGGATTAGGGCTCTCTTAATAAACTCCTTAATTAAATATGGCCTAACAACACATAATGGAGGCCGGTCCACAAGCCGGGCGGTCTTAAGTGCCTAACAACTTTCCAAGCCGTACCCAAACTCCGAACCCATAATCTGCTACGCAGATTCATGTTTGTAAGTGATTGACCCAAAGAGCCCAATATGGTTCCTAGACCTAATCTAGGTGGCGACTCCATTAGTCCACAACAACCACACTCAATCAATTCTAATACCCATATATAAATCCAACCAAGTTAGGGATTTATTGAGATGCTATTAGGTGTGGTACGATATATTGAATTTTAAGTAAAATTTTGATGTGACAATCTCTTATGAATGATGTAAAACATGGGTTTTACACCCCATCCTTACCAAATTCGAACTTAAAGTATAAACATATAATGTTTTATATGTATAACCATAAATTATTTGATGTGTATGAAAATGTATTAGTTGCACAAAAATAGATACAAACATTGTAGATTCATTAAAATGTATTTTTTGAAATCATGAACATAAATCAAAAATAAAAATAGTAATAATTATTATTATCTAATGAAATAAAAGTTTTATATTTACACTATAAAATTGTATTGCAGAAAGAAATTATTAAAATGGGGAGGGAATTTTTTTTCAAAGTGTGTGCATTATTTTATCATTATTATGAAATATTAATTTAGAAGATGTATAGAAATGCCCATATACATGATCATAAACCACAATGCTCATTAACATGGAAGTCATCAATCTTCTTATTGCTACATGTACAATAACAAATGATTCCTAATGCGGACTTCCCTTTCATAAAAAATGTAATAAAAACCAAATCCATACCTCTCAATGCATGTTTTCTTCATTTTGACAAAGCAAAAGACACTAGGATGAAGATCACCAAGATAGGAATCATACATAATCTCGGGGTTACTAACGGTTATGTATTTTATCTCTGCTTTTACTTCCCCTCTTTTATACCAAAATGGAGAATTATATTGCCTACATACACTTAAAACATCTATTTAAAATTATATTATTACTTATATATGTGTAATATCAAATAATTAGTTTTACGATCAATTTAAATAGACAAACTGTCTTGGTTAAAGGGTAGTTTGCCTTTTGTTTAGGCAAACCAAGTGGCAAAAATTTGAAATACTGTGTATTAGTTTACCTACTGATTTTTTTCGCATTTCAATTAGTTTTTACTCTTATGCCAGGATTGAGCTTTGTTTTTGGAACATAAAATTCCCGTTGCATCACTAAAAATTCAATTTGGCTACTCATAAGAAAGTCTTTATTGAGTGGGAAATAACTAGTAGATTTGGCTTCTACTAGGTGTGAAATAAATAGTACTACAAAGTATATAAACAACTAAAATTAGGAGATTCCTACTACAAGGTTAATAAACAACTAGTAGTATTAAAGCACTCTGATTTGAGTTTTTTGCCAAAAGAAATTTTTCCCGTGCTCTCTAGTAGCACCCCTCCCCTCTGTCTAGTACATCGTTATTCCCTTAACCTTTTCCCTATCCTCCTCCTACCTTCCCCTCTATCTTCTACTCGGCTGGCCCTTTTCTCAAGCATTGCAATGGAGGTCACAGACCTCATTGCTCACATAGAAAATAGCTCTTGGATTGATGCATGCATAGAGCTCCCTCCAAACCAACTTAACTCGTAGACACCTTCATGGGTTCTTATAGGTAAACTCATTACCTTTAAAGAGGTAGGCTTAGCCGTCATCACAGATGTGGTTAATAAGGCGTGGCGACAAGCTTTTTAAGTCCGGGTCACTCGACTAGACAACAAGCTGTTTAAGTTCACTTTCAAAGATGAGGCGGACATGGCCAATGCATTCCAAAGGAGACCCTGGTCCATCAGAGGGGGTCATCTGGTTCTTAAGCATTGGAATCCATCTCTCACATGGCAAGAAATCCCTTTCTCAACCTCAACCTTCTGGGTTCAAGTCCACGACTTCCCCGATCTATGGAGATCACCTACAAACCTTCGAAGGCTTGGAGAAAAAGTAGGAAAAGTAGTGGAAGTTGATTACATTGGAGAAGGAGACGGATCCTGGAGAAGGTTCATCTGTATACAAGTCGAGGTCGATCTGTTCCAACCTCTAATGCTAGGTATCTTCCTGCCTAGAAATAACCTTCCTCATCTCTGGATCGATCCGAGGTATGACAAATTAGTAGATGTTTGTTACCGGTGTGGCATCATTGGCCATGAATCACGTGCTTGCCTTGGCAAAACGTTTTGCATTCGTAATCCTTTTGGCCATGACTTCACCGCCTCGGGCCCGTGGCTCCGGGCAGAAAATAACACCTCTCCACCGGATTTATTCCTTGTTCCTAATCCTTCTGTCCCTTTTTGTCCAACCGGCATGACACCTCCCGATTCCGATTCGTCCCTTCCTATGACAGCTTGCAATGCAACGACATCAAAAAAGGACAAGGTACAGGAGCCTTGCCACTGTACTATACGACAGGAGCTTGGTACCAACAATGTGACAGCGCAAATTCCACCCACGTACCAAGATGCTGACTCAAAGGTAGGAGCCAGTAGTCATCAACTAACAACCTCATCCACACACGCCAGCCATTCCGTTCTAATCCAATCAGAAAAGGTTGACGAACCACATGCCAAAAGCCCACCTATCTGCCTGGATCAAATTGATAACCCAAAACATCTCTACCTAAACCCACTCTGCCCACCCGTATGTCTAGACCAAATTGAAAACCTAAACCCACTCTACCCACCTGGCTTTGGCCCACCTGTCACCAGCCCAAACACAAACCTCTCCCCCAAGCCCGAACAAAATGCCAAACTTAATAAAGACCTACCCCGGATCAACGATTTGTCACAACAACCTCTGTTCATCCAACGTCAATCTCCACATCCCAAATCAAAAATCCCAACCAATGTGTTGAATACCTAGACACCACATTCCATTCAAGCTAAACCTTGCAATCTGATTCCCCTTCCTCTCAAAAGAAAACTATCACAAAAAGAATTAGAGATCCTCTCAAAAAGGGTTAAGATCGCCGATCATGTCTCTCAAGCTAATCTCTTCGACCCTGCGAAGGCCACTTTCTTCCCTACATCCGGAGTTGAGCAATACTCATCAGGTCAGGTACCCACAGCTCCTCAAGGTGAGCCTTGCGACACTACCATTCACAACCATAATTATTCACATGGATTTTCTATTTCCCTTGTTCTCTCTAAATCATGCTCACATTTTTTTTTGCGGCCGAGGAGGCGGGCCTTATCAAGCCCCCAACCTCTCCATGAAGGTCCTAGGATGGAACTGTCGCGATTCTGCAAAGCCGCGACAGTTAGAGCCCTTAAGGCTCAAAATAAAAAGGACTAGCCCGGATGTTATTTTTCTCGGTGAAACCAAGGCTTCGGCCTCTAGAATGGTAGAAGTAATAAATGAAATAAAGTTTTCTAATTTGTGTGTTGTTAAGGCTAAAGGTACTGCAGGAGGTATTTGTGTTATGTGGAAAGCTGGGTTTGCAATTCAAATAAGTTGAGTATAACAAGAACCCGATTCATCAAAAGTTTCTAATGAATATTGTGAGTGGTTACTAGTTGCCTTCTACGGCCCACCCCAAAAAGAAAAAAGCATGGGAGAATCTCATGGCACTCCTAGGAGTTTACCAAGGCCCTTGGGTATGTATCGGAGATTTTAACTATACTTGTGATGACAGGAGGAACTATAGGAGGAAGGAGAGGCGTGAACTCCTCCGCTACCAATTACCTAAAGGAGCTTATTTTCGATTTTGGAGCCATTGATTTGGGGTACTCTGGAAATGCTTTCACATGGGCAAGAGGAAAATGGGGAAGCTCAGCAATTAAAAAAAGATTAGACAGAGGCATTGCTTGTATTTCCTGGAGGCTTGCCTTTCCAAAAGCTGCAGTGTCCCATCCGGGAGCCATTATGTATGATCACACCCCCATACTGCTTGACACCAATCAAGAAGACAGCTTTGCCCATAAACCGTTCCGGTTTAAAGTCGCTTGATACGTGACAATGGTTGCAATTCGATAATAGAAAAAGCTTGGAATGAGGAGACACATGGTCAAGCATTTCGCAAGCTTTATAAAAACAAAGTGCAACGAAAAGGCTCTTCGAAAGTGGAACAAGGAAGTGTTCGGGCACTGCCAAGTAAGGATAAATCAGATTATGCAAAATATAACTGAAATCCAAAAGAAGCCTCCTTCTGATGACAATGGCGTAATAGAAGAAGAACTCCAAGATGAGCTTTCTGAATAGCTTGCTAGAACCGAGGTCCTGTGGAAATAAAAATCTTGGGAATTATGGCTAAAGGAGGGTGACAAAAATACAAAATTTTTCCATCTGTCCACCATTATTAGAAGAAGACGGAACCATATTGATGCTATCAAGTCCGAGGATGGGCGGTGGATTACCAATCCGAATCAGATTAGACAAATCTTCTTCAACTCCTTTAAAAATCTATTCTCAGAGGAAGAAGTCACATTCCCACCGCAAATGGAGAACCTTATGCCTTAGTGCATCACCGAGGAGGATAATATAATTCTAAAGAGAATTCCATCCTCGAAAGAAATCAAGGAAGCTCTATTTCAAATGCAGGACTTAAAAGCTCCCGACCCTGACAGATTCCCCGTATTATTCTACAAAGAATTCTGGCCTATTGTTGGAGAAGTCACACCCAAGCCGTAGTATCTTTTTTCGTTGATGGAAGCTTACCAAAAGAAGCCAACAGTTCCCTTATTGTGCTTATTCCTAAAACCTCCAACCCTACCACAGTCAACAATTTTCGACCTATAAGCCTCTGCAACGTGGTCTACAAGATCATTTCCAAGTCGTTAGTTGCAAAGCTTAGACCACTCTTGCAGAAAATCATCTCCCCATGTGAATCAACATTCATCCCAGGGAGGTGGATTGTAGAGAACCAAGTGGTGGTGCATGAGCTGCTGCATAGCTTCAAGGTAAAGAAGGTAAAATCTGGATTCATGGCCTTAAAACTTGATCTCCAAAAAGCTTATGATAGATTTAATTGGAAATTTATCCAAGTCGTTTCTCTCAAATCTTGAGTTTAACCATATTTTCATCAAATGGATTCTAACATGTATATCTTCTGTATCCTTTGAGGTTTTGGTTAATGGGGGTAAGTCGAATCAATTCAAATCTAACAGAGGCTTAAGACAAGGCAATCCCCTTTCGCCTTATTTATTCATACTAGGGCAGGAGGTTTTATCAAGAATGCTAGACAGGGAGCCGATTCTAGGCAATATTAGCAGTGCTAAAGCAAGTGTTAGAGGGCCAGCACTAACACATGTCATGTTCACCGACGATATCGTACTGTTCTCCAAGGCAACAAGAAAAGATGCAGAAACTTTAGCCTCTTGTCTTGAGAAGTACTGTGAATAGTCCGGTCAGAGTCTAAACAGAACCAAATCGGGGATATTTTTTTCTAAGCACACCACAGCAAATTGCAAAAGATCTATAAAGCATCTTCTCCAAATGAAATCCCTCAAAAAGGATGCAGTGTACCTTGGTGTACCCTTGTTCATGTCCAGATCACCATCCAAAGACTTCAAATTTCTGCAGGAAAATTTGGAATCGAAGCTTGCAGGTTGGAGAAGTAGAACCCTTTCATGGACGGGTAGGTGCACTCTCATTACATCAGTGGCACAAGCCATCCCTAGCTATACTTTATCGCTTTTTCATGTCCCTACCAAAAACTGTGATAAGTTGGATTCGATGACCAAAAGATTTTGGTGGAGCCTAAGGAGAAGGAGGGTAAATTCATAGCTTGGAAACAATGGGACAAGCTATGTCGTCCCAAAGCCACAGGTGGTTTGGGTTTCAAAAAAACCAAAGAAGTTAATGTTGCCCTCCTTGCAAAGCTGGCATGGATGGTGGCCTCAGGAAAGCAAAGCATTTGTATGGAGGTTCTTCGCACTAAATACAAAGTCAAAGAAGATTGGCTTAGAGCGGAACCAAAGAAAATAGCTTCCCCAACATGGAGAGCAATTGAGGATGCAAAAAATCTGGTTGTGAAAGTAGCATGTTACCTGCTAGGCGATGGCAAATCGATCGGTGTTTGGGAGGATCCATGGATTCCATGGATTGAAGGATTCAAACCGCGGTCGAGGATTGAGGTATACTCACAGCTTCCCTTCAAAGCACATCACCTCTTCGATCCTTCCTCAAAAACTTGGGATGCGAACATGATCAAGGAGATTTTTGATTCGGACTCTGCCATTGCAATCCTCACCATCCCCATCCCAATCACCCCAAGGCAAGGTAAGCTTATATGGCTCCCCAATCCTAAAGGAAACTTCTTAGTCAAGTCTGTCCACAAGGTGGCTTTTCAGTATTCTAACAGCAATGATCAAGCTCAACCCCATTGGAAAAATTTATGGAAAGCTAAACTTCCCGGGCACCTCAAAATGCTCTTATGGAGGAACGGTGCCAACGTCTTGCCTACAAAGGTGAACCTTCAAATACAGAATTCAAAGAAGTCGACACAACCTGTAGCTTGTGCAATTCGGATGAGGAGACTTATGTTCATTTGTTCTTCCTTTGTCCTTTTGCCAAAGCTATGTGGACCACTGTTGGTTGGGGCTTTAGAATTGACTCTTCATCTCTGACCTCAAATGAAGACATCATCAAGTTGATCATAAACCCACCACATGCTCCCATCCCCACAGATTAACATTGGACTATAACGCTGTGAGAGTGTCTTTTTCGGGATACTCAGGCCCAAGGATCCCGAGCCTGAATGAAAAAGAAAAGGATTTGGTGGACTGGGCCTTGACTCACCGTAGCTAAATGGCTGTTTAAGAATCAAGTGAATGCAGAGAATGTTCCTAACAACATACAAAAAGATGACAAACAAGGATATCGAGGAGTGCCAAAATTAACAACGTAAGTTCAGAAAGAAAGAAAAAAAAAAGATTATCAAGACGATAAAAAGAAGTATTGTGGGGATCCTGGGAACAATATTTCATTAAGGCATTATCTGTTTGATTACAGCAAGCTTACTAGGACGTGATACAAGGTCCAATCAAGCTCAAAAATTGCAGCCTTGAATGGCTATTTCAGCCTTCAAAACTTGCGAAGTTTGATTCTCGTTGGATCCAAGTATGTGCCATAGTTGCTTTTACAGGATATCGGGAAGCGATTTTGTTTTCCCTTAGTCTTTTCTTTCTGCCTAGATTTTCTGATAATTTTTCCTAGAGAATTTCTTCTTTCTTGTGTTCCTTTCTTTTTTTTTTTTTCTCGCTGCTCTCTTCACAACCCATCCTCTCCTTTTATAGTGGAGTTTTCTGGGCGTCTTGGGGAACCGTTGGTTCCCCTGTTTTGGTCTTTTGCAAACAGAGTATGTTCTGTCCTCATCATCTCGGTAAGTCCCCTTTTCCGTTTTCTCTCATTCTTTCATTCTCTTGGTTCCGATTCCTTCGAAAGCTTCGGTTGGCCATCCTCTTTGGGATGTCTTTGAGGTATGCCCTTCTCGGCATCCTCACTTCCTCGCGTCTTTTACTTTTCCGTTTCTTTCCTATTTGGGCGGAATCATGTTCGCTCTCTTTTGAAATCGTTTTGTTATCATTCTTCTTCCTTGTCTTGGTTCTCCGACGCCTTTTCTGTCTGTGCCATGAAGGGTCGCTTGCGTTCTTTTGTTTTTTTCTTGTTTTCTTTCTATCGATCTGTCTTGGTCTTCTTTTTCTTTGCGCTTATTGATGGTGCCTGAGGATCCTTGCGTCTTATACTTTGCTGTGATGTTCTCTCTTTTTCTTCTTTGGTTGCTTTTCATTTTCTGGGCTTCGGGATCCTCGGGGCCTTTCATATAATCCCTTTGGACTTGGTCTGAGTTTTTTTTTTTCTTCTGGGCTTAACTCACTCTTTCTTGGGCTTAGCTTATTCTTTCTTGGGCTTATTTTACTGTGATTTTTTAGACCTCAACAAACGCTAAACATGGCATTGATCATAGATGAGATTTGGAAGACCAGAAACCACCTTATCTTTCAAGGGGGCAAAGTTGATGTGAATAAAGCCATGAACAATGTGCGGATCAGGTTCCTAGAAGCCTTAAAGGTGTACTCTCCAAGCATCCGTCCATCTTTGGAACCATCCGTAGATGTCCGGTCTCCTCCACCTCAAGGCCGGATCAAAATCAACGTTGATGCATTCTAAGCAACTCAAAATCTGCTTTGGCCGCTGTTGCTAGAAATCATTTGGGAATTGCCATCTCTCTATAGGGTAAGGAGCATCACCTTTGCTCTCCATCTCAAGCGGTAGGTCAAGCAATTCTATGGGCGGTGTAAATTGCCATTCAAGAGAGATGGAGCGCGGTCATTTTCGAAGGAGATGCAAAGCTGTGTTTTGACCCTTTATCACAACCTAACCTCACTCCGAGTTGGTCCATCAACACCATAATTAGTAACATACGTAGTTTGGTTTCTTGTTTTCGATCTTGTGATTTTAGGTGGGTCTAGCGAAAGTGTAATGTTGCAGCTCATGAAACCGCAAGGTTTGCACCGAACTCTTCCCGCCCCTTTTGCTTTTCCTATGGTAATCTTCTCCCCTCTCTTAAGGTTGTATGTAAGGGAGATTACCCCTCTGTTTCCTTTGTTTAGTTTTAATGAAAATTGCAGATTATCAACAAAAATAAATAAATAAACTAGTAGTATTGCAATTCTGATAAAAATGTAAATCTAAGATTAGAATAATTAAAATTTAAGAATTGCACAACTAATTTAAAACATAATATAAGTATAAACATATCATTTGCTATACGTATAAACATATATGTTATTTAATATGTACAAGAATGTATTAGTTGCAAATAAATAGATACACACATTATAGGTTTATTAAAATGTACCATTTGAATAATGATGATGTGAAGAAAATCGATAGGGTCAATGCTTCGGGTTTCAATGATCTAGTAATTGCTTGAAATGTCCGAAAAGGAAAACACACGATCAAAGGTGACCAGGGAGAACTAGCCAAGAATCCTTCAATGCTTAAGTTATTTTCTCTCTTAAATTCTAGAGTTCCAACTTTTTGGGAGTTGTCTAAAACTTACATTCATTTGATGTGAATGAGTGTTTATATAGTGTGCTCTTGAAGCGGTTACTTATCTCGTAACTTCCCTTATATTTGAGGAAGTCGGAAGGTTCGGGATTAACTTCTACAACCGCTATAGGAGTTAGAATATTCAATCTTATCTTCTATAACTGTCGTTGGAAGTTAAATACTTAGTAGGAAGTTATAGCGATGAACCAGGATTTTACTCATGCCTCGAAATAATAACATGTGGTTCAACTCACTAGCTCTTGTAGATAAATCTTTCTCGAATTTTTCCCAAGTGTCAAGGGTCGTCTAGGTGCTTTCCATATGGACGACCCATATGCCTATGGACGACCGTCCCACTGGGTATAGTCATTCTTGTCTTTTTGACCTAGAGGACTCTCATGGGCGAATTGGAGTTGGTTCAATTTTCAGTTCACCATCAAATAATAATAATATCTTTTATGTGGGTTCCAGTTAGCTTAACTGGTAAAGTCTCTGGTGGTTGTATAAGAGATCCGGGGTTCAATCCCCGCCTACACCAAAAACTGATTGGTGTCTTGGTTTGATGATAAAGAGCAATTATCGGGAGCGGACGCCATAGGTTGAAACTCTCTCTAAAAAAAAAAAAAAATCTTTTATACTATCTATTAAAAAAATTATAATTGATAAAGAAATTACATTGCAAAAAGAGATTACTAAAAAGGGCATGCATATGGTGGCAAATAGTATTTGGCTTTTGGTTTGTGCCAAGCCTACATGAACAGGCGAAGTCACATTGGTGTCCCTTAGAATGACGATTTGATTGATTATATTTTTCCCCTTAATTTGAGAGTTTTGCATGTGGTCGTCACTTATATTAATTAAATAGGAAAAACATGAAAACCTAACATGAAAGAAACTTTATTGATATTTTTTGAGATAAAAGATAGAAACTTTATTGATATTTTAAAATGTATGTCTTTGTTTAAATAACTAGAATATTATATGACTTTGGTCCTCAAAACAATCTAAGAGAAAGTTGTATGATGGGAGAGACGGCGATGGGTGGTGGCAGCAAATAGTTGGTGGTTGGTTTAAGAGAGAGAGAGAGAAAGGAGAAGGGGAATTAAAAAAAAAGTTTTATTTTTAGCATTTGTATTGGGAAAAATGCTCTGACACCCCTTGAACTTTAGTGTAGTGGCTATTACATCCCCTTAAATTTTATTTTGACCAATTTACTCCATGAACTTTATACATATGCCAAATTAATACCTCGGTTTAACTACCATTAATATACTAATAGTAGGGGCACGTAAGACTCATGTGTAGTTTACAGTACCAAAATCAATATGAGAGAGAGAGAGAGAGAGAGAGAGAGAGAGAGAGATCAAACAAAAACCACGATGCCATCCCTGCAGCATCGGCATTGAAGTTCTTTGTCTTGTCATCAAGACCATAGACTCAAGTTTATACAATGATATAATGTATATATTTTTTTAGAAAGGCAATGATATTTGCTTATAATAAACATTTGGTAACCATTAGAAGAGATAACATGTTAGTGAAATTCCATTTGATATCTAAGTCATCTGACCTCCTATCCCACTACGAGCTACTAGTTACAAATCGAGTATTATAAAGGTGTTTTCTCTTTTCTACGAACAACCTCTCGGATAGAGAACTTCAACAGATGCTCTAAAAATCCATGGAGTACTATATTAGATTTCCAACATGTTTCCTTGCAAGTTTTGTTTCGTTCCATTCACAACATCTCTATCCCCCTTCCAAAGTCCATCCCAATTGAGTCCAACCTACTATAGTCATGATTCTCACCTTAGTGTTCAACTTCCACATCGCAAAAGCATCTCACCCTCCCCCCCTAAATCTATATCCTCTTCAACCATTCATACTAACACCCTAATCAAACCGATCTCACAATAAATCCCAAATTTTAATTTACAAACCTTAACCTTATAATGCCCAATTTAAACTGCATGTGGGTCTCATGTGTGTTTGATATTAGAATATTAATGGCAATTAGAGTGAAGTATTAAATGTATGAAGTTTATGGAGTAAATTGGCCGAATTAAAAGTTTAGAAGGTGTAATAGCCACTACACTAAATTTCAAGGGGTGTTAAGGCATTTTTCCCATTTGAGTTTGCACTAGTATGGTGTTTGGTGTGCTAAATGCTAAAAAAAAATTAGAATTTAGCACATCTATTTCTAGTGCTTTAATGCCAAATTTATTTGGCACTTGACATATTTCATGGATGTAATTTTTTGTGTTTGGTGTGCTAAATGGCTCTAATTAATTAAGAAGTGGACAAAGACTAAATTCATATGAAAATTAAATGGCTAAAATATAACCCAAAAAAATTAAGACTAAAATGACAAAAAAATAAACTAAAGTTAATGATGGAACAAAAAGAGGTTGTAGGGTTCAATATGTAATTTAGCGAAAGAAAGAAAAAAAAAAAAATGAAAAAGAGATTAAATTCAATAAGTATTGGCCATAAAACTTTTGTTTTACACCTCCAATCCTTGTGTGATTTGTTAGCTTATTGAAACTTAAAAAATACAACTTAACACACATGATCAAGTCTTTTTAATGACCTATTAGGCTATTACCCTTGAAAGTTGAAACCAATTAAAACTATTCCAACACCCATTCCTCAATGATAGAACCACTAGACCTCCAAGCCACTAGAAACACTGTTGGAGTATAGAGAAGAAGCCGAAACCGTCGTGAGTGTGGTGTTAAGTTTATTATTATTATTTTTTTCCCGATTTTTTCTTGATGGGTTTGGGTATTTTTTTGGGTGACAATTATGTATTTTGTATGATTTTTTTTTTTTTTTGTGTGTGTGTATATTGGTATCTTGATGGTTAATTTTTCATGGGTAATTTTTCTTGTTAGGTTGGTTTGAGATACATTGAGGTTAATTTAGAATCTCATGTTTTGATACCAATTTAAATTACTAATTATCCTAAAAGCTTAAAATATTGAGATATAGTATATTTAACCATTTAATTACATACTTTTAGTAAATCTACTATCATAACTTGCTTATGTGACAAGTTGTAAATGGTGGATGGGTCCATATTTCCACCACTTACAAGTTGTTACATAGACAAATGGTGACAAAGTTATGAAAATGGCTTCGTCATCAAACTTACTCAATTGGATGCAGCAACTTTTAGTCTTTTATTTGCAATAAGCTGACATGTTACATTTTTATTGGAGGTTGTAAAACCACCACCGATCCGTATGGAAAAACAAGCATAAAGCACCATCAGGTCCATCACCCAAGTTAGGCGAGTTGGTACTTTCCCATGCCTTAAAGGCTTGAAGGGGTTATGACCAAAGTTTGAGTGGTCCTGGTGGGGTTATATTGTTAATTGTCAAAAAAAAAAAAAAAAAAAGCGTGAAGCAGAGCAGAACGACGTCGTGGCATCCCAAAACCCTTTCGCTTAAAACTTTACGCTCCATTTTCTTCTTCTCCTCCTTTTCCTTTATTCTGAACATTCAAGAAACTCTCCTAGTAAACTCTCTGCCTCTCTCTCTCTCTCTCTCTCTCTCTCTCAGCTAACAAGAAAATGGGAACCCTTGACATTCTCGGCGATCGCCAGTCTGGTCAAGACGTTCGCACCCAAAACGGTACTCTCTCTCTCTCTCACACACACACACACACACACACACACAAAACCTGATTTTGTTCAATATATCATTGTATTGTAAAGGAACTGACTAAGGTTGTTTTGACTTTGATTTGTTTTTGTTTGGTCTGTTAATGGTGAAATAGTGATGGCGTGTGGAGCAGTTGCTAATATTGTCAAATCCTCACTAGGTCCTGTCGGACTCGACAAGGTATTACTACTTCCTTTACTGTTGCTGGTAATTTTGTTTCTTCTTGCTAGGTTTTTATTTTTATATATTTTTATGGTGCATTTTTATTTTGGGTCTATTGGAAAACTGTGTTTTTGAGTTTAAAATTGGCGCTCGTAAAAAAGTTACGAGGAGTTGTGGTTGCAAATCAGAGTTTTGGTTTTTTAAAAAACGATCTTTTAATATCCCAAAACGCCTAACCAAACGGACCCTTTATGGTAAGTGTGTGCGTGCTCGGGTGCATACTATTTTTTAATATTCATTATAATGTAAGGAATTTTAAAGTTTGCAATTATTTTTGTAAGGTATTGAATTACCAGTATGCTTTAGTTTTGTCCATGCGATTTGAAATTAAGCGTATTGCTTCTTCTCTAAGCTGTGACTTTGCTCATACGTGAATGCACGATGGGTTGGAATGACATTTGTATAAGGCGGCAGTGAAGATTAAAGGGTATTTTTTGTTTATTTGTCTTGTGTGTTTTTTGAGTTCAGAAGGTTACCAAACTGGTAAAGACTATGTAACTTAATAATAGGAATATAGTTAAGATGCTGAAGTGCGTGTTAATGTTATTGCATTGTGGATATTAATTGATAGAGAGGCATTGGAGACATACCGTTTTTTCCCTTTTGATTGCAAAGGTTTTGATATAGTTAAAATACTTAACCGAATGTCAATTTTATTGCTGTGTTTTCAATATTAATTGATAGAGGTGTTCGTAATTTGCCTTTTTTTCCCTTTTCATCGCTAAGCTTTTATTTGGACTATGTAGTTTTGCCAAAGGGTATATTTTTGATTTGCTTTCTGGTTGATGGTTTTAGATGCTCGTTGATGATATTGGAGATGTGACAATTACTAATGATGGTGCTACAATACTGAAGATGTTAGAAGTTGAGCACCCTGCTGCCAAGGTGGATAAACAGTCTCATCTTGCTCATTCTTTGTTTTATTACTGGATGTGTGTTTTTTCTGTGTTATTGAGCATTGCCACTCTATAACATGTTTTGATTTATTTAAATTTTTTGGTGGTCCACAGGTACTCGTGGAGTTGGCAGAGCTTCAAGACCGAGAAGTTGGAGATGGGACAACATCAGTGGTCATTATAGCTGCGGAGTTGCTGAAGGTAAGTGTAGCCAGCCTGTTAATTTGGGATCTTATGAAAGGAATTTTCTTATGTTCTGATGAAAGACGACTTAATTAATCATGATTATGCAGAGCGCAAATAATAATCATGGTTAGAAAAAGTGAACATCTACTTTACATCCACGATTAAGTGTTGTTTTTGGGATCTCATATGATAGCAACTCTTTTATGGTCTGATGGATGATGACTTAATGGTTTATTTAATCATAATTCTGCAGAGAGCAAATGATTTGGTGAGGAACAACATTCACCCTACATCTATAATCAGTGGTTACAGAGTGAGTCTCTCTCTCTCTCTTCTGTTTTAAGTTTGAACCCTAATCAGTTTTACCACTGTCTTTTGTGGCTTGTTACTTGGTAAGTTGCCTTATAGTTTTATCCTTTCTATTTCTCTACGTTTTTAATGTAAATAGCTTGCTATGAGGGAGGCATGCAAATATGTGGAGGAAAAATTGGCTGTGAAGGTAAGGCTCCTCTGTCTTTGTCCTTAAATAATTGCATGTGTGTGTTTATATGAAACCAGACAATTAAGGTTCATAAACAGTATTATGAGTTGAAGGCATGAATGAAAGTTTGTTTCAATCACTTGCTCTGCCACTACAGACCTTATTTTGAGTTTGTAATTTTTCATCATTTATGCCCAAAATGGCATAGAGGGTTTGGTATGCAATACTGTGGTTCCCACTAAAGATCAGAAAATGTTGTTGTAGTATCACGTGCTCTGCTTAGTCTATTCACGCATCTGTTGCAACTTTCCTATGGCTTACTTGCCTGCCTTTATTTCAGGCATGTAGGCATGCAAGTTCTTCTAATGTTACAATCTCAAATTTAAGAGATCAATTAAATCTAAAAATGAAGAACACTGGGTATTGTTTTATTACATTCATCCAGTCGTACAGAGATCTTAAGAACATAGGATTAAGGGAATTTAGAAGGAGATCAACAGCATTAGAAGTGTGATTATTCCCTTCTCTCCATGTAATTTACATTATGCTTAAAGGAACCACACTCTAAATTTGCTCTATTACATTCATCCAATCATACAAGATCTTAAGAACATAGGCTCAAGGGAATTTAGAAGGAGATCAATGTCATCAAATGTGTGATTATTTCCTTCTCTCCATGCAATTTACATAATGCTTAAAGGAACCACACTCTAAATTTGCCTCTTGTAGGACTACCAAAGTCCCTTTCCAACAAATAAGTACCTCAATAACCCGTATAGGCATCATGAAATGTCCCAAAAAGAGAAAACACCAGAGCCTCGAGCTCCTTTTGGCTGTACAATGACGTAATAAATGGTTTACTAAATCTCCACTAGATGACACATACAGCACCAGTCTACGATCACATCTCTCTCATTCCTAGATTGTCCATTGTTGAATTCTATGACGATGCAGCTTCTCCCCAAACAAAGAATGGAATCTTTTTGAGATGCTTTCACTCTGCAAATACTCTTCCGAGGGAACATAGAGGACCCTCTCAAAGCACCTTAGTAAGATTGTATATCTTCTGCTTCTAGTCAACCTCCTGCACATTATAATGTTGCTTTTCTTCAAGCATAATTAGAGAAAAACAACTCAAACAAGGAATCCACTTACCTTAGTTCCCGATATTGGGAGGCTCTCAGAAAGTGAAAATCCTAATCTGTCTTCTTCTCCTGAAATATGGAAAATATGTGGGTACTGAAGCATCCCTCCCCTCAGCTAGCAAAAACAAATATGGAAAGAAATTATTTAAAGCCATCTCCCCACACAAGTGATGGCAAAAAAGAACTTTCCTATCATCCCCTATCACAAATTTAATCATTTCAACATAGAAGATGGACCTCATTCATTGTGTTCTGGATGAAAATGCTTTGTCTAAGCTATAACATATCTAATAGTATATTCCTGATAAGGTTTTTTTGTTGATTTTTTTAGGTTGAAAAGCTTGGAAAAGATTGTCTAATTAACTGTGCCAAGACAAGCATGTCCTCAAAGTTGATATCTGGTGACAGTGACTTCTTTGCAAATCTGGTATGCTGATTTGTTGTACATGTGAATGTAATATGGATTTTTCGTTCCAAGAATCTAGATGTCAATGAAATTGATACGCTTTCTATACTTAAACAAGCCATCTGTGTATTGTTGGCTTGTGATGAGTGTTTAGTGTGTTTTATTGGTTTTTGTATGTGATTGTATTTCTAGGTCGTGGAAGCTGTGCAA
Organism: Quercus dentata; assembly: GCA_028216015.1. Taxonomy (NCBI): domain Eukaryota; kingdom Viridiplantae; phylum Streptophyta; class Magnoliopsida; order Fagales; family Fagaceae; genus Quercus; species Quercus dentata. Next base: position 36,076,547 of record CP116447.1, read on the forward strand.
TCTGTTAAAATGACAAATGCACGGGGGGAAGTCAGATACCCAATTAAGGTAGGTGTTTGCGCATTCTCCACATCTTGCTTGGGAAGGTTTTGTAGTGTGGACATATACTTAATAGGAAATTGAAATCTCTTATGTGTTTCTTGTAAACTGCTTATGAGTAAATTCTTTAGCTTGACATGGCTCAACCTGCTTTTCATGGTTTTAGAGATATGCTAAAATTTGTGGATATGAAAGTTGTAATGCCCTAATTGTTCTTATGATGTTCCAGGGAATTAATATTTTGAAAGCTCATGGAAAAAGTGCAAAAGATAGCTATCTTTTGAATGGGTATGCTCTAAATACGGGTCGTGCTGCCCAAGGAATGCCTATTAGAGTTGCCCCTGCAAAGATTGCCTGTCTTGACTTTAATCTTCAAAAGACAAAGATGCAAATGGGTGTCCAAGTCTTAGTCAGTGATCCCAGGGAGCTTGAAAAAATTCGTGAAAGGTGAAAAGATAATAAAAAGTATTTTCTTTTAGGTTAATGATTGTCATTACTTGATTAATTATTATTTTTGTGCACCACTGAAGCATGCATTTCACTTTCCAATTGCTTGCTTCTTTGCAGTAATTGATTTAGTATCCAATTACCTATATAATAGAGCAGTCTGGTAAAGGCACAAAATCAGCCATTTATGCATATAGACATGCACATGATTTTGTATCTTGTTAAAATTCATTTACTATTCTTTAATGCATGCTTGGCACAATCCAAAGAGTCTCATACTTTATGCTTTTGCTTTGTCTTGTGATAATCTTTATCACCTCTTCTATACGGTTATTAAGATGAAAATCATTATACAATATTTGTCTACTTTCTTGCTTATGTAGAACTTATTTTACATCTATCTTAACAGAGAAGCTGATATGACCAAAGAACGCATTCAGAGACTTTTGAAAGCTGGAGCCAATGTTGTTCTAACAACAAAAGGGATTGATGACATGGCACTCAAGGTAAGCCTCTACAGATATTTGATTCTCCAACTTTTTCATCTATCCCATCCGGCATTGAATTGGCTGGCATGATTATTAGCATTCTATCCCATGCTACCACTTTACCTGAAGTTGGATGCATGCATTGGTTATAGTCATCTTTTTGTTGGCATAACTCAAATGGTCACTTATTTTTTTGTCATGGTCTAGTGATTATTATAATTGGAGAATGGAAAGATTTGTCAAAGTTCTACCTTTGGATACCACTTAGTTTTTCTAATTATATTTTCTTAAGGAGCCAGAGCCAATCCAAATTCTATTAATAGTGGACAAATCGGCATATTACCCAATTACATGCCTATTTCCATGTTTTGAGAAATATTTTCCCTCCAAATTGAGGAAAACACAGTTTTATGGGTTTGAGTAGAAATGTTGAATGCTGTTTGGAAATGTAAGAACCTTTGAAACACAAAATTTTTAGGGAATTGGAAGTGTCAAAGTTCCTATTTCTTTTAAGCCCTGAGACAAAATGAAGTTGTGCCTGGAATATCACGCACCTTGGTATTTCCATGTAGCATAGGAAATTTTTAAGGAAGTACATAGAGCTGTTATTGTGTTTTGTTTTAGAGAGGTATTATTGATCTATTGAATCATCTAAGCTGGTTGCTGTACTTTCAGTGGGTGGGCTGGGAAAAAGATAATTGAGCTAATGGCCTATTAGAGATGGAGGATTTTTTTTCTCCTGGTTAATGTTTATAGCGCAATGCTTTGATATTTAAGTTTTGAGTCAATTGCTTTCTAGTTTTTGAACAGTATGTTGTTGATTGTGTGGTCTATGGTGTCTTGAATGGGTTTACTTTAATTACGGTGAATTCAACCTAACAAGCTGTTTTCTTAGATTGTTCTTCTGTGGTTTTCTGCTAGTTTATTGTGTTCCTACTATCAAGCTCTCAAGCAGATCTAAATTTATTGTGTGGATTCTTTGTTGTTGTTTCAGTACTTTGTTGAGGCTGGGGCCATTGCTGTGAGACGTGTTCGCAAGGAGGATATGCGCCATGTTGCCAAGGCAACAGGTGCAACCATGGTAAATTCCTAGCCTGCTTCTGTAATGCTATTAATTTTCTTTCAACATTGGCTAATACTTAATTCAATCATGGATGTACAAAGGGCAATAATTTGTTTGGAATATTGTGATGCATATTTTCTGAAGCTGCAGAGCTTAAATAATTCTTGGGTGGTGAGAGAAGCAAACTTTTGAGTTTTACTTCTTGTTCTTTAACTATAATAAATAGATAAATAAAAAGTGTATTTTTGGTCCACATTAGGGTCTCTGCTGTTAATATACAAGCTGCAAATAGAATTATTTCACACCACCAATTAATGTGACGGAGTTATCTGATATCATAAGTATGCTGAAAGCAACACTTGGGGTGTACATACAGTATCTAGTCAGGCTTCTGATTGCTAGTTGAATTTGATCAATATGTGATAAACTTTCCTTCTATCCGTAGCATTCTCTGAAGTCTTAGTAGAGGCTACTCATGTTTGATTTGTTGATTCTTATAAGCTCTTTGATTAACCCTGACATAGTGTCCAAGCATAGAAGCTTTTTCCTTCATCACAAGCACAGGGATATTTTTAAATCTCAAATGCCGCATGATATAGCTTTACTGAAGACCATGGTTTACATTTTTAGCCACAGAAGCTAATCCACTCTAAAAGCTAAGTTAACTACATATATGAAACTTGGTGATTCACTATAATTTTTGTTTGTGTAAGCCGTTCTTTTTGTTTCAAATGGTAACTGCTTGGAAATCAAGAAATTAAACAGAACTTAAGAACTTAAAAACATAATGTTCACTGGAAAAAGTGAACCAAATTATAGCATGTGGGAAGTACTCCTCTACTTTGCAAAGTATCTGCCTCAGTGCCTTCTGATGTTATGGCAATATCAAAAAGTGTCTACATTCAATTGGTTATTGTTGCCATAATTCTATATATTTATATTGGTAATGATTCCTAAAATATAATTTTGGTTTTTGACCTACTTCCAGCTTTTAGCCTTTTAGGTTGTATTTCAATTGCAAGGTTATTTACTTCATTAGTCCCATAATTAGTGTCTTTATAGAAATGATTAAATATTATAAAAAAGCAATCAATTTAAAAACATTTCAAACTTTCAACAAAGCTTTACAAAGTTGTCACTTTGAAATTAATGTGTATTGTGGGTGTTTTGGAAAAGTTCAGAATTAATTCTATAAATTTTGGATGTGGACATGCATTATTGAACAAGTTAAAAAATGCAATTTGAGCCACTTATTATAAAATTGAGTACCATCCTATTCATGTTCTCATATAGGTGTAGTGGTATGCGTATAGTTGAATTTGTTTATATCTCTTGTTGGCTGTTTTATATTTTTTTAATATTCCTTTTGGACATTAATTTAGTCCTTGCCTAATAAATTAAACCATATGTGCGTCGGCACATACCAATTTCCTAGTCTTCCAGAATTCCCATATGATGACTGGAAGCAGTGATGTCTATGATTTGAGTGAGGTCGCTTGGTTGAGGCTGTGTGCTCAGTTTTGTCTTAGAGAATGCCTTGTTAGACTTGGACATGAGACCTTATTGCGCTTCTTGTCATTTTGGCATTTGATTGGTTTGAAGGCATGTGTTCCCAACTTAATTAATGGATAATGTAGAACATTGATCCTGAATTTCCAGAGTCATGAGGGAGGGCATTTTTGGAATCTATGTTTAGCTCTTTCTTTATTCAATTCAAGTTCACACATTGTCGATTCTCCGCTGCATGTTTATGATAATTTTACTGGATTTTGGACAGGTTAACCATTATTATTCTTTTTATGATTGTGTACTATTGATGGATGATGCAGGTATCAACATTTGCTGATATGGAAGGAGAGGAATCATTTGATTCTTCACTGTTAGGATCTGCAGATGAAGTTGTTGAGGAGCGCATTGCTGATGATGATGTGATATTGATAAAGGGGACTAAAACTACAAGTGCGGTGAGTAATTTATTTTATTTTGAATTTGGATTTAGTTTTGTGTTTGGGACCCAATTGCTTGTAATCCTTGTGGAATTCCTATGGGCTTGACAATGGGTGCCATACTTTTGTTAAGTTTGATTATTGATACCCTATGCTAAATTATATTCAAAGAATGATTTTATTTATTTATTTTATATTGGTAAGTTACACACTATGTGAGGATGTGCCATTGAGCTATATTCAAAGAATGCTTAATATAAAATTCTAGTTTATTTATTTATTTAATGTATTGATTGTTACATATTAGTTACACATTGAGGATGTGCCATTGATGTTTTCTTTTTACAACATACTTTCTCTAGGTTTCCTTGATCCTCCGAGGGGCGAATGACTATATGCTTGATGAGATGGAGAGATCTCTGCATGATTCTCTTTCTATTGTTAAAAGGACCCTTGAATCCAATACTGTAAACTTTCTCTCTTTCTTTAATACATGATTATAATTTTGAACTCTTTAGTATGTTGTTTCTTAATGTTGCTCTTTGTGATTAGCTAAGATATTAGATTATGGTTGTATTGGTTTAATTCTTAAAATGATATGGGAAAATCAAATAAGATGGTTTTTTTTTTTTTTTTTTAAATTTTTTTTATGTGCGTTTGTTGTTCAAACATCAGGCAACTAAAGAAATTATATCACTGACTCTGTTAACCAAATTGTTTGGCAATTATGTTAAAATCTGCTTTGTGGGCATTGAGCTTTCTATTGTATCTGCCGTTAAGCTTTTTGTGTATCTTAGTGGCACAATCTTTGCTTTGGAATGCATACTAAAAAAGATTTAGATTATAGTTTTTTTTTTTTTCCTTGATATGTCATTACGTTAATTATGAGGATATTAAGAACCCTTGTTTTATGTAATGATAATTTTATTGAAATGAGTCTACTTCATGGAAGAAGTCATGAAGTAGCCTAAAGAATTACAATTGAAGACATATCTACGAGCCACCACCAAAATCTTATCATGAAATTTGAAATATTAGGTATCTGGTGATCTGACAAGCTTTTAGGCCTGGCCTGCTAATTGCTAAAGCATGCATATGCACAAGAGAGTCATTTCCATACTAGCAGAATCTTTTGAGATTGGAAAAGAACTTCATATTTGTTCTCATGTTATTCTTTAATGTGGAATCAATGCACTTTGGCATGACTTAATTTCTGGTATCCACCAAAAATAGACGAGAGAGTAGTTACTAATTTATTAGAATTGTGAAATTGTATCATCTTTCTGGTGTTGAGCAGAATCTTTTAGAAGATGGTCATATCAAATTATTTGGCAAAATTAGAGTTATCAGTTATTTCATCTTCATGAGTCATTTCGTGCTTGCAGGGTTTGCCATTTAGCTGCTCATGGATTCAAATGGGCTATTTCCTAATTGTTTTTTTTTTTCTTCTCTCAAGAATCAAATAGGACATTTTTTCTCCCCACCCCCCCCCCGCCCAATTTTTTCTCCCCAAGAAAGTCTGGGAGTTGTGTGCAATGTTTTCTTTAAAAAAAAAAAAAAAACGAAGAGAAATTAGAATTCATTTATCTATGTGGTTTTCATGGTCTTCATTTTCATATTTGCAATACAGGTGGTTGCAGGTGGAGGTGCAGTTGAGGCTGCCTTGTCTGGGTATTTGGAGTGCCTTGCTACAACTTTAGGATCCCGTGAACAGTTGGCAATCGCTGAATTTGCCGAATCTCTGTTAATTATCCCAAAGGTTTGCTATAATTTATGAGTGCATGATATAAGCCCCCATCCACAGTGATATTATTGAGGAGACAATAACATGTGTTTGTTTCAGGTGCTTGCTGTCAATGCTGCTAAGGATGCCACCGATTTAGTTGCAAAACTACGGGCTTACCATACCATAGCACAAACCCAGGCTGATAAGAAGCATTTATCCAGGTATTTGTTTTGAAGCTCCTGTGAGTGGCATTCTGGATTAAAGCAATGGGCGATTTATTGCTACCTGTCATTCTCTGCAATTTCTGTAACCTGAAACTAATCACACTAAAAATTCGTTTTGAGTAGGTTACTGTTTATTATTTTTCTTCTTTTCCCTAAATTGGAACTAATCACACTAAGAAATTCATTCCCATTCAAGTGTTTACTACATTTTGTGCTACTGCGGGTTACAGTTCATTCTAGGTAAGCTTGACAGTTATGGAATGCGTATGCAGTATGTGCAAAGTTAATTCTATTCTTTCATTATATTATACCACTATTTGAGGAACACCGATGAGCTCTATCTCAAATGATGCTTCCTTTCCTTTGATAGAATAAGGTGGAGGGTGGTGTATTCAAAAGTCACTGCAGATGTAACTTACCAATAAAACAAAACTATTGTTTTGAGGGAACAATAATATAGTGTTATATACAGTGTAATAGGTAATAGTATAATAATAATTTGTGTTTGTGTTGTGTGTGTGTGTGTGTGTGTGTGTGTGAGAGAGAGAGAGAGAGAGTTCATAATGTGGATTTTTTGGCGTCTGAAGGAAATTTTGTCACATGATCATGATCTGCCATTCCATATTAATTGGTTTGGTTCTTTAATTATTGCAGCATGGGACTGGACCTTATGAAGGGAACAGTTCGGAACAACTTAGAAGCCGGAGTCATCGAGCCTGCAATGAGTAAAGTGAAGATAATTCAGGTAAATGTTGTCAAACATACAAATGCTGCTGTAACAAACTTATTATATAGATTTGAAATGGCCTCTTAAAGTTGTTTACTGAAATTTTCTATTTGACAGTTTGCGACTGAAGCAGCAATAACAATTCTTCGAATTGATGACATGATCAGGCTTGTCAAAGATGAAGGTCAGGGCGACCAGGATTAGGATTGGTTTCTTTTTGGAAAAAAGAGAGGGGAGATTGTTTTTGTAGTTTGTTACTGTGGACTTTCTGCTGTCATGCTTGTAATCTTTGGCTGAGGCAATCTCTCTTTCTATTCTTTTTGGTCTTGTATTGTTGTAGCTTAATTTTATGGATAACTTCTTGGTAAAATGTCAGAATGCAGGTACTTTTTTAAGTAGATTTTGTTGTAGAAATGAAAATTCAAGCAAAGACTGGAAAATGAACGGTTGTGTTCAGTTTTTGGGTTTATGGCTCGATCAAGCTTTCTTTATTGCTCTACCATTTTGCATATTTTTTCTGCACGTCGTTTCTTCTTGTATAACGATGAGATTGTAACAAATGTATAGGCAAAACTGCGAGCCAGGCAATAAACTTTATTAGCTTAGGTTGTTTATTTAGAGGCTTGGTTAATCTTACAATAGGGCGGGAATGGTTGGGATGGATCTAGATGGCTTGAACTGCCAAGCAGCTTTGTGAACTTAGTAGGTTGCTAGGTTCGTACTTTTAGTAAGTTAGAGGCTGTTTGGTAGATTTATTTAAACACATGTTTTAAGTTTTTAAACAACATTACATGTATTTTTACACACATTTTCAAAAAAACTGAAAACTATTGTTTAAACACACGTACTAAACAGATCCTTAGTTGTGAAGAATTTTTTTGTCTGGTGGAGTTGGCAAGATTTGGTTTGTCTTAGAGCTCACCCTATATTAATCTCCAATAAGAACATCATATTGAAATCAAGTAGAAGAATCTTCTAAAACATATGATAGACTCGTAAAAAAAAGAAGAAGAGAATCTTCTTAATCATATGATAGCCAGAACTGTCTTTCTCATTCTAATGATCACGAAGCAAGTTAGGTTTCACGAAAAAGAGAAGTTTTGGTCAGCCATTATAGGGACATTTGCAAGCTATTTTGGGTTATATTTACTACTACTTGAACCATGATAAATGAAGTTTTCATTTCATTTTCATTTGTAGTTGTCTTCTTTGCATAGAGAAGGAAGAAATTGTGGAGTATCTATTTATAGATTGCCCCATTGCTCAAATCGCATGGTCTATGTCACCACTCATCATGGCCATTTCAATTCATTGAGCTGAACACTCCTCAATTGTTGATTGGATTAAGACAATTTTAAACCCTTGGAGGGTTCTCAAAGTACCTTAAGATGAAGCACAAAATCTAATCTTCTTTGCAGAAATTTGCTGCAATGTGATTTGGTGGACAAGAAACAAAGAACAGAAGGTGTAGGAGTAGATTGACCCTTTTAAAATAGCAAATCAGAAACTTACTCTAGAACTTATCCCAGCAATCTTGGTACTCTTTTTAATTAGAGAAGTACATTTTATGGTCACAATGTTGTTAGGTGGACACGACCCAATTGTTACTCCGGATTTAGTTGAGGAAGAGGCCTAATTCCTGCTTCAACCCCATGATTGCAAGATTGCCACTATCAATATATACCGACAAAACTGACCAACAAAATTGCTAAAGTCATTACTGCTGTCACCAGACATGACAATACTCATTTACAGTATTCTCCTTGCATTCGTGGATCTATCATGGTAAAATGAAAAGTAAAAAAAAAAAAAATCAAATTTACTCTTAATTATTCATCTGTGATTCCTGCTGCTCTCTACTATTCAAATAGTGTCTGTTTCTACCTATAAAAGGCATGTTTCTCTTCATTTGTAATAAGAACTTAATTTTTTTGCTTTCATATTTTCCCTTACTTTCCTATCTATTTACTCTTCTAATCTTTGCTTCTTTCCTGCTTGGATATATATATATATATATATATATATATATAGTACTTAAATCTATAAGAGATTTTATTAATTGAGTTAATTAAAATTCACGAATATTTCGATTTTTTTATTATAAATTGGATAGAGAACATTAACAACAAACAAGTCTATTACAAAATAACTCTAATTTATCAAAAACCTATAAAAGTTCACCGTAGGTGGTGGTTCATTAAAAATAGGCAAAAATGCAAATTACTCCTTCAAAGTTGACCAAAATTCATTTCAGTCATCTAACTTTACTTTCGTTTATTTGAATCCTCTAACTTTCAAGTTCACTAAATTAAAATCTCTCCATTAATACCATGTCTAAGTTTTTAATTTTTTTTCCTTCAAATTTTTTTAAAATTATAAAATTTCAATTAATTATTGAAAAATATTTTTCAAATCATAAAAATTAAAAAAAAAAAAAAAAAAACTAACAGAAGTTGATAGAAAAACCTTAATTAAAAAACTTAATTGAACGAAAGCAAAATTAAATAATTTAAATGAATTTTAGTCAAATTTAAATAGCTCAGTTTGCATTTTTGCCTTGAAAATATTATTATCAATAATAAAACTATCTTTTATTTTATATCATAAAAACATGTACTTAGAAAAAAAAAAAAAAATCATTAGACTTGATTATTGACGTGGCAAGATCTGGGAAATAATACTGAACTAGTGAGGTTTTAGTGACCAGTGAGCGTAAAAGGTCCATAAACCCCTAAAAAAAAAAAAAAAAAAGAAGTAAAAACCCAACACACAGTGAAAGTGAAACCCCTATCTTCGCATCTCTTCTCCACCAAACCTTGATCTTGATGATGGCTTCCACTTGCAACCGTGTGATCGGCAGAACCTTCCTCTCGTCCCTCAAATCAACCGTTAAACCAAGGCTCCGCCCCTCTACGACGTCGTTTCGCTCTTCCTCTTCCTCAACCACACCATCCACTCGTCGTTTCTGTCCTTTTACCAGGTTACTTTTTTTTTTTTTCAATATGTAATAGAAATGATACAACGTAATTTGATTGTAATGCTTTTTTTTTTAGTATTAGGTTGCTTTATATCAATGTAATTATATTATAATTTGTTTAGTAACACTAAATGTAACTTAATTAAGCTTTTGTTTAGTGTTACATTGCTTTATTATTCTAATAATTTGGTGTTAAATTGTTTTTTTTTTATTTATTTAAATAATAAAACAGTGAATTCTATGTAATTGACATGTAAGAAAAATCAAAATTAAAATATATATATATTATAACGATGGTGTGAAAAAGAAAAAATTTTAGGACCCATTTGGATGGAAGGGAGAGGAGGGGGAGTAGAGTAGAGTTAGCTAAAAATATACATAGTCTCGAATTTATGAAGCCCGGACATTTCATTTGTGGTGTGCTGGACCTGTACCGTACCTACTATGTCATGTTATAATTTTTTAGAAAGTGCCCGTATCACTGTGTCATACTCTTACCCGTGTCCATGCTTCCTAGGTTTTAATTATGGAGTGTTACTTTTGGTTAAATTGTTTTTTTTTTTTAATAATAAAACAGTCAATTCTAACTTTCTAAGTAACTGACATGTGAAAAAAAAAAATTGTTTAGTGTTAGATTGTTTAATTAGAGGTGAATAATTTATAAGATATTTAAATTTGAAGTGCCTTTTTTTTTTTTGGTTATTTTAAAAGTATGAACAAATCACGAGTTTTTATGTTGAATGGCAAAATATGTTTTTATAGAACAAATAGCAAATAACATTTGATTAATATAGTAGTTGTCTTTTGCATTAAGAAAAACAAGAATGAATTATCCAACAGTGAATAAGAAGTTATTGATTGAGTGGTGTGACTGGCATTAACTAAGTGTTAAACCAAGTTTGACATGATCTTTATATACATAATGATGAGATGATAAAATTTGTGCTTTCAAAAGCCTAAGTGACAACATAAAAAAGAGTCTACGAAAAATTTGCTGCTTCCATTTATATATATATTATATAGATGAGATTCCTTATTTCAACATGGGTTTTGTTTCTTTTCCCACATTTTTTCTCATAAGCCAAATGGCCTGCGCTTTTGTTCAATCATTTTCCATTCACATGTTTGAATTTTCTCCTCATTGTTTATAGCTGTATGTATTATGATTTGGGTAGGAATTCGGTATCGGAACTTGGTGGCGTTCAATCTCTGATGCCTCTACACAGCGCCATGGCCACAGCAAGGATGACATCCTGCCTGAGCTTGGACGGAAGTAGCCGAGCTCTCTCACAGGGTATCCTCTGCTGCTCCTCTCCTGGACCCTAGCCTCTTTTTGTATTGTTCTTGATTGTGAGTAGTTGCTCCTCTTACTAATTAAATCCCCATGGAAATTTCAGTATTTGCTTGTGTTCTATACTTATTGATTGACCTATAGTGTGTATGAAAGAAAAGAGAATTGAAGTTGACATTGAAAATTGACCCTTGAATTCTAGTCCCTTTTCTTTTTCTTGGTTGTTTTTTTTTTTTTTTTTTTTGGGGGGGGTGGTGTTGATTCATAGCTACAAATGTTCAAATAGAACTAATCCTGTCGTGACTGTCGTTCCACTTGGTAACTAGTAAATCAGAATGAATAAACCTTAGCATTTTTTTTGTTGTAGTTTCCCAAAAAAAAATTTTCCCCCAAGTAATTGGAGTTCACCTCATACTGATTTTCATTGTATCCCTAAGAATGTCCATTCTTGAATCCCGTTATTGGTGTCAGTTAAAATGGCTTTTGTCACAAAGTATTATTTTTTAGATATAATGTTTATAATTATAAATATTTTAGATCATGATCTGACTCATGCTACTTATGGTAAGAATAACAAGCAATCATTAATATTTTGAATACATCATATGGACAGAATCCTGAAGGCTATTCTGATGTTTGGAGATGGTCCCAAGAATTTCCCAATGTCGCAGGGAGTAGAATTTGAGATCCCAAATTACTTTTGAGAGATTTTGGTGGAGAGTTTCATCACCAGAATCTTTTAACTATCACCATTAATAGGATTTTTTTTGGGCTCTTTTATTTTTTTTTTTTTTTTTGGGGAGGGGGAATTTTTAGGTGGCAAACCTTACAGGTTATCACTGCCATTTACTGGTACTCAAACTGAAGTTTGAGTGCTGGAGTACTATAGTATCACCTTTAAATTCATGTACATTCCCCATCAAAGAAGGTGAAAAATAGTAAGGAACTTTAGTTGTGTACCATTTTTGGATTAACACTAGGACAACTGCAAAAATAAAACACTAGTGAAAATGATACTTGGTGTGTCTGTTCTTTGGGAGTTCATGTTACAGGTACATGAACTGTGACATGGCCAGGACAAATTCCTTACAAAATGAATATTTATTTTTTATATTTTCTTGTACACATGATAGTCATGTATAATTTAGTTTGAATGATTTAGTGACAGATTTGTTACTTTCCTCAGATGGAGTTGATGATACATGAATTGTTTTGCTTCATACTGTCCATGAAGGTGGGCCGGCCCATTTATTATATTTAGGTTGCATATCTAAGTCTAAACACTCTCTCTCTCTCTCTCTCTCTCTCTCTCTCTCTAATATAGGCTACAAATCACACCCTTCTATCTCTCATTTCTCTATGGAGAACCATATTATATTAATGCTATAGAACATAAGACCAGCAAATGTTTCGACCAATTGAAACCTTTCTCTCCAAGGAGGTGATTTCTCACTATGCCAAGGAGGTTTCTTGAATTTCTTGAATATGGTTTGATTTCTGATTATCTTACACTTAGCTAGCTTCATAAAATGTTGTATGGGTAATTTAGTGACAGAATTGTTACTTTCACCAGATGGAATTGATGGTACGTGAATCGTTTTGCTTCATGCTGTTCATGAAGGTGGGCTTGTCGTATGCATATTTAGGTTGCACATTTGATCCATCTTTATAACAACACATTGATATTTAGCATATGATTAATCCAATGCATATAAACTTTTTATACTATTCAGTAATGCTTCTCAACCTTGGAATATCTATTATGTGCCTATATTTCTCCTCCTCCAATTTGATTTTTCTGTATTCTGGATGTTCATGCTGGCCTGTTCATCAATAAAAGTAGTTATATTCAATAGCAAATGGTAATATAATTATTTGTTAGGAGGTTTTAAGAAAATGTAATCACTCCAGGGTTATTTGCAAACCTGCTTCGTTTTCTTTTTCTTCTTTTTTGATGAAAAGCGATAGATAACCTCATTACCATTATCAAGCAAACAAAAGAAGTAGATAAGCTCATTAAACTACTAAGAAAATAGCAACTGATGCATCTTCAAGTGCCATGTAAAGTAAACCGAAACGCATGGAATTTGATTAGAATTTTTCTTTTTGTTGGATCATTTTGCAGTTGTGAATTGATTTTCTGTTTGCTTTGCAGAGCTTGGTCTATCAGTCCCCAGGTGAGGAAGCCACCAGTTTGAATGTTTAGCTACCCATTCCTAGGTTTTGTAATTCTTCCTAACCAGTATCCTCCTTTATGGAAATTGTTTCCGGAGGTTCGTGAAGAACTAAAATTGGTGTAGATTGCTCTCAACTTGGAGTTGGATATTTTTTTACTCAAGGTATAGGCGATCATCTTATTTATTACACATCTTGTTGAATAAGAGTAAACTGTTGCTCCTGTTTTTTCTTCTCTAGGATTAGTATAATTTCCTTTTCTGATGAAAGAATTTTTTCTTGCTGTTCTCGTGGACCATGGTAACATTCCTGGGTTCCACTTCCATGGTGATAATATAACTTGCCAATATAGTTATTAAAATGCATATATTATATCGTATGTATCAAAAATACTTTGGAAAATACAGGTTTTTTCAATAATCAAATGTATAAAACACATTAAATGTTACTCGTATTATATCTAATTTACTTTAGATTTATACTAAAGTAAATACTTTTTTTTTTGTTGCCAAAATGCCCCTTGGGGTTTGGGTCGGTTACAAAAAAACACTCCTTAGGGTTTTATTTCTTTCTTATAAGTTATAACTCCCGAGGTTTTCTTATCTTCCAAATTAACTCCTGGGAATAACTTTCGTTAGCTCTTATGGATGGGAAAATTACACGACCATCATGTGACCATATTAAGAAAACACTAACTAATTTGTGTCAATCACTGGATAAAAGTTAGTCTCAAGGGTCAATTTAGTAGATTTAGAAGCCTCGAGAAGTTATAAGGAATAATTGAAATCCAAGGGATGTCTTTGCAATTGACCCAAACCTCAGGAGTGTTTTTGCATTTAGGCCAACTTTGTTCTTTTTTTAATACTATTAATGGCACTTTAATAGTTTATTATGTCAAGTGGTGTTATTAAATTAGACAATAATGGTCCCTTTTTTTTTTTGAAAAACAAGTGACGGTCCCGAGTTGAAGGCAAAAAATTATATATAATATTTTTATTATTTTTACTACCCTATAAATGAATATTGGAAACAAAATTAGACTTCGTCCCATTAATAATATCTAAAAACTTCGTCCCATTAATAATATCAATGACTCTCTTGTCCTAGCTAGTGATTTCGTTGTTGTAATTTCTCTCATGTAAAACGATTAGGCAATTTAGTTGCCCACTGTCTTGCCAGAAAATCCAAGTCCGGTAATGAGCTACGGGTTTGGATTGAGTCCGTTCTTGAGGATATAGCTCCCTTTGTATCTCGTGATGCATTCTAGTTTTCTTTTCTTTTAATATCAGCAGACCCCTGGGTCTGGATTCTCAAAAAAAAAAAAAAAAAAAAAGGAAGAACACACCTGCAATAAGAAAGAACTCCCTAAAAAAAAAAAACCAAACAACATCGCAACGCCGGATCGACCGCCTCAAAACAATTCGCCCGATCCGGATACCAAGAAAAAGTATTCGATCCAAACCAATCAACGACGATGAAAAAGAAAATCAAAACCCGAAACTACACAATAAAAGTATACAATCCAAACCAATCAACGAGGATGAAAAAGAAAATCAAAACCCGAAAAACAAAAGTATACGATCAAAACGAATCAACGAGGATGAAAAAGGAAATCAAAACCTGAAACTAAAAACATAATATTTCTTGGGTCCATTTTTTTTTTTTTTTCATATAACACGAACATTTTTAAATTTCTATAATTCGACTGATCAAATCTTGATATCACATATAATATGTACGTATGTGCAGTAGATTTTAAATAAGTAATAATCAAATTATAATAGGCAAAGCTTACAAGCCAAAACCAAGTAGATATATCAGATATTTTACTTGAAAACAGTTCCAAAATTTGACAATATGTATATTAGATATATCAAATATTTAATCAGTTGCTTGTTTTTTATATCTCGTAAAATTATTTTTATGAAATTAATCTGAGATTGCATAAGCAGGCCCAACCTGGTGTTTATTGGGCTATGAGGGAGTTATTAAGGTTTTGAAAAAAAAGGCATACATTCAGAATGAACTAATAACAGATTTGCTTAAAATTCATGTTTCAGATTCATTGAGAGGCACATTACTTTCATTTCGGTGATTTTAAGTGAAAGTAGGACCTCGAATCAAACGGAATATAAAAGGAAAAAAAAAAAACATCAAACCAATGGTGATCAACCACGTAGGAAGATGATATACACTGGATTCAGGGTGTTATCTTGTGACAGAACTGTCTCCCATTCTGTTCAAAATCCATGTGAAAATGTGGTCACTCTCCTCATTTTTTTATGTGATAAAGTTGCTCCAATTCATTGCTATCAAATGCAAGAAGGGCCCAAGGACCATATCCACAGACATGGCCCATTAAATATTGTAGGTATTTCAGACTTTTATTTTTTTATTCCTGGCTCTGATATTAACAACAGAGAATGGGTCATTTTAACGCGAAGTGTCAATCAGTTAAACTACAAGGTTTTTTACCGTTGCAAGTTAGCCAGTTGTCTTTTTTAGTTAAATTTCATCTAACCTCACTCCAAAGGCTCTACATTCCCTGGAACCCAAAATATGAAATTAACTCTCCATCTTTATTTATTTAGCTAAAAAAAAGAAAAGCTTTACAAAACCTATTCCTGGTACCGTTGCAGTTCTAAAATCTTAGAACTATTAGCTGGTCCTGGGAATTTTATTCATTTCAACAGAACATTAATAATTTTCCTGGAAAAAGTCCTTAACAAAATAGTATAGCAATTTTCAATCCACGTTAGATTGAGTTATCCCATTTATCTTACGAAAAATTCAAATTATATAAAGATACACTAATTTAATTCTAGTACATCATATAATTCATTTAAGCGATCAAACTTGATTCTAAAAAAAAGTGATCAAACTTTTAAGAAGGTAGACATTTGTTAAAGCATCCTCATCAGTTCGTTTATATTTTTCTCGTCTCTATTTTACACGGAAAAACCTACTTTTTTTTATTTTACACATTCACTTTTACAAAACACCCATTTTAGTTTATCTATTCTACACGTTTATTCAATAAAATATTCATTATTTTACAATTTTTTATTATTCACTCCCTCACTACCCCTCTCTCTCTCTCACGGACCCATAGCTACCATCACCACCATCATCACCATCCAGCCAAATCATCACCCACCCAATCGGCGGCAAGATCATCAAAACCCACCAATGAACCGGAAAAGCCAAGCCGATCAAGATGAAAACCCACCAACCCACATCGACAATCAACCAAAAAACTAGAAAAAATGGATCAAAACCCACCTCCACGTGACGGTCGTTGGCCTCAACCAAAGTGCCTCGCAGCATCGCCACTAGAAAAGCCAAGCCAATCAAGATCAAAACCCACCAACCCACACCCACAATCAACCAAAAAACTAGAAAAAATGGATCAAAACCCACCTCCTCGCGACGGCCGTCGGTCTCAACCAAAGTGCCTCGCAAAGACCGCCACCGAAAAGCCAAGCCAATCAAGATCAAAACCCACCAACCCACACCCTCAATCAACCAAAAAACTAGAAAAAAATGGATCAAAACCCACCTCCACGTGACGGCCGTTGGCCTCAACCAAAGTGCCTCGCAAAGACCGTCGGCTCCTCGCGACAACCTCCGGCGTCAAGCTCAACCAAAAATAGATCAAAACCCACGAGATTCTAGGCGATGGACCCGTCGGAGAACTCCATTTATGTTGTAGGCGACGGACTCGTTCGGTGACTCGGCTTGCTCGACCTCGTTCTTATCGGCGGCGATGGCGATCGGTGGAAGCTAGAGGAAGAAAAATGGATGAGATGAGAGAAAGTGAGAGCTGTGTTGTGCGCCCGAGAGAGGGAAGTGAGAGTCGGGTAGAGGAGAGAGAAAAAACTATTAAAAAATTAAATACACATGCTACATTGCCCGTGTAAATTTACACGGTGCACTCGTAGCTCGTTGAAAATTTTAGATGATTTTACAAGTTTTTAGATGGACTGATGTAGAGAGTTTTTTTGTTCAAAATGTGTAAAAGTTGTCAAAATATATATTTTACACATTTATAAAAGAACTGATGTGAATGCTTTACCCATGGTAAATATGGATGATGCTATTGCTAACGGATTTGAGTTCATGTATAAATAAACCCCATGGTTTGCATTTTCAAAAATGTCAACTTGGGCACAAAATCCAAAATCAAAGGTAAAATCTCGAAGTTTTATGAATTCTTTCTACCCCTATAGCACAAAATCCGAAATCAAAGCTAAAATCTCTTTCTAACCCTGTAGCACAAAATCCCAAAATCAAAGGTAACATCTCGAAATTTTATAAATTCTTTCTACCCCTATAGTTCAAAACGAAAATAATTCATTATTCTAAGAGTCTATTTAGCATTAGTTTCAACTTCTAACTTTTCGTTTTTATATATAATTTTTTAAAGCTTTACTTTTTTCTCATTTTCAAATTTTTTTATGATATAAATATACTTTAACATATTTTTAATAAAAAAAATTAAATAAGTTATTCTCAAACAAACAATAATGCATCAACTATCAACAAAGAAAAAAATTCCTAGGTCAATTTATTTGAGACATCAGCTTCCGAGCATTGGTCAATTATTCTTGCATTGATTTAAAAGAGAGAGAGAGAGAGAGAGAGAGAGAGAGAGAGAGAGAGAGAGAGAGAGAGAGAGAGAGAGAGATTTGTTTAAGAATAAAAGATTCGCAAGGTAATGCAAATCAATAATCATAGTTTTTATAATCCCGTCACGTTTAAGGAGCACATGACCATGCACGTGTAGTAATGTGGCTTCGGGATCACCATTTTTCTTCTACTGTCACGTCACGTGATTCAAAGTCTCTCCCACCAATACCAAAAAACTTAAATATTTCTTACCAAAAATCTACTACTACCCGACGTACCCGTGTAACAAAAGTACATGTCAATAATTCCAAGTGGCAGTCTCTTGTTTAGGACTATGGGACAAATCTACAAGAAAATAATAACTTGCACCCATTCTCATGGTAAATTCACACCTTAATCTAATCATTGCCCTTAAAAATTCTTTTGAGAACACCATTTTCCCTTAGAAGAAACATGGATCACATCAATTCGTGTCTTTGGGTCTTGAAAACCTTTTTTTTTTTTTTGAGAAATAGTAGGTATTGAAAACCTAGAATTGGAGCTTAGAGGTACATCCCACAACTCTTGTCTTGACCACTTTTTATCGAAATAGCAGAAATTTTATCAATCCAAGCAATACATCAATACTTGATGCTAAAGTTAATTATTTAAGAATTATTTACTTTTTATCACTAGGTTTACCTCTTTTTAAGGTGGCTGTATATAGAACCTTCTTCAGACTGTTTTCTTACGTGAAATTACACTGATCGAGAGTCATTAATAGTTTGCAACCACAGGTAAGTAATTCAAATGTTGAGCATTGGCTTAGTCTATGGTTTTGAAAATATATTCAAGAAATGAAAAGATGGTTTAGAAAATCAAAATAGTGTCTGTTCATCAAACTTTGATGCTCAAGTTAATCATTTAATAATTACTTACATTTTCTCCTGGTGCATCACCCCTTTTAAGGCAGTAGTATACGTTATTTTCTCCGGAGTGTTTCCTTATATGGAGCTACATTGATCAAGGGTCATTAATGGTTAGTAATAGCAGGTAAGTGATTTAGACAATATGCATTGGCTCAGTCTAAGCTTCTAAAAATATATTAAGAAATAAAAATACGATGGTCTATCAAATTTAAATAGTGTCTATTCATCAATACTTTATGCTTAATTTAATCACCCAATAATTACTTGTTTCCACTGGGTTCACCTTTTTTTAAAGTGGTCGTGTACGTTACTTTCTATAGACTCTTTCCTTTTTTCTCTGGTTTCGCCTCTTTTAGGGTGGTTGTAAACATTATTTTCTCTAGACCGTTTCCTTAATTTGAGCTACATTAATCAAGGATCATTAATGATTTGTAAATGCAGGCAAGTTATTCAAATGTTGAGCATCGCCTTAGTCTAAACTTTTGAAAATATATTCAAAAAATGAAAATATGATAGTCTAGAAAATCGAAATAGTGTATGATCATCAATATTTTTATGCTCAAGTTAATCACTTAAGAATTACTTACCTTTTTCCACTGGGTTCACCTCTTTTTGAAGTAATTGTATTCGTTACTTTCCTTAGACTATATAATTTTTCCTCTGGTTTCACCTCTTTAAAGGTGGTTGTATATGTTAGTTTCTCTGTATTGTTTCATCATGTTAAACTACATTGATCAAGGATCATTAATAGTTTGTAACCGCAAACAAGTGATTTAGATATTGAGTGGTTGCACAATCTAAGTTTTTGAAAAAATATTCAAGAAATGAAAAGATGATGCTCTAGAAAATTCAAATGGTGTCCAGACATCACTACTTTTATGCTCAAGTTAATCACTGAAGCATTTGGGTTTACCTCTTTTTAAAGTGGTCATAATCATATACGTTACTTTCTTTAGAGTGTTTCCTTATGTGGAGCTACATTGATTGAGGGTCATTAATGGTTTGTAACCAAAGGTAAGTGATCCAAACATTAAGTGTTACTGGCTTTTTTTTTTTTTTTTTTGAGAGAGAGAGAGAGAGTTTCAACATATGGTATCCGCTTCTAATAATAGCTCTTTATTATCGTACTAAGACACCAATTGGTTTTTAGTGTAGACAGAGATTGAACCCTAGATCTCTTATGCAACCAATCGGTTTTTAGTATAGGCAGAGACAATAATTACTTAAGAATTACTTACCCTTTCTCTTTTAAAGATATATACATGAAATAAAAAAGATGATGATTAAGAAAAATCGAAATAGTGTTTGGTCATTAGTATTTTAACATTAAAGCTAATCACTTAAGAATTACTTACCCCTTCTCTTTGTGTTCACCTCTTTTTAAGGTGATTGTATACATTACTTTTTTTGGACTATTTTATTACATGAAGCTACATTAATCGAGGGTCATTAATGTTTTGTAACTGCAAGTAAGAGAGTCAAGCGTTGGCGTTCTTCGACTCAATCAACATTTAACACGTAGGCGTTATTTACTCGTTGCCTAATTGATTGGTGATCTAAATATTTGAATTTTTTATGCAATTCCTTGGGCCTCACTTGTGGTTCATCTAAACAATATGCTTAGTATGCTAAGCAAAGCAAATTCTGGTTTAGGGTCGAGTAGAGTAGATCTTAGTTTGGTGTGGAGTAAAGCTGAGTACACCTTTATCAAACACAAGCCTCTAAGCACAGGAGGCCTGTCATCAATCCAAACAATCTCACCAAAGGACTTAGCAAAGATCTCTTAAAATAAGTTCCCCAAACCAATATAATAAGATATAATTGGGATGGTTGTATACCCATTTCACTCCATGACTTGAGTAATCTTACAAATACAATAATTTTTACAATATTTACATGAACAGATTTTTAATAATTATGAACTCACAAAATATCTTCTTCTTTTTTATCTACTAATAATAATCTACCAAGTACCAACTACCAAGTAAGTAATTGTTTGTATATATAAAAATTAAAAAAAAAGTGAGTAATTGTAAAAAAATTTACTCTAATTTTAGTAATTTATCATTTTATTGCCATGAAACCTTTTATCTGCGTTAAAAGCTATTATTAGGAAATAGATTCTTTATAATAAAAAAATAAAGATAAAAAAGGGGTCCACGGGTCGGGTTTGTAGAATCCAGGCTGGAATAATTTGTCTCACTCGTACTAATTTCATACACACAATAAGAAAACTTCGTAGGAAGTATATAAAGCATAAAACAGGAAAATAATACGTCAGATCGATCGATCAATCAATAAGGGAAGGAGAAACGTACTTTGAAATGCAAAATAAAAAGGGGTAGCACGGTACGGTTGGGCAGTACCTTCTTTTATTATTTAATAAAAGTATAAAACTAGTACCTTCACCTTGTACAAAGTCATTTGAGTTTGCCCTTTCTTTTCCCAAAATCCCAGCCTATGCCCAGCCCTACCCAATATATTTTAAAAGACCAAAATACTGTTCATTCGTTTTGTGCAAGTCGGCTGGTTCATAAACAGTGTCATGAGACTAAGCAAACGCAAATGTTGAAATTGCAGTACGCAAACGCACACTTAATCTAATGCAACTTATCAAAGAGGTCCAACCAAATTCATGTGGATCAAGTTAGACAGTTTTTTTTTTTTCAATTACCATTATTATTATTATTATTATTATTATTATTAAATTGAGCATTAGAACAACACCACTATAAATAAAAGTAAATTTATAATTAAATAATCATGAGCATAACACTAAACAAACACAAATTATATGAGAGGAACTTAGGATTTTACTTTTATTTTTAAAAAAGGTCAAAAAAGTAAATAACAAAATTATATAATATATTTTTTAAAATATATTAAATATAGGTGGATTAGGTTTGGTTAGGTAGATTTGTAAATCTCATGATCCGAACCCAACCCAACCCGACCCGCTATAAAAAAAACTTTCATAACCTAACCCAACCTACCAACCCTTAAAATCAATCCAACCAAGTAGGTTGGGTTGGGTCAGATCGGTTTTGGCGGGTTCGTTGGTTCATTGGACATAGTGGTGTCAATGTTTGGCCCAACCTAGGAACACGACACCGATTTTTGCGGGTTAGGGTTGAGCTTTAGCAGTTTTTAATTATAAATAGGTCGACTCAAAAGCGACATGATAAGAAATGTGTCATAAGCGGGTCAAACTGTAATAGACACGTTTGACACGCCAATTTATTTGTGTTAACCTAAAATGACCAATTTAACACAACCCGTTTAACTCGTATAGCTTGTAAATATTCAGTTTATTTTAAATTTGTCAATACCTTTTATATCAAACCTATATTTTAAACTTAAAACGAAAAATGAGTAATTACAAAAACTTACAAGTGATATAATTGAAAATTGAAATTTTATAAACCCTAGTCATGATCAATATATTGTTTGCACCAATTCTTTAAATATTGATACTTAGCATTTGGCGAATTTTGTGGATGTTATATTTTTGTTGAACTATGTTATTTTGAATTTGGGTTGAGTGTATGCACTTATTTTGAAGTGTAAATAACTTATTTTTAGATGGATGTTATATTTTTGTTAAACTATGTTATATTTTTGTTAAACTATGAATTTTGAATGGGGTAGAAGACTTGAAGTGTATGCATTACTTTTAGGTTGTAAATAACTTATTTCTATATGGATGTTATATTTAATATTAAGTGAGTTAAAATGGGTTGTGTCACATTTGTGTCAACCCAACACAACATGTTTTATAAGTGTGTCAAGTGGGTCGGGGTTAGGTTATGGTTGAAGAGTCATGACACAATTATTAAATGGACCGGATTCAGGTTGAAGTATTTAGTTGAATATCTCTACCTCGACACGATCTGAATCCAACACGCTATCCCGAATTGACATCCCTAGCTGCACACCTCTAAGCCAACCACTTATGGAAAATTATTGGTAGTCCCAGAGTATACTTTCTTCCTCACACATAGGGGTGGCCCACCTCTATGTAAATATCCTACCTAATAGATTCTAACTACTTGTCATTTTCATAGAGATCGGTAAATTTTTTTTTACCACTTTGGTCTACCACGTGGACAGCTTTGGTTTTTTTTTTTTAAATGTAATCCTAAATTTTTTGAAATCATAGAGTCTAATCTATGTTTGTTTCATTTTGAAACATTTTTAGTTAAATATTTTCATGTTTTTGGTGTGACATGTGTAAAAATTTTCAAGAATAAACCATTGGAGCCAACAATCCGATCATTGGACCCACAACCTAATCACTAGATAGGGGTGGAGAGTCACAATTTGTTTTTGTAAAAAATTTTATCAAGTTTTTTAAGGTAAAACGTTTTACAACATTTTACAAAAAATTTTACGGTCAACAAAACACACTCTCAAGTTTGACCAAATTTTACAATGAAACAAATAAGATAAAATAGTAAAATATTGAAAAAAATTTCCTTAAACAATTTACAACGAAACAAACAAAGTGTAAAGTGATACTATTAAGAGACCTCCCATGAGAGTTGATAACAACTTAACAATTCAATAGTTATAAATTTTGTTGTGAAAAAAATTGTGCATGCAACACCATTTACACACCACTGGAGTAGTCAAACTTGTTTTTTTCCCCCAATTCATCTTTGACAACATCTTTTTTAGTATTAATAATTTGTCATCTTTGACAATTATGAATTTCTTTGTATTTTAGGGAGCATTTGGTTCATTTGTGATGTGCCTTTTAATATGATGCACAATACCTTAATATCACGTTAAGGTGTTTGGTTCATTTAATTTTTTCTAATAATACCATAATCTAAAATTACAAAATATATCATGCCTCCATTTGGATACCAATAAAAAATGAAAATTATTTCACTATTCAATTTATTTTTGCTACTATTCATGAGCCCTATTATATTTTTTAGCTAACTTTTACCTTTATCTATAGTACTTTCAATAATAAATTTTCAATTTCAGCAAAATAAGCGGTATCCTAATAGACCTATATCACATTCTTAAATGGAGATGATTTAACATTACTTATGACAAACAATTTAATGTGATATTAAGATAATGCGTATCACATCATAAGCACATCACAACGAATTTAGCAAATCAAATGTCCCCTTAAAGAAAAACAATTAATTTAGGGACACTTGTTGAGTTTTATATCTAATATTTCATAACATATTAAAGTGGTAAATTATGATCAATAAAAGCTTTATGCTAATTACATAAACCAATTACCTTTTACCTATCGTTTTCACTTGAAACTTGTTTTTTGAGAAACATTTTCACTTGAACCAAATCAATAAAAAGTTGTAAAATTAATAAGTGTAAAAAAAAAAAAAAAAAATGAAAGACCAGGCATAAATTTTGTTACTAATATATTAGTGCATAAACATCAAATATAAAACATTAATATTTTGATATTAGAGTAAGTCATAATTTATAAATATATTGTATATAAAATTAATAACTTTCACATTTGTATATTCGCAAGATAATTTTTTAGGAGAATTTATCATGTTTTAAACTCCAATACTATATAAAAACTGTCTAATTTGATATTAAACATGTACAAAAAAAAAAATGAATTAGAGAAAACAAAAACTACCTTGTCTCTATAACTACTAGATCAATTGAAAAATTTTATTAATTTTTAAGAGCATCATTGGATTAACTCAAACATTTGGAGGGGTCAACTTCTATTTTTTAACTAAATATTTAAATTTTTAATATTTATACATAATATAAAATAATTTTTAAAATTTTTGGGGGGCCCTTGCTGTAGCTCCGCCAGACAGCATTACAAAACCAGAACCAAAAACGTTGTACTTTTACCCCCTCCCTCTCCTTCTTCTGCACTCAACACGTGCCTCTCTTTATTAATGCTATTTATAAAAGTCAGTCCTTTTTTTTTTTTTTTTTGCCTTTCACTTTTACAAGCCAAAGGTGCAAAACTCAAAAATGGCCAGCTGGAACTGATTGTCGGTGCTATATATTAACTCTCTCTCTTCGAGGTTGTAGTTTGGTGGCGTCAGCTCAGCTGGATATACTTTTTTTTTTTTTTTTTTTTTTTGAGAATCAGTGGATATAGATATATCCCACTAATAAAAAATTATTTTTCCTTTTTTTTTTTAATTTATTATAAACTCATCTTAGTAAGTTTTTTTAAATAAAATAAAATTTAGGCTTGTTGGTTTAAGTGTAATACTTAATTTTTTATATAAATATCAGTTGACTTTAGGTGTGACTTTTTAAAAATATTTTTTTTTCTTAATTAAATATAAAATTTTAAACAAATAAATTTAAGTTATAAGTTTCTTTATTTAGTCCATGAATGTTCCTTTTTCTTTCCTTTCAATCAAGATTCAAGAAAGTCCTACGTGACGCATTTGTAGAGTCTCGGATTTAGTTACACTTAGGAGTTTAAAAGTTGTTGGATTTGAATCGTGTGTTTCGCAAAAATGTGGTGCCACAATACAGATAGCCCTAATGTGCCCAAGGCTGTCCCATGCCATCAATAGTGGGTTTAAGTAAGCCAGGTCAATGATTACATGCGTGAGACCTCTTTTTTGTTCATTAAAAAAAAAAAAAAATCAAGATTCAAGAAGGGAGGAAAAAAAAGGCTATAGGCAATTAGGCATGGAGTTTTTAAAATAATTATTTGAGAAATTTTTTTTTATAGGAATATTTTAGAGAATTTTGATTGTAGCTCAAGGGGGAAAAATGTTCAGCCACATTGAAGTGTGAGCTTCTTTCCATAAGGAAAGTGTACTATGACCTTTCTTCTTGCTAATAGTGTGATTGTTTAAGTTTTTAAGGGACCGCTTGGTAACGTTATTCTAATAATGTTGTTTGTATTTTTTGAAAATACATGTGGGTGAAAAAGTGTGTGAAAATACATGTAATATTGTTTAAAAATTGAAAACATATATTTAAACACATGTACCAAAGTTTCAAGCAAAGTTGACATTACCTGCCTTTTATGAACCTTGACAAAGTATTTTCTCTAATGAGTTTCACAAAAAAAAAAAAAAAAAAATAAATAAATCTCTAATGAGAAACTATCATATCTCGTAGTGGATGTAATGCCTAAATTATTCTAGATTTTTTTTTTTCCCCGGGGGGTGGTGTTGGAGAATGAGTTTGGGTAATGCTTAAAACACATCTATACCTCTAAATTTCTAATTCCTTTATTTACTTAAAAAATAAATAAATACAAATTATTCTTTTTTTTTTGGACAATACAAATTATTCTATGATGTTAACATCTTTAAGATGAAATGAGGTTGCTTGTTAAGAATGAGATTAGTCGCATGAGGAGTCAAATTAATAAAGATTGCACACATAAAATTATAAATGAACAAAAATCTTTTGCCCTACTAAGGTTGGAGAGTGTTTCGTTTTATGTTTCATCACATGTAACATGCTATGTTTTTTTTTTTTTTTTTTTACCTTTAAGTTTCAATTATTTTATAGTGAAAAAAAAAATAAATAAAAAGAAAAGCCGTTCGACATGTCATGATTGGTAAAGTATAGAATAGTCAATAGAGCACACATGTTAGGATGAAAGATTTTTATTTTCTAGTCAACAAAAATGATTGTTATCTTTTTAAGTCGATCTCCATCAAATTTTTTGTCGTTCATCCTCTGGAAAAAAAGAAAAAAGAGTCTCCATCAAATTTTTGACATAGAATGCTTATACAATTGTCTTGTGTAATATTTAAACTAAAAAGTATAAAGCAGGTTTCATGCTAAATCAATAAGAGGAAGAGATTAGAAAAGCTATCACAAGAAACTCCGAGGATGACTTGCCTTTTTTACGTGGTAGTTTTTAGTTATGGATTGAAACACTCACCCACCTACTTTACAAAAACAATTCAATACTGGTCATCTACTGGAGCTATCAATTTACAAAACAATTAAATCACTGTCATAAATATTGAAAGAAGGACGTATCAACTTTAATTAGGAAGAGAAGTAGCTAAAATATTGAAAAAAAAATACTAAAACTACAAATTATTTTACAAATAGTTAATGTCATAAATAATTATTGGTAAATTAAAAAATGGTATTAGTAGTAAATACAAATAAGAACCAATAAAAATTTGACACATTAATAATTTATAAAAAAATTTAAAATAATTTGTGACAGTAACATTACAATATTAGCGAATTTCTTGATCAAACCTCGTTTCAACATCATGGGCTTTAATAAGTACCAGTGGAAGTACAGGAAATCACAGTCCATTTATGCTTGAACTAAAACAGCCAAGTTGGTGAACTATATGTATTAATTGACTGCATTTTTAGCCAAAAATAGCAAAAAGACAAATGATAAAGAAATGTTTCTACTTAAATGGACTAGTGATTTGAGTCATTATTAGAGACTAGAGAAAGGGTAAAATCCAGAGGATCTTGGGAATTTTTTTTTTTTTTTTTTTTTTTTTTATATATATGTCGAAGTAACTTAATAAATTAAGCTGCAGTGGGTTTCACATTATTTAGAACAATACCGGATGAATTTTAAAAACGGAATTTTAAGTTCCTAAATCCATGTTAAATTTATCTTTAAAGCTTATATATTTTTATTGATGATTTAGTTGATCAAGTCTAAGCTTTTCTGAAGATATATTCAAGAAATAAAAAGATAAAGGTCTAGGAGAATCGAAATAGTTTTTGGTCGTTAGTAAATTTTGATGCTAAAGTAAATCACTCAAAAATTATTTACCTTTTTTTCTCTAGGTTTTTTCTCTTTTTAAGGTGCTCATATATGTTACTTTCTCTATACCATTTCCTTATGTGAAGTTACATTAATCAATGGTCATTTATGGTTTGTAACCATAAGAAAGTGATTCAAACGACATGTTACTAATTCAGTCTAAGCTTTTGAAAATATATTCGAGAAATGAAAAACTGAAGGTTTAGAAAATCAAAATAATGTTCAATCATCAATACTTTGATGCTCAAGTTAATCACTCAAGAATAAGTGAATAACTTACATTTTGGGGGTGTTGGGGAATGAGTTTGGGTTATGCTTAAAACACATCTATACCTCTAAACTCTAAATTTATAATTCCTTTATTTACTTAAAAAATAAATAAATACAAATTATTGTTTTTTTTTTTAGGACAATACAAATTATTCTATGATGTTAACATATTTAAGATGAAATGAGGTTGCTTGTTAAGAATGAGATTAGTTGCATGAGGAGTCAAATTAATAAAGATTGCACACATAAAATTATAAATGAACAAAAATCTTTTGCCCTACTAAGGTCGGAGAGTGTTTTGTTTTATGTTTCATCACATGTAACATGCTATGCTTTTTTTTTTTTTAACCTTTAAGCTTCAATTATTTTATAGTGAAAAAAATAAATAAAAAGAAAAGCCGTTCGACATGTCATGATTGGTAAAGTATAAAATAGTCAATAGAGCACACATGTTAGGACGGAAGATTTTTATTTTCTAGTCAACAAAAATGATTGTTATCTTTTTAAGTCTCCATCAAATTTTTTGTCGTTCATCCTCCGGAAAAAAGGAAAAAAGAGTCTCCATCAAATTTTTGACATAGAATGCTTATACAATTGTCTTGTGTAATAGTTAAACTAAAAAGTATAAAGCAGGTTTCATGCTAAATCAATAAGAGGAAGAGATTAGAAAAGCTATCACAAGAAACTCCGAGGATGACTTGCCTTTTTTAGGTGGTAGTTTTTACTTATGGATTGAAACACTCACCCACCTACTTTACAAAAACAATTCAATACTGGTCATCTACTGGAGCTATCAATTTACAAAACAATTAAATCACTGTCATAAATATTGAGAGAAGACGTATCAACTTTAATTAGGAAGAGAAGTAGCTAAAATATTGAAAAAAAATACTAAATCTACCAATTATTTTACAAATAGTTAATGTCATAAATAATTATTGGTAAGTTAAAAAATAATATTAATAGTAGATCCAAATAAGAACGGATAAGAATTTGACACATTAATAATTTATAAAAAATTTTAAAATAATTTATGGCAGTAACATTGCATATTAGCGAATTTCTTGTTCAAACATCGTTTCAGCGTCATAGGCTTTAATAAGTACCACTAGAAGTACAGGAAATCACAGCGTCATAGGCTTTAATAAGTACCACTAGAAGTACAGGAAATCACAGTCCATTTATGCTTGAACTAAAACAGCCAAAGTTGGTGAACTATATGTATTAATTGATTGCATTTTAGCCAAAAATAGCAAAAAGACAAATCCTAAAGAAATGTTTATACTTAAATGGACTAGTGATTTGAGTCATTATTAGAGACTAGAGAAAGGGTAAAATCCAGAGAATCCTGGGATTTTTTTTTTTTTTTTGGTGGGGGGGTGGCGCTTAAAGAAAAATCATATATGTCGAAGTAACTTAATAAATTAAGCTGCAATGGGTTTCACATTATTTAGAACAATACCGGATGAATTTTAAGTTCCTAAATCCATGTTAAATTTATCTTTAAAGCTTATATATTTTATTGATGATTTAGTTGATTAAAAGTCTAAGCTTTTCTGAAGATATATTCAAGAAATAAAAGGATAAAGGTCTAGGATAATCAAAATAGTTTTTGGTCGTTAGTAAATTTTGATGCTAAAGTTAATCACTCAAAAATTATTTACCTTTTTTTCTCTAGGTTTTTTCTCTTTTTAAGGTGGTCATATATGTTACTTTCTCTATACCATTTCCTTATGTAAAGTTACATTAATCAATGGTCATTTATGGTTTGTAACCATAAGAAAGTGATTCAAACGACATGTGTTACTAATTCAGTCTAAGCTTTTGAAAATATATTCGAGAAATGAAAAACTGAAGGTTTAGAAAATCGAAATAATGTTCAATCATCAATACTTTGATGCTCAAGTTAATCACTCAAGAATAAGTGAATAACTTACATTTTTCCTCTAGGTTCACCTCTTTTCAAGGTGGTCATATACATTACTTTCTTTGGATCGTTTCCTTACGTAAAGTTACATTGATCCAGAGTCATTAATGGTTGTAACAATAGGCAAGTGATCTAGACGTTAGACGTTAGACCTTACTGACTTAGTCTAAACTTTTAAAAATATATTCAAGAAATGAAGATAGGAAGATCTAGAAGATCAAAATAGTGTTCAGTCATCAATACTTTGATGCTCAAGCTAATCACTTAAGAATTACTTATCTTTTTTCCTTTGGGTTGACCTCTTTTTAAAGTGGCTATATACGTTATTTTCTTTGGACTGTTTCCTTATGTAGAGTTACATTGATCGAGGATTATTAATGGTTTGTAACCATAAGCAAGTGATCCAGATCTTGGCCATTATTGATTCAATCAAAACTT
Source organism: Quercus dentata (assembly GCA_028216015.1). Classification (NCBI taxonomy): domain Eukaryota; kingdom Viridiplantae; phylum Streptophyta; class Magnoliopsida; order Fagales; family Fagaceae; genus Quercus; species Quercus dentata. Next base: position 36,106,568 of record CP116447.1, read on the forward strand.
CTGAGAATATATTCAAGAAATGAAAAAATGAAGGTCAAGAAAATTGAAAATAGTGTCCAATTATCAATGCTTTGATGCTCAATTTTTAATCTTTTAAGTTCATCTCTTTTTAGGTGATCATATTCGTTACTTTTCTCTGAACCGTTTCCTTACATGAAGTTACGTTCATCGAAGATCATTAATGGTTTGTAACCGCAAAAAAGTGATTTAAACCTTAAACGTTATTCACTCAATCAACATTAACACGTGAATGTTATCTGCTTGTCGTCCACTTGACTAGTAGTTTAAATATTCGAATTTTCACATGGATTCCTTGGGCCCCACCTATGGTGGATCTAAACAATAAGACTAGCAGGCTTTGATCTAGGGTCAAGTAGGGCAAACCTTAGGTTGGTGTCGAGCAAAGCATATTCTAATGAGATCTGGGAAAGGGTTTACACATGGAGAAAAGAAGGGGAAAAGGAAAATAGACATCAAAAGCTTCTTTCTTGGTTTTGTTGAATCAAATTTAAAATCTGGAGGACAATAAAAGATATAGGAATTAGGGGGGTAGGCTTAGAAAGGGACACGGACTAAAGGAGGAATATTTATGACATGATGATATTCATATTCTCCGAATTAATTTTTTTTTTAAACAGATATCCGCCAAATTTCAAATGGTTATAACATGGTTATTTATTTACAGACAAAGTAACTCTCTGAATTTTTATAAACCCCCTTCCTAGCATATTTTAATGGATTCAATCCCAAATTATTTGTTTAAAACTATCAATTGAAACAACTTACACGGTTAGACCTTCTATAATAAAATTTTGTTTTTGAAGAATCAAGTTGAATAAAATTTCAATTAGAAAATGTCTAGAATCTTGATATTGTCCGCTTTTCTTTATGAGGAAAATCAAGGTTCAAATCTCGCTTCACTCTCATTGTCTTCTTTGTGAGGATTGAGGAGGACTATGGTTCAAATCTCCCCCTCTCATTACTGAAACTATTAAATTATTAAATAAAAAAAAATTTAGAAATTTATGTAGAGAATATTTCAAAAGCTAAACGGTATATGCTTCATGTTAAATTAAATCAAAATAGAAACTAAATTGCATTGAGAAATTTGAAAAAATATTTTTTAAGTGAAACAAACAACATGAAGAATTATAAAGTTTACATTATTTGAAAGAGGGATTTTCTTCATATCAAGTCAAATCAAATTTTAGCCCACAAAATCAAGCAGGAAATTAAAAAGAAAAATTGGGCCAGTTCATGTTAAAGAAGAAAATAGTCAAGCAAGACAATGAGAACAAATTGCCAAATCTTAAATTAATTTAAACAAGTCAGCTAAATTTAGAATGATGACATTGCAAAGAAAAAGTAACACTATTCCCATTAAAATGAGGCCAATAAGAGACAATACGTAAAAGATGAATAAACATATTGAAAATTAGACATGGCTCATGTTAAAAGTTAAAAGCATTGCATACTAGCGGATTTCCTGATCAAACCACGTTTCAACGTCATAGGCTTTTTTTTTTTTTGGAAAGAAACGTCATGGGCTTAAAAAAAAAGGGAGTTTACTAGTAAAAACACGTCATAGGCTTTCTTCTCAAAAACAAACCAAAAAAAAAAAAAAAAACCAAAATTCCTAAGTTGATGAACCATGTCTGAATGATTGTGGGCCGTTTGGTAATGTTGTTTAAAAACTATAAAATGTTGCTTGAATAACCATACCAAACGACCCCTGTATTTTTAGGAAAAAAAATAGTAAATAGACAAATGCAGAAATTTTCGGAAAATCATTAGGTACTCTCGGAGTATCATAAATACGTACTCTCCTCTCTCACATGAATGATGGGTCCCACCATGAATTTAATTAGTGGGACCCACTATTCATGTAAAAGGAGGAAATACGCATTTATGGTACTCCGTAAGTACACAATAATTTCTTGAAATTTTCCTACTTAAATGGACCGGTGATTTGAGTCATTACTAGAGCCTAGAGAAAAGGAGAGGAGCGGAGGATCTTGCAAATTTTGGACAAAACACCATATATCTAGAAGAAACTTGTTATATTAAGCAGCTATGGGTTTCACGTGATTTGAATAAATTTGGAAATAGAATTTCAAATTTGCGGAGACCTGCATTTTTGGTAAACAGTCGTCTAGGCCTCGTCACTATGACCCTCTTTGTGAGGAGGCACCCCTTATTCCAAAGTTACGTTACTTTCTCTAAACCATTTCTTACATGGAGTTACATTAATCGAGGTTCATTAATGGTTTGTACTTTGTAATGGTAGACAAGTGATCCAAGCATTAGGTTGATACTGGCTCAGTTTAAGCTTTTGAAAATATATTCAAGAAATGAAAATATGAAAGTCTAGAAAATCAGAATAGTGTCCAGTCATTAATACTTTAATACTCAAGTTAATCACTTAAGAACTTCCTTTTTTCCTCGGGATTCACCTATTTTGAATGTAGTTGTATACGTTACTTTCTTTAGACCGTTTCCTTACGTGGAGCTACATTGATTGAGGATCATTAATAGTCTCAGAATCGTAGGCAAGTTAATCACTTAAGAACTTCCTTTTTTCCTCGGGATTCACCTCTTTTGAATGTAGTCATATACGTTACTTTCTTTGGACCGTTTCCTTACGTGAAGCTACATTGATTGAGGATCATTAATAGTCTGTAATTGTAGGCAAGTTAATCACTTAAGAACTTCCTTTTTTCCTTAGGATTCACCTCTTTTGAATGTAGTCATATACGTTACTTTCTTTGGACCGTTTCCTTACGTTGAGCTACATTGATTGAGGATCATTAATAGTCTCAGAATCTGCAGGCAAGTGATCCAATCGTCAAGCGTTGGTTCAGTCTAAGCTTTTGACAATATATTCAAGAAATGAAAAGATAAAGGTCTAGAAAATTGAAATAGTGTTCGATCATTAGTACTTTAATGCTCAAGTTAATCACTCAAGAATTACTTACCTTTTTCCTCTGGGTTCACCTTTTTTTAAGGTAGTCGTATACATTACTTTCTCTGGATCATTTCTTTAGTTGAAATTATATTAATTGAGGGTCATAAATGGTTTTTAACTATAAGTAAGTGATCTAGACATGGGTCACATTCTTGGTTCGATCTAAGTTTAAAGAAACATATTTTGGAAATGAAAAGAGGAAGGTCTTGAAAACTGAAATAGTGTTTGATCATCAATACTTTGATGCTCAAGTTAATCACTCAAGAATTATTTACTTTTTCCCTCTAGGTTCACATCTTTTAAGACGGTCGTATACCTTACTTTCTTTGAACGGTTTCCTTATGTGGAGCTACATTGATCGAGGTTTATTAATGGTTTATAACAACAGGCAAGTGATCTAGACGCTAGGTGTTACTTGGCTCGATCTAAGCGTTTGAAAATATATCCAAGAAATGAAAAAGGAAGGTCTAGAAAATTGAAATAGTATTCGGTCATCAGCACTTGATGCTCAAGTTAACCATTCAAGAAATACTTATCTTTTTTCTCCGAGTTCACCTTTTTTTTTTTTATTTTTTATGTAGTTGTATACATTACTTTATCTAAACCGTTTTCTTACGTGGAGATACATTAATTAAGAGTCATTAATGGTTTGTAACCGCAGACAAGTGATTCAGACGTTAAGCCTTACTATCTCAATCAATATTTAACTTGTAGGTGTTATTTGCTCGTTGTCTACTTGACTAGTGGTCTAAATATTCAATTTTTTCTTGGAGAAAAGAGGGGGAAAAGGCAAAATAGAAATCAAATTCTTCTTTTTTGTTGAATTAAATTAAAAAAAAAAAGTGGAATTATTGTTTTTTTTTTCTTTTTCTTTTTCTTTAAAGAGTGGTTAAGCGAGTGTATTGTCAGAGTTATGTGTATTAGAAGATAGCTTGTTGCTAGTGATTAAGTTGAGGATTACCGGTTTACACATTAAAGTTGAAGCTAAAGTTACTAATTGGTCAAAAAAACAATATTTGTACCAACCTTGTAATGGAATTCGTTCCTATTTTTGATGTTTATTAGGAAGGAAGCTAGCCAAAGTTTAAGACTTTTTAATCTTGTTACTTAGTTATGGATGATAACCTACCATCCATAATGGGAAAAATTGCTTCTTTGATAAGATGCAGATTTTTTTTTTTTTTTTTAAATGTGTTGCAAAAAGTTTGGCAGCTTCACTAGTTGACACCAGTTCAATTTAAATGTTTCTAAAAAAAGAAAATAAGTAAAAATATTTCAATTATAAAATAAGAAACATAAAATTAAATTATAAAAAAAAAAAAAAAAAAAAAGAAAAAAGAAGAAGATAAGCATGTGGAGTAGTGTAGTAGACATTTGTCAATGAAAATGCATGAACCCATCCATGCACTTGGCGGTTTCAATATCAGGCAGAATATAATATAAAAGGAATAATCCCCATATCCATTTGAGATGCACAAGATTGACAGACAGACAGATAGCAAAAACCAAAAAAAAAAAAACAAAAACTCTCTCTCTCTCTCTCTCTGCACTGCACTGCAATGCACTGCACTGCATGATCGCACTCCCTTCAGCACGTTCCTCTGCTCCCCTCCTCCTCCTCCTCCTCCTTCAAATACTTAATATATCTCATCTCCCCCACACTTCTCTCTCTCTCTCTCTCTCTAAAACCCATTGAGGCAGAGAGCCAAAAAAAAAAGCTATAGTGTGTGAGAGAAAGAGAAAAAAATGGATGTGTACGGAGGAGGAGTGTCTAGTACAGCTGATTCGAACTTCCCAATAGATGACCTCTTAGACTTTTCCAACGACCAACTCTTCTCTTCCTCTTCTTTCTCCTCCACCGACTCTGATGTTACCCCCACCCAAAATTACCTTCCTACCCCTCACTCTCACTCTCACGCTCACGCTCACGCTCAGCCCATTGTTAATAACGGCCTTAACTACCACCACCACCACATCTCCACCGACTTCACCAACGACCTCTGTGCCGTCCCCGTAAGTCATTTTCATTATACTCTTTTTGTTTTTCAAAACAATTTTATTATTAATAGTGGTTTTTTTTTTTTTTTTTTTGGTTTATAGAGCGATGACGTGGCGGAGCTGGAGTGGCTTTCGCAATTCGTTGACGACTCGTTCACCGACTTTCCGACGAACGAGCTCGCCGGAGCAATGGCATTCCGATCGAGGCTTCGCCGGAGACCGGCAAAATGAAGCAGAAGAGCGGAGAGCGTGGTTCTCCGGCGGAGGGAGAGGTGAGGAGGTGCACGCACTGCGCGTCGGAGAAGACGCCGCAGTGGCGGACGGGTCCGCTGGGCCCGAAGACGCTGTGCAACGCGTGCGGCGTGCGGTTCAAGTCGGGTCGGCTCGTGCCAGAGTACCGACCCGCGGCGAGCCCGACTTTCGTGCTGACTCAGCACTCGAACTCGCACCGGAAGGTCATGGAGCTTCGTCGCCAGAAGGAGCTAACGAGCGAACAACAGCAAGAGCAAATGTACCATCACCACCACCGTCAGGTATGCTGACGTGACGTGTCGGAATCTGGTTGGACTGCGATCGGTGTTAAGATACCCAACCCAAATGGGGGGCCGGTTTATGTTATCAAAACTCAAGACTAAATTTTAAATTTTAATTTTGGTTTTTTTTTTTTTTTTGGTTTCAGCAGTAGTATTAAAAGAAAAGAAGAGAAAATGTGTTTGGGTTTTAAATTTTTAGACTTTTAGTTTACTTTTTTTAAAGTGTCAACTACCAATTTGAATTTGGGTCTTAAATTTCACTTTCTTTTTACTAACATTGGCTTTACTTGAAAAAGAAGTAGAGTATAGAGAGTGTGGTGTATGTGTGGTAAGAGTGGAGTTCCACGTGACACTGGCATGTGGGGCTGACTGAATATTTATTATATATTTTCAGAGTAGGTAATTTAAAAGAGAGAGATGCCTAGAGGGTAATTAAATTAAAGGTAAGGAACATGGGATGGGAAAGGTATGAAGCATATATAATAAGCTGTCTTGGATACACCATCAACAGTGTAAAATGACATCAGATAATAACTCTTAAGATATAATATTGGGTTTCAATTAAATTTACTGGAAAAATCTCTTGTTACCTATACAAAAAAATTAATTGGTGTTATGATATGAGAAAGAGCAATTGGTAGATTATCATGAAATTGATGTCATAAGTTAAAATTCTATCTCGAACTTGTTTGGAATGAGATGCAAGCTTTAACTTATTTGAGTTTTTAGCTTCTTTTTAGTATTATTTATGGATTTTATTACCTTTTTTGATACTATTGGTATTATTCATGAATCTCATTATATTATTCAGCTAGCTTCTAGCTTTTAGTAAAAACTTTTTAGTTTCAGTAAAATAAGCTATTCTCAAACTATGCTTTATTCTCATAAAGAACATACTTTATGCGTATGTTACATAAAGAACATAAGTTTATAGTGATAGTATGGATCATATGATGTGAAGCTAATGGTAATAATTCAGAACATGAAAAGGAAAATTCACGGGGAAAACGTATTACCCAACCCAAAAGACTAATACTATAGGTATAGATATTGTTTAGATGCCCTTTCATTCCTCAGTTCCTTACTAAATAGAAATAATATAATTGTGAGGAATGAGGAAAATCAGTCACACCTGATGATATTTGTTTAAGAGTGAAAGTGAGAATATGCACACGCCATGTGATGCCTCATGGCTGTTGTTGACTCAATATGAGCAGTTTGACCATGACAGAACTCACAGAAGAGTATTCAGTTCACTGAACATTTTCTTTTGCAGACCAACGCTGTGATTCCATTTATTCAAAGATTCAACTCAGGTTGTGCAGAAAGTGAGTCCTATATTGACAGCAAATTTATATTTTTTGACCAAAGAAAAATGGCAGGTAAAGCACAAATAATGTTTCTGCCAAAATTAAAGCACTTCTTCAACTGAATTCCTAAGAATCTATGACTATTAACCATTTCCTGAACGATTTTAACACTGGTAGAAAAAAAAAAACCAAGAAGGAACTCATTCCAGAAAGTGCCATTTTATAATGCAAAGAGCACAGCTATGAACCTCATTGTTGCCTTACAAACAATTATTGCACTATTTTATCTTTCTTTCATTTTTCCCAGGGAACAAAACCGAAACCAAGGTAGTATGAAACTATGAAGCGATATCAAAGTTTTAAAAAGGTAAACAAGATACCGCATGCAAACTAGAGGCTTGGAATTAGAAATAGCCACCAATGATGTGTTTAATGACACCAGTTAGGCATTGAGCTAGTGTTAACTGTATACTTGTTTTAACAACTGAACGGAAGCTTGGGTCTGGGGTCCTATGGTTTTGTAAAAAATTATCCTCAAAAGCTGAAAACTACAACACATGACAAGATTTTGAAATTAATATATATCAAGCACAAAATTTTCAGCTTTGAAATCATTCATCTCAACCCCAGCCTTTAAATATTGGACCTGATAAAAGAATGCAAAAATGGCTATAAACCAAGGCTAGAAAATAAGCAGTGATAAGATTCATATTGAAACACATGAATTTTTGTAGTTCTGTTTTTGAACATCAGTCTACAGCTGAACTGTGTACTCTTCTATAACGTACTCTGAACTTAGTATTTATGCAGCACATGTATCTCCTCTTCAAAAAAAATTTGCCACCGTAAGGAAAAATACCTTCCCTTTCACAAACTATAAAGGAAAAAAATGATCCACAGATTGCATTTATTTCTGACAATATAATTACTCACATGTTAGATAAGGGCGATTCAATTTGTGAAACTTCAAAGTACAGGAAAAAAGAGAATTTCAGCAGGAGAATTCTCAAACTGAGATCCCATAATTGCTGATTTTTGTGACCTCCTTGGTCAAAGCAACCCTTTCTCGCTTTGCCTCAGAAGCTAGTTTAGAAACCTGTCAACCAGACAGTGCAACATGAGCATTTTTGGACAGCATGAACATTGAAGAATTTTTTTAAACAAAAGCAAAATGTTAGTCAAAATTATTACATCTTGCTCTTTTCTTTTCAAGTAGACGTAGAAGTTATCAAATGAGATTTTTTATTTTATTTTTTTTTAGCATTATTGGATAGGAAGAAAGACAGAGGACATGGACATGATAAAAAATGGAAGAGTTTTTGCCTATGGCCTTCATCACCCACTCAATGACTTCACAGGGTTTTTTTTTTATGATGTGGAACCTCACCAAGTTAGGGCCCTTTTTGACCCACCCCTGGAGAGAACCACGGATACGCAACCCATCCCACCAGAACCATGTATTAGGTAATCTAGGGGAACTCTTAGTGGGGATTGGACCTAGGATGTCTGGGTCTACAGCTCATCCCAAGCCTCCAACCACTAGGCTACACTGTGACGGGTTTGATTTAACAGGTAGTATTTTGTTCCACATAATATACTTTAGAACAGTTAGTTTTAACCGCAATGTCTGTTCTCAAGGGGATTAAATGAACTTGGAAGACTTCAACTTGTGGAAGAGAAAGAAACAGTGAAAGGAGCTTCAATGAAAGAACTTACCTGTGACCGGAACCTAGATGCTTGCGTTCTTGGAAGTTCTCCAAGAATATCTTTTAATCCTGAAGCAATAAAAGACAACGTGGAGACAACATAAACAGCATGTTTCATCTAAATAGGTTTGATGTACTCAATGTCAATAGCTTTTGGAGAGAATATTTGCATACCCCCTGCTTGTCTTTCAATCTTATAAGCCGAGCGGATCACACCTTGAATCTGCTTCCCTGCTTGTCTATAAATGGAATAGGAAAAGTTTAAACAGGATTGCAATTCATTATAAAGTAAACTACAGTAATTACATAAAGAACTATTCATTATAAGTGCAAACCTGAGTTTTGTCCTTCCACGTAGCAGCTCCTCTTCTCCATGTAATGCCCTCTTCTGAAAACAATAACTATATACCATGAATTGCATTGTTTTAGGAGTTTACTTGGATCAGATATGTTGATCAATGAGCAAGCAATAGTTGTCATTTATATATATATATATATATATATATATATATATATATATCCTTGATAGATAGATAGCGGGGAAGGGGGGAGGTGGGATTCGAACCACAAACATCACAAAGGGTGTCACTACTGCTGGGCTTCACCTGAACCCCCATGAGCAGGCAATAGCTTAAAATCCGGAAGTTAATGCAATAACGACATTAAACAATATGCTATGTTAAAAACACATAATCAAGCATGCTAAACCGTTGGAAATTTCTGCTCAGTTATCTTAACTTGTCTTTTTAAGAAAGTACCAAACATCTTATTTTTTAATTGGTTCCAACAGATGAAATTGAGCAAAGTTACCTTGTTAAATACAAATTGTAAACTAAGATATTAACATGAAATATAAGCAGCTCTGCACTGCAAATTGGCAAAGCAAGAAAGAATGAAGGATAATATTCATTCTTATGCACAATATGTAAATAACTAATACCAGAATCAGCTCATCACTGTATGGCTTGAAAGTTGAAATGCCTTTTGCAATTTTGAACAATACAGTTTAAGTATCTGTTTGGATACACATCCACGTCCACGTTTTCAGTTTCTTTTTTTGTTTTTTTTTTGTTTCAGCCGCAGTTGTTGACTAATTCTCCTGTGAACAGTGCACCCGTGCATTGTTCATGGGACCCATAAATTTCACTTTTTAGAAACTTTTTTATTAAAAATGGGTCTCACGGTACTATTCACAAATTTAAAAATTATTTTGCTACAGTGTTTTTAGTTTTCAGTTTTAACAAAATAAGTTCTATCCAAACGGACCTTAAGTTAAACATTTCGTACACATCTTGTTTTTTAATGAATAAAATAAATTTATTATATAAAGGTTACACACACAGGATACGCAACTAACTAATCCTAACCACTTGGAATCTGAGACTCAACAAATCTATTAAGTCTACATAAGATATGGTACACATGTTGCCTAAGGCAATCATCCAATCACCTTTTTTTTTTTTTTAAATGGCATTTATCTGATCATACAATGATCGCAACATTTAGCATGCATCTGCTCAAATGATGCACCCAATGACTGCTAAGGGCACATACTTTGCAACACACTCCCTCTCCATGGTTCTTTAAGAGAATATCCAAAAGTGTCATTATAATGTTGTTTATTATGTTCATATGTTCCTCAAATACATATGTCTATTGTTTTTATTCCAATTCAGGACTATTGCTAAAGTGTTTCAGAGAGGGATTATTTTGGACTATTGCGAACTCTTATTGATTGGTCTAGGTGCTGGGGTTCTTCGAATTGTTCTTCTATTATAGAGTTTCTTTCTTCTCTTAGAATAGTCCCTTGAGTTCTTCTTTTTTTTCTTTGATGTTGTTTGTTGTTTTTTCTTGTGTTCACCATCATGAACACCTTGAATTTTCCTACTCTGTTTTTTTTTTTTTTCCATCATGATTAATATTACTCTTATTACCTATCCAAAAAAAAAAGTCAAGTTAAATAGAATCTCTGCCAATCTTCTGCTTAAAGAATCAAATGTGAAAATTTCATACACCTTGAGCTTGAGGTTCACATAGATAGGGTGAAAGATTTTTACCATGTTCTCTTTAAAGGTCATGACAGTCATTGTTTCTAGCATGACTAGACTGGGTCTAGCCATATCTCAAACCAATGATGGATTCTACCTGGTGCCTATCCTAATGGGTGCCCTATGGACCAAACTGTTTGTCAGACTATTGTTCTATTGTTTGTTCCCAAACAGACAGTGTAAGCAACCAAACATTTACATATACATATATTTTATTCCTTGTTATCATTTTCCTTTCTTTTCTTTTCTTTTCAAATTAATTCCCCATCATCATTGAGGATTGAGAAGAAGCCAAAAAATTACCTCCAACTTTTCACTTTCAGCTTTCAGAAGATCAATTGATTGCCGCAACTCCTTCACTTGAGAATCAGCTCTGGAAAGTAAGGACTGCACCCATAAATGAAGGCAGATATAAATCTCTAGATATCATAACATAATACATAAAGTCATTGCACAATAACACTGGGTTCTCAATCATAAATGCCAAGCATAAGTGAGAATATTATGGCATTACTGCCTTAGAATTGTCGATGTAAGAGTATACAAATAGTGTTTAGCAAAAAAAACAAAGTATACGAAAAGAATGTTCTTCTAAAGCAAAGAAAGACATTTAAATTTTCGTTAAGGCATTTCAAGAGGGGGAAATGATGGCATCAAAGGGATATTGCAAAGATCGAAAACCTTCATCTTAAAATGTAATATTAGAGTTTGTATTTTACAAAAAAAAAAAAAAAAAAAAATGGCCTTCAAATTAAGATAGGCATTTAAATTTTTCATGAAGGCATTTCAAGCAGAAAAAATCATTAAGGCATAAAAGGGATATTGCAAAAAACCCTCATCTGAAAATGTGATATTAGAGTTTGAGTTTTACAACTAAATCTTAGAGAGGAGCATCTAAATGAGCATTATAGGCAATTCCATCATGAGCCTGTTGTTTTTGAAATTTCCTCACTTTAGTTATGGGGCATTAAATAATTTTGTAACAGTCCAAGAATAGATTGATGGGACACATTTGACCTATTTTGACCTATGTTTGCAACAATTTATACACAGCTTTATGGTTATTTTTAAAATCATGGAAGTCAACAAGTTTAACTAATTTATAACACATGAATCTAGAACAAGACTGGGATAATAAATATTTTATGTATGTTTATTAATAAATTCCTTTATTAGATTTAAAATTAGTCAAAAATAAATAAAGACTAAAGATGAAAAAGGAAAGGAGTCCAAAGATTGTGTTTTTTTTTTTTTTGGTTTAACTGCAAAATCATGGAAGTCAACAAGTTTAACATGTTCAAGTTTCAACTTCAATCCACAAGAATCTAGAACAAGACTGTTTTTTTTTTTTTTTAAGGACAAATAATAAATATTTTATGGATATGTTTATTAATAAATTCCTTTATTAGTCATTTAAAATATATATATATATATATGAAAACATGTTTAGAATTTTTCTTAAAAAATAAATAAAGTACTTAAAGATGAAAAAGGAAAGGAGTATGCACAAAGATTGTAAAAACAATGAACTCCTCATTCCAACCTCAAATAAATTTTATCAGGTTCATTCTCCGAGCCTCGGTCCCCAAACGTTCAAGAGACGAGGCCACCGAAGCCTCTCTATTAGGGATCAAGAATAAACTCTAACTAAGATTGCCAAGAAATTACCAACAACTACAACCACATGCATATCTAAACCGTACATTTTCCTAGGTTTGTTAAAAGTAGATAACTTCCTTATACAAACCACCATTAACCACTATTCCCACCAAATGAGCATGATTCCCCCAGAAACTTCTCAATCTTATTAGCAGGACCAAACCTCAAATAAATTTTAGGTGACAGAAAAACATTTGAGGCCTTGGTCCAAGTTTATAGAATGAAAACTTTTCACTTTGAGGTCTTGGTCCAGAGATAGAATGACTCTCCTAGACACTCCTCTCACTATGGGTGAGTTAGCCCCTTCTCCTCAAAAGAGGATTTGAGATCATTGATTAGCTTTAACTGACAGTAAATTCCAAACTTCACGATAATGGGAAATTGATTCTCCCCCTCTTTCTGAAAAAGCCCAACCATGTTTTATTTGGAAGGTTGAACCAAAGTCCTAGCCAAACCCAACCCACTTAAGCTTAGACTTCACATAAGGGATCCAATAATTATTTCAGGGCACATAATACCATGAAGTTGGAAATTTTCATGTCTCTTCAGTTAAATTAAGGGCCTCTTTACAGCTGAAAGTCAATTTCTCTTACAGGTTTTGAAGACTGTTGAAAGAAAAGGTTTTGAACATTCTCATTAACACCCTAATTACATAGCTATATCATGAATTGGAAATAAACTCATTCTGTTGAAGCACATTTAAAATGACAACTAAACAACTGAAAAGAAAAGGTAACAGGAATTGGGCTTACCTCTTCACTAGCAAAAAGGCGCAAGGTTTTATAGTACAAGAAACGTCGTGGCCCTGCAAGTCAATAACCATTAGATGAGATTCAATATAATCTCAATTCTTTCAAAGAGGGTTTAACCTGGTCACTAGTGTGCCTGACAACCACTTAGCATTGGGATATCATTGTTTTGGGGGGGTGGGAACAGAAAAGAATTGCTTCATGAGAGCAATATAAAATATTTGGCATAAAACTTGAAATTTTATATTCATCTATATGAGTGAAATTTGTACATTTAGTGAATGTTTGGATAGCGCAAATGTCCAGCGTTTTGCATGTGAGTCCCGTGCACTATTCACGGATCCACAAACCTCTTTTTTCAGCCAAACTTTCATTAAAAATGAGTCACACGGTACTATTTACACATTTAAAAATTATTTTACTACGATGTTTTTCAGTTTTTTAGCAACAAGCGGTATCCAAACAGACCTTTAGTGTCTGTTTTGTCTAGCTTATTTTTTACCAACTTATTTTACTATTCAACTTATTTTTGTTACTATTCATGCGTTCCATCGTACTTTTGGTACTATTCATGGGTTTCATCGTACTATTTCAACTAACATTTATCTTTATCTACATTTTTTGAGTAAAAAAATTTCAATTTCAACAAAATAAGCGGATCCCAAACAGACCCTTAGCATATTAATTACTAATTTAATAATATATGGACAAGATCAACTATCAGAAAATTATTAATTCAAGTATTCCTTGTTGGTAGAAATAAACACATCTCAAAGCTTTCAGATAATTTTATCGCGATACAAAAGTTTATAGAACTTTGAACCATACTTTTCAGTACTGTCAATCCCAATCCAGCAGCAACCCCACCCGTAATTAATGGATGTGAAGATGCAATAACAACACCCTCTGCACAAAAGGAGTGAAAATAATCACTACCAAATATTAAAAATTTTAAAACAAATAAAGACTCGTAATCATATGAAACTGTGAGCACAATAATGCTGAAACCAGAGCTAACCTTTAATCTTTCCAACTAATAAATCCTCATAAGTAGCATAATCAGACTTGAGATCTTGTAAAGAATCCTACATCCAGAGTTTCAGCTATAATATCAACGGGGCTTCATAATTCAATTGTTACAACAAGTGGAATATGGGAGATTCAAAACAATGCCACTGAGCTACAAAGCTCTTGGCGATTTTTTTTCCCTAAGAGAACAAAACCTTATACCCAACTAAGCCTAATACTCTGTTTATTCCTAAAACACTGACAAAATCAAATACATTTTTCATTTTCCAAACATAGTTCCAAGATGCGCGACGCACGCACGCACACACACACACACATATTGATATTGTTTTAAGGGTTCATTTGGTTAGGCATTTTGGGAGCCAAAAAGTGCAGTTTTGAAACCCTTTTTACAAATGCTCATTTTAAACCCAAAACATAGTTTTGCAACAACTTATCCAAATGCACCCTAAACAATGACACATAATGCATAACCTTTTCTTTCCTCATTATTCTCATCAAACACACAATGCCACAAAATTAAGAAGCCATACACATACACGGGCGCATTGCATACATACATACATACATACATGTGTGAGTTGTGAGAAACTTACTGTGTAATTCAACTTTCACAATTATCAATGTCTAAATGAATCAAAGTTTTTGCTAATAAGATGAAAATGCATATAAAAATTAAACTAAAAGCGCGAAAATTTCATTATTCAGTGTCCAACTTAGCATAAATTCCAGAATTATCGGTTATTTTCTTTTCCTGTCTATTTTCTCGGCAACCAAACAGGGAAAACAAAGCAAAAAATGAAAGAAAATGAGAGTTGAGGAGGAAAAATTACGATAGTTTGGTTGAAATGAGCGGAGGAAGTGGATCGGATTTGGGAGAGGCGAGATCTGGAGACTTCGAGAGCGGAATCTAGGGCTTCTTCGATGGCTTTCTGGTAAAGCCGAGCTTGATGAACTGCGTACTCCACCCAAAGCGTCGTCGTTTCGTCTAGGGTTTTAGCACTGTTGTTGTTGTTGCTGTGGCCTTCGCTTGGTGATGGTGGTGGTGGTGGTGGTGGTAGTGGTGGAATTGGGTTCGCTTCCGATGATTCTGCTACAGTCGCCATTGATACACCAAGAGCTCGTTCAGCTTCAGAATTTCTGAAATCTCTCTCTCTCTCTCTCTCTCTCTCTCTCTATTCATTCTCACACACTGAAAATCTGGGCTAGAAAGACCCGGCTCTGTTAACTAAACGGGTCAAATTAATACCCGATTCGGTTTTGTTTCTGTTTGCGAAAATAAAAATGAAAATACATTTTTTATAATTTTGATTAATTGTCATTTTTAGTCCACTAAATTTAAAATTAGTTATTTTAATCCATTTTGTTAAAAAGTTTCACAATTTTAATTTTTTAAATAAAAAATAGAGGTTATTTTATTAATTTATTTCTAAACACAAAGATGGTAGTTTCTTTTTTAAAATTAATGAATTCTTTTTCTAAACTAATCTCCCTTATGTGTAAAAAAAAAAAATAAAAAACAAGAGGCGAAAAGGCCAACCTTGGTATAAGTGTATAGTATTTGTCTCTTTTTACAAAAAGTATGACCTTTTTTTCTTTTTTTACCTATATTATTTTTTTTCACAAATTTATTCTTAATACAGCCTCACACAGAATATATTAGTTATGTAGTTTTATTTGGAACTCTAGTCTATGAGATTTGAGTTCTAAGGGTTTGACTTGGGTAACTCGAGTCTCAAAGATTTTCTTCAGTTCCACCAAGCTCCACGAGATTTTTTTTTTTTTTTCAGTTCTTCACGAACCAAGCTCCATGACCCGAAATCCTTTCTTCACTAGGTGAAACTCCACAAGCACCAATCTATCTTTTAGGAAGTTGAGTTCTTCACATTAGAAAAAGACTCTTTGATACTCAAGTTCCAAATGAGACTATGTAATTAATATATTTCACTTGTATCTATATAACAAAAAAATTTGTGAAAGCATAATAACCGCAAAAAATGTCCCAAAAGTATTTGCCTGGTTATAGATTCTATACTATATTTCCTTTACACAAAAAAAAAAAAAAAAAAAAAAGATTGTAATTTTACTTCTTTTTTTTTTTTTTTTTAGAAACAAAATATTTTTAAGTTTGATGCCCGTATCCAAGTCAAAGTTGTGCTAAAAATTTTCTTCTTCTTTATAACTCTAAAAGAAATTAAAAAAAAAAAAGTTTTTTAAATTAAACTAATTCCTTAACAGATACAAATACTATCACGGGACAATTTCAGTTTTCACACAACTTTACTTCACTCTTTAATACCTTCTTGAAAGAAAAAAATATAAACAAAAACAAAAACAAAACTTCACTCTTTATAAGGGTACAGATTGAGATAGTCATAAACTTTCAACCGTCGCAAATAGTTTGTTCGTGTAATTACTCTATAATCGTTGTTCATCTACTAAAATAAAAAATGTCAACCATGAAGAGGAAGAATCATTTTTTTTTTTTTTTTTTTGAGGAGTGAAGAGGAAGAATCATGTTCACGACCACATTGTACTCAACATCTTGGCAAGGTTGCCTGTCAAATCAATTATAAAATTCAGGTGCGTTTGTAAAACATGGTACTCCTCAATAACCGAGCTGCATTTCATCTTCACCCACCTTATTAATAACAACAAAAAAAAAAGATAAAGATGTTGATTATCTTGTACGCATACAACATGCTAATGAAAAGGCCATGTATCCTTGTTATTATAGCACAGTTTGTACAGTTACTTGTGACCTTTCATAGGATTTGAGTATCAAATTACCAATGATTTTCCTATAGAGTTTGTCCATATAGTTGGTTCCTGCAATGGCGTATTGTGTCTCGCTGATTTTCGAAGTTCTGACCATTATGGTAAAGCTATATATTTGTGGAACCCCAGCATCAAGAAAATTTAAGAGGTTGCCTGATTCTTCCTTAGCCAGGGCTGCTAGTGGATTTGCTTATCACTCCCAAACCCATGACTACAAGGTTGTAAAGCTTTGGTTTCTTTTCTTCACATGTAAATATATTTGAAAATATAATTCCTCCACTTGAAGCTGAGGTTTACTCATTAAGCTCGGACTCATGGAGAAGGGTTGAAACCTCTTTAAGACCAAAAATTGGGGTTTACGATAGCAACATCAATGCTATATTGGGTGCCACATTTGTTAGTAGGGCTATGCATTGGTTGGTATATTGTAGGGAATTTGAAGACAAACAAAGTATTTTTTCATTTGATCTCAATAATGAGAAATTCAGAAGATTGCACTCCTTGTTAGTGCAGATAGACTGCAAGAACAAAGTCTAGCAGTGTTCAAGGGGAATTTGGCCTACTTTACATTTAGTTGCCCAAATTTGATACTGTCCATTGGGTGATGGGGGAGTTTGGTATAGAAGAATCATGGAATGAACTTTTGGTTATACAGACCAAATATTCTATAGAATCCTTTGGTTGCACAATGCATGGTGAACTTCTAGTTGGAAGTATTGTCAAGGATGGCTATGTGGTTGTTTCACTTGACCCCGAAACTTGCCGTGTGAAGAATTCTGGTATTCAACATGTCCAACTATGGCTACTACTTTCATGGAAAACCTTGTGTTACTTGATGGAGGAATGGAGCTATTTGGGTAAAAAAAAGTGTAATCATTAGTGATAATCATGGGATTTTTGTTTTTAAACGTACTTTTACTTACTTCTTCCTTTTTATGTGACTATTTTGGAGTTGCAATTGGTCCTCTCCATGCTTTAGTGGTTAAATCAAATGTTTATTGCCATAGGAGATGTGAATCAGTTAGTAATTTAAGCATCTTACTCTTATAGATTTTTTTGTTAATATTGTTTTTGGATTTATGTGCTTTCCTCTAATTTTTAACAACCCTTGGTGTACTTTGGCTATGTTGTATTTATTTTTCTTTGAATAAAATTTGCCTTTTACCAATAGGAAAAGAAGAAGAAGAAGAAATAGTGTGGTTGTGATCATCTTCAGAAAATGTTTAATGATTTTGATTTGACTCGCTTTGACTCATACAACAACTTTCTTTAATGAGGTATCCCTATTCTTTCCAAGCCTTTTGCTGTTGGTTTTCATTTTGAAAGTTGAAATTGATAAACATTTGGGGTCGTTTGGTAGGAAATTTCTAATAACATTGTATGTATTTTTGAAAATACATGTGGGTGAAAAAAGTATGTGAAAATACTTATAATGTTATTTAAATACGGAAAACTATTATTTAAATAACGGTAACAAAGTAACAAACGGGCTCTTGAATTCTCAAATCTCCATTTGTTGCAAAAAAAAGTTTGACATTGGTACCAAAGTTCTTATTTCTTTGAAATCATAACAGTGACCAAGCTTCCAACCTTGGTCTCCAAACCAACCCTTACCAAGTAACTATACCGCTTAAAGGTGTGATCCTCAATTTTACTTTAACCGCTTATAACTCATCACGTGATGAGTTAATGGTAAAATTTGTGAACTTTTTAATACTCCTAACATTTCTCATAAAAATTAGTAAAATTTTGTCAACTCAATATATGTGAAAAAAAGTTGTCGAGTTTATTAGTACGTAGTAACATTAATTTTAATTGAAAAATTTTATTTGAACTCAATTTTAATTTTAATTTATTAATTTATTTCCCTTTCAAATCTTATCCAATCATCACCCTATAAAATAGAAAACCCAAACCTATTGAAAAGACCCAATCCATAGTTGGGACTGTGGGCAATGGCCTGGCCCCACCACAAGTGACAAGGGCATTCGTAAAATGTATTTAAACGACACACCCCAAAAAGCAAAATCACACAGAAAACAAAAGCCGCTTGCTCTGCTAACGCTCTCGCTCTCGCTCTGCCATCTCTGTCGCTCATTTCCTTTCCCAGCTTACTCACAAACAAACTTTACTCCCTTCTCAACACACCACACCACTCTCCCTCGGAACGCTATATAAACCCCCCTCGCTTTCTGCTCCCATTTTTCTCACCACCAGTTTCCGATCTCCATCTCCTCCCCAAATCTCTCTCTCTCTCTCTCTCTCTGTGCGCAAACCCTAAACCCTAGAAATTGAAGATCATTTGGTCACTATGCTGAAGTTTTCGTCAACGACGGCGAACCAGATTCGCTTCCTTCTCCAGAGCATCGACGAATCCAACGCCGACTCTGTTCTTCGCGAGCTCCGACAGGTCTTCCTTCTTTCTCTCTCTCTCTCTCTAGATGTGAAAATGTATTTATGTATATTCGAATGTGTGAAAAAGTCTAGGTTTTAGTGCTCGCTAATTTGTTTCATCTGCGTTGTTTTTCTTTCAACCCTGGAATTATAATGATTTATTTTTTTGAGTTTGAAATGGATTTCGCTATGGTTCTTTCGGTTCTTGTGCTCAAGGTTTTGCCTAGATTCAATTTAATGGCCGGCGAAGGTTCGGCTCGTCTTTTGGTAGGGAAAAGTAGTTGATTAAACATTGGATTAGATTTGTTGAGAGTGGGTTGACTTCATTGACTGGTGAAGGGGGAAATAGATTAAAGGGCATGTTTGGATGGGTGTTTACCAATTTATTTTGGGAATGGTTCGCTTTGCTATGGACTGTTGCACGATAGTTAAGATCGTTGATGTGAATGGGTAGCAAGAAGGAATTCTTTTATTCTTTTATAAAGTTATAAAGAAAGTACAAGAAGAAATTCTTTCTTTACAGTAACCCCTACCCCCAGTCAATAGTGTAATAGACTATCGTCCCATTATTTTGCAGAGACAAGCGAGAGACATAACGTAAGGATGGATAGTTTTTGTAGATGGATGTTCTTGGTTATCAAATGCACTGAATTGTTTTGTTATTTTTGTTCCAAGATTCTTAATTATCAAGGTTTAGGAAAGTTGTGTTTAATACTTTAATCATTTTGCTAGAATTGAAAGTTTAAAAGGTAAAAAATACCATTCTCTTTTGTGTAGTTGGGATAGTTGGGACAACTTGCACGCACAGCTTGTTGTTTAATAATTATGACTCTCGTATGGAGTAAATATTTCCTCTAAGACGTACTTTTGATTGCTGAAGTATAGGAGTATATTGTATGTATGTACTGCACTTTCACGTAACTTTTGGATTAAGAATTGTGTTGAAAACGGAAAACCTGAAGTTGCAATTAATTGGTTTGGAAGAGACTGAAGGATGTATATTTGAAGTTCAAACCCTCTATTTGTGGATATATAACTACAATTATGAGGTTTTAGTTGTATATCTTATTGGTGATTTAGGAAATTAAAACTCATCTGGACAAAATGAGTAGATTAATCAAACTGTAAAGTTTATATGTGGCTACCATTTAATTTTGTAATTTGCATTTGCATTGCAAATCAAGTTAATATTATGTTCCCAGTTGGAGGTCATATTGGACACCTGGACATCACAGCAAGGAAAGGACATTATTTTAATGAGTGACACAGTGCGATACTCCAAATTGTTTTGCAAACCGATGAACTACACATTGAATGCCATGCTAGCAAAAAGGATGGAGAAGACTTAGCAACCTTTCAAAAATCAAGCAAGTTCAGTGTGAGATAGCTGCATGAATGCTTTTCTTGGTTCTATAGTTTCTAAAATACTAATGATATTCTCAAACTTTAGAAGGGAGAGTAATTTTTTTTTTTATAAGTAAAAGAAAAAAATGGAATTGCTACTACTTCTTACCATAACATTCAGACTCAGTCCTTGATAATGAATGATAGGAAATGAAAAGAAAATAAAGAGAGAGAGAAGATGAAACAAGCTTAGGGACACTATAATGTGATTGACAAATAGGGTAGAGTATTTTACGGAAATGTGACTTATACATACTGGGGCTGATAGTCACTATCGATGCAATTTGCTTGTATTGTATTAATATAGGTTTCGAGTTAGAATGTTTTTGACTGAGGTACTCCAAATGAGTCCTCGAACGAGTTTGCTCTTCTTAGTTTTGAAATATCAATGTAATAAGAAAAGGCGATTTGAGTATGCATAGCTATGTTTTATCAAAATTCTGATTGGATTTTGATTGAACTTGGATACAATTCTTTGAATCAACCTGATTTTGTTTACTACACTCATATTAAATGAAATATGCTCCACAACAATAGACTACACTAGTCAAAGAAAGAATATAACGATGATCAGTTTTCAAAATATGGTAGTTGCCAGCACTGAACAGGCAGATGTTGTGATGGCTGTTTGTTTCCTAATCTGCTTTTCATGAAAAAGTCAACTTTGGCTTTTCCTAAGAATATAAAAAAGAGGCTATGGAGCATTAAAAATCCATTATAGATAAAAAGAGTGTAAAATACATGCTTGTGTGAGTTGAATTCTTGCTTAATCAAATATTACAAAAAACATTTCCAGTATTCCCTTTTAATGTTGTGCTAGTGGATTTTATCTATTGAATTGGTAAGCAGAAGGTGATAATGTGATCCAATTGTCTCTCCATGTATGCTTTATATTACGAAGTTCTGGTGCTAAATAAATTTTTGACAAGGCTATAACCATAGCTCTATTTCGATGCCTAAGGAAGCTAGTAATTATATATAGGTTAAATTGTCCTTCCCTGAAATATAACCCAGGTTCTAGAGGGGTAGAAGAACATTCAGGTTTGAGATTAGGTGGTTAAAGGCAATGGCGATTTTGGAGAAGATGAAAATGTGGTGGGAGTCTCACCAGTTTCAAGGGTTCCTGATCTATAGATTGGCAAATAAACTTGAAGCACTAAAAATGGAATTAAAGAAATGGAATGAGGAAGAGTTTGGAAATTTGGAAACTAAGAAGAGTAAGTTGGGGTTCAATGATATCTTAGATGATATTTCAGGGACAAATGTAGAACCGAAATAATATCATTTGTTAGGTCCTATTTCTCATCCCTAAAATATGCATTCATGTTAGACATGATGAAAAAATACTTAACAAATTTGCTGGTAATCGTTAAATATCTTACACAGCCGAGGGTTTCTGAAGTTGATGGCATGCGCGACTTTAAGTCAAACATGTAAATATTGAATTTCTTATAGTTTTACTTCAAAAATTGAAAGCGATTATAGTTTTCTTGGTCAGAAGAGATGTTGATGAAGCCGATCCAAATGCATTGGAATATTATGTTTTTTGAGTTGTATGCTCTCTTGACTCTTTGCATTTCAAATTTTCAATTGATTGCATGCTGATATAGTTTATTTCTTCTTGGCAGTTTGTTGAATATGGAATTGAGGGAAGCATTATGCTTCTCCAGACGTGCATAGATCACTTGAAATTTTACAACACAGACTCGAAGAACATGCAGCTGGAATTGGCTGTTGCATCAATATTTAAATTCCTCTTGGGCAAACCAAATTTCAGCACAGTGTTTTGTGAGTCGCTAAGAAATACAGAGATCAATGAGGGAACTCTGGAGAATTTCTCTAATGTATTACACCTGTCTGTATCGGAAAAAATTGGTATTGGTCTAGCTTTATCAGATTCTGAAAATCTTGATACCAGGAATTGTGGTACGTGTCAATTCTTAAGTGGAAGTACAATCTTGATTTCAAAAATTTATTCTTGCATGATTAGTTTCCTTTTGCACTTATTGTTATGTGCATGTATTGCACTGTTTGATATGGACTTTTTGATGCTTTTTAGGCCAAAGTTTTTGTATGGCTCAGATGAAGGAATTGTGCACCAATCCTGTTTCGGTTGGCGGTACTGATCAAATAAAGAATATTGTTATGCTCCTCCAGCGGTCTGAGGGCCTTTCCAAGCACATGGATTCCTTTATGCAAATGTTATCTCTTGTGCAGTTTAATGATGTCACCCCGTTTGTTTTAACTCCATTACTTTCAGATGAACTACGTGAGGCTGATTTTCTGAGGTTATGATCTTTCTTCATTGTATTTCTTCTATATTGGTTGTGCTGTTGATTACAAAGCTGTCCTGTCCTGTTTTTGTGGTATTGAAAGATATTAGCTGTCTAATAACGGTAGTTGTTTTTGTTACAGGAATATGAATCTGTTCAATGACTGCGGAGAAGATGATTTTGATTCTATTTTAGCAGAAATGGAGAAAGAAATGAGCATGGGAGATATTATGAAGGAACTAGGTTATGGTTGCACAGTTAATGCGTCGCAGTGCAAAGAGATTTTATCTCTTTTCTTGCCACTGTCTGAGGTTACCCTTTCTAAAATACTTGGCACAATTGCCTGTACCCAAGCTGGTCTTGAGGACAATCAGAACACCTTTTCAACATTTAGTTTGGCTGTTGGCTGCAGTACTTTGTCTGATCTGCCTTTGTTGAACTCCTGGAATATTGATGTTCTTATTGATACAATCAAGGAACTTGTGAGTTTACTTATTCTTCTTCTTGCTGCAATTTTGTAATTTTTTTTTTTTATATTGTAACAATTGCTTTGCAATTGTCTCGTTTGTATCTAAGTATGTGTGCTGGATACAGGCTCCTGCTACCAACTGGATTCGAGTTATTGAAAATATGGACCATGAGGGGTTCTACATTCCTAATCACGAGGCGTTCTCTTTTTTCATGTCTGTATATAGACGTGCATGCCAGGTATATTTTTATTACATGTGTAAATCTACATGCACATTAAATATATCTTAAGATCAATATATGAATTTAATGTGGAACATATTAGTTCTAAATCTTTGGATTGAGCTGTGCAGGAGCCATTCCCTCTCCATGCCATTTGTGGGTCTGTTTGGAAGAATACTGAGGGTCAGCTATCTTTTCTTAAATATGCTGTATCAGCACCACCAGAAGTATTTACGTTTGCCCATTCTGTAAGGCAGCTGGTATGGTGCTATAGATAACCAGTCGTTCCTTCTTTCCTCATGTTATCTCTTTTTGATTCTTTTGAATGACCAATGTTTGTTGCAGGCCTATATCGATGCAGTGAATGGACATACGCTTCCAATTGGACATGCTAATCATGCATGGTTGTGTCTTGACCTTTTGAATGTATTGTGTCAACTAGCTGAGAGGGGTCATGCCACTTCTGTTCGCTCAATGCTTGCTTATCCTATTAAACACTGTCCTGAAGTCTTACTTCTTGGGATGGCATGCTTTAATGTACTCTCTTTGATTTATTTATTATTTTTTTAAATAAAAAAAAATTTATTGTTGCTTTGCATAATTTTTCCATATATTCTTTCTTGGTTAATAAATTTTGCGTGTGTTATTTCAGACTGCATATAACCTCCTCCAGCATGAAGTCTTGTTTACTGTTTTTCCCAATATAGTTAAAAATGGCATGGGTAATGGAATGATTCATCACCTCTGGCGTGTCAACCCTAATTTTGTGTTGCGGGGATTTGTAGATTCTGTCAGCTGTGATCCAGACAGTATGACTAGAATATTGGATGTCTGCCAGGAGCTAAAGGTAAATTTTGAGTGAGCATATAGAGTTTGATCACCTTTCCTGGTTTTTTGTTTGTTTGTTTGTTTTTGTTTTTGTTTTTTTTTTTTTTGCATTTTGAACTCAAAATCTAAACAATGTGCATGTTATATAAGACTGTTGAGTGTTGATTATCGTTCTGAAGATCTCAAAAGATTTGAAATTAGCATCCAATTTTGTTAATTTTCCATATTCTTTATTTTTCATTGCTGGGAACATTTTCCAGATGTACCCTTTTGTTTGTCTAATATTTTGTATTACTAGAATAATTTATTTCTCCTGTTTCTGTACTCAGATTCTTATTCATTTTGCAGATTATATCATTAGTATTGGACGCAATTCCTTCTCCTTATGCCATCAGATTGGCAGCTCTTGCTTCACGGAAAGAACTTGTAGACCTTGAGAAGTGGCTAATTCATAAT
This sequence comes from Quercus dentata, assembly GCA_028216015.1. Lineage (NCBI taxonomy): Eukaryota > Viridiplantae > Streptophyta > Magnoliopsida > Fagales > Fagaceae > Quercus > Quercus dentata. Next base: position 36,131,388 of record CP116447.1, read on the forward strand.
TTAAATACATATAAAGATATTTTCTTTAAGGTAATATCTAGTTGGCCCTGCATCCTCCGCCTTTAAATAGCGTTGATAACAATGGGAATTCTAATTTATGGTGCATTATATACTTCCTCTGTCCCAAAAAAAGACTGTATTGCTTTCAAATGGCACTATTTTTAGTAAATATCAGCATATATGACTCTTTACTTAAATGCCCTTCAATCTCATTTAAAGATGTGCCAAAAAGTAATTGCTTAGATTTTTGAATAGGTATGGGTAACTGCCATTCTAAACCTTGCTGTTGTGTATGATTTGATATTATTGAACAACATGAAGAGGGAATCACACTCAAGTACCTTTAAAAGTGGGATTTTTGAAGGACAAATGTTACTACGTTAGTCAAATAAAGTTCATCCTTGAAAAGTAGATAGTAGATGTTATAATGGTTGCAAGGTGGTACTAGGAGAGAGTGTAATCACATAGCATAGATTGGTGGTTCTAGATATTTGTATTAAAAGTTGGAAAAGAAGGTGTTAGATGAAGAAACCCAAGGATTAGGACGGATTTGAAGGGTGAGAAACAAGATGTGTGAAAAAAAAAAATGATCAAAGAAGGCAAGTGGGATTTAGACAAAGATGATGATAAGATGTGGAATGAAATGACTAATTGTATTAAAAGAGTGGCTAAAGACGCACCTCGAGAATCCAAGGGATGTGGGTAACCGACTAAGGGGACTTGGTGGTGGAATAAGGAGGTTCAAGCAGCAACTAGATTAAAGAGAGAGCTATAGAAGAGTATTTAGATGTAGAGACAATGTTTCTTATGAGAATTATAAAGTGACGAAGAGGGAAGCAAAAATGTCAAGCTTATGATGAATTATTTTTTATACATCATAAGTGGGGGAGGGGGGGAGTTGAACCTTGAGTGCCTTTGTTGGAAACACCAGGAAGTGCGAGTTGACCTATAGGTCATTGGCTAGAGCAAGTTGGTGACAAATGATAGAGAAAATAATGTTTATAAACTTGGTAAGATAAGGGGAATGAAAATAAGAGACTTGATGTAGTAAAGATGAAGATTAAAGGATGTTAGCAAATGAGGAGCATAGTAAAGAGAGTGAAAAGGTATTTGATAAACTTTTCAATGGAAGCGATAAAACAATTGTATTGGTGCGAATTGAGTAGCCCTGTTGAGAATAGAAACCATAGGTAATGATGCATTGAGGAGGATGAAAATGGAAAAAAATTTGTGGGACTGGCTGAAATTCCCATTGAAGTGTTGAAGTTTGGAAGGGCGTTGGTGATATGGGTTTATGTTGGTTGACAAACCTTTGTTGATTTTAAGTGTTAACAAAATGCCTAGTGAGTGGAGGAGAATACTCTAATACATATTTAAAAGAACAAAGGGGCAATCCAAAACTATACAAATTGCCATGGAAACTTACTTATGAGAATATGGTTCTTGACTGTTTTATGTGGATTGTTTGGACGGAAAGAAATCGGCACTCTTTTGAGGCTACTGAGAAATCACTGGTTTAGTTACAAGCTCTATGCTAGAAGACTCTTTTTGATTGGTCTAGGTGCTAGGGCTCCTCAAATTATTCTTCTATCATTGAGTTTCTTTCTTCTCGTAGAATTGCCCCATAAGTTTTTTCTCCTTCTTGTTTGTTGCTTTTTTTTTTTTTGGTGTGTTCACCATCATAAACACCTTGTATTTGCTTTCTTTGTTGTTTCATCTTCATTAATATTATTCTTATTACTTATCAAAAAAAAGAAAAAAGAGTCACACTAGGGTTTGAGTTGATAACCTGGTGGTATTGACACTTTTTGTGGTGCTTGATGTTTGGGGTGACCCCACCTCCCCCTCCCTTTATTTAAATAGCAAAAAACGAAAAAACAAATTATGAGTCACACTATGAAACAAAAACTTTGAATATAGGTTAAAACATGAAACAACAATAATGGGGAATCAATTTGGTTTTATTCCTAGGTGATCTACCCTGGGAGCTATTTTCATACTAAAATGCTTTTTTTTTTTTTTTTTTGATAAGTAAAAAGTTTATTGATATAAAAAAAGGGGAACACCCTAGTACACAGGGAGTGTATAAGGGGTCAAACAATCAAGAACAAAAGTTACAAGAATCTAAGAAATCAAGAAAGGATAAAAAAGATTGGTTCCGCAAAGCTGCCAACCAGTCCATTAAAGTTCTAGAGAAAAATAGCTTTAAGTCTGATATGGATCTCTCCTTATCTTCAAAGCATTGACTATTTCTCTCCCTCCAAAGGCACCACAATAAGCAATGGGGAACCATCAACCATATATACCCATTTCGATGACGACCAAAACTGCCTTGCCAACATGCTAGAAGCCCCACTATAGATTGCGGCATAACCCAGCTCACTCCAAATAGATGGAACACCATAGCCCACATATCCATTGCAATTGGACAATGAAGAAAAAGATGATCAACCGATTCACCATTACACTTGCATATATAGCACCAATCCAATATCCAAACCTTCATTTTTCGTAAATTGTCAATCGTTAAGTATTTCCCTAAAGCAACAATCCAAACAAAGAAAGCTACCCGAGGAGGAATCTTTTGTTTCTAAATGCTTTTCTAAGGAAAACAATAGTCATTAGAGCCCACTAAGAGATTGTAATAATCCCTAACCGTGAAGCCCTTCTCTCTATCAGATTTCCAGCATATCTTATCCTTACCAAACCCTCTCACCGACGCACCATATATGATATCCATGAAACCGGCGAGTGCCTCTAGTTCCCGAGCATGCACACCCTTAAAGAAACTTACATCCCAAAACAGGATTCCGTTATCAAACTTCATAATCTTAGCCACACTAACCTCTTGATCTCGGCAAAATCTAAATAATTCAGGATAGCTGATTGCAAGAGATGTTTCACCACACCAACGGTCTTGCCAAAATTTCACCGAATAATTAGAAAGAAAGCAATCCCCGACTAATATTTTTACATAAGCCAACACCATATGGACCATTAGTAGGCCTAGAATACCAGCTACCCCATCCACAATCATATTTCACCGTTATCACTTGCCTCCAAAGGGCAGCCCTCTCCATCCCAAATCTCCATAGCCACATTCCAAGCAAAGCTTCATTAAAAAGTCTTACCTTTCTTATCCCCAAACCACCCGAAGCAATGGGAGTGCGGACAAGAGCCCATTTAACCAAATGGAATTTTGGTTCATCACCAATGCCACCCCATAAGAAATTCCTCTGAATTTTCTCAATTCGGTTAGCCACAGAGGAATAGGAAATAAAGATAGAAAATAAGTGGATAAATTAGATAGAGTGCTTTTAATTAAAGTGACTCTATGGAAAGTATATGGAGTCCTGTAAAGATCTTCATATGGTTTTATTAACCTAGAGAAAGATAGGGTCTTTGGAGAGGTTTATATAGTGGGTTTTGGAAAATAAATGAGTTCCTCTAAAGTAGATTAAGGATATGCATGACAAAACTGTAATTAGGTGAGATTAAGTAGAAGCATCACAAGTGAGTTTCCTATCTCTAGAGGCTTGTATCAAAGATTAACATCAAGTCCATACCAACCTTGTACTAGTGATGGACGAATACATTGAATTGATTCAAGAAGAATTTTTTGGGTTTGTGTATTATTTTGCACACATAGCATTGGTGGATGAAACTGGACATTGTGTTAAATGCCAAGTTAGAAATTTAGCAAGACACTATAGAATAAGACTTTCAATTGAGTAGGGCTCTAAAGAGTACGTTGAATGTAAGTTTAGTAAAAGTAGAAACAAATATGAAGTGGCTGTAAGACTTGGTGGTCAAGAAATGCCAATGAGTGAGAATTTTCAATATCTTGCACCAGCATTTAGGGAGGTAGGAGTTGGAACTTCCATTTCTGTCATAATTTTAATGAAGGGGAGTTGAGGAGGTTTTATTCTTTCTATGGGCATGTTTCTGCCAGGATTCCTAGTGGGGAGGGGGAGGACATTTTGATCCGGCAATTGAATCGTAATGGTGTTTTTGATGTGCGATCCTTTTATATTGCTTTATTGAAAGCCCCTTCTGTTTCTTTCCCTTGGCAGAGCATTTGGTGTGTAAAGGTACCTAAAAGGGTCTCTTTCTTTTTATGGACTGCTGCTAGGGGTGGGATTCTTACTATTGATAATCTAGTTAAAAAGACCTTGCCCCTTGTCAACTGGTGTTGTTTATGTAGGTGTGATGAGGAGACCGTGGATCACCTTTGATCCATTGTAAGTTTGCATCTGCTTTGTGGAGTGAGGTCCTTGGTATGTTTGGGGTTCAGTGGGTGATGCCGGACACTATTGTTTCTCTTCTTTTTGCTTGGAGGAATTGGTTGGGAACTTACTCTTCAAAGGTTTGGAATTTGGTACCAGCTTGCCTTATGTGGTTAGTATGGAAGGAACGCAATACCCGAACTTTTGAGGACGTTGAGAGTTCATAGATAAGTTGAAGACCTTGCTTGTTAGGACTTTGTTTGAGTAGTCTCGTATTTGGGGGCTTACGCATTGTAGTGCCTTGTCCGATTTCCGTAACTCTATTAGTCTTTCCTTATGATTTGACTGTATCTGTTTCAAGGGCAGTGTGTTTACAATCGTAAACACATTGTTCTTTTTCATCAATAAAACTCTTATTATCTATCAAAAAAAAAAAAATTTATAAAGATGGAGAGATTGAAGAGATATCAACCAGAGGATAAAAACATGCTGGATGAAGTCATCAAGAGTATGGTGTAATTGTAGAAGACATTTTATGTTAAAGAAAATTTTTATGAAATGATTGCTATAAGATGAGCTATGCTCTATGATTCTAAATGTTGGACTATTAAAAAGTAACATTCATAAAATGAATGTAGCTCAAATGAGAGTGTTATGAAATAAAATTTACCCTTGTTGATGAAAAGATGTGGGATTGTCTGTTGTGATGATTGGTACAAGACCTTTGGTGCTGTTCCTTAAGTTCCCTTCTTAAGATTCGGCCATGTGGCTACTTAACTGAAAAATACATTTCTATCCCATAAGAAAAAATCCACATGGCAGAATCTTAAGAGGGAAACCTAAGGAACAGTACCTAAATATTGTACCTTAGTTTTACCCAAAAAAATAATATTAATAGAAATAGTAAAAAAGAAAATGTCAATTAATTAAGCAATAAAGAGTATGTATTTGGATAGAATAGAATAACGAAAAGAATACATTTGGCTGACCTTGACTAGTTTGTTGAGGGTTGATAACTCACCCCAAAAATTTCGATACTAAAGCGTGATTATTGTTGTTGTAAGGGCCACATGGGAGGATGTAGAAATAAGTGCTTTAAAATTTGAAAATGGACGCTCTTTTTGGGACATCCCTAAAGTAAATCGTGACACTTTATTTTGGGATGAAGTATTTTATTGTTATCATTAAAAATTTTCTTGAGATGTATACAAAACATGGTTTGACGTGAGTTTATCCTTTTAGGAATGCCTCAATTTCTTAGAGGAGATTCAAGATTTTTCCACCAAAACGTTCCATGATTCTGGTGCTGTCTCGAATCTTTATTTGGAGACTAGTTCTACCTTTAAGAAGGTTCTTTCTACAACTTGGTTAACTGTCCATCCACATGCATTCTCATTCTTGATTGTCTGGAACCTTGTTGTCTGTGTTTTTCACTACAGGTCCTTAAAGCTCACACTGGCTTGATTACCTCCAGCCAGCTTGCTGAGGAAATGGAAAAGCTGCATGCACCAGTTATGGATCCTAATCCCAGGTTGCAGAATGGTGGGGCTACTGATTCTTCGACATCTGATGGATATTCAGATGATATTGAGGCTGAAGCAAACTCTTATTTCCAGCAAATGTTTTCTGGCCAGTTGACCATTGATGCAATGGTCCAAATGCTTGCTCGATTCAAGGAATCTTCTGTGAAAAGGTTAATGCCTGTTAAAGCCTTTACTCCTGTTGCCCAGTATCTAATAATATTCTTGTGTTTTTGAAAACCAATATAGCCTTGTAGCTCAATTGGCACCTTATGGTGTTTTCAATGGAAATGCCTAGGGCTTGAATCCCCCCTCCCCCATTGCAAATATCAAAAAAAAAAAAAAAAAAATTTTTTTGTGTTTTTAAAACCCTTCCAGGTTTTGAATGCTTTGACTTTCTTGTTCTACTTCTGTTGTACTGTGTAATGGCTATCATTTCTCATATGGTTTTGAATGCTTTGTCTTTCTTGTTCTACTTCTGTTGTACTGTGTAATGGCTATCATTTCTCATATGTGATGGCATCTTTCACCCTGTATTTAAATGTCTTTCCATTTTTCAGTCTTTTGGAAAACCAAAATGGAAATGGTCTAAAGTGGGTTGTTTTATCTTTCTAGTTTGCCAATTCATTATTTGCCTGAATAATTAAAACCTACCGAAAGGAGCTTTTCACTCAAATCTGCTTTTGCAACCATTTTTTTACGCTGCTCTTTTATATGGTTTCTTATTTCAAAATAACAATTCAAGGTTCTTCTGCACTGACTGACAGGGAACAATTAATTTTTGAGTGCATGATTGCAAATCTGTTTGAGGAGTATCGATTCTTCCCCAAGTATCCGGAAAGGCAGCTCAAAATTGCTGCGGTTCTGTTTGGTGAGTTTTCTTACAAAATTTGCAAATGACTCTTAACTCAACCATGATGGGGGTTTATAATCAATATACTCTGATTTTATATGTTCCCTTCGTTTAACCATATTTAAACAGCTGGAGTTGTGCTACTTGGTCCAGTTTCATTTATCCTTTGATTGGGTATATTGAACTAAGTACGTTTATTTTTAGGGTCTTGTTCCCAGTAAAGGGTCTTATGAATAAAACAATCTTTTTGTGTACTACTTCTGGTGGGTGGGGTTAGTTGCTTATAGGTTTTACTGTCTAGAAGCTAGTCCAAGGGTCTCTTCTTTTGAAAGGTTCCTTACATTATTAAAAAAAAAAAGAACTGCTTTAGTAAAACAACAGTGAAAGTATCCGATTTTATTTTCTGAAATAATTTTTTCTGTAGCCTTATGATGAGAAAATTAACGATAGTGTTGGAATTTAATACATTATGAGAGTTACCCAGCATCTCCATCAACGAACAACGACTTCCTAGAGTCGTTGCTTTTTGTAGATAATATTGTTCATCTGTAATTCTTTTAGACTTAATTGTGTCCCTTGTACATGAAGTAGTCTCGTTGCAATAAAATGTATATGAAAATTACCTTGACACATACCACTGGTCAATTATATTCCTTCAATAGTAGCTTCTAATGCTGACAATGTTGAATGTGTGCGTTTATGAAATTTGAGATTTATGTGATTATGTACATCATGTTTTGTTGCATGTCTTCAGCAGATTCATGCATTGACTTTATAAAAATGCCATTTTTTGCCTGATATAAGTTTCGCTGATATAAATGCTTTGGTTTCAGTATTTTAACAGACATTGTCCTTATATACTGTTAGAGCCATTACATATCCTTAAGTTTTGATTTTCTTTTGGAGGTTGAGGAAAAATGGGGAGTTTGATATTTGTTCTTTTTACGTTGCTATGAGGGGATCCTCTCTCTTGCCACTTTTCCTTGGAATGGTGTTTGGGGTCAATGGCCCCTTAGAGAGTGTCTCTTTTTGTTTGGATGGTGGCATGGGGGAATCTAACAATATATAAAGTTTGGGAGGAGAGGATATACTATAGTAGATAGATGTTTTATTTGTCGGTGTAGTGGGGAGGGGGTGGATCGCCTTTTGATTCATTGCACAGTGGCTTCTCATTTGTGGTGTTTTGTATTTAGATCTTTTGGTATCTATTGGTCATGCCAGGGAGTGTGAGAGATCTTTTGTTTGGTTGGAGGAATTGGTTGGGAAAATATTTGTCGGATATTTGGAATTTGGTTTCACTTTGTTTGATGTAGATTCTTTGGTGTGAACAAAATAGGACCAGTTTCTAGCTCATTTTGTTGACTCTGTTTGATTAGTCTCGAGCTTGGGGACTCACAAATAGAGACTTTGTTCCTATTTTATTGAGTCTCTATTTCATTGTATATAATCTTTTTCTTTGTAGTTGTTTCTTTAGGCTACTTTATGCTGTTTTGCATGTAGTAGTCTCTTTTCAATAAAATTTTCTTACTTGTCAAAAAAAAAAGTTTTGATTTTCTTTTGTTGCCATGGTTCTTAACCATATTTCAGGTTCTGTGATCAAGCACCAGCTTGTAAGTCATCTCACGCTGGGGATTGCTCTGCGTGGTGTGTTAGATGCACTACGCAAACCTGCAGATTCAAAAGTTTGTATCATCTCTCATTGAGTGCATTTTCTTTTATTGGTGGTTATATGCTATTAATAGTGGTTATTTTAACTTTTATCTTATGCAGATGTTTGTGTTTGGGACTCTAGCTCTGGAGCAGTTTGTGGATCGTCTGATTGAGTGGCCACAGTATTGTAATCATATCTTACAGATATCTCATCTGCGTGGTACTCATTCAGAACTTGTTGCTTTCATCGAACAGGCTCTTGCCAGGATTTCATCAGGCCATTCAGACACAGATGGAGGCGGCCATGGTTCTGTTGTTAATCACCATGGTTCCACTCAGTCTTCCTCAGGGAATTTGGAGGTAAATTCTGAAGTTTATCTCTTGACTTCTGTCATGCATTTGAACTCACCAAAGCCAAACTCATGAAGAGTAGACTTCCGTAGTGCATAAAATTACTTTTGGAAATTGTGAAAATCCCGTACAAGTTGGAGAATGGATTGTTTGAGGATGCATTTTTAATGAATAAAAAAAAAATTCATTCTCGAGAATGCATAATCCACAGTAAAGTCTTTTGAGAATGAAATTTGTTTGGCCCTTTAGCTGAGCTATGTATGTATATATATTTTCTGATAATGTCTTTTTATTTGATTTTTATATGTTGGGACATTGGTGCAGTTAAATGGCTCTAGCATCATACAGGCTGGGCAGCAGCTTTCATCTCCAATACAGATTCAACTAAGACATGAAAGTCTTGAGGATCGTCATAAAACTGTTGCAGCGTCATCTAATGATGTGAAACCACTCTTACCTTCTGTAGGGCAATCTTCAGCTATTCATTCAGCTGATGCCTCCAGTATTCAGAAGGTAACTCCCCCCTTCGCTCTCTCTCCTTGTGGTGTCATTTTTTATCCTCTTCCTGGCATTGCTCATTTTATTGCTAAAGTTGCAGCCACAGATTGCTGTCAGTGCTCCAGCATTGCTGTCTTCTTCCCCTGGTTTTGTCCGTCCTCCTCGATCAGTTACATCTGCCAGTAATTTTCTTTGACCTAAAATTATGCCTTTTTTTTTACAGAAGTTTCAACTCTCAACTGGTCTTCATGTATTTGTTAAATGTTCCATCACTATAGTCATGCTTATGCAATGTAATTTACAGGGTTTGGGTCTGCACTGAACATTGAAACACTTGTTGCTGCAGCTGAGAAAAGAGAAACTCCGATAGAGGTACTCACTTCCACATTCAATAACTTTCACTAAAATACTAGCTGTATATCTGTGTGGTGCATGGGTTAGTTAAAAATCATATGTAAATTAAGGAAAAGACTTCATATATATATATATGTAATAATTTATATATATCTTCCATTTTTTTTTTTTTTTTGATAGGTAATAAGACTTTTATTGAAATTAAACATCATGTTCATGATGGTAAACACTTTGAACGAGAAACAAATACAATATAATCAAGAACTAAAGGAAATAGAGACTAAGAATTCAGATAAAGAAATACAATTCGTACACCCCCAAATACGAGCACAATGAAATAGAGTACCAAAGAGGAGAGATTTTAGATGATCTAATGTTCTCTCCTTGTCTTCAAAAATGCGGGTATTGTGTTCCTGCCAAACTAACCACATTAAACATGCCGTGATCATATTCCAAATGGTTGAAAGATGCTTTCCAAACCAATTTCTCCAGATAAAGAAAAAAGAGCTGACTGACCTTGGCATTACCCACTGGATCCCACACACTGCAAAAGCTTCACACCATAAGGCATGAGAAAACTTACAGTCAAGAAGAAGATGATCCACTGATTCCCCATCGCAGCAGCATAAACAACACCTATTGACTTGAGACTGACCTCTCTTCACAAGATTATCAATGGTGAGTATTCCATCATTAGCTGCTGTCCATAAAAAGAAAGACACTTGTTTAGGCACCTTTGCACACCAAATGCACTCCCATAACAGTTTATAAAAAGAGTGCACATCAAACACCCCAGACGTAGTTAATCTCTAGACCAAGTGATCATCTCCCTCACCCTCAAAGATAGAGGAATAAATAAGCTAAAAAAAGGAATAAACAGTGTCTGCCTCCCAATCCCGAGGACCATGATAGAAAAGTAAATTCTAGCTCCCACTACCTCCTTCTGAAGTAGATACTACCAAGTTAGAGACCCATGCTTCTTTAGAAAGAGAGCAAGCAAACATAGCAGGAAATAGTTACTTCAAAGGAATAAGCCCACTCCATGGATCATGCCAAAAAATAACACGGCAACACCCCCCCCCCAACCCCCCCAAACATTATATAGAATTTGACTAAAGAACTTATCTGTTCCTTCCTTAATACTCCTCCATGTCCCACACCCATGAGAACCTCTTACCCCTCTAGTGCACCAGCCTCTTCTCGCCTCACCATATTTGGCTGCTATAACCTGACGCCATAGACTGTTACTTTCTTTCCCAAAACACCACAACCACTTCCCAAGCAAACAAGGCCTTGTTAAACAACCCAATCCCCCGGATCCCCAAACCACCACTCTCAACTGGCAAACAGACCTTATCCCAAGCAATTAAAGGATATTTAAAAACATCCTTTGAGGCCCCCACAAAGGAAATTCCTTTGAATCCTTTCTATTCTAGCTGCCACAGCCTGAAGGATAGTAATAGTAAACAAAGATAAAAAGTAGGTGGGAAGGCTTGAGAGAGTACTTTTTAACAAAGTAAGCCTACCACATGTTGACAAATAAAGTCTTTTCCAACCAGATAGCCTATTCTCCATCTTTTCTATAATAGGATTCCATGTTGACGTATCCTTATAATGGGCCCCGAGAGGCATGCCCACCTTGCAACAATCTCACTCTTACCTACATTAACTTTTAGTCCCGTCATAGCTTCAAAGAAGATCAGCACCATCTGAATGTATAATAACTATTCCCTAGAAGCATCACAGAACAAAATAATATCGTCAAGAAAAAGAAGATGAGAGATATGCACACTCCCTTGTCTATGTGACCCCGCTTGAAAACCACAAAGAAAACCACCATTTTCCGTTCTCTTCAACAGTCTACTCAACACTTCCATAACCTATAGGAATAAAAGTGGAGACAAAGGATCCCCTTGGGGAATACACAAGAACTACCAAAAAAACCCGCAGGAGCTCCATTGAACAATAATATATATATATATATATATTTTTTTTTTTTTAAAGTCATGGAGGGAAGCACAATTTTATTGAAAAAGAAAACTATATTAGATGATTAAAATAATTTAAAATGAATAATGAAACTTAAAAAAAAAAATACTCTACAAAATTTTGGTAATAGAATTTAGTAAGAGTAATATTTTTGAACTTCTTGAAAGTGGTAATAACTTTAATGTATTTATAGTGTGTCACATGACAAAATTACGATAGCATGTCATATGATTTGTAATAGTTATGTTGAGCTAAATGAGCAAAGCATGGTGTGTATGACCCAATTTTTAGTATGTGATCTATGATGTTGACACGTGGTGCAATTTGGATGCATGTTAGGAAGAGTTGAAGATCTTGATTTGTGACTTATTCAGCATTTGATATTACATACACAATGGCACTTTTGTTTTCTACATTTATTTTTTATAAACCATTTTATGTTCTATGAAAATTTTGTGTTTAGAGTCTCTATGTCATCTGGTATTGATATCTTTATCTTAGCAATGAAGTATTTTCTGTTTTGTGTCCATTATAATAACATCTAATTTATATTTATGTATTTCACCAAGTCCCTATATTCTTCAATCAGATTAAGTTAATTTTGCATGTACAAAGTTGGGCTGGGTGGCTGATATGAACTTATATTTTGATATGATGCATGTGATTTTTGGCACTCCAGATATTTCATGTTTAGTTTAGTATTATGGAGTTCTCTTGTTGACCTGAATGGAACTACTTATTTTAGTTTCTTTCTATGGGAGGGATATTTGTGAATAAGTTTTTGCAAATTAAGGACAAATACTAATTGGTCTAGCACCTAGACCACCCTATGCTTGTTCACATTTTTTTAGTTCCTTTATAGTGAGTTCAGTCCTAATAGTGGTTCTTTTCCTATTCAAACATTTTTTGGCTATGTTCTTTAGTAGGAAATGCAAATTTTTCATGCTTATGTATTTTATTCTAGGAAAAAATGATTTTACTTATGAACTTAATTTTTGTTATTGTGATGCAATAAATTACGATTTAAGTTTTTTTTATTATAGTTTTAGAAAAAACTTTATTATTGAATTATCTTACTCAATTCAAATTCAAAATAATACTCCCTTTTTCAAATGATAAAGTTCTTTAAAGAAGAAAAAAAAGAGAGTTGGCTGCATCGTATTCTCTCCTTCAGCTTATCCAAACTCGTATTCCTCGGGGTAATAGGAGAGATACTCTTTAATGGCGGCTTAAAGGGAATGGCAAGTTTGACACTCGGTCTTACTACCATGCGATCTAGGGTGCTTCGAACTCTATATTTCCTTGGAAGGGTGTTTGGAAACCAAAGATTCCTAAGTTCCTAAGCACGTGGCGTTCTTTTTGTGGACTGCTGCACATGGTCGGATCCTCACTTTGGATAATCTAATGCTTAAGGGCCGGCCTTTGGCTAATAGGTGTTGTATGTGTTGTTGTGATGAGGAGTCGGTTAATCACCTTCTCCTTCATTGTCTTGTTATCCATTCTCTATGGATGTTTATGCTTCAGACCTTTGGTATTCTTTGGGTTATGCTAGGATCGATGGCGGGTTTGTTATCTTGCTGGCATCGGTGGCTTGGGAAGCATAGCTCGGACATTTGGAACTTGGTTCCAGGGTGCTTAATGTGGATTGTTAGCTATGTTTTACAACTTCTTGTGTTTGCTCTGGGTGAGTTGGTTCTGTTTTAGGGGAATTCCAATCTGAGCCAGTACTGAGTCCCAAAGATTGATATTGGGAGTTTGAGAGTCATTAGTTTGGGGCACTCTATATAACAACATCTAGCACTTCCTCCCATAATAATGGGATAAAGGGTGAGGTTGTGGATTCAAGAGTCCACTTGGTGCATGTGAAAGTTACCAATATAAAAACATTGTGGTGTATATATTATTTCAAAATTATTGTATGAGAATAACTGTCTTTCAATCAACCCAATCAAAATCACGGGAACAATGGAATTTGCATATTGGACAAGTTACCTTAATACTTTTTGGGTTGTCATGCTATTTGTTCATATCTGTCTTTATCTTATAAGTGTCTATGTTCTGTTTACAGGCTCCAGCATCAGAGATTCAAGACAAAATATCTTTTATTATTAATAACATTTCAGTTACTAATATCGAAGCTAAAGCAAAAGAATTAACTGAAATTTTGAAAGAGCAGTACTACCCCTGGTTTGCACAATATATGGTTATGAAAAGGTTAGAAGCTTTACGACTTAATCTTGTATTTGTGTTTGCATTTATAAAAGAACATGTTATGAAACATATTTGCGTGAACTTGTAACTTTCTTTACTCCATAGTGTAGTTTGTTGTATTGGTCTTTATCTTTGTTTGGTTCTTTCTCAATACCCCCTAACTTTCAATGGAACATGCATTGAACTGGATTTTTATGATCTCCCATGTGCATGCACGCATGTGTGCGCAGCCACACGCACATGTTGGTATACCTTGCAGCTGCCTTTGTTGTCATCTTCATATGCTTTTCTTATGACATCACATAATACCTAATTTTTGGCAGAGCAAGTATCGAGCCAAATTTTCATGACTTGTATTTGAAGTTTCTCGACAAGATCAATTCAAAGGCTTTGAATAAAGAGATTGTTCAAGCCACTTATGAGAACTGCAAGGTTTATGTCTTATAACTATTTTATTTTTGTGTTTAGAAGTAGAGATCATTGTAATAAATTGGCATCTTTTATTTTATTTTTTCAGGTTCTTTTAGGATCAGAGCTTATAAAGTCTAGTTCGGAAGAGCGTTCGTTGCTGAAAAACTTAGGTAGTTGGCTTGGGAAGTTAACAATTGGGAGGAATCAAGTCTTAAGGGCTCGTGAAATAGATCCTAAATCTTTGATTATAGAGGTGATAAAGGGATATATTCCTTCTTCTTGAGTTTTATTATTGTGTTATTATTTGAATTTTGACTTTTCCCCCCTCTTGGGTTGGTGGTGACAGGCATATGAGAAGGGATTGATGATTGCAGTAATTCCGTTTACTTCTAAGGTAGGTTATGCTGACGATTGCCAATTTTAAAGGCTCTGAACTTGGGTGCTGTGATCTTAACCATCTACTTTTTGCTGCAGGTTCTGGAACCCTGCCAAAGCAGTCTTGCATACCAACCCCCCAATCCCTGGACCATGGGCATTCTTGGGTTACTTGCTGAGATATATTCAATGCCTAACTTAAAAATGAACCTCAAGTTTGACATAGAGGTACACATAGTCATACAATTGTTTCATTGTTGATGCATGCCTAATATAACTTTGGCTCTCTTAGCTACTTATACCCTTTTGTCATTTTAGGTCCTATTCAAGAATCTAGGTGTTGATATGAAGGATGTTACACCGACTTCTCTTCTCAAAGATCGCAAAAGGGAAATTGAAGGGAATCCTGATTTTTCTAATAAAGATGTTGGAGCATCCCAACCACAGTTAGTTTCTGAAATCAAATCAGGAATAGTATCTCCAGTGAATCAAGTTGAGCTACCACTTGAGGTTGCTAGTCCTTCTAATTCTGGTGGCCACACACATTTACTATCTCAGGTTTGTTTGGTTAGAAATGTTGAACATCTGTCAGTGTAGTTAAAAGTGCTCTTAAAGCTTGAAACCCCAAGGCCTCAGTGCTTTGCTTGGCAAAAAACAAAAAAGCTTATTTAATGAAGTGCGCTTTAGGCACGTTATTTTGGCTTCTTTTTGAAGAAGCACGTGCAGCTAGGCACACTTATTTATTTTATTGCCAAAAAAAAATATGAATCATCAAAATTAATTGCTTGATCTTGAAAGAAATGACATGGACCAATGATTTACTATACAACCACTATTCTTAAGGTGTTTTTTATCTACTTGTCAAAAGATACGAAGATGTTGATTGACCCCATTTTTCTTGTGTATCTCATCTTTGTTTGCCCTGTTTCTATATTCTGAAGTTCTAACTAATTTGGCTTGTTCAGTATGCTTCTCTTCATCTACCTACCGGTACGTTGATGGAGGATGAAAAGCTATCAGCTTTGGGATTGGCTGATCAGCTCCCTTCTGCTCAGGGACTCTTACAAGCCACTCCATCCCAGTCACCTTTTTCCATTAGTCAGGTGGTTGTGTTTTCTTCCTTCAGTTTAGTAGGAATTGATCATATTTTAGTAGCACACACTAATGATCTGGTTCTTCTGCTGTTTGCAGATTCCGGCACAAATACCCAACATTGGAAATCATGTTATTATCAACCAGAAGCTCAGTGGTTCGGGCTTACACCTGCATTTTCAGAGGTTTGAAGCTGAAAATTCTTTTACTGCTTTTTAAGTACATTGCTGAATACTCATTGCTCTCATACATTACAGCATGGTTCCGATGGCGATGGATAGAGCTATTAAGGAGATAGTATCTGGTATTGTTCAGCGCAGTGTATCTATAGCTACTCAAACAACAAAGGAACTTGTTTTAAAGGTTTGTCAATGCGGCTTAATGAAACCTTTTTTTTTTGGTACTAATTATGTAATCCTTTTGTTCTTTGGCTTTACGCAGTGCTGTAAACTCCCTTCAATCTATTCTTTTTTCTAACAGCCATGTCCTATGTTCATCTCCTTCTTGATCTACCCTGAACTTGAAAATAATCTCTCTATATAAACCATGCATTACTTGGTTTTCCATACAGAGCTTCCTTCTTCAGTGCGATCAAGTCATATCTTTTTTTGCACTTACCCATTCTAGTTCATGTGTTTCAACTGTGCTCATCTTTTTTTTTCTTTGCATGCACTTCCTTATCTTGTTGTAGTATGATCCCGTTTTCTTAGTAGGCACTCTCATTTAGGAACATTTTTCCAGTTCGATTTTCATGTATTCAAGCTACAGCCACTTCCGTCTATAATCTCAGTTTACTTATGGGTAACTGGTTCAATATATTTAACTTTTCCCATTTTTATTTTTAATTGTACTAAAGTTGTGTTTTATATATAGCAAGTGAAAGAGATTCTATGAACACTACAATGGAATTACTTTAACTGAGACCCAATAAGACCGTCCAAGTAATAATCTAAGGCAATATGTTTTCAGTTGCATCTCCAAAGCTTCCACTTAAAAAAAAGCACCATGTGACCAACTCCTAAATCAGCCTTGAAGTTCATTTATACCAAAGTTAGACGTCTATAGTTTATATATATATCCCTGTTGTGATTCAAGTGGTTTTATGAGGTCAAGCTTTGACGGTTGTGGGGGGAAATGTTTTGTTTTGAATTGAATAAAAGACTTGCATAAACCTCTTTCTTTAGCAATGTTTGAACAACAGAACTATCCCTACATTTCCCCATGTTTAGTTGGGATTGCTGAAGCCCATGTCACAATATCTCTCTAGTTGCTGTTGTTATATATAATTGTTACTTACTTTATTCAAATACGATGGTAGGATTATGCCATGGAATCAGATGAGACACGCATATTCAATGCAGCACACTTGATGGTTGCGAGTCTGGCTGGAAGTCTAGCTCATGTAACATGCAAGGTAATATTTATCACTATACTTTCACAATTTCTTTATCCTTTTTGGTTTTGGATTTTTATAAAATCTTTTAAAATGTCTGCTTTTATTTTCTGGTGTTAACTTTGGTTGGTGGCTTCTGCTAGGAACCCTTACGGGTTGCACTATCAAGTCAACTGAGGAGTTCGCTTCAGAATAGGGGTATTGCAAATGAAATTATGGAACAAGCTGTACAGCTTGTTACCAATGACAACCTTGATCTTGGCTGTGCACTTATTGAACAGGCTGCCACAGACAAGGTTAGCTCTGATGATTGTGCATTTTATGCTTGCGTGTGGTGTGTGTATTTTAGTTTATGGCATATAGAAGGTTCATCATCATCTATTAAAGCATTTTCCTGACTTTTTCTACACTGGGTGTTTTATACTTGGTGGCAATATAGGAAGCGTCTAAATTTTTGTGCTGTGTTTGTCAACTAAAAGACGTAAATAGAATTTGGAACATAAGTTGTTATGGAAGTTTCCCTTGGATGAATGTGTCTTGGATTAAGACAATAACTTGTTGTTATTGCCTTGAAAATATTTGGCCATGTCTTATATAATTGGACAAAACAATTAAGGAAAAGGAGATGGGGACCTTTAAAAAATTATGCCCAAGGTTTGGAATAATTGGCGAAGTTAAAGTTGACTTAGGATTTTTGCATGTTTAATTATCACCTATGCATTACATATGCATGCTGGAGTTTTTTTTTTTTTTTTTTCCTCAAATGTTTTGAAGTTAATCCAAGACCTTGTGCATCTGAAAGCTTGTCTCTAGTTGCATATTACAACAGCAGCCAAGTCTTATGCAAAATTTAGGGGTTGGCTATGGATCTTGAACAGACTAAATAGGGTCAGCCACTTGTATTTTTTTCTCAATTCTATTCTATCAGAATTAGTTCTCTCTTTTACCTTCTTAATTGAGACAGTTTTTTACTAATGTTATTCTAGGTCTTCCTATACTTTTTTTGATTCCCTCGACTTGGATCAGTTCACTCTTCCTTTTTGGTGCATTAATCGCTCTTCTTGCATATGACCAAACCATCTCAAGCAGCCCTCCTTATTTTCATAAATAGGGCCACTCCTATATTTAAGCAAATTTCATCATTTCAAATCTTATCTTTTCTTGTATTTCATTTATCTATCTTAACATTCTCTTAGCTACATTGATTTTTATCAACATGTTGCCTCTTAACAACTCAACCTTCAGTACCTTAGAGTATAGTTGGTGTTATAGTAGTTTTGTAAAAGTTTTCCTTGTACATGATAGATAATCTACGATATGCAATAGGCTTGATGCATTCCCCTACTTCATTCACCGTGTTTTTACGCTATGATTCACATTTTCTTCAATCTCTCTAGCCTTGTGAATTATTGATACAAGATATCAAGAGCTCTTACATTTTGGTATCTCTTGACCATCAAGTCTTGCAACCTCTTCACTTTTGTTTCTATTACTTAATTTACCTTCCACGTATTTTGTTTTAATTGTAGTTGGCCCAAAGCCTTTGGACTCTAAAACATCTTTCCAAATTTGTACCTTAACATCAACTCCACACCTAGTTTCATACTCCAAAACTATATCATCTATAAAGAGCATACACCAAGTAATTTCATTTTGAGTTCATCTGGTGATCTCATCCATCTCTAGTGCAATGAGATATGGACTTAATGTTGATCCTTGATACAAACCTACTGTGATAGGAAACACAATTGTCACACCTCCACTTGTTCTTACAGTAGTTACAATTTTGTCATACATATCCATAATAAACTTAATAGATTTTAGAGGAACTCATTTCTTTTCTAGGTCCCTCCATATAACCTCTTACAGTAGTTACAATTTTGTCCAAATTTATCTATATTTTTCCATTAGGCGTCTAAGTAAGAAAATAACTTCCATGATAGATCTCTTTGGCATAAAATCAATTTGATTCTTTAATATTGTTGTTTCAAGTCTTAACCTATATTCAATTGTTCCCTCCCAAAGTTTGATAGTGTGACTCATAAGATACATTCCATGTTAACTTGTAAAATTTTGAATATCTCCCTTGTTTTTGTAAATAAGTATTAGAGTATATCTCCTTAACTCACTTGATATTTTGTTTACGCAAGATCTTATTCTAAAGTTTTGTCAACCAACAACATACACCCATGTTAGTCAAGCACACTTCTAAACTTAACTGGGAATCTCATTTAGGGTGGAGGAAACACGCTTATGCAGTATGAAACCTTTTCAAGGCACTCATAGATGTGGTGTGGAAGAGCATTAAAATAGGATGTGATGGGATGGGATAGGTTGTTAAGAGTACACTCAAGTTGACACAGGCATTGGTAGTTGGATCCAGTTCTGGTATGACCGTTGGTGTGGAGATCAGCCTTTGAGGAGGGTGGCTTTTCCTGTTGTGTATGATTGTTCCATAGATAGAGAAGTTTCAATGGAGTCTTTCTTGGTGAGATAGATTTCAGGGGAGAGGAGGAGCGATGTAACATTCCTCTGCGACTTTGATGATTGAGTGTTCAGTTTGGTGGCTTCATTTCTCCGTCTTCTTGATTTTGATATCCCTCTTAGAGAGGGTTTGATCGAATGAGGTGGAGGTTGAAAAGGAATGGGGAATTCAATGTTTGCTCTTTCTATGCCTCTCTAAGGGGCTCAAATACTGTGCTCTTCCTTTGGAAAGGAAGTTCAGGTGTTAAGGCCCCCATAGAGGGTCTCTTTTTGGGCAGTGGCAGGGGGGAAGGCACTCACATGTAAGAACTTCGTTCAGAGGGCTATACGTTAGTAGGCTGGTGTTTCATGTGCCAATGTAGTGGGAAGACTTTTTTTGCTACATTGCACAGCTGCATTAGATTTGTGGAGCTTTGTTTTTAGATCTTTGGGATTCATAGGTATTATTAGAAAAGGTTGTTGACCTTTTGTTTGGATTGTGATTCATAAGATGGATATTTGGAACATTGTTCTATTATGTTTGATGTAGACTATATGAAGGGAATGCAATTGGTGTTTATTTTAAGATGAGGAAAGAATAGGGATTCAATTGTTAGTGACTTTCACTAGCTCCTTATCTGATTGGTATCGTGCATGGGGCTTTATGAATTGAAATTCCATTGTGATGTTTATATATTCATTGCCTTTTTGTACATAATTCTTTAGGCTTCTTTATGTCCATTTACCTTTATTAGGCTTTCTTTAATAAAATTATTTTTTCCTATAAAAAGGGGATGGTGATAAGGATATTTGGGGCAATGGGTTAACCTTCTCAGACGCTTAATATCTCATAATCACAGGTGTGATTTCTTTAAATACAATGAAGCACATCCTGAAAGATGCTTCTATTCTTTTTATACTAGGAATAGGAGGTCCAAAATAAACCTAGTGACCTATGTTAAATTATTAAAATCCAAGATTACACTCCAAGGCTTGGTTTTTATTTTTTTTTTTATTATTATTTTTTTAAAGAGTTGTTTAAAGGTCTTAGAAACTCCTAGGAAATTTTAGATTAGACATGATTAAAAAATATTCTTTGATCTTCAAAGAGGGTCAGAGCCATCTTCATTGGATGTTGGCATGTGGCTTCCCAATTAATAAAACTCAAGATTGTGCCATAGCTGGAAGCAATGCGGCTTTACTTATTTTTGAGCTGCATAATACAATTTCAGTGCTTACTGTCTTCAAAATTAATTCAGCATTAATTTTTTAGGGCTTTGCTTTCTGTTTGATTGGACAATGGATGATGAACTGATTGTACTTTGATTATTCTATTTTTTAAACAATGTAAAATTTCAATTTATGGTTTTTCTGTGGTGCATTGATTATTGTAGGCGATACAAACCATTGATGGGGAAATAGGTCAACAACTTGCTTTGAGAAGGAAGCATAGAGAGGGTGTTGGTCCCACATTTTTTGATGCAAACATGTATACACAAGGTTCTATGGGTGTTGTACCAGAGGCCCTCCGGCCTAAACCTGGTCACCTATCCCTTTCTCAACAACGAGTTTATGAGGTAGGCACTCGACTTTTTGCATGAGGTTTCATATGATGCTTAGAGACATAGTCCTTACAGTTTTTTCTTTTTTTTTGGGGGCATTCCCTTGCACTTTTTAGGACTTTGTTCGGCTTCCCTGGCAAAACCAATCTACCCAGAGTTCACATGCTATGCCATCCGGTCCTGCTACTGCTGGCAGTACAGGTTTGCCTGGTGCGTATGGCTCAGCATCTGGACAATTAAATCCTGGCTACTCATCTGGCCCTGGTAGTACAGGATTTGAAGCAGTCTCTCGGCCACAGGATGAGTCAACGGAATCTAATTCGGCTCTGCATCTTAGGTGTTTTATCTATATCATGTTCACTGGATTTTTTTTATTATAAAAATTTAAATTTATTGTTTTTATTTATTTTTTGTTTGCTAATATGATTGGAATTCTTTCTGAAATTATATAGTGCTTCCTCACTTCACATTGGAGTTGCTGATGGTGCTAGCCACATTAGTTCTGAAAATGATTCTGCAACTGCTTCGTTTCCTCCAACTACCTCAGCCTCTGACTTACATTCAGTTGATTCCTCTGATGTTGCAAAAGTAAGAGGTTTTTATTTTCTTGATGAGTTTCTATGTTGAGGTATTAGCCTTTGTTATTGATATGTGCTTGTAATTTTTTGCAAGGAGTCTGGAGCTTCTTCACAGTCATTACCTTCACAGGTTACCACAGAACGCCTTGGAACTGGCATATCAGAACCTTCACTCACCACTAGGGATGCATTGGATAAATACCAAATTGTGGCACAGAAGGTTGCAAATAACCTTTGTTGTTTGTACTTTTTATTCTTTTGTCTTTGGTGTCCCCCCCACCCCTTTTTTCTTGTATTGTACTTCATTATCTGAGCATCCTTTGTGGAACTTATGCTCATGTTCCGGTCAAAAAAAGAGCTGGTGACCTACTTTAGATTGTTGCATGGTTACCATTATTCTCTGGGCTAGTAATTTCATGTTTTATTTTTTTCTTATTGGTTTCTTTCAGTTTTGCTATTATGGCTTAAGAAGTACCTACAATTTTTTATTGACTCCCTATTTGTGTTGGTTTCAGTTGGAAGCTTTGCTAAATAATGATGGTAAAGACGCAGAAGTTCAGGTATTGTTTTTCTTTCCTTCATCTTGGCACTACCACTATGCTGTATATTATCTGAGTCACCTTTGTTCTGGTATTTCTTCTGCCTTATTCTATTTTGCCAACTTGTTTGTGATACCTTAATTTAATTTTATTGCACATATGTTTACGCTAAAATGTGTCTTTTGGGATATATTTGTGTTCAGGTAGTCATTGCTGAGGTTCCTGAAATTATACTCAGATGCATAAGTCGAGATGAAGCTGCCTTGGCTGTTGCACAAAAGGTTTGCTATCTTTTATAAGAGAACATTTTGGGACACACACACACACACACACGCATTTTATGTGTTATTGCTTGAGCTATCTCGATTGCTCCACAATTTTTTGTTGGTGTCCAATTAACTGATTTGAATAGGTCTGAAAAGGACCTTATCTCTTGAAATGTTTTTCCCAAATTATTCATTGATTTGATTTTCATTCTAAATGATGTTACAGGTTTTTAAAGGTTTATATGAGAATGGGTCAAATAATATCCATATTGGTGCTCATCTGGCAATTCTGACTGCAATTCGTGATGTTTGTAAGCTTGTTGTTAAGGAGCTCAGTAGCTGGGTATGCTATATTGAACCTTTTTCCCATTTCTTAAGATGCATGACATGTTAGGGAAAGTCTGGTTCGCCTTGGCTATATGTTACTACATTTGGTATACCTTAAGTTATATATTAATTTTTGATAAACTTGATTCCCTCCCTAATGAATTTACCTTAGTCTATGCTGATCCCTGTGATATGTGGTTAGGGAATCTGTGTGAATTTTTCTACCTCATATCTAATCTCTATGGTATTATGATACTTTTGCTTCCATGCTTGCAAAAAAAAAGTTATATCACCTTCTGGTAGTTGTTAGAGGGAGATCTTTGGATATATAGTAATGTGTTCCATTTCTTTATCATAATATGAGTGTACATTTTTGATACAGGTTATTTACTCAGATGAGGAGCGGAAGTTCAACAAAGATATAACTATTGGCCTTATTCGCAGTGAATTGTTAAACCTTGCAGAGTACAATGTTCACATGGCAAAACTTATTGACGGGGGCAGGAATAGTATGTATAAGGAACTTCATTTTACATAATCTGTACTGGGTGCTATAGTTGACTGACCAATTGCATGAATGTGCAGAAACTGCAACCGAGTTTGCGATTTCCCTTTTACAAACTTTAGTCGTTGAAGAATCTAAAGTTATTTCTGAACTTCACAATCTTGTTGACGCTTTGGCAAAGGTTTATCTTCATTCATTTTGTGTAACACTGTCTTTCATCATGACGTGTCGCACAGTTTCTTATCAATTCTAATTTGCAGGTTGCTCAAAAGCCTGGATCTCCAGAGTCATTACAACAGCTGGTTGAGATCGTGAAGAATCCTGCTGGTAGTGTGGCTGCTCTATCTAGTGTAAATGTCGGAAAGGAGGATAAGGCGAGACAATTAAAAGACAAAAAGGTCACTGGAGATGTCATAGTCCAACAGTTACTTTTAGTTATAATTTTGTTTATTTCCTGATCCTGAAGTATTTTCTTTCTACTGAAATAGGCTCCTGGGTACTCTACAGCAAGCAGAGAAGACTATAATAATGCAGAGTCTGTTGAACCAGATCCGGCTGGTTTTCGTGAGCAGGTACCTTGATGTTCAATTCCTAGGTTTTAAAGATCTGGTAGAAGATTGTGTAGATTACATGCATTTGACCAGAATTGCTGATTTAAATGAAAATTAAGAAGAATATATTGGGTGCATTGGACATTACCTTGACACAATACTTTCTTCTTTTGATAAGTAAGTACTTTCAATTGTAAAAAACCAAGGGGTACTACCCAAGTACAGAATGAATACAACGGAAGCACAAAAATATAAAAAGGGAATACAAACAAAGAAAAAAACACAATGACATTAGCTAAAATTCATGGAGTCCATAAAATTTTTGGAGCTCCTCATTTGAAAAAAAGGCAATGGGGACAAAGTCCTCATATAAAGACTTCGAGGTTGCTTTTGGATATTTGAATTTGGATTTAGATTTGGATTTTAAACCAATGGATTTGATTTTAACTTTCAAGGGGTTGGATGTTATTTTAAATCCAAGGATTTCAAGGTTTAAAATACTTGGTGGATTTGGCCAAATTCAAATCCTTGACATATTTAAATTATCCAAACTAAGTATTTGGATTTTAATCACCCAAATCCAAATATACATGTCGAAATCCTGCTATCCAAACGCACCACAAAAGTATTTCAATTTTCAACTTCAACAAACTAATCTTCAGCCCCCAAAACTAATTGCATTCCATTCTCTCGATACATACCACATAAGACACAACAGAACCACAACCCAAATTCCTCCACTACCTCTCCTCCCATACTGCCCTGCCCAACTCATTTAAAGATATTGAACTGAAAACAGCATCACTCAAGAAACTCCAAATAAACAAAATATCATATCTCACAAATCCCAAGCCACCTCACAATGTAGGAGTAAATGATTGACATCATATCCACTGTGTTTTACAAATAAAGCACCACTCCCTAATAAAAATCCCGCAATCCCCCTCTTCGTTAGATTATCCTGTCAAAATCATCTCTAGTCTAGAGCCACACACCAAGCAAAGGGTAGGAGTTTTCCAAGTATTCTTCCACTCCATAATACCAATTCCCTCTTCCTTATATGCTGTATGCTGTCTTTGTTTAGATTCTGTGTCTCATCTAATTTACATAGTGGTATACTGAGCTCTGTTGGTGTCTTGTGTTCATGCTTCATAAAACAGGAAGTAACCCCCCCCCCTTCCCCCACCCCGGCCAAAAAAAAAAAAAAAAAAAAAAAAGTAGGCATATGATATTCTTCTGTTGCCTGTTAGGTTTGATTTATTTTGATTGGATATTGATACTCATAATTGTATTTTGGAGTTTAAAATGTAGGTGACACTGAATAGAAAAATGTAAAAAATAAAAAGAGAAACATACCGCATTATATGCGTTTTTGATTTTATCATAGCATTTATACTGGTGTGTTATTATGCTGTAGGTCTCTATGCTGTTTGCGGATTGGTACCGGATATGTGAACTACCTGGTGCAAATGATGCAGCCTTTACCAATTACATCTTACAGTTGCATCAGAGTGGACTGCTGAAGGGGGATGATATGACAGATCGCTTTTTCCGCCTCCTGACAGTAAGTTATTCTACTTAAAGCTATCTTTTAACCTGATATTCAGATATTCATACTTAATGCCTTTTTCTCATATCAGGAGCTTTCTGTCGCACATTGTCTGTCCTCTGAGGTGATAAATTCAGGAACATTGCAATCATCTCAAGTGCAGAACCTGTCCTTCCTTGCAGTTGATATCTACGCAAAACTTGTCTTTTCAATCCTGAAGGTAGGTGTTTATGAATTCTAAATATACCATATGGTATTTTCATTTTTGGAATCTAATGTTTTGATTGATTTTTAATATTTTATAATTTGATGAATAATATTTTATTAATTTGGTTACTTATGGAGCAGGGATCAAATAAAGTCTTTCTTTTGTCTAAGGTTAGTCCAAAATCCATACAAAAATTTAAATAGTAAAATTTCTGGCGGTACAAAAATGTAAATACTAAAATGATGGTCTGTATGGTATAAATGGTATTTGACAGATTCTGGCAGTGACAGTAAGATTCATCCAGAAAGATGCAGAGGAAAAGAAAGCTTCTTTTAATCCGAGACCATATTTTAGACTGTTCATTAACTGGCTGCTGGACCTGGGATCCCTGGAACCTATTGTTGATGGTGCAAACTTTCAGGTGTGGATTGTTATCATTTGCTTTTGCATTGTTCTCTATGATTCACACTAATGTTGGTGCTGTATGTTGCAGGTTTTGGCAACGTTTGCAAATGCATTTCATGCTTTGCAGCCCCTCAAAGTTCCCTCATTCAGGTTCACATTTTTAACAAAATAACAGTCGATCATAGGATTTTTTAAAGTAAACATTATGGGCATATGAGCTTTGATACTGTAATAAATATCAATTTGGATGGTTGTGAATGGTGTTTTCTTTTAGTTGTTATGCTGACTTGTTGGTTGTTTCTTGAGAGCTCACTAATAATCTCTTTGCTAATCTGTGAGAAAGAACTGTTTAATTGTAAGAGTTAGTAGATTAAAACATCTTGAATAGAATAATTTAAAAAGAAAAATCTTGCATAGGATATTATTATTTAAGCTTGTCAATCAGACAAGTTATGTTCAGTTGATTTCCTCTTTGCTCTAATAAGCTTTCTAGTTGGAAAAAATGCAGGGCAGTTTTCACCAGGATGGCTTGAGAGTTGAGAGAACCATTGAATTGGAAAATGTCTTAAGATTTAGTCTAGGAACTGGATGATTTGTGCTGGAATAGATTTATTTGAGGTTTCATTATGCTTTATGTGGTTTCTATTAATCATGGTTTTGGCATGCATGTATTGGATATGGGAAATCTTGATGTGTAACTAAATCTAATATTGCTTCAATTTTACACTGCATCACTAATTTGGTTGAACTGGTTCTCCAGCTTTGCCTGGCTTGAGTTGGTGAGTCACCGGAGTTTCATGCCAAAAATGCTCACTGCAAACGGTCAGAAGGGTTGGCCCTTTATCCAGCGCTTGCTGGTAGATTTGTTCCAATTCATGGAGCCCTTTTTGAGGAGTGCTGAACTTGGAATGCCGGTTTGCCTCTCTCTCTCGGTTTCGGTGTTCATGCAACTATGACCTACATATAATAATTATTTTTTGTTTCTGTTTTCTTCAATATGCACAGGTTCATTTTCTATATAAAGGCACACTTAGGGTACTGTTAGTGCTGCTTCATGATTTCCCTGAGTTCCTGTGTGATTACCATTTTACCTTCTGTGATGTGATACCTCCAAGCTGCATACAAATGCGAAACATTATCCTTAGTGCATTTCCTCGTAATATGAGGCTGCCTGATCCATCAACTCCCAATTTGAAGGTATCTCAATAGATCTTGTATTGTAAACTGTTTGATTAAGAGACTAATCCTAAAGGGAATTGGTTTTCTTCCATTTGCAGATTGATTTACTTCCAGAAAGCAGTCAATCCCCTCGCATTCTCTCTGAGGTTGATGCAGCTCTTAAAGCAAAGCAGATGAAGGCTGATGTAGATGAGTATCTCAAGGTATTTGGCTCTCCGCTATTTTTTGTTTTGGCCTTACAATACCAGGAAAAAAAAAGTCACGGAGAAACAATGTTTCACTTGAAGCAGACATGGCTTACTTTAATTACTAATTTGGAGTTAATTCTCTAGTGTTACATTCTTGTGATCCTTTTATGTTTTTTGTTTTTGTTTTTTTATTTTTATTTTTAATATATATATTTTTTATCTTTGTTTTGTTTTTCAAATGTTCTACAGACTAGGCAACCTGGGTCCTTTCTGACTGAACTCAAGCAGAAGCTCCTCCTTCCACCAAGTGAGGCTGCCTCCGCTGGTACCCGTTACAATGTACCCTTAATCAACTCCCTCGTGCTCTATGTTGGAATGCAGGTACTCATTTTTTTCTTACTTATATTTGTCTATTTCTCAAAATCTTGAGGACCACCATTTTTGTTGGTAGATTGACTTCCCCAGTTTCTTTACATGCATAAAGTGATTTTTACTTTTTCCATTCTTAACCTGTTAATGTTGATAGGTCAGTTATCAATTCATTAATCACCATTATCTTTGCTTTATGTCACTTGCATTTGTTTTTGAAACTTCTTGAAAAAAACTCAACCATATTTTCTTCTGTAAATGCAACTGTATTTTTGGCATATGTTTGGGCTTGAGATCAATTTGAAATTAAAATAGGATGCTGTGAGGTTCTCTTTGTCTGTGCTCTGCTTTAAATTTTTTTTTTTAAGATGCTTATCTTCGTGTTATTTTGTACAGGCCATCCAGCAGCTGCAGCCAAAAACTGTCCCATTGGCTTTGTTCTTGGTTGGTGCTGCCTTGGACATCTTCCAGACTCTAATAGGGGACTTAGATACTGAAGGGCGCTACCTCTTTCTCAATGCAGTTGCTAACCAATTGCGCTATCCAAACACCCATACACATTACTTCTCTTTCATCCTTCTTTACTTGTTTGCCGAATCAAACCAGGTACAAAATGTTCTGTTGTCAATGTTGGTGCATTTTAATGTGTATATTTTAATTGATGTTGAAGTTGGCAGTCTCTACGTACAGCTTGGTTGAGAGGCAATAGGAACACCTTTTTTTTTTTTTTTTATTGCAATTGAGTCTCAGATAGTATTGTTACTCCTGCTGTTATCAGAGCTGTAACATAGTAACATGTAAACTAACTGACAACATTTCCACGAAGTTTGACTGTAACATTTTGTTTATAGTCTATCATGGTGGGGTTATAACTAGTTGATGACATTTGTATAAATGCCTTGTCATTAACATTTTATTTATAGGTTATCATGGTGAGGTTATTATATTGTTAGATCCTGGGTTTTTCAGATTTAAAAGAAATAGTCTGTAAATTACTAGGTTTATCCTTCAACTGGTTTATTCTGCTGCTTAACTTGATTGCTGATTTCCTTTTCCCTGGGCAGGAAATAATCCAGGAGCAAATTACAAGAGTATTGTTAGAACGCCTGATTGTTAATCGACCTCATCCATGGGGCCTTCTGATTAATTTCATCGAATTAATTAAGGTTACGATCTTTTTTTTTTTTAAAGTTTCTCTGTATGCATTCCATCTTGAATATCAAATTTTATTCTGAGTTGGTCAATTTTTATTTTTATTTTTTCAGAATCAAAGATACAACTTTTGGAACCGAGCTTTCATAAGATGTGCCCCAGAGATTGAAAAACTATTTGAATCAGTCTCAAGATCCTGTGGGGGTCCAAAATCTGTGGATGAGAGTATGGTTTCTAGCTGGGTATCTGACGCTGCCCATTGATTCTCCCCAGCATGCTTGTCAATTTTTTTGATATGTAATAATTTTTTATTGAAAAATAGGAGAGACCTCGTGTACATAGGGGCTTGTCAGAGAATTGTTATGTAAATATAACCAGTTAAAACAACTAGGTACATTGTATAGTGTTCAGGATTCTTAGAATTGTATTTAATGAAGAGATTTTGTTATTGACTTTTATTTCACTGGCAAAATGTCGAGCTTTTAGATATTGCCTGAAATACTTGAGATGTAATTGGTACGTGGAAGAACTTGTCTGTTTAACTCTCAAGGGAAGGTAAGATAATGAAAAACAATATCCACTGCCTGGCAAAATAACCAACAAAGGTAAATGATTGTTGTCTTCGAAGCAAAAGTTGGGAGGATGGTATTCATACTATAATGATGTGACAAAACTAGAGCCAAATTAATCAGTGTGAATGGAGTGTTTGATGTTATTGGATGCGGCTAATGCTACTAGAATCAACCGTTGGAGCGAAAGTTTAAAGTGTAATTGTCATACAATTTCTAGATGTATTGAATGTGAACTAACATAGCTTCCTAAGCTTGAGCAATAGTAAACTTTTGGAGGCTTGGATCTTGTCAGAAAATTTTGAAACTGCTATCATCTCCTCAATTGTAGATCGTCTTGCCTTTGCCGTCTTCTTGTTTGCCACTTCCTTGGCTCTGCTTATTTTCTTTTCCGTCTTCTTCAATGCCTGGGCACGTTTTCTTTCCAGTTTGTTCTGCCAGAAAAGAATAACACAGAGATGAGATTTTTAATAAAAAAGATTGTGACTTTTCCTCTTCTCTGCACTCTGCAGATCCAGAATCCAAATGGTGCCGTGGATTACTGGTTTGTACTCTGCAGATCCAGAATCCATATAGTGCCATGGTATACTGGTTTTGTGGATGGAGGCTTATAGTCTGATCTAATAAAGATGTGGCTGTGGGTGGACTATAGTCTTTTGATTCTTATGTCAAATCTTCGGCTGGGGCCGTGGGCCTTAGAGTTTTGTCTTTTACATTTTTTTTTTTTTTTTTTTTTTTTTTTTTTTTTTTTAGGTAATAGGATCGGTTTTTGTCTTTTGCATCTTTTGTTTTTGTTTTTGTTTTTTTAAGGTAATAGGTTCGGTATTAGCTGGGCTTTCAATTTTGGCTGGGATGTAGGTGGAGTTATACTTCTGTCTGGGCTTTCAAATCTTTTTTTTTTTAATCATGCGTTTTTATATTTGTGCAGGTTGAGAATTTGAGATTGATAGATTCTTGTTATTGTTTAGTAAAGCTAGAGCTACAATAGTACTTTTCTATATACATCAGGTTATATTGCTTTATATTTGAAAAGTTATTTTTTATTTCAGTCATTATAAATATATTACAAATAGTATTTATTTTATTTTTAAATATTATTTTATTTTTAAATTTCTACTAGAACATATGCATTTGGATATGAAAAACTTAAAAAAAGAAGAAGAGAAGAAACATTAGTTGAGTCTCAAAAAAGATCAATAAATAAATTTGTTATTAGTAATAAACAAAATACAACACAAAAATTAGATAAAAATATCACAAACAAGAAATTCACCAAAAAGAGTTAGAAGATAATGAAAATGAGATATTAGAAGAACTTAAATACAAAATTTTAATTAGTCAATTTGCATCTCAAAATGCAAGAAAAATAGATTTTAAATAAAATATATTATAATATAAAAATATTAAATAAATATTAATTTAATAAATAAATAAATAAATAAATAAATAAATAAAGCCCAATTTTAATTCTCGCCCCAAAAATGTCTAGGGCTGGCCCTAGTTACTTAAATGTTTTGTCTTTTGTTATGAGGCGATCTCTTTGTGTATAGTTATATACAATGCTCCTCTTACATACGGGTGAGTTCTACATTTGGGAAGTGTACTCACATATGAGTTAGGTGTTGTATACAACCCTTAAAACAAATAATAAATCCCATTAGCCATATTCGGGTTTAGGCTTTCACTATTTATTTATTTATTTTTATGTAATAGCACTCAAATCATGTCAAAATTTAAAGTGCTTATCAGGAAAAAACATTCAACAAATATTTTTCCGCACCTCAAACTTCTTCATCTCCTCCTTGGCCGTTTTGGTCTTCTCGAATTCCCAATCATTTATATCTTCTTCCTTCCTTTCCAGCCTGCCAAAACATGCTTAATTAAAGTCTGTTAAATATTTGAATAAGAGAGGATGTATTTTCTTACTTGCTCATGAATTTGAGGTATTTAGCTTTCTTCCATGCCTCTATCTCAGCATCAATCTTGTGCCTCTTGACATCATCTAAAAATGCATGGTAAGGTTTCAGGCGAGTCGGCAAACTTTGCTGTTCAATATTGTTCAGGCTATCAGCCTCAGAGGCTCCATGTATGCTATTACCACATGCTACATTGCTCAGCTCTTCAGGAACTTCACTCTCCTCTTCCACTGGAGGTAAAGTCTGGCTGGAAAGTTCATGATCACCGGCTGTAAAAAAAGTTTCTTATATTAACAACACTTTCAACTGCTTTTTTTTTTTACTTGCATCAAACAAGAAAATGGAGTGTACAATATTTTGATGCAAGGAAGAAGAACAAGTTAAAGACAAAACAGAGAGAGAGAGAGTATAACCTTTCACCAAGTTGGGGCGGCGTTGAAGATGAGTTCGGCTATTATCCATCCATTTATCTATTTCAGTACTAGTAGTAACTCTCTTGCTATCAAAGTACACAACGTCGGAGCTCTGAGAATTAAAACAGATTCTCATCATCAATCTTAATACAAAAAATGTCGTGTGTGTGTGAGAGAGAGAGAGAGGGAGAGAGCACTAGATATGTGAAAGAGCTCAAAAGCATGAGGCAAGGCATGCATTTTCAATCAATAATTCATTGAAAAAAAAAAAAAAGAGAGAGATTTTAAATAAGAAAATGTCAAGAAATCAATGTAGCAAGATTGAAAACGGTTCATCAAAGCAATACTGTAGGCATATTTGATCAATTTTTTTCAGAATCCATACATATACAAAACAAGAAACACAGAAATCAATCAAAGAAAATGAAACTTTCCCAAAAGGTCAAACAGTCACTTAACTCTTTTTTCTTTTTTCCTTTTCTTGCAAGAATACCTGGTTTATTGAGTCTCGTGGGCTGGAGTAACCACTGCAAATGGGTGATGGAGAATCTGGCAAAACAGCCATGAGAGACCCCACGCTCCAAACACACAAAGGACAGCCTTCAGAGGAATCACACTGCGTTAAGGGTCTGTCTGAGGAATAATGAACCAAATGTGACTGATTATGGTGGTTGTACACACAGTCAGAGATGGCCATGGAGTTGATGGTGGTGCTGCTCCTCCCGCTGAATGGGTGGTGGGACTTTTTCTGTGTTCTGGCTTTTCCCAGCATCGTTTTCTTGGGAATCTTGAATGAATGTTGTGGGGTGGTCGCTGCTATTCCTTCGGTTCTTGTTGCTGTTGGACTCAATAATGTTTCAGATAGCCAATCTTCAATTTCGTCGTGAGACTGAGAGAAACAACGTTTGCTGATTCTTCTTGAATGGTTGGCAGCTGAGCTTTGATGAGCTCTGTAATGGAATATGTGCCAGGAATGTCAGACATTAGAAAACACTCAAACGTACAAATTTCAGAGAGTAGATTTTTACTTTTATGTCTCAGTGATATACTCTATATTCAATCAAATGCGGAGAAAGTTTTATCCTAAGGTTACGTTTTGTTCTCGTTAGCTCGGAAGAGAAGGTAGAAGAATTTTTTGTTTTAATTTTTAGTACTCGTTATGTTGTTTAGAATTATTTTCTAGCAGAGTTAAAAAGAAAAAAAGGAAAAAAAAGAGTAATGGCGTAGAATTATTATCAGAGCAAAAGTGAATCTATTTTTTTTTTTTTTTTTTTCATTTTGTAGAACTTTTACGATCGAAAGTTTGAAACATTAAATTCTATACATAATTTTACAAAAAAATTATACTTGGTGAGTGGCTATTAATAAGTAAAAAAGTAATATTTAAACCCAAATAAAAACTAGTATAAATTTGTAACAATAACCGTTTGTAAAAATGTTGTAAAATAATTTTTAGCTGTAAAATTACATCTTTAGAACTGTCTCTTTGTTGAGGGTGAAAATCTGTTTATTTGTTTTTAAGGGGGGAGAAATGGCTAAATGGGAATATTAGTTGTTAATTTTGTTGCTTAATGCTAATGGGTGTTGACGATGTATACTCAAAGATGTTTGTTTCTTTTAAACATTCTGATTACTTATAGATATTATAAAATCCCTCTTGATATTTTCAACACTCACTTAACATGTGCCAATGGCAAAATTTTGAATATTGGTATTTTTTTCAAGTTACATATTAATGAAAGAAAATTTATAAGGACATATATTAAGTTACTAATTGTAATTGAAACTTTTTGTAGAGTTCTTTTTTCTTTCCCTTTCCCTTGAGAGTGAGAGTTTGGAAACTTGTCATACTCACAACAAATGTAGATCACCACTAGTTTAGGTTTAACAAGAGGTGGATAATCGAGTTTAACACTCTTACAAAATGGGCATTTGGTCTTATTCTACCGCTACTAGCTTGTGCACAAAGTTTAAAGCCCATAGTCCAAATAGTTAAATACATGAAAATAAGCAAAATGAGCATTGTAGTTCAAGGGAGAACCCATGAAAAAGGGAGATTAGTGGGAGAGATATAGAACCGACTGTGCATGTCGTGAGGTTCATGAATTTTAAGTTTTTTCTTTGGTTTTTGGCAATGGAATGCGGTTAAATATATAAGGGTATCACTGTCAAATTTTTGGATTATGGTTGAGAATTGAGATGATACCACAGCAAATTAGATCACATTTTTGTAATAAAAATTAGAGGTCGTTTTTCCTTTAATGCCCCTTCATCCATGTTGAATTCAAAAGCCCTTAAATAATGATTTGTATTTTGGTAGTCGGTGGAAGAAAAGTGTTTTTTTTTTTTTAAACGATATCCCGCACGATGCGCGGTGCATTTTGATAAAATTTCTAAGAGTTTATTTATGACACATTCATGAATACTATCAATCAATATATAAAAGCAGAGACCTTATGCAGGAGAGTATGAGATTTTGCCAAGTGGCGCATTGTATGAGATTCCTTTTATTTAGGCTTCCATCTCACCCAAATTTAGCATTTATGTCAGTTGCATTTATTTCAATGTATTAATATAATTCAAAAAATTTGTATACGTTTATAACTTTAAATGCTTTAGATAGATACAAATGGATATAAAAAGTCATGGGAAAAGTCTTGTAAGGACACAATTTGTAACGACCCATAATAATATTGGGTTCGCACGTAAAAAGGCCCAAACGATATCATTTATAGAGCGTGGGTTTGAAAGGTTAGACCATGGTCACCGGACGGTGGTTTTTCGTGGTGTTCATACGCTGCAGTCTAAATCGTGTTCGCTCGAGGAGTCTTTCTCCTGGAGGCGGACCGGGAGGCTCTAGTTCTTGGCCATTTTTCCCAACCCCCCTTTTTTGGTGCATCAACCTTCACATTATATAGCCCTTCTTGGTCGATCTTAGCCCTCCACTTGTTGATTAGGCAGGTGCCTACTTCAATACCTGTCTCATCACCTCTCCCCTTACTTTTGGTTAGTTGTGATGATCGAAGTCACCCCGTCCGGGCGTCTTTTCTCATAAATATGGTTAGGACGTTAGCGGGTGCATTTAATGCGGAGGGGACGTATTTACCCTAAACCAGTTTTCGATCGCACCCCCACGTAGGTCCCATTCTACTCGCATCTCCTTCGGGGGGCTTTTTGGGGGCAGCCTTTAACGAGATGTTGCTCTTCCCTTTGAAATCTTGGAGTGCCGAGGACAGGGTCATCCTCGGCCGTGCCCCTGGCATTTCGGCCTTTCCCCATTCGTCCTCGGCAAATACCCTCCTCGGCACGGGCCCCGAGCCCTAGTAGAGCGTGGGCCAGATCATAAGTTCCCTGGCCCCACAATAGCCCCTCAAAATCCTGCTATCCGACTCCTCGGACGGATAGGAGGGTTTTGATGACATCGAACATCTGTCAATGCCTGTCAATCCTTGTCACCTATCGGTTCCCGAGACTTTTCATCCGCCCGAGACACGTTCCTGGAGCCCTTGGAAGGTGAAATGTGGCCTCATTAAATGCGGGCGGCTCTGTGTTTCCCACGTTCTACGGCATGATGGAGATCAAACGGTGGTGATTCCTTGGCCTTTATGGGCGGGAAAATTCGTGCGATTACTCTAGGAAGCATAAATGATTTTTTGGAACTGATTTGTCTCTTCGCTTTTGCACTTAAGAGTTCTAGCGCGTATACCCTGGGTTCATCTCAACTTTCGTCCAAATGTTGTGAAATTTTAAAATACTCGCAAGTGTATGAACCGTACCAAAGTATAGTTGGACAAGAACGAGGTCGAACCCATAGGGACTTGTATGAATGTAGGAAAATTAATTAAACCTTAACCAAATTAATCCTAATCTAGTTTAAATAAAAATTGGTTGGTTGCAATAAAATAAACTAAGCAAATAATAAAATTAAGCAAATAATTAAACTAAGCAAAAGATATAAAGTAATAAAAAGATGTAAACAATTAAGAGAAAGGAATTAAGGTTTTGGAATCCGCCTTGTAAATCATATCAGCATATATTTATGATCATTAATTTTTCCCAACCACTACATGATAATCTAGAAATCAATCTTGCTATCATGGAAAATATCATCATTAAATCCTTATTTTAAAAATCAAAAGCATGTTCTTCTTCGCTTCTTAAGTATAAAATCAAATCATCAATTGTATCTGTAGCCAAACAAATCACAAGATATATCCAATTCTAAAAATCAAATCATAAATTGTATCTATTAACAGACAAATCACAAGTGATATCCAATTTTATAATCAAGAATTAATAAACCAAGCATTTAATTAATTAAGACAAATCCTAAATCATGAGAAAAACATGATTGAACTCATATCTAGAATCTCATCTTAGTCAATTGATATGAAGTAAGAACAATTTAAATCATTAAAGAACAACTATTGTGGGAAAAATCAAATCACATAAATATTATTGATAATCCTTAACAAGGTTTCATCCTCAACCCTAATTATAAATTTAGCTACTCATAGTAATTGAAAGAAAACACAAAAATAAAATACTAAACATTAAACTAGACAAATAAAATAAAACTAACTGTCATGGAAGAAAACCAAAGAAGTAGCCGCACTCTCTATACATTCAGCCCTCAACCCTACCACTAGCCTCCACGAATTTTGCCCTAAAGAGCCCTTAAATAGGTCAAGGAATCCTATTACAAGTTGAATTCTCGTTTGGAGAAAATCCTAGATTTTTAGGCTTCATTTAACCGACTATTTTGGCCCATTTAATGTCAGAATTTGGACTTTTGGTAAACTACAAAGTTGTAGCCCTTTAAGTTAACGTTCCAGCCCAACTTGAATCATCTCCATTGGACATCTGAGCCGAAAGTTATGCTAAAAATACTAACTGATGTGTAGTTTGGAATCCTAATCCGAATTGGACTTGGATTTAGAGCAAATTTCTTTTGATTCCTTGCTCCAATTGGACTTAAATTTAATTGGGTTGGTCTTTTCTTGAATTCATGCCTGGCTGGATGTAAGTTGGCTTGATTCAATTGGCCTAGCCCCACTTTGCATGTAAAGCCCTTGTTACCTACAACACAAAGATATTATATAATTAGTCACAAAATAACATAAAAGTAAGGCTAAATATGTAGATATATGAGTACTTTATTGTATATATTTCATGCACATCACCAAACTCAAGTCTATCTCCAGCACAAAAAGCCTGTCCGAAGCGTCTTTTCTCTTTTCTGTAAATTCCCTACCTCCATTAACTCGTGCTTTTTCTTTTCTAGGTTTATTTTTCTTTGGTTTCCTTTCTTCTCTCGTCGCTGGTTGAGTTTGTTTAGTAAATCGTAGAGATGGCTAAATTAAGACTGAGGAAATTAGTCGATCTTGAGGAGGGCAATGAAAAAGTTCATCGCAGACACAGGATTCCTCCCAACGTAAGTCCGAGGCATTGTAAGATGGGGGAGTGGTACTATATGAGGGAAATGGGCGAGGTGGTAATTCCTGTCCTCGCCTTTGTAGAGGGGGGCATGAGAATCCCTATGGGGCCGGTAACGAAGGGTTACCTCGGGCACTTTCGATTAGCCCCCACCCAGTGCACCGGCAACATGTTTAGGATTCTGGGTTGTGTGGATGCCTTAAACGAAAAGATGGGGCTAAGATTGACCCACCACGACGTGAATTGGTGCTATAATCTCCAAAATTTGAAGGGGAAATCCTACTACATGAAGACGAGAGACAAGAGGGTTCGACTAATTCAATGCCTCCCTGATTCAAACAAGGGATTAAACAAGGATTTCCTTATCGTCTCCGGTGAATGGCATGATGGCGATCCGTGCCTCGTGGTGGAAGGAGAACCAGGTGGGGTATAGGGAATGGAAGGGCGTCGAACCTTTGTGCCATTCTAATTTGATGTGGTTCGGTAACTAACCATGCGTATGTGTTTTTTTTTTTTTTTTTTGCAGATCCACACGCTTTTCACCGGCACTTTCACCTGGTTAATCGGGTGGACTTAGAGACTGTTCTTCAAGCGGCGGTTTTCGTAAATGACCGAAACGGTCAAGTTCGAGCCGCTCACAAAATCTTAGGTACGCTCCCCTTCGAAGTTATTCGCCAACCCCAGGCACGTGATCGGCGCTAGCCGTCCTCGGCTTCCAAAATTTACTCGTGGTCGAATCGGGATTTTTAATCTCCGAAGGATCATCTGTCCCGAGAGGGCATCCCACTGTGGACCACTCCTCATCTCATCAAGTAGCGGAGGACGAAGGCGAGTTAGATCAATCCGAGGAGGGATTTGGGGTATTTGACCTAGCCGATCAGTCCGAGGATCCTTCCGGTGATATAGGTGATCCAGCCTTGTCCGAGGCGGAATTGTCATCGATGGCACATCTTCCCAAACCGGAATGAGACTTAAAAGAAAACCCCCGACCAGCTTATTCGATCTCCTTGAGGGTCAACCGGGGAAGGGTGCACAAGGAACACCGCAGTCCAGCGCTCCGTCTCCACCACCTCAGCCCCAGACTATCCGGACTAGGTCATCCTCCACAAAGTCGCAGTCACAGTCTCCCCGCCCCAAACTTCCTGCTCTTCCCCAACCAGCTCTGCCTCCTCGGCCGGGGCCCACCGACTCAAAGAGAAAGAGGAGTCCCAAGGGTAAGGAAGCCATGGATGGGGGAAAATCCCAATCTTCCAAGGAGAGGGATGAAGCCCCGCATGTGAAGCAATTGAAGATTGGGATTCAAAGCAAGGGCAAAGAGATTGAAGCCTAATCCGCCCAAAGCAAGGGAAAGGGGATCGAAGCCCCATCCTTGCCAAGCGCTTGGCTTCTCGCCCGATGCTCCACGGGGGCCACCGCTGGAGACCGCGTCCATGAGGGGCCCTAGAGATGGCGAAGGGGGTTATGTGGCCGACGCATTAGGGAGAACTATGCTTTGCTTCCCAATGACATGGATGAGTTGAAGAAAATGAGGATGCAAGAAGTTTTCCTCGATCGAAGAGATACTTGGGAATGGTAAGGCTCTTGAAACCTAAAACTTTACTACCTCTTGCTCCCTGTTTTGTCATTCACAATGTATTTTCCTCATTTGACAGGCTCTCCAAGCCACATATAGAATGGAGGAGGAAGTGAACAAGCGGAGTAAGGCGGCCGAGAATGAACGCTCCAAGCGCCTAGAGGCCACGCGGACCCTCAAAACTTCCGAGGACGACCTCGCCAAGGCCAAGGTTGCCTTAAAGGAAGCTATCCGAGATAGGGATAGCGCCTTGGCGGGTTTAGAGGTTGCTCAAAAGCGGCCCGAGGAACAGACAAAGCGTTTACTCGAAGCCGAGGATCGATTGCGAATAGCTAAGGAGCGGATCGGTGATTTAAAGAAAAGACCGATCTTGGCGAGAGAATGAAAAAGGTGTGGCGGAGTATACCCGGGACGAAGCCATGAGGGCCAAGTAAAAGGCTGAGTTTGCGAAACGAGGCCGAGGCCGCCAAGGAAACGGTCAAAGATGAGGGTTACAACGCTGGGGTAGCTAAAACCCAAGCCATCCTTAAAGCCCAAATTCTTGGAGTATGCAGGCTATCTTGCTCCCAGGTTTGGGAAGAGGCCTTGAAGCGAGTGGGGTGGATGCTTCGTCGATTTGTGGAAAGCGGAGAACATATTCTACCCTACAAATGACCATCCGTGAGGCCGCCTCCACCAGCCTTCGAGGTCGTGAGCGACCAATATGAGGGAGGGGTCACTCGGTCGGAAGTCATGCAGTCGGCGCCTCTCTGGCGAGCCGTTTAAAGGGGGAGAGCTTCAGGATGTGAAAGAAGCCCCCGAGTGTATGGATCCCGAGGTACCCAAAGAGGATGTCGAGCCCGTGGTCGGCGCTCAAATCCCCGATGCCGAAGAGCCAGCCATACTTGCCCAGCCCCCGCAGTAATCCCCCTCATTGTGGTCCCCAAGATTACCAACACCGACCCTACTCGGTCTTCCCTAGAAGGGACTGTCCTCCAGGGCGTCGAAGCTGGCCTTGTTGTGCTTTCCCAGGATGTGGCCGACCACAGCACTGAAGAAGTAGAAACCCTGGCCAGCCTCTAAATTTGTTTCTAGTTTAATGACTAACTAGCTTCTTTTTTATTTTGAAAACTTTGTAATCTGCTGGTAGTTTGAACCTGTTGAACGCCTATATGAAATTCTTTTCTTCCTCTTTCCTTTTGGTTATTTGTTAGTTGCCCTTGTCGATACTTACTATTATTTATGATTTTTGAACTAATTATCTTAACACGTATGAATGGTTGTGCACGCGATATATTTAGAATCATGTTTCGAACGTTAGCTTACTCGCACCTATAGAGCCTTGAACTCATGTCCGAACCTCATTCAATGGAGATATAGGCATCATCCGAGATGTTACGTGTAATCTTTGTAGGTCTTACTTAGTATCCAGATTTCCTTGAAGTAGTTGGCTTCCCCATAGGTTTGAGTCTGAGGACCATGCAATACCTTGGTTTTGTCCAAAACTCGGTTTTCAAGTAGTTGGTTTCCCCATAGGTTTGAGTCCGAGGACTATGCAATACCTTGGTTCTGTCCAAAACTCAGTTTTCAAGTAGTTGGTTTCCCCATAAGTTTGAGTCCGAGGACCATGTAATACCTTGGTTCTGTCCAAAACTCGGTTTTCAAGTAGTTGGCTTCCCCATAGGTTTGAGTCCGAGGACCATGCAATACCTTGGTTCTGTCCAAAACTCGGTTTTCAAGTAGTTGGTTTCCCCATAGGTTTGAGTCCGAGAACCATGCAATACCTTAGTTCTGTCCAAAACTCGGTTTTCAAGTAGTTGGTTTCCCCATAGGTTTGAGTCCGAGGACCATGTAATACCTTGGTTCTGTCCAAAACTCGGTTTTCAAGTAGTTGGCTTCCCCATAGGTTTGAGTCCGAGGACCATGCAATACCTTGGTTCTGTCCAAAACTCGGTTTTCAAGTAGTTGGTTTCCCCATAGGTTTGAGTCCGAGGACCATGCAATACCTTGGTTCTGTCCAAAACTCGGTTTTCAAGTAGTTGGTTTCCCCATAGGTTTGAGTCCGAAGACCATGTAATACCTTGGTTCTGTCCAAAACTTAGTTTTCAAGTAGTTGGTTTTCCCATAGGTTTGAGTCCGAGGACCATGCAATACCTTAGTTTTGTCCAAAACTCAGTTTTGAAGTAGTTGGGGGAATTAACCCCTCGGCTATGGCGTGGGACCTCGGTTTAGGGGGATTAGCTCCTCGGCCAAGCCCCTAGAACCATCCGTGTGTTCTTGACGCCTACGACGCGCAGCCCCT
The DNA here is from genome assembly GCA_028216015.1 of Quercus dentata. Classification (NCBI taxonomy): domain Eukaryota; kingdom Viridiplantae; phylum Streptophyta; class Magnoliopsida; order Fagales; family Fagaceae; genus Quercus; species Quercus dentata. Next base: position 36,172,340 of record CP116447.1, read on the forward strand.
AGTGAAGAAACGTAGCCTCTAGTGGAACTTTACGCTAGAACACTACATCCGGCTGTTGGAAATGATATGAGGGATTGTCTCAACCCACCACCTGTGCCAAGACACAAGTCTTCCCCACGCACGATGTCAATTGTAAGGACACAATTTGTAATGACCCATAATAATGTTGGGTTCGCAAGTAAAAAGGCACAAATGATATCATTTATAGAGCGTGAGTTTGAAAGGCTAGGCTATGGTCACCGGACGGTGGTTTTACGTGGTGTTCATACGAGATTAAATCGTGTTCGCTCAAGGAGTCTTTCTCTTGGAGGCGGACTGGGGAGGCTCTAGTTCTTAGCCATTTTTCCCCCCCCCTTTTTTTGGCGCATCAACCTTCACATTATATAGCCCTTGTTGGTCGATCTTAGCCCTCCACTTGTTGATCGGCAGGTGCTTACTTGATGACTCGTCCCATCACCGTCCCCTCTTGCTTTTGGTTAGTTGCGATGATCAAGTCACCCCGTCCAGGTGTCTTTTCTCATAAATATGGTTAGGACGTTCGCGGGTGCATTTAATGTGGAGGGGTCGTTTATTTACCCTGAACCGGTTTCGCATTGTACCCCCATGTAGGTCCCATTCTACTCGCATATCTTTCAAGGGGCTTTTTGAGGGCAGCCTTCAACGAGATGTTGCTTTTCCCTTTGAAATCTTGGAGTGCCGAGGACAGGGGTCATCCTCGGCTGTTCCCCGACATTTCGGCCTTTCCCCATTCGTCCTCGGCAAATACCCTCCTCGGCACGGCCCCCGAACCCTAATAGAGCGTGGGCCGGATCATAAGTTCCCTGGCCCCACAAGTACAATATATATATATATATATATATATATATATATATATATATATATATATATATATATATATATATATATATATATATATATATAAGCGAGACCTCGTCTCTTTTGAACTCTCTCTTTTGTTAAGGGTGAAAATCATTTTATTTGTTTTTCATTTTTATTTTTAGGGGAGAAATGGCTAACCTCCATTTGGATTGCACTTTGAAAATTTCATTTCAAATGTTTGCATCTCTGTCGGTGGGTCCCGTGCAATCGCTTCACGGGACCCACAAGTTGTCTAATTTAGCAAATTTTTCTTCAAAATTGGATCTCACGGTACTATTCACACATTTAAAAATTATTTTGTTATAGTGTTTTCAATTTTCAATTTTCGATTTTTCAGCAATAAGCGGTATCTAAACAGACCCTAAATAGTGCACTGCTCACGGGACCCACAAGTTGTCTAATTTAGCAAATTTTTCTTCAAAATTGGATCTCACGGTACTATTCACACATTTAAAAATTATTTTGTTATAGTATTTTCAATTTTCAATTTTCAGTTTTCAGCAATAAGCGGTATCTAAACAGACCCTAAATAGGATAATGTTTTCTAATATTAGTTGTTAATTTTTGCTTAAAGCTATTGGGTGTTGACGTTAAAGCTATTGGGTGTTGACGATGTATACTCGAGATGTTTGTTTCTTTTAAACATTCCGATTACTTATAGATATTATAAAATCGCTCTTGATATTTTTAACTCTCACTTAACATGTGCCAATGGCAAAATTTTGAATATTGGAATTATTTTCAAGTTACATATTAATGAAAGAAAATTTGTAAGGACGTATCAACTATTAAGTTACTAATTGTAATTGAAACTTTTTGTAGAGTTCTTTTTTTTCCCTTGAGAGTGAGAGAATCGTGGAAACTTTTTATACTCACAACAAATGTAGATAGCCACTACTTTGGGCTTTAAAAAGAGGTGGACAACCGAGCTTAGCACTCTTACAAAATGGGCCTTTGGTCCTATTCTACCGCTACTAGCCTGGACGATTTTGGCCCATTAGCATTGATTTTTAAAATATTTAGGCCCGAAACACTGTTTGGGAAATATATAGCAATATAGCACTTTTTAGGTACTCGAGCTTGCCAAGCTCGAGTACCATGTTTTTTTAATCCACTTATCGCCCTATATTCAAGGAGCCCTATAGTGGCGTTTTTAAGCCCTATAGTGACGTTTTCGGGCCAAAAACGCCACTATAGGGCCCCTTGAACCTGTTATGGGACTTATAAAAAATTTTGCAGGTAAACGCCGCTATAGGGCCCAAAAACGTCACTATAGGGATTAAAAACGCCACTATAGGGCCCATGAACCTCTTATGGGGACTTATAAAAAAATTTTGCAGGAAAACGCCGCTATAGGGCTCGAAAACGTCACTATAGGGCTTAAAAACGCCACTATAGGGCCCCTTGAACCTGTTATGGGGACTTATAAAAAAAAATTTTGCAGGAAAACGCCACTATAGGGCCTGAAAACGTCACTATAGGGCTCCTTAACCTGGTAGGGGGCTTAAAAACGCCGCTATAGGGCCCGAAAACGTCACTATAGGGCTTAAAAACGCCACTATAAGGCTCCTTGAATATGGGGCGATAGTGGATTAAAAAAACATGGTACTCGAGCTTGCCAAGCTCGAGTACCTAAAAAGTGCTATATTGCTATATATTTCCCAAACAGTGTTTCGGCCCTAAATATTTTAAAAATCAATGCTAATGGGCCAAAATCGCCACTAGCCTGTGCACAAACTTTAAAGCCCAATGTCCAAATAGTTAAACAAATGACAATAAGCAAAATGAGCATTGTACTTCAAGGGAGAACCCATGGAAAAGGGAGATTAGTGGGAGAGATAGAGAACCGACTGTGCATGTCGCGAGGTTCATGAATTTTAAGTTTTTTCTTGGGTTTTTGGCAATAGAATGTGGTTAAATATATAAGGATACGACTGTCGAACTTATGGGTTATGGTTGAGAATTGAGATGATGCCACTAAGCTAATTAGATCTCCTTTTTGTAATAAAAATTAGAGGTTGTTTTTCCTTTAGGGTTCGTTTGGTTGGAAGGGTGGAAAATTGGAAGGATAGAAAATGGTGAGAGGATAGAAAAGATTTTGATTTCTCTCATTTTTGTTTGGTTGGGAGTGAAAAAGTGGAGGGATGGAAAAAATTGATTTTGTATAAATTTACTCATATATCCTTTTTAAAAAATGATGGCCAATTAAAACAAAAAAGCAACAAAAAAAAAAAAAAACAATCACCCAATTTATTAAAATATAAAAATCATGTCACAAAAAAAATCATGTCTAGTTAAAAAAAAAAAAAAAAAACAAAACAAAAAAAAAAAAAAAAAAAAAAAACAAAAAAAAAAAAAAAAAAAAAAAAAAAAGGAAGAGGCAATGGCCCAAGAAAGCACAAAAAAGAAGAAGAAAAAGAAAAGAACTGGATGAATTGCCCATATCCATTAAAGAGTCCATTTTCTCTCTTTAGTTTTTTCCCCATTTTGGAGAGAGAACTTTTTGGTAAGCCTGAAGAAAAAATACCCGGATCCTACCATTCATTTTCCTTCCTCTCCACCCAACCAAACAAATTCCAAAAGAAAAAAATTCATTTCTATTTTCTCTTCAAAGTTTTCTATCTACCTTATTTTACACCCAAAAAAACACACTCTTAGTGCCTCTTCATCCATGTTGAATTCAAAAGCCCTTAGATAATGATTTGTATTTTGGTAGTCAATGGAAGAAAAGTGTTTCTTTATTTTAAATGTGAATATGATAGAATATGGAAGATAGGTTAAGAATGAGTGGTTAAGAATAATGAATGCTTATGGTGGCGAACTTGTTTGTGGCAATTAGTTCAAATATTTGTGTACATGTATTTAACATGCACATTGTGGTTAACTTGCCCTTAACCATTTTGGTGTGTGGGTGTTTTCCTTGCAAATACATCACCCCAAAAGGTTTAGTAAACACTAGACAGCCACATTTCGGGTCTTCCCCGCCCTTTATGCCAAATCTTACCTTCTTGGGATCAATTATGATGTGTTGGACCCTTTTGCAGGCTTGGGCTGTGAATTGGGCCTCCCAATTTGGACTTTTGTTGACTGATTCATCGTAAGCATTAGTAGCCGCTCAGCTGTGGTAGATTTGGAGCTATTGGTCCTTTCTACGAAACCCCTTGTACTTTGCCTTTGTTACTTGGGCCTTACGGGCCAATATTTCCTATCTCAAAGGCACACAGGAATTTTGGATTCCCTTTTGAATTATTACTATATATATATATATATATATATATTCTAATGAAATCAACTCGCGAATTGATGATGGATTAATCAAAGCCATCCAACCTCCTGTTTAACTTGTTTGGACGAAAAGATTTTGAGGAATTGAATTTCGCTATAAATTACCATTCCTAGTGTTGGGAGATGTTTTTCATTTCAATATAGGAATTCAGATAAAAACGAATATTCATCATTTTACAGTTCTTTTTTTCAAAAAAATAATAATAAAAAAACAAAGCTTAATTGTGAATAAATTATTTCTTTCCTCGTGTTTTTTTCTTTTTCTCTCTTTTTCATTCATTCCTCCATAAACCAACACATTAAAAAGAAGGGTAAACTACATAGATAGTCTATATCATTTACATAATATGTCAATTTGGTCCTTAACCTTTTAATTGTGTTGATTTAATCCCTAAGTTTTAGTATCATATTATTTTGCTTCCTGCCGATATCCTTTGGATAAAAAATGACATGTCAAAAAGCATGACAAAAAGCATGTTTCAGGCAACCTGGCGGCATTGCTAACTATGATGAAGCCATCAAAATTCACAACCCAAACTTGCCATTCCCATTTCCTAACATATTCAACACAGTGAAAATAATTAATGTTTCCCCCAAAGCCAAAAATTAAGATTTTGGATTGTTTTACAAATTTCGGTGCCATACATAAAAAACAATAATCAAAATTTGATATTACGGTGGTAACAAACTATTTTGGATTGAACTTTTCACTCTCTTTTTTATTTTATTTGTTTGTGTGAAAAATCTGTAGACAGACCCTTCCATTTCTTTGACATTGTGTTGGTCGTAGGATTGCAGTGAAATCTATGTTCTTCTCTTCTGCAAAGCCCAAATCTAATTTCCAATTTTAGAGCATCCCTAGCAGTTTCTCCAAATTTTTGTACAGTTTGGAGAATGAACAATGACATTTAACTTTTACCTACCTACTTTTTCAAATAAACTTCCAACAGATTCTTTATTCCATTCTCTATCTTATTTAAATATTATTTCTTCATTCATTATTTATTCTTTTTTTAATCATCATTTATTCTTTTTTAAACAATTATATTTTTCAATGAGAAGTGTTATGTTCACAACATTTTACACAATACTTTTACAACAAAATTTATGTGAAAAGTTGTTACTAGTTCTAATTTGAACTCACCACTGAAATTATTTTTTTACTCGCATTATTAACTAATAACAATCTATTATTTAAAATTTATTGTGAAAATATTGTAAAAATATTGTGGTAGTATTTTTCAACTAGGATTTTTAATTTTTTATATTATTTTTCTTCCTTTCATTTCATTTTCATCCACGTTTCATTTCTTTTTTTCTTTTTTCTTTTTCTTGTTTTTCTCCTCCACGCAAGACACACAACCCCCCTTCTTTTTATTTTCTTTTTCAACTCAAGAACATTCTAACGCTTCACATCAAAGAAGAGAGAGAGAGAGAGAGAGAGAGAGAGAGAGAGAGAGAGAGAGAGAGAGAGCTTGGGCCTCCACCGCCGCTCCAAATCTCCACCGCTACTCGTCATCCTCCCCACCGATCGGCTTGGGTCGATAGGCTTGTTCCTTTTTTTTTTTTTCCAAATTTGCTTGTTCTAATTCAACTTTATTTTAAGAATTGGATTTTGTTTTGTGTTTGGATTATGTGAGAAACGGAGAGAATGAGAAAAAAGAAATCCAAAGGAGAGAGAAAAATTGATATAATAGTAGTTGGGATAATTTTTAAGCAAAAAAATTGATTTGAAGGTGCTACAGTGTTCTCTAAATTTAGAGAACTACTGTAGCAACTTCAAAAAAAATTTGGAGAACCTGCGCGTTTGGAGAAGTTGCGGGAGCGTGAACAGTAACATTTGGTGGTCCAAAAATGGCTTTACAGTGACTGTTGAAGATATTTTTAGGGCATCACCAAATCACAATAAAATATAACGCGGTTCTCTGCTACAAAATCAATATCTAATTTCCACCATATGGGGAATTGAACCTTCAGCCATAGTAGAGAAAGACCTCACCACTGGCCCTCGCGGCTCGTCCTTGTAGTCTACAACTTCAGTTTTTGCCGAGAGAGTTAGGGAGTGTGAGAGTGATAATGAGGGTGAGGTAGAGGTTCTAACGAGAAAGAGAGTGTTAGGGATTTTAGTTTTTATTTATTTATTAATTTTATTTACCTTTTATATGAAGTGGTTGTACAGTTGGCAATGCATGAAACTAGTAAGTAAATTTTATATTATTCTGTTAGACACATTAGACTTTTCCATCCAAAGGATAACGGCAAGGATCAAAATAACACGATACTAAAATGTTAGGAACTAAATTGACACAATTAAAATGATAGGGACCAAATTAACATATGATATAATAGATAAAAACCATTTATGTAGTTTACCCTAAAAAGACCATTTCTTTTCTTTTCTTTTCTTTTTTTTTCTGAAACAAAAAGAAAGCTTCTCAATTCTTTCTGTTAACATTTAGATTTTTTTTTTTCTTTTCTTTTTAATGGAATCTCAAACACATGGGAAACAAAAAACCGAAAAAGAAAAAGAAAAAAACACAAATTGAAAAAGAATAACGTTGGTATTGTATCTAATTCCGCTCATCTGTTATTTTTTTGATTCAGAAAATTTTATCTTCGAAGTCTTCTAGTAAAGAGAGAGATTGCAGATTGCAGAACAATCACCCAACGAGGTAGCTCTCCCTTAAAGCCCATTTGACATAATAGTGAGGTTTTTATTATTTATTTTTTTGATGGGATAATAATGAGGTTAACAAAAGAAGGAACTCTAGCAATCAACCATTCAAGACTACTTAAAGTAGGAAAGCATATTCTTCAAATATCATAACAGCAGTAGTATTATACATGAAATCACATTTGATCATATTCTAATGGGTATTGGGATTACTTTTGAGAATGAGGTCAAAGGTTTCACATAAAATGACTCAGTGCTTCAATTGATATCCATGGTCAGTAGAACGGACATTTCCATGAGGTTCAAGCAGTATGCATACATGAAAGACAGACACAGAAAAGGCAGAAATGAGATCATGGTCGCTGGTGGCCAGAGTAGTTTTCAGGTAACCTAATGCCGGCCATTAAAGGTCAAATATTCGAACACAACCGGAAGACATGCTTCAGCTTTTATCTAATATCATGCAATTGTCCAATAAGAAATACTCACAAGTCATAATGCTCATCTCCCCAACTATGGTCTTAAACTCTGCACACACACACACACACACTTCAGCTTTTATCTAAGATCATGCAATTGTCCAATAAGAAATACTCACAAGTCATAATGCTCATCTCCCCAACTATGGTCTTAAACTCTGCACACACACACACACACACACACACACACATTCCAACGGCAGCGATGCTTTTCAAATTCCAATGACTATATTCTCATTCTGAAAGAAAAGAAGAATCTTAAAGTAACAAGTGCTAAAACAAGAAAAAGTGCAGAGAAACATAACAACCTGCTGCAACTCTCTCTAATTAACAGAAACAAAGATAAACTACAGCTGTTTAAACCATTAAGAGTCTACAAATTAAAGTCTATCTTTCATAATTTAAAATTTTGCTTATTCATTTGAAACCCAAAATAAATTCATTCAAAACCAAAAATTCACCACATTGGACAGTATCCTCTCGTAAGTACTTTTCTAAGCCTCTTTACGCACGCACGAAGTACAGCTTACCCATCACATGAAGAATGGCAACAAAGGCTATGAAGCCAATGCTCATGACAAGAACAACATTGGGTGAGATCTTGAGTCCTGGGGCATCATCCGTGTAAAACTGGAGCATAGTCCCGGCTGCCCCTCCAGAGGCACCACCACTTGTCGTCCTCCTCCTACGCATGCTTGCAGTAGCTGCTGCACTTCCCCTTGGGGGAGCTGTTCCACCCAAAGCCATTTCTGCAATAGCCATTCAAAAAAATTTAGAGAAAAACTTCAATATCTCACAAATAGAACTGCAAATTATGTAATATAAAAGATTTCCAAAGCATTATTATTATTATTATTTGATTGGTAAGGTTACACAATCACTTAATGAGTCTTTAACCCATGACCTCAAACTTCACCTTGCTTTTACAAGGGAAGAAAGTGCCATTTGAGCTAGAGCTTGTATTATGGCATTTCTTCTCATATTTGGCATCTTTTTTTAATAGGTAAGTTACACACGATTTCACCCTCCACCCGAGAGAATGAACTGCCATTTGAGCTAGAGCTCATTGCCAAGAGTTTTGGCAACTTTAAAACATGTAATACCACACAATCGATATCAATAACTTCATTTTAGAGGTTTACCACCATTCTTTACACATTTACTATTAATTCTTGGAGATACTAGTATTACTTTCTAAAATTTGATGCATACATTCAACCATGGAATGCTCAACATTTCAAACAGGCAGCAATAAATATTCAAAAACTCAACTCAAACTAACTAACTAAGCAGGCAGGAAAGATTCATACGAGAAGACATTGTATCATTTCCATTTTTTTTTTTTTTTTAGTCCAATAAAAGCAAATCTTCCCCAAAAAATCCACATGAGAAACTAAGAAAATAATGTCAACAAGAAGAAGCATTACTGGACATGATGGTTCCACCCTGTAAATGGAGCAAAGGGGACTCATTAACAATTCATTCTATATATGTTGTATCAAAAGTAAAACTGTCTCCAAAGTAGTTTTAATTTATTATTGAATTCAGATCAGCCCAGAAGATGGTTCCTGTTATATTTTTAGAAATAACCCTAGACTGCACAAAAGAAAACAAGATCCACAGCATGCATCCGCTTCAAATAGTCAAAAACAATCTGACCCCAAACCTTAAACTCCTCAACCTACTACCACTACCACTCAATACTCACATAATTCTGGCAATCAACTGAAGTAAAACCTCATACATTCCTATGTGACTAGAGGCAATACACCCTTATTGGGATGTACAAGCTCGTGATTATATTCCTTCATGAGTTTCAACATTGCCTTGATCTGCACTTTACACCCCACTCAAGCTCAGGGAAAAAAACCTAATATTTCAAATGCATGCAGCATCACACTCATAACATGTTGTGGGTGTGAATGTGATTCTACAAAAACACTAAATATCGCCTCGTCTTTAAGACCTACTTTAACCTTGCTCACGGCGAAAACCCATCACGGGAACACACAATTAGACAGCATATGATATATACAACACCAATTTGCTCCCAAAACTAATTTCTTTTCTCCAATCAGGCAAATTTTCCCAAACTCCCCACAGAACCAAACACATCCAAAGCAGAAAAACAAATATTCAAATCAAGCACAATTGGAATTACAAATGAATTCATCAAGAAAAAACCCATTAAAACACACACATTTAAACACTAGAATATACCCCAAAAACCAAAAAAAAACAACAAAATTGAGCATAAAAACATTCAAATGAAGCTAATTCAGAAACCCTAAATCTCCAAAATCTAACCAGACGTATCAGATCTGAGACTAAATTCATGAAAAAAAAAAAAAAAACAAAACCCTAAGACCCAGATCGTGAAATTGAAAATTGCATGCAATAGATCCAGAATTATGAATCAAATAATCGGAGATCACGAAATTGAATATCGAAATTTGAAGGAAAGACAGAAAAAGGGGGGTGAACTCGCCTGAGTTGACTCGGTGATTGAGAACTCGCCGGTGTTTTTTTGAAGATCTAAGAATGTGGTTTGGGAATGAAAGAAGACTCTCTCTTTCTCTAGGATTTGTTTACAGAGAAACTCTTTTTGAGTTTTAATACGTAAAAAACATACGAAGCTGGTTTCGGGGGGTTTTGTAGTTTGGAGAGTACGCGTGGTTTATGTCCTTGTGGGAAATTCTAAGACTTTCCACGCCTACTCAACCAATCAGATTTCACCATGTCATAATTTTGTTTTTTGTTTTAAAAACATCTTTGACTTTAATAATCCTCCCTTTCTGACCCATCCCAAGAAGAGCAAGGAAACAATCAAACTCGGCTCCGGAGCTGCAATATATTTATAAAAAAATTACAAACTACTTTCTTTGTATTAGAGAAAATCTAGGACTACAATTTTTATGCAAAAATTTTAGGAACGCAAAAAAGTACCACAATTTTTGTTGAAATTGTCCACGTGACATATTATGAATGATGGATAAAAAGTGATGGATCTAAATGAAAGTGACAGATAATTAATTACAGTCTATCATATAAGATAACTGTGGTTTTTTAATTTTTGTATGATGGTTTGCTACAACTTTAACGGCGCAGGTTGTGAGTGATAGAGAAAAACTAGTGAGTTTAGGTGAAAATAATAACAACCACTTACAATTTACTACATAATTTGCGGCACAAATGAAATGACTAAGCTTTTTGTTTTTCCCTTCTTTTTTTGAAAGAAAAAAATCCTTAATAATTTCATTTTAATTCAAGTTTTAGAGTATTAAATAGAAATTTTTTTTTTTTTTTTTTTTTTTGAGAAACAAACACACACACACACACACACAAGGGAGAGGGAAAGGGGTTTTAACACAAAGGCACACCACAACTCCACTCAAAAGCCATGGTAACTTTTAAGGGAGGGTGGGGCAAGTTATATTACACACAACACACTCTCTTAAGCAATGTGGGACAATTACCCATTCTTTTTTTTTGAGAAACAAACACACACACACACAAGGGAGAGGAAAAGGGGTTTTAACACAAAGGCACACCACAACTCCACTCAAAAGCCATGGTAACTTTTAAGGGAGGGTGGGGCAAGTTATACTACACACAACACACTCTCTTAAGCAATGTGGGACAATTACCCATTCTTTTTTTGAGAAACAAACACACACACACACAAGGGAGAGGGAAAGGGGTTCTAACACAAAGGCACACCACAACTCCACTCAAAAGCCATGGTAACTTTTAAGGGAGGGTGGAGCAAGTTATACTACACATAACACACTCTCTTAAGCAATGTGGGACAATTAACCATTCTTTTTTTGAGAAACAAACACACACACACACACACACACACACACTAGGGAGAGGGAAAGGGGTTCTAACACAAAGGCACACCACAACTCCACTCAAAAGCCATGGTAACTTTTAAGGGAGGGTGGGGCAAGTTATACTACACACAACACACTCTCTTAAGCAATGTGGGACAATTACCCATTCTTTTTTTTGAGAAACAAACACACACACACACTAGGGAGAGGGAAAGGGGTTCTAACACAAAGGCACACCACAACTCCACTCAAAAGTCATGGTAACTTTTAAGGGAGGATGTGGCAAGTTATACTACACACAACACACTCTCTTAAGCAATGTGGGACAATTACCCATTCTTTTTTTTGAGAAACAAACACACACACATACACAAGGGAGAGGGAAAAGGGTTCTAACACAAAGGCACACCACAACTCCACTCAAAAGTCATGGTAACTTTTAAGGGAGAGTGGGGCAAGTTATACTACACACAACACACTCTCTTAAGCAATGTGGGACAATTACCCAATATTTTTTTTGAGAAACAAACACACACACACACATAAGGGAGAGGGAAAGGAGTTCTAACACAAAGGCACACCACAACTCCACTCAAAAGTCATGGTAACTTTTAAGGGAAGGTGGGGCAAGTTATACTACACACAACACACTCTCTTAAGCAATGTGGGACAATTACCCATTCTTTTTTTTTGAGAAATAAACACACACACACACACAAGGGAGAAGGAAAGGGGTTCTAACACAAAGGCACACTACAACTCCACTCAAAAGCCATGGTAACTTTTAAGGGAGGGTGGGACAAGTTATACTACACACAACACACTCTCTTAAGCAATGTGGGACAATTACCCATTCTTTTTTTTTTGAGAAACAAACACACACACACACACACAAGGGAGAGGGAAAGGGGTTCTAACACAAAGGCACACCACAACTCCACTCAAAAGTCATGGTAACTTTTAAGGGAGGGTGGGGCAAGTTATACTACACACAACACACTCTCTTAAGCAATGTGGGACAATTACCCATTCTTTTTTTGATAAACAAACACACACACACACAAGGGAGAGGGAAAGGGGTTCTAACACAAAGGCACACCACAACTCCACTCAAAAGTCATGGTAACTTTTAAGGAGGGTGGGGCAAGTTATACTACACACAACACACTCTCTTAAGCAATGTGGGACAATTACCCATTCTTTTTTTTGAGAAACAAACACACACACACACACACACTAGGGAGAGGGAAAGAGGTTCTAACACAAAGGCACACCACAACTCCACTCAAAAGCCATGGTAACTTTTAAGGGAGGGTGGGGCAAGTTATACTACACACATGTGTGCCTTTGTAATATGTTTTTGTGCTAGAATCTCATTCCCTCTCTCTTGTGAGCCTGTTTTTTTAAAGGTTTTTTTATTTTATTTTAAATTTTGAAGTGAAAATTTGAATTATTTAGTGTTAATTAAAGGAGGGGTGTGCATGGGTCGATTGAGCGGGTAAAGGACAATATTTTTATCTAATCCGCTATTAGCGAGTTGGGAAAATTTTAATCCGTCGCCAACTCACCAAAGTTTAAATCTAGTGGATCAGTTGAAAATCTTGGCAGTTACAACTCAGCAAGTTGGGCAGGTCAACAATAACATTGTTATTTTATTAAAAAAAGAAAAGAAAAAAAGATCACGAACTATAATTTTTTATTAGCAACACTCAAACTACCATAAAATAATAAACTATATTCAAATACATAACTCGTGCATACAAAAATTTTTGTAGATGTAGACCCAATATATAACTCATGTACACTGATATGGGAACTAAATCAAAAAGACAAACAGCATGCTCTATAAAAAAATAAACGCAAACATTAAACAAGACAAGACATAAAAGGAACTACCTTTTTTGGTTGCCTAGAACTAGAATGGTACGTGCAGTTGATGGAAGGTGAAAATTGGAGGAATAAAAAGAAAAGACTCGAGAAAGGTTAACAAAAAGAGTTGAGCGTACGGCTGAAGTGAATAAATGGAGTAGGTGGTAGGTCAGTTGCAGGTTTCACTATTTAGATTTTTTTGATTATTAGGCATAGACAAGTCTTATTTTTAACGATGAGCTTTTATTTTTATGAACCAGTCAAGACGAGTTATGGCGGTGACGACAAACTCGTAAACCCAAACCGCTCACCTAAGGTGCCTGTGTGGGTCGGGCTAGTCGGAGGTGGGTTGGGCGGGTATTCTACACAACCCTAGTTAGGGGTGTCCATGGGTCGATCCTGGTCGAGTTTGTACCCAACTAGCAATTGACCCAACCAAATTGGGGGGAGATTTTCCGGACTCGTTGCTAATTAGTGAAGGAATTGGGTCGATTGGATCTACATCGGATGGCGTTAATCTCGGTGGGAGTCAAGTTTGAGATCTTACTAAAAATTTGGTGGATTTGGGCGAAATTCGGCTAGATCTAGTTGAAATCCTCCGGTTTGGCGAGATCTTCTTTGGATATACACAAGATCTCGATGGATCTCATAATTCTTAGTCACATAATTCATTCACATTCTAGCAAGATCTAGTAGAGGAATTCCTCATATGGTGGAGAACAAAGGCCCTTTTGGTGGTGGAGATCGGTCGACTCGGATAAAATCGAGTTTTGATGCAATGACACGCCAACCAACCCATCGAAATCGGGTTTTGGAGGTTGGAAACCGCTATTAATTGTCACAAGATTTAGATCGAGTAGTTTTTGGGTTGGATCGGTTGGTCTAGGCGGTGGGTCGAGTCCACGGGTGGGTTGGACAACCCAAGCCTTAGTTAATAGTTAGAGTAATTTACTCTTTCTTTACTTGAGCTATATAATATATGTGCTCAAAAATTTGATTTCCATATAAAATTGTCATAATGTTAATAAACATCAATATTGGCGTAGCTATATTTATAGACAAAATTTAATTTAACAAACTATTTTTTGTTGTTTAACATTTTAACCTACTCACTTTTCAAATTCAGCTTGCATTGTTCAACACTAATTAATTATTCAAATGCCAAAAGCCTTGTAACTTAATTGGCACATTTCCATGCACAAAATGCTCAAAAAGTTGGAGATCGAGGGAGGAAAGGATTCGAATTATAAAGTTAGCAAGCAGATTGTAACTATCTAAAAAAATTTTCATTAACCAAATACCCCTAATGAGCAATAGAACTTATCATTTAAAATGATATTTTTTGAGAAAAAAATATTGTATATTACACACCTACTTGGCGAGTCTGAGATCATGACTCACCCTCCATCTTCTTATTCATATAAGAGGAGTCATCATTTGAGTCAAAAGCTTTTCAATGAGTTGCTTTATGAGCTCACTTCATCATCAAGCTTGGCAGCAAATAGCAGCGAACCATAGGAACTATTTATTTCCAAACTCCCACTATTCTCTTGAACAGCTTTCACTGATGACACACAACGACAATAAAAGACCAGAAGGATAAGAATACATGTGAATCTCACTAAGCTCACTAAGCTCATCTAGACTAGACAAGAATCCAACTTTGGCAACATTAGCTGTCTTTCACTGCATGTGATTTTCTAAATCAATAACTCGGGAGAAAAGTAAATGTACAAAAGTGTTGTTTGCAAGTTGCAATGATGGAAAAAGTGAAAACAGATAGATATGTCTATACAACTTGGAACTTTCTAGTTGCTCATCTTTTGCAAAGACATGCTTCCCTTCGTAGAAAATTAAATTCTAAGCAAAATTTTAAATTGACACTTGAAACAAGAAGAAAATAATTTCACAAGGAAAACCAATGAAAGAAAGTAGGAACCTCAGCATATTTAAACTGCAGAAAGTTTTTCACTATAGCTTGTAGAAGAATAAATGTTACATATCCAGATGTGAAAAAGAAGTCACAAACTGTACTAATGTCTTTGCTTATGCTAATGCCTAGCAAGTCGGTGCAGCACTGCAACTACCCAAAATATTAAAATTAGCATATCTAACTTTGTTGAACATTAAAGAAGCCGTAATGGGCACAAAATTACAACATTATAACTTTAGCTTGACACCAAAACTTGGTCAAGCTGATTACTCCATGTACAATTGAAGTGGAGAGGGATTAGGACGCTTCAAAAGAAATGCTCCCTTTGGCATGGCACTGAAGGCAAGAATGCGAATCATCCTCTCTATTATGGTGGTAAGCCTCCAAATTAGACAAGATAATGACTACAAGTCTACAATGTACTACGGAGTGTGTGTATTTGCTAAATCATTACGGAGCTGCCATGTAATTCACCTGAATTGCACTGAACTAAAGCATGTATTCTAAGAAACATTAGCAAGTTCAACCCTTATAACTCTTGAAAAATCGACCACCTTTCTTTCTCAAATCAGTCTCAGCAAGACTTGATGAGAGGAGAGATCTAGAATCTGGACTCCATTTTAATTCTTTTAGTACAGAGAACAAGGTTGCAAGGGCGGGAGTCACTGCACTGTCCATTATTTTGTTACATGAAACTACTCTAAGTCTTTGAAGATCCTTCCAAGAAAGGATTACCGACTCCAAACCTTCCACTGTCAGCAATGAGCATCCTTCCAATGAAAGCTGCCTCACCCTCCTAGGAAAGTAAAAAAGTAAACTGTCATTCAAAACTTCAATCAACAATATTCCTCTATAATATACAAGATTCCAAATATTACTTTCCTTATAAGACACTGTATTCAAATGTATATACCAAGTTATCAATTAGCCATGGTAAAAGTACACCTTTTGAAATGCAACAATTTACGGATGAGCACAAATACAAAGAGGAGCTGATATTCATGAATGTAAAGGCCCTATTTGACAAGTTCACATGGGCTTTATTTATGCCTCAAACCAAGAACTCTTCATAGTTAGAAGATGAAGAGCATAAATCATACAACTCACAAGAAAACTTGGTATATAAAGGGCAATTAAAAAAAAAAAACCACATATATTCATAAAAAGCAGCTATGCCAGTAGAAAAATACCACAAGAAAACAAAAATGTCCAAAGGCCGCTAATACCATTACAAGAAAATATGGATCACTGTGGAACTGTCACTGACTCACTAATACCATTTCTCATTATCCATACAGGATAGCATTTAGACACAGACTGATTTAACTTCAAGTTCAAGTATTGATTAATGGGGAATGTATTTTTCTTTCTTCATCTTGATAGGTAATATAAATCAAGCTTCTGTAGTGGATTGACCTGACTCACCCTCCCTCTTTTTTTCATTTTTCTTTTTGTTCTTTTTGAGGGGTTGGGGGAGGGGATCCCATTTTGGTCCAAAGACCACTCATTTGACAGAAAATGTATTCTTTGTCCACATGCATTAGAACTTTCCCAGAAGTAAATATTTAGTACCAGGTGATATATAAATCACAAATCAATTGCCAGCAGCCTTTCAATGGTTCAACAACTCTAAAAATATTTCTCCATTTGTAATAACTAGAAACAATTCTCAGGAACTTCACAGCTACACATCATTTTATGAATTCAAATTGATGATTATCTTATAGATTACTAATTTATAGTCCACTAGTTACCTGATTTAAAAGGATCCTCAAAAGCATGGAGACAACAAAATGATGCACTTTTTACGCAAACTTATGAGAAAAAATAACTCATGTACTTTTTCTGCTGGTAATTACATATGCATCCTATAGGTATTGAACTCAAGACCTCAACCTCCACCTTGCTTTTATGGGGGAGATGCCATGTGCACTAGAGCTCATTGGCACAATTATTTATTTACTTACTAAGTCAATTTCATTATTCTTAAATAATAAATTACTGCATCTCTTTTATTTATAGCATTCAAGGGGAATGAAGGTCCTTGATTTTTACCAATTACCTTTCCAAGTGTAGTGATACTGTGACTATAAAATATTTGCATTCAACATTGGTTCAGACTCATACCAATCTTTCATATATTCTTTGAAAGATACAAACTTGCTTTATGATAAACCCACTGGAAGGATAACATCAAACAATTTTTTTCCTTCAATTTCTTTAAAGAAATTGGTATATCATCATAAAAAGAAAAAAAAAAAAGACAAGTGACAAGAGCCTAGCAACTCAATTGACACCTCCTAGAGTTTCCAATGGAGACATCCAAGACTTAAATCCCCCACTCCCAACTATTGATGTTCCAAAAAAGAAAAAGAAAAGACAAGTGTTACCCAAGATAAGAGGTAAAGTCTTGGTTCAAGGATCATATTAGTGACTTTCCAAAAAGTATTTAATCTTCATTTTTAAAGCATATTGGTGCTCTCCAGGTCATAGAGTAATATACTGCACTTGTTGGCATTTTAATAAGCAAGCTCTGTATATAAAGAGATGTTTGGGCTCACTAAAAATCTTTCATATTAATAAGCCAGAACACCTAATAAGTAAAAAGTAATAACTTTCTTTTGTTACAATTGATCTCATTAGCTTGGTTTCTCAGTTTCAGGATTAAGTCACATTTTAACCTCCTTAGCAATGCATAAACTTTCATTGCACTTTATTTCTTTGAAAGCAGAATTTTATTAAAGAGTCTCATTTTCAATTTTGTTTGAAACAGTAATAGCTAGGACACTTGAGAAATATTGCTTTAATTTTCTTCTAAGTTGAATAATAAATTGACTGAATGGGTTATAAACAAAACTAAAGGGGAAAAGGTATTGGTGGACACCCTGAATTATGTCTCTCATAGTCTCACCGGGTCTGTAAAGCAAGAACGTTTCCCAAAGGAAGGACTCTTTCTTTTAGGTGGCATAGGAGAAACTGTTGAGCACCATTAGGCATTAACTGAACCTTTTCAACTTTCGTGTTCCCTTTTGTATATCTATTTCACACTTAGAGAGCATACAGCATCAAAATTAATGCAACAACTTCATGAATTTTACACTACTAATACTTTCCTATCAACTAAAAAACCAAGGGCAATCACCATACATTGAAAAAACATTGAACATGAACTGCATATTAGCAATAAATTCGCAAACCAAAACTGTAAACATCAACTAGTAATTAAATTTTCAAGTTATCTCATTCATTCTCTGATTTTCCTCTACCACTTATAGATATTATAAATATTGCAAAAACAAGAACAATGTCAAAAAGGCTCATACCTACAAACAGTGGCCAATCCGAAAACCTCATCATCCAAACCATAACAATCCTGCAACACATCTCCCTCACACCCCTACAAACCAAAAACAATGCTCTCACCGCCTGCTTATCCCGCATTTGACACCGCTGCAAATGCAACGCTTCTAAAGCTGGGCACGACCCCAAATGCTCGTCCGGTCCAGGACGAGAATCGATACTACCCTTACAAGACTGCACCTTCAAAATCTTCAAATTCCCACAAAACGAAACCGCAGCCAACCAGCCTCCATCCATTTTATGATCACTCAGAGTCAATTCCTCAAGCATTTGGCAGCATTGCCCAATAGCCTTAATCCCATCATAACTCCCTTCACAACCACAAAGCTCAAGCCTCACTAGCCTCCTACAACCCTGAGCTAATATGGTTAACCCGATATCCGACACCACCGACCCGAAAAACCCATCAACGAAACCGATCAATTTCACGATTTGCAAATTCATACAACCCGAAATCCCTTTCAAACTCAAATCCCCACAAGCAATAACATCCAACTCCTGCAACAACTGGCACTCCTTCGCCACACTCGACAACCCATCTACGCTAGCTCCGATAACGACCAGCCTCCGCAGATTCGGGTACGACTCAGCCAGCGATTTGAGACCCGAGTCGATGACCCGGCTCGGCAACAGGTCCTCCTCCCCGACGAACCGGTCTCGGGAGAGGCTCGAGTCGAGGTGAACCGAGAAGTACTTCCGGGTCACGATAATGCCCGCGTTTCTGGGCACCCGAATACAAGCGTGGACGATGTCGACATCGGAGAGATTCGGGAACCGGTGGAAGAGCCGACCCGAATCGAGAAACGACCAATCGAACAGCTTCAAGGATTGTACCAAGCGGCCGTGAAGGTACAACCAGCGCCTGCAGACTAAGGAATTGGAAGGGTATTGAGAGACAGGGAGTTTGGAGAAAATAAGGTTGAGGACGTTGTCGGAGAGGAGGGAGGTCGGATTGGGTGCGGGCGTGTTTACAACGAGAGCGGTGAGATCGGTTGTGGGTTCGGGAGACGAAGGTGGAGATGGGGTCGGTGACAGAGAGATATGTCGGTTGTGATTGCTATGATTGTTATGATTGTTGTTTTGGTTGCTTTGATGATGATGATGATGATGCATCTTGAGAATAACATGCTTGAGAGCTTGTTCCTTGAAGAAAAATTCTGGGAGGCTGAGAGATCTTGATCTCCTTGATGGGTCTGGGTTTTGGTCATTTTGGTCATTAGGGTTTGGTGAATGTGACATTTATTGTTATTATTATTATTATTATTATTTGGTTTTTTTGTTTTTTGTTTTTGATGGGGTTGTGGTTGACATTAAAGGCTTGAGTTTTTGTTTGGGTCTCTCTTTTTCTCTCTAATAAATTTGAAATCCTAATAAATATACAGAAGAATTGAAAGAACCCCAAAACTCCAAAATTTGTGAGTTTTTTGAGTTGTTCTCTCTCTGGATTTCTGGGATTTTTATGACAGGACATGGAGGGTTGTACTATGCCACTATGGGCTTGAAGAGAGTTTATCCTCTGTGGAATAGAGTTGTATGTTTTTGTGAGATGGGTGTTTGAATCTTTGCCACGTGGAAATTTGAGGAGGTTTTGCTGACGTGGCGAAGCATTATTGGAAGATGATTCTTTTGTGGTTATTGTTGAAGAAATGAATGATGAGGAAATGGGTAATGTGTTGGGGCTAAAATAACGATTCTGTCCCTCTTATTAAAGTTGTTAACTTTGTCTCATGTGACTGAGAATCAGTTCGGCGAAGTACACCGCTCAAAGTTCTCACACAATACCTTTTGGGATGGATAAGATTTTCATGACAGTTTACTTTTTCTTTTCTTTTTTTACTTACTTGAATGGTGGGATCTGTTTTTTTTACTTTTTTTTGTTTTTGTTTTTGTTTCTATTTTCACCAAGGATGATGACGGTTATTAGTTGAGAGGAGATTGTAGGCTATTTATTAGAGAGTTAGATCCCTTCAAAGAAAATCAATAGATTTTAATGCTAAAAAACTAGTCCATCAATTCAAAAGAGGGTGTCACACCACAACGTAAATAAATGAAGATTTCTTTGACAACATGGAAAAAAGGCAAATATATACAAATATCTCTCAAATTTTTGCACTCTTTTACTTGAAATGGATGAAAGATGAGAGAAAGAGAAAGGAAGGGTTGGTGGAAAGATCAAGTTCTTGTGTTTGGTTGGTAGAATAATGAAAGAGAAAAGAAGTGAAAATTAGGAGAAACATGTCTAGGTCATCTGCTTAAATTGGAAGGAAATGGAGATAAATGTAACTAAAAAAAGCTATAGTTGTCTTGCCACCATTATGACCTACAAAATTATGTTTTTGCCAACAAGCAAGCATACACACTCTCTTTACTTCGTTGGGGACATTTAAGTAAAAACATATATTTCTCTTTTCATTTAGGGTAAAATATAATTTTCGTCTCCAAACTATTATAAAAGTTTATTTTTCGTCTCTAAACTTTTAGAAGTTCAATTTTCGTCTTGAAACTTTGCAAAACATTTTATTTTTGTCCCATTGTCTATTTTCGTTAGTTTATGTCTTATGTGACACTCGAATCATTAATCCAAGACCAAAATATTCGAAGGACTCTTCTGAACAAACAAATAATTGTCAACAACTTTTTTTTTTTTTCAAATCTAAAGAATTTTTCTTAATTTATACAAAGGTTGTCAATTGAACATTGGATATGTTGCACATAATTCTCTCCCTTTGTCTACTTCCAAACATTCAACAAATAATTTTCTTTTTATATCTTAGAAAAAACTCCGCAACTCTGTATTTTATATTGGTATGTGATAGCTTGTCACAACTATGTTTTCATTTCTTCCCATCGTGATGGCCGTCTTGCTCGAAAAATCGAGTGGGGTGATAGTGGGGTCGTCTCTAAACTTTGCAAAATGTTTTCTTTTCGTCCCTTTGTCTATTTTCGTAAGTTTATGTCTTATGTGACTTGATAGAGTGTTGATGTAGTATTTTGAAAGTTCTAGGATGAAAATCAAATAATTTTCTTTTTCTTCTCTTTCTCCCCTACTTCCAAACATTCAACAAAATGTAGTGTTGAATAATGATGGCGTGTTAAATCGAGTGGGGCGATAGTGGGGTCGTCTCTAAACTTTGCAAAATGTTTTATTTTCGTCCCTTTGTCTATTTTCGTAAGTTTATGTCTTATGTGATTTGACGGAGTGTTGATGTAGTATTTTGAAAGTTCAAGGACGAAAAACGAAATTTTGTAATAGTTTATGAACAAAAATAATATTTTACCCTTCCATTTTTCTTCTCTTTCTCCCCTACTTCCAAACATTCAACAAAATGCAATGTTGAATAATGATGGCATGTTAAATCAATCTAGGTAAATAGAAATATTCAAAAAAATTTCTTTTCCTCAAGCAAATCATTCTTCCATTATAATTGTTATCCTTCCTTTATGTTTAGTACTTCGATTTTATTAGAATCATAGACATTTGAATTTCTCAGTTATCTCATACTTTAGTCTATCTATTGTTTTGGTTGTTATTTAGCATTTCCTTCAATAATCAACATCATGCAGTTCATCATTGTCAGCATCAAAAGGATATGTCTTCTTTGTTGAAGCAAAATGAGCCCATACCCCTTTTTGAAACGAAACTAAACTACAAAATAGGAGCCTCCATAAAGGCAATCAACGATTGGAAAAGGTCATCAATGTACCTTATAAACCGCATCAATACTTGTGTTGCTATTTAAACTAAAATCAGTACAAATAAATGGGCGATCATATTGGGAGAATCAAGAATGGCAATAACAACTAAAAGTATGAAAGCTTTTACTGTTTTACATGCCCAGTTTTGTACTAATCATGAATCAAGGCCCCCACAAATCAATGCCCAATTTTAAACATGCAAGGTTCAACATATGACAAATGATTGCAACATAAAATTTTACACCTTTTGTTGGCTAATCTTCACCAATCCATGGGACTTTCTAGCATGTCAAATTTGTTCAAATCATTGAGCCCCAAACATACCTTTTTAGCTAATTATTGAAGTGGCCCTAGTATTTTCTTTTAGAGTAATTATTCACGATTCCCAATTTGCAGTGAAGCACACTTGAAGTATAAGAATAAAGTTTCCCTAAAAAAAGAAGAAGTATAAGAACAAAGTTTACTTACATCCCGTGGGACTAAGATCCTTTTCCATTAAAAGTGTCCCAATTACAGCTTAAATCAAATTAAAAATAGGAAACTGTCAACCCCTCCCCATCCTTCTCCCTAGTGATACATGATAACACAATGCATTTGGCATATATTATACGTGACCACATCATTTCTGTAAATTTTTGGGTATAATATTGTTTTAAAAGAAAAATAGAATTAAATTAGGTACCCAAAAGTATATTAAATTAGATACGGAAAATTTTTAGACAAAAATTAAATTTTATAAAACAACTATTCTATTGCACTTTGAACCTCAATCTCTAAATTGGTAATAAGGTAATTAGGCTTTTATGGTATGAAAATTGATAAATATAATATGAGATATTTTGGAAATTCCATTTACTGAAAGTTTGGTAAATTAAACATAAGACTTTTGGATTTACGTTACGCCCCTGCACTAAATGAGTCCACCACTTGAATACCACTATTTGGAGATAAGCAATTAGTGTTTAGTATAAAATAAACGATAAATTATGAATCCACATTGTTTGCCTTATGAAATAACACTTGCTATTGCAAAATCGTTTATCATATCAAAATAATCTATTAGTTGGTCTGCATGAGGGTGGGAAAATAATTACCATTTTAAATCTTTACATGGTCTTCAATGCAAATCAAAAGGACGAGACCAAAAGTGCAAGGCCCACATATTTCAACGTACCGAAATGGTAAAGCCCATGATGATGTACTTAAAATATACGACTCGGCCATTATGTCATTATGTGGGCTGGACAAGTCTGGCTTCTTGTCATAGATTAAGACAATTTAGCTTGGACTTGGGTCTGATGGTTGGCAAGATATGTGTAAATTAAGCCTAAAATATTTGTAGATTTTGTTACTAACTCTAAATGAAAACACAGAAAAAGCCTAAAAGGGAAGCAGCTTGTAAACTTAGATCTATTCTTAAATCTTACTGTTGTAGCATTTTATATTGAGAAGTGTTATGTCCATAATATTTTCACGACCATTTTTATGTGACAAGTTGTTACGAGTTTTTAATTTGAATTTACCGTTAAAATTAATTTCTTGCACACTAGTAATAGCAAGTAATAACCTGTTATATAGGATTTGTTGTGAAAGTGTTGAGAAAATGTTGTAGACATAGTATCTTTCTTTAATATTATATAATTAAAATAGATAAATATGACAACATAAATATAAAGATATGAGAGTTAATATGGAAGATAAGAGTTAGTAAAATGTTTAATCCTACATTGAAAATAAGAAAGACTCTCTTATATTTTTCTAAGAGTGTGTTTGGATACCGTTTATTTTGTTGAAATTGAAAAATTATTAGTGAAAGTCTTGTAGATAAAGGTAAAAGTTAGTTGAAATAGTATAATGAGATTCAAGAATAGTGCCAAAAAGTGCGGTAGGGTACCATGAATAGTAACAAAAATAAAATTTGAATAGTGAAATAATTTTAATTTTTATTTCAATTCAAACGCACACTAAATACACGTTTGGATAATGTCTGCGTTTTGGCGTTTCCTTTTTTTTTTTTTTTTTTTAATGCACGCGTTTTCGGAGAGACACTATGCACTATTCAGTGGGTCTCATGTGTCTTTCACGGGACCCACAAGTACTTTATTTTAAAAAGAAAACATTAAAAATGGGTCCCACGGCACTATTCACACATTTAAAATTTATTTTACTATAGTGTTTTTAGTTTTCAACAAAATAAGCGGTATTCAAACGGACCTTAAGTGTGGTGATTAATGGGCTGAAATTTATTGGAGTAGATATTGTGCTAGATATGTGCACAAGAAGGAGGTGAAGGAATGAGGCAAGTTAGAGAATGTCTGCACCGGTTATAAAAGATTAGTCAACCTAGTGCTTGAATATTCTTAAAGAAAACGAATCTGCGCTTTAGTCCAAGTAGTATTGTGTATCTTTTCTCGAATAAATAATACTTAGAAATATTTTATTCAATTCTTCTTTATGTTATTTCTATTACTATTGTGTTTGCACCAATACTTACTACTTCATTCTCACTTGGATACACATCACTTTATATTCTTAATTATTTCTCACTTATTTTGTTTGGGATTTAATCCAAGGGTAGGGAAGAGATAGATGAAGGAAGCTCTTTAACATATGTTTGAAATCTTAAAATCAAATTATTTGTGCTTTTTATTTATTTATTTATTTTTTTTGCGTTTCCAAGAGAAATATCAAATATTTAAATCTCCTATCTTCCAAGTTGTTCCAACTATTGAATTATCCACAAAAATAATAATAATAATTTTTAAATAGATTTTTTATCATATATAATTTTTCTTTGGATATCTCAAATTACATAAAAAAATCATATATTATATAATAAAATTTGGTGTCTTAGAATGCGTAGTCGTGTCAAGTAAATCAATGCATGCGTTACACATCGTATTATAAGCTTTCATCACACAAATTATTAATTATTAACATAGTTCACTTTAGATTAAACTCTATTGCTAAATTAGCAAGTAATTTATTAATTACCAATATAATTTACCTTAAATAAAGCTCTATTACCTAAGTACTAAAAATTAAAATTCTATTTCTACTAAAATTTTATTACCAAGTTTTGGTAAATTTAAAATAAAATCAATTATCATTCTAATGCTAATTTACAAATTACATCATCAAACTTTACCTAAAATTCAATTTAGTTTTATAACTTTTGATAGGCCAAAAACAAATTGACCTCTTGTAATAAATTAACTAATTAATTTAGCCAAGTGAATTAATTAAGTTAATTAACATGCAAATGCGTGATAGCACAAACAAATCACTAATAAACTAAGTATGCAGCGGAAAATAAATTTGACATGGTAATTTGTTTACGAATGGGGAAAACCAACACAGCAAAAACCCCACCGGGTGATTTTAAGGTCACTACTCCCGAAATTCCACTATTATCACAACAAGCGGTTATAAGTAAAAGAATCCTAATACCTTATACCAACCTACGATTAAACCCTTACCCCAATACCCAATTGGACTTGTTCTGTAATGACAATTTCTCTTTTTGATGCACGACTTCCAAGTACGTGACTAACCAAATGCGCGGATCCCAAAGACGCGACTTCAATCACCAACTAGAGAAGGTTGTTGGCTGCAAAGTTCTTGATTCATTCTAACGATGAAGATCAAGAAGGTGCTTGGTCACAAAACCTTATGATGCACAAACACAACAACTTCTTCAATAAACGATGAATTAGAGCAAATTTTGTCTCTGGTCACAATTTGCTTGAACAAATTTTGCTCAACACTTGTGCAACTTGT
The DNA here is from genome assembly GCA_028216015.1 of Quercus dentata. Classification (NCBI taxonomy): domain Eukaryota; kingdom Viridiplantae; phylum Streptophyta; class Magnoliopsida; order Fagales; family Fagaceae; genus Quercus; species Quercus dentata. Next base: position 36,198,131 of record CP116447.1, read on the forward strand.
GAACACTTTGATGACCCTTAAAATAATCATTTTATGTGTCTAGGGTTATGAGAAAAGAAAGCTCAAACACATAAAAGCGGATTGGAGTCAAAACAGAACTAGAATTTTGTTTTTCATAAATCTAGACAAATACACATGTCTGTCGAGATGTTGTCGAGTAAATGTTGGGCCACGGGGCTGGAATAGCTTCTTAAACTTGATAGATAGCTAGCTATCGAGTTTTAATGACAGAAATTTCTTGAGCTTGTTTCTTGGATAGACTTGCATGTCTTCAACACTTGATCTTGAAACACAGTCTCTTGAAGTATTAAACACATCCTAGATCTACCCAAATACAATTAAAGTGCGTTTTGTCAAAGGATTAGCCAATTACATAAAATAGTGACATATGTTTCTAACAAGTGAATTATATATATCCTAACACTTGAATTTTTTTTTTTCATTTCAATTCTATAACTTCCATTTGTTTTCAATGTAGTTAAGAAGAGTTACCACTTACCATCAAGTATTTAAAAAATATCGTAATTTTGATATTTTTGAATTGGGATTTTGATGTTATATATAGGTGAAAAAAATTAAAATTTTTTTTTTATACAATATAGAAATTTTATTATAACTTAATCTAAATGTATATGTGTGTGAAGTTTTCTCTTAGGAATTTTAACCCCGACTCTTATTCCTCACACTTTACAAACACTTATACTTGTGGAATGACTATTGCACTAAGAGAATGCGGTGGTAAAAAATTTAAATTATTTTGAGACCAACTTTATATAAAAACAATTATTTATTTATTTAACAACTTTACAAAATTTTGGGGTCATGTCCCCCCTTAAGGTGACCCCCACTAAATTCAGGAGCAACGAATAATACACATAGAGTGGAGGTGATGACGTTGTAGTACGAATCAGCAACGCGCAAAGGTCCCAAATCCCAATTGCAAGCTATTCTGTGGCCTTTCTTCAACTCTCCCTCAAAAGATTTTAATATTACGTGGTTGAATGAAGTACAGATCAAATATTAAGCTAAAAAAAAAAAACATAAACTGCACATGATCTTATTAAAAAAAGATGAGAAAACTATAACCAAAAAAAAAAAAAAAACTCTGTGAGTGAGATATTTTGTTCTGAAATTCAATGGACGTGGCCATGTAGGGAGCTAGTCTAGTGGTCGGAAATCTAAGTGACATATTATGCTCGTGGGTTTAGGAGTTTTAGATTCAAATAATGGCAAGACATTAAGTGTTTGGGGCATTAGTATTAGTATTAGGTGATATGTGGGTTCCAGTTAACTCAATTGATAAAATTTTTAATGGTTAAATTAGAGATATGAGATTCAATCTCTGCGTACACCAAAAAACGATTGATGTTTTGATCTGATGATAAAGAGTTATTATCGAGAGCGGACGTTATAGGTTAAAACTATCTTTAAAAAAATTAGTAGGCGATCTAAAAGCTAGAAGAGAGAGAAAGTTTGAATAATTATTAATTAAATCCCAACAATAAGAGAGAAAAGTTTGAATAAAAAACATTATTAGAATTTGCATTGTAGCACTTATGAAGGTGTTTTTTTTTTTTTTTTTTTTTTTTGAAGTGCTTCATGTTAAAAATTTAGCATTTAGCACATTTGATGTTTGTGCTCTTAGATAATCCCACATCATAATGTAATGCAGAATTTAAGAGTCTTTTGGATTCCGTTTATTCTTTGAAAATTGAAAAACGTAAACATGGTAGTAAAATAATTTTTAAATATGAATAGTCTTGTGTGGGACCCAGTTTTAAAGTTTTTTTTTTTTTTGTTGAATTTCGTACTTGTAGGTCCCGTAAGCGATGCATGGGAGCCACGAAAAAACGCCCAACGCAACTGAAATTTGTTTTAAGCTCTATCCAAACTTACACTAAGTGTTGTGGGGATAAATAGTGTCGTGCGGGACCCAGTTTTAAAGTTTTTTTTGCTGAATTTCATACTTGTGGGTTCTATAAACGATTACGAGATCCACGGAAAAACGTCCAACATAACTAAAATTTGTTTTCAGTTCTATTCAAACTTACACTAAGTGTTGTGGGGATAATAACCACATTTGCAACTCCTTTCTTTCTTTCATAATAAAGAAAAATGAAATTTTGATTTTGCGATTTTTTTTCTTGTTTTTTGTTAAAAAAACCTAGAGGGGGACAACTAATGATGTTGCTTTCCTAACTCGACGTGACTATAATAACACTTTAATTGCTTTCAAACTAAATCCACACACCACATTTGTTGATGAATTATGTGAACATCCTCCGAGAATAAAGAGTCCACACACCACATTTGTTGATGAATTATGTGAACATCCTCCGAGAATAAAGAGTTGCAATATAGCGTGAATTTAAACTCATGCCATGAGATCTCTATTGGGCTACGTTGGTGTTGACTTGATGATTAGAGTAGTTCTATGACCACAAACTATTTCACAATTTTTTTATCATAATTGTGATGTGACAAACTATAAATAATTACTTATCACTTTTACTTAGACCAACTATTTTTTTCACTATTCACATTTTTTTTTTTATACAAATTAGAATTTCTATTCTAATATAATCTAAGTGTATATATATGTGAACCTTTCTCCTGGATACTTGAACCCCGACCCTTTCCCCCCTACGCTCCACAACCATTTATATTTGTGAAATGACCGTCACACTAAGAGTGTGCGGTGATCAATATTCACATTTTACAACATCATCATCATCATCACATATATATATAGTTGTTAGAGCATTCTCATCAGCTCTCTAAAAAAAAATGCCATTTTAACACACCAAAAACCCACTTTATCATTTTAGAACATCATTTTACAACATACCATTTATCGGATGTTCTATATTGCAATTCTATACATTAAAATAATATTTCCTACACATTAAAATAATATATTTACCCAAAACAAAGCAAAAATACAAATGCACAACCCGGTCACCACAAGGGTCCAACGACCACCGCTACAACCACCGCCACAACAACAACCACCACTACAACCACTTTGCCACAACAACCACAATCACCGGATCCCGCAACAAATTCCAAATCCAAAAACCTCAACCAAAAAAAAAAAAAAAAAAAAAAAAAAAAAACTCAAAATCTTCAACAAAACCCCAACCCAACAGGATCAATCAATGACCAAACTCAACCAACCATCGGCAACGAGATTGGCGGCAAGAGTCGTGGAGGACGACGAGCAAAGAACGCGCGACTGTGGAGGACGACGAGCAAAGATCGGTGGATCGTGGAGGATGACAAGCAAAGATTGGCGACCACCCCCGGGTGAGCGGAGGTTTAGATCGGAATCGCCTTCTCGGGAAAAAAAAAAAAAAAAAAAGAGAGAGAAAAGAGGCGCAGAGACGGAGAGATAAAAAAAAAAAAAATCGAGATCGGAATCGCCTTCTCGGGAAAAAAAAAAAAAAAAAGAGAGAGAAAGAGGCGCAGAGATGGAGAGATGGAGAGGAGAGATGGAGACCGGAGAGGAGAGAAAGAGAGAGAACTGTGTTGCGGAGAGAGAGAAAAGAGAATAAAATAAGGAAAAAAATTTATAGCATTTGTGTCATGCACTAGTCTCATATTTGAGACAGTCTTTTAGTGAGACAATCTTTGTAGCGATGTGTCAATTTTTTTGGCATTTGACACACCTCATGAGGGTCTATTTTTGTTGTTTGGTGTGCCAAATGCCAAATATTTGGCATTTGGCACACCTGATGATAGTGCTCTAAGCACCCACAGTAGATGTGAGATATGTGCCAAATGCTAAATATTTGGCACATATCCCACACCAAACACAAAAAATAGCTCCCTAGCAGATGTTGCATATGTTGCATATATTTGGCACATATACCATTTTATGTCTGTACCGTTACAAATTTGCAAAGGTACGGACAAATGTGGTAAACCAAAATAATGTATTTTAATGTGTAGTAAATATTATTTTAATGTATAAAATTGAATTATAAAACATCCGATAAATAAGATATTATAAAATAATGTGATAAAATAATAAAATAAACATTTAATATGATAAAATGACATAATTTTTACATCAACTTCTCAAAGTTATGTAATTATTTGCGGTATTACACTTTTTGGGGTGAAAAGATAGTGAATACTCTCAATGGCGACTCAGATTAGATGTGAAGAGTGAAAGAAAGCGCGTGGTGGAGACGTCTGGTGAAACCTCAAACCAGGGCCTATGTAGTAGTAGTGTTGTATTCGTGTCTCTCCGCCAGTAGTATGTATGTAAAGAAGATCTACACGTGTAAAGCGATTTCGTCATCCACTCAACAGAGAAAAATTAAAAAAGACACACAACGTCATCCACTCTCTTCCAACACTTCATTTCCCCACGCGCAGACCTTTTTGCTTTGCCCTTCGCTGCTATTTTCCACTCGAACTTCAAAAAGGGTCCCACCACCTCGTTATAAACTGCACCACAACTCTGTTTCCTTTTTTTTTGATTAGCTGCCCAAACTCACTTTCCCACAACTCAAACTCAGTTTGATGTTCAGTGCATCCATTGGTAAGTATATATATATATATGGAAAATTTCAGGTTCATTGAAAATTGTGAAACTTGTTTTTGTAGTGTAGTCAGAAAAAAGAGAAACTGTTGCTGCCCACAATTTAACTTCAAAATTTCAATTTTCTTTTATGGCTTTTGTTAAGGCATGCTCTAACTGTAAGGGCAGTGGTCTATTAAATAATATACACACACACATATATATATATATATATATATATATATATTTTTTTTTTTTTTAAATTAAATTAAATTGCACAAATATATCTAAAAGAGCGTGCACATAACAACTCTAAGTTTATACGTGCAAGCTAATAAATCATTAACACTTGTATTTTCTTCTTTGAAAATAATGATTTATTAATCTTTAATAATTCATAGTTGGAGTGTGGATAAAGCATGTGTATTCATTTTGCATCATCAAAGACCATTTAATTTATTTTGCATAACAATTTTCACAACACATCTTACATTCTATTCTTCATTTTTTCAATACACCATATTAAAATAATCTAAAATAATTCTTTTTATATATCAAATAAATCTGGAAAAAAGAAAAGAAAAATCCACCCCCAACCTCACCAACGCCACTCAACATTGTAAGTTCACAACACCCACCCTAACCTCAACACCACCACCACCACAAAAGAATAGGAGAGAGAGAGAGTAAAATTTTGGATTTAAATTTTACATTTTAGCTATAGTAATATTTATTTTTAGCTATTGGTAGCAAAAATGCATGTCAGGGTGTGGGCGTGTTTAATTTTTTTTTTTAAAATTTTTTATTTTTAAATCTTTTGGTGCTACAATGTTATGCAAAATGTATTTATTTTTGGGTTTTGCATAACCTAACGTGAATTCTCTTAGATGCCACACAAGTGTGTATCGCACAATATAAGCCCACAAAGGCCATACAAATTATATTGGAAAATTATCTAATGAAATAGTATTGCCAATAGTGCCAAACCAAAGAAGATTAATGCAACAAGAGGTTCTCATAAACAAAGAGGAACTAATAAGACTTGTTTGTGGTACAAAGGGATAGGTCTTGAACTATACAAAGAGGCAATGATTCACATTTGAAAGGGATATTGTCCTAAATATATAGATTTATGCTTTTGAGTTAAGTTGCATTCCTATATATTATATTAAAACTTCAATTAGAGTCTCTTCAAAGTGTTATATCTCCTTATCAAGCATATAAGAAAATTTAGATAAATGTCTACAACCTATAGGCTTAAGAATGAAAATTAGCATTAAAAAAAAAAAATAGAATGACATTATATATTTACATATTATATCTATGTTATACTTATGGTATTATTCTCATATATGATATCACTTTTTTTTTTTTTTTTTTTTAGTACAAAAGGAAAGTTTTATTTATTCAAACAGATAGTTTAGGAGAGTATATAGTTTGTTACATAGCACTTTCTAAGAGTGCCCATTTGACAAACATCCCTGAGATACTTTCATACACAAAACTTGGGCAAGACTCATATACAAAAAATCTATCCATTTGCAAGCTTTCCCTTTTAGCTAGTCCATCAGTTAGGGATAGATCCAAGATTTTAAGCTAGTGGGAGCTAGAGTATAAAGAAAAAAAAAAGTCCAAATAGACATCCATATAGTATTAAAAATTATAAATACTCAAAATCGTTGTTTCTAAATACATTAAGATACAATCATTTACCAACAAAGACAAACAAAAACAAAATAATATCTTGTTTTAATACTAGACTAGTTAGGATTTTTATTTATTTATTTTTTGTTGAAGTTAGAACATTTACATTAGTGGTGCTAAAAATTTTAGCTTTTAGCATCTCAAAAATTTATTTGATCTATTTTACCATCACACTTTACGATACACCAAATATCAAATGTTCTATTTTTTTTTTTTTTTTATAACTTCATTTAAAATAATATAAATAATTCATTAAAGTAATAAAGGAAGTGAGAGAATTTGAGTTTTTTAATGGAAGAAAGAGATATAATCTTAATAAAATATTGTATTTTATTTTCAACAACTTACTACAGTCAACTAGTATTTATATTAGTTTCTTGTAATTGGAAAAAAAACTTAGCTTAAAATTCTCTAATAACACATGATTTTTGGGTATTTGGTGGAAAAATAGTTTTTTTTTTTTTTTTTTTGTTGCTAAAATACAATTATCATTGTGAATATTTTTATCGTTTTTGTTAAGTTTTTGGTTGGATAGTTGTTATTTGGTTGAGGCTAATTAGGTTTATTGTGGAAAAAAAGGGCCTAAGGTTTTGAAAGGGGCTAACTACAAAAATAAATAAAATATTATAACTAAAAAAAAAAAAAATGGACCCGGGGGACTCGAGCCCCCTTAGGCCCTCACACTGGTCCGTCCCCGCCATCAACCACTCCATTAGCCTCTCGATATATGTGAGTAGGATCGATGGACGATTCACTTGCGAGTGAAAAGGGACCTGCAATCATTAATTAAAACATAAAGTTGTGACTTATAAGCACCATCATGTGTTATGCATTGCATAACCAATGTAGAATCTATATAAACCAAACAACAACAATAATAAAAAAAGGTATAGATATTTTATAATTATAATTTAATAAAGGAGAATAAGTAAAATTTAGATAAATATCTACAAATTATATGCAAATAACATTTGTAAGGACACGATTAGTAATGACCCGTACTAACGTTGGGTTCGCACGTAAAAAGGTCCAAACAATATTATTTATAGAGTGTGGGTTTGAAAGGCTAGGCCTTGGTCACAAGACAGTGGGTTTTTGGTGGTGTTCATACATAATCAAATCGTGTTCGCCCTAGGAATCTTTCTCCTAGAGGCGAGCCGGGAGGCTCGGTTTTTGCCATTTTTCCCACTCACCGCTGGATTGCTTACTTTTCCTTTTATACTAGCATATGTTCCTTATCCTTCGTCCACGTGTAGGATCAACTTTTCCAAGATTAATACTTGTCCCATCACCCATATCCGGAGTGGTTGGGGGTGGTTGTAAAAGTGGAGAGCATGGCTCTGTCGGTGTAGAGCATTAAATGGCGATGGGTAGCTTTCCCCTGTCGTTATACTTTCCTCTGCGTATCCTTCTTTATTGACCTAGATATTTTAGATTTTTTCCAAAAATTGTTTCTATACCATTTTTGCCCTTCCTTCCGGTGAGACCTCGGACATGCCGAAAAATCAATCGTCCTCGGCTATGCCCCAAGACTATTTTATACTTGTATTACCGATTCTGGGCTATAACCTTCCTCGGCTCGGGCCTTGGGCTCCAATGAATAAATGGGCCAGGGCTACGAATTATTGGGCCCCACAACATTATTCCATTTGTTTCTACAAATAAAGAAGTTATTCCATTTGTACGTATATGAAAACTACTTTGTTATATATATGTAGTATATAATTTTTTTGAAGATGGAGAATGTCTCCATTGTCTGACTTTTACCCGAAGAAGAAAGGACTGCTCTATTTAGCTGGGTTTTTTTTTTTTTTTTTTAATTTTTGCTTTTATTTTTTCACTAATCTAAAGGAAAAAAAAAGGTTCACATCTTTTTGGGCAGAACAAATATCTGCTTTTGCTTTTGTAATTTTGATGCAAAGATACGAACTCATCTCCAATCTATAAAAAAGCGTAATTACTAAGAAATATGGCCTTCACAAACTTGGGCGTCTAAGTTATCTATATTCTATATAACCATTTATAGTAGCCATCAGTCAAAGTCCTATTGATACCCAAAACTTCTCTTCCTCTCTCTCTCTCTCCCTCTCTCTCTCAAATAATCAGACTTTTTTTTTCTGTATTCTCTACCTATGGACCATAATCTCTCTCTCAAATACATGATAGTCGCTATAAAGCTTAAAAAATAAGGTAAAAGAAGAAGGAACAAACAACAATATACTCATCTGCTGCCCCTTTTTCCTTCTGTACCAAAACAACTGTTTCACTGGCAAGAGTGGCAACTCCACCCAAAATGAGCCAGTGCGTTCCAAGCTGGGATTTCGATGAGAATCCCAGCCCTACTCCCAGGCTTTCTCTTCGTTCTAACTCCAATTCCACTGCACCTGATGTCCCCATGTACTCGCTCTCTCTCTTTATCTATATAAAGTATAGACATATATTGATATATGTATGTGTGTACTATACTTTTTTTTCTTCGTTTTTGTAAGTTAATTATAGATGCAATCAATTTATGCAGGTTGGCCTATGAAGTAGCGGAGCTAACATGGCAAAACGGCCAGGTAGCCATGCACGGCTTAGGTCTACCACGCGGGCCTGTCAAACCCATACCTTCAACCTCTTCTCTTGCCAAGTACAACACTTGGGACAAGCCACGCGCTAGTGGTACCTTAGAATCAATCGTAAACCAGGCCACTCTGATACCCCACAACCACCGCAACCATAACAGCAACAATCACGGCCAAAAACCCCGCTCTTTCGATGGCGGTGGCAGTAGCGACATGGTCCAGTGGTTCCACTCCCGTGCAGCCGTGGCCACCACCTCGGCCACCATGACTCTGGATGCTCTAGTCCCTTGTTCCAACTGCACCGACGACCAGACCACAACCCAAGCCGGCCTTGGTGGCAGCGGCACGTGTGTGGTCGGGTGTTCTACACGCGTTGGGTCGTGTAGTGGCCCTGTTGGTGGTGGTACTATGACGCATGACCCAGACGAGAATGTCATAATAGAACGCGCTAACAACGAGGCGCGTGTAGCAATCCCCGCCACGGCAGCGGCGGCGGCGGCGGCACCCGAATGGAGCAGCAGAGACCAAAGCGTCTCCGGCAGCGCCACGTGTGGGAGGGATAGTCAGCATGTTACACTTGACACGTGTGAGAGGGACTTGGGTGTGGGGTTCACTTCCACTTCACTGGGTTCCATGGAAAACACTAGCCCTGGCAAGCCTTGCACTAAGGCCACCACTACTGGTGATGACCATGATTCCGTTTGTCATAGCAGACCACAGGCAAGCTAGCTAGAAAACATTTGATAATCATTTCACTTTTTGTTTTTTAATGTACTTGTTTTTATTTTATTTTTGTTGTTGTTGCAGTACACTTAAACCTGAAAAAGCAATCTTTTCGGTAGATTTGTCGACTATAACTAGTGAACTTAATTGAGATTATCGCTCATAATGGACTACTTCAATAATTAGGAAATTTATTGTAAAATGGTTGACTGTAACTTATGAATGCAATTGAAATCATCGCTACTTTAATAGTTATAAAATTTACTGTGAAAAGAAAAGTTACGTACATGATCATGATTGATATTTAATTGAGTTGGGTCGGTTGTTTTATTCTTATTTATTTATTTTTGTAAAGAGGGAGGCACGTGATGTGGTGGACAAAAAGAAGAGTTCAGCAAAATCCTCAGTCTCAACGAAGCGGAGTAGGGCTGCTGCTATTCATAACCAATCTGAACGTGTATGTGCTCTCTCTTTCGATGTGGGATAAGGCATTAAATAAAGGAGTAGGGTGGAATAAAAGCCCACCTTTCTTTTTCTTTCTTAATTGAATAACGCTTTTACTTTTTCTCTAAAAAAAAGTTGGAATTGCTTTTAAGTTCTCCGACAATGATATATGTGGGTTTAATTAGAGTGAATGAAATAACATGTATAAATGGTTAACCAAATGATTGGATATGACTAAATCCACAATACTTTCCTAGTCACAAATGGGTTAGATTTTATCCATAATAGATAGTCAAACCGTATAGAAGATTTGGTAGAATTTATTTTATTTTATTGATGAATTTAAGAATGCTTTATGTGTGTTTTAGAAAAGAAGAGATAAAATAAACCAAAGGATGAAGACACTGCAGAAGCTGGTCCCCAATTCGAGTAAGGTATGAAGTTCCAATTTTTTGGCTTTTATGCATAACCTTTATGGTATTTTTTTTATCTCTCTCTCTTTATATTATCTCGTGGCTAAGCATTTATACTAGTGCTTTTATCACGTCTACTTTTCAATTCCATCTTATTGGACATAGTATATTCAGCGACTTTTTTAACTAGGAATCATGTGAGTATGTGTGACACTTATCATAACCTATAATAGAGTTCTTTTGTTTTCATTCTATTGTGGAAGAAAAGGACAACTTTAGTGTGATAAGGTTATTCTCTCTTACGTTTCACATATTAATACACTGTTCAGTATAGTATTAAAAAAATAAAAAGCCTCAAAGATTTAGATTAGATATAGCAGGCAGTGTATGCAAATAGATGTGGTCCACTCAATGTTTGAGTACATGGCTGTGGGTATTTTGGGACTGATCCGATGATTTTAGTCCACATACGCAATGCTATGGGGGACAATTTGACAGAGGGTTGTTAGGTATGGAGACAACTACCTGCTCTTACAATAATCGCTTCACTTGGTAGGGCCTAATTAAGCTTGTGTGAAATCAGTCATTTCCATGTTATTAATCTCTAGTTTTTGGTACTAGTACACTTAAGTAACTTTTGTGTAGAGAAAGAGACAGTGAAAGAGGGAGAGAGATTTTGAGTTATGGGTACACAGATGTATATTTGAGGTTAACTTAGATATGTATTTTTCCATCTCTATTCTATGGAGCGGGCCTCTCACAAGTATGTGGATCTTAAACGTGGTCATATGACAACCTACTAATAAAAAGTAAGCATCTCCCAAGTATGTGGATCTCAAACGCGGTCGTATGACAACTTGCTGATAAAAAGTGAGCATCTCCAATGAGTAAGGCATCTCTACCCTTTTTCCCACCATAAAATATAGTATCTCCAACTGAGGTTAGCCGTTCTGGAGAATTAGTTGGTGGATTGGATCAACACATTTAGAATGTGTCTTTTCAAACCATTATTTTATTATTCTACCCAAAGAGTTTGCAAGAACTATTTCCTGCATCCACTGCATGCAGAGAACCAGACTCGTTTCTGATAAAAAATGAATAAACAATATAAAAAAAATATTTTAATGGAATAAATGAAAAAAAATAAAGAGTGAAAAATTGGCTATTTACAAAATAAAAAAGGAGGTATTTTGACTTGCTAAAATAGAGAGCATTGCTGGAGATACAACTTTTGAGCTCTGCATAGCAGAGTTTTGTACATAAAATATTGGATAGTAAATGTAGTGCAGAGATATAAGTACCATATAGTAGACAAAGAGTTGATCCTCCCGAAAAATTAATGAGAACCAGGCCATAATATTCCTGACTGTTCAATTTTCATAGTGCAATCAATTCTGCAAAAAATTAATTTCATTCCAAGTCATAAACTTTGCACATACACTAGCTAATTGTGCAAGTTGAAATATAATTTTGGTGATGGCACATAACTAGTTTTGGAGTACAAACATTGATTGGTATTCATTCTGAGAAACTTCCTTGCATTACTACAGACTGACAAGGCTTCAATGCTTGACGAAGTGATTGAATATCTGAAGCAATTGCAAGCTCAAGTCCAAATGATGAGCAGAATGAGTATGCCACCAATGATGTTACCAATGGCCATGCAACAACAACTTCAGATGTCCATGATGGCACCAATGGGCATGGGGATGGGAATGGGCATGGGACTTGGTATGGGGATGGACATGAACAATATCAATCGGTCCAACATCACTGGCATCTCTCCTGTTCTTCACCCTACTGCTTTCATGCCTATGACCTCATGGGATGCCGGCTCTGGTGACCGGATACAAGCTACTTCACCCGCGGTAATGGCAGACCCCTATTCCACATTCCTTGCGTGCCAATCACAGGTAAACACGTGTTGGATTCTCTGTTGACAATTCAGCCACAGCTTGACATTCAGTGTTGTCAAATTTTATTGATTTCGGAAAGATTTTGCTTTTGTTTGCTTTTTCTTTGGCTTTTCTTATAGTGATTGAAAGGAACCTCGGTTTATTATGTTGAACAACAGCGACTGAGTCATTTGTTTTATACTGATTTCAATCAGGACGAGTCAAATCATATTTAATCTTGCCTTAAGGAGTGTTTACTTTGCTAAGATGATGACAAAATATTAGCAATTATTTGTAGCATAAATCTTGGTCATATTGAAAGAAACGATACTTTCTCTAAACTTTCTTAAAGTTAAGATTCATTTTGACTAACTTTATAAAAGTTTTTAATTTATTAAGTCTTCAAAATTCAAATGACATGACACATTGACACCCCCCACCCCCTGAGAATTGCTTAAAGAAAGGAAGAAACAAAAGTTTTCTTTGTAAATTGTTTCATTTCTACATTTTTTTACTTGGTTTTTATGTCATATATGTTGCTGAATTTATAACTGTCAGTTTCCATTATTTGTTTAGAAACTTTTTTGTGTGTGCCTATATTTTAAAGATCTTGGTTAGTAATTCAATGATCTTTGAGATCGTAAAGATGACGATTAGTACAAAATTCATTGCAGCCAATGACCATGGATGCTTACAGTAGGATGGCGGCGGCCATGTACCAGCAGCAGCAGCTGCATCAACCTCCACCTTCTAGTTCTAAGAGCTAAGCTTTCTGCAATCTTTGTTTCATTGCTTGCCATGCCTATCTTGGGATCAATACCAGAAATTGGGTGCGTGAGGTTGATACGGTTTAATTTGTGTTTTCTGCAAGAGCATAGATGCAGGGGTGGTGTGTTTAAATGATGCAAGTATATTAATGTATTTTAGCTCCAAGAGATGAGCAGATAGCTAAAATTAGAGCCTTTTTTGGGGGTAATCAGTTAGTAAATAGTTGGTGTACAATATTCTCTTTTAATTTTCAACTGATTAATTTGCAACCTCTATAATGATTTTGTATTTTTTGAATGTATAATGTATAATGTATCTTGATTTGTTATTATTTTTTAATTTCATTCTGCAATATTTTCTCTTCCAGTTAATTTTGCACCCTAAACCTAATTAAGCTAAGCCTTGTGTTCTTTTGACTTGTCGAGCAATTAAGCTCAATCATGTGATTTCAACTTAAACAAGGTTATGAGGTTCTAATTGCTTAGTGAGCTTGATATTTCAATACAGTTGTGCAATTAATTATATCCAGTCCTTTGACAATGCTATCTAACCTGCTAATAAAGTCTCTATTGTCCCACCTTGTGCGTCAGGGATAATTATTGTGTGGGGGTTTAAGGTTGGAGGAAAAAAAAAAACAAACAAAAGAACTAGAGAGGGGAAAAATGGGGAGTGGAATCCTTTGTACTATGAGAAAGTTTTTTGTCATAATTTGTTGAAATTGTCGACTAGTGAAAAAAAAGTGGTTGATCCTTGTGAAATTGTCGACTAGTGGTTGAAATTGTCGACTAGTGAAATTGTCCATTACTTACTATCAACCATTTCAGAAAGTTGTGTTAAAAGTTGTTTCCTTAGAAGAACCATTTTAATCTATTGGAGGTCTCTTGGGTACTTATGAGCTATACAAAGAGATATGGATCTCTATTTTTGTTTTTGGGCAAAATTTAGATGCAATTTCTTAAGCATTTGTATCATACATTCCTCAATTAAATTCAATCATGTGAATGCATTGACTAATATAGCATAAAAGATGTTACTTTTCCTAGTGATAATTAAATTTAATAATGTGATTTATTAGTCAATGCAGTTACATGATTTAATTTTTTTTTAATACTAATTGCATGTTTGAATTAATTAGAAACCTAAGACACAATATTTAAGAAACTTTTAAGAAATTTTATCTAGGTTTTGGGCTTTGCCTTAAACAATTAAGTCATTCCTCTTCCAGTGTAGGGAATTTCGATTTAGGTCTTTTTTTCAGGAACAAGAGTTTTATCAATTGAGTATCCATTGATCACAATCCTTTGTATTGTTGAATTTCAAATTCTTTAATGCAAACAAATATATTAACATAATGTTTTATTAAAAAAAAAAAAAGAGTAATCATGTTTTATGAACATGCGATTTGAGTTGAATTTGACTTGTCATCCAATTAAAAAAAGTTATCAGCTACCTACCTAAGATTTTATTTCTTAACAAAAATTAGTCCAATAACATTTGTAAGTTTTATATTATAATATTTAGAGTCTAGTTATAAAAAAAAAATTACAAAAATAAGATGCTAAAAATATTTATTATGTATATGGGGTAAAATTAAATTGAATTCTTGCTCAAACTTCTTCAGGATTCTTATAATTAATAAATTTTCTAGGAATCAGTTTGGTACCATATCATAGAATTAATCATTCCATATCATAGAATTAATCATTCTTATATAATAGTGTTTCACGACAAGAGTTTTGTAGTCTAACTGATTGATACATTTTGGTGTTTTCAACGATGACATCCTAGGTTCAAATTTCCCCTCCCCAACTATCAAACTATCAAAAAATATAATAGTATTTTTCAAAACATTTTAATTACCTTTTATTTCTAAAAGATTAGTAGAATTCCTTTTTCCTGTAGGGTCATCATCGCTTCACATGAAGTGTATTTCTATAAGTTAAGGTCTTGCTAGATTTTTGGATGGAATATATTAGGTTAAATTGTACCTCTATAATCAAACTTTAACCCTCATTTTGTACCTAAACTATTAAACATGTTATTTTGTTACTTATATTTTTTAATAATTCAAAAAAAAAAAAAAACTTGTGATCAACTAAGGGATAAAAATTTTGATGTAACAAATGAAATTCAAGTAAATTAGTGGATTATATGAAGTGGCAAATTGAATATCTCAATTTCCAATTAGTGAGTCTTTTAACCCTAAAAAAAGCACTGATTTTTTCACATTCCCCCCCTCAAGTGTTTTGTGATGGGCCCATGTAAGTGTACATGTGATAGGGTGTGAAAAAGTCTTGTGTAAAAATTGGTATCTGTAGCACCACTTGTTTTCCCATCAAAAGAATCCAATTCCAATTGAAAAGAAAAGAAATAATCAAAATAAAAAATTCCAAAATTCTCTCTTAGTTGTTGGGGTACAATCGAAATACATAGAGAATATTCTTTGAAGCCCTAGTCATTACCACCGACTTCTTCCTCTTATTGATGTTGCACACTAACACAGTGGTTGGGGCCCAAGTGTTCAATATCAATGGGTACTTATTGGCGAAGGGCATAGGGACCAGCAAATTCATCGCATTTGACTTGGATGATAGAGTAGTAAGCACACTGCACCTACATTAGGGCCCTGTTTGAGCTCACCCTTTTAGACCAAAGTAGCAAGGAGAACCACAAAGTAACACAACCACTTCAATTGCATGCTTGACTGTGGAGGGTATGCCTCTAAATGTAAAAAAAAAAACAGATGTTTGGGAGTATTTTAATTTTAACATGTTCAATGTGAGGATGAATTATTTAATTCGTGTTTAGGAAATATGGGTTGGTATTTCCCTAATTAAGAGGGATTTTTATGCTCGAAGGAGGAAATGCAAGTAATAGTGAACTATGGAAAATTAGCAAATTAAATTAAAAGTTATCTAGCACCATGACTAATTTCTAAGTAAAATCGAAGCTCATTGAGCTCTAGGACACCAAGTTATGCATGATTCAACTAAGTTTAATTGTAAGCAAGACATATTGAAGCCTAATCATGACTAATTCTAAGTAAAATCAAAGCTTATTGAGCTCCATGACACTAAGTTATTCATCATTAAACTAAGTTTAATTGCAAGTAAGACAGAATGAAGCCTACTTAATCTAAGCAATATACAGTTCAAAGGTAAAAAAATGCTGAGCAACAAATAGATTATAGCCTAAATAAACATTCTAAACACTAAATCAAATCAAAGACAATGCATTATGGATCAAACAAAAATAACAACTAAGAACTTGAATCAAACCAAAATTAACTTGTTTAAATGAGATTAAACTCAAAAACAAGATTATAAGGAACATTTACAAGTATGACAACCTTCTAAAACCCTATGAACTACTAGAGAATCTCCTAAGGAACTACGATTACAAGATAATGATTTATGTATAAATAAGTTTGTTAGAGGAGGGTGGTGTTGTTTCTTAAAAACAAGCGCTCTATTTGTATTTGAGACTTAACGATTACTGATGGTTGTTCTCTTTACATGTCTCTCTCTCCTTGGACTTGATTGGCAATTGTTATTATGTTGGAAGCTGTTTTTTTTAACTTTTTTATTTTTATTTTTTTGAGAAAGGTTTTTTTAACTTCTTCAAATTGCTTTGATGCCACATTCTTTCATTCTAATAATTGCCCCAAGAAGTGCCACATCTGCATCCCACATATTTCCCCATATTCTAATGCTTTTCACTCATGTAATCCTCCTGTTTTGCTATTAGTCATCTTTTTAACTACTCAGGAAAATAACCTCGATACACGTTCCTCGTATGTTATTGGTGTAATCCTAGGACAATCATGTGTTTATGACACCAAATTTTATGTTCTATGATTGATTTGACAGTTATCACAGCTTTTAATGATTTTAAAATACCCTTTCGGTTGGAATTCCTTTTACTACCTGCCTGTTCAAGCACCACTTTTAAAATGCACTTTGCCACCTAATTCAAGCACCACTTTTTATGGCTTGAACCAAGAAGTCCTATCAAGAGATGGAGAATAAAATTCCATCTAGCAGCACTTCTATTTAAGTGCCTCTAACCTTTGCTTTTAAAGTGCAAACTAGATTATTGAGACCAAAAAAACCTTTTCTCCCTTTACAGTTGTTAATCGTAAAGTAGATGTGGGACAATCCTCTTCTTTTCAAATTTCAAGTGTTACTTCTTCTGGAGCCAGTGTCATAGGCCTTGCTTTTTCTACAAACTTTCCTGAAAGAGTTAATCCTAAGTTTTCTTTGGTCTGTTTGGTTAGAAGGATGAAAAAGTGAGAGGATAGAAAATGAGGAAATGATCAATAGAAAAGTGAGAGGATAGAAAATATTTTAGTTTGCTTCGTTTGTATTTGGTTGGAAGGGTGAAAAACTTTTTTGTTTGGTTGGAAAGAGAAATGGGAGAATAGAAAATAGAGTTTGTATAAAAATACTCATATGTCTTTATTAAAAATGATGCCCAATTTAAAAAAGAAAAAAAAAAAAAAAAAAGAGAGGCAAACAATCAACCCAAAAAGGCAATCACCAAGTTTATTTAAAAAAGAAAATTCATGCCCAGTATAAAATAAGAAATAAATAAATAACATCCAAAAAAAAAGGAAAATTATTAGGTACTTTCGGAGTATCATAAATGTGTAGTCCCCTCTTTCACATGAATGGTGAGTCCCACCTTAAATTTAATTAATGGGACCTACCATTCATGTGAGAGGAGGAAATACTTATTTATGGTATTCCGAGAATACACAATAATTTTCCAAAAAAAAAAAAAGCGTATGCATGTATGCTTATCACACTATAAAAAGAAAAAAAGAAAAAAACAACAAAACAACATTCAAGTCTGCAATTAAACCCAAAAGAAGAAAAAAAAAAAGAAAAAAAATTTGGCAGGCAGCTCAGTTACACCTAGTAGCCAAAAAAGTAAAAAGGAAATATGAAAATTTTGTCCAAATATTTTTGCCCACTTTTTTCTCAAATTTTCTTCCCAATTTGGAGAGATTGTGTTTTGCCAGAGTAGGAGAGAAAACTTGTGAGCCTCACAAAAATCTTTCCCCTTTTCTACCCTTAACCAAACAACCACAAACACCATTTTCTCCCTACTTTTCTCTCATTTATGTTCTATCTGCTCTATAATTACTCCGACCAAATGAAGCCTTACTTTACAACCAATGCATCAACATATCATAGTAAGTTTATAACCTGGGATGATTGGGAATCTATCATCTTGATCGAGTCTTAGCCTAGATCTCTTATACACAATTAATATGTTGGGTGACGCATATGCATACACACATAAAAGAGAAATGGGTCAAATTTGGGAGACCATTTTAATATCGAAGCGGGTGTTCCTATGAGCACTAGCATAAGATGTGCTAAGTGCTAAAATTTTTAACATTTAGCGCACCAAACACAAAAAGTCACCCCATTAAATATGTCAAATGCCAAATAAATTTGACATAAACTACAATAACATTCAACAATAGTAGCATATGGGGAGATGTGGTATAAATAATTAAGTATTTGGTTATTTTTTATTCAAAATTTCTCTTTCTTCATGATTGTTGGGAATTATTTAAGAAGTATTTAAACTTTCTCTTTCTTGCATCTCTTCAATAACATTGTGAACAATAGAAAAGAATTAAAAAGAATATTTAAATAAAGTAGTAAAAAATTAATATATGATGAATGATATATTGTAAAGTAGTGTGCTAAAATAAATAAAGTAAATTTTTTTTTTTTAGAAGAAAATAAAGTAACTTTTTGATATATCAAAAAATATAGGGTAAACTACATATTTAATTCCTATCCTTTACACCATATTTCAATTTGGTCCCTAACCTTTCAATTGTGTTAATTTGGTCCCTAACTTTTCAGTCTTGTGTCAATTTAGTCCCTATTGTTATATCTTGTATGAAAATTGATGACATGGAAAACGATCAAAATAAAATTTTAGTTTATTCTCACATCAATGGAAGCTAAATTTTTATTTTGGTTATTAGACATGTTATCAATTTTCATTCAAAAGATAACAACATGGACTAAATTGACATGGTACTAAAAGGTTAAGGATCAAATTGACACAATCAAAAGATTAAAAATCAAATTGAAATATGATGTATAAGATAGGGACCAAAAACGTAGTTTATCCAAAAATATATTTTTTTAGAACGCAATTCTCTAATTCGTTGATTTTGGCAGCTTTATCCTCATTGTGGACTCCTGAAATCAATACCTTCCATTTTTCTAAGGGCTTTATGAGCCCATTCATCAAAGACGTTTTCACCTTAATTGGTTTACCCTTGGATGGACTTCTTGTTCACAACAAACTCTCCATTGATTTTGTCCTAGAGTATACTGGTCCAACAACTCCAGTGGCCCTAGATGTGGTAGTTTACTCTCCTCCCAACATAAGAGATTTAATTAGGAGTGATTTCAAATTAAACCATATACTCTTAGAAGTTTCAAATTAAACTCTATCCTTTCAAAAATATGTAAATTCAAATTTAGTTTAAATCATATGTTATTTACTACTAGTCGTAGACTTACGCGATGCGTGGGAATATATAATTATATTTTAGTTGCGGTATAATTTATAATTTGTTCTCTAAATTTTGTGGAAAATAATTTGTTCTCCCAAAAAATTTAAACAATTTCTAAAATTATTTTTCATTTATCTATCTCAAAAAATATATCATCATTTTATTATTTGGATTTATTTGATTGATATTATTCATTTTTTTAGGCAGTCCATATTTCGATAAATTATGTTATTGTGCGTTTTATTTTCCTAATTTTTTTTTCCTGAACAACTAAACTATTTGAGTTTCAAATATATTATTCAAAATTTTCATTCTTTTAAAAAGAGATATTATATTTATAATTTTTCTTATAGTAGGAGTAACTTCAAACTATTGATTAAGTTTTGTTTAATAATATAGATACATGAGATTGGAACTACATATTTCATAAACATTCCTAAGAGACTATACCATATTATAAATTTAATATTTAAAATGATATGTTGGAAAAAAAAGTAGATTTTATGTCTAAAATTGAACATTTCACCTATCAAAATGAAAGAAAATAATGTGTATAACAATATTGTTGGAATTATACTTAAAAAGTAATAATTCAAGAGAAACAAATATAATACATCTATCAATTAACACTTATATCATGTGCATACGTAATAAAAATCAATAATAAGATGTGAGAAATTTACATACTAGATTATGTTATTCAAAGACCTTACAAGCAATCGGGATGCTCTCCTTAATTGGTCAAGATTAACAAAGAGCTTTATTTTCTCTTTCACACCCCTTGCAAGTGTGGTCTTGACAAAATTTTTAATATTCAAAAAGGACATGACCAGGAGAAATTATAAAGTCCTCTGGTGGACCACATCACTTGTACATCATTCTACTAAAAAACTTCTACTTGTTTAAAATTGCTGAGTTAGTAATTAATTTCTATTTAAAAAAAAATTTCTAACTAAAATTTTAAACAGATGGAAGTTTTTTAGTGGAATAGTGGACCACATCACTTGTCCACCATATGAATCTTATAATTTCTCCATGACCAGCCATAAAATCATTTCTATTGTAATAACAATTCATGTAACAAATATGTTACATTGATTAATAAACAACTTCATTAATTAGATTCATTAATGAATAAGTTCATTAACGTGCCATTACTTTTGTAACTCCGTAGCAACGCATGGATTCATCTATCATTCATATCCAGAATCACTATAATGACAAAGACACCTCTTATAGGAGGCCAAGTTCTTGGCAATGACACGATAGATTTATTAAAGCCAACACTCAACTTACATGAATCTCATCATGGAAGGACTTCCAAGATTATAATGCACTAACCATCGAAAGATTAGCCCTTATTGTCTTTCATAGTCTGGGCAATTTTAACTTGCACTTCCTTTTCATCATGGTCTAACAATGTATCTATAAGAATAGGTTACATCATGATGGATATGGTCAAGTCAAAGACTATAATGAAATGATTCATAATCTTAGTCTACAATATCAAGTAGACATATTTCAATATTCAAATATTTTACATCATAAAAATATTGCAAAATTTCACAAGAAATTTTGAATAATTGATTATTGATAATAGAGACATCATAAAATATCATGTTGTGCCACATTATTCTAACAAACATAAAGAACACATGATCTTTTGTGTGTGTGTGTGTGTGTGTGTGTGTGTGTGTGTGTGTGAGACTATATACACTTTATTTATTAAGATTTAATTGCCTTTAACTAAATTTTCATATCACATAATTTTACTACGCTCCTGTTAAGCCTTTTCATCGGTCACATCATTGGCCACATTATTATTCTTTATTTATTTTTTACTTTTAATTTTTTGACAATATTAAATATATAAATATATTGGCTTTACAAATTTATCTTAGACAGTTTTAACTTTACATATTCATTTTTTTATTTATAATTTTGATGTCATAATTAAATAATAAATAAGTGAAAAATAAAAATAAAAATATTGTCTATACATATTCATCTTCGGCAATTTAATTTTAATAGTTGATAGACACATTCAAATACATAGCCAACATTGTATTTGATATTGTCACGCCCCGAACTCAACTATAAAGACAGGCACGTGACAACCGCCGCACACTTATAAAGTAAGCACCCTACAAGTGTACAAGGCCTTCTTAGCAACTAAAATTTATCCTAAAAAATTAAATCAAATACATCCAAAATACCTCAACAATTCCTTTATGAATAGATCTCCAATAATTTAATAGGAATAAAATCCAAACCTCATGTACATAATGCCAATTAGCCAATAAATATAAAAACTATTAGAAAACCATCCAATCCCAAGATCACTAAGCTTCTTTTCCTGCTCACAACACAACATCAAAACTCCCCAAACTTGCTATTCTTCACAATCTGAAACTGGAGGGGAAAAAAGGGGTGAGTTGACAATTCAATAAGTAACCAAAATTCTAATAAGTTCTATCAAACAATAGATCTGTAAAGGGTAAGATGTAATATGTGTTTTCAAAGTTATAAAATATTGCGTGTTTCCAAACTAATTGAAGAAATTTCGTAGTCTTAAAATAATAAGTTGCACATAGATCATATACTTTAATCTTACATATATATTATAGATGGTTTAGAAAATAGTCAGTTTTCCATATATCAAAAGCTATAGCTTACAATAAGTTCCAAAAACACATAAGCATTTTTAGTGACTTAAAGTAGTTCAAAGATTCAAACATTTCTAAAATCACATATGTAGTTTTAAGGACTTAAAATAATTCAAAAATTCAAACGTAATTCATATTCTTAACAATTTTATGACTATGGTCACGCTATATCCCCATGATTGGGCATAGCAATAGATCTGTAAAGTAATAAGATATAATATGAGTCTTCAAAAGTTATGATATACTATGAGTTTCAAAAATAACTAAAGAAAGTCTGCTCGAAAGTCTCGCTACTTTAAGCATGTGTGCTCTGCTCGGGGGTTTAATATAACCATAAACACCCCCATTTTTTTTATGGATTTATATATATATATATATATATATATATATATATATATATATGCCACTGCCTCTCTAGCTTTCTTTTGGCACGAGGACAAAATCACACAAATCAAGCTCTGACACAAGTTTTTATGGAAACACCATTCTTCCTCTACCAAATCAATAAACAAATAATAATACATCATAAACAAGTTGGTGTTCCGCCTTTTCGTCAAGCATTTATTTTTTTTATTTTTATTTTTCTAACTCCATCAATCTGGTACTATTCCTTTAAGAAAAATTATGCAGAATAGACCCATGCGGCCATGCCTAAAGAAAGTCTCGCTGTTGGCCGAAATACTCCAAAAAAAAAAAAAAAAAAAAATCTAAATCCATATAAAACCTAAATATTATCAAGAATGAAATTTCTTAGGCTCTTACCTCGAGTGTAGTCAATTCTTCTCTACTTTAGTCTTTTGATTAGTCTCCTCTCTCCCAATACCTCTCCGTATACATTGACTTAATAAGCTTATATAGCTAGGGTTTCAACCCTATTTTTCTAAAAACTCCCTATAATTATAAATTATAAAATTAACCCCACAAGAGATTTACTTAAATACCCTTCCTTTTAAAATTTTTTTTTTTTTTTTCGGGTATTACAGATATAAATTCAAAATCTCACTTTCAAAATAACTAAGTATTATGTCCAAAAAAGTTAAACAAAAGCTAAAAGAGGGAGAGAGTAGACTTGTGATGGAAAACTTAAAAATCAAACACACTACCAAATCTTATACAAGATTCATCAACCTAAAGTAATGTTACAAAAAAAAAAAAAAAAAATATATATATATATATATATATATAAATAGAGAGAGAGAGAGAGAGAGAGAGAGAGAGAGAGAGAGTAATCACCTTTTTTTGGGAGAGAAATAGAAAATAAAATGAGAAAAGAAAGCATAAAAATAATATAGTCATAAGTCAAATACCAAATTATCCAAGCCATGATATATAATAGAATAACATTATATTCTTGTAAACTGTATTTATATGCAATAGTATAACATTTAACAATCATAGAAAAGAAAAAAAAAACTTAAAAACACAAACTAAATTGCAACTGAGAGTAAAATTCTAAAGAATACATAAATACATCAATCTAAAATAGAGATACAACAAATAAAATATTCACACAAAAATAAAATATGAGAGAGAGAGAGAGAGAGAGAGAGAGAGTAATAACCTTTTTCATGTGTGAAAATATGTATAGAATAAGAGAAAAAATGTCATATTTATAGTAATAGAATGAGAATAAGAAGAGAGTCAAAATAAAAGTAAGAAGAAGAGATAGATGAAGAATGACACTAAGATTGAGAGTAGTGAAGAGATGAAAAGGTAAAAGAGAAGTTATTTATTTATTTATTTTTGAATACAAGATAAAATTTCTACTCTAGCCTAATCTAAGTGTATATGTGTGTGAAACTCCCTCTTGGAGACTTGAACTTCAGCTCTTGCCCCCTATACCCCATAAACACTTATACTTGTAGAGTGACCACAGCACCAAGGGTGCACGGTGGTGGTAAAAGAGAAGTTATGGTTGAAAGTAGTGGAGAGAAATGAGAAATGTAGATGATGTGGTTCGACAGGAACGTATCAATAATAAATGCTATACTTTAGTTTTTAGATATATATATATATATATATATATATATATAGATTTGATCAATAAACTTATTTTTTATACACAATTTTAGATCACAAAAATTTAAAATTTTAATATTTGTTTGATGACATGGCAATTAATTTTTAATTTTCTTGAAATTTTGCAAACATGAAGAATATAATAAGAATATATAATCCAACAGTTAGATTTTCAGAATTCACTCTCAATATAAAGATATACGAGGTGTTTGAAGGGTTTTTCTCTAAACTAGTTTGGAGAAAAATTTTGTTCTTTTCCTTGTGGAGAACAATGCATATGAGACTAGGGTTCAAGTTGTGATTTCCTCGGAGTTTTGAACCCTAAAAATTTTTAGTAGAAATACAAGGAGGTGTCAGCTGAGTTATATAGTTCTTAACAAATTTCATCCAACGATTATTTACTTTTTTTTTTTGTTTATTTATTTTAATTATGTGAAACATATATTTGGAGACGAATGAGATTATAAAAAAACTTAAGCATAAAGTAAATCTATTTGATTGAAAAAAATAAATAACAGTTTATATTTATATTTTGTATGACAAATAAAAAATTACATTATTTTGTTATTAACCTTGATTAATATTTTTGTTTGAATTAATTTAATTTTCAAATTTAGCCTTTTAATTGAGTCGGTCATTGAGTTGCCATAGGCCAACAGTGAATCCTCAAGTCAGGTCAACTGCACCCCACAAATTTGTTGTTGATGCAAATGAAGACATGTAACATGCAATGTTTGCTAAAGATAAACATATAAATGATTGGATACTGATTTGTCAGCTGGGGATTGAGGGGCCGCCACATATATTTGACAAAAGAGGGGTTCCACGTCTCTATATATATATTATTATTATTATCATCACGCTATTCAATGAATGACTTTACTCTTATTCATAACATTATCACCTTATCACCACGGTCCAATTCTAACATATCAGTATTTTAGAAACAGTAAAATCTAGTTGAATTGCTTAATTGTCTTTTTGTAGATGTTTTCCGAATAATTTATTTTTAGCATACATAATATATGTATATCAATTTGTCCCTTCAATATATATACGAAGTAAATTAATTCTTATTATGAATCCACTAATTAATTTTTTTATGACATGGACCACTTGGTATTGTTCATCCAAACATCATTTTTTATTTATTTATTTTTTCGTGGGTTGCTTCTTGTGAGACAGTTGCGAGCTAATTGTGAAATCCATTTGTTCAACTTTTGAAACCTGATTTTTTACCAATTTCTTATACTCATCCCTTACAATTCATCCCACATGCATACAGGGAAAATGATTAAAGAAATTACAATCAAATTTGGCACGAAATTAAAACCAACACAATATAATTGGAAATCACAACTTTACACATCTTTATCACTTTTTGATTTGATATTCCAAAAGTTCAAGCCTTGGAGGGTTTGAGTCTCACTCAAACTCATTATACAAGGTCTTTCCCTTCTCTAGAGAAAGCTTTTGAGAAATGTCATAAGGTGGTTTAGTAATCCTTTTGTTCAGCACACGACCAAACCCTCAATTGCTTTAAATTTCCCTCAAAGCCCCATAAATATATCGGAACTCTGCCCAATTCATCATAAACGCAAAACTTTAGTCTCAGGATCATTGATCTAATCCTAAATCGATCATTGAGCTTTGTGTATATTGGTAAAGTTTTACTTGAACATTTTATTGTTTGATCTTTGATACTACTCTCAAATCAATCAAAAACATGTTTGCATTTGATGATATAAATTTGGATCAAAACATGCTAGTTTTTAATTTAAAACTCAAATGTTGATATGCCGCTAGTTTTTGTGAATGACATGTTGTTTTTTCATTTCTTATGACATGTTGGTGACCACTATGCTCTAGAAGACTAATTGCATTGGTCCTAACACTTTCCCACTCACAACTTAGTCTCTGATCTTAGATAATTTTTTCTAGGCTAGCTTTATTCAATATAATTTTGATCTTCTTAGAATGTGTTTAGGAAACAAATTCATGCATTTTTCTTAGATTATACATAAAATCAAGGCTATGTAATTTTTATATTCAATGAGCGGTAAATTCAATTTATTCAATCAATGAAATAATGTTTTTATTTATTTATTTTTTTTTTTTGCATTATGGTTTTTTTAATTAATTAAAATAAGTGGTGACTCCAAATATAAAATCCCTAGATTAAATATCATCAGTTGAATCTCTATTTTGAGAGGTGATTCACATAACCTCACATATTCAAGTGAGCTTAGTCAAAATAAATTTTCTGCAAGATCAAGTAGGTCTCTCACATATGGTGAATGTGGAAGGAATCTCATACATGTTCTTGATTGGAACTTCTTCTTAGATAGGCTTGGACATTTCCCGAATTTTAGACACTGTCAATTTTGATTATAATAGGTCATAATGAGGGACATAACTACCTTCATTATTTTCATGATTCAACATGTAATTGTAGATTTCCATAATAGAAAGTAATAGTATTTCTAGATTTGGTGTTTGATACTCGATGCTCAGTCATAGGATTGGAATGGTTAGGCCTTTCTTTGCTTAGGCTCTTTGCCTGGTTGCTTGGTTGGTTCATCTCATTTGATCAAGTGATGGTAAGACGCAAATGGTTTTTTGGTCTTATTGTGTATGCAATTATTCCCCGTATAATCAATTATCACAATAAAATCTATAAAATTTAAAATATAGTCAATTTTAAGTATAAAATATGAAATATGACACATAGCTATTGTTTTAATAACAAGATTGTTAGAGATATATTAGACATATTAGCCCAATATAATAGGCTCAATCCCACTTCTGCTTGTACTAGTAATCTAGGATTTAGTGTTAGAGTTCATTGTAACACAGGTTTTTATACTACTCTCTTATATAATAAAAATGTAACCCTTAAGGGATTCTTTAATAGATGTAGGCCGACAGGGCTAAACCACATAATCCTTGCGTTCTCGGTGTTCCTATTTTATGCTTCCCTTTCCACATCCATTCTAACATATACAATATGGTATAACACATTACGTTGCTAATATATTTAACAAAGATGAGTAAATCAATTTTTATTTGTATTTGTGGGTTCTAGTTAGTTAAGCTAGTAAAATCTCTGATTGTTGAATAAAAATTTGGGGTTCCATCCTCGCCTATACCAAAAACCGATTGGTGTCTTGGTCGATGATAAATAACTATTATTAGGAGCGGACACTATATGTTGTAATTCTCTCAATTATTATTATTATTATTATTTGTATATTTGTCTTTCCTTTTAATTCATCAATATCTAATTTTCTCTCTCTCTCTCTCTCTCTCTATCTTTTTTTTCCTCCTTTTAGTTTTTCTTGACTTTGTTAGGTAGCCAAATTATTCTTGTTATGATTTAGAACCCCTGTTGTTCAGTTACAAGTATATTAGCAAGTTATTTAATTTGTTCAATTATGCCAATATCCACTTCACAAGTAAGCCAATTAAGTATATGATGGTAAAATCAATAATGTGTCACCATAGCACGAGATCATTCACAAGGAGACAACGATATTATGACATTCACCAAAAAAAAACGATATTATGACAATTGAAGTGGAAAATTTAAGGAAAACTATTCAAGGAAAAAATCACTACAAGGACACCTTATCCAATGAAGCATTCACTATGATAAGTGAAATTATTACATTCACAGGAAAAATCTTTTCCTAACTCTACAAACTATAGACCAACTTAAAAAAAAAAAAAAAAAAAAAAAAAAAAAAAAAAAAAAAAACCCTTTCACTACTCTATAATATTTGGAATCTTTAACAATATGATTTGCTTCCATGAATGATGCAACTATGATCACGAACCTCCAACTATCCCTAAGAACCTCTTGGAGATTTCTTCATAGCAACAACAACAACAACTTGTACTCAATGTCTTCGATCACTGTGTTGGATCACTCTCTTGATTTTCGGTCTTACGGGATGAACAATGTTTGCTTGAATTTATCTCTCTAAGTGAAATTGCAGTAGCTTCTCAACCTTGTTGAAAGTCGTGCTTTAATGTCCCTTTCATACTGATGACAACTTAGGGCACGTAATCAAAAGCACAATAGACTTTTTGTGTCCTTGCCCCTCAATTCCGTTGTGCTATCAATTAAGTACCAATGCCACCACCACCCTTACTATTTCCACCACGATTGTTGCCATCTCCACTGCTTATGTCATCCTATCACCCTTATCAACAAGGAAAATATTTCTCTCCAAACTAGTTTGGAGGGAAACTCTAGATTGGAGAAAAACTCTTCAAATTCATTTGATATCTTTTTATTGGATGTGAATTTTGAAAATTTAACTGTTATTGCGTCGTTACAAACCCTATCAACACTGCTACCATCATCCCACCATCTTCATTGTTGCTACCATTATCACCTCCTCCATTAGAAACCCAAATATGTGCTATAGGTATATGCATATAATTTTTGTAATATAATAGTAACTAGTCGCAGACCCGTTAGTTCATAGCATGATAATTTTTTAGGTAAAATACTATTTTATTCCCTAGACTTTGTAAAGAATTAAAAAAAAAAATAGTTTTATCATATTTTTTAATCTTGTTTGTAACGTTTCTTAAAATTATCATATATTTATTTGTTGATGATTTGCATAACATAGACATTAAAATAAGAGGTAGAACTGTTCATTAGATTTTTTTAAGCCATGGTGTATGAAGATTATGATTATAAATATATATATATATATAGAGAGAGAGAGAGAGAGAGAGAGAGAGAGAGAGAGAGAGAGAGAGAGAGAGAGAGTTGGGTTCAAATTACACCTGGTGTAACTTTAAGAAATGTTACACCACTTAATATTTTTTAATTGGATGTGAATTTTGACAAACCCACCCGTAGATTATATTATCTTCGTATATTCTCCATGCTTGTAAAATTTCGAGGTGATCAAAGACTAATAGTCATACCATCAATCAATTGTTTAAATTTAAGTTTTTGTAGTTTAAAATAATGTATAAAAGATGAGTTTATAGATCAAACGACAAATAATATCCAACTGACATGAAAATTGGCATGAATGTTAAAAACATATAGATCATGGAATTCAATGGTGGGATTTTCAAAATATGAATTCTATAATAAGTTATTGAGTGGTGTAACATTGCTTATAGTTACATCAGGTGTAGCCAGAACCTAACCCATATATATATATATATATATATATATATATATATATATATATATATAAGGTTAAATGAAATGTCAAGAAATGAGATTATAAAGTTTTCCAACTTTATTTCTAATATAATTTCTAAATTTTTGAAGAACATTTCATTTTTAGTTATGATAGGAAATATAATTTCCCTAGTTAGAGTTTGATTAGTTTAAAGTTTAAATTTTGTATTATTATATTTAATTGTTGATTTGATTTAATTAAGTGAATATAAGGGTTAATTTTATTGCACTATAAAGTTTTCAATGTCCTCTATATAGTCATTTCTATTTTATTTCTTACTCATTTTGGCCACTTTTTTATTTTCCAAATAACGGTTACTAATTGACGTTTGATTTCATTTCATTTTTTCTTCCATCATTTATTCTTGATTACTTTATATGTTCCCTCACTAGTTGTAGTTTTTATGGTTATTAATAAGAAATAGATATCATGCATGATTTAAATAGTTATAGATGTAGTTACGTTAGTAGTATATCAAAGGTTTGTTTGTTTGTTTTTTTTTTTTTTTTTTCTTTTGAATTTTCAAGGAAATATGAAAGACATTTCTCTAGTTTGGTATATATATATATATATTCCAAGGAAATGTAGAAGGACTTTTTTTGAAAAAAGAAATTGGGACCTTTTGAATTGTAGAAATATGATTGTTTTAATTAATTAATTTACATATTTCATTATTAAGTTATAAATATCTAAATTAAAGTAGTTCGTACAAGATAAATATGTATAGATAAATTTTTTTTTTTTGATTATTCATGAATCATTATTTCATTGTTTACTTATAAATATCTAAATTAATTTTTTTAAATCTAAATTAAAATAGATGAATATGTAAAGGTAAAATTATATGAAATGTTAAAACAACCCAAGATAAATGTTTAACCATTGGTAAGTATGTGTTTTTGAGGACTAAAAGTATGCTTGATTGTTTTAGCTAGAACTATATAACTATGCAAATATTGTTGCAAGTGGTTCCATCATTTGCAAATTATCAAGTTTGGTGGCCTTACAAAATAGATATTTCATTTTGCAAAAACTTTACATGAACTCTTGTTTTGTGACAACCTTTTTTTTTTTTTTTTTTTTTTTTCAATTTTTTTCTTTTGCTGAAAAAACTTAAGAATATTAAGACTTAAGTTATCACATGTAGTAGCTGTAAAACATGTTAGTGATATGAAAAATAGAAAGATTTAAATTTTTAAAAAGCATTTTTAGTAGATTATAATATAAAACATTTTTTTTCTCAATATTTTATGTTACTTTTTCCATAAGATCAATATTGTTGGCGTCCTTTGAAGATGATACATAATATTTTTGAGAAGAAGAAGAAGCAAAAGGATGCTAACACATAATATAAAATTATTAAGTTTGCGTGATTTAAATTTGTTTAAAAAAATTAATATATCTATGATAAAGGTTTTTATCTTAATGATATATATAGTTTTAGTCTTAATTCAAAAATCCATTCTCAATAGCCTTTTAAGTCTATAAATTGCTCAATTTATAGGCCTAGAAATATTAGAGTGCTAGCTAAATTATTAATTATATGACCCTTTATCACACAAATATTTTGATTCCCCTATTGTATGGTAAAGGAAGGTAGGTGTGTGTCTAGCCATTTTCCTGATTTGTGCTACATAAATATGGAGGATGTGACTAAATTTAAATGTTGAATAAAATAAGATAAGGAGAAAAAGAGTAAAACTAAAATATATAACAATAAACACCGTCATTCTATGTAATATAACAACATTGTATTATTATATACTATATGTATAATGTAGTAGGATAATATTTAATAATAAAAGAGAATAGAAAACATAACAACTTAAAACACAAAACTAAATCGCATCAACCTAAGTAGAATTCTAATTAACACAAAAATTCATCAACCTAAGTATGGATGCAATAAAAATAAAAAAATCAAGCAAAAAATGAAAAACAAAGAGAGAGAGAGAGAGAGAGAGAGAGAGAGAGAGAGAGAGAGAGAGAGAGAGAGAGAGAAGTAACCTTTCTTTGTATGAGAAAACTATGCATAGAATGAAAAATAAAATGTCAAATTTATAGTAATATGTTGAGAATAAGAAGAGTCAAAATAGAGGAAGATAAAAGGGTAGAGAAAGAATGATATTAAGGTAGAAAGTAGTAGGGAGATGAAGAGGTAAAATGGAGGGAAAGTTTTGGAAAATTAATAATAGAAATAATGGAATTTTTAAGTCACCTTATTAAATGAGAAAATGTTTTAAAAATATATAGGAAAAATTGGAAACGAAAAAAGATAATGACGTGGCTGCTGATGTAGTTCAACTGGAATCATACGCTTTAGCTTTCAAATATATATCAATTAGTTAGTTAGTGCAAATTCATTACAAGTGGAAGAGACTAGATTAAGTTAGAGTTTAAACACATGCAATATATTAATCACATGGACCAATTCACGAGAGCACATGCTTGATTAGTAAGCCAAAACGAGCATGCCATTTGTGGCCAATAGCATTAGAGTTTGAGTTATATAATTAATTGTATTAGAGTTTGAGTTATATAAGTAATTGTGATTATCTTGAATAATAACCAAATTGGTGCCGTTGTTCTTTTTCTTGGAGAGTGACTACCTCGAATTAAGTCATTGTATTTTTCATTGCTTTACTTTTTGAAGGGTGACTACCTTGAATTAAGTCAATTTCAATGTAATTCCCATTCATTTTCTTTAGAAATCCATGAGTTCCTAACATTTGCCGCCCACCACTACCACTACCATCGTCATCACGTATACATAAAATATTAATGATTTTTTTATATGAGCTAAACGATATAAAAAAAAAATTGGGATCATTTTAGAGCTACAATCAAATATAAGAAAATAATATGTTTTTGTAAAATAGTTTTCAATGAAACAAAGATAGTCTTAACATGTTTTTGCATAAATTTTGATAAACAAATGGATGATATTATAGGCACACCAATTTTCACAATATCTTTCATAAGAGTTTAGTTGACAGTTTTCTTTTTTTAACTATTTTAGTACTCTTTTTTGCAATGAAAAAGTATGTTGACATAACTTTTGTGTCATAACTATAATATGTGCAATTGAAAGTATTAGTGAAAAAAAGTAGTGGGTCAATGTGAAAATTATGGTTTACCGATCAAAGTCACAAATGTTATTAAGTTGTTGCAAAAATTGTAAAAAATGGTGTGGCCATAGAAGAATTGTTTTGCAATGGAACCCCAATATATACTTCAACTAGCTGTCGCATCCATCAATTTGGCTTGGCTGTGAAATGTGAATGTGATGGCTTGTGAAGTGTGAACGTGAATGCTAACCACTTGTGTGTTGTATGATATTTGGTAAGAAGTAGAGATCGGAATTGTAAATGATTGAAGAAGGAAGGAAACGCTTGGACTATGAGATCACCACATGCTTTTATGTTGAAAATCTTGGCTGTTTGCCTCCTAGGAAATCTTGTCCTTTTGGCCACTTTCCCAATCATCATACTTCAAGTTGATCAGATTCTTTCTTTTATCGAAAAAAAAAAAAAAAAGTTGATTTTATTCTCTCTCCAAACAGTGTTATTATTATGACAATAATGCCAGTATCAAACATTTTACCATAATTGTTATACATGGTATATTGTAATTGACTATCTATTATTATCACATAAACTCATTATTTATTTTACTATTTATAATCTATTATGTAAGACAGTTATAACAAAACGTGTGAAAGTATCTGACATTGATATTATTGGTTTTTTTCTAACTATTAATAAAGTGGGTAGTGGTTGGAACTTGGGACAACCATAAACTAACAAAATGTACTTTTGGTGAGAACATATGGTAACAAAATAGCCCACGGCAATGTAGCTTAGTGCCTAGATTAGGGACTAGACTATGTTTTTCTTATTATTATTATTTCTTTCCAGCTGGATAGGATAAGGAACGTACAAATTTTTGGGGTAATTATTGTACCACTGATTAATTATAGTACCAATGAGAATTACAATTGAATTTGGTGTTATGCTATATATTCAAATATTCTTATCTTGACATAATATGAATATGATCCGTTAACATGAATTGTGATTCCTAAACTCTCCATCTTATAATTGGGAAGGTTTGAAAAAGTTTGCTTGAGGTGCCATATAAATATAACTGCTTTAGGGTTTTTTAAAAATAAAAAAGGGACACTTTAGAGGGTTTTTGGACTTTGGAGAATTGTTTACCGGTCGATTTGAATATGAAATTAGAACATAACAATGGATTTGAGTGTGATATTAATAACAATGAACGTGAAATTTTTGATAATGAAAATTGTCGTAAATCGATAGAACTATTATAGATTGTGATTTGTGAGACAAGAACCTTTTTTTTTTTTTTTTTTTTTTTTTTTTTTTTAATTTTTTGGTGAGACGAGAATTGATGGACATGTCGTTATTTGGATGGGTCCAGTGATACTCCAAGTCCAAAAAAGATAAAGAAAAAACTTGTAGTAATTGGTAACGATTGTAAGTGGCCATAATGGTGTTGATACTTGATATAAGCTGTCACCGATCGTGACATGTTTGATAATAATATTGTCTATTCATATCTAATTATGATGACATGTAGATTATCTATGAATCTGATACGAATAGATTGTTCAAATTATGATTATTCAGATCTATGATGCAATTATTATTACTATTGCTTTAGTAAATAAATTTTAATTGTGGAACTTTAAAATACATTTGGCTCTGCATTTAGTAGAATCATAAAGTGGTTTTTGAGGTATAAAGCTCTTTAAGCAAAAAATTTAGGGGGTTCTGTTAACTCACCGAAAAAGAACTTTAAGGGATTCTTAAAGCTGAAAACAACTTAAAGGCTAAAACTAATGTTTGGAGTTTAAAGAAGAATCTTTACAATAATTGTTCATAATTTGCTAAACACTGAAAATACTAAAGAATTTTTTCAATTAAAACTCTATATCACAAAACTTTATTATCAAAGTTTTACTTCCTACATCAATGTCAAATGGGCATTTAGGAGGTTTTACAATATAGAGCTATAACTAAAATGCTCCTTACAGAGTCTTTTAGTGCACCTAGTACTGTAAAGTGTTGATTGAGTGAGATGTATCAATGTGAGCATTGCACAACTATTTGGTCCATTTCTTATGATTCGATCTCTTTGCGTTCGTCTGAGAAGGGCCTTCGATGCAAACTACTCAATAAGCACTCGTGACTCAAGACATTGACATGTTAAACGATTTCCACACCACAGACCAGGATTTTCGAATTTTGATGTCTTTGTAAGTTTGATTGCTATGTACTTATAATTTGAAATTAACGCATTAGGCGAAAATGACCTTCTCATTCAATGCATAGGACCACAAACATTGTTCCTATTACCAAGTGGGAGATGCCTTAGGACCATGTACTCATCCCTATCAAGTTGGTCCTCATCATGTAAATTGTAAACTAAGAAAATTTTCATGAGTTTCAGTTAACTCAATTGGTAAAATCACCAGTCGTTAAATAAAAGGATTCGAATTAGTATTTTCGTGGGATGATAAAAAAAAATCATCATAGAGCTGACGTCATAAGTTGAAATACTATTGTGTTGAAAAATAAAAACTATAAAAATTTTTAGGGGGATTCATTTCCAAAACTCCCAAAATAAACTGTTTCAATTAGCGGATTTCATTAGCAGGTTAAGTGACTCCATAAACATTTTAAGGATAATTACATAATAAATATTTGAGGTTTTTGCTATATACAGGAAGGATGATTAGTGCCTATATAAATCTCAAATAGGCTTTAAATGGATTTTTTGCAGCTTCAAGTAAATGGGTCTGGCCTTTCTCAAAAAAAAAAAAAAGTTTAATGGGTCTGGCAATTGGCAAGGCGTTCGATTGGTTGTTTCCATAAATATGTCAGCCCAACAGGATTGGATTGCTGGAATGGGCTGGATAGTATAAGGCCCAATATACTCTTGAGGTCGCATATGATGTGCACTGCAAGCATATTGGAGTCATTAAAAAAAAATGCACTTGTGAATTTCTTCGATGTGGAAGGTCTTGGATCATCTTATCATATGCACATTCTAGCAAATTTTCTGTGGATTGTACA
The DNA here is from genome assembly GCA_028216015.1 of Quercus dentata. Lineage (NCBI taxonomy): Eukaryota > Viridiplantae > Streptophyta > Magnoliopsida > Fagales > Fagaceae > Quercus > Quercus dentata. Next base: position 36,233,725 of record CP116447.1, read on the forward strand.
ATCAAACCAAGTGCTGTGCTTTGTATTGATTTTTAATCAAATATATGTATATGTTATTGTTATAAGCACTTGATTTGTGACTGAGATGCTTTAAATGTGATTTTGCCATTACAGAATTACTCATTGCAGCCTCACTAGTCCATAGAACATCTCATTTTGGAAAGTAGAAAACTTCTCAAATCCTTTGAAGACTGTTTTGCAAATCATTCTTGTCTCAACTCTCAATTCTCAACTTGGGAAACCTGACCCCAAAAAAAGAAGAAGAAAGAAGGTAAATAGGACAACCAACCAATCTATTTCTTTTCCACAATGTAGATTTATGGTAGTTTTATTTATTTATTTATTTTTATGAACATAAAATTATATTGACAAACACAAAGAAACAGAGTCTAAGCAGCAAATACAACATGGGGTTGCTTTGAATTAATTACATCCATAAAAGGGTTAGGAGCATAACTCTGAACAAAACAACTAGACAAATTTTTCCTAAGGTACTAGGAAGCTAGTATATGGGTTGCTTTGTTTTATTCTCTCGGATTCCACTTAAAAACAAATTGCTGGCCACGGGATACCCAAAAAAGAGTATATGGGCTGCTTTGTTTTATTCTCTCGGATTCCACCTAAAAACAAATTGCTGGCCACGGGATGCCCAAAAAAGAGTATCAGCGGATATGGTTGAGATTCTCCAAGAAACGGCATTAGTAGGGGGCTTAAAGAGTTTCAATGTAGGCTTTGGCATCACTCTCAAAACCACATTCAATTGCTAAATAAGTAGCCAAATTTATTGCCTCAGCCTTTACTTGGAGAGGGAGGTTGGTTTCCACCCCTTTGGACAAGGAGAAAATCAAAACCCCTCTCCAATCTCTAGTCACAATGACAATAAATGAATGGTTCAGCACCACTACGGCATCACAATTTATCTTTACAGTTCCTTGCTCTGGCTTATTTTAGAAAGAAACAATTGGTCTAGGGGGCACTAGGGGGACATTAGCGAGCACAGAAAGATGTTCATTAAATTTTTTTAGGATTGTTTGAAGATTTTTGCGAAAAATTTAAGTCATGTACATTTTGTCTATTTATGCTTCATGTGATGGTTTATATCCTATTAGATTTAAAAGATATAATACGAATTGTGAAAATGACAAAATAGATAGGGCTTTAAGTGAGAGAATTTTAATATGTAAACCCAATGACTCAAGTCTCAACCTTTAGTCCACCATATTCATTTGAAATTTGGGCTGAACCAGGCCAACATGCTTTTGAAAACCCACCAAGACCCTTTATTTTTTGTTTGTTGCTTAACCCACCGCGACCTGTACTTTCATTTTGTTTCCTTTTTTCAAATTTGGTTTGTCATGGAGATAAAAAAATAAGTCTTTCTGTTGTCCATATAAATGGCCTAGGATCCAATTATGCTTACACTAAAAAGAAGAGATGTGAGCTTTTAGCTTAACTAGCATCTCCGGTGTTTCTAAAGAATATAAGTTCAAGGTTTAAATTCCCACGTCTCCAATGATATAAAAAAGAAAAAGAAAAAAAAAGGTTTAAGAAAGGAGTGGGGATTTCTCTGATTATGTGGAAAATAAGTCCATTGGACGGAAAAAGATATCCACCTGAAAAACTTGTATCTTTCATTTGTTTTACGAAAAAACATATTAGAGAATTTCAAAAAAAGAAGAAAAAGCTTTTCAAGATAAAAGTTTCTTCCAAAACATGTTGAAGACTTTGTGTACAAATAAAATTTGTGTTAATGAACCACACAGTCACAAAAGAGCAGAACAAACTATTATATTGTATTCATATGTATGAACATTGGTGCTCTTCTTTACACTGAACGAATATAAGAAATTCCTTTGATTAGATATCTGAGATGCACGCTTTACAATCCAAGGGCTATGAAAATTGATTTCAAATCATTTTACTACTAAAAACGCGTTCTATAGCCACAGTTTTTTTAGCCGCGTTTTCAAAAATACACCTACAACTAACCTATAGTCGTGTTTCTAAATGTTTTTAGCTGTGTTTTTTGATATGGCCTACTGCCATGTTTAAGAAGCATGACTATAGGTCCAACCGATTACTTAAAAAAGGGAAAAAAAAAAAAAGAGAACCTATACTTGCGTTTAAAAAATGTGGCCATAGCCAACCTAAAGTAACGTTTTTAACAAACGCAGCTTAAAATCCTAACCTATAGCAGCGTTTAAAAAGCACTGCATGAGGTGAGGTCTATAGCCATGTTTTTTAGGGTTTTCAACTGTGTTTTTGTGCATAGGGCCTATGGCTGCATTCAAGAAGCGCAGTTATGGGTCTTGCGAAAATAAAAAATTAAACCCTAGGAATTTAAAACAAACCCCCCCTCTCTCTCTCTCTCTCTCTCGGTGCCTTGGTGCAAGGCCTCACCACCGCCGCCGTGCAAGGACTCGCCGCTTTGATCTGTGAGCCACCAACCTTCATCTCGTCCTCCATGCACAAACCCACCAACCCAAATCGACAAACCCTCACCCACAATCACGCCGTTGTTGGCCTCCACCCACAACCTCTTGGCCACCGCCGGCCTCCACCTCTCCATATCTCTCTCTTCGTTACTCCTCCAAAATCTAAAACCCAAAGTCTCATACCCCCTTTCCACCAAGATCATAATGTGTAGATGAAAGTGTTTCATTGCTGTGGCTTGATTTTGAAATAAACAAAAGAAGGTTGAGGGACTATTCATATTTTGAATTTAAACAAAATTCAAGAGAGGTTGAAATTCATATAGTGGTAAATTCGTTTTCTTCTTTTCTTCTTTTTGAACATCGTATTATATGTAATTACTTTCAAAGATTGAGATTGTAAGTTGAAAAAACAACTTTCAATCTCAACCATTAAAAAAACAAAAAACAAAATAAAAAGTGAAAAAGTGAAATGGTATTATTAATTATTTTTTGTGAGAGGAAAATGGGGGTAGTCCCATGCAATCTCCTTAGAAACCTTGATGTGACCCGAATGATGGATTCCTTGGCACCATTTCACTGTTTAGTCTTTACTAATAGGTTATGATTAGCAAAATAAAAAGTGTAGTTGCATTGAGTTATGTTGAAATTCCGAGTACATTTGGACATTAACTTATTATTTTCAAAAAGCACAACTTTTTTTTTTTTTTTTTCTCCCAAGCCCTAGTCAAAACAAAACCATTGATATTGTTCCACATGCATCACTCTTGAGGCATACTTAATATATTATGGGACACATACTCCCTGAAACTAATCAAATGTTTTCATTTTATTTATCATAAAATAGTTGAAATTAGGTATTGTCTTCCTCATGAGTAACCGAACATTAAAATTTATGTTTATGGTTTGAGACACAATTTTATATAATTTAGAGGGTATATATCAATAGTTAATATGTCTTTAAAAAAAGGAAAAAAAGGAAAAATTAAATGAATATGTAAGAGGCTATGGTTAGTAGAGCACAATAGCGGCTCTAGTAATTTTTCCTAGGGTGGTCATTAGAACTATTTAGATAGCAAAATTTAATTAAGAGAGAATTTGAATATATCGACATTGCAAAAAAAATAAAAAAAATACAAATACATAAAATTTTACAATTTCCTTCTACAAACAAAATTGAAAAGAAAAAAAAGAAGAAAAAAAGAAGAGACTGATACAAAATTTAGTAAGAATTAAGAATACTGAGATTAGAGTAACAAAGTAAGATTAGAACTATTTAGATAGTAAAAATTCTGTTATTTTATGTGAATCACATATAGCACTTTGGGGGAATAAAGAGCATACAAAATGACTTAAAATTTCAAACAGATAAATACAATTTGATGAAGATGTGATAATATTGTTCGTTTTCTTGCACTAAATTAGCACATGTATGGTGCAGTTCACTAGATTTTTCGTTACTTTTAATTAAGGGAACTTTTAATTTAGAGTGGCTCTATGAGGAGATAAATTGAAATAATTAATTCTTTTTTGAAATTTTAATTGAAACTTTCTAAAAATGTATGCTTTAATTTGAAACAATGCATAAACTATATATAGAATGAATTATGCAAGTTCCCTTAAAAAAAGGGCTTTTTGGGGTGATCAGCCAAACCCCATGGAATGGCCTATGTTAATTATTAATGGATCTATTTTTTTTTTTTAGGGGTGCAGTTCATTTTTATTATTATTATTTGTTTTTATATAAAAAAAAGGTAGATAGTAGGGGAGGGATTAATTGGTGTAATTTGAATCACAAACATGAAATATCACAAAGATATTTTGATATTATTGTTGAGCTATTACTTGAACTCCCACTTTTGTTTTATTTTTTCTTGTTCCTTTATTTTCTTTTGTTTTCTTTTTCATCATCTAATTAACATTAATATTAACATTTTTACTATTAAAAAAAAAAAAAAAAAACTTCAACATTGTTATTATTCTTATTACTATTTGTTGGGTGTCGGATTATTTGCAAAAAAGTCCAATGGGCCAAAAGCCCGTGGCAATGGAATAAAGAAGAAGGGGACTGAGTCCAGCTCAAGATAGTCAAGAGAGGGGCTAATTGAGTGAGAGGAAAGGATGAGGTTGAAACTCTCTTTGGGCCACTAAGCCTAGCCCAACAATAGTCCCCGTTCCAAATCATTACATGTTCGAGGAATATCATGACCTCGACATATGATCGATGATATGAGCAAAATGTGGGAGAACTAGTGGATATCTAGAGTCCTACAAAAAGTACAATTGTCAAATTAGAGAATGTAGTGCTTAGATCCATGTGATTACCTCTACATTAAATGAATGTTCCCACTTACTAAATATTGTATTTATTACTGAATGACCTGCCTAAACCATGTTTCTCACCCAATAGCGTGCTTATCCCTCTAAAAGGTGGAAGAGACTCTTAATGGGACAAGTATTTTCTAATTTCCTCTACACATTTTCCCCATTGAGAGGAGGACACTACTAGTATAAATAGGACCCTCTCCCATTTGAGAGGAAATACAAATATATATATATACATATATATATATATATATATATATAGAGAGAGAGAGAGAGAGAGAGAGAGAGAGAGAGAGAGAGAGAGAGAGAGTAAAGTGTAATCCAATTTGTACTCCTTTATCTTGGTCAATCTGAAGGGAATAAAAAGGGCCTTCTCACTATCTTTTTAACCTCTTACTACTAGTTCTTTTTGCTTGATTTCTACTTCTGGTTTAGTTCTTTCATTGCAAACTTCTCTTTTGTAACCAAATCTATATATTACTAAAAGCTGAAGCGTAGCGTTTAATCTCTTTGTGCTCAGGTTGCGCCACAAGCAGCCCATGTCATTCCAATTTTTTTTTTTTTGGTCCTACAATTTGAAAATGGTTTTTGCAAATTTCAAAATTATAGTAACTCTTGCATAATAAATCCCAGCCCTATAATAAATCAGTATAATAAATCCTAGCCCACTTCTTATTTATTTACTTCCACTATCAAGCCTAACTCAAAGCCTTTTTAGCTTAAACCCAAAGCCTCAACTTAAAGGAAAAAAATAAAATAAAATAAAATAAAAACCATGGAAGGTGAAAAAAAAAAAAAAAAAAAAAAACTGTGGAAGGTGGAAGTGTGGAACCCTGAAGGGTTTTGCGTGATATAACCTATAACGTGAGGAAAGCAGAGAGACTCAAACCGTGAAGGAAAACAGAGAGTCTGAAATTGTGCTTCCCACCTTCTTGCTCTCTTGTTTCGCATTAGTGGCCGCCTTTCTAAGTTCCTTCCTTCCTGTCTTCCTTTTCACATGGTGTATAAATACGACATTACTGCTTGATTGAGGTATCTCTAAATCTCAGTTCTTTTTTGCTTCATTCTTTTGCTTGATGATTTTTGTTTCCCTTATTATATTTTGTTATATGGATTGGTTTGCTGCTCGGTTTTGAATCTTTATTATTGTTTTGAGAGTTTGGGACTTTGATAGAGATATAATTGATTAATTGAGAAACAAAGAGAGATAGAAAAGCCTAGGAAAATTGATCGGATATGGACTCTTTAAAGATTATCTATATCTCTGTGCTGTGCTTTGGCAAATTGATTGATAGTTGCTATCATAGGCGGTCCGCTCTTTAGGTCTTATCTATATCGAATACAGAGTGTGCTTTGGCAAAATATTGTATACTTTCCTTCTTCTTTTTTTTTTTTTTTTGTCTTATTTTTTATGCTAAAGGTAGGTTTTAATTTATGAAATAAGCTATAGTGTATCCAATTAGTTGTGGTGAAACTGTACTTTTGGCTTAGGTGGTATGCTTGTATCTTCTTAGTTTGATTTTCAATATTTATGTAGTTTTTTATATTGCTTTATCTCCCTCTGTACACTCTGTTTACCTTGCTTCTTCTTCTTTTTTTTTTTTTGTGCCTCTTTCTCATTTCTGATAAAGTTTTACATCTACCAATCCAAAAAAAAAAAAAAAAAAAAACCCAATACGGGAGCTAACTCAGCTATGTCCAATCCCTAACTCGAGTGTGTTTACAAGGATAGGAGAGGAGAGGAAAGATGAGGAATGGGTCGGGGAGTTACCCTTCCCTTGTTTGGATGTTTTGAGGGAGAAAGGATTTGAGGGGATTTCATAATATCATGAGTTGAAGTCGATCTTCTTTCAGACTTTGTTTGAATGGACAAGTACTTTGGGTGTTCTTACTTTATTGATTTGTGGTTGAAAGCGACTACAATTGGGAGTTTAGCCATGCCCACTTCCAAAGTAGTATTGTAGTTGTGGATTGCTCGGGGAAGAAGGCGAGAATTGCGGATCGAAAGCATTACTTCTTAAAGTGAAATCATAGCACCCTGAAAGCTTGGATTATATTTATGGTCATTGAAAGTATAAGACAGCCATTCATATAAAATCATAACTTTTTTGTTCTTTTGTTAATTACTTTATTTATTGATTAGTCATTAAGGCAAAATTGTCAAACACAATACTAGATCTTAGTAAAATTGATGAACCTACTTTCTTTGCATGAGACCCAGCTAATATGGATTTTATATTTTTATTGAATTAGTTCTCCAAATGTGTGCTAAGTGTTTATTAGGTAGAATTTGGTTGTATAGATGATTCACGAAAATCCTTAATTGTAATTTGAGATGTGACTAACATTTTTCTTAGACTGTGATAAATGGTATTGAAAAATTTATTTTGTAGATGATGCCAAGACACATTTATGTATTCATTTAAGGATCCATACGAGAATTTGTTTGGAAGTTTTTCAAACATTACCATCATCTTCATTCTTCAATGTCATTTTTTTTTTTTAATAATACAATTGTTATACTTAGTGAGGGAGGGAGATTCGAACCTTTGTCTTTCGCTTTTATGAGATCATATATTCTCTCTAAGTTACAAAGCTCTTAGCATTTTTCACTATCGCTTAACTTCTTTGAAAGACAGAAAACGAAAAGCCCAATATGTTTCTAAACCTGCCTTGTAATATTAGAACATAAAAGACTATAATTCAAGCCAAGCGGGAAGGCCAAGTGAGTGTACTGTGTAGTGATCACCACTATGGAACTGTTCAAAATTAGACAACTTCACTGCTTTGCAGCAGCAGCTATAATTAATATTTATGCACGTTTTGGTATAATCAAAGCCACCCCGAGATTTCATTTGGGAGGAGAAATTAAAAAAAAAAAAAAATTTGCTTAGTGTGATTCTTTCAATTTTCTTTTAGAGTTTTCACGTGTCCAATTAAGCATTTTGTTAACTTTGGTACGAATTTTTCATGTTTACTCAAAGTGAGAAAAAATCTTTTATTTGGAATGGTTGAGATTTAAGGAGCTGTTGTTGCCATTGATATCGGTGACGTTCTTTACTAATTTTTGCTGCATCAATATTGGTAATCTAAAACTTGACCAGTTTGTGTTTTTAAATTAACCTTACTTCCTATAGAAAAGATGGGTTTTAATCTATTCTATATATTTATTTTATTTTCTTGAAGTGTTTGAGTTTGATTTAAACATTTTTCTTCTATCTTTTTATGTCTATCTGCAAAGGTGCAATGAGAGTTAAAGATGTGTGCATCGTTTTTAAAATTACTTGTGATGAGCGAAACATAGAAGAGTGAGTTTATCTTCATTCCCATGAAGTTCTCTTTTCTGCTCCATTTGATGTTAATAGTTTTAGAACTAATTCCATTTAAATTTGATGATTTGTCTACACAAATCTGATGGACTATTTTGTGCATTTTTACAGATCTTGACTCAATATTGTTCGAAATCCTAAATTCCTTGATGTGTGCTCTAGCAAATTTTAATTTGAAAGTTAGATTACTTTAAAAATTTTATAGGATTTACTTAGATGTTCAAGTTTATTATCTATGTCCCTTCCCATTTCATACTTTTTGTTTTTGTTTTTGTTTTTGTTTTTGTATATATATATTTTTTTGGGTGAATGATCTTAATCTATCTAGCAAATTGCATTGCACTGTTGTTGACTACAAGTATATTTTTCATGGGCTGCCCGAGGACTATGATTATCACAATTGGGTATTGTGGGGCTAGTGACTTCGCGGCCCAGGCCCACTCTGCATGGGAGCCCAGGGGCTAGGGCCCACGCCGAGGAGGGCCATTGCCGAGGACAACCTCCTGCTCGGCACCTCACGAAATGCCCGAGGAAGGGAGGAAACTAAGTTCAGGGACAGGGTAAGGGAAAAACTACCAACATCATAATATCAAGCCCAGTATCGACAAGTCCATGCTCTAGACCATACCCTTTAACTTTCCCAGCGACCCCAAACCCTCTTTGATCAAGTATGGGTTGACAGGACAGATCTGCACCCCGAAAAAAGGGGGAGGCTTACACGTGAACGTGAAGGGAGAGAAGAGACACGGATATAAAAGGAAGGACTCCCCAGAAGGAATAGGGGGGGACTTTCTCTCTAAAAGAAAAAGGAGAGAGGGAAGGACACAAGGATCCTTGGACAGCGTCCGAGGACAAAAGTCCTACAACCCGTTCCAAAGGAGGGCTTAGCCGATCAAGCCAGGCCCGCCCGTATAAGAATTATCATAGACGTCATGATCAAATCGTCCACCTGTGCTCAATGTCATGCCATTCAAGCCCACTCTCTACAAATCATATTGTTGGGGTCCATTGCACACGAGCCCAACGTTACTCCCGGGCCGTTAACAAATCGTGTCCCTACAATTGGTGCCATCTGTGGGAATGGCTTGCGCGTTGGCTCGGGCGGCGGCGGAGTTAAGCCTTTGTCAAGCAAGGGTCTATGAGGGTACCTTCATTACCAGCGTCATGTTGTTGTTGTTCCAACATAAGTTCCCACTGGGGGCTAGGCCTGGTAGTGCCAAGGGCACAGGCAATTCTAGGGGCTTCCAACATCAAGTTAACCCCCCCCCCCCACTTGTGTCAAGGGGCTAACCTTTGGAAATCAAATCAACAACTACTTATAAGAAAAATACAAGTTTTGGACAGAACCAAGGCCTTGTATGGTTTTCGGACTCAAGCCTCCAGGGAAACCAACTACTTACAAAGAAAAATATAAGTTTTGGACAGAACCAAGGCCTTGTATGGTCCTCGGACTCAAGCCTGTGGGGAAACCAACTACTTACAAAGAGAATACAAGTTTTGGACAGAACCAAGGCCTTGTATGGTCTTCGGACTCAAGCCTGCTGGGAAACCAACTACTTACAAGAAAAATACAAGTTTTGGACAGAAACCAAGGCCTTGTATGGTCTTGGACTCAAGCCTGCAGGGGAAACCAACTACTTACAAAGAAAAATACAAGTTTTGGACAAAACCAAGGCCTTGTATGGTCTTCTGACTCAAGCCTCTGGGGAAACCAACTACTTACAAAGAAAAATACAAGTTTTAGATAGAACCTCCGGGGAAACCAACTACTTACAAGAAAAATACAAGTTTTGGACAGAACCAAGGCCTTGTATGGTCTTCGGACTCAAGCCTGCAGGGAAACCAACTGCTTACAAAGAAAAATACAAGTTTTGGACAGAACCAAGGCCTTGTATGGTCTTCGGACTCAAGCCTGGGGAAACCAACTACTTACAAGAAAAATACAAGTTTTGGACAGAACCAAGGCCTGTATGGTCTTGAACTCAAGCCTCCAGGGAAACCAACTACTTACAAAGAAAATACAAGTTTTGGACAGAACCAAGGCCTTGTATGGTCTTCGGACTCAAGCCTCTGGGGAAACCAACTACTTACAAAGAAAAATACAGGTTTTGGACAGAACCAAGGCCTTGTATGGTCCTCGGACTCAAGCCTGCAGGGAAACCAACTACTTACAAAGAGAATACAAGTTTTGGACAGAACTAAGGCCTTGTATGGTCTTCGGACTCAAGCTTCTGGGGAAACCAACTACTTACAAGAAAAATACAAGTTTTGGACAGAACCAAAGCCTTGTATGGTTTTCGGACTCAAGCCTCTGGGGAAACCAACTACTTACAAAGAAAAGTACAAGTTTTGGACAGAACCAAGGCCTTGTATGGTCTTCGGGCTCAAGCCTTTGGGGAAACCAACTACTTACAAGAAAAATACAAGTTTTGGACAAAACCAAGGCCTTGTTTGGTCTTCGGACTCAAGCCTCCAGGGAAACCAACTACTTACAAAGAAAAATACAAGTTTTGGACAGAACCAAGGCCTTGTATGGTCCTCGGACTCAAGCCTCTGGGGAAACCAACTACTTACAAGAAAAATACAAGTTTTGGACAGAACCAAGGCCTTGTATGGTCTTCGGGCTCAAGCCTGCGGGAAACCAACTACTTACAAGAAAAATACAAGTTTTGGACAGAACCAAGGCCTTGCATGGTCCTCCGACTCAAGCCTATGGGGAAGCCAAATACTTAAAGGAAAAACTACATTACATGGACCTTAGAATCTATCCGAGGAGAACCCTCCATTAATGATTGGGTTAATTCCTAAACCGCATGGATTCTTAAGTCTGCTCTCGGATCCTCAGCAACAAATGGATTGATGCAACATAGAGCAATATGTTGCTGAAAACACGGTCGAAGTCCCTTCTTTGCTTGGTCACCCCCTCGGATGAATTATTTAAAGTTTATCGTTCTCGGACGGTATTCTTGCACTTATTACAGAATATTCAGCTGTTACCTCGGTTAGTTTCCTAAGTTCAACTTACTATGAATTATCGTTATTATGCCTGGTAATGTCGGTGAATCAGAATTAGTTGAATTATGTTTCAAGGTTTCCTGCTCTAAGTGTCATTGAAGAAGACATACATGGGGCACACCCATTCACAAAGTAGTGTTGCAAAAAGAAAAATATTCAAAACAAGTAAATGAATTCCTTTTTTATTAAAACAAAAGAAGTAGTACAACAGACAATGAAAAAAAGTGGAATCAACTTATATTAAAGCTAACTACATAATCGAAAAGAAAGATACAAGAAAATAAGATAAGGCCGAGGAGGTTGTACAGAGGAGAGGTTGGTTGCTGCTTCAAGACTTTGTTCTTCCTCAATACTTTTACATGCCCATAACTCAGGCAAAAAAAGAACCCAGCGTGGGACCTGCACCGTTGAAGAAAAGGTGCGGGGAGAGCCCACTTCGGCTAAGCGCCAGTGAAGAAAAGGTGCAGAGAATCCAACTTGAGGCCAACACCGTTGAAGAAAAGGTGCAGGGAGCCGGAAGTTGAAGAGCCTACACAAAAATTTGCCTGTGACAAGGCGGATGGCGGTGATGGCGGAGAATTTTTCTTCCGACACACCAAAAATCTGGCGTGAATGTAACCTGCCTTCGGATTTTGACTAAAAGAAGGAGAAACACCATTTCTCCCCTCGTCAAGACGGAGTGTTTTCTTGAATCTGTGCCCCCCATGTCCAAACCACACTACCTTGAATCTTGTAAGGACCCGGCGCCGCTGTGGCGGAGGAAGATCCTTCATCCCAACCCGCGCCTCAAACATGTTATACTAAGGGAGGATAGCATCGGATATGGGAGTTGTGATTACGGCTGAAGGGTTGTGATTTGGAAGGAAACTCAAGGATTTGGGTGTAAGGGGATCAACCTCCTACCTTATTTATTTAGAAGATAAATAGGTGGCATTTAATTTACGTAGAGTTCCAAGGAACGCTACGGATGGGCTGGTTTCGGCTCAATTTCCAATGCCACCTACAACCATAAAGGTAAAGGATTCTCGTGAAGGCGCGTCTCGAACACCGGAACGTCAAAGGGCATCGCGTGACTCAAGACTAAATGAGTGTCTCTTGATCCGGTGCACTTCCTATGCAAATGGAAAAACCTAAACATCAAAAAGTACATAATCAGAATAAGTCGTGATGTAGGCCCAACATTATCAAAATCCTCATCCCCAACTAAAAGTCGGGCAGCAGGATTTTGAGGGGCTATTGTGGGGCTAGTGACTTCGCGGCCCAGTCCATTCTCGCATGGGAGCCTAGGGGCTAGGGCCCACGCCGAGGAGGGCCATTGCCGAGGACAACCTCTGCTCGGCACCTCACGAAATGCCCGAGGAAGGGAGGAAACTAAGTTCGGGGGACAGGGTAAGGGAAAAACTACCAACATCATAATATCAAGCCCTCAGTATCGACAAGTCCATGCTCTAGACCATACCCTTTAACTTTCCCAAATGACCCCAAACCCTCTTTGGAGTATGGGTTGACAGGACAGATCTGCACCCCGAAAAAAAGGGGAGGCTTACACGTGAACTTGAAGGGAGAGAAGAGACACGGATATAAAAGGAAGGACTCCCCAGAAGGAATAGGGGGGACTCTCTCTCTGAAAGAAAAAGGAGAGAGGGAAGGATACAAGGATCCTTCGATAGCGTTCGAGGACAAAAGTCCTACAACCCATTCCAATGGAGGGCTTAGCCAGTCAAGCCAGGCCCGCCCGTATAAGAATTATCATAGACGCCATGATCAAATCGTCCACCTGTGCTCAATGTCATGCCATTCAAACCCACTCTCTACAAATCATATTGTTGGGGTCCATTGCACACGAGCCCAACGTTACTCCTAGGCCGTTAACAAATTGTGTCCCTACAGGTATTATCTTAAAAACACTCTCTTTCTTTTTGTATCATTGTGTGCAAATTTGTATTTTTTTTTTTAAATAATTTCGGTTTGGTTATTAAGAAAGTGTAGGGATATAATACATATGATAAGTTTTGGATTTTTGTTTAGTATGTTTGGGATTCAAGCATGTTTATGTAGTTGTTTGGGCTAAAGTTTAATAGGGATGGTGAAGGCTTAGTGTGCTAGGATGATGCCTTTGAGAAGAGGTGATGGATTCCTAAAAAAGATGAGAAGCTAACAGTTTACAACTTTACATTAAGCAACATGGCATTTGGAATTGGAGTTAGAATCCAAAACCTTTTGGTAGGAAACATGTAAATGTTCAATTTCAATGAATAAAAACTCAAGTCATAAAATTTTCATGGTTGTTTGCGAGTTGTTCCTATGAATGATTATTTGATTTAAAGTTTTCTTTCAATCTTTTTTTAGGTTTGGTAAGGTCTGGGAAGAGTCGTTCACTTATCCAAAAAGGTCCTGGGAAGAGTTGTAGACTTTTTTGGATGAATTATGTGGAAAATTTTACAAATAAGAGGAAATTATAATCAAGCTTTATGAAGTTTTTATTCATTTGAAAACTTTTTTATCAAATTTAGTTTGTTACATTCTGATGAAGATGAATGGATAATTCAAAACAATGAGTACACTTGTTTTTTATTTGGTCCTTTTAAATGTTGTTACACATAGTATATTTATATATTGATTGCTGTATCATTATTATGTGATAAAAGTCTTTCCAGGTATCATTTAGCTGCCACATCTATAAAACCCTAAAACTTAATACCACATGCAAAACATGTATAAACTTCAACATCAATGATGTACCAGTGGAGATTAAAGCTTGCAAGGTGTTCCTTAATTATTATGAAGTTAGCAAAAAACTTGGTAAAATTGTTGATGTCTGTTTAGGTTTTGTGCAAATGTGATTTTTACTTGATATCGCTTGCTGAAAACGAATGGGAGGATTGCCTTTGTTATTGCAAAGGTTCATCTTGAATTGGCTTGAGTTTTCACTTTTTATTTTATTTTTCAAATATTTTTAAAACTATGATGGTTCATGTAAAATTAAAAAGTTTTAATATATAAACTATATTTTCATAAGATTTTTCCAGGTATCATACGGATTAGCGACTAATTAATTGTAACACTCATTTATCACTATGGTATTTTGACCCCCACACACTATTCATACGTTTCCTTTCAACAGGGTGCAGATTTCTTTTTAAGAGTGTCGGTTCCCAATACCGTACGTGATATTGAAAGCAAGAAAACAAAAACTCAATTATTGAATAGCCTGATTGATACTTGAAGCTGCCCACAGGTTGAGTTGATATATATATATATATATATATATATATATTTATTTATTTATTTATATGGACCAATTGCTTTTAAATAATTGATTACTGTATTTAATTTTTGTAACTCAAAATTTTCTTCCAGCCAAAAAATGAATACTTTTTATTTTTTTGGGTAGGTCTAGGTTTCTAGCATAGGTATTAGGAGTTGAGGGCCTTTTTACCTTAATTGACAAATCAATTTGTATAAAGTGCTTAAAGGTCTAAAGGGGAAAGAGTTTGAGTTGCTGAAATTATCAACATATTATAACTATTGAAAAAAAAAAAAAGGTTTCTAGCATAGGGTTAAAATCTTTATTCTTTGTTATAATATGATAGGATTTGAATCTATGGTGTTCATTTTAGAATGATAATTGTTTATCATTAGGCTAAGATACCATATAATTTTATGGATAAAATTTGAATTCAAGCTACTTATTCCACAAAAGATTTTATCAATTATCAATTGAAGTAATTGAAACTTATTGGTTTTGATACGAGATTTAAAGCAATAATTTATGTGGTGATATAGATGATAATTTCAAGTCCGAGTGTGTGCACCCAATGGATTAAAAGTGACTAAATATAATTTTTAGAATTCTTAGAATTAGCACATCATAGAATTTTAGTTCCGAATACAACGTTGCAAACTGAACCCAATTGTTTCGCTAGTTTATTTGATTGAATGTAAAACAAAAGTTTGACACAAGCCATAGCCACAAGTAGATGTATGGGTCCAATGCCTAATGAACATGCCAAAATTTGTTCAGAATAAGAATAAATTCATGGCAGATCATAAGAATAAACTCATGCATGGCAGATCATGTAAAGGAGACAAACTAGCCAAAAAAATTGTAGTCTGTTTGGATTGAGGGGAGGGAGGGAGAGTATAGGGGAGTAAAGTAGAGTTGGTTGAAATTGCTAAAAGCGAGAAAGCATGTAGAGATTATACTTTAATGCTCTGTTTGTTTTGAAATAACATATTTTCAAATGTAAATTATATTACATGTAAAATATTTTTAAGTATTTGGTATGACAAGTAAATTTTTTCAAGTAAACCACCAAAACCTATGACTCAACATTGAAGCCACTAGTCTTTGGAGGTCCGGTGACTGAACCACTTGAATAGGTAGTTAGAGAGGTGGCTTTGGCAACTAGACTATTGATGAACACTGTCGGAGTGGTTTATTTGGTGACCGAATTGCCAACATCGGTCGACAAAATGGCGTCTTGAGTTATTGGACCTTGAGCATTAGTTCCGATGCGACATCTTTGACTATCGGACCACCGACATTGGTCTTCGATGTAGCATCTCCGGCCATTGAAAGACCGACACTGATCGCCGATGAGGTGTCTCTTGGCAATTGCCGGAGCAGACACTTTGAACACTAGAATGCTGGCACTAGTTATGGAGCATAGTCACCGGATAGACGACACCGGTCGCTGAAGCGAAGTCTCTGGCTATTGAACCTCCATCCCCATTGCCGCTTTGGAGTCTTTGGCCATTGGACCATCGAACCGATCGCTAAAGCGGTGTCTCCGACCACCGGACCGCTAACCTAGTGACCAGATGGGAGAGGAGAACCCACTATGTGCTTTTGGAAAATATTTTACCAAATTTTCAAAAGTAAAACATTTTACATCTTTTTATAAAAGATTTTATGGTCAACGTAAAATATTTTACAAGTTTAATTATTTTTTACCTACAAACAAACATATGAAAATGAGAAAACATTTTTCATTCAAGAAGAGATTTATGAAGGACTTGACTATTCTTTTGAGTGGGTGCAATTAATCTCTCCATCCCACACACATTAAACAATCACCAATTTAATTACCATAAATAATCACTAAAATAAACCTAAAACCCACCGAAACAAAGCTTAACTCTTTGTCATGTACTTGGTCAGCAGTATTAATAGATTGCACGTGGAGCAAGTTGAAAACCAGGATTTGATGATTTTGATCAGTCAAGCCTCTGCACGTGTAATAACTAGAACTGATATTACTGGTCTCACCCTGGAGTTGCATACGACACAAATCTCGATGGAAAAGTCAATCTTTCAATGCCGTCTAGTTTTGTGAGCCTAGCAAATGACCAACAAGCTACTATCTATCAATACGAACCCAAAAAACAGAAAAAGAAAAAAAATTTACAACACACAGTAAGTAGCAATTGGATTATTTTTCACTCAGTTTCTGATGATGAACTATGCGTAAATAATGTAATTCAATTATATATTAACAAACATGTAAATTGTGTGTATCCATATTCCATAGAACAATTGCGATATGAATTCTCTCTCCATTTTTGTGCCCTTTCCTGTCCTTCAACACACTGTCGGCGAGACTAACTTTCAAGAGGTGAGAGAGGGTGTTTTCTGTATTATACAATGAATATGGCTGAGCTGGTTGATTGTACTTTGCCTTTACAAAAAGGTAGCACACGTATCTTATAGTTTGATACTATCTTGGCTTCCACCCACCTTCCAAATGGCCCAAACCAATGTCATTTCTCTCTTTGTTTATTCACAATCAAGACTATAGTCTCTCTACACTCTCTATATCACCGACTCCTTTCCCACTTGAATATATATAAGCCTCTCTCAAATCCCACTAAGTCTCACAATCTCATCTCTCTCTCTCTCTCTCTCTCTCTCTTACATTATAGTTTGATCCATATGGCTTCATCTCAACTTACAATATCTCCAAGAAAGCTTCGATCCGATGTATATTCCTACTCATACCAAGATGACTCAAACACACCATTGGTGATCAATGTTCTTGCTTCTCTTATTGAGAGAAGTATGGCTAGGAATGAAAGGATTGTCAAAAATTGTAGATGGGCTTTGTCTAAAGACGTTAGAACCCGAGTTTTCGATTGCCATGAGACACCGGACATGACAATTGAGTCCTATCTAGAGAGGATTTTCCGGTACACTCGTGCTGGGCCATCGGTTTATGTTGTTGCATATGTCTATATTGATCGGTTTTGCCAGACTAATCCTGGATTTCGGATCAATGCTACAAATGTGCATAGGCTTCTCGTTACAACGATCATGGTGGCATCTAAGTATGTGGAGGACATGTGAGTCTTCTCTCTCATCTTTTTCTTTTTGGTACTAAAATGTTGAGGTTGCCAAAAACTTTATGCCAATTTAATTAAAAGCATTATTTTTATCCTTCTGTTTTGATTTATACCCTTTTTCAGTTAAGAACATGTGATACTTTGCCATTTTTAATCCTGAAATTCAATTTCCAGTTCATGACCAAAACGATTATTTACAAATTAAATAGACACTTGCCAAAGTTACAAACTTTATATTACAATTATCTAACTTGAGGTCTTGTTAAAGTGGGAAATTTTAATTTTCAATATGTGGGATTTTTTCTAATCTGCACTCTTCCTTTTCAACAGGAATTACAGAAATTCATACTTTGCAAGAGTTGGTGGATTAACCACAGAAGAATTGAACACAATGGAGCTTGAATTTCTATTCTTGATGAAATTCAAATTACATGTAAATGTAAGTGTGTTTGAGAGCTATTGTAGTCACTTAGAAAGAGAAGTCAGCATTGGAGGAGGTTACCATATAGAGAGGACTTTAAGATGTGCTGAAGAAATCAAAGCAAGGCAAAATGAAGAAAGTGGGTATACTCAGATTGCTCGAGTTATGTTGTAGAATGTAGAGTTGAAGTGGGAGTTTTACCCTTTTGGTAAAATTCTAATTCTTACCGACCTTGTTGTTGGGGGATAACTCTCTTGTACAATGATGTAAAAATTTAGAGGTTTTGGGAATTGTCAAGGATTTACGAAATGTGGAGACAGTGTAACTTATTTTACTAATACAGTGACTTTGTCATACTTCCTGTCAATATTAATTTCCTTAAAACGTAAATTTTAAATTTCCAATGTCTAAGTCATGACTAAATCTAGTATTTATCTTGCATGTGAGGTTTGGACTTTGGAGACCCTTGACCTTAGGGACTGGGATTTACATTTTGTCTGGTTTTTTATTTGAGTTTTGAATATTATTTTCAGGCCAAACTCATTTTGGCAAAATAGAAGTGTTAAGGACTAGGCCTTCCTAGAGTTTTTAAGTTGACTTGATCATTGAGTTCTTAAAATCTATTACTAATATACATATGATTTTGTCATGCCATCAATATTTTCTACAAAATGTGAGGAATTCAATAAAACAAAAAGCACTAAAATTTCAAAATCAGTCTTAAGCTGCCTGATACTGTCATAAAATCAGCTTTCTCTCAAGCAAAAAGTGGTAAAAGTTACCTATGACAATATGATTTTTAGCTGAGCAAATAGAGCCTTTTGTAATATGGTTTTTTGGTTCATGGAGGACCCATTAAACTTGTAAAACTATAAGAGTGAATGATTTTCTTTTTCTGTTTCTTTACCTCTACTCTCCTAGTTTAGATAAAAAGTCAATCTATTACTTACACAAGGAGCTGGCCTATAGTAGACATAATGACATCCCCAGTTGATTATCACCTACACCATTAAGGAAAACCTTAACTTCGCCAACTAGCATAATTTAATTACTTTATTGCCAGATTGATAAAAAGGCCCTTTAGACAGATCACTGCATTTTTAACCAGATAATTCCTGGGTGTTGAAGGACCACTAGTACAGCATATAATGCATATAGATTTGAAAGAATTGGCCTTCTTTAATCATTACTCTTGTACGAATGTTTACAAAATTAATATGATAATTAAAAGTTTACAATTTTGCATAGGATCTAGATCTTGGTGTATTACCAACAGAAGACAAACTAAACTGATGGATAGGAATTAGGAAAGAGGTAAGAAACAGAGTTGAAGTAGTGACAGAACAAGTTGTTAGGTGTATCTTCTTGTGTTTTGTTAGAATTTGGTGAAGCTTAGCCAATTGATTAGTTTATTAGTGGGCATGGCTTGGGTATCTTTAATGAGATTTACTCCCATGTAACATGGGACTGAGTTACAAAGGATGTAACCCCATTTATGTAACCAATGCATCGAAGTAACAAAGCATATGAGTGTAACTAGTGCAAGGTGTAACAAATGCGAAAAAGATGAACAAACTCCCCCTCTTTATGATCGAACATGCCTTTAGGTTCTCTTTAATAAGGTTCTTAGGCCATGAATTTTGTGTGCCTCGCTGATTTAGCAAACACCATAATGGATTATGACTATATAAATTATAACGTAGAAAAACCGCATATAAGATCTTACTTGATTTCTTTCATATTTTATAATTACAAAGTAGAAATAATCAATTGGTTGACACTACTTAATTCTTTAAACAAATTTTTAGTGTTTCAACATGTCATTCATTGATCATTTCAAAGTCCTAAAGCATTAAATCTCCGGCTCCATACCACTATTGTTTGTGTTTAAAGGGAATTGACAACAACACCTACCATTGAACTACAACGTGTACCAACACATTTCTACTTTGTCCTTTTCTCAAAGTTACTATATACATATGGTACAAAATGTGGGTTCATTCGCCAAAGTAAAATACTAAAAAAGACGAAGTCATAGCTATTCTTCCCCAAGCCTAATATAATAACTCTTAGTAATTACCTCTTTTCGTGCCAAGTAATGTTAACTTTTGTTTTTAGTGCTTGCGGCCATTGATTTCAACGAATTTTGCAAGATATAACAATGGCCGTCTAAACAGTCTTTGTTGTGCAAACTATAAAGGCCGTGCCATATGTAAGCAATTCTTGTAATTGTCCATGTCCCTAATATTATATTTTTTACAACTACGAGAAGCCCCAACAAGTCATAATCCTTACATTTAAAAATAAAGATGGGTGAAGTGATGGGCAAATATTTAAACCAAAAAAAATGGGGGATCACAAGAAAGATTAGCAAACCTAACAAATAAGTTTTGAGTAGGCGCCATTGCCATCATAATTTTGGTGTTATCATAGTTTGGTGTCATCATTCTTTACTAGCTTTTTCTCGAATAGTCGAGGCACACTTTCAAATTCTAATAATTTTCTTTATTCGTAACACAACCAACATTGTTCCCCAACCACACTAACCCACCTATATTCTTGAACACAATACCTCGAGTTCTCTCTCTCTCAGTGCCTCGATCACACACAAACACATAAGTTGGAGCTCTTTTTCAATACAATTTCCTACAATTTCGCTACTTTGAGTTCACATAATAAGGCTCCTTTGAATTGAATTTGTTATATTGTGGAGACAACAGGAGCAATTACAAATCCAAAGTACAATCATGACTTGTCAACATCTAAAAGTGATTATAGAATATCAAATAATTACTCTAGTCTCTATAAACTATTTTTGATCGAATACAAGAACTTGCACTATATCCCAATCCCCAAATTTATGAATGCTACTAAACTGTATATTTACTCTTATTAATTTTCTTCATGTTTGCACAACCTTGATCAACACCATAAATTTAGCCGATCTGCTACTTTGATTGCAGTGGTCACGTAAAAGCCTCAGTCATATAGGAAGTTTCCTCTTTCTTGTTCATGATGAATCTATAGTTTATAGCTTCTTTTTGGTACCAGAGATTTACTGTTCAATTGTTTAATTAACTATTATTTATAATTTTTTTTTCACTTGAATTTGCATGGTACCGGTGCCTTTTCTATTTCCCAATATTTTCTTTTTGTTGTTGTTGTTTTTATTTGATAATTACAATAGGGGTAGAAGATTAAACCTTGGATATTGGTTGAGCTACAAAGATCTTGACAAAATTTTGTTGTATACTACTATAAAATAATAAAACACAAAAGCAGTGTACTTAATAATATAGGCCAAATTGGCCATTTACCACTTTTCGCGGAAATTATAAGCAACATACCACTGTTTGCAAAATAAGTAGCAATATACCACTTTTTTGAAACTCGAGTTCATGAAACTCGAGTTTGTTGTGTAAATCGAGTTTTAAACACTTGAGTTTCATAAAAAAACTTGTACTAACGTGGATTTTTTTATTGAAAAAATGCCATATGGAACTCGAGCTTTGTAAACTTGAGTTCCATGCAACACAATACTCGAGTTTACCAAGTTCGAGTTGCATGTGACATTTTTTCAATAAAAAAATCCATTTCAGCACAAGTTTTTTTATGAAACTTGAGTGTTTAAAACTTGATTTACACAGCAAACTCGAGTTTCATGAATTCGAGTTTAAAAAAAGTGATATATTGCTACTTATTTTGTAAATAGTGGTATGTTGTTAATAATTTCATGAAAAGTGGTAAATGGCCAATTTGACCTAATAATATATCTCAAACTTTAAACATGATGAAGCCACTCCAATCTATATATAATGTACGAAGGTTATTTAAAATGATAAGGCTACTTTATTGTCGAGAATATAAGAAGGTTAAGGAACACATCAATGAGATTATGTTTCTTATAATAATTTTAATTGGTTAAGCGACCATGTAATCTTTTTCAAACCAGTTTCTGCTGCCATGTCCAAAGCATTGACCTAACCTCAAGCTTTATTCATGTATTTTTTAATATTTTGAATGAATAACTTTATTAAATCAGTCTCTGTATGACTAAAAACTAGAAGATTGAAAAAATGATACCCATGCTGATTTATGTTCAATTATTAGATTCCGTAAGGTACTTTAATAAATTATATATACGGAAAGCTTATCTTATAATTGGCTGAAAGTTGTCTTGAGAATGTTCTGAATCGATTAAAAATATCAAATAACATATGAGTGCAAATCATAATAAAATGAAATGAAATTATCAACAGTACTTTTAAAACCATTAAAAAATTTTATCTGGTTGGATATGGTAGTAACACAAGGTTCAAAAGCCAGACTGACACATCCCATTGGAGGAGGGAAGGGGCAATTTCCTCGACCCTATGATCTCTCTCTCTTCTAATTATTTAAATGAGTATGAGATAAATAATGATAGATATATCATATATATATTATTTATTAAAATTAATTATTTTGAATTAGTATTAGATTTATTTATATAGTCAAGAGGAAAGTAACTATTTTTATCTATTTGGAAGTCTATCTTGTATAAATTCTCATGTTGACAATGAAAAAAAGAGTAGTCGTGAATATCTTAGTTACAAATTGTTAGTAAGTCTAATGTCGAGGTCTGAATTCCCTCGAAGTAGTTCACTACCAAATTAGGAGGTCTTGGTTCCCTTGAGCCAGCCAACACAAAAAATTTGGTTCACAAGAATTGGGGACAAAATTGGCTTCTACCATTTTCGGGCAAAATAAATAGCATTCTACTCCTTTCCCAAACTAATTAGGGAAATGTCCATCTTTTGAAAATCGATTTTCTCAAAATTGAGTTAAGTCCTATAGTGACGTTTTTAAGGACCTATAGTGACGTTTTTTAACTCAAGCTTCACGAAATCGAGTTATAGGTAAAAAATTGCATGTAACTCGGCTTCATGGAAATCGAGTTACAAAATGCCACTATAGGTCATTAAAATGTCACTATGTCACTATAGATTTCTTAAAACGCCACTATAGGGCTTTAAAATTTTTTTTTTTTTTTTTTTAACTTGATTTTGAAAAAGTCGAGTTTCAAAAGAGGGACATTTCTCTAATTAGTTTGAGAAAGGGGGTAGAATGTTATTTATTTTGCCCGAAAAGGGCAGAGGTCAATTTTGTCTCGAGAATTGGTATTCGATTTGGCTGTAGAGGACCATTGTATGGAAAGATTGTAAGCTATGATCAGTAAGTTAGCTTTTGTAAATTTGTGATAGCTAGTAGCAAATGTTCAAACAAATACAACAGATGCGCACTGCAATGCTTGCCCATCTAGATCAAATCGCTGAGAAATCAAAATAGCTATCATGCAAAAATCTCCCATAATCAAGTTGAGACGGGGAGATCCAACCAGTTCAAGTTGTGTTTTCATTCCAAAAGTAGCAAAGCATGATCATTTGTCTCTCAAGGGCAATGAAAGCTCACAAAAAATTGCCATGGATTGCAAATCGATGCAACTAAAAAGCTGTAAACATGTCTCAAAGGGTGGACGAGTAAGGTTCCAAAACAAGAAAAAAAGTTCTAGTCTCTCTATCTCTATGCCGTTCAATTGCGAAAGCTAAATTCATGTCTTTCAAACATAAAAACCTTGAAGAATGCAAGAAATCAAGGCTGATCAAATTCAAAGGGCTGACATTTAAGAAATCAAAGAGGAGTACTTCGTGGAAAAGGAGGAAGAAGAATAGAAAAATAAGAAAGACCCTTGAGGACAAGGGTATTTTCTAGAGGGAAGAAATTTTATGTGCCTAATTGTTTGAATTAGTATTGGATAAATAATGGTAAAGTATATATCTTTATCTATTTGGAAGTCTGGCTTCACATGTTGACAATGAATAAAGAATAATCATGATTTTTTGAGTTAATTGTTAACTAATCTAATGTAGAAGTCTGAACTCCTTAATGTAATCCATTTATCAATTTGAAGGTTTTGATTCTTTTGAAGTAACTAATAAAAAGTTGGTTTCACAACTCTCTCTCTCTCTTCATTATTTTATTTTATTTGTTTTGCTTTTTTACCCAAATGATGGCAAAAGGTGCCTTAGTCCTTGAGCCTCCTCAACCTCTGATAATTTAATTGGAATTTTTAAAATCCACATACGGATATCTTGTTTTGTGATGATAAAAGGGCACGGTTATATTAAACCTTGCAGTGAGACTGCACTGTGAACTGCCAAATGCAACTATACGTCAAATACCAGATTGTGGTCATCTTCCTCATGTTGAAAGGCCCAACTCAGTTGCCAAATTGATTGTGGATTTTGTTCGAGAAGATTGCTATAAAGAGATTGAATGTGTTTCCCAATATTGAAGTCCACTTTCAACTAATTCAAGAGAATTTTTGTAAATGTAAAAAATCTGTCACAATTTGCATTCCATTTTTGCTTGAAGGTGACAAGCCATCTTTTATATTATTTGTTAGGCAAGAAACTTATTCGTAATAGACATAGATGCTGCCAGTCATTTTATTTGTATGCATTAAAACTGAATTAAACATATAACTTATTAACTAAAAAAAAAAAAAACCTTTTTCTTTTGGTTATAGACAAGTGATCGCCAGGGTTTCAAGAACAAATAGAGTAAATATATTAAAAACATCTTTAGACCATATGAAGATCTTATTTATTTTCTATTCTTCTCATACATAAAAGGAAAAATATGAAATTATTTAGTTTAAAACAAACTTAAATCTGTAATATCACATTTCTATTTCGTAACTTAGTCTCCCATCTTAATTCATCAATTCTTAGTTTTATCAATGTAAGTTACAATTTTTTAGAATGTAACTAGGATAAAAAAGCTGTAATTATTAAATTGTATTTAAGACCTGTGGTGGGCCTTTTTTTTTATTTTTATTTTGGGTGGGCTGTTTTCTACCGTATTGTGGCCCAATAGTTCTGGAGTAGGAGAGTCGGGATTAGCTCAATTGAAACTCACTTCAAGTCGGCTTGTGCACAAGCAAGGACCACTTTGCAGAAATCCTGGTCACGTGCCCACGGCAAGGGATGCTGTCACAAAAACATTACGGTAGGAGACACATAATATAACAGGATAATAAAAAGAGCTTGAGCGGGAATTCCAGAATAGATTTCCCCCTTCTCCCCACCACCGGACCATACCCTCTCTTACCTCGGCCCATGTCCCACTTTGTGCCTATATTGGCTGGGTACAAGTGGGTCTTGCTTTGCTTGAGCCTTGTGCGTTCTCCACTCCCATGTGAGTCCATGGTTTGTCCGTCGTTCATGCATTTTCCATTGCCTGTGGATTTGTCTCGGTCTCACTGCGCATTTTTACTGCTTATTTTTAACCCTTTGTGGCGTGGGTGAGTTTGGGTCTCCATTCTTTGTATCTCGTTTCCTCTCTATGCTGGGTCTTGCTTGGGCACATGCCCTTTCTTCTTCAATTCGACTCCTGTTTCCTTTTATTGCTGGTTTGTGGGTTGACTAGTATTCTTACCATGCCACTCCATTGCTTCATCATGCTATTACTTGATTTGTGCTTGCTAGGCCTCCTTTGAGCCTGCCATGTACTTTTCCTTTATTTAGTTCACGTTGACCGGTATTTCTGTTGGGTTAATTCTTATAACATCTTGGGCTTCCTCGGCCCATTTTATTCCTTTGGGTATCCTCGGCCCGCTTCATTCTTTTAGGCATCCTTGGCCCATTCCATTCTTAAATTCCCATGGGCTTTTACTAAATCTTTCGGGTTTCCCTGGCCCAATTATCATATCCTTTACTTTCGAGGTTTGTTGGCCTTTGCACCAACCTCATTTACTAATTCCTTTCTTTGGGCTCCTTCAACCCATTTTTGCTTGCTTTCCATTTCTTATAATTCCCATAAGCTTACTACTTCCTTCTTTGGGCTCACTTGGGCCCATTTGTTTTTTTTTTGGGCATTTTTTTACTATTTTATAGGCCTGTGGACTATTATTCATGTCATTCGGGTTTAATGGTTTTTTTTTTTGCTTTGCTAATTCTTCTTTTTTCACTCCTTGTTATATTGTTAGGTTTTTTCTTGCCATTGGACCTTTTCTTTTTTGCCGAAATGGGCCTCAACAAGACCAAGACATTGTAAAGTTATATATATATATATATATATATATATTTTAATAAAATTAAATTATCTATATAATATCTAAGAGTTAAAGTATAGAATTTATTATTACTACACTTTAATTGAGTCACATCAACATAACATTTCTCTTTGTTTGTTTTGTTTAGACTTTTGTACACTCAGATTGTTTAATCTAATTAATTAATTAAGTAGTTACTTCGATTGACTTTTCAGATCTAAGTTAAACTCATGCAATCATATTACTTAGTGCGGAAAAGTAAAGAAGACAGTAATATGATGATTCAAGAAAACCGATGAAACCAACAATTTTAAGGTAAAAAACCTTGGGGGATTTAACTTAGCTATTCTCAAGGTAAACAAATTCACTATTATAGAATGGAAGTTTACAATACATTTTCTCACTAAATCTAAAGCTACCTCTTGTATTACTTACTCACACGACCACATGCGACTTCAACTCCTTGGACTCTTTTATCTGAATTTGCTGAACACAAATACCCATGCTTGTGACTTTGCAATCCCACTCAAAAGTTTTAGATCACCATTAGTAGTTGATCTTTATGCAGCAACTTGTTTCCACCAGTTCTTAATTGTAGAACTGGTTCCGATAGATGCTTGTTGAGTTAAAAGGCTACGAAAACCTCACAAATCTCACAGAAGTAACTCATAAGACTTCCAAGAAGATCTAAAATGTAGTTAGGGTTTTCCTTTTATACCAAGTAGTGTTTAACTCAAATACTAAATGTTTTTGAGGGCTTTGAGCTTGATTAAAATTCTATAGAATATGACTTTCGATCGGTCGAGTTTTTCTTTTGATTAGTCAAGCTTCATAGAAACTTACATCTTCTTTCTGCGACTTATCGGTTCTTGAATCTTGACTTAAACTACCTTGAGCAATGTCTAACACCTAATCTAGACATGTTTTTGTTCTTGGTTTGCCAACATACATAAATTTGGAATCTAAACATTTAACCTAAATATTTAGAACCTAACACTGTCCAATTTGGTCCACTTCAAGCTTTTTGGTCTATTTTGATCTTTTCAATCCATTTTGACGAATTGGGCCTTAAATTGATTATTTTTGTAGGTTGCCTTTTCAATTTTTAGCTCAAAAAATATTTTTCCCCCCTTAAATTTTGGTTTGAAAAGTAGGCCAAACTCTTTAATTTTTGACTAAAAATACATACAAAATAGGCATTAGAAATGAAATAAATGGGTCCAAAAATTGATATTATTATTATTATTATTATTTTGGTAGCCACATAATAAATTAATCTTTTGTACAACTAACATGGCATTTGTATTATTATTATTATGATTATTTATATTTTGGTAGCCATTTGATCTCTCACATAAATTAGAGCTTTTTTATATATATAAAAAATATGTATGTATGAATAATATATATTACATATATCTATAATCTATTATATATATATATATATATATATATAATCAAAGACATTTTTTTTTGATTGACCTCTTAATATTGGACCACATAAACTTTGAAAGTCATGTAATTTTAATATATATTTTTAATATATCTAAACCCTATGTTAGAATCTTGTTTTGATGTTATATTTTTGCTAAATGATCGAATAAAAATAGTTCTATATACAATACAATTATAATAAATAAATGCATATAAATAATTACCATAATTATCAAATTTGAATATTAAAAAATTAAAATAAAAAAGAATATTTATTAAATTTTAATGTTGCATTGTACAATCTTACTAGCATAAATTGTTTTGCTGGTTAGGCGGGTGCTTTTTCCGAATATTGTTTGCAAAGCAATTGGAAAAAGGTTTTGCTCAACCAACAATATACAGAAATATGACATATGTTATGTTAATTGCAATGTATATGACTCATTTGGTTGGTTGGATTAAGTAAGTCAAGTGCATTGCATATGACAATGACTAATATCATTTTTCTATTGATGGTTGGAGTTAGCACAGACTCCAGAGTCATAACAAAAGAATGTACCATCACAATAAGTTTCCATTAGATGAAATTTCACCAAGATATTGATTGCAATTCAAAAGGAATGTACGGTCACAATATTAGATGGAATTTCACCAAAGATTGATATTACAAATAGAAGTTTAGACATATATAGTTTCGCGACAACAAACAACAGATTCTATATCTAACGAAATGTCCCTTTACCGGAACTTAATTAGTGGTTCTCCTTGTTGCTGTCCAAAGCATTTACTGTGGTACAAGTGCAACTGATAATGCCAAGGATGTTTAATTGTATACACGGGTTCACTGCAAAAAAGGTGAATACTCAACTTTCTCCTTATACAGTGATTTGGTGCTAAGGAATCGGGCAACCTTAGATGCCCTCAACTTCTACTGTTAGACTAACGCATATATAGTTCTAGAGAATGAAGAAAATAGAAAGACATATCTAGGATGAAGAGGATAAATATAGCCTGACGGGCCTGTTGTAATGGGCCTGACGGATCTGATTCTTTGGGCCGATATGGAGCTGGTCCAACACTCGTTAAAGCTCATCGCTGATGGATACAGTAAGGGCCCTTGATTTAAGGTCTCTGTTGCTTGCTTTAGAATCACCCTAGAATCTAAAAATGGAAATCCTAGCACAAGGTGGATTCTAGAAGATACGCACACTAAAAGAAGGTCTCCTCCACAAGGAAAGACCTTGCCCACCACGCTCGGAAATATTTAAGTAGAGTTCTATAAGGAAAAGACTTCCACACCAAGGAGGAGTAGCCGATCATCTACTACTATAAAAACCCCAAAACCCTCGCAGAAAAGGTACGCATAATTTACCCTCTCTAGCACTCTAGAGTTGTGAGAATAATTTTAACTTGACCTTCGGAGGGTATTTGGCCGGCACCACACCGGTGCTCTCTAAGGTCTTCTGTTATTTTGTTGTGCGGGTTCACTTTGAGTCGCGAGTGCTGTGTGACCTATTGGTGATATTTTCGGCATCATCATAGGATATGCGGATACTCTACTTTTGCTTAAGTACCCATATTAATTTGATAGTATCGTACTGCTTATACTACTAGATACCTCTAAGTTTCGCACCCAATTGTTTTTTTGAAAAAAAGTACTGATACATTCAGGATATGACCTTAATACGACTTGGATGCGGTTGTAACCTAATCCTTTGATAGTGAGAGATAGCTCAAACATGTATAGATTTTTATTTTTATATTTTGGTTTCACAGTTAAACACTTAGTAATCTTTTATTTACTCTTTTGGATCTTAGTTTGTATCTAAATATTATTTAATGGCTTGAAATCCACTCTATTATTTATTATTACTCTTAAATTTATATATGCTTTCTTCTAAAAAAAAATTTATATATACTTAAAAATATATGAAAAGTAAATGCTTAACAATATATAAAATTATAAATAAAATATATTTAATAAGTAATTAATACACGTATTCTGGTAGTATATATCTACCTTCTTCTTCTTCTTCTTTTTTTATTTTTTATTTCCTTGCAGTGACACACTAACTTGTTTGTTAGTGAGCAACAAAGAATAGTTAGTAAGTGCTTTATGATTTATTTTGCTCTTTTTCTCTTTTCCTGTTTATTTGATTTTTTTTTTCGGTGAATAATTGAATTTCTTTGATTAATTACAAAACTAATCAATATAGTTTCTTATGTTGTATGCTATCTGTATTTCCAAGTAGAAATCTCTGAAATTCAAACAACAAGATCATGGGACTTCATGGGTTTAACTGAAACTGCAAATGAAATCTTAATGTTGAGAGTAATGTAACAATTGTCATTATTAACAGTAGAATATGGCCAGATTCAAAGAGCTTTAGATATGAAGTTTCTGGTCCACCTCCTAAGAAATGGAAGGGTACTTGTGCAGGTGGCACTAATTTTTCTTGCAACAAGTAATTTCCTCCCTTCCCGCATTCATGTTGTCATTTTTAAAGCCTTACATGGTATATTTTCAAAAGACACAGAAAATCTTAAGGAAAACCTAAAATTCACTAAAAATAGTGCAAAGCATGATTACACGTGCAAAGCACGTGTAATGATTCTAGTATAATATAATTTTTTTACTATAAAGTTAGGGTCCGTTGCCCTTGAATATGAGATCAACACACTATCAAAGAAATAATGCATATATTAAATACATGAGATAATTATTATATTGGATGACACAGTGGAAGTGTAAAGTTCTAAACTATGGAATATATTGTTGACATGAGATTGCATCTTTCAAAATGCAATTATGCAAATATTGTCGGTCACAGTGAACCTTGTGATTTGTGAAGTACAAAATATACAAATTGAAAGCAACATTGCACCTCAAATGTCTTCATCCACTCCTTTGAATGCATTGTTGTTTCATAATATGGCTAGAAACTAATCATAAAAAATGGCTATCCTAGGCAAGAATCTAAGAAAAATGTGGGGGCGATCTTCACTCTTAATAAAGTCTCAATTATCATTCCCCTTCCCTTTCCTTTAAGGCCAAACTCACTCTTCCAAAAAAACTCAGTAATCATTAGCTAATTTACCCATCGATAAGATGGTAGTTGGTTTTATCATTCAGCATAGTCATAATTATGTAATTTCCTTTTCACAATTATCACAGAAAATTTTCAGGTTTCATATATATAGATAAAGTAGCTTATTCAGTGGTCAGATTTGAAACAACACACCGAGTTGAATCCCTCCCGTTCTTTTAGACTCCTCAACTAGTGTTAATTCTCTCTCTCACCACCGAGTCACTGAGGTGAAAGGCCAACAATAATGGCTTTTGTGACTCACTAAGTTGTGACTTGCGATGCCAACAAGCCCGATTTCAAAGAGCTTGATTTGGGCTCACCCATTTCATGGCTTTCATCTCTTGGAAGCACCGCCTAAGACCCACAAGTAGCAACGTGATTAGTTGTTGTCAACGTGGACTAGGCGGCACCATTGGAAGCAGAGAGATTAAAAGAGGGAGAGACATTGAATTTGAGAGTGACTTGAGAGAGGTCAAAATTGTGGTTTTGCTGAGGGACATTTAGGTCATTTTAGGGGTTCCACAGTAATATCCGTCCAACTTAATTGGGAGCCTAAAACAAAAATTGATTATCTTGTTCTAGATGCAAAATTACTACTAATTAACATAAACTATGTAGAATTTTTTTTTTTTTTATAGAAATTTTATAGACAGAAAAAATTTGACAAAATTTTTCATACTTGTTGATATGGTAGATTGATAATGGTAAGTAAAAGAGTGGTGTTAGTGGTAGACTTAGATGAGAACTTGTAAAAGTTTGCTAACTAAACTCTTATTATTATTCTCATTTTTTTTTTAGAAGTGCAACATCCACAATATTTTTTACAACAAATCTTAGGTTTTAAGTTGTTTTTTATTTTCTATTTGAAAATATCACTATAATTATTTTTTTGCCATCAATAACAAGTTGTAACAACCTGCTACTTAGTATTAGTTGTAAAAGTGTTGGGAAAAATATTGTGGACGTTGCATTTTTCTCTATTTTTTTTTTCATCTAGTAAAAAAATATTATTTTATTTATTGATTATAAATAATCCTATTGGTTAAAATTTGGAGACCTTTTTTTTACTTAGGGCCTTAGGCGACCGCATCTCTTGCTCCACTATTCAGCCGGCCTTGATTAAACGATGGGGTGCAAAGTGTTACATGGGCAATAGTTTAGGAGGTTAGTGCGCATTCTTAAAGTTTAGGGTGGTAAGTGTAAAATTTGGTATACTTTAGGGTGGTAAAGTGTAATTTTTTTTTTCCTCTTCTCTTTCTTCTACAAATTTGGACTAAACACTCGACACTTCACTTTCAAATTGACTAGGAAAAGATTATTAGCATCTCAATTGAAATCTACATTTCTCATGTGGTTGGATGACACTCATAATGTGATAAGCGTTGTTTTAAAAACCTGCCCTAAACATCTATATATATACACACACACACAATGCAACATCATGATTCAGAATTTTTTTTTCATAGATTGCACTTTCCAGTTCATTGTTGTGTACACAAAATTGTTTTTGAAGGGTTTATTTAACTTTCAAGAGTAATAAAAAATGTTAAATAGTAGAATTATCATGATGTATGATAAACTAATTAGAAATTGAGATTCTATTGGATTAAAAGGAAACGAACACTAAATAAATTTTAATTGAATTATTTATGGTCTTCTATTAGAATATTCTTATTAAGTTAAATTTGATATTTTTCTATAAATTTTATTTTATTTACTAATACTTATTAATTGAATTTGTTTGGTGTATTATATGGATAAACAACTTATATAAATATATAAACATAGAAGTATAGTTTAAATTCATGAAGCTAACAGCGTATGTAATTGGGTTGTTGTATCTTGGGGGCTTCATGCTAATGTACCATTGTAGCATGAAATGCCTTAAAGAGAGTGAGGGTTTTGTCTTAGCCAAGCCATGTACCACGGTGATATCTATTTTATTATTCTTATTTATTATAATTTTATTTGCACATATTTGTGGTTATTTATTTGAATGATTAAATTAAAGTGAAACTACCAATTATTTGTTGTAAGCTTGTTACATGATTGTGATTCTCAAATTATTTTGTTATTTTTAAAACCACGGAACCAATACCCTTTAATGCAGTAGTCATGGTGTAATTGTCTTCATATGAATAATTGGATCTTCAATGGAGGCTAAAGATGCAACTTGGTACAATACCCTTAGTGCATAGTTGTTGCAACTCCTCTAACTTTCATAATGTTCTCTCTTATATTATGATGATTAATTTTTTTTTTTTTTTGAAAAAACAGATTAAAAAAAGGAAAGGTTTTTGGTACATCATAGAATTAGACATGGCAAAACGGGTTAGAATTTTCTGACCCGACCCAAAAAATACTCGACCCGAACTCGATTTGTTGACCCGAAGCAAAAACAGGTTGACCTGGGACCCGACCCATGTTTTTGCGGAGTCAACCTGACTGACCTTGAACCATTTTTTTAAAACTTTTTTTTTTTTTTTGGGATAATTACAGATTACCCACCCGTGGTTTAGTCCTAATTTAACTTATCCACCCGTGGTTTTAATTTTGACACTTTACCCATCTGTGGTTCATTTTGTCTATGCTCCATAACCCACCTCTAATTTTTCCGTTACTCTAACACGTTTCATCAAAAAATCAAACAAGAAATCGGATCAAACACTCCTCTCCCACATGCTCTCTATGCTTGCTCAACCACTTGGGATCTTAGATGCTCCACAACCAGGACTGATCTCTTCACTTGTTGCTTCTGTTCAGGCTGAAGAACTTGGATTCAGATGTGATGGTAAGCCACCTTTAATTTTTCTGTCTCTGTCTGTGTTTGTTTGAAGTGTGCGGTGATGAGGCTATTTGTGGACTAGAGTTTCTGATCTAGGTTCTTCTTCCCATATTCTGATTACAAACCCTTGGTACATCCGAGCACATTACCTCCTCTATTTCTTTTTATTTTTTGGTTTTTAATTTTTTTTTTTTACTTTTTATATTTGTGTATAAAAGATGCATGATTTTTTGAATTGGGCTAATGATGATAACTTCATTATCTTAGCGGATTTCTGTAAGAGATTTATTTCAATGATCTGAATGTTACACACACCCAAGCCCCTAATAATATGTATGTTATGTTTTAAATATTATATAGTTTCACTTCTTTTTTTTTTTTTTTTTTTTTTTTAATTTTTAAATTTGGTTTGTGGGACTTGGTTGCTAACTTGCTATGATGAGATTAAACACTTGGATAATGTTTTGGGCAATGGACGAGACTCCAAAGGCCTCACCGTGAGCTCATTTTATTAAAACGACTTCTCCCTCCACTGAGCTCTAGTCCCAACAAATTCATTGCTCAATTTATGCAATTGTGTACTATATATGTGTGTGTGTTTTTAATCGAATCTGTTTGGGTTTTTCCTGATTATGGAGGAAATATTTTGTTTGGGTTTTTCTTGATTATTTTTTTTAGGGTTTGATGTAAAAGTGTTTGTGTTTTTTCAGATTAGGAAATTTAGTTTCCTTTTCCGTTTGGGGTTTTTGATTGTTGTGGGGTTTATTGCAAGGGGGTTTGTGATTTGGGAAATTCCATGTTGTTACTTCAATTTTGGTGTTTCTGGATTTTTTTTTTTTTTTGAGCAGGTGCAATATTGGAATTGTCGGAAAGGTTTCACTTTTAGATTAGGAAATTCAGTTTCCTTGCACGATCAAAACCCGTATGATTCTCTATCTAATAAATTAAGTGGGTGGCATTGTAGCATCTAAGATCCCAAGTGGGTGAGCAAGCGTAGAGAGTGTGTGGGAGAAGAGTGTTTGATCTGATTTCTTGTTTAATTTTTGATGAAATGTGTTAGAGTAACGGAAAAATTAGAGGTGGGTTACGAAGCATAGACAGAATGACCCACGACTGGATAAAGCGTCAAAAATAAAATCATAGGTGGGTAAGTTAAATTCGGACTAAACCACGGATGGGTAATCTGTAATTATCCCATTTTTTGGTAAAAAAATAGTAAAATTAAGTTAATATTGGTTTAATTGTTTATGGTGAGCTTTAAGAAAACAATTGATACATTTACAAAACTGCATGCAAATTAATTGAAAGATAATGCATGTGGTTGAGCATTCTGTAATAAGTAAAGATTTTTAGATATCAAGTAGTAAAGTACATGTCAAGATAATTTGTAGAGTTAAAAACATAGATTTAAAATTGTAGACATGGGTGAAAAACATTCACAAGTGTGAAAATAGTGAAGCCAAAGTATCAAATTAGCATAAATTATGAATGCTTATACCTATTTTTTAACAATTTATGTCCAAAATAAATGGCTTTTCTAAATAAATTATGATATTTCCTAGAGTATATGTTGCTTAACAATGATATGATATTTATAAAAAGACCATGTATAAATAAGTAAGCAATCAAACTTTAATGTATATCTCAAATTGAAATAGAGTGTCAACCACAATTGATAATAGATTATAAAATTAATTTTCAAGATTGTAAATTTCTTATATGTTTTTATTCTTTATCAAATGAGTTATCCAATAAGTCATTTGTAATTTTGTTTTATGTTTTGGGATGTTGATATTGTTTAGAAATAAAACTTGTGTATTTGTTTTACTTATCTTTGTGTTATTTTGTTTTAGATAGCAATGTTATGATTTGTATAATTTTAAAATTATTGAATAAGTACTAATAAGTTTAACTGAGTTCATTTTTGATATAAGTGATGAATTCAAAATAATACATTTTACATCAAGTAATTTGTTGTATAACTTTTCAAATGGCAAATACCTGTTGTTTTCTTTATATATATATAAAATCATGTGAAAAATACGGATCAACTTGACCCAACCCGACTTGACCCGCAACCCAATTGACCTGAACCCCTTTTTAACCCGCTTAAAATGACTCGTTTTTAACCTGTGACCCATTTGACCCGCAACCCGATTGACTCAACCCGAACCCGACCTGCCCTGCCCATTTTGCCATGTCTACATCGAATCTTGGTGCACAAATTTCTAAGTCACTTGGTTATCATGGGCTGCATATTGAAAAGACTATGTAAGCAAATCTCGATTGATGGATTTCATTAAACCTAAATCGGTTCAAGTTATGGTCAAGGCAGCAGATTTAGCAGATTTTGTATAGTTTCTTGATCTATTTTCTTGTGTCTTCAATGTTAGTCTTTAAACACATTCTAAGACACTAAAACCTACAATTCAAATACATCAAAATACGATTTTAAAATGTGGTTACCAACACTTGATACAATTGACCCTAACAATCTCTCAAACCTCATTCAAGGGTTTTGGCCAAGCAAGAGAAGAGTCTCCGCCAACTAAGAAAATTTCTCTAAACAAAAATTTGGCCAAAGCAAGGATTTTCTCAAAGTAAAAGAATGCCCAGAGCAGTTGTTGATTAGGTTAAAGAAGAGTTACTGAGAAAGACTCAGAATGTTCACTGCCAGCAAATTACTGAATTACAAGTAGAACAAACCCTTTTTTTCAGATATGGGTCATCGGCCAATCCACATGAGACAAACCCATTTTTTAAGGATGGGCCTGGCCTGTCTTGTCTTAAGGGAAAAAATTAATGTTTGGGCTGGACCTAATGTAATTTCCGAAGTCCAATTTTTATTTATTTATTTATATATTATAGAAAAAACAATAAATAAATCAATCAATTTATCAAACAAAGCAGTCATGGTATTTTTTTCGATAGTCTAGGCTGTCCCTAAGCCAAATATTAATTTATATTTATGTTGGGTCATATTTAATTGGTGTGATTAATTGTCAAAATTTTTATTTTCACACATTTAATTACACAAGTGAATTAACCTTGATTTTTCAGTTTTAATATGAACCTTTACAAGAAAGAAAAAATAGGCCGATTCAAGGTTTTAAAATTGGATTGGGTTCAAGAGGAGGTTCGACGGTGATAACCTCAAACTTAAATTAATAATGAATTAAAAATATGAATAAATGGAATGAATATTTAGAAATTGTAAAAAAAGAACAATTTTGATTAAAAAAATATCTAGGAAATTAAAATAATTATCATATTCTCACAACTTATATAAGAAAAAAAAAAGGCATACAAAACTAAAATTAAAATTAAAATTTGAAATATAAAACATAATTATGTAAAAAATATATAATTTCATACTTTTACATTCAATCATTTTGTTCATTAGGCAAAAGCTTATCTGCTTCTTTTTTCTTTTCTTTTTTTTTTTTTTTTTTTTTGTGTTGCATTTTGTCTCTTTTTTCTTGTGTGGAAATAATTTAATTTTTTTTTTTTTGGGAAATAAACTAAATTTTAGCTTTTTATCGGACTTCTAGTATAAAATTTACCGAAAATTATATATATTTTTTAGTAAGCATTATAACCACAATACACCTTTGGCATGTCCACAAGTATAAGTTCTTGCAGGTGGAGGGGGGCTCAAGTTCCTAAAAGTGAGTTTTACACATATATACATTTAGATTATACTTGAGATTTCTATCTCGGATCAAAATAAACATCATGCAAATAAGCTACTCAAAATAAGTTGTTGCAAAATGGACTACAAGTACATATAGTCATAATGGATACATATGATATAACAATAATTGTGTTCATATATATATATATATATATATATATATATATTTTCCTTTTAAAGAGGAATAATTACTATAAAATGAAAGTTTTAAAAACAATAAATATAATAGTATAACTATCTCAAATCAAAATAAACATCATAAGCTACTCAAAATAAGTTGTTGCAAAATGGACTACAAGTACATAAATCAAAATGGATATATATGATTTAAACAATAATTCTGTTCATATATATATATATATATATATATATATTTTTTTTTTTTTTTCCTTTTAAAGAGAAATAATTACTATTAAATGAAAATTTTAAAAACAATAAATATAATAGTATAACTATCTCATATTAAACACCATGCAAATAAGCTACTCAAAATAAGTTGTTGCAAAATGGACTACAAGTACATAAGTCACAATGGATATATATGATATAAACAATAATTGTGTTCATATATTTTTTCCTTTTAAAGAGAAATAATTACTATAAAATGAAAATTTAAAAAAATAAATATAATAGTATAATAAGTAAAAATATGAAATTTGTTTATTTTATTGGCATGTGCCATATATTTTTGTTTTTCAAAAAAAAAAAAAAAATCAATTGAATTATATTAGTTTTGCATATAAGAGTATAAGCAAATTTGACTAATTCAGTGGTTAACATGGAATTAAGCTAATAAATGGATCTTTTGTACAAGTATAACACAGAACATTTTAAACTCTTTATAATTTGGTCTCTTAAGGATGAGTGTTGAACATAGAACTGGGCATCAAAGTCATTGTGATGTGACTCTGTAACAAAATATCAAAACCAAAGTTTAAAAACAACAACGATAATAGTATAATAATTAAGTAATCAACAGATAGCGTAATTGAAATCTCATTGAGGAAAATAAAAGAGAACATGCAACAATGTCACATTTCTATCAGTGGATTTCACTATGGGGGACAAAATTTCAATGTAACAGTGAAATTTCTAAATGATTTAAAAAAAAATTAACAAATCAATAAACCAAATACCATACACAAAAAAACTATTTACTCACCTTTTCAGTTTTCAAGTGAGAACATGTAATAATGCCCTTAAGACTAAATGTGATATTGCTTCATCAAGTCTGCTCATAAATCTCACATTTTGATCTTGAGAACATAAGGTTATTATTAGCAGTGGCTCATCAAACAAATTATATTTTATATTTGAATTGGTTTAGATTGATTTGGTCGAGTTTTGGATAGATTTTTGTTCTTTTATATTTTTTTGAGTTTATCTATTTCAGTTCATCAAAAAAAAAAAAAAAAGTTTATCTATTTCTACTTGAGTAAAGATTTTTTCCCTTAAACTTTATATTGATTTGTAAATATGTTTCTAATTTGTAGACTCCATTATTTCATTATGCTTCCCTCTATTATTAGCAACTATAGATGAACCAAGATCTATTTCTAAAATTATATCTGCTAGGTGTTCGACAAAAGGTCTCTAAGAGCAACTGGTGTTACATGGCATTTTTGCACCTATGTTAGTTTACAAGCCTATATAGGTGTTGGATAATAGTGTAGATGAACTGTCATAAACTATTTAGTGATGACCTACTAAGTTGGTATTTATGTTTATTTCTTTTTATTTATCACAATAATCATTAATATCTTAGACATTGTTACTTGAGGTTTGCATTTTTGCTATATGATTTGCTCATTCCTACACCATTTGATTTTTGTTTGAATTGGGAATTCTTGGTTTTACGCTACATTCTAATGTAGAAATTTTCTTGCAATTGATATTTTTAAGATACTTTTTCTCAATTTGTGGCTTATTGATTTATAAATATTAAATTGATATAAATCATGTCAAATGTCGAAACTCATGTGCAAATGTCTAGAGAGTTATACCTGCTGCAATTTTGATAACTTACACATTTTTTATGTAGTAGATTTACAGAAAATCTAAACTATCAAGAAACATTATCATCCATGTTATGATGTAGATATTATTAATTGCTTTCCACCAAAAATTGTTTAATTCCATGAAAAAAATAAACTTGGTTAATTAATAGCATTTTTTTTTCTCTCCTTATATTAATTAAATTTCCAGCTATGTTAACCAAGAGAGAAAGAAAATAAAAAAGGGTAAAATCTGGGCAGCAGGAAGTTCAACATTTCTATTTTAAAGGAAATTCACCTCCCACAAGTAAATTAATATCCCCAGAATCCAGATACACCTCCACCGACAATATTCGTGCCTTCACAATTAATTAGCTGTGACTGCCTTAAATTCTACGGTTTCTACTTGAGGATCTTAAATTCTACAATTTTTTCCCTCTTTTTATGGTGAATATTTCTTTTAGGCTAATTTTACAATTTTGATTTAAGTTGGTTTTCAATTTTTAATTATGAAAAACTGTTAATAGTAATACTTCTTTTGAAACTAATTAGAATCCATTATTCTATTGGACTAAAGCAACCTAACAAAAATTGAATAAATTCTGATTGTCTTACAGTTTGCCTTCTCTAAACAATTTTTTCTTTAAGTACTCTTTATTCTTTTTTTTTTTCATAAATAAATTCTCAAATTTAAGTTTGACTATAACCAAGCTAATGGCAAACCATTGTCGTCATTAAAGGCCAGAATTCCTTGAATTCGATCCAGATTGATAATAGCTTCCACAAGAACAATTTAAGCATTTTTATTGTCATTGTCACCTCAACAATTGTGAAAATATTATTATTATTATTGTTATTGTGGGAGGGTAGGATCCGAACACAACATAGAGCTTGTGAACCCGGTCCGAGGATGGGCAAAGCCCATTTGTGCATCAATCCGGACTCGACATGTGAACAGTTCGAGGAGGGAAGATATAGAGACCACGCTAATCTAGACTTGACATGTGGACTAAGGTTCGAGAATGGATAATGGATAGACCCATCATTCGAGGAGTCCGAGGAATGAATGCACCTTGGGAAGGCCTCAATTGGCCACCTGTAGCAAAAGGTGGGGCATCATGGAAGACATCAAAGACGTGCAAGTAAAGAAGAGAGGAAATATCTGGAAAAGGTAATCATTACCTCCACATTCACTACTTTGCACCAACTTAGCTAGCCGCATTTATGAGGAAAAGACATATGAATAGTAGTTTCACAACTCACAATACTCACTACCACCTCCAATAGGGTCCTGATAGGACAAGCATCCCAATTGCTACCCAGAGACGTACAGGTGGAAGGCTCGGAAGCTTTAGAAGGGACTATATATAGGAAAGGAATCCCTCTAGAAAGGGGGGTGGGAACAATAGAACTTGAACAAAAAGAGAAGAGAGTATCAATTTGTACCAAGATTTGAAAAAATAATATATGAACATTGCATTCTCGGACTTGCCCGAGGAAGAGTTTTATACTTGTTTTGTGTTTCTTTTCATCATATTAAGAGTCATGACTTCATTGATTTCATACTTTGATCATACAGAGCATTATAGTTGACTTAGAAAGCTCATTCTTTATAAATTAATTGTGTTGGGCGAAACTCTAGAATCTATATTTAGATAAGTTTGTAATCACAATTTGTCAATTGTTCTAAACTTTTAGAACTTAACAGATAATTTGATCTCTTTTCTTTCATGCTTCTATATTCGGTAAACTATTGTAAAATTTCATGAGATCCTAGGTTACCTACTGAAGATAAGAAAAATCAATAAGCAAAACTACTTTTTAGTTTCAAGTAATTAATATCTCCAATTTCAAAAAAGAAAAAAAATTCCTAGAATAATATAGATTTTTTGGGATACGATTACCTGTTTAAAAAACTAACTGTATTTATTATTTAAAAAAAAAAAAAAAATCTAGATTAGAGAGAGCTGTACTTGACTTTACTATTTTTAAATGCGTAGTCTTACCCAGCGGGAGGAAGACCTCTTGGGCCTTGAAGCTCAGTCCTCAATGTCCGTTTCATATGATTCTAGGCCATAGCCCAACCCACTAATTGTATCAACCAATCAAAGATTTTTATTTTTTTAAAATAAGATAGTTACATATGCTCGATAATGATAATTTCGATAACTTACATATGCGTTTTGATTGCCAGGAAGGCTGGCTTAAACTGTTAAAATGTTAAATGCAACTTGAAGTCTACGGCTGTTTGGGCCAATGGGCTTTTTGTGAATACCAAAGCTTCCAACTTCAATTCCCATTTCCATACATGATACATAAAATTATTTGCTAGTAAATTTATGATGTATCACATACGTCACATGTCACATATATGCATATTATCTCTCCTAATATGTAAATTTTATATAAGTATGAGCCTGATGGTTTCAAATTTTTTTTTTAGGAAGGTCATTAAGAAACTTAAATGAAATAAAATTTGATAAAAAAGAATTTGAATCATTGAGTTATTGACCCACCCAAAAAAAAAAAAAAAACTCAAATACATGAAGTTTTACAATTTACTTCTACGAATTTGATATTTCAAAATTATTATATGATAATTCATTATTAGTTGTTGTGGGGTACACTAATTTGTGGCCCTGACCCATTTTTACGTTGGGGCCTAAGGCCCGAGCCGAGGAAGGTTATAGCCGAGGATAGGTAATAAAAGTCCAAATAGTCTTGAAATACAGTAGAGGATAATTCGGTCCTCGGCATATCCGAGGTCTCCCTGGAAGGAAGGGCAAAAACGGTATAGGAACAGTTTGGGAAAAAATCTAAAATATCTAGGTCAATAGAGAAGGGTACGCTGGATAGTATAACAACCAAGGACAATGGGAAAGCTGCCCTTCTTGCCATTCAATACTGCACTGACAGAGCCATACTTTTTCAGCTTTTACAACCACCCCCAACCACTCAGGTATGGGCCGATGGGACAAGTATCTGTCCGGAAAATCGAACCCCACACGTGGACGTTGGATAAGGGATACAAGGCTAGTATAAAAGGAAAAGTAAGCAACTCGAGGAAAGTGAGTGGGAAAAAGGGCCAAAAACCAAAACCTCCCAGCCCACCTCTAGGAGAAAGAATCCTAGGGCGAACACGATTTTATTACGTATGAACACCACGAAAAATCCACTGTCTGGTGACCAAGACCTAACCTTTCAAACTCACGCTCAACAAATGATATTGTTTGGGCCTTTTTACGTGCGAACCCAATATTATTATGGGTCGTTATAGATCGTGTCCTTACAATTGGCGCCGTCTGTAGGGAAGGCTTGTGTGTTGGCACAAAGCGGTAGGTCAAGACAG
This sequence comes from Quercus dentata, assembly GCA_028216015.1. Classification (NCBI taxonomy): domain Eukaryota; kingdom Viridiplantae; phylum Streptophyta; class Magnoliopsida; order Fagales; family Fagaceae; genus Quercus; species Quercus dentata. Next base: position 36,276,029 of record CP116447.1, read on the forward strand.
TCCCCTTGTCGTTTCTAAACAATCGGTTGTAGTGTTCTAGTGTAAAGTTCCACTAGGGGCTACGTTTCTTCACTAGGGGCTGCGCTTCGTAGTGTCGGCGACACGGATGGTTTTAGGGGCTTGGCCGAGGGGCTAGTCCCCTAAACCAAGGTCCCACGCCATAGCCGAGGGTTATTCCCCAACTACTTAGAAATAAAGTTTTGGACAGAACCAAGGTATTGCATGGTCCTCGAACTCAAACCTATGGGGAAACCAACTACTTATCAAAATCAAGTTTTGGACAGAACCAAGGTATTGCATGGTCCTCGGACTAAACCTATGGGGAAACCAACTACTTATAAATATCAAGTTTTTGACAGAACCAAGGTATTGCATGGTCCTCGGACTCAAACCTATGGGGAAACCAACTACTTATCAAAATCAAGTTTTGGACAGAACCAAGGTATTGCATGGTCCTCGGACTCAAACCTATGGGGAAATCAACTACTTAGAAATCAAGTTTTGGACAGAACCAAGGTATTGCATGGTCCTCGGACTCAAACCTATGGGGAAATCAACTACTTATCAAAATCAAGTTTTGGACAGAACCAAGGTATTGCATGGTCCTCGGACTCAAACCTATGGGGAAACCAACTACTTATAAATATCAAGTTTTGGACAGAACCAAGGTATTGCATGGTCCTCGGACTCAAACCTATGGGGAAACAAACTACTTATCAAAATCAAGTTTTGGACAGAACTAAGGTATTGCATGGTCCTCGGACTCAAACCTATGGGGAAACCAACTACTTAGAAATCAAGTTTTGGACAGAACCAAGGTATTGCATGGTCCTCGGACTCAAACCTATGGGGAAACCAACTCCTTATCAAAATCAAGTTTTGGACAGAACTAAGGTATTGCATGGTCCTCGGACTCAAACCTATGGGGAAACCAATTATTTATCAAAATCAAGTTTTGGACAGAACCAAGGTATTGCATTGTCCTCGGACTCAAACCTATGGGGAAACCAACTACTTAGAAATCAAGTTTTGGACAGAACCAAGGTATTGCATGGTCCTCGGACTCAAACTTATGGGGAAACCAACTACTTAGAAATCAAGTTTTGGACAGAACCAAGGTATTGCATGGTCCTCGGACTCAAACTTATGGGGAAACCAACTACTTAGAAATCAAGTTTTGGACAGAACCAAGGTATTGCATGGTCCTCGGACTCAAACCTATGGGGAAACCAACTACTTATCAAAATCAAGTTTTGGACAAACCAAGGTATTGCATGGTCCTCGGACTCAAACCTATGGGGAAACCAACTACTTTTAAAAATCAAGTTTTGGACAGAATCAAGGTATTGCATGGTCCTCGGACTCAAACTTATGGGGAAACCAACTACTTATAAATATCAAGTTTTGGGTAGAACCAAGGTATTGCATGGTCCTCGGACTCAAACCTATGGGGAAACCAACTACTTATAAATATCAAGTTTTGGATAGAATCAAGGTATTGCATGGTCCTCAAACTCAAACCTATGGGGAAACCAACTACTTATAAATATCAAGTTTTGGGCAGAATGGAGGAGTCGGCTACTTAAGAAGAGTTCTAAGTTGCTCGGTTCTCGGACCAAATACCGAGAAAAGGTTAAGGTTATGAAAGTTATTGGGAAGATGGCGAAACGCCTTATTACTTAGCAACCTACGGGGGTAGTACATTTTTGGGTTATATATCCTCGGATGATAACTTCCTACATGGCATCGAGCATTCATCCATCACCTCATTCAAATTTGGGGTATACAACCCATTTTTCAGGTCGGTCCTATTGTACACGATACCTCTAATAAGTTCATAATAACATCTTTTTTCTTAGTAAGGGATTTCGGCCCTAAGTATTGTTTTCTCAGGTCAGCGTTATTATGCCGCACACCCTAATAAGCTCATCATAATATCTTTTCCTTTTCTTCTTAATAAAGATTTCAGCCCTAAGTATCATTTGTTCAATTCGGTATTATTAAGTTGGATAGTTTCAATAAGCGCAGGGCAAGATCTTTTTATTAACTGGGATTTTAGCCCTAAGCATCGTTCAGAGTACAGAAATAAAAAAGAAGTCGCAAAGTAGTGCGTCTATTTACGACATAATCATTTCAAAAGGAAGAGATAGAATATACGAAATAAAGCAATGATGACTTTTATTAGTATAAAGGGGTATTAAATTGTACAAAGAAGGGCTTAAACAAGCCTATATAGAAAACGAGTTACAAAAAAAAAAAAAAAAAAAAAAAACGACAAACGAACAGTGAGAAATCTTTTTAAGCTCTGCTCCCAAGTCTTTCCAAGTTCTGCTCCAGTAGCATCCATATTGAAAGGAGGACCTTCCTTGGTGGGAGAGGAGAAGAAGAGGAAGAAAGAAAAGCACCAGGATGGATCTGGTGGTGGAAAGAAGAAGAAGGAGAGGCAAAAAGAGGCACCAATGAAGGAAGAGAGGAAGAAGCGGGGATACTTTGTCCCTGCGTCGGTCCCCGACTCCTAACACGCTGGTCCCATGTTAGCTATGCTCATAAGGGAGCGGCTGGTGCGATAATGGGTGACCCTAGCTCGGTCGCGCCAAATTTTGACGCGACGAGCCCTGCCAGTTTTGACCAAATGAGGATGAGAAGTATCTTGAGTCTACGCCATCCCATCCCCGCCCGATCGAGCCATTTTGAGCTTCACAAGAACGTAGCATTTCGGGAAGGGTATGGTCTCTTCATTCCCACTCCTAACTTGGACGTATCATAATTCAAGGTGTAAGCAAGCGAGATAAGGGAAACTGCGGGGAGGCTAAGGGTTTTCAAACTTTAAAATGATTGGAAAGTCATTGTGTAAGGAGGTAACCTCTTGCTTTCCTTCTTATATGAAGGGCAAAACGGGAGGCATTTAATCTGTCCAAATTTCCAAGAAAATCAGTAAACGAGAATATGCCCGCTTCACTTCCCCACGCCGTCAATAACCGTTGAATTTAAATGGTCTTGTAAAGGGAAATCATTAAAGGCGTGTTTCGAGATAATGAAGCGGCGAGAAACGCATCATGAATGAATACAAAGGAATGTCTCGTAGTTTGGTATGTTTCCTAGGTAGATGAAGAGACACCCACATTGATGAAGGGCGGATCTAAGCGGACACCGCAATAAAGGCATGGCATTACCAAAACTCTCCTCTCAGACCAAGAGGTCGGACAGCAGGATTTTGAGGGGCTATTGTGGGGTCCATTAATTTGTGGCCCTGGCCCATTTTTACGTTGGGGCCCAAAGCCCGAGCCGAGGAAGGTTATAGCCGAGGATAGGTAATAAAAGTCCAAATAGTCTTGAGATACAGCCGAGGATGATTCTGTCCTCGGCATATCCGAGGTCTCCCTGGAAGGAAGGGCAAAACGGTATAGGAACAGTTTGGGAAAAAATCTAAAATATCTAGGTCAATAGAGAAGGGTCGCTGGATAGTATAACGACCAAGGACAATGGGAAAGCTGCCCTTCATCGCCATTTAATACTCTTTTTTGAGAGCCATACTTTTCAGCTTTTTACAACCACCCCCAACCACTGGGGTATGGGCCGATGGGACAAGTATCCATCTTGGAAAATCGAACCCCACACGTGGACGTTGGATAAGGGATACAGGCTAGTATAAAAGAAAAAGTAAGCAACCCGAGGAAAGTGGCTGGGAAAAATGGCCAAAAACCGAGAATCTCCTGGCCCGCCTCCAGGAGAAAGACTCCTAGGGTGAATACGATTTTATTATGTATGAACACCACGAAAAATTCACTGTCTGGTGACCAAAGCCTAGCCTTTCAAACCCACGCTCTACAAATGATATTATTTGGGCCTTTTTACGTGCGAACCCAATATTATTATGGGTCGTTACAGATCGTGTCCTTACATTTGTAATTATCTATTGCCAACGTGGATAAATGTGACCATTTTATTTTGTTAAATTTGTATAACATTTTTACTTTCATGCAATCGTCATTATCAGTTTGTCAATGTTTTTATAAAAATATTATAAACTAAATAACAAAACTCAATCCATTGTCACTATATTAATTATTGACCCATACAATCACACTCACTTATACATAAATAAGACACTAAGTATCTACTTAACCAATCAAATGCTTAAACAATCATTAACTTTATTTTTTTTTTCTCGACTCACTAACATTATTAAAAAAAAAAAAGTTTTGATAATATGATAACGATACACACACATGTAACAAAATTTTTTCCCTCTTCATATGTGTGTGTGTGTGTTAAATACGTCGTATTCTCAAAAGAAAAAAAAGTGGGTTAATCTCATATTGGAAAATGAGAGTGAATTAAAGAGGTTTAAAGCTTGTACTTTGTGTATCCAAGAGTTAAGACATTTTGGATATATACCACTATCAATTTCTTTAAGATTTGCTCCTCTCTCCTCGTGTGTATGTGTTAAAATACTTAGTATTCTAAAAAAATGAAACAAACCTTCCTTATTGCTTAATTATTAAATTATATTATATTTATACTGCACACACACACATTCACACACAGCACAATTCACACAAATAACATAATAATAATAATAATGCACACATACACATTCACACAAATAACATCATAATAATAATAATAATAATAATAATAATAATAATAATAATAATGCACACAATTAATATTAGATATACACTTGCTCACATATAATGTAAATATAATATAAAAAGCGACACTCACAACTCATAAGCGTTCACTCTTTACTTTTAGAGTCGAAAATACCAAGATAGTCAAATAGATAAGAAAGATAGATAAGATTCCCGAGCATTGGATCGGAGATCATATCGAGAGAGAGGGAGAGATATGTGATCTATGTTGTTGTTTGGTTTTGAGATTGGCTGATTGTGTTGTTGTTAGATTTTAGGCTGAACTGATGGTGATCAAGGTGTGAAAATTAAATACTTTTAAAGGTAAATTGAACTAATAAAAATATATTATATATCTATCTATACTATTAATAACAGACTGTTTGGTTTTCAACATTTTGCGTACTAAAATACCCTCACATAAATTCTTAAACTCTTTAAAATACTCTTATCTTTTAGTTAAATATTTTTAAATTAAAAAACACAAACTGGTTAAAAGAGTAATTTATTATTTCTAAGTTTTAGGATTTTTCTTTTATCTTATCCGTTCGGCCTAAAATTTAGGACACTAGCTCTAATTATTTTTAAATATTAATTCACGTTATCTTACCTCTTTCTTAAAAAGAAAAAAAAATACACATAGTTATTTATATATCACTTTTAACCATTATGACACTAAACCAATAAAACAAATAAAAAAAATAACATTATTGCATGGACAAAGCACATGTAATAAGTTTAGTATAATTTGATTTTTTTTACCATAAAGTTAGGGGGGGTTTTGAACACTATGTGCCGCTGCCCCAAGTATAAGATCAATACACTATTAGAGAAATAATGCATATATTAAGTACGTGAGATAATTATTATATTCGATGACATAGTGGAAGTGCAAAGTTCTAAACCGTGGAATGAATTGTTGACATGAGATTGCATCTTTCAAAATGCAATTATGCTAAAATGGTCAGTCACAATGCAACTTGTGATTTGTGAAGTACAAAATATACAAATTGAATGCAACATTGCACCTCAAATGTCTTCATCCACTCCTTTGAATGCATTGTTGTGTCATAATATGGCTAGAAACTAATCATAAAAAATGGCTATCCTAGGCAAGAATCTAAGAAAGATGCGGGCCATCTTTACTAGTTAATTAGATGCAGATATTTGTTCACTCTTCATAAAGTTTCAATTATAATTCCCCTTCCCTTTCCTTTAAGGCCAAACTCACTCCTCCAAAAAAATTTCAGTAATCATTAGCTAATTTACCCATCAATAAGATGGTAGTTGGTTTTTATCATTCCGTATAGTCATAATTATGTGATTTCCTTTTAACTCACAATTATCACAGAAAATTTTCAGGTTTCATATATAGAGAAAGTAGCTTATGCTGGGAGAACTAGTCTACAGACTAGAGGCTTCACTTTTGCTGAACAGCTATGCTTATCACTATCACTAACTATTTGGTTTTGAAATGCTTTGAACCAAAGCAAAAGAATGATTAATGATGGATTACAGACTAAACCCACTGCTAAGTTGAAGCAATGTTTTTGCTTATTGCTTGACAAAGAGTTTACTGACTACTTGAATAGTTGGTGTAACTTCATGACTCACTATCATTGAAATCTCAACCATTAAAAAGGAAAAGAAAATATACTAGGAGAATAAATATCCAACTCTTACTTGTTGATTTGATTTGAACTGTCAAGATACAAAAGAAAAGTATTTGTCTCTAGGTGATAAATGAACTACATCAATCTCTCAAACCTAAATAAATAGATAACATTATCAATGATTTCCGAAAATTGTGATTAGTACAAGATATAGTAGTGAATGCCATAACTCAAGGCCATTTCCATGTTTTTCTATTTTCCCTTTAAAGGTACCTTCTCCAAGATTTTCTCTCTTCAGGATTAGTGTCATCTCAAGATGGTCTATCTCCACTAATGCACCTAAAAGTGATAGTTAATCACAAACATAATAATAGTAATAAAGATAAAGATAATGATAACAATAATAATAATAACAATCATTATCATCATCCATCACGATTAGTTGATAATTCCTTATTCAATATCCAGATATAGCCTTAGGATATACTCTTTTAAGTTTTTGTAAATAAATAATTGAATCTACGAATTTTGTTAATTTTCATCCTCTTCATCTTTTATTGAATGTAAAATTACACTCCTGACTTTGATTATGTATTTTTTTGACAAAAACATTATACATGCTCAATCCAGATAATCTATAAGATAGCGGTTAAACCATACCTGTCTTCTTTTTTAAACTGGATAATAGACTTATCAAAAAATAAAATAAAAGAGATAATAGAGTTTGTTAATATAATATTATAATTTGATGTGTGGCCAATGCTACTCATATGGCCCAGGAAACCCAAAAGAAGAGACAGTGTCCTTTTAAATGTGCTACCAAAGGAAGGGTTGTCCCCTTGCGGGGGGGTGGACAATTAAATTAAATACTACGATAGAATTCCAAATTTTATCTCCTTGAATCCTTGTAATTAGCTTATTCTTGTTTCTCAAAAAAAAAAAAAAAAAAAAAAAAAAAAGCTTATTCTTGTACCTCCACAATTAAAATAAAATAAAATAAAAAAATCACCAGGCAATAAACTACAACACAAAAAATTTCGAATATTGAAGGTACTTTAGAGCAAGAATTATGCCGAGGCGACAAATCCCATCCTAGATTTCTTGCCCAATTTGGTACCAAGATATATAATGAGTGATGTTAACGATCCTACAAATTTTACTACATAAATCTTACAAATTAACATGTTACTAATCACACACAAAAAGAAAAAAATGAAAAAAAGCAATTCAAACATTTATAGTAACACTAACTGTATTCTTATCAAATCAGCTTGTAGGTTTTTTTTAATAACATTTGTAGTAATTTTAGTATTTTCCAAATATAATTCTTTTATGACATAATCGGATGAGACAATTTTATAGAAACACAAACAATTAGTCTTAAGAGATTTCGACATGTATCATTGTTTTAGCTCAAAAAGGTAAGTAGTCAAACATATAAATTGTACAACCAACTAGGGCTTTCTTCACCAATGAAAAGACATTGTAGGTATCAATATACAAAAAAAAGTAAATAAGTGACACAATTAATTTTTATTTATGGGAAAGAAATTCACGATGGGAGAACTAGAAAGGAAACTAGATCATAAGACTAATATGAATGAAAAAGATAACAATGATCCTTATATCCTTTCTTTTGACCGATGAAGCTGGTAACAAATGAGGATTAACACTCAACACATTTCTATCTCTAATTTTTCTATCCCCCTCTAGTATGGGGGAAGGGTCCTATTCATACAAGTGAGTTATCTCTCTCTCTCTTTCTCTCTTTGATTTATTGTGTGCTGGAAGGGAGGGGAGGAAGATACTTGTTCCATCAAAGGTCTCCTCCTTCCTTCTAGGGAGTTAGTGAGTAGATAGGTGAAGAGCATTGTTTTGGCAGGTCATTCAATATTAAATGTGGCCTGATTGGTAGGTATAGTCATGTGATGCGGAGGTAAATATTGTTGGATTTAGGTGCTACATCCCTTGGTTCGTCCATTGTACTTTTTCATTAGTTTTAAGTGCTTCTCTCCTCCTCCATGGCCTGCCCATCTCCTTGGTTCTAGATTGAGGATAAGATTGTCATCAGTCATATGTAGAGCAGTGATGAGGCTCCTTGGCAAGTTGGGTCTTGTTATCAACAAGGTCCTTTCATTCTTTCCTGTGTTAGAGCATCCCCAATGAGGTTTCTAAATTGACTAATAAGTCAATTTAGTAACCAATTCCCTAAAACTGTTTCTAAAGCAAAGAAGCTAAACTCAAAAAAAAAAATTGAGTTTGTACTACAGTTTGCTACTAGAGATAGCAGTTTACTGTAGCTTAAACCTAAAAATAAAATAAATAAATAAATAAATAAATGTAAAGTGTTAAAAAATAGTATTTTAATCTGTTGATGATTATGGTTATTGTTTATTGTATTGGATATATTATTTTATTGTATTGTTTATATTATTTTAATAGGTTGAATGTTAAAATAAAATATTTAATATTAGATGCATTATAAAGTAAAACGTTAAAATAGATAAAGTAGTTTTTTTTTTTTTTTTTTTGATTCGGATAAAATAGTATTTTAAATTGTTAAAAGCTATAATTTTTTTTTAGTAATCTTGCCGTTGAATGCTCTTAATACCTATCTCATTCCCTGTATAGCTAACCTTAGGCTGGACCCAAGATCCTTTCCTTCCTTGTTATGTTTTTATGGGCTTTGGGTCTGTGGCCTTTTGTATACTTCCCACTCCACCGAAAACACTATTCTGTTACAAAATTATCTAATTGTAAAAATAGTATGTTTACCAGCTAAGTCAATAAAAAAGCAATTATGCTTCCAACATATTATTTTAATATTATTTTTTTGGCCAACAAGATAACTAATTAATTATACTACTTGTAAATTGGACTTAGATTAGGATTATGTTCTTTAACTGAAGTACAAGCTAGAAGAAGTCTTTTTCTACCATGATGATAATACTAATGCTAATAATTATAATATGATAAAAATAAGAGTCAAATGACATAGTGGGGCACATGACTTAATCAGAAACCACCCAATTAGATAAAGAATACAAAATATATATACATCTCTGCTATTACATGGATGCATATAAAAATTACTGATTTTATAATACTATATGACCGAGTTCAGTTCTTACATAGCCAATACCAAATAGCAATACATGTTCTTGATATTCATGAATCTAGATCGAAATATGGGTCATATTAGCATTCCACAAGAGTCTGTTTGTTAAACTTGACACTTCTATTAAAGAATCTTCAAATTTGATATATATTATATTTATGTTCTATCTTATACGTCTTAGTATATATGATATATCTTCATACTATTAAACCAACTAATGCAATGAAAAATTGGTTTAAGGATTATGGCAAACATGCAGAATTGCAGACATACACACCACTAAATATAATTTCAATACATTCTAAAACATATATATACACACACACAATAAAATTTTAATAGATTCAAAAGGACCCGATCATTAGGCCAATCTTACTGTACTAGATCCTAAGTTTTAGGGTAGTAGCTGGAGTTGCATCATGAACTTCAAGATAAATAAGCTTTTCTTGGTTGACTCAATTAACAATAACATAACTGATATATAGTTAGACTGAAACAAGATCCATTGAGTTTCATTACCAAAAGAAGAAAAAAAAAAAGGGCATAACTAAAAAAAAAAAAAAAAAAAAAAAAAAAAAACTGACTTATTTTTAAATTATTTACATTGTTAGTCAATCTTCTATGCACCTTCCTTAAATATTATCCCGTTTTAGTGTTTAATTATTTTTTATATAGGATAATATATATAATTAGATAAATGAAAGAAAGGTTAGCCCAGAATTGGTTAGTGATAACTATTATAAGAGTTATAATTAGCTTATAACATTTATATTTTGTGTGGAAAAACAACTTGAACCAACCGACAAATAAGGAGAAGCATGGGTTTAGTTTTCTTGGCTTGGAATTGAAGGGATATGAATAGGTACGGCAGTTAGAACCACTCCCTTTTCCTTTCACTCACTTCCTCACTCTGCCTCTCTCTCTCTCTCTCTCATAGAACAAAACACAACACACACAAACACACGTACAGACACACTATACGTACGGACCCCCTTTACTCTCTCACACTCACACTGAGCGTACGGACCTCCTCTGGTTGCTTTGACCGGCGGCGCCACCACCACAAAATAAGAATAAGTCTTAGAAAAACTCTCTCACCCTCTCACCTTCCCACCACTTGTCACACCACACTCTCTCTAGCTATAAGCTCTTCAAGAACTCTCCATCTCTCTCTCTCATCCACAAATTAACCACAACCAATACTCCAACTAAAAACTAGGACTTGGAGACTCCTTAATTTTCACCATACAACCCCTCAACAACTTCCACTACAAGAACAAACTCCACCCCTTTTCATCTCTTTCATTCTTATCCAACATTTTTTTCTCTCTTTCTTTCTTTCTTTCTTACTCTCTCACAATTTTTTTCTTTTTTTAATTGTTGTATGGCTTTGATTGTGGATCAACAATCAAACTTCAAACACTTTTGTAAAATTTGCAAGAAAGGTTTTGGTTGTGGAAGAGCACTAGGAGGGCACATGAGGGCACATGGAATAGGCGACGAGAGTGTCCACATTGATGATGAAGACCCAGCTAGTGATTGGGAAGACAAGCTTGGTGGCAATGTTCCTGCTAGCAACAAGCGCATGTATGCATTGAGAACCAACCCGAACCGGCTAAAGAGTTGTAGAGTTTGTGAAAATTGTGGTAAGGAGTTCTTGTCATGGAAGTCTTTTCTTGAACATGGTAAATGTACCTCTGAAGATGCTGAGTCCTTAGTTTCATCCCCGGGCTCTGATGGTGATGATGGCAATGGAAAAAGAGGGTGTGGTTGGTCTAAAAGAAAAAGATCAATGAGAGCTAAAGTGGGCAATTTCAATAACTCCAATTGCCCTTCTAGCGAGGAAGAAGACCTTGCAAATTGCTTAATGATGTTATCAAACGCAAATGTTGATAACATGGTGGTTGAGGCTGAGGAGTCTTGTGCATCAGCTAGTAAAGAAGAAGAACGAAGAAACACCCCCATGAATTTCATTCCTCCAATTTCATATAAGGTTCCTCTAGATGACAACGATGACATCCTCGACATCAACATCATCAACGAAAACAACAACAACAACAACAACAACAAGAACAAAGGTGTGGCTAAAGGTTTGTTTGAGTGCAAAGCATGCAAGAAAGTTTTCAATTCCCACCAAGCATTAGGTGGTCATAGAGCTAGTCACAAAAAAGTTAAAGGTTGTTACGCTGCACGTCTCGACCACATTGAAGATAGTCTAGCCGATGATGATGTGATCTCACACGAAGAATTTTTCCCAACAAAATCGAACTCAACCTTTCAACAACTCGATCATCAAGGTTCTAACACACCATTGGCATCGACATCCAAGAGAAAATCAAAGGTGCATGAATGTTCAATATGTCACCGTGTTTTCTCATCTGGGCAAGCACTAGGTGGACATAAGAGGTGCCATTGGATCACATCCAATGGACCTGACTCTTCTGCACTATCTAAGTTTCATCAATTTCCAGACCAGTTGGAGCCAATTATTCAAAAGCCCAAGTTTGATAATTCATCAGAGTTGCTCGATCTCAAGCTCGACCTTAACCTTCCTGCACCAGTTGATGATGTTACTGGAGTTCGACATGACCAAATTATTAACCCTACTAGCTTTGGAGTTTCTACAGATATTTTTTTTACAGTCTTGGATAGCTGCAAAGGAAAATGAAGATAATAATCACCACCACCACCACCACCTCCAAAATGTCGACATTGACAACAACGATAACAATAGCATCATCATCATCAACAACAGCAGCAACAACAACAACAACAACATCAATAACAACAACAATAGTAGTTGTTCAATGCAAAATGTGGAGGATGAAGCGGACAGTAAGGTGAAATTAGCTAAGCTAAGTGAGTTAAAGGACATGAACATGAGTGGAGGTTCCTCACCATGGTTGCAAGTGGGGATTGGTTCAACTACTGATGATGTGGCTGCTAACCCATAAAATTTTTTGAAAGCAAAGTGACCATCATCTTCTCAGTAATTATTTCATTTCCCATTCTTTTTCTTTTTTTGGTTAGTTTTTGTATTTAAGATTTAAGAAACTGTAAGTATATAAACTCAAACAGGCAAGTAATTATTATTTTTGTTTTTGTTTTTTCCTGTTATTAATTTACTCTTTTCTCATTGTAAATTTTGGTGAGTCCACGGGAACTCACATTTATAATGCATATAATTATTATCAATAAATACAAATTTTATGATTCACTTTCTTTTCTCTTCTCCGACACTCTCATAGATATTGGATGGAAAAAGGTGAACAGTTTTTTCACTAGTGACTAGTGAGCTAGCCCTCCCCACTAGAAAACCAGTTTATCTAATTTTTATTTTTCTTAATAGAGACATGATGGAATTTGAAATCTGTGAGCATTGGATTGTTATTATCACGTCAAAATATTAATAAACTTTTTTAATTGTGGGATTTGAATTCAAATTCCTTAATATAGGATATGTAATTTTATCAGTCCAGCTAATATTATTTATGACAAGAATTACTTAACTCAATCGTCACTTACTTTTTCCTTTTTTAGTGAAAATGTCTAGGGTTAAAATTCTTCTGTTTCTATTATTAAACTATCGAAACTTTAAAAATGGCATCCAAATTAGCATCTAGAATCTAATAGTAGTAGTATGCTAAGTGTAAAAGCTAAGGCAGGTAGTTAAGGCAGTTAAAACGTTGACTGACTAATAGTTAAGCTGAGCTGTGGATGTGCATAGAAGAAGCCGTGCTTGACAATTGTCCAGTGAAGCTAAGTTGTCTACTCATGTTTCTCGCACAACCATGATTTGTTCTTTAATTAGTTCTTACCATTTGTTTTTTGCAGAGTTGTTATTTCTTCGTACAAAACCTTAAGCACAAAACTTTCTCAAAAAAAAAAAAAAAAACCTTAAGCACAAAAAGGTTGGCTAATCGTTGACCTAGTGAGAGATAAGAACAGTTTAACCGTACATGTACACACATGAGTATGAGAGAAAGCTAAAGCCAGCAATTTCTACGCTGTCCTTAGTCTCCATCTTGAAAAAATTTTTGTATCAGATTTTTTTGGTTAATTTCCGTCATTTATATCGTATATTAAGGACATGTTTTATGCGGATGTTTTTTATGAATGAATTAACGGTTCTTGTGCACTAAATCCGTTAAGATGCGGACAATTAACAAATATCATTTTTCACTTTTTTTTTGGAGAATGTTTTTAACGTTCCGGGAAATATGATTCAAACGGAATTAATAAATAATCAAATTGTTATTGTACTTTATTTCTTGTATCAGATTTTTTTTGGTTAATCTTCGCCATTTAAATCGCTGACAGGACATATTTCATACGGATGTATCTGAATTTTGTAACGATTTTTGATTAGTTGTGTCATTTTTCCCTTATTTTGAGCGGATGTTTTTAATGTCCAGGAAATATAATTCAATTATAATTAATGAATAATCAAGTGGTTATTGTACTTTATTAATTTGAACCATTCGATTTCGGATTCAAATAGAGAACATGGGTGCAAGTTATTTGTGACTCTGTGTTCCTTAACACTTAAGAATTATGTAACGGATTCAAATTTTGTACCGAAAGCATGAGAACTCAAATAAATGTACAGTAATTAGAAATCATTGATGCATGAAGCAAAAGTATATATTACGTGTAACTCTTTCTTTGGACCATTCAATTATTATTATTATTTTTTTAAATTGCATGAATATATTACATTATCAATGTAATAAATCTAGGATTTTTAGATGACATGTAGACACACAATATTTTAGTATCAAAACAAATTTGGTGTAATATTCACAATCTACATTGGTTGTTTGTGTCTAATGTTTGCTCTTTATAACTCCAATCTACAACAACAAAAGTTAGATCATTTTGTATTTGTACTCTAATTATGTAATGTATTATAAATCCGATTTAAAATACTATTATTATTATTATTATTATTATTATTATTTTCGTGTGTGTTCTAATAAGTATTACTGTTTATTAAAAAAAATATTGATAAATATATATAAATAATACAATAAAAAAATTATTAGGCACTTTTTATATTACTCTTGTATAAGGATTGGTCTCACGAGGCTCAAATATGAGATCTATTTTTAAATGTGAGAGATGTATAATTTTAAATGTGAGAGATGTATAATAGTGTAGGTGCATTGAATAAATGGGCGAGCACCAATTACTATTATTAGAGTTGTCCTTATAAATTTAGCTGTTATATATAACTCGAGTTAATTTATTGATTGATCAAAACAGTTTTCTTTTAATTAGTTATTATCAAACTATTTAAATCCAATTAATTTATAGATTGACTTTACAAAAATTCAAGGTCATTTTTAATAAATAGATAAGCCAAATTAAAAGAGCCAATACTTAATAATTAAGAATCCTTTTGTTTTAAATTTAATTTATTTAAAAGACCATCTCATCTCGTCTCAATCTGAAATTTTAGTTTTCTATATATTCCAGTACATTTTAGGGTTCATGCACCTCGTACCAACAGATTTAGTCTAGTTTTCTTTGCCCAGAAAAAAAAAAAAAAAAAAAATGTACATATCCCAAAAGGGCAGCTTTCTTGGTAATTGTAATGAGCCTATATATCCTCCACCAGTGCAAAGAGAATTTAGGTTTTTTTATTTATTTATTTTTTTTAATTTATATATATATATATATATATATATATATATATATATATATATATATAATAAAAGTACAAAGAGAATTTATTACAATATAAAATTCTTTTTCTACTAGCACTCATTTAAGGTTGAAATTATCTTTCTCCAAACAGTGTTTGACCAAAGTTATTCATCAGTTATGTTTTAATTAATTTTTTTATAAAGTTTCACCAAACTGATCCGTATGAAGAACATAAAAATCAATTTTCACAAAAACTAGTATGCTTATATATCTTATAGAAAATATTAAGTGTATAACCTTATTCCATTATTCTTTAATTTTAGTTTTGTAAAATGGATTATTTTATTTTACAAAATGGGAAATATTAAGACATGCCCTTAAATTAATGGTTAACAATCTATTTAAAGAAAATTTTAATTTATGGAAAAAGAATAAAAAAAATTAATATTTTGACAATTTTTTTCATTTTCCATAAAAGTGGTATAAAAACTTTCTTAAAATTAATTATTAACTATTGTCCTAAAGGTACTAGTTAGCATAACCCTTACAAAATAGCACAACATGCATATTAAGGAAAAAATAATAATCTTAGAATTGGTCAAAAAGTGAAAGAGCTCATCATGATGATGACGATGAGATTACTCTCAGTATAAGTTGACAAATGACAATGAATAAACTACATCAACTTTGCTTCGTATTGGATTAACCAATGTGGGTGGCTCTAAACAATTTAAGACATTTAAATTTAATTTAGATTTGACTTTATGAAAGTCTGAGACGATATCATTATAAAATGAATATGTCAAATTAATGAGCCAAATTGAAACCACAATCAATCCAAGCTCAATTTAGGCAGGGGAGTAATCAATTTAAACTAAATTTAGAGCAATTTTTCATTATTTTAATCAATTTTATTATTCTAAGTGATGCACTTAATGTCCGCCCGGTATCAGTAAGTTCAAACCAATTAAAGGAAATAATATGAACCACCAAGCTTTGGATTCTTGAGAAAATAATGAATATACCCAAGAGTCTTATAACTTAATTGACACTGCTTAATGCGTTCAATAGAAATGTTTTAAGTTTAAATATCTCATCTCTTATTGTAACTAATGAATTATCAAATGAATAATTAAATAATATAAATGAGCCCTTAAGTAGGCAAAAAGCCTTTACGATGATAATTTCCTAATTTAAGTATGGTATTGTAAGCAATTTCCCCCCTAGGAGGTCCAATGTAATGGATCCTACTAATAGTCCTTTTGTTTAAAAGATGTGGGTAAGACTGTAAGTTCATTGCATTGCGAGTATATGACAAAATGGAAAAAAGTATCTATTTAAATACTATAAATTTAAAAAAGTATTTAATGTTATATTATTTAAAATGTTAAATGATGTGTTTGATAAATGACAATGAATAAACTACATCAACTTTGCTTCGTATTGGATTAACCAATGTGGGTGGCTCTAAACAATTTAAGACATTTAAATTTAATTTAGATTTGACTTTATGAAAGTCTGAGACGATATCATTATAAAATGAATATGTCAAATTAATGAGCCAAATTGAAACCACAATCAATCCAAGCTCAATTTAGGCAGGGGAGTAATCAATTTAAACTAAATTTAGAGCAATTTTTCATTATTTTAATCAATTTTATTATTCTAAGTGATGCACTTAATGTCCGCCCGGTATCAGTAAGTTCAAACCAATTAAAGGAAATAATATGAACCACCAAGCTTTGGATTCTTGAGAAAATAGTGAATATACCCAAGAGTCTTATAACTTAATTGACACTTTGCTTAATGCGTTCAATAGAAATGTTTTAAGTTTAAATATCTCATCTCTTATTGTAACTAATGAATTATCAAATGAATAATTAAATAATATAAATGAGCCCTTAAGTAGGCAAAAAGCCTTTACGATGATAATTTCCTAATTTAAGTATGGTATTGTAAGCAATTTCCCCCTAGGAGGTCCAATGTAATGGATCCTACTAATAGTCCTTTGTTTAAAAGATGTGGGTAAGACTGTAAGTTCATTGCATTGCGAGTATATGACAAAATGGAAAAAAGTATCTATTTAAATACTATAAATTAAAAAAAGTATTTAATGTTATATTATTTAAAATGTTAAATGATGTGTTATTTTGTATATTCTTAAATGTGGAAGATAAAATTTTGTCATGAAATGGACTTGTAATGCTACTCTTTCAGGGACTTGTACAATTTATAGCTAGTTTTTTTTTTTTTTTTTTTTTGGTACCAACAATTTATAGCTAGTTAATATATATATCTAGGACTAACTTAATCTTCTTCCAATTGATAGCACTATAATCTTAGGTTTAGTTTAGGGCTAACTTGGGGGGTTATCCTTCATACACATAAACTCTATATTTGGTTTATTGTGATGAGTACAATTCAATTAATACATAAAGAAATTCACATCTTAATTTGCAAGCCAAAAAAAAAAAAAAAATGTCCCCCAAAAAAACAATTTGCATAAAATATAAAATTTTATAAAAGAATATTCACCGGTAATATCGTTGACCTAGTTCGATTTGCAACACACACTACTTAAAAGTTTGCTACTTTGCTTCCAATTTGCTAGTATCACCTTTTGTCAAAGACCATACGTTCTATATCTGTGCACCGACTAAACTCATCGAATGCTTTTTCACCGACTAAACTCAAAATGCTTTGTAAAAGATCAGCCAACCAGTCTTAGCTATATGTATCATCTTGGATGATTCAACTTTCATTTCTTGGGCTTTATCATTTTTTTGAGAGAGAGAGAGAGAGAGAGAGAGAAGAGTCAAAGGATTCTTAATTAGTGCTTTACATATTCAAGAACATGCAAAGAAAATATCATGCACAATCCTTATCTTCAAGTGGAATCTTCCTATATGATTTGCCTGCCATTAGAACTATGACTTTAGAACCATATATGTACAAGAGTTTTCCACCTAACGTATAAAGTAAAAAACTTTAGGCATTTGGGTCTGTAAAGTAAGAACTTTAGGCTTTTGGATCTACCTCTGTTTCAGTAAATCCATATGGAAGACTTAAAAAGGTGCCATGCGCCTAAAGCTCAGTGCATGTTTCATGTTGGCACCAGACAATGAACATAATGGTTATAAGAAAGTACTTCTTTTTGGGTCATAATATGGAGATCATTTATTTTATATTATATATGTAGATTTTGTAATCATTTTACTATTACCTAATTTATAAAAACATAGACTAAATTTGATTAAATTCGTTAGCTGCTCCGCCGTGTTCTTTAAATAAGTTGGGACCATCTATCACGATTATGTTAGGTTGGAAAATATAATGTAACCTTAATCTAACTTATGAACAATCTTTACATAGTCTCGAAGCAATGCTTTAGGACCGAGCTATCACATAGTGAGTGGGCCCCATACATGGGATCCACTCTCTATGTGAGAGCCCATAACACTATGAATTTAGTACCCTCATGAGTTGGGATACAACTATGGCTCTACCTGTTTCCCTGTTTGCAATGCCCAGTCCGAACGGATAAAGATGCTATTATGATTATATTAAATTGAAAATTCTCTTTAGTGGTCCCTTCTTACCTTTTCTTTATTATCAGAAAAAAAAAAAAAAAAAAAAAAATTCACAATACATGATATTGTTTCCACGTTGTGACACCAAGGTTGGGATTTGCGGCCACTAATTAACCACTATTTCTTTTCCCGTTGAAAAACACCACTTCTAAAGTGACAATAATGGCCATAACACGTTTTCGAATATGGCCTAGCACTTGCTTGGTAAACTCCTACGCAATGAAATAAAAAAATAAAAAAATAAAAATAGTTTTCACATTTTTTACAACAAATTAAGAAAGTTTCAAATAATGAAAGCTTATGCTAATTACTATGTCATTGAAAATAAGACTTGACTTTGGCATTATACATAGACATCTTACTTAGCATGAGAGCCAAAATAATACAGCGTATACTCTACGATTACAATTCTTAATTTTGTACATTAATTTTCCAGACAGCTGTTTATGATACCTCATGTTACATTTACCTTATAATTAGAAGAAAACCATTGAAATATATATACATATTTATTTAAAGAAATGATATGTCTACAACATTTTTATAATATTTTTACAACAAATCCTAAGTGGCAAGTTGTTACTAGTTATTATTGTTCGAGCAAAAAAGTAATCTTAGCGTTAGTTTGAAATTTGAACCAATAAAAACTAACCACCTATGATTTGTTGTAAAAATGTTATAAAAATGTTCTAAACGTAGCATCTCTCATTTATTTATTTATTTACACACACGCATATATATATATATATATATATATATATATATATTTCACATACTTCCAAATTCCAACCCTAGTATTTATTTGTCTTCAAAAATGGGTATAATAATATTCCATTTGTTTCAATCTAAAGTTCCTCATTATTAAAAAAAAAAAAGAATTTAAAAAAAAAAAAATCTGTCAATTTTGGGAAAAAATGATTTAATGATTAATTGTCATAAAGTGATTGTACAAAATACAAACCATTTTTTCATCCAAGATTTCTTACAAGGTGGTAGACTAATTTGGTAATTAAAATTGTCGTGAATTTTTTTATTTTTATTTTATTTTATGTCCCTTAGAAGAACACTTTTACATTTTGATTGACCTAAATAGCTAATTCAATTTTATGGTTTCACTGTCGAAAATATGTCCTTTTAAGCTTCTTTCTAATAAATTGATTGTCCAAATCAAAATTAAAAAGTTAATAAAAATGTCAAAAAGCTTCATTAGAAAAAATGGGGTCTATAGCCACGTTTCAAAAACACGGCTATAGACCCCAAAAACGCAACTATAATCCTTTGTCCTATCCATTTGAATATAACTTATTTAATTTGCTAAAACTAAAAACTGAAAACACTGTAGTAAAATAATTTTTAAATGTGTGAATAGTTCCGTAGAATCCATTTTTAATGAAAAAGTTGCTAAAAAGTGAAGTTTATGGGACCCATGAACAGTACACGAGTGCACTGTTCGTTCTTGACTTGGTCAACAATTGCGGTGAAAGCAAAAGAAAAAAGAAAAAAAAAAAAAAAAAAAAAAGAAAGGAAAATGCAAACTTAAAACGTAGACTTGGATCCAAACTCACACTAAATGGCAAAATCTAAGCTTAGGTCTTATCATGTAATCAAAATGTATTGGCCTAAACATGATTGATTAAAAGCATGGCCCCAAAACTCACTCAAGTTCTATAACTTGGATTGCAGAATTAAGACTATAATAGTTCGTTTGGATTGTGGGGAAGGGAGGAGAGTAGAGTAGATTTAGTACAAAATTAGTTTATTTTTAGCCAACTCTATTGTACTTCCCTCCACTCCCCCTTCTTTCCCCCTCCATCCAAATCAAATCATAAATGTCTTACAGGTAATAAGTATACATTGAATGTGGTATCCTTTTAATCACTAAGTGTGAAAGTGGTTCTAACCCCTAAGCTTTTATTATTCTTATGAGAGAGAGAGAGAGAGAGAGAGAGAGAGAGAGAGAGAGAGAGAGAGAGCAACTGTCATACACCAAATTAAAATTCATAAGATTATTTTAGAAACAATGATACAAGATATAAATGAAATGATACATATATACATACATAATTTTTTTTATAAACATATATTATATATTATATATAAATGTATAGCTAAATTACAATATATAAGGTTTTTTTTTTTTTTTTTTGAAGAATGTTAAGACATGCTAGAGATCGGAAGCATATAGTTGCCGTTCTTTTAGATGCATATGGTTTCAGTTTTGCTATCATTTGTTATAATGACAGCTGCCTATACAATGCTTGCATTTTTCTCATTTAATTTTTCTTTTCCCTTCTTCATCTTTTTTTAATAAAAAAAAGTACTTCATCCATAACATTTTTATAACATTAATTTTTACAACAATTTCTAAGTCATAAGTTGTTACTAATTCTAATTTAAACTCATTGTTAAAACTATTTTTTTGTTCACTAATAACAACTTGTCATTTATGATTTATTGTAAAAATACTGCAGACATAGCATTTCTCATAAGAAAAACTTAATTTTCTTTAAAAATAAAAATTGATAGTTACAACAAGTCAACAATGAAATGGGGGATTTGAATCTTAATCCTCCTAATAAAGAATAGTTTTATACTATTAAGTTACAAGATGCTTGATGAAAAGAGTGGGTGATAATCTTTTTAATTAATAGAAAAGCAGGGAAAAAAAAAAAGGAGGGAAAGAGCAAAATATTCTTTAGAAACTCATGGATATATTTAATTTACATCTAGTGTAACTCTAAGTAATATTATATCACTTAATAACTTGTTATTGAATTCATATTTTGAAAATCACATCGTGGATTACATGTTTTATATGTTTTTAACATGTATCCCATTTTCATGCCAATCAAATGTTATTTACCATTAAACCCATAAACTCATTTTTTATGCATTATTTTAAGCTACAAAAATATGAATTTAAACAATTGATTGATGGCATAGTTATTAACCTTTGATCTCCTTAAAATTTTGCAAGCATGAAGAATATACAAAGATAATATAATTCAATGGTAGATTTGTCAAAAAATGCAAGTGGTATAACTTTAAACAATATTACACCACTCAATATTTTTTAATTATATACATGTGAATTTTGACAAATCCACCATTAAATTACATTATTTTCGTATATTCTCCACATTTGCAAAATTTCAAAGTGATCAAAGATTAATAGTCATGTCATTAATCAATTGTTTGAATTCAAATTTTTGTAGCTTAAAATAATGTATAAAAGATGAGTTTATGGATTAAATAGTAAATAATATCCAATTAATATAAAAATTGGCATGAATACTAAGAACATATAGAACATGTAATTCAATGGTAAAATTTTCAAAATATGAATTCTATAAAAAGTTATTGGATGACGTAACATTACTTAGAGTTATACCAAGTATAACTTGAAACTAACCCATATATATTGTAGGGACACGATTTTTAACGACCCAAAGATGACGTTGGGCTCGTATGTAAATGGCCCGAACAATATGATTTGTAGAGAATGTGTTTGAAAGGCTAGCCCTTAGTCGCCAAATGATCTGGTCCCGATTGTATGGGAACTCATACAAAAATGGGTTTGGCCGGAATAGCCAGGCTTTACATCGATTTAACTTGAAGGGTTTAGTTTCTCGGATTTAGTTCGAGGAGCATTATACTCTTTCTCCCTTTTTTTGTAGGGTTTCCCCCCTTCTTGTCTCAACTCTCTTTCCCTTTTATACTAGTATTTTCTTCCCGTTCTTCACCTACGTGTCCGTTTTTCCTTGTTTGGGGTAGTTACTCGTCTTATCAATCCATACGTCAGAGTGGTTGGGAAAAGCTGGATAGCATGGTATGAGTATGGGCTTGTCAGTATTGGGCTCCGCATTATGGTGTTGACAGTTTTCTCCCTTGTCTTGCTCTTGTATTGAATTTGTCCTTTTCTTCAGGCGTTTTTATGAGATGTTGGACGTGAGGTCGTCCTCGGCCACATCCTTGGGCCTTCAAGGAGCTTTCATTGAGCATTCTCAAGCGTGAGGGCTTATCGGACTGGGCTTTGGGCCCTTAACACCAAGTGGGCCGGGACCTCAGATTTCGGGCCCCACATATATATATATATATATATTGAATTGTTTAAAATTTTAAACAAGTTCCTAAAATATCAAATTATTATTTTTAATTTATTTATGCTTTAATTCTATAAATAATCCATTTTTGTAGTAGAAGTTATATATAATTTTTAACAATATAAGTTTGAAGAATCTAATTTTTATCTGTTCATAAATGAAATTATTTATGTAATTAACTCAAATAATATAGTTTCAACAACAATATAGTTATTATTAATTATCAGCATAAATTTCCTGAACATGTAAAATTAAAAATGCTAATCGTGGTAATTACTCTATATAATTCAATCAATTAAATATTTCTCCAAAAAAATAAAAGTCAATCAATTAAGTAGTTCATACACAAGCTAAAGCTTATTCAACTTAAAAATAAATCAAGTTGAATATAAAATTAAACTTGGCGATAATATCGTACTCAACCCGCATTCAAAATAAAGATAACTGAAACTTGCATGATTTTTCTTCTTTTTTTTTAATCTTCAATTGTGGACTGAACCTTTTAGGCATTGTACAGCGACACACTCTTGGGCCAGTGATAGACGGCACGGCCCAGTTTTTTAGCAATCTCCGTATCGCATATGTTGAGAAGGATATATAGCCTCTTATATACTCCATATAAGGAGAATTCAAAGGTAGAGAGATTTATTATTGAAATTTCTCTATTCAATTATATCATTGAAGTTTGACATCTCTAACTCAATGGACTTAGATAAATCTAATCTTGTTATATTGAAGTTTGATGTCTCTGTCTGAGTCACATTGGACATAGATGATCTTGTTGAACCACTTAGATCTTTATTTTCGGTGTGATTTTTGTTTTGTTTTGTTTTGTTTTGTATATATGATAACCTAACACCAAACAGTAGAAGAATCATTGGAACATTTTTTTTCCTGGTATAAAAAAGATAAGAACAAAATTAGGTGATAGGGACAAAATCAGGATTTTGGCTTTTGGGGCCCAAATATGAGAGAAAAATTTATCATTTAGGATGAGAATTGTGTAAATATTCAAGAATAAATAGTTAAATACATACGTTAAAATTAAAACTAATATATATATATATATATATATAAGCTATAATAAATGTTTCTTAACACAATTTAACTTATTAATACATGAAAACATATATTGACACTTTTTTAAATTCTAAATCTAAAAATCATCTCATTCTCAAAAAAAAAAAAAAAAAAAAAAAAAAAAAAAAAAAATCTAAAAATCATCTATATGATTGATTTTGGAATAATTTCAAAGCAATTTCCTTAAACTTTAGAGTCAAAGACTACCATAAATTCTCTTATATTTACTCAAAAAAATAAATAAATTCTCTTATAGAAAAATAATTATGTTTTCGTATCTCAAAGTCTAAGCATTTTGTAGTAAAAAAAAACAATATTATTAATAAAATATTCTTTTCAAAACTAATTCCAAAGATAAAGGTTAGAGACCACATATGTTAATTCATGGAAGAGTTTTTAATTTTTAAATTTTTTTTTTATCCGAGATAAAAATCCTATTATAATATTGTAGGGTCACAATTTGGAACCCAAGCCCAAAAATGTATGGAGTCTTGATCCAAGGTGCCCAATACAATGAATTTGTAGAGAATGGGTTGGAAACCTGGACTTATGCGAATTAGATGATCGACCAATAGATTTTGATGATAAAAAAAGAAAGATAACAAAAGTTTACTAGGAAAGATGTCCTCGGATTTTACCCGAGGAGGTTGATTCTTAAATATTGTTCTTAAGATTTTGTTACAAGTCCGGTACCCGCATTGCTCCTAGGGCCTTCTTTTTTTCCTTTCTCCTCTATTTTATACTATCTTCTTCTCATTTCCATCGTCCACGTGTAGATTTAGATTGATAGTACTGATACTTGTCCTGTTAGCCCCTCCCTAAAGTCTTTGGGAGTGGTTGTAAAGGCTGAAAAACATGGTTCGATTAGTTGCGAGTATTTAATGCAATAGTAGCAACTTTTTCTTAGATATTTCCATGTCTTCCTTTGTCCTGTTCTTTCTCAATACTTATCCTCTTCCATGGAATGGTCCGGAGTGTCGCTCTTAATGGCGGACCATTCCCTTTGTCCTCGGCCTTGCCTAGCCGAGGAGGAGTTCTTCCTCAGATTGGGCCCTTGGACCAACATATACATAGATATGGGCTTCCTGGCCTTTCACCCCCACAAATATAATCTAAATGTATATGTGTGAAGCTCATTTCTAGAAATTTGAATTCCAATCCTTGCCCCCTCCCTACGCTACAAGAAATTATACTTGTAAAGTGATCATCACGTCAAAAGTGTGCGGTGATAATTCATGAATGAGTTAACAACATTTCTTGAGATTATTGATGTATTTAATACAATTGTATAACTTGAGTATCTTAATTTATTAACCTTTTTTTTTCAAGAGGGCACATAAGTGTGGGTTAGTTGGTCATCATTTCTCTCTCTCTCTCTCTCTCTCTCTCTCTCTCTCTCTCTCTCTCTCTCTCTCTCTCTCTCTCTCTGTGTTTTTCTTGTCTTTTTGGACTAATTTAATTCTTGAGAGGTGGGTTAATAAGTGTAACTTTTTGAAATCTAAAGTTTTAATTTAAATGCATATACTATATATATATATATATATATATATATATAACAATAATAACTAAAAACAATTGTACTGTTGGTTGCTTTTCCTTTCTCCTTAGTTATCTTTGGGGTTTGCTAGCTAGAGCTTCCTTCGTCTTCGTGTTTGATTCTAAATTGCAAAGAAAAGCAAAGGAAAGAAGAAAAGAAAGAAATGTGAATGGATTGCATTAAAAATAAGTACCTCTAGAAGACATATATCTAATTTCCTGAAACTACCAATGACTAGAAAGTTGGCACGTTTTGTCTCTACAATCTCCATATGTCGAGATGGACAATCAAATTTATATAAAGTTCCCTTTGTCCATATGGCTTAGTCCTTGTTTTGGGAGATTTAAGTGGGAAATCCACGAGCACTCTCTTAAGAAACATAACCTAAACTCAACCCTAGATAAAGTTCAATAATTTCAGCCGATGGGTAGTAATTAATACCCATACCAAACCCTAATCAGTAAGGGTCTGTTTGGATAAAACTTATTTTGCTGAAATTGAAAATTGAAAATACTGTAGCAAAATAATTTTTAAATGTGTGAATAGTACCATGAGACCTATTTTTAATAAAAAAGTTGCTAAAAAGTGAAGTTTGTGAGTCCATGAACAGTGCACGGGTATACTATTCACGGAAGATTTGGTCAACAACTGCGACTACGGAAAAAAAAAGAAGAAAACGCGCTTGAAAAACGCAGACGCCAATTAAGTTGGATCCAAACGGGCATTAAGAGTCATGATCTTTTTTTTTTTTTTTTTTTTTTAAGAGTTTCAATTTATAGTGTCCGTTTACGATGATAGTTCTTTATTATCGGACTAAGACACCAATCGGTGTTTGGTATAGACAAGTATTGAACTTCAAATTTCTTATTCAACCATCAAAGACTTTACCAAGAAGAGTCATGATCTTGGGTGGTATATAAAAACAGTAAACCAAAAATCAAATGAACAATACTCATGCAAATATCCAAGGATGTATTTATATATGACAAATTTTATACTATAAACTCCAAAAAGAGGCCTTGAGATAAGTGGGAAAGTTTTGCAGTATTTATAAGTTAATAAGAAAGGAGACAATACTACAATGGCAAAATCCATTTCAAATTAAAAATTGTGTCTTCAATTCACAATTTCAGTTTTTTTTTCACTTGTATATATAGACGTGTGTGAAAGTTGGTGTGTTTAATTAACACTACCTGTACTACAAATATCTCCATCTAGTAAAAGAAGAGTGCCATGAGATTTTACTTTCAAACCACTTTAAAATTGGAGTCACAATGAAATCTTGATTTATTTAATTACTAATTATCAAGAAATTTCTTCAAACAAAAATAAATAACTTTGACTTATAGACCTCCTTACAAATTTCAAAAGGAAGAAAGAAAAAAATAAATAAAAGAACAAAAAATAAAAAGTCAAAAAGTCCTAAAAAGGGCCTAATAAAAGAAGAGAAAAGTTGACGATACTTTTAGAAACATCTTATAAGAAATTTTTTTATTTTTTATTTTTTTATATCTTTTTATATTTCTCATTAAAGTTGTATCAAAATTTCTATAAAATAATCTATTAACAAATATTTTAAATCACTCGGACCCAATGAGTTTTAATTAGCTCAACTGATAAAGTCTTTGATGGTTGAATAAGAGATTTGGAGTTCAATCCCCACCTACACAAAAAACCGATTGGTATCTTGGTTTAATAATAATGAGTTATAATCAAGAAAGAACGCCATAAGTTGAAACTCTAAAAAAAAAAAAAAAAAAAAAAATCACTCAGACCCATAAAAGAAAAATAAATGAATTACAGTACATTCCAATATGCATCCCGTGTTCTTTCTTCAAAATGTTTGACTACTTCTTTTCTTTTTTTTTCTGAAGAAAAAAATGTTTGACTACTTAATTGGTCTTTGTGGTGTCATACGTTACTTTAACTCTTCAATATGAACATTTATTGCGTCTCCTGCACGTTCATTGCACGAAATGGGCCAGAATGCTCTTCCTACTTTTGTGAACTTGCAAAGAAAGGGTGTTAATCTTTGTGATATTTGTCCGGGAAGGAGCTTGAATCGAATTTCCATGTTTTTGTTAAGTGTGAAGTGGCTAGGAGAGAGTTGTTGGGTAGATAGTCCAGTTAATTTGCTGAATGTAAATATAGATATTATAGATATTGCTATGAAAATTGTTGAATCGGGTACATTCCGTGACTAGAGGTTTTCTTTGGGTTTGCATGGGCAATATGGTATAATAGGAATAAAATAGTGCATGCGGCCTCAAGTCAGTATCTTGATCAGATTTGGTGTTTTGCTAAAAAATATATTCTTGAGTTCAAAAGCGCCTTAATAGCTTGCTCTCAAGGCTTGGCTCGGACAAAAGGGAAGTGGACAGCGCCTCCTCCAAGATTTTTCAAGATCAATGTTGATGGTGCCATATCTGAAAATGAAAGGAACTCAAGTGTGGGAGTAGTTATAAGGGATGTAGCTGGTAATGTTCATGTTGCTTGCTATAAATATCTTCAGGGTCAATATTCGGTGGAGGAAGTTGAAGCGCTGGCTATGGAGTGTGGTCTAATTCTTGCCAAAGAGCAAAAGCTATCTCATATCATCTTGGAATCGATGCATTAACAAATTGTTACTAATGTCACAAAGAAATGAAACAAATGACCTGTCTTGGTTATGTGTATCGTGGGATTAAGTAGTTCGTTGTCTTCGTTTAGTAGTTGGAATATCAAGCATGTGAAAAGAGATTACAACATGGTAGCTCATGAGCTTGCACAGTATGTGAGGCAAAAGGGAGTTTGTCCTCCTATGGTGGTTCACATTATTCAGGAAGATGGTGTGTAGTTTGTTCTGTGTTGGGCTTTTCTTTTGGCTTTGTTGTACTCTCTTTTCTATTTGACAATGAGATTCCAATTATTTTGCCATCAAAAAAAAAAAAAAAAAAAAAGAAATGGGCCATCCATTCTCCATAATAAAATGATATTATAATTAATTTTATTTTTGTGAGAGTTTTAATCATTGTTCTTGATAATAACTCTTTTGCTATCAAACCAAGATATCAATCGATTTTTAGTGTAAGCGAGAATTAAACTTCAAATCATTTATTT
This sequence comes from Quercus dentata, assembly GCA_028216015.1. Classification (NCBI taxonomy): domain Eukaryota; kingdom Viridiplantae; phylum Streptophyta; class Magnoliopsida; order Fagales; family Fagaceae; genus Quercus; species Quercus dentata. The sequence continues at coordinate 36,304,452 of CP116447.1, forward strand.
AACTATTAGAGATTTTATCAATTGAGCTAATTAGAATCCATTATTATAATTAATTAATTATTATAAAATTTACTACACAAATTTTATATACAGATATATTAAATTTTAATGCAAATCTTCTCCAAAAAAAAAAAAAAAAAAGGTAATTTAGGATTTATTTATTATATTATAATTATACTACATCATCATTTTGTAAGATTTGGAAATTAGAGTTTCATTGTGTCATCAGACACAGGATTCAATTCTCAGATAAACAAACTAGGTCCTCAAACTTCCTTCCCCAGTTAGGGGTTTCTAATATAATTCCTGTTTCCCAAAAAAAAAAAAAAAAAAAAAAAGGACCCACATAAGAATAGTACAAAAAGCTCAACAAAAGGTCATGGGGTTTATAGTATTCCACTATTCCGTCAAAACACGCACAGACAAAGGGTCTTCTCTTCTCCTTGAAGTCTTACTATTATTGCCTGGAAAACCGGCACTAATTGTATTTGGCTATTTGCTAGGAAAAACCGGCCTTACAAAACAAAACAAAACAATTATGACGAGTTATGGGGCCACAATGCAATGATATTGTGAGACCAAAGCAGCATAGCCAAAATGGAACCAGTTCCATCATGTGATCACTTGGCTCACTTGGGAAAAGGGTTCACAGAATTATAGGTGTTCAACAATAAAAAGAAACTCAGTTCCAATCTTTGTTTATATTGATTGAGGGGTGTTGGGTAGTAATTTAGGAAGCATACATACGGATACAGGTGCAGGTACAACACGACGGTAACTCGATCAATTTCAAAAAAATTATAACATTAAAACAGGAACGACACAAATTAAAACACGAATATGACACCTTAAATAAAATATTCATATTTCCTAGGTAGTAATTAACCAAAGAAATAAGTACAATAACTCAGATATAACCCTACAAAATTATACGGTCTGTACAAGCAACAAAAGACTATAGTCAGGTTGGGGACATTAAGGAAAACCAGCACTGAAACCAACCCAATATGACATGGAACAGTAGTAATCTGAACACAGTTTTCTAGCACAACAAAAATCCAAAATCAGATTTGATCCATGGCCTCGTAGGTCTCTCACATCCTAGCATCCTTATGCATCCAAAAATGTAGTCAACAAAAGCAGCTGAAATGGATTTCTAACTGTTCTATCGTACCTGTTGGTGTGGAAGAAAAGTAGGCACAGAAACATTTTATGATGTTAAGGCAGAAAGAAAAGAGCATATGGAAATTCTATATGTCTATACGTGAATACTAAAATGGTAGAAGCCTAAATTTATAGGAGCATAAATGATTGATTTTATAAATAAAACGAGTTCTGCATAAGTAATGATGACCGGCCTTAACCCAGCTTGACTTTTGGGTCAACGAGACTAAATATTTTGTAATAGCTCCCTCAAATTCACGTTGGGTTGTAGTTGACCAACTTGAATTTGGAATTTTGGATACAAGAGATCACCAACGTGTTTTGGTGAAGGAGGTTTGGTAAGGATATCAGTTAACTAATGTATGAAGGTAAGTTTTACCAAAAAAAATATATATATATATATATATATATATATATATATATATATATATATATATGAAGGTAAGAGTGTAATATATCAGTTTTCTTTTCTTTTTAAAAGGAAAAAGATGATAAATACATGATCTAAAATGCTCCTATAAATATAAAGGATACTTTTTTTACTCAAAAAAGAAAGAATATATATATATATATATATATATATATATATATAGAGCATTATGTAAAAATTAGAGCAGTGATTGGGTGGATTTTTTGCGATTTGTTTATAAGAAGGGTTTTATTTATTTATTTATTTTTTTGTGAGATTAACTATAGTGTTATCAATTTTAAAGGAAAAAAAGGTATTTTAAAAGTATGGATAATATCAAACAGTTAACTCACTGTGCAATTTAGTTTAGAAACAAAGAATAATGGCAAAGAGGAAAAGAGACATGAAGAACAAGAATTATCTAGCATTTTTACCATGTTATCTCTATGATTAGTTTAATTAGCCTTGGCATTAAGAGTTGCGTAGCATTTAGTTTAATCAATTTAATTGACAGATCGATCAAGGATTCTCACCAAAGCTTGTTTTGCTTGAATTGCTTTGACACAAGTACATTTTCATTGCTCCAAGTGTGTGGATTCCCTTCCTTGACATTTTATAGATTTTTTGCTAAAATGCAAAATTTATCTTCCAAGTTTCATTAGAATTCATTTCAGTTTTTTAACTTTACTATCATTTATTTCAATTCTATAAGTTTCAAGTTTATTCAATTAAGATTTCTCCATTAACTCTCGTTAATTTTTTTTTTTTTTTAAATCTAGAAAATATTTTTCAATCATTAGTTAGATTTTTTTTAATTTAAAATTTTTAAAATAAAAATAAAAATTTGGACAATCAACATTTAACAAAAGTTAATGGAGATATCTTAATTGTATAAACTTGACACTTAGTGCCCATTTGGGAAGCGCGTTTTGTGCATTTCCCAGTGGTGCTTTTTTCATTGTGGGTTCCATGAACAAGTACTTTTTTCAACAAAATTTTTATTAAAACTGGATCCCATATATAGCACTGGGATCCAGTTTTGAGTAATAAATCCAAACAGACCCTTAAAGGATTGAAATGAACAAATTAAAGTGAAATTAGGGAATTGAAATGAATTTTAATAAAACATAGAAGATGAGTTTTGCATTTTAACCTAGATTATTTTGTATTAATAGGTAATTGCAAATCACATAACAGAAATTATAAAACTAGGTAAACTATATATAATAACAGTGCAATACGTACTTTAAATTAATTATAGATCATAGAGATGATTTTTATCAAAATGCACGATTGTATGGTTAAGATATTGCAAAATATAGCCCCACTAGGCCAGAAGCAGTACATGCTTGTATTTTTTTAATCAAACTTAAAAGTTTGTTGTTCTCACTTATAAATTATAATAAAAAAAAAAAAAAAAAAAAAACCCACTCTGACTTGTCTCCGACGATGTTGAATCCGAAGCACACTTGTACCAAAATACATACTTTTGTACATAGATCACCATGCACACAGACAAATTTGAAGAGAGAGAGAAAGAGAGAGGTTTGTCATTCTTATCCTTATCACCATGCATAGACAAATAAGAGAAAGAGAGAGAGAGAGAGAGTAAGGGAAGCTCAAAACGTAGGAGTGGGATTGTCCCTTCATTTTGAAGCTACCAACTAATTAAGCCAACATTTATGATTTATTTGCTATCTATTTTGTTTGCTTTCCTTTTCTTGCTAAATCTCCATCATCTCTCACTTATAAAACTAGCACTTATGCTCACATGATTTAATATCTTACGGTAATACCTAAGCCAAATTAAGACAATTGTCAATCAAATATTAATTAAGAGGGTAGTTGGGGTCAATTCATGCTTTCATCAGGACTTAAGAGTTAGTGAATGAGGGTTGGATGATTTGTGGACAAAGGAAGAGAAGAGTAAAACAACGATGAAATTATAGAAAGAGCATCAAATTTTATTAATTACATTAGCAACACGTAATTAAGGCCAACATGTACATGATGGAACTTGCAAAATATCAAGAGGGGCAAAGTCCACTCAACCCATGACATTGAGGAAAAGTTAGGGACACTCTTATTTTGTTTGGAAAAAGGATCCACTAGAAGAAAAAAAAAAATCAAAAAACAAAACAAAACAAAGTATGTGGCATATCTGATTCCATTATTATTTTAGGAATATATATATATATATATATATATATATATATTGGTTTACTTTGTCTAATACTGTCATGTAAACTTTTGAAATTCGATATTTTTCCATGACAATAATTTAGTATAATATATACTAGTTTTTAGGCTAAAATGCAAACTAGTAAAACTTCACCCCTAAAATTTGGGAGTGTTTAGATTTACACTTTGAAATTTCAAAATTTAGATTTTACCCTTTAAAATTATATTTTGTTTGCATCAATATCTCTCCATTCATATTTCCCGCTAAGTGCTACATTCGTTTGCCCCACGTGTTTAGTTTATTCAATAAAATGATATCACATAATTTTTTATTAATTATGCAACATCATTTCTAATTATTTAAAGATTTTTTATGCTACGAAAATGTTGTGGCATTATTTTATTGGATAAACTAAACACATGTAGCAAGTTTATATAGCACTTACAAAAATATGGACGAAGGGTCTACTGATGCATACAAAATATAACTTAATGGGGTAAAATCCAAATTATAAAACTTTAGAATCTAAAATTCAAACACCCCCAAGATTTAGGGGTTTAATTTGCACTTTAGCCTAGTTTTTAATTTGAGGTCTACATAGTAGTTTAAGATAGAGGTATATAATGGGGAGTGAAAGGTGAGATTTGAATCACAAATATAAAATACTACAAAAGATGGCGTTGCCATCATTGCAACCTAACACCATACAAATTTGATTAAATTATGTTTTTCTCTAAAAATAATAATTAAATTATGTGTAAAATCTTTTGTGAAAATTCTCTAATTTGACTTTTATTCAATGAGATTATCTTTAATTCAATTGGTATTGTATATAAATATTTGTTTGTTGAACTTTTTGGTGCATCACACAACTTAGCAACTAGTTTTTATTAGTCATTTAATAAAAATTGAACATTCATATTAGAATTATGTGTTGTTATGTGTATTAAAAAAAACTTCTCTTGAGTGCATCACACAAGTTAGCAACTAGTTTTTATTAATCATTTAAAAAAATTGAATGTTCCTATTAGAATTATACATGTTGTCATGTGTATTAAAAAAGATTTCTTTTCGGTGCATCACACAAGTAAGCAACTAGTTTAAATTAATCATTTAATAAAAAATGTACGTTCCTATTAAAATTGTGTTTTCTTTTTTTTTTTTTTTGGTAATGGAAGATATTTGCATTAAAACTAAATCAATCTATTACAAAAGGCCCCTTCAATGTCCAGGGTGCAAAGCCGATCCACCATAGGCGGTGGATGGGCAAACAAAATGAAAGGGACATCACTAATACTACCAATACGGGTTAAGGCGTCCGCACATTGATTTGCTTCCCTGTAGGCGTGCTCAACTCGCAAATTTGGGAACTTCCTCAAGAGGAGCCTGCAATCGGTAAGCAAGGGTTCAAGAGATAAATTAACAATAGAGTTTTTCATCAATTGAACAATAGCAAGAGCATCAAGTTCAACAATTAGATTATGTATATTTTTCATTGCTGCCATTTGTAACCCATCCCGAAGAGCCCAAAGTTCAGCCATGATACTATTCATCTTCCCACAATTTATGGCGAAACCATTAATCCAGTTACCATGTTCATTTCTCAGTATTCCTCTACCCCCCCCCCCTAGCATTGTCACGAGATGATCCATCGGTATTTAGTTTCGCCCAACCAGGTGGTGGCTTTTGCCACGAGATGGGTTGTAAGTGTTTCTCGGCCTGCACCTTACCCGTTACTGCATTGGCAAAGAATTCAGCTACCTTTAAATCTGCACCGCATATGGAAATCCTCATCCACAACTCCTTTCCTGAAGATGTACGCATTTACGTGCAGCCATAAATACCAAACACCCATGGGAAAGGTGATCTTCCAAGGTATACCATGCTGAGAGTTCATGGAAGTGCAATTCAAATGAAGCCAAACCCCAAATTCTTCCATAAAATACTTTCGCATTCAAATGGCACTCCTAGCTTATTCCAGAACTTCCTTGCATACTGATAGTCCCTAACGATATGCTGAAGCGTTTGAGTTTCCTTTTGACAAATGGGACAGATTGTATCAAGCGTAAAACCCCTAGAACCCAGCACTTCGCAAGTAGGCACACTATTATGCATGCTCAACCATAAAAAGAACATTATCCTGGGTGTTGTTGCAACCTTCCAAATCCATTCACAAGCGATAGACGAAGGGTTCAAGGGATTTAACCCTTTAGCTAATAAATAGACAGATTTTAATGTAAAAGAACCAGTCTTTGAATAGGCCCAACAAGAGACATCCTCTGTGTTCTGATCCAAGGAGAAGGGAACTTCTTGAATCTGTTTGCACAACTCTACCGGAAGTTTAAAGGATAACACACTTTGAAACCAATTACTACCTTGGTCTCTAATATCCGCTACCACCAATTCGGCTTCCTCCCTAGTAATGATGTGTTTTCATGTATATTAAAAAAGACTTTTTTCTTCATAATATAATCAAAATGATGTACTCTAATCAATATTATGTGTCTTATGAGTATTTTGATTTTCTTAGCAAAATCATAAAATAATCAAAATGATGTACTCTAATCAACATTGTAATAATACAATTATATAATGAAAATGAATTCTTAGGCTGAAAAGGCTTGAGCTTCTATATATATTGCCAACATTAATATTTACATAGCAAAATCATAACGATTTCTTTCTGTTTTGTTACTACCATAACCTGACTTATGATATTTTCCTTTCCATTTTTTTTTTTTAAATTCACTAATTACGATAATTTGCTGTAGATGAAAATCAATTACTAAAATTTCCAAGAAATTTAAAAATCTATTTCAATCAATTAAAACTCTATTACTGAAATTTTAAGAGATTTTAATAGAAATTTATTTATTTATTTTAGTCTTTTATTAATTCAACATGTGCATTGCATAGATATATTTATGATATTATAAAAATAATAATATTTTCAACTAGGAAAGCTTTTGAGAATCCTTAAAATACATATTCAATTTAAGTAAGATGATCATGACTCAGAATTTAAAAATAGAAATTTTATGTTGATAATACCATGTTAAACTTACAAGAGGATAAACCGAAAACAAATCTCTCTCTCTCTCTCTCTCTCTCTCTCTCTCTCTCTCTCTCTCTCTCTCTCTCTCTCTCTCTCTCTCTCTCAAGTAATAATAATAATAATAATAAATCATGTGGGGGAAGGATCAAGTGGAGTTTTCAAGGAGATGCTTTCCCTTGTCAATAGTAATGCTTAATCAGTGTAACACATAAACCTAAAAAAAATACCACCTTGCTTGATGGTAAAGCCTGATTGTTATAAAGACTATAGATGGTTGGAGACTTTTTTCTTTTTCTTTTTTAATAGGAAGATGGCGGAGAAGAGGGAGGTATGATTCAAAACCAAAGGCATGAGGCACTGCAAAGAATGTCGTTACCAATGGATTATCAATTTTAACCTCAATGTTGGAGAATTTGCAAGTAGTCAATAAAACTTTTAAGTACTTAGGCAATCAAATGGATATTTAGCTTCAATTAAAGGAAATTTTTTGAAAAATAAATTAGCTGAAAAAGAAACCAAAAAAAAAAAAAAATAGTATAATATAAAATGTATATTAATTGATATATGTTAGATCTCACACCATAGTTGCTGAAATGTGAATCATTTTGTGAATCTTTTTTTTTTTTTTTTTTTTTTTTTGGATTGTATATTATATTATATAATATGATCTATCGTAATTAGTAAGATACACAAACATTTTCTAATATTCATAATATCTATATAATATGTTTTTATTATAAAATTGGAATATATTCAACTAAAGACTACTATATTCATAATTTATGCAATAATATTAAAATAAACTAACTAAATAAAAAATGAAAATATTGTATAAAATCCACATTTAAATTTGTCAAACTCAAAAAGTGATAATACATGATACAATACAAAATAATACTTATTTATTTTCTCGTTATATTCATCATATTGCCTAATCAACTTCATCTCCATATACCAAGCCAATATTACAAAGTCATACCATCGTTGACATCTTTTTATTATCAATTTTCTTCTTCATTGCCTCCAACATATACAGACTATCCTTTTTATTCTCTTTCAATGACTTTTTTTTTCTTTACTATTTTTTGGCATTCAAGTTTCTTGAACCTAAAACAACAATATATATATATATATATATATATATATATATATATATATATATAATTTATTGTTTCATTTAGTGCTCTCTTTTCTGGAGAGAGAGAGAGAGAGAGAGAGAGAGAGAGAGGTAAAATTGTACAAGCACAAATTTGAACAAAAATCCAGTTTAAATCCTCATATCTATGTATCGTGTGATTCATACTATACATATTTATTTATCAATGATTCATGAGTATAGTCAATGCACACCTATGATACAATACTTTTTCTTTTTTTAATTTCGTTTGATACATATCATGTATTGTACAATGCTAATAACTATCCTCATATCATCTAGATAATTTCTTTAGAAGATATTGCTTAGATTTACTGTAAAACTCATATTAATGTACAAAACTTAGTAATCCATCTCTTACATGTAACAATATTTACTCAATAAAATAACGTATGAATAAAAAAAATCAGTCTGTTTATAATATGTAAGCATGATAAGATTTTAATGCTTCTATAGTATAATGAAAATGAAAATTAAACCTAAATATATATACATACACACATACTCATTGATCCGAGCTGCCACATTATCAACCTTATCTAATGCTAAGTTTTAAAGAGAAATTATGGGGTGTTAGCTTGGCCAAAGCACCCAAAAAACTTGCAAAATTCACCAAAGGTCAAATTCCACGTATATGGGAAGTGCTCTATGTCCTATTATCCCTTCGATTTTGTGCTACCAACCCTTTTATGGCTAAAGGATGATCCCTAAATCAAAGGGAAGAGATTGGGTTAGATAAAATCCCCATAATCTATAGTAATTCATGCTTCAACAGTCATACAAATAATACCCATCACCAACCCTAAGAGGTATGAAATATAATAGTAACCTTCATAGATCTTTTACTTCACTCTCTTATAGTCTGATATGTTGCTAATTTAAGTGTTAGTGGATCTTCCCCATGGGTGCTCTAGCAAGGTTCTTGGTATTCTTCGTAAGTATCTATGAATTGAGAGTCGTACCCTTGATCAAAATGCATCATCACATTTGATTTTGAATGGAGAAAAAAGAGTAATTGGCAAAATTACAATGATTTTTGCTTCAACTAAAGGAATCAACATTCTCCCCTGCCAAAAAAGAAGAAATCAAATATATATTCATTTTATCATTCAACATCACATGAACACATTATCAGGTGAAATATGGTACCTTAATTAGGCTAATTGTCTAGCTACAAAGCCAATTTGGGATAATAGGAATAAACCATTCTATAAACCTAATGTCATACAAACTCTGCAAGTGCAACAATAAATCAATAAAGGAGTTTGATACTTTGTACTTAACCTATCAAATGAGCAAACTCTTTACTCTGCAAGTGCAACAATAAATCAATGAAGGAGTTTGATACTTTGTACTTAACCTATCAAATGAGCCCAATAAGTGTTATTGTTGTTTTAATTCAAGCGTAATGGCATTTAAGAAAGAGAGCGATCTTGAGGTTGAATTTTTAATGGGTGTTATTAACCACAATGATAAAGTTCATGACTATTCAAAAGCCTTGTAATTTGATTGGTACTTCTTAGTGTATCCAACCCAAACGTCCAAAGTTCATATCCCTCTCTCCTCATTATCATAATTATTAAATTTTCAAATAAAAACAAAAACTCAGTGACTAAAAGATTACACTTGTTCTAAGACTTTCAGTTTATTTATTTATTTATTTTATTTTTATTTTTATTATTTTTTTGCTTCCAACAAATGAGAAGAAGAGAAATTTAAACTTAGGTTCTCTTCAATCTTCTATAGGAGAACTAGGCAATGGCATGAAGCCATAGTGCTCTTAATTAAAATCCTATTCAATTTAAGAGAATTGGAGATTATCCATTTGTTATGGTCAAGATTTTGGTTTTTGTATCTAAAGGTGTAAATGGTATCATAATTTCAAATTTTAAACAATGTAGTACTTTGTACACTTTAATATTTATACCATTTAATTTGGATCATGAAATGAGCAAAAGACACTTGGTTTGTAAAACTTTAAGGGTTTTTTTTTTTTTTTAGGAGTTAAAGGTAAGTGATTGTAAGACTTTAATTAGTTAATTAGTAAATCTCATTGATTTTATATTTTACCCTAACAGATATAGACACAAAGTGAGTTTCTTCTAATATTATACACAATATACTCTAAATATATTGATGGACAACCTGATTCTTACTGGATTTGCAACTTCCTTTGGTATTTCTCTTGATTATTTATATACATTAAAGTGGGTTCGAATCAACCATTTGCTTGAAAAATACTTATTATTTTATTTGCTAAAAGTTAACGAGTGTACAATTGTACTTCAAATTAACGAGACTAAAAAATTGTACATAAGCTAATAAGGTAATGAAAAAAAAAAAAAAAAAAAAAGAAAAGAAAAGAACTGGTCCGGATGCACATTAAAGTTTTCTTTCGTTATAACTTACAGAAAAGGATTCACTCTAATTTCCTATCAGATGTGCAACATGTGGTATTTACTTGATTTTTAAATATCTCACGCCTTACGCTTGACTTTAAAAGATTATAAATTTTTCTTTTAAGATGAAAAGAGAACATGTGATAAAGAAATGAAAAGGGGGGGAGGGGGGGAAGAGGAGGAGAAAGAGAAAGAAGAAGACACAAAGCAAAGTGAAGACCAATTAGATATTAGATGCTGTTGTTGATATGGCACTCTCAACAAAATGTAGTGGTTAGAGGTTTAGTCTATGAGATGTGTAATTTATTAACCCACATGGACTTTGCTCATTTTGAAGAATCAAATTGGGGTTGGGGGGGTAAGGAAGCACTATAGGACTGTAGGACTGGGTCTACCAGCCCCTAACAAAACGGCATTTACTTCCGCATTAGAATAGAAAACTCCATTCTCAAAGGGAAGAGGTTAGTTTCTCACTCGTTTCCCACCCTTCATTTCCTTCTCACATTTCAACCAAAGATCCAAAATTAAAGGGGACAAAAAAAACAAATAATAGTAATAACCCCAAATTAAGCAAATTGCAAAAAAAAAAAAAAAAAAAAAAAAAAAGGTTACCAATTTAATTACAATTTTAGTAACTTAATTTACTAATTATCACTATTAAAAACTTGTAGATAAAAATTAAAAAAAAAAAAAAAAATATTAAGGACAAGTCGGCATGCTAAAGCTACCAGAACTGACAGTTGGCTGTAATATCACCGGCATAAAGGTAACAGAATCTGTGAAATAAATAAATAAGCAAAAAAAAAACTGATTCAGGTTTTATTGATGTGAATAATTTTTTTTTTTATATATATAAAAGTAACTGTACCAAAGTGTACTGTTTACAATACTATTGGCTGAGGAGATGCCAGGTGGACATGAGGGTAACGTGCACTGATGTAATTGGGTAATGATTGCCTGTTATTAATGCCAAAGTCACAATGCTGTGAGGTTAGCTCAAGTGGGGTCGTTTCTTTGATATACATACCCATTTGTGGGGCTTTCATTCTGCTTCGTCGTTACAACAAACCCAGCAGTTTCCTTGACTTGTACAAGCAAACCACCGGTTTATTCTGGCACCCTTATAAATTTCCCAAAATACCCTTGTAAAAATTTTCACAAATATATATTTACAAATTAATAAATGTTTACTACTACATTTACTTACCCCAAAACTTTTTTTTTTCTTTTACTACATTTAAAAGCTAAAACTAAATTTAAAAAAAAAAAAAATTGGACAGCCCATTTGTTTCTAGAGCACAAGCATACTAAAGTATGCATTTTGATTGGTTTATTTGTCAATTTATTGCCGATTATTTTGTTTACTAAAAGTAACCAGAAAGTATAGTTGTATCCAGAAAAAATTGAACATGAACAAGTAAAATAAATAAGTTTGGATAAAGTTGAAACCAAAGTACTTATTAATTTTGATTCATTTGAAGAATGTGGGGGGAAGGGTAATTTGGGAAATTAGAAAAAAAAAAGAGATAGAAAAATAAAAAAGAGAGAGAAAGAGATGGGATTGGGAATAAATACCAGAAACGGGCAAGGCCCGCATGTTACATGTCTTTCATTTCTCTCTTTCATGCATTAAACTTTAAATTAATTGAAATATTTTTTTATAATTTGTTTTTTCCGTTTTAATGAAAAAAAAATCACTCCCAAATCAGAAGAAAATCCAATTTTAGATTTTTCCTTTTTGTTTTTTTATTTTTAGTTTGGAATTAATTTTTTTGTATCTTTGTATATATCACTTGGTGGAGGAATGCTTGTCACCTACTCCTTTTTAAGTTTCTACACTCTCTCTCTCACACACACATAGGAAAATAAAAAGAGAGAGAGGCAGGGAGAGTTTTCAGTTTTCACAAGACAAGCTTTTCAGAGAGACAAACAGGCCTTTGATAATATAAACTCTCTGTTTTTGCTCTGTTTTCTTGCTCTGTTTTTTTGGGTTTGGTGCTTTGTTTTTAATTCTTAAAAACACATATGGAGAAGCACAAGTGTAAACTATGCTTGAGGAGCTTCTCTAATGGTAGAGCTTTGGGGGGTCACATGAGGTCTCACATGTTGAATCTTCCAATTGTTCAAAAGCCAGAATCACCACCACCACCACCACCACTACCACTACAACCACAACCACAACCACAACCACAACATCCACCACAGAACCAACTCAGTGGGACTGTGTCAGCTTCTTTATCATCTTCCTCTTCTTCAGAAGATGATGGTGATGATGATGATGATGATGAGAAGGGTATCTATGGGCTAAGAGAGAACCCAAAGAGAAGCATTCGTATGGTAGATCCTGAATTCTCTTTTGCTGTGGATGCTGGGTCTGTGGTTCTTCAAGACAGAGAGAGCGAGACAGAGTCTTCGAAGAACCCAACTCGGAAACGATCCAAGAGGACTCGGACTTTGGACCAAAGCTTCCACCATCAGTACCATCACCAGAGAATTCAAGAACAAGCTGAGGCCATGAAGAAGCAGCTGAAATTCAAGTACAAAGCTGTTGCTGCTGATCAATCATCGTGGGCTGAGCCTGAGCCTGAGCCAGAGCCAGTGAGTTCGATCTCCGATACCACCACAGAAGAAGCTGTTGCCTTTTGCCTCATGATGCTTTCAAGAGACAAATGGAAGAAACAAGAACAACAACAACAACCACAGGACAACAACGAAGATGATGATGTTGAAGAAGACGAAGAAGATGAAGAAGAAGAAGAAGAAGAAGAAGAACAAGAGCAAGAACAAGAAGAAGACGAAGCTGTGGAGAGCGATGAGTCCGAGGAGCCGATCAAATTGTCAAAGACAACTACTCGAACGCGTGGCAAATTCAAGTGCGAGACATGTAAGAAAACTTTTCGATCTTATCAAGCACTAGGTGGGCACAGAGCGAGTCACAAGAAGATCAAGTTGAATTCTAGTACTACAACTCCAGCTAATAATTATGAGCCCAAATTGGAGCACCAAAATGTGGGTACTCCAGAGAAAAAGATTCACGAATGCCCAGTTTGTTTTAGAGTGTTCTCGTCAGGACAAGCTCTTGGTGGACACAAGAGAACCCATGTAACTGGTTCAACTTCAACACCAGCTTCTGCTAGAGCTTCAAGCAAGCTTGGACAAGCTTTGATAGATCTTAATCTTCCAGCTCCAATGGACGATGATGACATTAGTCAAATCGAGCACTCAGCGGTTTCTGATGCAGAATTTGTGAACCCCATTAGGCGATGAAGATGAATGAAGTTCAGCATTGAAAAAAAAAAAGTTTCTGCACAACAAAATAGATTGATTCCAAGGTAAAGTTTTGGTCTTTTTTTTTTTTTTTGGGTATCCTTGGATCTAGTACTATGTCAAACTTGTTATGAAAATTGGGTTAAAAAAAAGAATGAAAGTTCTACTTAATTATATAGCATATTACTTGTTATTCTTCTTTGATCTAACTGTAATTCTTTTCTCGGAATTATGTTCTGTTTCTGTAACAACTGATTTTTAGAGCATCTGTTAATGGAGAGAAACCACATATTTATTTACAATTTGCTTCATTTTTGTTGTTGTTTATCTTTTGTTACTATATTTTTTTTTTCTTTCTTTTTTGATTATTATGGTTTTGTACTAGAATGTGTTTTTTTGCTAGAAGAAAAAAAGCTTTGATGCTAATAGGTGGTTTTAGTAAACTGTTCCACCATTCACTTTTGCTTAATAGTATATTAGAAAGTCGCTTCTCAAAAAAAAAAAAAAAAAAAAAAAAAAAAAACGTATATTAGAAAGTCATTGTCAAAAGAAGTTGATCAACCTGTGCATTTTACTAATAGAAAAGTAACTTCCACCTCTCATTGCTAGAATTGTAAGTTGTACGGTTCGTGTAGAAAATTTAAATTAAAAAAAAAAAAACCAACTCTCTTATATCTGCCACTGTCCCATTTTTCTTTTTTCTTTTTTCTTTTTTGTGATAGATAGAAGTGAGAATGTCATATAGCTTCACTAATATAGATCTGCATAAACTGTACAGATTAAAAAAATAATTTTTATTTTAAAAAAAAAAAAAAAAAAAAAGGCATTTAATGACTATAATTTCATAGCTTTTAAAGGTGTATCCAATTTTCATGATGATTTTTCCATTTCTGTGTGTTGGAAATCTAGAAAAGGTCATTGTGAGAAAAAGTAGAATCACTGCTTTTGCTGAGAGAGCAAAGTTTTTGTTTGGTTTAAGCGTGACCCAAGGTATCCTTCTCAGGCAGGCCTAGTGAAAAATATATGGAGACTTTTGGTCAAATTCATTAAATTTTGTAGTAAATGACATAAGTCTCATTTTTTTTTGCATATATATATATATTTTTTTTTATTTCTTTTCCTTTATTGAACATTTGAGGGTGTTTTAGTCATTTACTCAAAGTTCTGATTTTATTAAAATTAATTGAGCTAGAATGCTAAATTTCATTAATGTGTGATCTCATTAACTACTACAAAATATGAACATCAAAAGAGTGAATTTCATTAATGCTGAATTGTTAAGTATAGTGCAATTTTTTTCCTACATAAATTTTATAAATTAAGATGTAAACATTCAAACATGAAATAAATAAAATTTAAAACTGCATTTATTGTATATGTTATTAATGTAATATCAATTATATTAATTGTCATGTTTATTTATAAGTATTTTATAATGTCCATAAAAATAAGATATTTTATAATAAATTTAATATTTTTTGTATGAAAAAAAAAAAGAAAAAGAAAAGGAAAAAGTAGACAGTTTGGTGCTCAATCCTCAAATGGAAAAGAATGAGTACATCCCTTTTTAAGGAGCAAGGCTAGCATGATGGTCTGTTGGTATCCAGGTAGAGCTGGCATAAAGGGTGGTTGTCATCCTGACAATCTGGTTTGGACTTCTATTAAGAAATTATCTTACCAAAAACAAATAGTATCAAATACTATTTTTTATTTATGAATAGTACTAAATACCTTTTTTTCTTTTTGCTGAAGTACTAAATACTAGTTATGTTAAAAAGAAGAGTAATAAATTATTATTAAAGATGCAAGATCTTAGTTTTTGCTACTACTACATCTTCTCTGTTGCATATCCTATGTATCACTCTATATTTTACAAATCACAATTTGTTATGTACTTGTGGGAGGGTTTTTTGTCTCGACCCCCAATTAGTAGGTATTGTCCACTTTGGCTCATGTCTCACGGTTTTGCTCAATCCCACATCGGAGAGAGACGCCTCCAACATGTGCTTTATAAGCTTGAGCCCAAGACACATGTGTAGTAGTAGCGGACAATACCTACTAATTGGGGGCCGAGACGAGAAACCCTCCCATAGTACTGATTTTACTTTTTTTTTTAAATTTATAAAATAACTAAAGTTTAAAATGGGAAAAAAATACATGACAAGTTGTGATTTATGGAACATAAAGTGATACAAAAAAATGGTACAGAGGATTTGTATTTTATTCCCCCCTTTATATTAGTACATACATTAGTATACCAATCTATATTGTCTGACATTACAATAGAAATTACCCATATTTATGTTTCTTTAAAAAAAAAGAAATGTACACATACTTATAAGAGTCCGAATTCAGTGAGGATCAGCCGATCAGGTATAAAACCCATATTTTACACCATTCAATAAGAGATTGTTACATCAACATTTTACCACTAACATCTTAAAATCCTAATAACATCTCAATAAACTCTCAATTTAGTTAGATTTATATATAGGTATTAAAATTGACTAAGTGTGGTTATACTAATTTTTAAATATGTGCTAATATGATATGGCATATTAGGATTGAAGGGGTAAAATGTGAGTTTTGCATCACATCCTTACAAAATTTAATCTCTATTTATAATATGTGATTTAATTTTAGGCCAAAATACAAAAAGAGGGTTTGGGTAAGTTGTAAATTGACTTCCTAAGGTGTTTTTTTTTTTTTTTTTTAATATAAAACTAATTTAAGAATAAAATTTGTACCATTTTTTTGAGATGAAATTAGCGGGACTCCGATTTAAGAATCTATTACGAAGTAGGAAGGAAAAAAAAATTTTTAAAAAAGGCTAGAGATTGAAGAGAATTTGAAAAAAGAAAAGAAGAAGGATATAGAGAGAGAGTTGTGGGATTAAACGAGAATAGATGTGAGATAGTGATAAAGACGGAGAGAGGTTGCCTGCTTGCAACGAAACATGATTGGGAAGGTCAGTTGTATTGGTCCTAGCTCGGCTGGCTTTAACATGCTAATGATATTTAAGATGCAGGCTCGAAGATGGTGATCAACGACATTCGACGGAGAAGACACAGCTTGGGACTTAGCCATAGGGATTATAATACATAGTGATTAATTTTATTTTTAAAATAATTTTATTATAATACATAGGGATTAATTTGTGAATATAAAAACCTTAAGGTGTTTTTCCTTAAAAAAGAATTTTATTTAAAAAAAAAAAAAAAAAAAAAAAAAAAAAAAACTTAAGGTGTTATAAGAAAGAATTGAAACCCTAAGGAGTCAATTTGCAACTAACCCCAAAACCCAGGGGGTTGTTTTTGCATTTTGGATCTTTGAATCAATGTTAGGTATAAAGCCATTACAATTCACCTCCTTTTATTGCATTTGAAATCATTGATGCAAAATAAAATTTTCAAACCTAGCATTCAATGAGTAATAAAAGATTAAAATAATAATACATACATACTAGTATCTTCACACAAATCGTGCGCATGTTTAAAGGTACTTCTTTTTTTAATAAAAAATTAATATTTTTTAAATTGTAATTGCAAGTAGTTATAGTTTTGTATAAATTGGTAATGTATCTTGTTATTGAATAAAAAATTTCAAGTTCAAACTCCACCTAAAGCAAAATCAATTGGTGTCTTAGTATGATAATGATGAACAATTATCAATGAGTGGATGCCATAAGTTAAAATTCTATTGTATAGTTATTCTTTAATATAAATATAAATATATATATATTTATATTTATATATATAACATGTATTATAGTTTTGATGGAATTTGAATTTTTTTATTTATGCTTTTATTTATCCCTTTTTAATTAAATATTTTATTTTGAGTATATGACTTTTTTACATGTTTGGAGTTCTTAGTGGAGTCAAATTGATGGAAATTTTTAAATTTTTAAATTTCTCTTCTTATCCTTAATTTGTCTTATTATTAAATCATTCTTACTTAGTAATAAGGTTGTTTTTGGAAGAATCACTTTCAATTCCTCATGCACATGCTATATGCATGATTAAGGTTTTTTTATTTATTAATTCCTTTGTGTAATCCGCTTTTGTTCAAAATAAGTAACTGTTAGATGTAAAATATTTTTGAAATTTTTGGTAGGGATAAAATGTGGTGTAGGGAGTTAGATATATTTAATTTTTACTTTTTTCAGTTTGAGTATTTTTACCATTTTTCTTTTATTTTATTCCAATTTTTCTTTTAACCATTTGTCAAACTAAATTTTTTTCTTTAATTTGTATTTTTTGGACAATTTAATTTAAACTAAAAAAGATGTGTAGTTTTAAAATAGTAAATAAATGACACCAAAAGTCCTATTGCAACTATATATAAATATGACATCAGCACAAGTTGTACAACCACTACTATGAAGCTACAAATCCTCCCTGTGAGAAGCCTCTCCCACCCTTTTTATTTGTTTTATTTTTATTTTTGGTTTTCTTTTTTACTTTCTACATTTTTATATGTCTTTTTTATTTCACTTTTATATTATTATTATTATTATTGTTGTTGTTGTTGTTGTTGTTATTATTATTAGATACTAATACTATCTCTTTATATTTCAAATTAAGGTTAAAAACTATAAAAGAAAATGAGGGTAGAAAAAAAATGAAAATAACACTAATTAGATTTTTAATTGAAGAGAAAGAAGGAAAAAAAATGACAGTCACCTTTTGAAAGTGACATGCTAATGATAAAATGAGCTAAACCTTTTTATGTAATAATCTTTTAATTTCTATAAAAATTAGTGTGTGAGTAATTATTATCTCCAAAATTTGAGCTTGTTTTCGTATAAAAAAGCAATGTTCCAGCCTTTGGTTAGACTATTCTACTACCTATCCATGAGATGTTAGAAAAACTTATAGATTGATAGTGTGGTGGATTAAGCATGAGACAAGGGGTGTTTATCCAACCTACCAAGTTGATGAAATTGACCCAACCTAAACCATGTAGGTTGGGTTAGGTTGGTTTCTACATATATGATGGGTTGAGTTGGATTGTGTTAGGAATTTCTTAATGAAAAAACCCTACAGCTTGACTCATGCACACCCATACTTGAGACCTTCGGGTTTATAATTACGTCACGTCCTAAACTAATGAGCCAATCACCCAGGCAACCCTATGAGGGTCAATTTAATATTATTTTCAAGTTTAACTCTACAATGTTACGTGCATAAAATTTTTACAATATTATTTCAGAATTGTGACAATCTGATCATTTTATGAGTTTAACAAAAAAGAGTTATATAATCTACTTAAAAAATATCATTCCTTTTCAAAAAAAAAAATCATTCCATGAGAATCACCGATTTTTTTTTAATAAATAAATTGCAAAACATATTTTAGTAAGGGAGACCAAGTCATATCATGTCCTTCATTTACAAGGCTCTTGCCAATCAAAGTCAATTTTAATTAACACATATCATTTAAAATTAGATTTTATGAAAATATGCAAAGGAAAAAATATCACATATTGAGAAACTTATTTTTTAGACAATGGCAGAAAATTTTATTACTAAAATAAAATAATTTCATGTATAATTAGAAAACTATATATATATATATATATATATATATATATAGACATGCACAATGCAGTATAGATGGGGAGAGATCTAAACCCTTAGAGACAAAGTTACAAACCAAATTTGTTCAAACCGTGGAAAGATTTTCTTCTCACACACACAAAAAAAAAAAAAAAAAAAAAAAAAGAGAAGAGGAAAGGGTCGATTCATTCCATCATTAATTAAGAAGAAAGCACGTATTTATTTTCATTTCTTAAAAACACAAACACATACACACATAGAGAGCATAATAATTAAAAACATACATTTGTTTTCTTTTCTTGCCTTCTCTTCTATCATGAATTCCTAAACATTTCTTCTCAAAAAAAAAAAAAAAAAAAAATCCTAAACACATTAGAGAAAAATATGCATTAATTCTTCTTCCTTTATAATTTATTCATTATATATATAGGCCTATGTTGACCAATAACCATATAGGATGCACTGCAAGTGTTTCAATGGGCACAAGAAGAAAGATAATTAAAAAAAAAAAAGATGTTATTTGGCTTCTCTTTTTTTTTTTTTTTTTTTAGAAACAAACACACACATAATAGAGAGAGAAATTTAACTTACTATATTGATCTTATAAAATATGTGAAATTTAACTTAAATGTTTAAATAAATAAATTACACACACATATATAAACTCAAAACGATATATTAGTATTAATTGGTACCAAAATATTTCCTTCTCTTGATTAAAGCAAAGCAATCATTGTATAGTATTGACAACTTTAATTTCATCCCTTTAAGTTCATTACTCCCATAATTTTGCTTTTATCTAATTTCCTCACTCCAAACTTATTGGTTCGAACCCAAATCCTTCGTTCTCTTTTATATAAATTTTTCAGATTTATACATATACAAGAAAGTCATCTCAACATTTGAATAGATTATTTTACTCTTTACTTACGAGACATTCAGAAAACTTTATGAAGCGATGCTGTGGTGAATGAAACTTAACACTTCCAAATATTCTGCTCTTCCTTTAAATCTATTGATCCCAACACCCGGGTGTGTCCAAAGAATCGAGCCTTATGTGGAAGACTACTATCTCAAAGGCCAATGGACTGTCAAAATGACAAGTGGACAACCACCTGTCATGCTAGCTCTACCCTTTAATCCTTTATAGGAGACCGTTATGCTTTGCCCCACTTCTTATACAAGCGATGACTTATACTTTTGCCATTTGGACACAGTGTCAATTGACATCATCCATAGAAAATAAAAAACAAATACACTGAATTACTGGTTATGACTTCATTTTCTAATTCTATCTTTATCCATTACTTACTTTTTCTTATTTTCCTGTTTGTAAGAACCAAGAATTGTACAGAAAGAACCAAATTTCTCGACCCAATAAAAACATATATCAAGGCGTGATTTAATAGTATGATTTCTCGAATCGCTTTACATGATATTTGAGGTGCGTTTGGATACCGCTTATTTTGCTGAAATTGAAAAATTATTACTGAAAGATCAGAAATAAAGGTAAAAGTGAATTGAAATAGTACAGTGGGACCCATAAATAGTGCCAAAAAAAGTGCAATGGGACACATAAATAGTAGCAAAAATAAGCTGAATAGTGAAATAATTTTAATTTTTTATTTCAATCCAAATGCACACTTGATAGGAGTTAAGCGGTTCAAGTAATGGCATTTCAATAAATGTGTTATGTCCACAACAATAGCTCTATAAAAGCCTCAGTGGTACATGTAATATTTTGCCCTTATCAACACATTGCGTAGGGTCAATAAGTCCATATTAGAGATCCCTTTTTATCCAGCAAAAAAAATAAAAAATAAAACATATAAATATGAATTTTTTTTTATCACTTTGTATGGAAGTTTATTTTGATAGTTTAATTTATCTTAGGCATTCGTAGCATTTTCATACTCCAACTGTTGGGTTAAAAATTAAAATGCTACAATTAGAACTTTTTTATGTGCTAACACAGAGAATGTTAAATATTCTATCTTTTCTACAAGTATAAGAGGCATATACCTTTTCTGGATTAGATTGAATATATACAAATGAAATTGTAGCAAAATGGAAATAGCTAGTTGAAAATCATTAGCATTATTCCTTTCATCTGATCCATAGCCGTGCATAAAATTTATACCGCTATGAGTCTTTTTTTTTAAAAACAACTTAAGAGTATCTTGCGTTAAGTCAAAGTTTCACACTAATATTCAGTGCATAATGGCAATATATATTCCCCTGTCAGTCCAACTTTATTAAACACCCTACTACCTCCTCCTAGTTCATCTTAAAAAAAAAATTAATAAAAAAAAAAAAAAAAAAAACAGAGGAACAAGAACAAGCAAGACTAATAAGTTGTAGTAACTATTAAAACTGTCCAAGTGGTGGAATATATTTCTGTTTTTTTTTCTCCCTTCAATTCCTTCTTAGTTCTTTCCTTTCTTTTTCCATTATGTAAGTTGATCATGATCTTTCAATTATAAAATCCCCCTAAGATTCCTTTTCTATTTGATAATGCCCTCCTCAAGAAAAGCTTTTTCATTGGGTGTTTCAATGCCATCTTTAGAAGAAAAAAAAATACATATATTATTCAATATGTTTGGAATAACGTTCTTTTCTACGTTCTTCCTTTTTGCGTGAATAATGGATCTCATCATTAATTTAATTATCAACTCACTATTACATTAGAAGAAAGCGTATTATTTAAGTAATCGAGTAATTACTCAGTGTATTAGAAAATGACAAAGATAATGATAATAATCTCCTATGATTCACCATTTTTTTGTTGCTTATCTTTAATGCTTGACCAAATCAGCCATACACATCACAAACAAAACCGTAAGATAATGGCAATGGGCCATTGGCAGGACAGCTTGGGTTGGCTGGCCTCATTAGTTGAGTATTTGAGAAACCCTTATCAGTCGGTGGGTCGGTTCTTGTTCCATTCAAAAGATATTAAAAAGAAGAAGACGAAAAAAGTTGGGAAACAAAAAAGCTAGGGAGAATTATAGAAGGTAAAGGTTAAGGTTTTGTGAATTGTGAGAGTGAGTGGCACTTCATATTGTCACACTTTAAGTGGTGGGGGTCAGGGTTTTGAATGACAAGAAACAAACAAACAAAACCACCTTTAAATTCCCATCTAATGACTTCCAAAAGCCACAAAAAGAAAGAGTCAACAATGTGATCCCTTTCCACTTCTTTTTATCTTTAGAGTTCCCAACATAAATCTCATCATCATCATGGAAAAGAAACCTTTTTGGTTGAACTTCTAGTGTGAATTCTAGAGTGATTCACATCATGTACATAATTGGTACTAACAACAAAATCATAAAAACAGTTTTTTTTTTTTTTTTTTTTTTTTTTTTTTTCACAATGGACTCAACTATATATGGGGAACTCAAAGCATGTAAAGATGCTAGTTGAAGATGTAGTGTTGAACTTGGATTTATTCTTTGGAAGTCATGTATTTTAGGATTTATGGCTATAGCCAAAGGGTGAAAAGAATGTATTTTATGCATTCGGCAAAATTATGAGATCTATATGTCTCATAAAATGAGGTATCTAATGTAGTTATATAATAGGTCTACATATTGTGAGAAAAATAAAATATATGGAATATATAGGATAATTCTTGGTTAAAGTATGGAGGCTTCAAACCCCTCGCATGTCCATGTCGGACATGTGTTTGCTTTTGACTTGCCCGAGACACTTTTGAATTTGTGTTCTCATTATGTTGGAAGAAAAAAATTTATTTAAAAAAATCCTTTAATTTTAATTTTGAAAACTTATAAATAACCACAAAGTATGCTTATAAATAAATACAACTACCTAAAAATATATATTAAATACATAATTAATTATGGTATCTCTGCTATGCCATTTCCTTTTTTTTTCAAGATTTGTTATGTCATGCCTATATCTATGTTTGTGCTTCATAGATTATTAGAAAGAAATTTCAAACTGTCATGCTATAAGTATAATCCCCAATAAATACAATATTGGGGTGAAAAGTAAACATATTAATGAGCATCCATGGCTCCTAACTATAATGTAGTTGGGAGGCTTTCACATCAAACTTTTAATACCATACCCCAAACTGATAAGATTATTTCCTGCACACTGATCCTTCACTTATGCCAATCGTTGTATCATGAACAGATTAAGAGTACAGACAAAATGAGCCAGATTTAGTTTAAGGTCAAGGATCATCCCCACCCTCTTAATAACACTTAATTTTTTGGTGTAAAGAGTTAAAATTTCTACTAGCAAAATGAGTGCTTCAAGGGAAACTAAAAAGATATAAAGGTTTACCCTATGAATCAATGAAAGCTAATTACTTGATGTTTACGGTATTCCTACAGGAGCATTGACTGCTACTTGGTGAAATATAAGATAGCTAAAGAAAATGTTGCTCATGACAAGCTATAGCCGAACCACCACATCCTCTAAACAAGCCTTAAGTTTAATATTTTGCTTTATTGATCTAATTAATACAAGCCTCGCATATGGAACATAAGGGTAAATAGATTAGGCATGTGAGTGTTGGATTCATCTTAACCATAAAATTGTTTTCATCCATTTCATAGTTGATGATGCAAAAATTGTTAGTAAGTTGTGCAGTCCTCACGTACTCTAGACAAAACCCGTGAAATAGAAACAAAGAAAACCTTACAAAGAGTATCGGTGTGGTATCGGCCAAATACCCTCCGAAGTTTAAGTTAGAGAGAATTTCTACAACTTTAGAGTGCCGTAGCTGGAAAAATTACGCATACCTCGGTTTGTGAGGGATTTGGGGTTTTTATAGTGGTATAGAGCTAACCTTCGTTTCTTGATGGAGAAGGTATTTCCTTGTAAAAAAGATCCTCTTGAGTGCTTCATATATCGTGGAATTTTTTCCTTGTAGGGATTCCTTTGATTACGGTTTAGCATGAGATACAAGACATTTCCATATTAGGTTTCTTAGAGAACACTTGGGCCACGTAGGTGCCACGTGGCTTTACTACCAGTCTCCCTTGCGTTCGTACGTCTCATTGGAATCCCTCCACTACAAAGAATCCGTACATCTTACTTGAGTCCGTCCACTTCAAAGAGTCTATCCGTCTCTCTACCTTTCTGTCCGAGACACGATTCCCTCTACCAGTTCATTGACTCTTAGGCCATCTAGACCGTCTCTTTTGGCAATACCGCCGCTTATGACTAACTCTGCTGATTGGATCCGTTTGCCTTCGGATTTATCCCTATCATTAGTGAAATGGAGATGATTAGTTTCTTTAAACTGCTTCATGGTCATCATATTACTGTTGTTAGAATAATAGTTAAGTGATAAATTTATCATTTTCTAATTGTTTAATCTTTTGTGACAATTAGAAAATAAGTCCGATTAATGGACATTCTTAGGTTATTTGTTAATAAATTATTTTAGAAAATTTAGTTATCAAAAAAAAAAAAAATTCCATAAAAACTTTTTCTAAAATGATTCACTTAACAAATTAACATTTCTTTTGATAAATTAACATAGTATCAAAGCATGTGTTTCTACATTTGAAACTTATCTCTACACTACTAAAATAAATTATAAATAACATAGAAACGAGTGTTAAAATAATAATTAAATTCACTATTTTTTAACATGAGACAGAACTTTTTATCTTGCAATGTGTGCATGTGCGTGAGTGCATGAAAAGATTTGAGCAGCTCATGGGTCCAGGATACCACAATTTTCCGAGTTAACATTGGAAAGATATACATTTGGACCACAATACCAAGTTCTCGTTCACATTGGCAATCAGCATTCTCAAAACCGTATCGCTTTCCTTAAAGAATAAGAGATTGCAATCATTAATAAATTTTAATTGATTTAATTAGTACAAAATCTTGAAATAAATTTTGATGTTGTCACTTTTCGCCATTAACATTTGGTATAGCAAGCTGGGGAAAAAAGTCAAAAAGGTTCACTTGCATTTATAATGGTTGTTTGTAACCCTAGATTCTACTGAAAATGTCAATTATATATAAAATATTAATTAAATCCTTATTTTTGGCTAGATAATTAGCTAATTACCACTTAAAATGATATCTATTTTCATTGCAAGCAAATGCCTATTACCTAACAATTAACATGATCACTCCATAACCACACAAAAAAATGAGAGAAATAATAGTTTAGACCCCCAAATTTAGGGCTTTTCTTTTTTCGATACAATATAATTTAAACTTATGGCGCCTGTTTTATAATCATTACACTTTATCTTCATATCAATAAATCAAACAATTTATTTGTTTTTATAGGCAGGATTGGAACCAAGTCTCTTTCAAATAGTATAAGATGCTCATTTCGTTTACAAAAACTGACCAATTTTTATTTTCTTGCTCTAGTTTCTCACCAAGCAAACAAACAAGGGGTTGGAGTTTCAATGCTTAACTTGTGACTTAACCATATGATGGCCCCCCCACCCAATTTTGGCATTGAAGACAGCTTATCTAACCTTTTTCGTGGGTTGCATTCTTCGTCCCACAGTTTATTGTTTCCTTTCCTTCTTTTTGAACCTTCAATTGTAAACTATTTTATTGTCATATGGGTATATTCTTTTTATGCAATATGTATGTAGGCGTTGCCTTTGGTTCACGCTACAAACACCATGATTCCATGCCCCTTCTCCTAAGTCATGCACACTCAAAAGCCTCACACACACACACTAGCTACCATACTAAGTAGCGTTTGTGTCTCACATGTGATCTCCAACCCAATTTAAAAAAAAGAAAAAGAAAAAAGGATGCTTTCAACTTCCATACTCTTCTTTGTCTTTTACCCACTTATAAATTCACCTAGTTCCCATTGAATGTCCATGAATGAACCCCATCAACATGTGTAAAGCATATGGCACAAAAGACTTAGAAAGTTGTGAAACAAGTAACTTCATTGGTATTTTCTGGCCTTTACAAAATCCTTGATATATGTTAAGAATATAAAGTGAGAGAAAGAGAGAAAATGAGTAGTCTGTTTATATTGATATATTATGTGTGTTTAACACTGCAAAATAGAGTCTTATATAGGTACAGTATATGCAAAGTAAAAGTAAAAGTACCACAAGTACAATATATTAGGCCAAGTCCAGTGTGGTAGACTAACATATATACTAACAGAATCTGATTTTGAGGCTCTAATTCAGTTCCACAATTTCAAATGTTGCCACTTTCATGGAAATTTCTAGGATATGTATTTGAACTTGGCCGTGGAAATTTCTAACTTATTTACTGGGACATTCTGAAGGAGTCAAATTCAGGCTTCCCCAAGATAAAAAATCTGGTATGACTTTTGAAGTCTGTTTTAATCAATCTTCCTATAATGTTTCCAAAAGTTCTATTCACAAATTAAGGAGAAGATAAGGAGTGTTTTGGACCCAGGAGAGAGTTAAAGTATCTACTTGGCTTTTCCTGGTTTGTGAATTTTCCAAGTGGTCATCTTTGAAAAAATTGACAAGCAATCCTGGGGGGGTCAAGCGTGTTCAACACCTTTTATGCTCATAATTTGCCCTTAGGTGGGCTAAACTTATTTGTCTCTTAGATGATTAACTGGCCCAAGATTGTGTTGAAAATTCATGGCTGTGAAGAAATTTTAAGAGATTGAAGGTGTGAAATATGAATATTTCAATATTTGTACATTCTAATTTGACCAAAATAATTTGACTATTTTGGTCATAAGTAATGGTAAATTCTGATTTCTTACCATTAGAAGTTAGAACCAAAAAGTGTGTAATTTTCCTCCTTTTTTTCTCTTTGGCACATGAAAAGAAATTCTTATTCAAAGATCATAGTGTTTTTGTTAATCAAAAGAAGACCCTACACCTTGAATTTTACTCAAGCCAAAAAGATGCATATAATATATATAGTCTTTGTTCATGTAGTAACGCGGTTTATCCTTGAATTAAGCCTCACTTTTTTTTTTTTTTTTTGTTTTTTTGTTTTCTTGGTCATGTGTCATGCCAGAATTATAGTAAGTTTCCTGCCCCCAAATTGATTGGATATTTGACTTCCCTTTCAGAATGATACAAAGAAGAAATTTCATTGACTGATGACCCTCTTGCAGCTAATCTTGTCATTTTCTTTTTAAGTTTTTAAACATGTTCTTTAATACTAATTTAGACCCTTGTTATTTTAAGTTTACGTATTTGTTGGGTGTTGCAAAATTTAAGGTTCATCACACACTATTTAGATGAAAGTTGGGTCCTTTTATTAATATTGTTTTCCAAATATTGGAAAATTTAAAATAAGTAAAAATGACTAAAACACTTTAACAAGCAACACCAAGAATGTCATTGCCTCGTTGGTAGTGATTTTCTATTCTTTTTTTCCTTTTTTTTAACCTACAATTCTTCTCTACAAAATGTCCTTTTTGGCTTTTCCTTCACCGCAACCCCTTCCAATCTTCAAATCTCAATGATGATTTCATCCTATGAGTACTTAGGATGTGGAAAGGGTCACTAAAAGGTCAAAGGGCAGATGCAATTTGAGAAATTAAAGACATTTTTCACAATAGAAAGAGAAAACTCGAAGATGACAACCTTAAATGACGCATTATCAAAACTACCCTCTAATTAGATTAAGATAGGGATTCTTGGATGCAATGGTATAACAAATGGCTCGAGCAGTGACAGTATTCAATATAGTATAATGTTTGAATAATAGTTAAATGATTACATTCACATTGTTTTATTAGTTTAACCTGGTAAGAGAAGTAGAAATTTATTATGGTATTAAAGCAGGTGATTTTAAATTTGAATCTTATATAAACTTTTGAGAGAATTGATAACTAGAGACTAGCAAAACATATAATGAACTAACCAAACTAAGCTTAGCTCATATTATTTTAACATATGCATTGAAGGCAAATTTAGGACTTTTAGAAATTCACTTGCTAGTTCTACCTTTTTCAAGATGGACTATTGGACTTCAAGTTAGGCTACCAACTTGCCTTTTTTTGAAAAGCTCTCCTTGTTTAGTGGCTTGGCACTAGCCAACTTGCCCCTATTAGAAAAAGCTTCTATTGGTAGTGTTGTCCTCTCTATGGGTCAGCATATTAACCAAATAGACTGTGCCCACTGCTTACTACCAATGGATTAGATGTTAAAAATTGAAGCCCATTGCTTGCATAAAAGTCATCATGATAAGATTGTTTTACTACTAATTAGGCTTTACATAGCAAGAAAAGGAAAAAGGTATTGCTGTTATTGCTTGGGAATTTGAGGTACACCCATTTGCTATATTGGTTACAGTAGGAATATTGTTCTTGCTAAAAGCCATTTGTGTTTGCTTTTAAAAGCAATTTCAATAATGTAGAGCATCTCGTTAACTGTAAAGAAGTGATGAAAAACCCATTTCATCAGCAAACAAATAATTGTGGTTGACAAAATCGCAATTGCTATGAGTCACAAAGCAATTACAAATTTACAATCACAATTTTTATGACTCTTTCTGTTTTTTTTTTACTCTTTTTATTTGGTTTCTTTTCTCTCTTTCCATTGGTGTTTATATTGTATAATTCTATATGCAGGTCAAAGCCACCGGCACCAAGTGCCAACAACCATTATGACTAGTAGAAAATGTTACCGCAAAAGTTTAGTGCTATGGATGTTTGATTCTTGTGAGAGTAGTTAGGCTTAGGTACGTATTTATTATAATGATTTTGCTCAACCACAAATATTTAGTGCCAGTCCAAGTGTCTAATTATACTTTGACCGACTGAGTTATTAGCAATCTCATTCCAATATCATTGCAGTGTGGAACACTAATACGGCTACAGAACTTCAATGCCCATCCTGTCGGTGTAAGTCAATAAAATTTAGATGCAGTTTCTTAAGTGTTGTATATTAGTTTTTTCAATACAAATTGTGTTATATATCTTTAAAAAAATTAAATTTAATGCAGTTATGTATTTGAATTTAATTTAAAAACCTAAAGTGTAACACCTAATAAATTGTACCTAAATTTTATCTGTCTAAAATTCAAATCTCAAATCTGTAACTTACCAATATCACCATATTGTATCAAATGCTTCTTTGGGCATTCAATTACTTGTTTCTTGAGCACAGACCAAAGTAGATTTGGATTTTGAAAGTATGAAACACCTCCAATGTTGCTGTCCATGATTATATTCTGATTTTGTACACCAACATGTAACACATGAGCACCTCACAGGCATCCACTATATAATAATGCAAAAGTTTAAAATAATTGTGTCACAAAATATATGATTATTATGACTATTGTATTTCCTGGTAACAATTATCGAAAGCGAAATTTCATGGGATCTTGCTTATGTACATATAGTCCAATTCTTGGCTCCGGTTGAATTTGGAAGTTGGGCCATTGACTTGATTACAAGTTCCAAAAGGGTCACTTTCTCTTTCTCCATATTTCTAAGTCATGTTTGGTTGTCTGGCATTAAGAACCAGTTATGAGTGTTGTCACTTTAGGCCACTTAGCAATATTCAGCAATTATTATTGTATAAGACCTTTCTTTGAATTCTCTAATGCATTCAAAAGGAGAAGGTAAAGATATGAATAAAAAGTATGAAACACTTGGGCCTCAAAAGTTTGAAAGGCCTACCAAAGCCTTGTTTGTCTTTTAAAGTTTCTGTTTGTATGTCTCTGGGCCTTTGGCTTTGAATGAGTGGGGGAATAAATAGTACTAGGCGATGTGAGCCACTCTGCAGACAAACAAGTCCAGTGATTGTGACAAATCTTGCGAGGCCATTTTCAACTAGACAGCTCTCTGTCTCTTCAGCCTCCATTCCATTTCAGGCAAACAAAGTTACAATGAACAGAAATAAGCTAATAACTGGTTTTCTTTTTTCACCCAAACTTAGGAGAATATAATACTATGCTCTTTTTCTGGTTGTCCTCCGCATTCTTGGAACAAAGAAATGTGAGTTCCACCCCTTGTAAGCGTAGGGCACACTTAAGTGCAAAGGCGTCTTAGAGCCTAAGCACAAGGTGCAGATGCACACCTAATTGAAGTGAAGTGCAAATTTCTAAAATAATAAATAAATAATGTAATAAATTTGAAAATAATTAATAAATAGTACAACAATCAAGTGATCAATTAATTATAAAAATTGAAAATATTATATTTTATATACACAACCATGATTTGGGAGCCATGATTAAAACAGAAACATGAAGCTCATGCTTGAATCAAAATATACCCAAAATGCATAGGTCAAAAGGCACTAAAAGGATTAGAACTTTTCTTTGGAAGTGTGCCCATAACAGCATTGGAGTTAAGGTTTGCCTTGAGAAGAGGGGTGTTAGTTTTGATACTACTTGCCCTTTATGCCGGGAAGGAGCTGAAAGCATTTTACATGCCCCGAGAGATTGCCCTCTTTTAAAAGGCCTGTGGAATCGGTTGGGGGTGTTACCCTCTAATCAAGCCTTTTGGAGGAGCAACCTTCAAGATTGGCTGATGTTAAATAGTAAATTTAAGCACGCTTTAGGTGCTACTCAACCTCCTTGGAATGTTGTTTTTCCTTTTGTTGTGTGAAATGTCCGGAAGAGTAGAAATAATGCGGTCTTCAATGGCAAATGTAGGAATCTGAAGCTTGATTTGGTGATTGTAAACCAAGTAGTGGAATTCTTTCATTGCCTCTCTTCTCCAAGGCTACTGACCTTAAAGTTTTAAGGAGGATTAGGTGGGAGAAGCCGCTTCAAGGATGGTGGAAGCTCAACACAGATGGCTCTTATTGTGGTAGCACAGGTTTGGCGGTCAGTGGAGGGGTGATTAGAGATGATGCAAGTAGGTGGGTTATGGGTTTTAGTAGGAGTGTTGGCATGACCAACAGTTTTGCCGCCGAGCTATGGGGTTTAAGGGAGGGTCTTCTTTTATGCAGCAACCTTAACATTAATGCTCTTGAAGTTGAACTTGATGTCAAATCTATTGTGGATGCCTTAGATAATCCTTCTTATGTGAATAATGTCATATCGCCTCTGTTGGATGATTGCAAGTTATTGATTTCTCGCACTTCGCAGCTTTGTATTAAGCATTGCTTTCATCAGGCGAATAGGTATGCGGATAGTCTTGCTAGATTGAGCTTTTGTCTTGATGTTGATTTTTCTACCTTTGATAGTTTGCCTGTGGACCTTATAGATGTTTTTGAGGATGACCTCAATGGGTTGTTTTGTAATAGGGTCTGTACTGTTTGTATTGTTGCTGCTTAGTTTGTAATGAAGCTCTTTTTTCACCCAAAAAAAAAAAAAGGCACTAAAAGTTTAAGTAATGATTTATTTGCTTGACAAAACCAATGCAATGCAATACTAAATGTGGGGCCCGGCCCAAAATAATGGGCTAGTTAAATACGGGCCCATCCGAGAAGCATCGTGTCCGAGGAGAAGTCATAGCCAAAACATTATTTAAGCCCAATCATGGTAAAGAAACCTATCCGAGGAGTAACACCTCCTCGGACATTACGAAGTCCAGACCAAAAGCTCGCCCCAACCACCGCAATTCATCCTCCAAGCATATAAAAAAGAATAAAACCCAAAATATCTCATGGAAAGCTGACACCACCACATTAAATGTGTCACAACCACCCTCTTGGCCGCATTAATGAGGAAAAGACCCCGAACAAGACTACCTTAGCCACTACAACTCACAAGAGAGTGATAAGAGTGTCCGATAGGACAGGTGCTCAAGTGGGGGCTTAGATGATCAACAAGTGTATGGTTCGGATAAGAATGAAAGAGCTATATAATGTAGTAGAGTCCCTCAAAGAAGGGGACGAAAAAATGTATTATCTGTACCCGAAAAATATAATCTTCTGTGAGACATCCATTCTTGTGTTTTTGTTTCTACAATGACGTTGTCCATGCATCAGACCGACTAAGTTCACTGAGGCTAAGTTCACCGAGGCTAAGTTCTTTGACTCATCCTCTACAAAGATTTATTGTGTGTTGCACCTTGGGCCAAGGCCTGATCGGTAGGATTTGGACCAGGAAAATCGTGCAACTACAATTGGCGTCGTCTGTGGGGAGAACTAGGGCATCAACTAGCACAACGGTCGAGTATGGCGGGACTAGGCCCACACCAAGAGAATCCTCACCAGGCTAACTCCCAAATGACACAACCCACCGAGTCCCAGAGGCAAAATAACCCCACCAACCCAAAGACAGGGGGAATCGTGAGGGAGGTGTGCATACTATCCGGACGAGCCAGAGCCACACTCGGATAGGTAGTCACGTGTCCCAGAGGCGAAATAGTCATCAAGCCATGCAAATGAGAGATAGATGACCGAAAAGGAAGTTACGACGTGTACGGCGAAAAAACGATCTCCCTCCTCGACTCGCATTTCGAGTCTTCTAATGCGGAGGATGCGAGTTACCGACGGAGGTTAAGGACCCCCAAGTGAAACATCTTCCTACGAAAGGGAACCACGCCCATGCGGAAGTATGAGAACCCATCCAAAGAAGGGTTCGGGGAACGAAGTTATGAAGAAGGCGTTGGACCAGGTTTCAAGGTCACCCTTCACGTATAGAATTGAAGGGACTAAGCTGCCTCGACACTTCAACCAACCGGCGTTCGTCATCTATAACGGCCGAGCAGACCCTGTAGAGCATGTGAGCCAGTTTAACCGAGAAAATGGCAATCTACTCGCAAAATGAAGCCCTAATGTGCAAAATCTTCCCATCCACTTGGGATCAATGGCGATGAGGTGGTTTAACAACCTCAAGACAAATTTCATAGGCTCCTACAAGCAGCTTACTCGGGCTTTCTGCTCCCGTTTTATCACAAACACCAGAGTCCCTCGACCCTTTAGTTCACTATTGTCCTTATCCATGCACGAAGGAGAAACCCCGAAAGCATACTCGGATAGATATTGGGAGGTGTATAACAACTTAGATGACAACCATGATGATGTTGCTATCAAAGACGTTCAAAAGTGGCCTCCCACCGAGCATGGCTTAAGGAAATCCCTCACTGTAAACCAGATTTGCCGACGTTCATCGCTTGATGGATAGGATCGACAAGTACAAAAGGGTGGAGGAAGATCACCGCAAGGAAGGGGAAAGGAGAAGGTCATCCCCCCCAAAGCAAATGACTTTAGGTCGAAACGGTATAACCCTAGCCAGCCGAGGAGAGATTTTTTGCGACAGTCTGGACAGAGCCACCCACAAACAGTGAATGCCGTGTTCAGGGAGCCATTAACAAACAAAGCCGGAGAAAGTAAGGAACGAGCCCTATTTTAGATGGCCAGGAAAGATAGCCCGAGACCCTTCCAAACGTAACCAAAACATGTACTGCCACTATCATCAAGACTATGGGCATACCACCGAGGATTGCAGGAATCTATGGAATCACCTGGATCGCTTGGTCCGAGAAGGGAAATTACGTCACCTTCTGCACCCCTCGAGCGGCCACACCGGTCAAGCAAATCAAGAATCCCGAAAGGATGTGTCCTTAAGACCCCCCACCGGAACGATACATGTCATCCTCGCCGCACTGGGAGAAGAACTGGGCCACCCATCCCCAGGATACTGGCCGTTGATCGGCTTCCTTCCGAGGACAGCCAAAGGGAACCCAAAAGGTCAAAAAAGCGAAGCTCTTTGATATTGGGATTCTCGGACGAGGATAAAAGAGGAACTATTCAACCTCACGACGATGCCTTGGTGGTTACGTTAAGAATTGAAGGCTTCGATGTTAAAAGGGTGTTAGTAGACTCGGGAAGTGTGGTAGAGATAATGTACCCCGATCTATACAAGGGGCTGAACCTGGCGGAAGATTTGATGACCTATGACTCCCCCTTTCTCCTTCAAGGGAGGATTGTTACACCAAAGGGGCAGATCCGACTACCCATACAGACCAGGTTGGAGGTGGTGGAGGTAAATTTTATCGTGGTCGACGCTTACTCACCCTACACCGCAATAGTTGCTGTGCCATGGATCCACGCCCTAGAAGCCGTATCCTCCACACTTCACCAAAAAGTAAAATACCCATCCAAGGGACAAGTAGAAGAGATCCGAGGAGATCAGGCCGTAGCCGTGAAGTGTATGGTTGCCGCCATCTTACATCGGCCCGATGCCGAGTCCTCGGCCCCACAGAGCTTATAGCAACCAGCCTCCTCGGCCAGGCAAGGGGACGGGCTAGCCGAGGAGATAAGGTGTGAAAGTTTAGATAAGATCGCTGTCAACAATGACCCGGAGAAGTTTTTTCAGGTCAGCTCTGAGTTGCCTTCTCAAGAAAAAGAGGAACTGGTCAGATTTCTCGGAGGAAATGTCGACGTGTTTGCATGGGACGCCTACGACACCCCCGGAGTTGATCCTAGCCACCACCTGAACGTCAACCCTCCTTCCACTCCGAAGAAGCAGCCACCCCGACGCCCTTCAAAGGAACATGCTAGTGCCGTAAAAGACGAAGTGGCAAAACCGAAAAGAACAGGAGCTATTAAAGAGGTCTTTTACCCCGAATGGTTGGCAAACACGGTGGTGGTAAGGAAGAAGGCGGGGAAGTGGAGAGTCTGCGTGGACTTCACGGACCTGAACAAGGCGTGCCCAAAGGACCCATTCCCCCTCCCCCGAATCGACAGATTGGTGGATGCCACCGTAGGTCACCCTCGAATGAGCTTCCCGGGCGCCTTCCAGGGCTATCATCGATCCCCTTGCGCTAGAAGACCAAGAGAAGACGGCTTTCATGACGTCCATCGGAAATTATCACTATAAGGTGATGCCGTTTGGGCTGAAGAACGCAGGCTTAACCTACCAAAGGATGATGACCCGGATGTTCGAGTCACGCTTGGGCAAGATCATTGAGGTTTACATAGACGATATGGTTGTAAAGAGTAAAAGGGTGTCCGAGCACGTGAAAGACCTCGAAAAAATCTTCGCTATCTTAAGGGAACACCGGTTGCGGTTGAATGCTTCCAAATGTTCATTCGGGGTCGGGTCGGGAGATTTTTAGGGTACATGGTAACCCACGGGGAATAGAAGTGAGCCCCGATCAAATCAAAGCAATAAACAGCCCTACAGGCTCCTCGGAACCCGAAGGAAGTGCGAAAACTCACCGGTATGATTGCGGCATTAAACCGGTTCATATCGCGGTCAACGGATCGATGTCGAACCTACCAAAGGATGATGACCCGGATGTTCGAGCCACGCTTGGGCAAGATCATTGAGGTTTACATAGACGATATGGTTGTAAAGAGTAAAAGGGTGTCCGAGCACGTGAAAGACCTCGAAAAAATCTTCGCTATCTTAAAGGAACACCGATTGCGGTTGAATGCTTCCAAATGTTCATTCGGGGTCGGGTCGGGGAGATTTTTAGGGTACATGGTAACCCACAGGGGAATAGAAGTGAGCCTCGATCAAATCAAAGCAATAAACAGCCTACAGGCTCCTCGGAACCCGAAGGAAGTGCAGAAACTAACTGGTATGATTGCAGCATTAAACCGGTTCATATCGCGGTCAACGGATCGATGTCGACCTTTTTACCTCCCGATAAATAAGTGGAAAGGTTTTGAATGGTTGGAGGATTGTGTTCTGGCTTTCCAAAGAGCTTAAGGAATACCTGTCACGACCACCCATCATGTTCACCTTGAGGCAGACGAGGTGTTGTTTGCGTACATCGCAGTAGCTCCCCATGCCGTAAGCCTGGTACTGATACGGGATGATAATGGGGTGCAGCGACCGGTTTACTATGTGAGCAAATCATTACATGAGGCCGAGGTGCGATACCTACCTCTTGAAAAGGCAATTCTCGCGGTAGTACATGCCACCCTGAAGCTCCCTTATTACTTTTAGGTGCATACGGTCATCGTTCTATTTCAACTTCCCCTACGAGCGGTGCTTCGAAACGCTGACTACACAGGAAGGATCACCATGTGGAGTGCGCTTTTGGGGGCCTTTGATATTAAATATATGCCCAGATCCTCCATCAAAGGACAGGTCCTCGTAGACTTGGTAGCGGAGTTTGCTCAACCCTCTATAGAAACAATAACCGAGAAGAAAGACATGGATGGAAAATCGGTAGGTGCAATTTCAGCAGGGGGGACCTTGCATTGAAAGGTCTACGTGGATGGCGCGGCCAACCATAAAGGATCCGGAGTTGGGATAGTTTTAATATCACCGGACGGTGCTGCCATTGAAAAATCACCGAGGCTCGGATTCTCGGCTACGAACAATGAAGCCGAATACGAAGCCTTACTTCAAGGGATGACGATGGTTCAAAGATTGGGTGGAAGAATAATAGAAGCATTCTCGGACTCCAGATTGGTCGTCGGACAAGTGATGGGTGAGCTGGAAGCCAGAGATGCTAGGATGCAAGAGTATCTAGGACAAGTCAAACGCCTACAGACGAGTTTTGAATCCTTCAATCTGATGCACATTTCCGGGAGTGTAAACACCCATGCGCACTCACTGGCCACTCTCGCCACATCCTCGGCGCATAATCCGCCGCGAATGATCCTTGTTGAAGATCTAGCCCAGGCAAGTCCCATCAGCAGAAACCCGGCCCAAGTCCATCGGATCGTAAAGAGTCCCAGTTGGATGGACCCCATAAAGAACTTCCTCCAAAACGACACCTTACCGGAGGAAAAACTAGAGGCCGAGAAGATACGTAGGAATGCTCCTCGGTTCGGCTATCGAGGGACCACAAACTATATCGGCGCTCGTACTCTAGACCGTACCTACTTTGCGTACATCCGGAAGAATCCGAGTCTCTACTTGAAGAGTTACACGAAGGAATTTGTGGAGGTCACACCGGAGGAAGGTCGTTGGCGCACAGGGCACTCACCCAAGGATACTAGTGGCCGAACATGCAAAGGAAGGCCCAAGAATACGCTAAAAAGTGCGATCAGTGTCAAAGATTTGTCCCGAATATCCACTAACCCGGAGGGGTTCTCAACCCCCTCTCTAGCCCATGGCCGTTCGCATAATGGGGCCTTGATATTGTCGGACCTTTCCCCAAAGCTGCAGGGAATAAGCGATACATAATAGTCGGAACCGATTACTTCACTAAATGGGTGGAGGCTGAACCTTTGGCCAACATTAGGGACGTGGATGCCCGAAAAATTCATCCGGAAGAACATTATCACCCGCTTGAAACTCCACGTACACTCATTTCCGACAATGGTCTTCATTCGACAAGAAGAGCTTTAGGGAGTATTGCCGCGAGTTTGGGATCATTAACCGATATTCCACCCCCGCCTACCCCCAAGGAAATGGACAAGTCGAGGCCGTGAACAAGGTCATAGTGAACGGACTCAAGAAAAGACTGGATGAGGCAAAGGGGAGATGGGTAAAAGAGCTCCCGCACGTCTTATGGACCTATCGGACAACGCCGCGACGGTCAACCGGTGAGACCCCCTTTTCGATGACTTATGGGGCCGAGGCCGTGCTCCCAATCGAGAACAACTTTCCCACACCGAGGTCTAATTCGTTTACCCCAGACGGTAACGACGAGTTATTGGGAAGAAGTCTAGACCTAGCCGAGGAAAGAAGGGAAAAAGCAACGATTCATATGGCCTATTATCACCAAAAGCTGAGACAAGGGTATGATGCCAATGTTAAACTGCGACCTCTAGGTCCGGGTGATCTCATGATGAGGAAGATTCTCGGCAGTGCAAAAACCCCCTCTTGGGGCAAGTTGGGGCCCAATTGGGAAGGACCATACCGTGTCACATCCGTGGCCGGGATAGACGCCTACTACCTAGAAGATTTGGATGAAAAAATTATACCTCGACCATGGAATGTAAATAACCTCGGAAGATATTATTATTAATGAAAATGGCTTAGCCCATGTTTTGTTTCGTGATTATCCTCCGCCTCTTTGGTCTATTTACGACTATTCATAGTTTTAAACAAAACCTAAATCTTGCATGGCTCCTCGGACCACAGACTTGGGGGAAATTATTACTCATGACAACTTATACAAGTTTTAAAATGAACCTAAGTCCCGCATGGCTCCTCGGACCACAGACTTAGGGGAAATTATTACTTGTGGCGACTATTCATAATTTTAAAATGAACCTAAGTCTTGCATGGCTCCTCGGACCACGACTTTAGGGAAATTATTACTCATGACAACTTATACAAGTTTTAAATGTAACCTAAGTCCCGCATGGCTCCTCGGACCACGTAGACTTAGGGAAAATTATTACTTGTGGCGACTATTCATAGTTTTAAAGAACCTAAGTCTTGCATGGCTCCTCGGACCACGACTTAGGGGAAATTATTACTCATGACAACTTATACAAGTTTTAAATGAGAACCTAAGTCCTACATGGCTCCTCGGACCACGGACTTAGGGGAAATTATTACTTATGGCAACTATTCATAGTTTTAAATGAACCTAAGTCCCGCATGGCTCCTCGGACCACGACTTAGGGGAAATTATTACTTGTGGCGACTATTCATAGTTTTAAATGTTCTTCGGACCCACGACTTAGGGGAAATTATTACTCATGACAACTTATACAAGTTTTAAAAGAACCTAAGTCCTACATGGCTCCTCGGACCACGAGACTTAGGGGAAATTATTACTTATGGCAACTATTCATAGTTTTAAATGAACCTAAGTCCCGCATGGCTCCTCGGACCACGTACTTAGGGAAATTATTACTTGTGGCGACTATTCATAGTTTTAAATGAAATCTAAGTCTTGCATGGCTCCTCGGACCACGTACTTAGGGGAAATTATTACTCATGACAACTTATACAAGTTTTAAAATGAACCTAAGTCCCGCATGGCTCCTCGGACCACGTAGACTTAGGGGAAATTATTACTTATGACAACTATTCATAGTTTTAAATGAAACCTAAGTCCCGCATGGCTCCTCGGACCCACGAGACTTAGGGAAATTATTACTTATGACGACTATTCATAGTTTTAAATGAACCTAAGTCCCGCATGGCTCCTCGGACCACGACTTAGGGGAAATTATTACTTGTGGCAACTATTCATAGTTTTAAAGAACCTAAGTCCCGCATGGCTCCTCGGACCACGAGACTTAGGGGAAATTATTACTTATAGTTTTAAATGTAACCTAAGTCCCGCATGGCTCCTCGGACCACGACTTAGGGGAAATTATTACTTATGGCGACTATTCATAGTTTTAAATGAACCTAAGTCCCGCATGGCTCCTCGGACCACGACTTAGGGGAAATTATTACTCATGACAATTTATACAAGTTTTAAAATGAACCTAAGTCCCGCATGGCTCCTCGGACCACGACTTTAGGGGAAATTATTACTTATGACAATTGTTCATAGTTTTAAATAGAACCTAAGTCCCGCATGACTCCTCGGACCACGGACTTAGGGGAAATTATTACTTATGGCAGGTTGGGAAATTATTACTTGAGGGAAATCATTTTAAGGCATGCGCGCAGCCTAGCACCATTGTAACCCTCATTCAAATTCGCCGCCAAAGATCCTTTTTGTCTCGACCATTTACATTTATTTATATCATTGCAAACGTTAAAAAAAAAAAAAAGGAGCGGTACTAGCATACATCCATAGAAAGCAAAGCAAACGTTCTATATTAATATTCCGAGGTCAATACAAAGAGAGGTCCTTACAAAAGAGCGCAAAAACAGGACGACTCTCATTCAAAAAAAATAATAAAGAGAGGAAGGGAATATAAAAATTAAAAAGCCTAAAAGCTAAGCCTTGGCAGGAGGATCTTCTTTCTGCTCTGGCCGAGGAGGAGGAGCCTCGATGGTAGGGTCCGGAGCAGGATCCTTCGATTTATCGAGCACAGGGACGGCATCGTGCACCGCCGCATCCTGCTCCGAAGCCACTTGGGCGCCATCGAGGATTCTTTCGGATCTCCCGAGGATAGAAGATGTTCTCGGGCGGTCTCGGACCACGAATCAGCAGAATTCTCCGCAGCATCAAGGGCGTGAGCCCATAAGATCTTTGTAGTAGTCCCCGCACACCTCGGGGATCTCCTCGGATAGCCTGGCCTCCGTTTCTTGGACCCCGAGCCGACGAGAAGCACTTTTTTCAGCCTTTGTAGCTTCTCGGATCAGCTAGGCCTCCTCTTTGACCCACCGCAGCTCATCCTCGACTTTTTGCTCGGCAACCTTGAGATCCAAAGATCGCCGCTTCTCGGTGGCAAGGTTGATCTGGGTTGAGTACTGCTCTTTGCGCCGATCCTCCGCCTGGGTCTCAGCACTTTTCAAACCGGCCTCTGCACTCTTGCGCCGTTTCTCTGACTCCTTGAACTTCTCTGTGAGTTTAAGGTGATCGTGCTTGAGGGACCTCAAGGCTTTCTCCATCTCCGTCCGAGACCGGGTCTCGGCCTCGGCCCGATTGCGATTATCACGACAAAATTCCTTAGCCACAAATACCCGCCGAGTAATCTGCGAACGAAACAAGATTGGTTTAGAATTTAACGGGGTTAAATAAATTAATAAAACAAGAAAAGGATTACTTACCATCGCAAGATCCCTTTTGAGGGATAGGAAAATCTCGGGCTGAGAGAACCGCCTATAGGCCTCGAGAACCGCCTATAGGCCTCCATATCCCAAGGAAGGAGTAGGGGTTGCTCCAAGGCATCAGCCACGTACCCTGCTCGGCCCCGGTTGTACTCTCGGATCGACGAATTGTAAAGAATGGCAACCCCATCTAGCTCCAACTTAGGGCTCCATGTACGCGGGGTAGCGCGCACCTCAGCACGGTTCTCCTCGTCCCGGCTCTCCGAGGAGTTTGCCCTTTTACTCCTCTCCGTCCCTTAGTAGCCTTTTGCCGCTTAGCAGTCGGGAAGCCAGCCACCCTCCTCAGGAATGTCACCCTGCCTCTTCTTTTTTAGGTCGGGGTTAACCTTGAGGCTAGGGTCGAAAGGGGACGAGGGGCGATCGGAGGAGGGTCCTGGGTTTGTGCCTTGGCAGGCGCCTTTGAGGACTGACCCTTTCCTCGGCTGGACATCAATTCTCGCAAAGACTTTCCCATATCACCTACTTCTCCGTCCGAGAAGTCGTCCGAGCAGGTTATTATGATTGGACCGCCAACAACGGAATTGCGGTCTTGCTCTCCTTCAGATCGAAAAGCTCAACCACGGGGTCTTGCTGAACCTCCTCCTCAAAATAAAACTCGTTTATCTCTTCCTCAAGGGAAAGACGAGATGATTCGGTTTGCCCCTCAACCGGAACAACAACGCCAAGCCCGTCTGGCGGAGGTAGTTGCTCTGCTAGATAGGGATCTCGAACGCCGGGTAGTACGACCGGTGGAAGATCACATTGAGATAGGAAGTCTTAGACACGTCAATTCTAGCCAACCTCGAATCGCCAACCCTTATGGCGTGACCGATAGCTTGGAAAGAGCGGCTTAGAGGTTGATAGCCCGTAACTGATGAGCCGCACGTAATCGTCCGTCCTCGCAACGTAAATTTCCGACCTCGGAAGGTAGTTCAGCACCGACACATTCACGAAGTTTAGCCGAGGAGCGACATGAACTTTATCTAAAACGTCCAAGAGAAGTGGGATTAGTTCATGAAATTCTCCAATTGTAAAGAAAGCGAGAAAAATAACTCCCCAATACTAAACCCTTTCCCAAAAAGGATTGGCCCTAAAGACGCCGCACTGAGATTCCCCGCCCGAGTCGGACAATGAATACCATCGAACCACTCCCCCGAAGCAATAAGGAAATCATTCTTCACGGTCTTATTGGATATTGGAAGACAAGAGATCAATCTAACAACCTCGGATCGGGATTTAAGATAATACCCTCCGCTCTCGAGGCGGTGACACTCATACAAATAAACCACATCGTGCCAAGTAAGGCCTAGATTCATCCGCTCGTCTAAGACATCTACACAGCCTAGTATCTTGAACATATTTGGGGCACACTGATGCGGCGTCAACCTATGGTTGAACAGGTATTCCCTTGTAATCCTACGCATGGGAAGTGTCATCCCTCCCTTTATGAAAGCAATCATGGGGATAACAACTTCTCCCTCACCTCTATCTGTCAATACTCCTTCAAGAGGACAAGATCGCAACCCCACCCTCGGGGAATGTGGTATTTTGCCCTAAAGGCCTCCATAGCGGCCGGAGTATTTACTAATTTTTCGAATCTACCCATCCGAGCTGTACTAGAGGAATGAAAATAAAGACCGAGGAGAAAAACAAAATCCGAGGAAGAAATCGAAGCGACAAAGCGAATGGAACTTACAGATATCTTCTCAAATGACCGATGAGGTGATCGGAAAGCTCTTCTATGGAGGGTGCTTCGCATAAACGACTATGAAGATCTGAAGGAAGGAGGTGCTCAAGGATTTC
This sequence comes from Quercus dentata, assembly GCA_028216015.1. NCBI lineage: Eukaryota > Viridiplantae > Streptophyta > Magnoliopsida > Fagales > Fagaceae > Quercus > Quercus dentata. Next base: position 36,346,910 of record CP116447.1, read on the forward strand.
TGGTCGCCGGAGTTCTCTAGAGGTCTCTATTCTGATGTGAGGATAAAAAAAGAAAAAGGGAGCCTGACTGACGTCTTATATAGCCGGGAGGAGAGAGAAAAGATCGATCTTGCCTAAAAAGTCGAGAAATAATGATGGCCGTTCGATCCATGCCTCACCGTTGGATGAAGGGGACAAAAAGCCTCCCCGAAGTAAATGGCCGCGCCTCGTAAATTGTAGCGCGTCCAAAGTAATCGCCGCACACACGCCCCCAAGCCCTCCTTACTTCCATCCTCTCATCGACATCAAAACCCCGTTTTTCTCTTCGGAAGGAGATAAAAACCGGAGTTTTGAGGAGCTATTGTGGGGGCCCGCCCAAAATAATGGACTAGTTAAATACGGGCCCGTCCGAGAAGCATCGTGTCCGAGGAGAAGTCATAGCCAAAACATTATTCAAGCCCAACTACGGTAAAAGAAACCCGTCCAAGGAGTAATACCTCCTCGGACATTACGAAGTCCGGACCAAAAGCTCGCCCCAACCACTGCAGTTCATCCTCCAAGCATATAAAAAAGAATAAAACCCTAAATATCTCATGGAAAGCTGCCACCACCACATTAAATGTATCACAACCACCCTCTTGGCCGCATTAATGAGGAAAAGACCCCTGAACAGTACTACCTTGGCCACTGCAACTCACAAGAGAGTGATAAAGGTGTCCGATAGGACAGGTGCTCAAGTGGGGGCTTAGATGATCAACAAGTGTAAGGTTCAGATAAGAATGAAAGAGCTATATAATGTAGTAGAGTCCCTCAAAGAAAGGGACGAAAAAATGTATTATCTGTACCCAGAAAATATAATCTTTTGTGAGACATCCATTCTTGTGTTTTTGTTTTTGCAATGACGTTGTCCATGCATCAGACCGACTAAGTTCACCGAGGCTAAGTTCTTTGACCCATCCTCTACAAAGATTTATTGTGTGTTGCACCTTGGGCCAAGGCCTGATCGGTAAGATTTGGACCAGGAAAATCGTGCAACTACACTAAAGTATATAGATATCATCCTCATCAAGCACAATACCATCATCCTTGTCATTGTGAGAATTCTAACTTTAGTAATTCTCCTCATTTATTTCTATCTCTATCACGAGGAATATGTTATGAGCTAGAACTTGAACCTGTTGCCTTTCCTAGTGGCCTCACTCCTGTTGTCATGTTGAATCTTTCTTCTTCAATGCCAATAGCTTTGGAATTTTATGGAATATATACCAAATCATCCATGCAAGAATGTGCTAACTAATTTATCTTCTTGCCATGCACCTACATAATTCCCCAAAAAAAAAAAAAAAAAAAAATTAATATGCATGCATAAATACATCAGAACATGAAGTTATAAATTTCACACTTCACACTGAAACTTTTTAGTCAATTATTAAAGCATACTTCAATTCTGCTCACACTCTGATAAACTATGTGCTAGATGAGAACTTTTACAACAAATTTCTATAAATTTGGAGTTAAAGATTCGTAAACAGGCCACCATTCGTCTGTTGATGAAAATAAGAAATGGTTTAAGTAAAACTTTCTAAAGATTAAATAACTTTTTTTTTTTGTTTTTTGAGAAGCAAGATTAAATAACTTTTTATTTAATTAAATGAACAAGAGATCCAGGTAGTCCTATTTTGGGAGAAGGCTTTATTTGCAATTAGAAGAGCAAAATTATAGTGGAAGGGAATGCTTGGAATTAATGTAATTGAGCCCCTAATTAACTCAGCGCAACAGGCCCACTAGAGCATAGCAACGATTCTTGCAGATATAAAGGAGCTTATTAACACTTTTGATTCTTGTTCTCTTTCTTGTGAATAAAGAGGGTAAATCCCCTTTCCCTGCCCAACTTTTGGCCCATTGGGCAGCTTGTTCAATTGGACAGGGCTAGTTCTTCTTTTTGGTCTTCCTAGCTTGGGCGTTAGACAAAGATGGTAACAGATCTTCTCCCTTTTTGTAATCCTGTCTTTGTTTTGAAAAATGTGATTATTTAGCAAAAAATAAAAAAAAAAAAAAGAAGGAAATAACAAAATGAACAATTAGTATTTTTCTCTTTTTATACCTAATAAACACAAGCATCCCAAAGAGGCAACTCATCTATGATTTTATTATTTTTTTTTCTCAATGCTTAGAAAATTTTACCTTTGTATGAACTTTTATAAACTACTCATCACATTTTTATCTTATACTCAACTATCAGGTTATTGTAATATGCACAATATGAAATAAAACAAATATGTTTAAGTTTTATTTCCAAAGCTAAAATAATTATTTTTCTATGATTCCCCATCTAACACTAGGCAATCTAAAGGATATATATTCTGATATTCATACTTGCTAGTATGAGAAATCCTAGAGCTCATTTTTCCTCTCAAGAATGTTGTCACTAGAGAATCTCCAAAAAGAGACAATCTTTCCTCAAAAAATTTCTTGGACAACCAAAACACCAATTTTTTTTTTTTAAATTAAGCCTTTCCCCCCAATCCCTTATGTTGGCTTTGTCGAATTCTATTAAATCTTGTAAAAAAAAAAAATTTTAAATTCATATTTTTAACCTATTTTGGATCTTTCGCATATTTCTTTCAATCAAACACTCCTTAGTAAGTAATGAAACCAATTATTTTGAGATTTGAAGTTAATTTTGCTTAAATCCTATTGCTTTTGGCTAGAATTAGAAAATTCCTAAAGGTTTTTTTTTTTTTTTTTTGGTTTTTGGATAAGTCCTAAAGTTAGAGTTAGGTTTAGGGCATGAATTAGGGATTGCTATGCTACAATTATATTTTATTTCCATTGTTCATGAAGACTCAAATTGAAGATTATTTAAACCTCTAATTGATCAAAGTAGTAATTGGTTTATTGGTTAACAAATTACTAGAGAACTAGGATATTAGGATTAGGGTTTTATGTCTAAATTCGAGATTTAAAAAAAAATATATATTTATATATAGATATATATATATTTTTTTTTGGCTATCAATCAATTAAATTTATTTATCAAGAATGCAATTAAGGGTCTCAATTGAAGATTTAAACTCCCAATTTGGTCAAAATTTGGCATAAGTGATGGGATTTAATGAAAGGTGGGTTTTGGTTTTAGGTTTATTATGAAAATTAGGGGTTTTCAATCCAATAAGGATTTAACCAAATTAAATATAATTGGGGCATTTGATCATGGTTGGGTAACACCACTTTGGAGAAATAATCATATATTTGGGATTAATCAAAGAATTAAAATTGTTAAGATTAGGACATAGGCCAAATTTAGGGCTTTTATGTTTTAAATGCTTTTATATCAAATTGAATGTGCATTTGTCAAATTAAGATATCTAATTACAAGTTTGAACATCTAATTGGTAAGGCGACCAAGGGTTAGGATTAATTTAAATATATCTTAGGTTTAAAATAAGAATCTCTCTAATTAGTATAAGATAAAATGAATATTTGGAATTTCAGGGTCAATAGTATTTCTTTGTTAAGTGATAGTGTAGGTGTGAAATTATTTGTCCACATTAGAAATACTGCTTTTTTTTTTTTTTTTTTTTTTTTTTAAATAACTTAGGCTCCAATGATCGCTGTGATGAAATTAGTGCGAAGTAAACTTTCTTTTTTTTTTTTTTTTTTTTTTTTTTTGAGAAACCGCCCCGAGAAAGGGGGAGCTATGATTCCATTAAAATTTCCTCCATATAGACTACATTAGAGACAACAGGGACTTCTTCAATCCATGTACAAAAAGGAAAGAAATTACATGCAGCTCTTGCTAAGCTATGAGCTACCTTGTTTCCTTGCCTGTGAGTATGCCTAAAAGCTAAGTGCCCGAAATGGGAGGAAAGGACCTTGATGTCAGCAAGAATGTGGCCAAAGCTTGTCGAAGAGAAGCTCCCGGTCTTCATAGCACGGATAGGCGTATGCGAGTTTGCCCTCCAATATGATATGATCAAACCCAAGCTCATGAGCAAAAGAAAGAGCTCTTCTTGCTACCAACACTTCCACCATCTCCACCGATGTGGGTAGTGGAATTACTTGTGTTAATGCAGCCATAACTAGACCATGGTCGTTGTGGATAATGACGCCTTGACCTGCAAAGATCCTTCGCTTGAAAGGTGGCGCCATCAAAGTTAATTTTTACCCAATCCAAAGGGGGCGGTTCCCATTTGGTGAGGCTTCGGGTGAGGGGGGGAGAAGGTGCCGAGATGTGGGCATGATGAAATTCCTGAAGTGCTTCACTTGCCATATGGTGAAGAAGTCTTAAGTCCGGCGCAGATTCACCCAGGTGGAGCCTATTTCTTCTGTTCCAGATTAGCGATGTGATCATTGCAACCAGATCCGTGGGGTGCCCTTTCTCCATCGATACCTGAATAATTTCCAGAAAACTTGCACGATCCTTTGTATCGTTCCTAAGAGGGCCGAAATGAGCATCCCGCACAATTCCCGTTTTTGGGCACATCCATAGCGCATGCGAGAGAGGATTCTGCACAGAACCACGAGTTGGCAAGTAGCATCGCTTAAGACTTTCCGCTTCATCAAGTTGACCCGAGACGGAAGAGCATCGTAGGCTGCCCGCCACAAAGAGCGTTTTAATTCTGTTTGGGATATTAAGTTTCCAAAGCCCCTTCCAGTGCTTCTTTGTTGCGGGGGCGGAGGGGCTGTTGCGGAGGATAGCTCATCCTCAACCGTAAATCTGTATCCGGCTTTCACGAGTAGACCCCATCCACCTTTTGGCCAATATATCGATCCTTAGCTTTGGAGAAGCTCGGAGGTATTGATTTGATCGACTTGGCTTCCAAAGGAAGGAAGTTATTATCCACAACATCTTCTATCCAGCAGCTTCTATCCCTGTCTATTAGTACAGATACCTGTGCTTCACCGCCAAGGAAAAATGGGGGGGATTGGACCTTAGCACAGTGAGGGTCCTATGAGCCCACCTGTCATGGAATATGCGGATATTTTCACCATCGCCCACCCTCCAATTGGCACCCTTTTTTATGATCTCCCGCCCTTTTAGGATACTTTTCCAAGCAAAAGATCCAACACCATCCTTTGCCTCAAGGATATTCCCTTTCGGAAAAAATTTTGCTTTGAAAAATCTATGGAAGAGCGAGTTTTTTTCCTCCGATAGCCTCCACACTTGCTTTGCCAACATGGCGTCATTAAACTTTTGGAGATCCTTGAACCCCATACCCCCCAGGTCCTTTGGGAGGCAAAGGTTGCTCCACTTTGACCAATGGATTTTTCTTTGCTCCCCCCTTTGGCCCCACCACCTGAATTTCCGGATTAGTTGTTCGATGTCGCCGCACAAAGTAATGGGCAGCTTGAAACAACTCATGGCGAAGGTTGGTATAGCCTGGACTACCGCTTTCAATAGCACCTCTCGACCCGCTTGGGAAAGAAGTTGTTCTTTCCACCCTTGCAACTTCGCCCAAACCCTTTCCTTGATGAATCTTAGGTGGCCCTTTTTGTTTCTCCCCACTAGGGTGGGAAGGCCGAGGTATTTTTCATATTGCTTGACCTCTTGTGTATTGAGGTAAGTAGGACTTCATTCATACTTCACCTTCCTATATTCATTGATCAAACCACTTGAATATCCTTTCTTGATAAATTTTTGTCCCTTGAGTATTCTCAACTCATTGGCATTATCTTTGTATTGTTAATGCATGTAACATTTTCATCTAGCATTGCATTCTTATATCTTTTGAGCTACTGCATTTGTGTGAAACTGATTTGATCTTGGTTGTATGCAACTTTGATTTTACTATTTGCCATGAAATAATTTCAGTGGGCTGCACCATGTGTGCAATACATGGGCCATGACCCGAATTATGTAATTGGTGTTGTGAATGTTCGGATTGTGATTATCAATTTTCAGTGATCCTACCCATGGTAACAATACATGCATGTGACCCTTTTGAGGAACAATACATTGGACATTGTCAATATTCTTACAATTCATATAAAAAGGAACAATACCCTTTTGATTGTTTTTTGTCCGAATTTTTACATTGAGATTTTGAGTTTTAATTTAAAAAGATTGCTTTTGTGAGGAGTTATTATATGATATTTAGTTTATGTTGCAATCTTGTGGAGTTGAGATCATTTGGTTATTTTGAAGATTAGATGGACTGCCATGTGCTTTTATTTTGAAATTGAAAATATTTTCTTTTGAAACCTTCTATGGTGGATTAAATATAGACCTTTTGAATTGAAATTTTTTGGGTGTTATAGCCATCATAAAAATATTCGATAAGTACTCATATGCATGCAAAGAGAGATGGAGTTAACATTCCCACCTTTAATCTATTGCAGTATTTTAAATACTTAAATGTATTTATCTTTCATTTATTTAAATGATGAGACAATGAATTATTTAGCTTGATCCCTATATAGCCTCATACATGACTGGTTCTTTTTGTCACTATCTACCAGTCAAAGCACGTGAACAAGAGGACATGACACTTTATGATTATAGACAACACTATTCTAAAATGAAGGCATTAGAACAATTTAAACCAATCTTTTTCATTGTTTATCCCTAACCCATTTACTACATGTCCAATCCTTAAAAGTAAACATCTTTTTCAAGTTATCTTTTTGACTCATGACCACTTGATAACGTGAGAAAGGAAGTAGCAAATCAGGTTTTAGCAGGCCTAAAGCAAATTCTTTTGTCCTATAATGCATCTTATCATGTTTATTTTTATCATGATTGTAGGAAGTTTTGCAATGTCTTCAAAAATTAAATCCAGTCAATGGGTAGCAAATATTATCCAATATAAATGAGGTTATTTTACCTCCAATAATCATTATAGTAATATAAAAATGTGAAAGAATGATAATCAGTAACAAATTATATAAAGAAAATGAAAATATAAAAGGAATAATATTTCTTAACTTCGTTAGATTAAGAAGTGAAAATAACTTCTTGTACCGACCATCGCATTATTAATTATGATTTCTACAACATTAGATGCTCCAATTTTCTCCACAATGCTATCAAGTAGTTGAGACATCCTCTCTTTGATCTTTATAATTTTATATAGGGGAATGTTAACCAATGTCCTGAAGGTTTAAGAGCTTTTTTTAGAATCATTTTATTAAGAGAATGATAAAACAATAAATATTATTGACAGTTTTTTATATTTCTCATGAAAATGATATTAAAACTTTTCTATTATGATTTATTAATAATTGTCCTAAGAGCATCTGTTAACATGACCATTTTATACATAAAGACGCATTAATAGACTTAATAAGCATGTTTTCATTAGAATAATTCACCAATTATTATTAGGGTTATGCTAATGGATGTCCTTAGGACAATAGTTAACAATCCATTTTAGAAAAATTTTGATACCACTTTTATGGGAAATGAAAAAAAAAAAAACGGTTAAAACATTAATTGTTTTTTTTTTTTTTTTCTTTTCCCCTTACAAACTTTCTTTAAATGGATTATTAACAAAACTTTCTTTAAATGAATTATTAACAATTGTTCTAAGGTCATTTGTTAGCATTTTTCTTATTATTAGGCGAAAACATAATTTTGATCCCTACATTTTAGGGTCACAATCAATTTGGTCCATATATTTTGATAACAATCAATTTGGTCCTTGCTATTTTCAACTTACGGTCAATTTAGTCCCTATCGTTAACTTAGTAACGAAAAATGCATACATGGCTAACGGTGTGCACAGTTTACACATTTGATACTGAAGTGGCAAATAAATTAATAAAAATAATGTTTAATAAATATTTTAAAATTCCACATCGGCATTTTCCCCCAATTTCAATTTCACGATTTTAAAGATGAAAAATAAAAATAGAAATCTCAGATTTTCTTTGCATCTTCGTGTACTTTCTGGGCAACCAAACACAAAAACACAAATATTAGATTAGTACATCAACACAGACCCATTTCATTTGAGACCACCTTTAAACCCGTAGTTTACCCCTCACAATCTCAATTACAAATGTAAACAACCAAGACTACAAACTAACGGACCCACTCTCCGACTCTGATATCACCAAACCAATTTTGAGACCGAAAAACCCCACACGCCAACTAGAGCCAAGGTTACCAGATTAAAGAGAGATATAGCAAGAGCTTAGGGATGCGGGTTTAGGGTTCTAGGTTTGTGTCGAGCCGCCACCAGCCACGCCGTGACACCAACTCAAGCTCCACTCGTGCTCCATCCCGAGATGATTCGATCATCACAGCCACCCAATGATCAAGTTTGTTTCCTTTGTAATGGATTTTCTTTTGGTTGTTTAGGGTTTGGAAAATGGGGTTTTGAGGTTGATTTTAGATTCCACAGGTTTGGTGTTTTGAATTGGTTTTTTGAGGTTTCAAGGGGATACTTGGCTACCAATCTGGATTTTTTGTAAACAAATTTAGCTAGACTTGTCCCCATCAAAGCCACAGGATTGGACTCAACACAAAGATACCAACCTGAAATGAGAATGTTTCCTTCCGGGTTTGTTCTCGTTCTTTTTCTTTTTCTTTTTTGGTTTCTGTTTGGTTACCGAGAAAGTTTGTTGGGAATAATTTGTTGAAATTTTTTGTATTCTAAAATTCCAATTTCTTATTAGCTATTTCTAATTAGGATGTTTCTCAATTGTATAGAGGTGAGATGTTGTGGAATATATTCATGAATTCAAGGATTTAAGATAGAAAAATAAAGAAGGTAATTTTGTGTTTGGGAGCCATGAAAATCAAAGAAAATCTGAGATTCCTAATTTTGTTTTCTACCGTAAAATTAAAATTAAAATTATTTTTTATTTCTATTAAAATTGGGGAAAATGCCAACGTGGGATTTTAAAATATTTATTAAACATTATTCTTATTAATTTATTTGTCACGTCATTATTAACTGTGTCAATTATGTACACCGTTAGATATGCATGTATTTTCTATTACTAAGTTAATAGTGAGAACTAAATTGATTGTAAATTGAAAATAGTAAAGATTAAATTAACTATTACCAAAATATAAAGGCCAAGTTAATTATAACCCTAAAATATAAGGACCCAAAAGATATTTTTACCTTATTATTATCAAAGATTGATTACTTTTGTCTTGTTATTTATTAGACATAATGGAACATCCCATTCTTATTTATTGCTCTTTATTATATCACCTCCTTTTTCAATAAAGGAACTTACTTCATAGTAACTTGGTGACTTCATGCCAATTAAATGTATCACTCATGGATTCAATTGCAACTTTTTTGAAACTATCATAATTGACAGCATTAAATGAAATTGTTGCTTCACACATTCACCTTGCTATGTTGCCCTGTGCCTTTTCTCTTAACTCCTACTTGTAAGTATCATAAAGTATTGATTCTTCATTAAAACTCTTTACTCCTACTTGTAAAGTATCATTAATAGTCGATTCTTCATCAAAAAAAAAAAAAAAAAAAAGTGTTTTATTGTATCCCTTTCCATTCTTTGCAATTTGTGATGTTGTTATATGAGAATGAGTGACAAATGTAACCATAGCTTGAATGTAGGACTCGTAAAACATGTTGGGACAAGGTATAACTTGATTAAATTGGTTAACTAATTGAAAACCATAACAACACACACAGATATATGTGTGTGTGTATATATATATATATATATATATATATTTTTTTTTTTATATATGAACCCGTCCTACAAGCGATAATGACAACTTCCCTTAGACCTGAGAAAATAGGCAAATAATTGAAATGGGCATCACACATGCTGGTGCAATGCAGCGGTGTGATTTTGGTTGAGAATCTTGAGATTACAAAGTAAGGTCTACATATAAAAAGAAAATGTGAACTTTCAGTTGAATTTTGAAAACTTAAAGTGTACATTTTTCCGATTTTTGTTTATTCTTAATTTATCGTATAATATAAATCAATGAAGGGGATATATAGTGGCAAAACCAGATAATGGGAGGCCTGTAGATACTAGATACCAGTCACCAATCTACCATCACTCATTGATGTCCTCACTATCCCCATCTTCCTTTCAAAAGATTTAAAACTAACCATCATCAGTTCATCACAAAGATCTTGAGTTTCTATATATAGTAATGACTAACGATGTATATATAGCTTAATTGTCTTGAATTGGTTGTAGTTTATGGCAATTATAGTAAAGATATTCAAACTAAAATCTCTCTCTTCTTATTTTTTTTATTTTTTTTTCTAAGATAAAGATTTAGGATTCCATACAACTAGGACAAATTCTAGAACCATAGCTTATTTCACACCGAATTTCACAACTATTTGATGTCGTTGTCTAGAGTGATGAAAAATATGATGAATTTATGTGAAAGTAATAGGCAGTCAATCGTAATTTTAGAATGTTTATATGAAGATTAAAGATTTAAAATGACAAGCAACCAGTCATAATCACAATCTAATGTGTGAAGATTTAAGATAAAATTTGTGAAAAAATTCGAGAATTTGGAATGTTTATTTTTGGCAAGTATAATAAATGAAAGGATAGGTATAGTTTCTAAGGTGTACTATAATTAAATCTAAACACATTATAAAAAAAAAAGAGAATTTTATCGATATTAGAATATTTATTTATTTATTTTATATATATAAGGAAGTAGTGTCTTAACTTTTGACAAGACTATTTAACTTATTATATTCAAGAAATATTTAGAAATCTCATGTATCGATAATGTAATAAATCTAACTTGGAACTTTTGGATTAACGTCACACCGCACCACACAAGTACCTGCTCAAGGTTATAATTAGATTAAATTTAATTCATATAGTAATCTAATATAATGTCAATTATATCTAAACTATATCTTGAATGAAACAAAAAAGAAAAGAAAAGTCAACCAAGTAAAATCTATAAATCAACATACCTACCCATCATTTTTCCACTAAGAGACCCATGATCACGTGTACCTAAAAACTCATACACCAGTGGCACGTGGAGCAACATATATTATATAATATTAAAATAAAAAAATTAAAAAAAAACAAAATTTATAAACTTTTTGGTGGGTGCGGTGTTTTCTCTTGTTTTCCCATTTTCCCACTACTGCTATTGCTATGCCAAATCCATGTTTTGTCTCAGTTGCCCATTTCTCTCTCTTTCTCTGTGTTTCTCTCTGTACCCTTTAATCTGACAGGTACGCAATTCTCATTCTCTCATCATTTGAAGTTTTATCACTCAATAAAATGCTTTAATTGCAATTTGCAAGCACTTTTTTTTTGTGTGGGTTTTGGCTGAAAATTTTCCATGCCAAAACCAAAGTCAAAATAGAGTTTTTTTTTTTTTTTTTTAAGAGATTGTATAAACTATAAACCCCTAGATCTTTTGTATTCTGGGTTTGTTTAAGATGGGTCAATGGTAATTTGTTTATTTATTTTGTGACAAATTTGGATTGCCCAGAAATTCATAGCTCAAAATTTGTCAATGTGTTTGTGTTTTGTGAAGGAATTGTGAACAGTAGGATTGATTGGAGTTGATTCTGTTGTGGGGTTTTTTGTTTGAAGCTTAGGGGTGGTGTTGTGTAAATATATATAGATAATTGATGGCTTCTTCTCCTCCATTTGAGGTGGAGGATCAGACGGATGAGGATTTTTTTGATAAACTTGTTAATGATGAGATTGAATTTCCTGGATCTGTGCCTAGTGTTGTAAAGAATGATGCTTTAGATGAGGCAAAAGCGGTTTCTAATATAAGGATTAGCGAAGTGGGGGCTTCTGGGGTTGACTCTGGTGGCAATGATGGTCTTGAGGTCAATGATGAAATGGGCCATGAAGATTTGGTTGTGTCTGCTGCATCATTGGATGCCAATGAGGAAAATGTGGTTGGTGAAGTGAGCAATTCGTTGGTACACGGTAATACTGACGAGTCTAATAGTGTGGTTGGCGAAGAGAGCATTCCATCAGTAGTGATACCCAATGAAACAAATGAGGGTAGCGAAGTGGGGAAAGGGGAGGAAGGTGCATTGCATAGTTCAGTGGGTGAGAGTAGCGTGTCTGTGGGAACGGGTGTGAAAGTTGTTCAGTGGAGTTCATTTGAGTCGGAGGTGGATGATAATGGTGGTGAATTTGGGACGTGCTCGGAATTCTTTAGTGAATTGAAAGATAACTCACAAGACCCATTTGAGAATGTGACGAATATGGGCAAGTTGGGGACAGAATCTAATTTTGTGGATGGTGTTTCGGAAAACCCAGTTGCTGATTTGGGGGCCTCCAATTATGGGCAACATCAAGAAGGTCAATACTATGGGGCAGTTACGGGGCAGAATATAGATGGTCAGGATTTGAGTAGTAGTCAGAATTGGGAAAATCTTTATCCAGGGTGGAAGTACGATACAAACACTGGGCAATGGTATCAGTTGGAGGGTTATGATGCAAATGCAAGTTCAAGTGCTGATATTAATGTGGATGCAAATGATCATGCAAATGCAGATGCAGTTCTTTCAGACCACACAGTAGGTGGTTATTATCAGCAGCAAACAGCTCAGGCTCAGTCTATTGTTGGAACTGTGGATGACGGATGTACAACTGGCAGTGTCTCTCACTGGAATCAGATTTCCCAAGGAAATATGCAATACCCAGCTCATATGGTATTTGATCCCAATTATCCTGATTGGTACTATGACAGCATCACTAAAGAATGGAAATTGTTGGAAACATACACTCCAGCTTCAAATCAGTTAACAAGTGTAGATTATAATCAGCAATATCAAAATCAGAATGTGGAGAATCATCAGTCACAAAGTCTAGTTAGTCAAGAACATGTTGCAAACTGGGATGGATCTGCGAGCAATTACAATAACCAAACTGTGAATATGTGGCAAACTCAACATGTTGCAAAGAGTGACACAATTGGGTTTACTGAAAACCAGAAATTAGGGAACCATTACAGTTCCACTGGTCATTTAACTGATTCTGTGGATCAACAGTCGGGATTCGTTCCTCGTGGATCACTTGCTCAGTATGAACAGCCAAATCAAAGTGTTGACGGCGGCCGTAGGGTTGCTGAGTTTCAAAGCTTTATTCCTGATGAAAATTTTTATCAGCACCAAAATCAGGCCAAGGACCTAAATCAACACATGCATTTCTCACCTGCTCACTTGGGTAATCAGAAACCAGTGAATTTTTCACAACAGCTGCCACAGAGTGGAACTCAGTTCTCTTATGCGCCAAGTGAGGGGAGGTCATCTGCAGGACGGCCTCCACATGCTCTAGTCACTTTTGGTTTTGGTGGGAAACTTATAGTCATGAAAGATAATAGTTCTTTTCTCAGAAACTCATATGAAAGCCAGGTTAGATCTTATTTTCTTCTGATTTCAATATCTACTTATACTTTTCTTTTCTTACTACAAAATTATTTGACACTTATTGTTATTGTTGCTACTGCCTATAATCGGTGTTGGTGTTTTCTCATGTGAAGGACTCTGTAGGAGGTGTGCTTAATGTTCTCAACTTGATGGAAGTTGTCATGGACAAAAATGATTCTTCAAGCTTTGGATTGGGTGCTTGTGATTATTTTTATTCATTGTGCCAACAATCTTTTCCTGGTCCCTTGGTTGGTGGGAGTGTTGGAAGTAAGGAGTTAAACAAATGGATTGATGAAAAGATTGCTACCTGTGAATCTCCAATCGTGGATTATAGGAAAAGTGAAGATCTTAGGTTGCTTTTTTCTTTGCTGAAAATATCATGTCAGTATTATGGAAAACTTCGATCACCTTTTGGCACTGACCAAGCCTTGAAGGTAAGATCGGAAATTAATTGTTCCTAATAGTTCTATTTACACACAACCTATCTGGATATCTGATCGAGAAAAAATAAAAATAAAAAAAACCTTCCATTATGAATGGAACATTTCAAGAGTGGTAGCCATCTTTAGGAAAGTATAGTGCAATAGATTTTCAAGGATTATTAAAATTAAGCCCCTCCCATAAATTATGGTAATGGAGTTTTTGCTGGCCTCATTAAAGATGATGTATTTTTTATTAAACTAAGGAGAGACTGTTCAAATTTCATGGGACAATGAAATATCCTATCACAAATTTTTTTATTCACACATTACCTGCTGTTTATATTTAAATAAATATCAACGAGTGTACTTGTATTTATTATTGTTTTGAATGCTTTGAAGCGTCTGGCTAGTTAGTATTTCATTGAACACTTCATTTAAATTGGATGTGTTTTGTATGCTACAGGTTACTTTTAAAATAAAACATATTTCTAATCTTAATTTCTTAATATGTATCGTAAAATGTAAGTGTGAAGCCCATAAATTTTCTCCGAAAGACTCAAAGACATCAATTCAAATTTTTTTCTCATGAGTTTGATTACTGGCCATTGATCTTTCCTGGCTTTTTAAATTTAATTAGGAAAGTGATTGTCCTGAGTCAGCTATTGCTAAGCTCTTTACAACTTCCAAAAGAAAGAGTGCGTATGGTGCACTTGCACACTGCTTGCAGAGCTTGCCTTCTGAAGCCCAAATTCAGGTATCCATATTTTTTTTTCTCCCAGTTTTATGTAATTAATGCCTTTTGCGACATTGAATATTTTAATGCCATTTAAAACTAGGGAAATGTTAACCAATGCTCTTTAGGAACTATTTTTAGAAACATTTTATTGGGAGAATGATACAATAAATGTTGTTGACAACATTTTATATTTCCCATGAAAGTGGTGTCAAAACATTCTTATTATGGTTTATTAACAATATCCCTAAGAGCATCCGTTAACATGACTCTTAAAACTAACATTACTAATTGATCTGTTCAAGGCTACCGCACTTGAGGTACAGAGTCTTCTTGTCTCTGGTAGGAAGAAAGAGGCTTTGCAATGTGCACAGGGAGGTCAACTGTGGGGACCGGCACTTGTTCTTGCATCTCAACTTGGGGATCAGGTTCTTGCCGTCAGATTTTAGCTTTCTTCACACGTCTTCCCTGCATATTAAAAATCCTTACTAGAAGTGTACATGTAGTTGATGCTGATAATGTCTTCTTTCATTTTGAAATGCTGGCAGTTTTATGTTGATACTGTGAAGCAAATGGCACTTAACCAATTCATAGCTGGATCACCTTTGCGGACTTTATGCCTGCTTATTGCTGGGCAGCCTGCAGAAGTGTTTTCTAGTGCCACTACTAGTGGCACCTTACCCGGTTCTGTAGATTTTTTTCAACAGCCTGTCAAGGTGATAGATTAACTCAATGACTTGTGCTGAAAAGGTTTTATGTTTTTTGTTCTTGATGAATTTATTTGCCTTTGCTATTTTTGATTACTTTGATTATTATTATTATTATTATTATTATTATTATTTTTTTTTTTTTTTTTTCTGAATGTGTTTTTTGTCATGAAAATGTTGCTACAGACAAGAAATACTTGGGCTTGCTATTTTTGCTGAATGTGTTTTTTTGTCATGAAACCTTTCTTTAGATGTGAAATACTTAGGTCTCATTCCTGATCCTGCCTGCTAGTTTCCTGTTTCCTATAAGCTGATACTATTCTGATGCTTATGATCTGATTTTTTTAAAAAAAAAAAGTTATATGTATTTATTGGGGGTGTGGAGTAGGTCTGAAGCTTGATATAGTGAATAGGGAATTGTTCCTTGAAAGTGAAAGATACTTTGGGTTTATAAAGCAAAATTTAAGGACATAATCCATTAAACGCCTCTCTCTCTCTCTCTCTCTCACACACGCACACACACACACACACGCGCACACACACACACACACACACACACACACACCCTAAAGTATTTTGATTTCCAGTGAGCTTTGAACCTTGGTATAATGGCAAGTGTCATTCGTTCAAGGAAAGTGTCACAAGTTTGAATGCGAGAATTAGCTTCTCCAAAAATTGAGGTTAAAGCTATCTACCAACAACCTCTACTAGGCCCTACAATACAGGAGCCTTGTGCACTAGGTACAAATTTGTTACTGAGTTTTGAACCCACAACTCACTGTATCTGTTCTCATGGAAGAAGGAAGTGCCATTTGATTTAGAGCTAATTGACAAATTATTTTAAAAAGATGAAAAATCTAAAACAGGGAGAATAAGGTTTTATAGGCTTCATGCAATCAATTGGAAAACTTTGAGCCTGTGTTTTTTTTTTTTTTTGGATTGGTAAAAATGTTCTATTTTAAAATTCATAAAAACATAAAACAATGTAAAAATGCGCTACCAAACTTAATTCTAGAAGCTGTTTCTGGTGAAATACCCGTTTGGTAATGTTGTTTTAGTAACGTTGTTTGTATTTTTTGGAAATACGTGTGGTTGAAAAAGTGTGTGAAAATGCATATATAATGTTGTTTAAAAACTGAAAACATGTCGTTAAACTACTATACCAAATGAGGCCTATTTTTCAAAACACTATGTTCTCATAGAAAATCAAATGATGGATCCTAATTGTTTAAGGGAAAACAGGACGTTTGTAATCATGATAGTTGTAACCTTTTTTAGGAGGTTTTTAGGTAAAATTAAAATGTATGTGAACATCCATATACATGCTCATGGTACTAAATGCACACAAGTTCAGCAACAATTAGAAAAGGTGAGACCATTTTAACAAGAAAGCATCATGCAATGAGGGGAAAAATTAGTAGATTACCCCATGGCCAATATTCTTATTGATATGGCATGGTAGGTTGTGATGTGATAATATGAGTACTAATACTATCAAAAAAAAAAAAAAAAAAACCTTTTTGAATATAATAATGTCTATATGGTGAGCAGAATTGAAGCTGAAGTTGTGGGTAGTGGGAGAAAACAATGTACAGGGTTCTACTGGATGTGAGACATTTTGATCTATTGTTTTGAATCTCTCATCTATTCTTAGCATTGAGGTGTACAAATAGTAAGTTATGGTATTGTTGGGGGAGGATTATGAATGTTAAGGGTGGGAACTCTTGCTTCCTCTGTGACATATGTTTTTTATCCATGGAAATAAGGCATGAAGTAAGCTCAATCTGGATTCAAATTGAACTATGTATGTCAAATCAATACATTGTGAAGCTTGGGGAAACAAAATCGAATTGCTTTGCATCAAATGCATATTAAATGTATGAGATCCTAGTCCTTAGCTACAAGTAGTGCCGATAACATGTAATACTCAAATTTATTTATTTTTTTCTAACATTTTTCCCAGCCCTAAAAATATGATGAAAATAAGAACCCTTGAACATGTCTATTAGTTGATTTATATCTTTCTAGTTCTTCAAAATAATTTTGCTTCAGCTAGGGTTTTTTTTTTTTTTTGGTTATAATTTTGATTTATTTATTTGTTTTTATGAAACAGCTTCGTCTAGTTTAATGATCTTATATTGTGTACTACAGAGTGGGGCTAACTGCATGTTAGAGGAATGGGAAGAGAATTTAGCTGTCATAACTGCAAATAGAACAAAAGATGATGAGCTTGTCATCATTCATCTAGGAGATTGCCTATGGAAGGAGCATGGGGAGGTACGTAACATGTGCTTTCATTTATATTGAGTCTTTTGCTGTTTGTTTTTTCTCTGGTAGATCTATGTTTTTCTTTGCTCTCTCCCTGACTCTGATGTAATTGTACAGACTACTGCTGCACACATATGTTATTTGGTTGCAGAAGCCAGCATTGAACCATATTCGGATGCTGCAAGACTCTGTCTTATTGGTGCAGATCATTTGAAATTTCCACGAACATTTGCCAGCCCTGAGGCAATACAGGTGTTCTAGATTACCCTTTGTCTCATATATCAATTCTAAACTAGGATTTTTCAAAGCTGATGCAGTATTTTATTATCTAGAATGTGTGATTTTGATTCTTATTGGCAGCTTGTATTTAGCTTGTAAAGTTTGAATTTCAGTCTGTTCAAGAAGCAGCATCTTTGGTAGCTCATGGATTATGTTGTGGATCGTAACCATTGTTACCAAGTTATTTGGAAATACATTTGCACTCCTTTATTTTCCTCTCAACTATTTTTCTGAATAATGTAAATGAACAAGCTTTATGAATATGTGGGCAGAGGACAGAATTACATGAGTACTCAAAGGTGCTTGGGAATTCTCAGTTTCTCCTCCTACCTTTTCAGCCATATAAGCTTATATATGCCCACATGCTGGCTGAAGGTGGAAAAGTTGCAGATGCTTTGAAGTAAGAATGATTGCTTTATATTGAAGTATGGTAATTTACTTTGTAAAAAAATGAATAAGTTAATTATGGTTTCTGCAAAATGGCCTTTGGTCTTTTCACACAATATATTGGCATAGGTACTGCCATGCAATTTTGAAGTTTCTCAAGACTGGTAGAGCACCAGAAGTGGACACATGGAGACAATTAGTGTTGTCTCTTGAGGAGCGGATTAGAACCCACCAGCAGGTTTCTCTCGAACGTTTATTCTTTTCATCAATGAAGCTAGAGGTTTGATTTCTTATATGTGAAGATATATCATGTACAGGGTGGTTATGGATCAAATTTGGCTCCAACCAAACTGGTTGGTAAATTGCTTACCTTCATTGACAGTACTGCTCATCGTGTTGTTGGAGGCCTACCTCCACCTGTACCTTCAACATCACATAGTGGTGCTCAACATAATGAATATGCTTCTCAACCAGGAGGCCTTAAAGTATCAAACAGTCAATCAACAATGGCAATGTCTTCATTAATGCCATCAGCTTCAGTGGAACCCATAAATGAGCGGGCTGCTGAGAACAAAATGCCTAATAGAAGTGTCTCGGAGCCAATCTTTGGTAGTGCTCCTAAGAAGGTAGAAATTTTTGCTGGCTGGTGTTCTGTTTTTTGTCCATTGCTTCATTTCTCGGGATGGCATTTCTTCCTGACATTGCTTACAAAAATTTTTAAAAAATTGAGTTATAATTTGGTCGATTAAGATAATTTAAAGTTCCTGGGCTAACTCTACCTAGGTTATCTCTACCATGGAGTTCTTGATATCCTATCCATCCATTGTGAAATGAGACGATTGAATTTTGTCACATCATTAAAAATTATATGCATGTCAAAATAGTACTAGTCAATGTTTGTTTGAGGCAAAAGTGCAAAGTGCACCCTCTAAGTTTGACCACAATTCATTTTAGCCCTCTGACTTTACTTTCGTTCAATTGAAATCTCTAAGTTTTAAGTTTATTCAATTAAGGCCTGTTTGTCAACTTCTGTTATTAATTTAATTTAATTATTTTAAATTTCTGGAAAATGTTTTTCAATAATTAATTGATTTTTTTTTTTAATTTAAAAATTTTGAAGAAACAATAAATAAAAATAAAAATTTGGACACTTAACCACAACATTTAACAAAATTTGATGGAAATGCTATACTTAGAGAACTCAATTGAATGAAATTAAAGTTAGACAATTGAAATGAATTTTGTTCAAACTTAGAGGGTGGAATTTGCATTTTTTTCTTTGTTTAATTGCTAGTGAAGTGGTGAAATTCAATACACTCATTTCGCATTGGTTGTATTGGATTTTAGGAAGTCCGCAGTGGATTTACCCTTTGAACTCTTAGAGGATTCTTATCCTAATTGATTAGGTGGCACTGTACGGGTTTACTGAATTAAAGAAAGGTGCGTGAATGTCACATATGCATACACACAAAGCTCATACAGTTGTCTAGCCTTACTTATGGTATATTGAAGATACATAAAATTATGTATGGGAATGGCTGGGGTGGACAAAACATCCCTGTTCCATAAGTGAGATGATTAGAGTTCTTAACCAATCCCCATATGCATCCTGATTATGGTTATGGCCTTTCCATCCCTACTCTTTAAAGCAGAGGGCAGCACTCATCACCATCCCTACAAATTGCTTATTATAATTTCTTACCGTTGTAAACACATTTATGAAAGTTGGGATGGCGTTTGTGGAGATATCATATGTGAATAATGAAGAGATGTGTTATGCTTAAGGAGGAGGGTTGTGAATTATTATCCTATTGTGAGGTGAAGCTTAGGCATTGTGGCATGGGTAAAGAATTATTGAATTAGTAACTAGTAAACACTAGGAGGCTCTGTTGGATGTAATGTGAACCTAGATTTAAATGAGAGATGAGGGGTAGGGATAAACTTCTTACGTCAGATTTTTTTTTTCTTCAATCAGGTTGATTCATCTAAGGAAACAAACTCTTCTGATATGCAAGGAAAGGCATCAGCATCAGGTGGGTCATCTCGTTTTGGTCGTTTTGGCTCACAGCTATTCCAAAAGACTGTGGGATTGGTCTTGAGATCCAGACCAGACCGGCAGGTATGTGAAGTAACTTCCCCCTTTAAGATCATTTTCTTGCACCACCCTGAGAACTTACTTTTCCCAATATTCTTCTGAAGGCTAAATTGGGTGAGAAGAATAGATTCTATTATGATGAAAAGCTTAAGAGATGGGTTGAAGAAGGCGCTGAACTTCCTCCACCTGAGGAGGCCGCGCTACCACCTCCACCAACGACTGCAGCTTTTCAGAATGGAATGCCAGATTACAACGTGAAAGATGCACCAAAAACCGGAGGATTTCCCTTGGAATTGGGGCTTGAAACCAAAAGCCCAATCTCTTCTGAACGAAGTTCAGGGATCCCACCTATTCCACCTGGTTCAAACCAGTTCTCTGCACGTGGACGGATGGGTGTTCGCTCAAGGTATAGGCTTTGGAAAACTACTCTGCTCTCTCTCTCTCTCTCTCTCTCTCTGTGTGTTTGTGCGTGTGCGCGTGTTTCAGTGTTGTAATAGGGTGGCCACCAGGAAGTCCATTTGTTTTGCATTTTTTCACAACCATTCCTGATTATATATGTAAAACTTACTTTAATTTCTTCAGGTATGTTGACACATTCAATAAGGGTGGTGGGACCCCATCAAATTTGTTCCAGACACCTTCTATTCCAGCTGCTAAACCTGGGGTGGTTCCAATCCTAAATTTTTCATCCCTGCTCCAGTAGCTTCTGTTGTGGAGACAGTTCAGACACCTGGAGAAAGCATGCAAGAGGCTACTCTGAACAATGCCAATCCACCTACTTCATTTAAGGAGGATTCCATCTCTTCCACACAAAAATCAACATTGCCATCAATGAGTCTGCAGCGGTTTCCTAGCATGGATAATATTGTACAAAGGAAAACAGGGCCAATGGCACATGGAACTAGCTTAGTTCCCCCTCCCTCACGGCGTACAGCATCATGGAGTGGAAACCTTAGTGATGGATGGAATCCTTCAATGATGAATGAAGTAAAACCTTTAGGAGAAGTCCTCGGTATATCTCCATCTTTGTACAGGCCAGGTGACCCTTTATCAGTGCAGTTTCCATCGAGTCGTAATAGTTCTAGAGATGATCTTCATGAAGTTGAACTTTGAGGCTTAACGAACAGTTCTCTGTAGTTTTGCTTCTCCCGATAAAGCTTGTCAAAGAGCATACTTGTCTCCTCATCTTGCTGTAAGGATTGAAGATGGAGGATGGCAGTTATGGGGGAGTTCAGATTTTTGGTGAAGTCCCTTAGCCACATTGGAAATTCTTATACATCTTAGACCAACATATGATGTTCACTGTTCTAGTTGCTGCCCTTTGAGAAGCCCATTGCCATTGAAGCAATTAGGGCTTGTGATGGTGCACTGCTCTGTGGCCCTTTGCTGATTTATTAGAGCTAGATTGCCTCGAGGAAGACGAGGATCAGAAGAAAGCATCCCTTCTTTCTATTATCAAGGCTAAAACTGCTTACCGAAAATTGCAAAAGGAAAAGAAAAAAAGATATACAAATTCTGCTAATGAATGATTGTTATCAAAACTTGTCAAAATATGAAAATACAATTAAATGTTGAAAATGGAGGCATACAGTTCGTGTCCAACGTTTTATTAAAGTTGAGGCTGGCTGTTGATTAAGGGAATATCTTGTAGCTCAATTGGCATTTACTGATGATTATCGAATTTTCAACGGAGTTGTGTAGAGTCTAAATCCCCACTCAATTGTCAAATTATTAAAAAGCGAAGAATTATTTCCAGTTTTTTATGTTAGTCTCATCTTAGCGAAATTTAACACATCAAAGCTGTAAATGGATCAATTCTGAGAATCTCTACTCTACTTTACCTCTCTTTTTTTTTTTTTAATTATAAATTTAATCTTACCTTGAATTGCTTCCTCTTAGCCTCCTTATTTTGCATCTCTTTATAGTGGAGAAAATCGAAAGTCAATAGACTCAATACCCTCTATAAACTCTCAGAAAAGTAGTAACTAAAAAATCCCTAGGGACCTAACGTCAACCAGAAGCCAGAACATTTGATCGCCACACTAACCCTTTCTGATCACTGGACGAACATTGAAGCCTTCCCTGTCTCCCACCACTTGTTTGTTACTATTTCTCCTAGACTCATATAGTGCTCAGATCGTGAGCCAGACTAAAACTCATAATTTTGTGCTTCATAAGGCAGAGAGCTACCTAGAAGGGTATGGAGTTTTGAATTTCCTCTATTATGCGCAAACGTGATAGCTAGATAGTGGGGTGGGGGAGGTAATTTTACTGCTATAGAAGTAGAGTTAGATGCTACTACATCTATTGTTGATGTTTTAGGTAACTCTTCGTATGTGACAATGACATTGTGTCGCCTATTCCGAATGATTGCAGGCAGATGCTGTTTAGATAGGATGAGAACTAATCAACTTATTTGCCCATCCATGATAACTTATTATTTAGGATTTGTTCTGAAAATATTGTAGACATAACATTTCTCTTTTGTATGAAGAGAATTTTTTTTAATCCAAGTACATGTAGTTCCTTTTTTATTATATATATAAAAAAAATATTTGTAAAATTAATCCAAGTTCACGTGATTCTAGTCTTGAATTTTATTTTGTATGACAGTCTATCTATGGACTTAACTATTTTATATGAGGATGACCTCAATGAGATGTTTCTTAATAGGTATTGCTTGAAACATCTCATGTTCCTTAGTTTTGTTGAATGAATCTAATTTTTACCCCAAAAATAGAAAAAAAAATACTTGTACCCCTAAAAATTCTATGCATTTCACAAAATCTCATTTACACTTTGTTTTCACATAAAACATTTTTGTATTTCCTGATATGTGGAATGGTACTTATACCCCATAAAATTGTATTATACAAATCTCATTTTCACGTAGTTTATTTTGACAGAAAATATTTTTCACATTTTCTAATGTTTGGTATGGTGAAAAAATGCAAAAAAATGGAAGATATTTTCTATGGTCAATGAAAAATAAGCTAAGTAGAATAGAAAATGTTTTCGTTCTTAAAAGAGCATAGAATGTTTCCCTAAACATTACATACTCACCAAATCACCACAAACATTCCATATACACTTCAAACTTTTTTTTTCCTTTTTGATGAAAAAAAGGGTTAAGGAGGATGACCGAGTAACACTTCAACCTTTTATTGTGCCAGTAGCATAGCTCATTATATATAAATAATTCCAGACAAACCAAAAAAAAAAAAAAACTAGTTAAAAATTTATCAAAAAGGTCAAAGTTTGGGTCTAAGCTCCATAAAATTGTATTATACAAATCTCATTTTCACGTAGTTTATTTTGACAGAAAATATTTTTCACATTTTCTAATGTTTGGTATGGTGAAAAAATGCAAATAAATGGAAGATATTTTCTATGGTCAATGAAAAATAAGCTAAGTAGAATAGAAAATGTTTTCGTTCTTAAAAGAGCATAGAATGTTTCCCTAAACATTACATACTCACCAAATCACCACAAACATTCCATATACACTTCAAACTTTTTTTTTCCTTTTTGATGAAAAAAAAAAGGGTTAAGGTGGATGACCGAGTAACACTTCAACCTTTTATTGTGCCAGTAGCATAGCTCATTATATATAAATAATTCCAGACAAACCAAAAAAAAAAACTAGTTAAAAATTTATCAAAAAGGTCAAAGTTTGGGTCTAAGCTCCAAACTTCAATTAGCTCAACTAACAACGTATTTTGTGGATTTTTTTTTTTGAGAAACAAACACACACACAAGGGAGAGGGAAAGTGGTTCTAATACAAAGGCACACCACAACTCCACTCAAAAGCCATGGTAACTTTTAAGGGAGGGTGGGGCAAGTTATACTACACACAACACACTCTCTTAAGCAATGTGGGACAATTACCCATTCTGTGGATTTAAGCTTAAAAAAGAAGAAGATAAAATTTAGCTACAAAATTGGTTGTAGCCTTACTCAATATATTTTTATTGGAGGTAAATTTTGACAAATCCACCATTGGATTACATATTCTTTTTATATTCTCTATACTTGCAAAATTTGTAGAAAATTAAAAATAAATGGCTATGTTATCAATAAAATGTTTAAATTGTAAATTTTTGTAGTTTAAAATTATGCAAAAAATATAAACTTATAGATCATATAATAATTAATATATGATTAATACAAAATTTAATGTGTATTAAAATATGTAAATAACATACAATTCAACGATTAAATTTTCAAAATATATAATAATATTTATTTTGTAGCTAAAATTTGTCATTTAAAAAAAAAATCATTATATAGTGGATCCATAAATTAAAATTCTATTGAATTTGTGTCTAGATTTAAAAAAAAAAAAAAAAAAAATTTGGGTCCAAAGAATACGGAGCCCAATGGTCTCCAAGACTCCAAACCCCATTCAAATGGTCCAAAATCTATTCTGTTTCCTCTCTCTCTCTCCATCGATCCTAGCTGTTCTCGGTCCCTAAACCCTCCCCTGTCTCCACCGCCGGCCCACCCAGTCTCCGCCGCTCCTCCTCCACCACGTCTACGCCACTCCGCCGTTCAAACCCACCTCTTCTTTTCCTTTCAAAACCACAACCCTTCACGGACGAAGACAGAGAGATCAACCTGTAGTTTGGGAGTACAAAGTGCTAAGTACCCCCAAAATCAAATAGGTGGTTGTTTTTTCTAGTTTCTACTATAAAAACCCAACATAAATATATATATAACCTCAAGCATAGTCTAGCTCTAGCCCCCTATTGGAACATGACCAAATTGCAAAGCTGACAAGGTTGTAAGAAAAGCCGACCAAGCTCAACTTTTGACGGCCACCTTCGAGTGAGGAAACTGTATCTGGGACTGTGAAGTCTAAGTAAAGTGAACTATCATTCAATACTCAGGTAATCTCTCACTCAAATCTTCATATTATATTATGAATTCTATATAAAGTTTGAGATTTGATGTGTTTTATTAGACTGTTGGGTCATGATTTATTTAGTGTGCTATTGCTATAAGAGAAATGAGAACAGGGTATGATAATATTTTTTGTGGTGCTGAGAAACCACAGAAAGTGAATTCCTTATTTTTATGTTTATGAATACATTAATTTATTATGTGATTTGGTTCATTTGGTAGGATTCTGGGTTGTGATTTGTGCATTGTGTTTGTGCTGTTTGAAGAGAATAATCAAATTATTTTCTATTTTCTTTTTCCTTGTATTTTCAATGACATGGGTTACTCATAAAAGTTGGTTCTATTCTCTTACTATTTTTCCCTGTTAGGAAAAAAAGAAATGGGATTGGAAAGGTCTGTTGAGATTTTCTGTTGTTTGGGTTTCTAAAATGCTAGTACACAACATTTTTCATAATTTTTTTTCACAACTCGCTGAGATGTCAAGTTGTGAATAGTGCAACATCACACTTTCAAATGGTTCCACCACTTACATCACTTTACAAAGCATGTCATCAACTACAATATGTCACTTTGGTAGTTGTGAAAATTTGTGTCACTGGGCTTATAGTTTCTAAATTCATTGTTTCATGTTTTTGGGATACAAACAGGGCCGGCCTAAGCGTTTGGGAGGCAAAATTTTCAAATGGGGCCTTTATGTTATCACTTAAATAATATTTAACTAGTATTTTATATAATAATTTTTTTAAAATCCATTCTTTTTACTCTTTTTGAATTTTTTTTTTATTTGAGAAAATGCTAAAGTTATAACAAATTTTACTACAAATTGGTGTTGTAATGAATGTAATCAATGACATGAGGCTTACAAAAATACTAGAAATATTATAAAATTTACAGCATGAGAATTACAAAGATATATCACCAATCACAAATATTCATTCAAAAATGCATTCAATAGTTTGTTGAAATCTACCTATTATATTCATTATCATATCAAATTATAAAAGTTATGGAGACCACCACGCACCCTCGGTGCAGTGATCATTCTACAAATTTGTTGAAATCTACCTATCATATTCATTGTCACATCAAATTATAAAAGTTATGGAGACTACCACACACCTTTGGTGTAGTGATTACTCCACAAATATAAGTTCTTGTGGGGTGTGGGGGGCAATGGCCGAGATTTAAGTCTCTAGAATAGAGTTACACACATATATATTTAGATTAGGCTAGAGTATAATTTTTATTTTGTATAAAATTAATTAAATAAATAAAAGTTGTGTAATAAAATTTATAGTATTTTAAACATTTTTCTATTTGAATTACTTTTGATTAGTAACACATCTATTTGTTAGACCTATTTATTTAAATTTGTCTTATCTCTATCTCTATCATTACTTAATTCTTTAAGCTTTCTTAATAGTGAAAAAAATGTAAACTAAAATGCTTTAATATCTCCCAAAAATATTTATATATAAAAATAAATAAATAAATAATTTGCCCCCAAATTTGGGGCCTTCTCTAGTAAGGGGGCCCTAGGCAATGGCCTAATTGGCCTAAGCCTAGGGTCGGCCCTGGATACGAATAATATGATGTATTGATATATTGTGGCAGTATGAAACAGTGATGATAAGATTACTAAGGGTACTTGAAAATGCTACTCTGTATTAGAATAAAGATGTGGAGATAATTTCTATGTTATGGAAAGGGAGGGCTTTTTTAGGTTGCTACTCACTTTCTCACTTCTGAGGAGGTGAACAGAGGATCAATTCTGGTTCCTGAGCCTGTTTTGAATCTGCAGGGACCTGATTTCACATATGATCAGATTACTGGGAAATTTTTTTAAGTAGGTCTCATTTTTCGGAGCTGCTCATAGCTCATGCTATGGGGTTTGGGGTGCCAAGACGATCTAGGACTATGAGTAGTACAAATTGAAAGGCTCCAAAACTGTTTGAACAGGACCAAAAAGAGAAAAGAAAGAAAAGGATTTCCTAAGGAGAATAGAGTAAGAGTCAAGAGCCAAACAGAAGGGCTGAAAATTATGCATCTTGAGTTTCGAGTTTCAATTTGTTTGTGGGAATAATTGATTTGATAATGGATACTGTAGAACAATAGTCATCCTGAAGGTCAGATTCTACAACTATAGATAGGGTTCAGCTTTCAAGAATTAAAAAAAAAAAAAAAATCAATGGATGACTGTGAATGATATATTTTAATAATTCCGTTTTTGTCACAGATTGGGTGACAGAGAAAAGTAACTCCCTACATCTTCCCAACAATTCCAATTAGGAAAAAGCACTTCCCCCCCTTATCTATGGGTTAGTTTCTTATTGGTGACTTTTATAATATTGCCTTGGGAATTTGAAGGTTTGTTAGCTGGGTTTGAAATGGACCTTAGTATTGCTTTTTTGTGGCAGTTGTGGAATATAAAAATTTTACTCTATGTTCATGCTGTTCCATTTTCTCACAGAGAGTGGTGATGGGGAGTGGAATGAATCTAATCCAAACTGACTGGAGCTATTTATGGAGTCAATATTTGTATAGATCTTTTTTATTTTATTTTTTTGGTCAAACCAGAATTTCTTGTAGTGCAATGAGGAGGTTCTCTTGGTTGGAATCTGGGCCTTTTCCTCCCAATATTGCTACCCATGCTTTGGGTTCCATGATGTCTTTTGTATTCTTTCAATGGGCATTTAAATTTAATGAAGGTCCTTTAAGATTATATTTAGTGGCTGAATGACCAGTTCGATTTATGTTTTCCCCAAATTTATAGTGAACACAGTTCAATTTTTTAGCCTTCTCACTAGTGATATTTGTAGTTAATGGATGTGCCATATGGAAAACATGAACACTTGAATTAAATCATGAATTTATTAGTTTTTTCCTATGTAGGAATGGTTTCTCCTTGATCTGATTTAGGACAGGTTTTGCATGGATAGTAAAGACATGAACTTCTAATTGTGTAAATGTAATCATTAACCCATTACTTAGTAAGAGCAGTCATACTTATCAAAAAAAATAGTAAGAGCAGTCATACATCTAGTGTTGCTTTGTGAGGAACAATATTTTCAATTAGGGAATCATGAATTAACAATTCACACCCACTCTTTAATCATGCTAGTCTCTCTTTATCCTCTAGAATATTATTTGGTGCTAGTCTCATTTCAGCGATTGAAGTAGCTCTTCTCAATTAGGTTGTTATTCTTCTTCATTACTCCACTCTACTGCTTTGTTAGTAACTTGTCTTGTTTTTCTAGCCTTTGTTATTCATGTCTATCTATTTCTGTTTTTACTTTTTCAGTTTCTGTGTCAATAATATGGACTTGTTTCTGATTCATCCTATTGTGCCATGAACTATGGTTGATTAAAAAATTGTTTTTTTATTAGGCAGGGATTTTTATGGAACAGTCTTCTACTATGTCTTCACTTTACTCTTCAGTGAGAAACATTCTGATAGATGATCCAAGATAGCTGAAATATTTGCTTTTAGGTTCCTTGATGTCCACTATTCCCATTTTTCAACTCTAACTTTTACACGAATGTCTCATTTATTTCAAATCCTTAACCTGTAGTATTTCTGAAGTTTTTTCTGCATTATTTTTACTTAAACAATCTGGGATTTCTCTTGGTTTTGCTGAGGTTATGAGCAATTCCTCCGTTGGTTCATATCAATTCTATCCCGTTCTCTCTCCTTCTTCTTCTTCTTCCCTTTTTTTTTTTTTTTTTTTTTTTTTTTTTTTTTTTCAGTAGTTATATGCGAGACCCCTAATACCACTTGATGCCTTAACAAGTAAGCTACCTCTATTCAATTTACCTGAAAAGTATTCTGCTTACTTGCAGATACCATGTTTCTTTTTTAGGGGCGTCGCGTTGGAAGTTGGAAAAATGTGTCCTAATAGTTTTTACACAGGTCTCTAAATTCTAGTTATGATCATTGTTCTTTTTGGCAGGAGATGTCTTTCTTGAAGCATCTTTGGGGTGATTTGGAGGTTCAGATTTCCATATTAACGTTGTATTGCTCTGCATCTTTTTCAGGTCTGAAGCTTACACCAAAAAGTTCCTATTTATTCATCCTAGTCCTTTATTGAGAGAGCTATATGCTATAGTTCTCACTGCATTGCATCTGAGACAAAAATTGACTTCATTTATTTACCAAAAATGACAGAAATCTTCAGTTACACGGCTTACAGACAGTTATCTCAGATGTTCCTCTCGATAATTTTCTTTCACAGTTCTGAATACATTTTAGCACTCGCCGTTCATGGGAAATCAAATGTTAATCTTAAGTCTCTTCTGATTAGCCCAAGTTATCTTGCAGCAATGTTCTTTTCTTTGCTGGAGTACTTAATTGAAATTGTGTTATTTCCTGGGATGAAGGAATACTGGTGGATTAGTAACTTGGGCCTTGTAATGGTTATAGTTGGCGAAATAATAAGGAAAGCAGCAATTATTACTGCTGGTTATTCATTCACACATCTTATTAGGACCAATCGTGAAGAGAATCACAGATTGATTACTCATGGAATCTATAGATTTATCCGACATCCTGCATATTGTGGTTTCTTCATTTGGTCAGTTGGTACTCAGATAATGCTTTGTAATCCCATATCGACGATTGGATTTGCAATTGTTGTTTGGCGCTTCTTTGCACAACGGATTCCATATGAAGAGTATTTCTTGAGGCAATTTTTTGGTTCGAGTTATGACGAATATGCCCGAGGTGTTCCTTCCGGGGTGCCATTTGTAAAGTGAGGATCTGATGTTCTGTGGGCTGGGTTTGCCAGGGTGCCATTTAGAAAGTGAGGATCTGTAGATTCTGTGATCTGGGTTGCATTTAGCTTCTTGTTTCATGGAAGCACTCGAAATTTCCTTGAAGCTGAACTGATCAATGGTTTGCAAGAGTGACCAAGTTATTTACTTCCTTTATTGTAGCTTTATGCTTGGTAGTAATTCTGAAGCTAGATTCTTGTAATTATTGTTCATGTTGGGAGAAAGACACAAGACTTGTCTTCAGGAATTAGGAGTTAGGAATATTAAATTTTTTATTTTGTTCCCCTCAAACATGCCTCTAAGTATGCATAATATATCATACAGTTAGTAAACTTTTGATTGACTAACAAGTTTCTAATACATTTTAGAATGACTATAAAGCGGGGTTGTATCCCTCTTATTGTTCCAAATACTTTGGGGTGGACCACTCATAATTTTTAGCCAATTGCTATTGCAACACGACCTCCTTTTTTTTTTTTTTTAAGATCCAACACCACCTCCTTAAAAGTGAAAAAGAAAAAAAAAAAAAAAAAAAAAACCCGCTCTGGTTGATTTGAATAATGCAATGAAATCCAATTGATGTTATTCTAAAATATCTTCATCTTATGCAGGGCCAATATTCGCCTTTCCATCTACGCTCGTACACAGTCGAAATTGTAAAGCATTGTTGCCATTATGAATTTATGACAAAATCGAAAGAAAACAAGCGCAGGCCCAAAGATCCAAAGCAGAAAAGTTACGTGCGACACAGAAAATCCTATTGCCCGTGATGTTTAAAAGACAAACCTCTTTCAAAAGGTCACATATACAATACCTTTTCAGTCAGAAAAAAAAAAAAAAAAAAAAAAAAAAAAAAAGGGTCACATATACTCCAACTCAGTAGTGGAGCTAGGATTTGAGTTGGGGGAGGGAATTTATATATACTACATGCACTTCCACATAGTATGTGAATATATAATATTTGAGACCAATTTGAAAAATTAAAAGTTATTCATTTAAATACTAAGTGATATTTAATGTAATTATACAAACAAAAAAAAAAAATCTCTACAAAAAAAGCTTATTCATAATATTGTATTTATCTATTGAGATATTTCTCACATGAGTGATCTATTTTTAAATTTTTTAAATCCAAAACTCAAGTTATGAATCAAACTATTAGTAGTTAGATAAATACTGAGTGTAATATATGTGAAATTTTATTATTTTGGTTAATACTCATAAAAGGTTCAAATTATAATATGCTAGGGATAGACTAAAAAATTCAATGCAAGGCATGCTAATGGAGGACTTGAGGTTCCTCGGTGATTCGTTTAGAAGTCGTGCTCTGTTTCAAGACCAAAGAAACAGAGTGACATTTTATAAACCCAAAAACAAAAAGTAGGCAATGGTATTTAATAAGTATTAGGGTGTTTTTGGGGTGGGCCAACTGCGCCCCCGGCGAACCCCTGGCTCCGCTTCTGCTCCAATTGAAAAAAAAATGGAAAAAAATAAATTTATTTATCACATCAAAAACTTGATCTAGAAAAAAAAAATTTACTTGCAAGAAAATAGATGTTTAATTAATAATAATATAATAATATTATTATTATTATTATTATTATTATTGATAGTGCTCTGAATCAGTAAGGTGGAATGGCACTGCCGGTGGGCTGTTCAAATGGTTGATGGCCCGCAAGGAAGAAAACGCGATCAAAGAGGAGACCGGAGATGACCGGTCGAACCCCCTCCGATGGAGAAGTTAGACTCGTTGAGAAAGAAGTTTCAAGTGTTTTGGAAATTTGTCTGAGAGAAAATCTTACCTCTGTCGGGTTCGGACCGGTCCCTTATATAGGGAGCCTGGGGCGGTTATTTGTCCAATAACCTCCCCCGGTTTTGTGGAATCCAACAACTCCGGAGTTAACTACTTCAACGGATACAAAATGGTAACTGCTAATGGAAGTTAACTTATTCGAAGGGTTTGTTGAGATAGTTGAGGGTTGCTGAAAGTCTTAAGTGTTGAGGTTTCGTCCGTCTGGTGTAGGGTGGTTTAGTCGTCCAAGGATATTTGACGACTTCTCATGGACGAAACTCATGGACGAATCCTCATGGACGATCCTGTCGTCCATAGGAGACTTAAACTTATGGAGTGGTGCTATTATTTCTTGGACCTCTCTCCTTCTTCCGGATAGACTCTTGGATCAACCTGCTCTTTACTGTAGGCCTGGGCGATCCCTTTGGACGATCCGGAGATGGATTGTTTTCCACTTCTCTATCAATTATTATTATTATTATTTAATATTTAAATATAAAAATGCTCCAAATTAATAGTTTTCGCATTAGCCCCAAAATATATTGAGCCAACCATATCCTAACCAAATCTCACAACAATATTATTTTGATTTGTGGTGAGTCCAAGTGTAATCTTAGTTTATTTTATTTTGCCAAGAGTCTTGAGACTTCATTTATTTTGCCAAGAGTCTAGTATCCAGAGTTCAAGCACTATTGTAACTATCAAATTATTAAAAAAAGAAAAAAAAAACATCATTTGTTATAAAAATACTGTAAAATTTTGAAAAATGAGGTTAAAAAAACTTTTTTTTTTCATAGAAAAGAGGTAAAAAATAAAAAACACAAAAAAAAAAAAAAATATTTTTCAAATATGGATGATACACAAATTTTCCTTCTCTCTTAATACTTTCACAGTTGCCCTTTCTATTTAATTAGTAAAATGTTTTCAATCTGTACGAAAGCTAATGTGCCTCACTTTTTCTTGTGCAGAATTTTCCCATCTCAAAAAAGAGGGCAAGATGAAAGTAGAATATCCATAATCCTCTTGCCCCAATGTCAGTGTCACCCCTAATTTTAAGAATTTTAATTTCAAATAACATTAAATATAAAAAAATTTAGTTAGTTGTCACGAGTGTCTAAAACTCGAGATCCAAGATAAAACTCGAGTTTTTAAGACTCGGTTTGTAAGCAGAGGAAGCTGATGTGGAAGAAAATCCACGTGGAACTCGAGTTTATAAGACTCGAGTTTTACTTCTTCTTCTTCCTCGCGTTCAAAGTTCTTCTTTGTGTAGATTCTACCCAGCGTTCAATCGGATCGTTCCTATTCTTCGTCAGATCATTCTTGTTTTTCGTTAGATCGTTGAAGACCACCCGGCGTTCAATCGGATCGTTCCACTTCATCAGATCGTTCGTCTTCTCTGTTCGTCTCTGTACACCTGGCGATCGTTCCTGTTCTTCGTCAGATCGTTGAAGACCACCCGGCGTTCAATCGGATCGTTCGTCCGATTGTTCGTCTTCTCTATTCGTCTCTGTACACCTAGCGTTCGTCTCTGTTGCGTTCGTCTCTGTTTTTCGTCGGATCGTCCCTTGGTCGTTCTTCCTATTCTTCAGGTGCGAGGTTCTTCAAGTTTTAGAACTTGAGTCTATAAGACTTGAGATCTATCTGGCGTAATACATCCAACTCACCAAGTCGAAATCGAGTCTTTGAGACTCGAGTTTTAGACTGAAATAAAGTCTATAAAACTCAAGATGCTAGTTTACAATTTTATTCTGGCAGCACGTTAACTTATTATATTCTTTCTTCTCCCTCTGTTAGTTTGCAATTCCCCCCTAATTTTAAAGAGTTTCAAGAAAAAAAAAAGATAAGTACAAACAAAATTATTAAAAAAAAAAAAAAAAAATTCGACTATAAAAAGAAAAAAGAAAAGAGTACAGACGTGCCCTAACTCTCTTCTGTGCTCTATCTCCTCCGCCGAAACATGTCGCAAAGGAAACACGTCCCATACGACATCATCATCAACATCTTGCCAAAGCTACCGATCAAATCGATAGTAAGGTTCAGATGTGTCAGCAAGTTATGGGACTCCACAATCACCAGCTCTGATTTCATCTCCACCCACCTTATTAGTAACAACAACAACAACAACAACGTTTCTGATCATGGTTATCTCATACACATGCCTAATGTTATCACAAAGGAAGCCACGTATTCTTCTTCTTCTTCTTCTTCATCTTCTTCTCTTTCTAACCCAGTTTGTATGGTTGCTTGTGATCCTAAGTTTAACAAGATTTCTGAGTATAAAATTTCCTCAGATTTCTCTATAGAGTTTTCCAATATAGTAGGTTCATGCAATGGCGTATTGTGTCTCGCTGATTCTTCATGGAACCCTATGTGTTTGTGGAACCCCAGCATTAGAAAGTTCAAGAGTTTGCCTTGCTTAAGCAAATACCAATGGGTTTCCGCTGGATTTGCTTATCAGTCTGAAACCAATGACTACAAGGTCATAAAGATATATTCTACGTGTGAACCCTACATCAAAAGATATGCTGAGCTCCAGGCCGAGGTTTACACGTTAAGTTCGGATGAATGGAGAAGGGTTGGAATCTCATTGAACTTAATAAGATTAAAGGAATCTTATTCATCTGATACATTTGTTAGTGGGGCTTTGCATTGGGTGGCATGGATTAAAGAGGATTTCGGAATTAGTAGAAAAAAGATTTTGTCATTTGATGTCAACAATGAGAAATTTGGAGAGATAGCAATCCCTTATGGTGGGAAAATACACCCAGAAATTCTAGTGGTGATCAAGGGGAATCTGGCCTTCATTTCATCAGAATTTTGTTATGCCCCTGGAATACGCTACGGCGTTTGGGTGATGGGGGAGTATGGTGTATGTGAATCATGGAATAAACTTTTTACCTTGCGGTTGGGAGGTTTTGAATCCATAATTGGTTGCACGAGGCATGGTGAAGTTATAGTAAAGACCGCCAAGACTAAATTCGGTGCTGAATTACAGGGGGGAATTTATTTTGTTGTTGTTATAATTGACCCTGTAACTCTAAATGAGAAGGAGCTTATTGTTCCACATTTTCCAACTAAAGCTACTACTTTTGTGGAAAGCCTTGTGTTGCTTGATGAAAATCCGGATAAGAAGATTTCATAGAATCTTGTTATATGCAAGCTCTAATAGAAATAATGAGACCATTATCATGTTGTTTCCTTTGAAGTATTGGTGTGATTTAGAGGGTTGGATTTTGTCCATGATTTATAACATCCCTTAATGTTTGTGGAATGGGGTATCAAATACCGGAGAGGATCAAGTTTGATTGCTGTTATCTGCAGATTAGCTTGAGGTTGTGCAGTTTGCCATCGTTTGTCGCCGAGAAATAGAGCATTCATGGAGGTCTGATTAGCTTTGAGGAAGGTATTGTGCATTCAAATTCATGAGTTTGCTTGAGAGACTTTTGTCAACAAAAACATGTTTGTAATAGGGATTTATGTTGTGCATGGGAAGTCTCTTACTCTGTTTTGAGGGGGAATTCCCCATCATGTGTTTGCTTAACTCTTTTAATAACAGGTTTTTAGTGATAAGAGTACTAGTTATAAATTTTATGAGCAAGGTCATGAATTTTATAATGAAAGGAACTATTTACTTATTTCATATGCAGATTGTGAGGCAAATGTCCAATTAATAAATTACACAAGCATCTTACCAAAATATCAACGGGATTTCGAATCAATATAAAGTGCTTTCCTTTCTTCTTCAAATCATCTGGTAAACCAAAGAGCGGTTCTTTTCCAATATGTTGTAAACAGTGAAAATGTTGATAATTTTATTAAAAACATGAATTTCAAATTGAACTATTCTAGTTACATAAGCATGGTAAAATTTTGCTGATTTTTTGTTGACGTCTTTTGTTGATTTTTCAGTTTCTCTATTTTTGTGATTTGTATTCTTTGAAATGAACTTCACACATCCTGTGTGTTAGCCTATTTTCCTTTTTCATTAGAAGTTTTACTAAAAAAAATCATGGAAAAGTTTGTTGTTTACCTTACAAAACCGGTTCTTCTTCCTTCCTTGTACAAAAACGACCTCTTTGATTATCTTATTTCCATCAGATTTCTACTCCAATCGAACTATTTGAATTCAACTTTCATGTAAGAATGAGAGCACAATATATAATGAGAATAAATGACAATGTCTAAAATATAGAGAAAATTGAAGGCATTTTAACACTTCGTTTGTTCCGTTTTACAAAATTTTACAAAAATGTTTTCAATTTGATCAACAGTGTGGATATACTCTTAAGCTATCCTAGAATACCCTTCCCAAGTACCAAATGGCACCCAAAGCTCAGGAGACATCCCACATCAAGTCAATCTGTAGATGGCTTTGACACTAGAGTCAATTTGGAGAAAACATGTACTTCGCTTCAGTGACTAGGCAATTAACCACAACAAAATAATAAGTAATTTAGAGTACATAATCAGGGAACAGACTTGTATCTTTCAATAGACTTTGAAGCAAAACCAAAAGATTGCTAACCGATGGCAGTGCCTTCCATCTGGCATGATCAAATTAAATGTAGCTGCTGCTGTTTCTGTCAAATGTACCTCATTAGTAGTGGTTGCAAGAAATGATATAGGTGAATTACTATAGGCCTAGGCCAAAAAGTATATTTCCTTGTGGCTTGTGATCCTTTATTAGCAGAGGCCTCTGCTATTTTTTGGGCACTACAGCTAGCCATATCAGAGAATTTCCTTTGAATCCTAGTGGAAGAAGACTCCAAGATATGCATTGATGCCACCAACAATAATGGTGTAGAGAGCTTCTGGTATATTTATAATATTATTTGTAATATCCTAGAACTTAGGAATATATTTTCTATATGTTCTTTTAGTTTAGTTAAGAGGGAGTTGAATTATGTAGCCTATGCTATGGTAAAATGCTCCTTAGGTGTTAATAATCTTTTTTTCTGTAATATTTCTTCCATCCTAGCTCCTGTCAGGGAAGTTTGGATGAAAAATTTTGTTGCTTGTTCCTGTTAATGAAATTCGGCTTTTAGCCCTAAAAACAATGATCTTTTTTTTTTTTTTTTTTTTTTGTGGCTACAATGTCAACAACCAAAAGAAAAAACATATACAACAAAATTCCAACATTGCATCACATAAATTTGAGTGTTTATCCACAATAAAATATCAATAAATTTAAAATTTAAAATTAAAACATCAAATGGTCATGACAGGTCTCACGAGGGAGGGGGAGTGCTTTTGTTGTTCTGTTATGGATGGGAGACAAAAAATAATTTTTGGCTTAGAGGCTTCTTCTTTTTTATGGTCAACCCAACCACCTAAAATAAAGAAAATAATTTCCCATAAATATTTTACGTCAAAACAAACACAACTTTCAAAACACTCGTCACTTTCTCTTACTATTCTCACTACCGCCCTTCCCTCTTCCCTTTTATCTCCTACTTTCAATAGAGTTCAAATCATTTTTATTAGTGGTGGCAAAGTGCCTTTGTCTTGATTTATTCTTTCCTATCGACAACGTATTCTCCAGTATTAACTGTCATAGTTGAAATTATGCAAGAAGTGAAGAATATTTAAAACATAACTGTCAGCTAATTTGCCTTTTGACATATTTAGTTCATTTTTCACCATATTTTACAAGGATAGACTTCCTCTTTTGTCTGTTCAAAAACCCAAGGGCCCAGTCCCAACCTTCAAATCATCTTTCTAACTAAGCAGCTTACACAAAAATAACATTTTTTTTCTTTTTCTTTTTTTGAGCAGAAATGATAGTAGACTTATTTATATAGAATCTTTTTGTACAATGAGAATCTAACCAAATAATGACATTCTCTTTTTCTTTTGTAGCATTAGCCAAAGCTAGAGCAGCACTATTACATTGTAAAGGAATAATAATAATAATAATAATAATAAAATCAAATCTATCTCTAATCAAAGTAACATCTTCTAGGATCCAAGAAACCTCAAGTGAGCAAATTCTGTCCGAATTCAAAAGATCAACAAGTTCAACAAAGTTGCACTCCACTTCCATTTTTGAAAAACTGGTTGTGGGGGGTAAAATCTGTCGGCTGATGTTGGGCCGTAGCCCATGTACCAAGCCCAGCCACGATAAAGAAGAAAAGGCATGGGCGTAGGATATCCCATCCCGACCATGATGGGCCGGGCTTGCTAAGGGGTGTCCGAGGAGGAGTACCTCCTCGGACTCGCCAGGAAAGCGTCCAATGTGCACTCCATACCTAGCGAAAGGTCACCTAATACGAAGAAACAAAGCGTGGCGCTCGGGGAAGGGGGGGGCAATCACAATCTGCCGCATTAAATGCCAAGGAACTACTTTTCCAGCCGCATTAATGTGGAAGGGACAGAACGCAGAGAATCATCTTGGCCAGTGCAACTCACAGAAAAGAGGGAGGATGACCTATGGGACAGGCACTCGAGTGGGGGGTCGATGATGACCGACAAGTGTAGGGTCATGATCTCGGGAAGAATGCTATATAAGAGAAGGAGATCTCCATGGAGAGGGGATCGCAAAAAGAAAGGAGAAAAAGATAGAGAAAGGAGAAAAAGATAGAGAAAGGAGAAAAGAGACAGAAGTAGAAGAAATAGCCCCAGGGACCGCTACTTCAAAAGTTCGAAAGAATATTTTTACGTCCAACTGGTTGCATGGCTTGGTCGTAACCGTTTCTCCCACAAAGACCTAGTTCTCGAACCTACTCTCTACAAATTCATTGTCCAGGGACTTTTGGGCCGAACCACTACTTTGTTGGGCACGAGCCTCAAAATCGTCACCCTACAATTGGCGCCGTCTGTGGGAAGAACTCGTGTCTCGACAAGTGAAACAACAAGGGATGGAAGGATCAGGTCCGCGCCAAGCGGGACGCGCAGAATCTCAACGACAGGACAACTTTGTAAACCTTGAACGAGCAAGGGACCAAGATAACCAACGAGAGGGAAGTGTGAACACCTCTCACACAAGTAGAAGTCGCTCGAAAGGGAAAGACCATGTGTCCCACCAGCACAATGAGCGGAAGGCTCTACAGCAAGAGATCGAGGATTTGAAGAAAAGGCTGCGTCGAGCCCAGAAAAAACGTCCTTCGCCCATTTCGGATACTAGCGGTGGTGAGGATGATGAATACGGACGAAGGACAAGGACCCCTCCGAGCGAGACGTTCTCCTATGAGGAAGAGCGGCCTCACAAACGCGGCCGCAAAAGCCCACCTTACCAAGGTTTGGTCAACGACGCCATGAGCAAGGCTCTGGATCGAATCTCCCGATCGCCATTTACCCGTAGAATAGAGTGGGCGGTGCTCCCTCGGCGATTTAATCAGCCAATGTTTACCACAGTACAATGGTCGAACCGACCCGGTGGAACACGTGAGCCGCTTCAACCAAAGGATGGCCGTCCACTCCCGAGGGACGAGGCGTTAATGTGTAAAGTGTTTCCATCAAGCACAGGGCCCCCGGCCATGAGATGGTTTGATGCCCTCCCACCAAACTCCATAGACTCCTTTAAACAAATGACGCAGGCTTTTGGCTCCCGCTTCATCACCAAAGACTAGAGTCCCTCGGCCCCTCGATTCCCTTTTATCCCTATCCATGCGAGAAGGAGAAACGCTCAAGGCCTACTCGGACAGATATTTGAGAGATGCATAACGAGGTAGAAGGAAATCACGATGACGTCGCCATCGATGCCTTTAAAAGGGGCTTGCCGACGAGCATGGCTTGAGAAAGTCTCTCACGGGAAGCCACCACCACCGGCGTGCGGCAACTTATGGACAGGATAGACAAGTATAAAAGGGTCGAAGAGGACCAAGCAAACCGGGAAGGAAAGGCGAAGTTTGTCCCCGAGGAGAGAAGGGACTTTAGGTCGGACCGTTTGATAGAATGATAATAAGCCGAGAAAAGATTATACGGAACAATCGGGATCCACAGGGGCTCGGGTAGTCCACGCTGTGTTCCGAGAGCCATTATACGTGATCATGGAGAAAGTAAAGCACGAACCCTTTTTTCAATGGCCAAATAGGATGGCAGGTGACCCCTCAAAGCGCAATCAGAACCTATATTGTGCGTATCACCAAGAGCCTGGTCACGTCACCGACGAATGTAGGAATCTGAAAAACTATTTGGATCGACTCGTCCGAGAAGGAAAGTTAGGGCATCTGTTGCAACGCCCTGAGCAGTCAAATGCCGATACCAGGCAAAGCACCTTGAGGCCACCCATCGGCATGATAAATGTCATTCTTGCCGCACCTGGGAGAACCGGTTCCGGCCCGTTCGAGTAATGTCGGTGGGTAGGTTCCGGCAGAGCTGAAGCGAAAGGGAATCCAAGAGGGCTAGAGGGAGGCCCCCGCCATTAATTGGATTCACGGAGGAGGACAAGGAGGGAACTATTCAGCCCCATGACGACGCCCTAGTTGTGACACTCAGAATAGGAGGTTATGACGTGAAGAGGGTGTTAGTTGATCGGGTAGCGCCGTGGAGGTGATGTACCCAGACTTATATAAGGGGCTGAATTTAAAGCGGGAGGACCTGTCGCCATATGATGCTCCTCCGCTTAGCTTTGAGGGAAAAATCGTCATCCCTAAGGGCATGATCAGTTGCTGTGCAAACAGACATAGAAGTAGTGGAAGTGGACTTCATCGTGGTGGACGATACTCGCCTATACAAATATTGTCGCACGGCCATGGCTTCATACGCTAGGGGCTGTGTGTCGTCTACCCCGCACTGCAGAAAGTGAAGTATCCATCGAGGGGCGAATCAAAGAGATAGTGGGGGATCAAGGAATGGCCAGGGCGATGCATGGTATCGGCAATTGCTCGACAATTAAGCAACGCGCCTTCCACTTCAACCGGGAATACCTTATAGCAATCAAGAACCCCGGTCCTAGCTACGGGTAATGAAGGACCGGCTATGGAGGTGAGTTGTGAAGAATCGGAGAAAG
This sequence comes from Quercus dentata, assembly GCA_028216015.1. Taxonomy (NCBI): domain Eukaryota; kingdom Viridiplantae; phylum Streptophyta; class Magnoliopsida; order Fagales; family Fagaceae; genus Quercus; species Quercus dentata. The sequence continues at coordinate 36,387,526 of CP116447.1, forward strand.
TGCTCGTCGGATCGGACCAAAAAGATTTTTCCAGTTTGGCTCGGAGCTACCAAAGACAGGAGAAAGTCGGCGTTAATTAATTTTCTGCGCCGAAATGAGGATGTATTCGCTTGGGATCCTTATGAAGCCCCAGGGGTTGACTCGGACCTAATACGCCATCACCTTAACGTTAATCCGGCTATTACCCCAAAGAAACAGCCCCCTCGGCGCCCGTCAAGGGAGCATGCGGACGCTGTGAGGGAAGAAGTGGCGAAATTGAAAAGAGTCAGGGCTATCAAGGAAGTGTTCTACCCCGAATGGTTGGCGAACACCGTCGTGGTGAAGAAGAAGAGCGGGAAATGGCGAGTCTGTGTGGACTTCACGGACTTAAACAAGGCTTGCCCGAAGGATCCTTTCCCAATGCCGCGGATAGACCGGCTGGTCGATGCAACTGTCGGGCATCCCCGAATGAGTTTTTTGGACGCTTTCCAGGGCTACCATCAGATATCCTTGGCCACGGAAGACTAGGAAAAAACGCCTTTGTCACCCCAATTGGCAACTATCATTACAAGGTGATGCCTTTTGGCACGAAGAACGCCGTTCGACCTATCAAAGGATGATGACTAGGATGTTTGAACAACAGATGGGAAAAATTGTCGAGGTGTATATAGACGATATGGTAGTAAAGAGCAAATTGGTGACTCACCACATCGGGGACCTTGACGAGGTGTTTCACATTCTACGAGAAGGTACAGACTCTACGACAACGCATCCAAGTGCTCATTTGGAGTGGGATCGGGAAATTCCTTGGCTACATGGTAACCCATCGGGGATCGAAGTTAACCCTGACCAAATAAGGGCCATTCACGAGTATGCAACCGCCTCGGAATCCCAAAGAAGTCCGAGAAGCTTACCGGCATGATAGCGACTTTGAACCGTTTCATCTCTCGCTCGGCGGACAGATGCGAGATCCTTTTTCCTCCTATTGCACAAGTGGAGGGGTTTTGAGTGGATCGAGGAGTGTGACGCAAAGCATTCCAACAGCTCAAGGAATACCTCGCCCGACCTCCGATCATGTCCAGTCCCGAGGCCGACGAGGTACTCTATGCATACATCGCGATCGCCGATCATGCGGTCGAGTCTAGTACTTGATCCGAGAGGACAACGGCACGCAATGGCCCGTGTACTACGTAAGCAAGTCGCTACGGGAGGCGGGAGACCCGGTATCTCCCCCTCGAAAAGGCAATATTGGTCATCGTGCAAGCTACAAAGAAGCTTCCCCACTATTTTTAGGCACATACGGTGGTTGTGCTAACCCAACTTCCCTTGAAATCAGTCCTCCGTAGCGCCGACTACACGGGAAGAATAGCTAAGTGGGGAACCATCTTGAGCGCCTTTGACATCAAATATATGCCACGCACCGCCATAAAAGGTCAGGTCCTCGCCGATCCGGTAGCTGAATTTGCGGAGCCAACCTTGGAAGGGGTAGAGGTATCGGAACCACCGAATGATGATAGGAGATTGGTCAGCGCGATTTCTGTGCAAGAACACGATAAGTGGAGAGCATACATTGATGGTACAGCAAACCAAAAGGGCTCTGGAGTGGGGCTCGTTCTAATCTCTCCCGAAGGTATAACCTTGGAGAAGTCGTTGAGATCGGGATTCTCAGCAACGAATAACGAAGCCGAGTATGAAGCACTGTTGGAGGGGATGTCGATGATCCGGGGGCTGGGTGGGAAATGCGCAAGCATATTCTCGGATTCGAGACTCATAGTGGGGCAAGTAAGCGGGGAATTGGAGGCGAAAGATGAAAGAATGCAACGGTATCTTGCCCGAGCTAAATGCCTACGCGCCCACTTCGACGACTTCCGTTTAACGCATATACCCGGAAGCGGGAATACTCACGCCGATTCTCTGGCAACACTGGCCATATCCTCGGCTCGGCCCCTTCCGCGGGTTATTTTGGTCGAGGACCTCTGCCGCCCCACGGAAGAAGAGGCTAACGGTATTCGGGTACACAATGTCGGCGAGGGGCCAAGCTGGATGGACCCTCTTGTCCGATTCTTGAGGAATGATTCCTTACCAAACGACAAAGTCGAGGCCGACAAAATCCGGAGGAGAGCTTCTCGATTCTGGTTGTCCGAGGACTCCAAGCTCTGGCGACGTTCATTCTCGGGGCCATACTTGCTGTGTGTACACCCGGTGCAATCGAACTCATTCGAGGAGTTGCACGAGGGGATTTGTGGGAGCCATACGGGGGCCGGTCCCTCTCCCACAGGGCTATGACGCTTTGGGTTCTTGGTGGCCGAACATGAACAAGGAGGCTCTGGAATATGTGAAGAAGTGTGACCAATGCCAACGGTTCGCTCCGAATATACATCAGCCGGGTGGGGTACTTAATCCATTGTCCAGCCCTTGGCCATTTGCGCAATGGGGCCTAGACATATTAGGTCTGTTCCCTAAAGCTACCGGGAACAAGAAGTTCCTCCTCGTTGGCACCGATTACTTTACGAAATGGGTCGAGGCCGAGCCATTGGCAAACATTAGGGATATAGATGTCAAGAAGTTTATCTGGAAAAACATTGTCACCCGATTCGGCACCCCACACACCCTAATTTCGGACAATGGCCTGCAATTTGATAGCAAGGCCTTTCGGAAGTATTGCGTTGAATTGGGGATTGTCAACAGTACTCTACGCCACCACCTATCCAGAGTAACGGACAAGCGAAGCAATTAACAAAACCATAGTGAATGGACTGAAAAAGAGGTTGGACGACGCGAAAGGGAGGTGGGTTGAAGAGCTCGCCCATGTTTTGTGGACGTATCGCACCACGCCCGCCGATCCACGGAGAAACCCCCTTTTCGTTGACCTCACGGGGCCGAGGCCGTCATCCCGTTAGAGATAAACTTTCCATCCCGAGGAAGGGATCACTACATTCAACCCGATTGTTAACAACGGGCTTTTAGAAAAAGCTTGGACCTCTTTGAAGAAAGAAGGGATTGCGCGATGGTGCATCTAGCTCGATGACGCAAAAAGCTCAAGCGGGGCTATGACGCCAAGGCAAAGCCGAGACCCTTGGCGCCCGGGGGACCTGATCTTTGAGGAAAGTCCCGGGCAATGCGAGGAATCCCGCATGGGGAAAGCTCGGACCAAATCGGGAGGGCCCATACCGTATCACTTACGTGGCTGGTATTGGAGCGTACTATTTGGAAGACTTGGACGAACGTGTAGTACCACGTCCCTGGAATGTAAATAACCTGAAAAAGGTACTTTTATTAATGAGAAATACTTTACTTGATGTCGTTTTGCTGTACAATTCGCAGTTAGTGTTAAATGCAACCCAAGTCCCGCATGGCTCCTCGGACCACGGACTTGGGGGAAATTAACCACGCAACAATTCGCAGTAAGTGTTAAATAGAACCCAAGTCCTACATGGCTCCTCGGACCACGGACTTGGGGGAAATTAACCACGCAACAATTCGTAGTTAGTGTTAAATGAACCCAAGTCCCGCATGGCTCCTCGGACCCACGTACTTGGAGGAAATTAACCACGCAACAATTCGCAGCTTAGTGTTAAATGAACCCAAGTCCCGCATGGCTCCTCGGACCCACGTACTTGGGGGAAATTAACCACGCAACAATTCGCAGATTAGTGTTAAAAGAACCCAAGTCCCGCATGGCTCCTCGGACCACGTACTTGGGGGAAATTAACCACGCAACAATTCGCAGTAAGTGTTAAATGAACCCAAGTCCCGCATGGTTCCTCGGACCCGCACGACTTGGGGGAAATTAACCACGCAACAATTCGCGAGCTAGTGTTAAATGAACCCAAGTCCCGCATGGCTCCTCGGACCACGGACTTGGGGGAAATTAACCACGCAACAATTCGCAGATTAGTGTTAAACGAGAACCCAAGTCCCGCATGGCTCCTCGGACCACGAGACTTGGGGGAAATTAACCACGCAACAATTCGCGATTAGTGTTAAATAGAACCCAAGTCCCGCATGGCTCCTCGGACCACGGACTTGGGGGAAATTAACCACCCAATTCTTTCGTCAAGGGTTAACCGTTTATGATTCTCGAAAAGCGTTAAAGGGAGCCCTAGTCCTGCGCGGATTCTTAACCACGGACTTGGGAAAAATCAGCATTGTAATCGTTGTTGCCCAATTACAAAGTGGCGCAATCCTAACGCAATCATTCATCATTGTTTGACTTTAAGCGGTAAAGGGATAAAACCGATATCCATTCATGATGAAAACAAAATAGAGTAAAGCAATGATATATGTAATGAAAAGCTTTTGTCATATAATGTTCAAAATAATTCATTCGAAAATAGTAGCAAGGATCAAACAAAACGAAGTACAAAAGCGGGACAGATTTAAATTCCTATTCTACGTCCCTAAGGGCCTTGAGTTGAGGCGGTGATCATCCACTCTGGGGTTCTCCGGGCGATCTCCTAGGCCTGGGCAAGGATCTCGCCGATGCGAAGACTGCCCTCGGGAGACTCGACCTGTATAGCTTGCTCCATGCCCCAGGCCTCGGGAATGGTGGAATCTACCGGAAGAGGCTCGGTGGAGGCGACCTCACCAGAGTCTCACGTATCTCCGCAGGGTAAAAGATGTTCTCGGCTTTCCCGAGATTAGAATCTGCGGGGGCGGCTGCCCGATCCATGGCTAATCCCCAGGTCGAGGTGACATATTCCCTGCAGACGGTGGCAACTTCCTCGGCCAATCTCTCCTCGATCGTGAACCCCACGTTCATACGAAGGCTGCCCACAGCCTTCTCGGCAACCTCCCCGGACAAGCGGGCTTCCTCCTTAGCCCTTGCAAGCTCGGCATTAAGCTCCGAACCGCCTTTCGCTCCGCCGACAATCTTTCCTCAAAGTGTCGGAGCTGCTTGCGCAGCTCTTCGGTTTGCTTTTTAGCATTCTTCGAGCCAGCCTCTGCACTCGCATTGGCCTTCTTCACTTCTTTTAGCTCATGATCCTGACGATCAAGATCTCGTTTGAGATCGCCTGCGACCCTCTCACCTGTTACACGGATCGAGCCTCCTTATGCGCGTCCTCACGAGCTTTCTTGGCCCACTCCTCGGCAACATAAATTTGTTGGGTGACCCGCATCCAGACGGAAATGAAGACGATACCAGGATAAGACAAGAAGAAGGTTCCCAACACAAAGATAAGATGGAAGATTCCACTTACCACGGCCATGTCCCTTTTTAGTGACATAAAAAGCTCTGGCTGACGAATCTTCCCGAGGCCTTCCATATCACGGGGCAAGAGAAGAGGCTGCCGCAACGCTTGACCATGAACGAAGCTCGCTCACGCCGGGACTCCCACGGGGTCGCATCCCGAGGATTGGAGCGCCATCTAGCTCGATCCGAGGAGACCATGTTCGTGGTCCCCTCGAGTGACCGCCTCATCTCGGCTCTCGGTGGACCTGGTTCTTTTTCTCGGGGCTCTTTCGTTTCCTTGCCCTTCTTTTTAGGCCCGGCTTTCTCACGGGCAACCTCTCCCTCCTCCGCCTCTTCTACAAGCCTTTTTCGCCTTAAGTTAGGCATAGGCTTCAGCGCCGCACCCGACGAGGGAGGGGGAGGAGGAGCGGGGGTTTTGGAAACGATCTGTCCTTTCGGGATCTCCTTAGAGGTCTGCCCTTTGGACCTGTTGGATAGAAGACCCCTAAGGCCAGTCCTCGGCCGGAGGTCCATCCCTTCTTCTTCTTTTGTGTCCTCGCTGATGTCGGGTTGTGCAATGATCAAACCAAGACCGGGAGCCGCAGAGGCGCAGTCTAAATCGGCGTCGTAGTCGGAGATCTCTACTACTCTGACCGAAGCCTCCCCTTCCTCGATAAATTGGAACTGGTCTATCTGATCCTCTAAGGATGAATGTGAAGAGCCGGCCTCCTCCTCTGGGATAATTACGGAGGAAAGACACGTTGGGGAGGTAATTGAATAGGAGGCAAGTCTTCATCAACGAGGAACCCTGGTATGGACACGTCAATCCGTGCCAATCTCGGACTACCGACCCTTATAGCTTGTCCGGCTTCTACCTGGGCTCGATTGAGCGGAGTGTACTCCAAAATCAGAGGAGCCGACCGTAGTTGTCCGTCTTCGCTAACAAAAATCTCGGACCTCGGGAGGTAATTTAGGGCCGAGATATTGACTAGGCTCAGCCGAGGAGTTGTTAGTCTCTTGTCCGCAAAAGCCGTTAAAAGACTTATGTTAGTCCGAGGAGACATGCAACCAAGCCAACAAGTGTAAAATAAAAGAAAAAGGGAAAAGAGGTAGAGGAGCTTGAAACCAAAGTCCTCCCCACGGCATCTAGTTCTATGACACCCCACCTGGCTTCCCCGCCCTAGTCGGACAGTGAAGACCGTCATGCCACGGTCCGGAGACGATTAAATGGTCATCCTTCAAACCTTTGCTAGACTTCGAAAGGCGGGATATCAACCTCACTGTGTCAACCCTAGACTTTAGATAGTATGTGTCGCCGAGCTTATGGCATTCATAAAGATGAACCACGTCGTGCCATGAGAGGCCGAGGTTCATCGATCGTTCGGGGTTTCGATACACCCCAGGATCCGGAATGCAGTTAGCGGTGCAATCGATGGGGGCCAACCTATGACCACGCAGATAATCCCTAGTTATTCTCCCCATCGGAATAGTCATTCCTCATTCCACGAAGGCTATCATTGGAATTGCGACTTCTCCTGTTCTCCGTTTGAGCAAAATTTCCTCCAAATGACAAGACTCTAAACCTACCTCCGGTGGGATACGATACCATGCAAGAAGCCCGCCATACCGGCCGAGAATCTACCATTTTCTCAAGCCTACCCATCCCCTCTAATCCTAAAAATGACTTGAAGGCAATATGATTAATGAAGAGTAATGGAGAAGAAGCGAACTTATGGGTAAGAGGCTCGAAGGAGTCTTCAAGGGAATGGCAAATGGAAGCAAGAACGGATCAAGGAATAGGCTCGAGAAGTTCTGAATATTGGAAAGCTCGTCAAAAGTGAGAGACGAACGCCCTCAAGGCCTATTATACTCGGTAGAAGTTGAACAGACGCGCTCGCGTCTAAGGCATGCGAAGAGCGCTGTCCACCGTAGATCCCGCCTCCAACCGTTGGATTGAGCGAGTGTAAAACCTCAAAAGCTGCGGTTACTTCCCCCTGAGTCACTAATCGCCCACGGCATTAATGAAGCACGTAAAGGCGTGCCTTCCCCCCTCCACGTGTGAAGCGGTGGTTCACCACGAGCCATCTGATGAGTATCAAAATCCCGCCTTTTCTCCTCGAACTCAAAGAAAAAAGGCCGGCATTTTGAGGGGCTATTGTGGGGGGTAAAATCTGTCGGCTGATGTTGGGCCGTAGCCCATGTACCAAGCCCAGCCACGATAAAGAAGAAAAGGCATGGGCGTAGGATATCCCATCTCGACCATGATGGGCCGGGCTTGCTAAGGGGTGTCCGAGGAGGAGTACCTCCTCGGACTCGCCAGGAAAGCGTCCAATGTGCACTCCATACCTAGCGAAAGGTCACCTAATACGAAGAAATAGTGCGTGACGCTCGGGGAAGGGGGCAATCACAACTGCCGCATTAAATGCCAAGGAACTACTTTTCCAGCCGCATTAATGTGGAAGGGACAGGAACGCAGAATCATCTTGGCCAGCAACTCACGAAAAAGAGGAAGGATGACCTATGGGACAGGCACTCGAGTGGGGGGTCGATGATGAGTGACAAGTGTAGGGTCATGATCTCGGGAAGAATGCTATATAAGAGAAGGAGATCTCCATGGAGAGGGGATCGCAAACAGAAAGGAGAAAAAGATAGAGAAAGGAGAAAAAGATAGAGAAAGGAGAAAAGAGACAAGTAGAAAGAAATAGCCCCAGGACCGCTACTTCAAAAGTTCGAAAGAATATTTTTACGTCCAATCTGGTTGCATGGCTTGGTCGTAACTTTGTTTCTCCCCACAAAGACCTAGTTCTGTAACCTACTCTCTACAAATTCATTGTCCAGGGACTTTTGGGCCGAAACCACCCGCCTGTTGGGCCCGAGCCCCAAAATCGTCACCCTACAGTGGTGCTTAGACAGAATTGCAAGTTGTTCTATAAATAAATTTAAATATAAGATTAAGTTGATCAATAAAACACAAATAACATTATCTTTTTTAAAAATAATAGACTAAAATATAATTATACATGCCAATTTAATTTAAAAACCTAATGCATTTCGAGGGCGTTTGGATTCAACTTAATCCTACGTCTACGTTTTGCAACACGTTTTCGATCCTTTTTTTTTCTGTGCATGAACAAAGATTTTACTGTTCAAGAGGCAATTTTTACTATTCATGCATTGTTCCTTCACTGTTTATACACTGTTCATCACAGTAGCAAGATCTTGTTCATACATTAAAAAATATTAAAAATGGGTCCCACGACACTATTTACACATTTAAAAATTATTTTGCTACTGTGTTTTCGAGTTTTCGATTCCAAGAACAATAAGTTCAAATTGTTCAATCCAAACGGACCCTTCATCTATGTTTTACTGATCATCTTATTTTAGTGAAAATAACAAGAACAAGAGGACCTCTAGTAGGACAAAATGTAATTATATATAAGAAAAATGTTATATCCATAATATTTTCACAATAAACTTTAACTAACAGGTTGTTAGTAGATAAAAAAGTAATTTCAGTAATGTGTTCAAATTAAAATCAATAACAACTAAACACTTAAGATTTGTTGTGAAAACCTTATAAAAATATTGTGGAACGTAGCATTCTTTATATATAATGTGTAATTATTGAAAATTGTGTGCCGCATAAGACAATTCAGAAAAGCCGCAGGACACCTACGCAATTTCTGCAAAAACACACAAACACAATTCGCAAAAACTCACCCACGGACACATTCACACAACTATGTTAAACCCACCAACAAAAATTTCAGAACAACCCTCTCATTCAGGTTTTCATACCCATAGGCCATAGCTATCAATCAATCATCAAATTCCTCCAAATCCCATAAAAAACCATAACCCCCCAAAAACTCCTTAACACAAAAGAAAGCAATTCTTTCACCAATGGATTACTCCTCTTATGACTACAACCAATACCAACAACAACAACAACAAAAAGCTTCTTCCTATGACCCATCTCAAATTCAACCAACCTATGATCACTCATCCCAATCCTACTATTCCTACACTCATCAATATGACCAAAACTACCAATATTACCAATCCCATGATTACAACAACACCACCACCACCACCACCACCAACAATTCATATGCCCAACAATCCCAATCCCAATCAGCAGAACCCACCAGTTCCATTCACCCTCCAGGGGTCCCACCAGATCAGACACCCCATTTGCAGAGCCAGCAGAATGAGTATTACCCACCACAATCACAATCACAATCACAAGGGTCTTTGGAGAATCAGCAGCAGCTGAATCCGGCCGCCGCCACAGCTGCCATCGCCGCGCTATCACAGTTCACCGGGCACCCTCCGGTAATGGGTTTTCTTTATTACTACAGCTTTGTCTATTTAGTTGATGTTTTATGTGCATTTTTAGCTACTTGCAATGTATATCTACTTTGGTAAAGTTTGTTTCTTTTTTATTTTTTTTTTATGGTGAATTTGTTTGAGAATCTGGGATAGTTTGGTTTACATTGTTTGCACGTGATGAGGAAAGTGGTAAACCGAAAATTGAATGCTTGTTTTGTTTTATATCATGTGGACTTCGTAGGTGTGGAGTATTTGGTCTCATTTGGTTTTTGTAGAAATTTGTATGAATTGCAAATGTTATTGGTAAAAGTCTTAGAATTGATAATGAAAGTCAATCATCTAAGTATTTACGGATAATCAGATGAAAGAAAACAAAATATGAACTCTATATCAGGCTCATGTATTCGCAATCTGTAAATTGGAGTTCTTAAAATTGCTGAAGCTTTCTTACTAAAACAAATGTCTTTTCAAGCCTTTCGGGAATAAATCTTATATGAGGAGGATATTTCCGAATTCCTTGGGGTAATATGATTTTAGTGTCTCTTTAGTTACAGGGCTTAATGTCCATTGCTTTTGATTCTTGTTAGTGGTGCAGGACTGCATTAGCAACTTCTTACAGTGTGGTCTGATGTCTACTACTTTCTTACATTTTAGTGTTGGGAATCAGAGTCAGCGTAGCATAGCATATTCTACCAAAATCTTATAATACCTATGTTAGCATAATTCTCCCGATATATATATTTATGTGGCTGTGTTTTTGTGTGTGTGCAAATGGAAACCAAGGAGCATTCAAGGGAAATTGTGAACATCTAAATGAGACAAAGATATTGACAAGATATGAACTTATCAAAAAAATAAAATTGACAAGGTATGTTAGGCTATAGAAATTGAGGGCATCTAAATAACTGACAAGATATTGACAAGGTATGTGCAAGAAAAATGAGAGATTTAGGTAAATAGATTTACAAATAAGGCCCAGGGGAGGGATTGAGGTGTCATCAGACATCTTTTTCTGAATTCTTTAAGAAGCCTTATAGGCTGATATTTGTATCTAAATTCTAAAGTAACTAAATCTAACAGAGAATAAAGGCCTGCTTTCTAGATAATATAGATAACCCTATCTCCAAGGGCCTTGGGATTATGAATTTTTCCCGACCAATGACAAAGTCACAAAGATGCCATGCTTCTACTACAAAGATGACAAAGTCACAAGGTATGTGCAAGAAAAATGAGAGATTTAGGTAAATAGATTTACAAATAAGGCCCAGGGGAGGGATTGAGGTGTCATCAGACATCTTTTTCTGAATTCTTTAAGAAGCCTTATATGCTGATATTTGTATCTAAATTCTAAAGTAACTAAATCTAACAGAGAATAAAGGCCTGCTTTCTAGATAATATAGATAACCCTATCTCCAAGGGCCTTGGGATTATGAATTTTTCCCGACCAATGACAAAGTCACAAAGATGCCATGCTTCTACTACCAGGCTTAAATATACGATCCAAAAATACCCTGTCTCATTTATTCTCTGCTTCATTTGTTTCCCAAAGAAGATGGCATAAGCCATTAATTGACCCCTGGAGGTTTTGAAACAAACACTGGTCAAAGGTAAAGATTAATTCTCAATGAGAGGAGCATCTCTTTTCCGACTTTAGTGGTGGTACAAGGCTGAAAGTACAAACAATAGGGGTGTTCACAAATTGGCAGAAACTGATAAAACTGGCCATTACTGAGCCAAACCGTTTCCACACTGCATTGGCACATGCAACACCAACCAACTAAAGTGAAACCTAGTTTGATGAGATTATCACATGTTTGAATCTTCCCTCAAGCTGCTTTCCAAACAAATAAATGAAACCCTTTTTGGGAACACTAAATACTCTTCTAAGGAAAAGAAATATTCGGAGTACCTTGGATAGCCACATAATAAGACCAAACAGTAAAGCCTCCATTCGCTCTCAATTTCCATCACATCTGATCACACCCCTCTGACCTAGGAATATTGGAGTATCAAATAGCTAGAAAAGAAGAGATTGACTCCAATTTCCATGCATGAAAATCTATTCCTACCTTCCCCATCTGACTGGCAATCCATAAATCATATGCAACTTCACTATGGTGCCGCATAAGCTTTCTCACCCTATCTCATTGTTGGGAATTCTGATGAACCATCCATCCATACTAGCTCTCCAAGGTTTTCATGAGCCAAATTACACTTCTTCTACAAAAATTGACTCAAGGAAGGAAGTCTCTGCCTCTTTGGAAAATCTCTACGGTGAATTTGTTGCCTCCTTCTGCTACCACATCCTCATAGGATTTGAATTCAATGTTGAGACATCTTGAAACCACAAACAGTTTCACCTAATTTTGAGCAAGTAGAAAGCTTCTTTTTTAACAAAACTCATTAAAACAAGAAAAAGCTAGGTAAATAAATGAATCTGAGAGACTACTGCCTCTGCACCAGGGGATCTCCAAATTGTGCCATTCCTGATAGTGAGTGAGATTTGGTGGAGTGTCTGGTGTTTTCCTGATCATTACTTGGTTTAAGTACATGGAATTGTTTAATTGGTTCATTGATGAACAAATTAGCTAGAGTGCTGAATCAGTTTATGATTATCAACTTCTCGGTTTGCTTTGGCTTTATGGGTTTTCCAGTTCCTTTCTTCCTCTCTCTCTCTCTCTCTCTCTCTCTCTCTCACAAACACACACACACAAAATCCAATTATTAGCCTGTTGGGGAGAATGTTGTGACTAATTGTATGCTTAAATTAAATTTTGAGGGGATTCTGAATGTTTCAAAGCATGTTTCACATTATTTATACGAGTATTTTTACATAGTTGACCCTAATTAAACTTTAAAGATTTCATAAAGAGAATTTGAGGGTATTATGGTCCATCCAAAAAATTGAGTCCAAAGCAAGAATCCTCTTAACAAATAGTTTAGATGTTTTAGGATTTTTTATATGCTTTACAATATAATTTTATATAATTTATACACACTTGAGATCCTTTAAGATGTATGCTATGAAGCACAGACGCATTGACGCAAGACAGCCAGAACAAAATAAAACAATGGTAAAATAAAGGGATATGAACTAGGAGTCAGCATCTAGGCTTGGTTTGGAGTTAGCACCAAGTAGGAAAACCACTAGGAGTAAGGACTTATGGTGGAATTGGAGTCAATACCTGACCAAAGAGACCAAAAGGCCAATTTTTTTTTATTATTTTTTTTCATTTATCAATATATCAACTATTTCCACAAGAAGTACAATAGGTTGCTTATAAGGATTGCTAAACCCTAGTAATAATTGGTGTAGGAAAACCTAATTGCCTTATTACAAAAATAACTTGCTTCCAAATTAAAATACTAATAGCCTAATAAACTACTAGGACTTAGAAAATAGAAATACAATTGACTTGCAAACATAAATAATATTGAATAAAAATCTTCTTGCGTCTCCCGCCTCATTCTCCTTTGGTTGGAGAAAACTCGACCTCGAGTTTTAAAGCATTGAAGGATTAGGATGCTAATAAGGAACACTTGCTTCAAGTCTGGAATCACCTTCGGGAGCATAGAGAAAAGAAAAACCTTGAATTCCATAACATCAAACTCATTTGGGATCACAAAATCAATGTGTGGAGTCAGCATAATCTCATCTTGAACCTTATGAACCATAGGAAGCATTGTGGTTTTAACCTCTTCAACTTCACCAAGATTTAGATCTTCAAGCACTATGGAGGGTTGATCAGAAGCACATTCAAGCTCTGATACCAAATACCAAAACTGATGCAGGACAACTAGAACAAAATAAAACAATATTAGAATAATATGACCTAAGAGTCAACACCTAGGCCTAGCTTGGAGTTAGCATCAAATAGGAAAAACACTAGGAGTTAGTACCCGGGGTGGAATTGAGTCAAGACTGGACCAAAGAGACCAAAGGCCATTTTTTGTTTTCATTTATTAAAATGTCAACTATCTCCACAAGGAGTACAATAGGTTGGTTATAAAGGATTGCTAAACCCTTGTTTTAATTGGTGTAAGAAACCCTAATTGCCTTATTACAAAAATAACCTTGCTTCCAAATTAAAATACTAATAGCTTAATAAACTACTAGGACCTAAAACATAGAAATACAATTGACTTGCAAACATAAATTATACTAAATAAAATTCTTATCTTCTCGTGTCTCCTGTATCACACATACTTGGCAAGACATGGGACACAACAACATAGAAATTCTTGAAAAACTAGGGCACAACACAACGGAGACACAACAATTAATTAATATATATTTTATGATTATTTTGTACATTTCTAGACAGATTTCATATTTATCTTAGGTTTTTGTTAAATAAATAGGACCGAAAATTTAAAAGTAATAAAAAATAGCAAAGAAATAGATTCATACTCATAAAGTAATATATTTGTGGGCCCTGGGGGCAATGGTGTTTAATAATAAAGCTGACAAGAGGATATTATAAGAGATTACTTTGGTCAAACCATGAAACAGAGAAGAGAGTTGACCATAGTCCAAAGATTTTAGACTGTTAACTTGCCGATTGTCCCAAAAGCTTAATCTATTGGATATGGTAAATTTAATCATTTAACCACACAATTCTAACATAGACCAAAGCAGAGCATTAGGGAAACGAAGAAGATAGTAAATTAGTATCCAGAGTACCAGCCAACAGAGATGAAACCTTATCTGATGAGTGATCAAATGTTATATTCTAAGCGCTTATAAAGATGATCTGATAGCTGGCTTGTCGATCAATTAAGAGAGGGCCAATCGAGAGAGTTTGAGAGAGAATGAGAGCAGATTTTTGTGTCAACTATTGAGCCTTGAGAGTCAACATGCCTATCTGATTTCAGAGGTGACAGAAATTGATTTTTTTTTTTTTCCCATCATTGTGTTGTGATTGTGTCTACGACAACACACCATAGACATGCATGCAAGTGTGTCTTTGGCATATCTGTCTGACACGGACACACTATGGATTTAGTCATGTTTATGCTTGTTAGAATATTTGTATCATCCAGTTTTAGTGAAACCTATTTGATTGGGTCTTTGAGCCAAATCACCAAAAAGTGTTAGTGGGTAGCTTGTTGCAATGGTGTAAAGAATATAGCTATTGAACAAAGCTTGGTTCCTTCAATGTACAAGCGTGTTATGCCAACCTAAAATAGCTGAGTTTACAACTATATTCTGGCCCTGTCTTATATTAATGCGAAGTTTTATTATGCAAAGTGGGCACCCCCTTTGGAGCCTCTTGCTATTCTGATGAAGCTTCACTTGCAATGGGTCTCATCCAAGCTCAGTCAAGTTTATCTAAAGCAGGACACCTTAGAGCTCAAAATTTTTATTGGTTGTGATTACCCTTGAGCTCTATTGTCCTGCTGATTGGCTTGGCTTGGCTCAGTTTTTCTGCCAGATTTAAAATGTTGGTTTCTTTCTTGGTTGCTATTATATTGATGGTGATGACTCTACAATTGTTTAACATGGTTTTGACATTTTTCATTCTGTTAGAGTGAATATATTGCTGTGCTGCCTCTGGCTCTTATGGGAAAATCATTGGGACGACAGGCTGATAGCCGATAGGTATTAAATTCTCAGCTTTGACATTAAAAACTTCCAAATCATATAGTTGTGAAACTTGGCCACAAAACCCTGGAGTGACCAGATAAAGACAATTGGGTCCATCAATTAGCTTACTAAGCAATTATGGCTGTAGCTTTCAGTGCCATATTATTGAAGCATATTGGCGGGTCTTTGCTGGTTGCTTTAGAGCTTGTGTGGACAAGTCATCCTTTGTTGATGTGCTTTTCTAATCAAGTGATCTTTCTTTCCCATATTCATGTGTTGTCATTTTGTTGACTCACATTGTTGGGTTTGATAGTTATCATTTGATTTAGTTTGTGGCTCATAATTGAAATTTTATTGGGCCACTTTTGTGCTTGTTCCTCAGCTTAACTGTCTGGTATTTTCAACTGAATTACATGTTGCATCTTACAGTTAAGCAAGGGAGGGATAGTTTCATCTTAATGGTCCCAGTGTCTGATATGATTCTTTACTGCAGTTCCAGGTGTTTCGTTATCTGTTTGGGACTTGAGTACCCTGTTTTCAGGGCCCTTAATAAGGATTACCAAGAATTTTTTTAGATCAACCTGCATCTTGGTGATGCTAAAAATTTTGATCTCAATGGATAAAATAATTGTCTGGTGAAGAGTTTCCAGTGGTTCTTTTATTCATTAAAATTCTAGTTTTTGAAGAAACAAACTGTACAACAAGGACCAATCAAGTGTAAGATTGAATACCTTTTTGTCAATAAATGCCCTTTCCCTCAATCCTCTCTAAAAATTCTAAAGAAATAAGGTTTCTTTTGTGTGTGTGTGTGAGAGAGAGAGAGAGTTTAAATAGAGATTAATGCTAGTATACATCCAGTGTTTGTATCTGTGTGTGTGTATAGTTCCACATTTCTCCTTTTAACTCAACAAAGATGTAATGTCAAACATAGGGATCTATGGTAGGTAAGGACTAAACGGGCATTTAAAAAAGTCAGTGTTTGCAAACACAAAATAAGAATTATTTTATTTTATTTTTTATTGTCTGTTTTTAGCTGTGGCTTGAAAGGCAGTTCTAGGTGCTTAGTTTCCTGGAAATTAGAGCTTAAGGTCTCTTAGAGGACGGTGATCCTGGTTATTTTTCATATTAGATATTTTGCTTATCAGACATTATCTGCGTGTACATGTTTCTGTAATTGTCATTGCATTGCTAAATATTTATAGGAGTGACCTTAAAGATACTGCCTTACAAAAGCTTCATGGCTGCTTTGCATGAATGCCCGCATGTTTCTCATAATTTTGAAAATATTTTTTTGTTAATTATTTTATTATTTTATTTTCAAGAACAATGCCAACTGTCATTACCTGGTTGAACTAATTCTCAGTTTTCTAGGTCAGTGCCTGCTCAAGGTTGTTGCTTGTTGCAACAAACTTCATTTTAGTTTAGTCATAATATATTTCTTATTTGTGCTCTAGTGAACTTGAGTGCATGAAGTTTTCAGCATCTTTACCAATTTATATATCATGAATTCACATTTTTGGTCTGCTTTAGCAGGTTATTTACTTTTCTGATGTCTTACATAATCACACCTCAAGTCACTAATTGAAAATTTCAGTCTGGTTGTTTATAACCCATTTTGTGTTTTGACGTTTTATTGTCACTCCATTTATGTATATAAGCTACATGTAATGTACCTTTTGTTGTCTTGCTTTCTTGATGCTTAATTTGCTATTTTTGCAGATTTATCTTTAAACTATCTTTTAATAAGCTTGTCAGTTGGTTTTCTCTCTGATCATAAAAGAATCTAGCAAATACATTATTACATAGTCCACTTCATCCTTAAATACTATTCTGCAGATTGGGCAATCTCCACATAGAGGTGGAGGTAGAAGGGGTGGTAGGCCCTTCAGAGGGGGTGGTCGGGGCCATTTTCGTGGTAGGGGACGTGGCCAGGGTGGTGGCAGGCACTTTCCACCACATGGTGCTGCAATAACTACAGCTACTGCATCTGCACCAGTTGAAGGTGGAGCTGCTGTAATGCCACCACCTTCAGCATCAGTTTCTGGGCAGGCACAATTACCTGTAGCGGCACAAGTGCCTGGTGCTCCATTCTGGCCACCTCCCCGAATGGCATGGTGTGAACTTTGTAGGGTTGACTGCAACACTCTGGAAATCCTAGAGCAGCATAAGAATGGTAAGCGACATAAAAAGAATTTGCAAGTACATGAGGAGTTGCAGAAACTCAACAAAGTCATAACCGGACAGCAGAATGTGCAAATGCTCAATTCTGAATTGAAACAAGAAACTGTTCAGCAGGAAAAAGTTGAGGAATTTGAAAACCAAACCCCTTCAGAAAATCTAAACTCTGAAACTGTTTCTGATGACAATATAAAGGAAACTGAGCGGCAGAAAGAGGCAGTAGGGAATTCTGAAGTTTTAGCTGTTGAACCTGAGGGTAAGCCTCAGGATCACTTTGCAGCTCGAGGTCGAGGATTGAAGCGAAAGATGAGAGGGGGCCGAGGGGGTAAGTATATGAGAACTTTTGAAGGATCAAGAAGGCCGGTTGAGCCCCCCAAACCAAAACAGGTGGTTCCTTTAATATGTGAGTTGTGCAATGTCAAGTGTGACTCACAGATTGTATTTAATAGTCATTTGACTGGTAAAAAGCACCAGGGAAATCTAAAGCGGTTTCATGGCCACCGTGCCTTGTATGGAGAAGCAGGACTTCAAGCACTTTACCCACCTAACTTTAACGCTCCATCAGAGCACGGACAAATGGGGCTTCAAGCAGTCTACCAACCTAACGTCAATTCTCCATCAACTTCCTTAACTCCTCAAGTTCAACCAGGTGTTAATGACCCCCAAATCCTTTTGGCCCAGCTGTTGATGTCTTATGTTCTCTCTCAAGCCCAAGCACCAGGAATGATTCCTGCAGCAGGCACATTGGCTTCAGTGCCAGTACCACCAGCAGCAGCATCACAATCAATTCTTGAAACTGAGAATCAACAAGGCTCAGAGAGTCAAGGTTCAAGAGATGTATCTGAAGCTGGGACCCAAAAGGCTGGTATGACCGAAGTGAAAAGTCAGCTGCAACATGTCATAACAGAGTCTGAAGCCCCAGCAACTGTTAGTACTGACACCAAAACCAAGGATGGAAATTCAGAGTCTGTAAAGGAGGCAAGTCTACCCTCAGATATCTCAGTCATGGTACCATTAGATAATCCAACAGTGTTGGCCGAGCAATTTGTATCTGCAACAGTGGCCAATGAAGTTGCACCCATTCCAGGTAGTGAAGCTGCCCCCTAGGATAAAGTTGTGATGTGGAAGCCAAAATGCAAATGTAGGAGCAGAGTCCAAAAATATAGAAACAAAATAAGATAAATTTCTTTTGGCCCCCCCAGAAAAAGAAGGAAAAGAAATCCAACAGTAATAAAGGAATATTTTGTTGAGGTTCGCACTGTGATATGTTGAACTCCTGTCTTGTTATCGTGAACATCTGTAAAATCATCTTTGCTGATTACATTATTTGCAGAAGTTTCCATTAATCTATTTGTTCTTTAAAGTTCACTTTGAAGTATCAAGGTTTCAAACAAAGCATCCTTGAAAGTTTGCACTTCATCAATGAATCTTTCCATATGTATGAAATTTGTTTGTTAAATTAGAATTCCAAGTCAATTCTGGAGTAAATTGTTTGTCATATGGCCCTAGCTCATGGGACTTACAAATTTACTAGAATGTAACTTGGCTTGCTTTTTGGTGGAGTCGGTCAGTAGTCAGTACCATATTCAACGGCTTAGTATTTGACCCTCTTCTTCACTTGCTTGCTCTATTGCCTAGACTTTGGTGGAGTCGGTCATAACTTATATTATTCTAAAATTTTAATTTCATTGTTTCTAACACTAGTATTTTTTTTGTTGTTGTTGCTGACTTGGGTGTCCAAGACTAATTTCTTGTCAATTTTTGGGCTATTGAGGACAGGTTAGTAGTGAAGTGAAACTTTTGGTTCGAAAAGGCCTGCTTGTGAATCATGTAATTTGGGTAAGGGACATAATAACAAGACGTAACATCCAACTTAAATAAATAGAAAAAAAAATGTTAAACTACAGCTCTTATGCTGTGATTTGGGCTAAAGCTGAAGAACTGGAAGAGATCAAACAACATACGGTTCTAGAGCTACTATACATGAATCTTTAGCAAACAAGAATATAAAGTTGATTTGGAAGAACCGTTACTACTCTCTTAAAATCAATTAATGTACATGTAATGTGAAAAATGTATAAATGTTTTAGTAACTCAACATAATGAAGTGATTCCATGGTATATAAAAACAAATATGGACATGTATGAACAATTCTATCATGAATAGGATAGGATTTGAGTTCCCCCCCCCCTTTTTATGCTATTTATGATTGACTAGATCTACTACACATTTAGATTTTCCTCAATTTTTCACATTTTTTTAATTGTGTGGAAAGGAAAAAATGAAAAAGAAAAAAGCAATCAATATATGTTTTGGGGAGGAAAAACTTGTAATGGTTGCTTCTCATATACGAGTTTAGTGATTATTAAAATATAAATTGTTACAGCTTTGTTTAATAGTGTTCTTATGTGATAAAATGGAAGAAAAAGCTTTTATAAATTGCTCATTAACTTCTCCAAAAATGCAAAATAATGTTAGCTTTCATAAAAAATAATCAAGATTCAATTTCATGTTCTAATAAAAATTATACTTTCTCCAATTTTTTATTGTTGCACCTTAAAAATGCTAACCAAGTGACACTGGGGCCATGGGTCATGAAAGAGGTTGACCCCCATTTTTGTTTTGATGCATATCTCACTATATTCTAACATATTAAAAATAGCTTTCCATATATAATAAATTGGAAGTAAAATGCAATATGTTTCCTTGCAAAAAAAAAAAAAAAAAACTTACAAAAAATCAAGATGTAGAATTCTTTACTTACATAATATATATTATATATTCCAATGTAATCACATTATTTTGAGATGGGTTTAATACTATTACTTATAACTCTCAACTACAATTCTCATTTTTCACATTAAAAAAAAAATTATGTCAAAATTTTTTTGCTCATTGAGCTAGTTTGTGACTAGTGATGTTAATATTAGGCTTATTAGCATCATTCTTCGCAGTTAGTTCCGTATTGTTTCACTGTTAACATCAGCTCCTATTTAGTTCAGGTATTCATATGAATCTTCACACAAAGATAGAGAAAACAAGACACAAGAATGAAGGTTTATACTCTAGCCCATGTGTAGAAAAGATACAAATAAAGGTACGGCATTGTAAGTAAAGAATAATATCCTAGACAGCTAAAGCTTACTAGATCAGATTCATTATCTGAAGTTTTGAACCATATGATGTCAACAATAGGTTTTCCTGAAACAACCTGTAAACAAATCAACATGTTACTTGGGGACTTTTGGTGGGGGAATAAATAAGACATAAGAGGATTCTACATAAAAGCTTGCGATAACATTTTCAAGCCTAAACTTGTTATGGGACTTGGGCTTAGACGTATGGAGTACATCAACTGAACAATGATAGAAAAATTAAATGGACCATACTGACAAAGATAGAAATGGGGTAAGAACTATAAGCTTAATGTTGGCTCCCTCTTCTAGTATGGGGTCCTGGGTGTGGAAATCAATCCTGGGCGGTAGAGATACCTTTCGGAATTTGTTGAAAAATTGGAGAAGGAGTGGATGTTTGGAACTCCTCGTGGATTCCTAACATACCTGGATTTAAATTGCCTCAATGAAATTCACTAGCTATTTAAATTAGTAACTACAAAAAACATGCTGAAGATTCAGCTAGCTCAAGCACTACAAGACCCCTAACTAGAGTTGAGACTTCTCAACAAGAACTGTATATTGGACTGGCCAACACAACTATTGAGAGTGGTCCTATGCCTAAAGTAAAATGGAAGAAGTCATGGAGACTCAAAATTCATGACAATTAAAATTCTGTGGAAAATTCCCATAACGAAAGTGATGCTAAACCTGATATTTTCAATAGAAGACCTAAACTGCATGATGTGTACTGCAGCCCAGGAGTCCATAGAGCACCTATTCTTAAAGTGCCTAGTGACTCGGAATTTGTGGTCATCCCCAACGACCTTTTGACCTTTTAGAATTGAAGAGCTCAACCTGTCATCTATGGATGAATGGATTCGAATAGTGTTTAATCCAAAAAGCTCCATCAGGGTCCCACCGGGAGAGGTAAGAAATTTATCAATGTATGCAACCATATGTTGTAATGTAATCTGGATGCAAAGGAATAAACAGATGTTACATAGGACTATGACTGATCCAAGGCAGGGAGCACATCTCAACCTACAAAAACTCATTTGCAAGCCTGGGAATCCATTAATGAGGTACAAAGGTACCAGAACATGTATACCTCTTCCTCCCCCTTTTGTCAAAGTTAATTTTGATGCAGCGTTAACAAACAACCAAACATGTGTTGCGATAGATGTCCATGACCATAAGAATGACATTATTTGGTTTGTATGAAGCTAATAAGGCTGGATGGATGGTCCTCTTATAGCAGAAGAAAGAGCAGCACTCAAAGCTTTGTCGTGAAAGATTTTGATGGAGGGAAATGAACTAAATGAATTTCAACGAATCCAAAGTTCTCTACGTAGATCTCAGTAGTCCATAGAACCACTAATAGTGGATACTAGCTTAACATCAACTTCATGCTATTGTTGGCAAACTTTAAATGTAGTTAGAAAGTGTAATTCCTAAACCCACACTATTGCTCATTGGACTCTGCTTTGTAACATTGAGGAAATTATTCAAGATTTTGATCATGGTGTTCTATGCTACCATAAATGATTGTGTATTCACCCACCGCACAGGGGTGGGGGGTTAGAAACAAACCTACCGGCTAGGAGGTCTTGTTTTGTCTGCTCAAAAAGAACACCGTAACTAAACTAATACCCTATTGGCTTCCTTTTAATTATTCAACTCTTTGGAAATTTTCTTTGCTATTAAAATGTTGCTTCCTATTGTATAACTGTCTCCCAATGCTGTGATGTGTCTTCTTCAGTTGTTATAGAGCTCGTTTGGGCAAATTATAATCTTTTACTGATTTTCTCTTTTCACTTTGATGTGGTTTTCCATAACTTATCACGGCTACTATAGATTCCCTGTGCACGGTCAAGTCCATGCAACTTGCAAGCATGGATGATAAACTAATATATATATATATATATATATATATATATATATAAAATTTGGAGTCCTTACTTTTCTCTCATTATCAGGACACAAGATTGAGACTTGGAGTGGGTAGTCAAGTGAATAGGCCAAGTGTTCCTAGTATACTGATTCTCATCGTAAATATCTTCAAATAAAAACTTTTTTGGTAAAACAAAATTTACCAAAAGACTATAAATGGATAATTTATTGGATGTGAATTCAACAATTCTTGTTTTGATGGAATCAATAAATAATAAAAACTTGATGAAAATGAAGATAAGTTCTTGAGGTGGCCCCAAAACAAGAAGTGATTGCACAATCAAAGAGGAAAAAGTGTTCCATTGCAACTTTCAAAGAAAGGATTTGTGAATCAAAGAAAATTTGCTTTCTTCAAGAAGTATACTATTTACCAAGGCTTTGAAGTTTGAACAGAAAACATGGAAAATTAGGAATTTTTTTATTAGTAGTGCCAAGAAGCTACACATTTGATGAGGGAGAAGAGCTTCAATTCATGGGGGAGGGAGAGAGAGAGCTTTCAAAAGGATAAGTTACAACTGGATTTAATAGTGCACATATGCCTTATTAGATCTCCAAATTAACATATCTTTGGAATTATGAATAAAATGACGTACAAAATCTAGTAATGTAATGAAATTTATTCGTTTTTGGGGCCATATGAACATGTTGGTAGAGAAGAGAAACTTTAGGTTCCAAAAGGCTGGCTGTTGTGGATAATGTAATATGGATAAGAGGGATGATATCGAAAGAGTATCCCACCAAAATAAATAAAAAGTTCTTAAACTACAGTTGTTATTAAAAATAGATAAAAAATCCGCTACCCAAAAACTTCAAATTTTCAATTTTACTTAAAAGCCATTCACTATTTGAATGAAAATTAGCAGTAATCATATTCTGATGGAGTGATTAAATCTATAAAAAAAAAAAAAAAAAAAAAAAAAAAAAAAAAAAAAATACCAATGTTGAAATGTCATAGGTATACAGTGATTATACAATAACAAGTGAAAACCACTACGAGACATAGGTGCATCTCATTGTTTACAAAGTTGTTTAACTGTACTCGTTGCAACTTTATTTGAGGCCCTTTAAAAAAATAGAAAAAACAATACCTTCCAATTTATGAAAGATTTTTTAAAAAGACCTTACAAAACATGACTAAATAGAAGGTGGCAAGCACTAGCATAGACCTGTTTGATTTAAAAGCACAGATCAACCAAACTTTTGTGCCCTGATTGGAAAGGAACACAACAAATAGCCATCTCATTGTTACAAGAATCTAAGCAAATTGCGGCAAACTTATGGCTTCCAAAACAAAGAATATCACTAAGAATTAAGAACCTCACAGGTCTTGACTTTATAAAAAAACAATAGTTCTTGGATCTCCCTCTAGCAACCACATAGGTCTTGACTCTTGTCTTACAGTTTGATGGAGTGCCCAATATCTTCTTCTGAGCTTATTAGACCTCCATGAATGTCCGATTTCTCTGCAATAAAGATGGAAAATTTCAGAACCCCAAACTAATCTCTACACACAATCGTATTCAAAATCAAACTTCTTCTTCTCCAATATTTGATACCCATTCTACAAGCATTAGGGGATGTAAAAAATCATGAATAAAATTTTACCACTCTACATCATACCCATGCTTCTATGCCTACATCAATCAGCATCTCTACCCCTACGCTAAAAACATCATACACAGCCACCATCCCACAAGCAGCTGCCATTTCAACTTTTCCACCCTCCGCCACAAGGTGCTGCTAAGCTATGTGGAGAAAGGGTAGTACTGCTCAATCCCATTTAGCCTCTCCTGTAGGGGAACATGTATGATATAGAATACCAATCGGCCAAAAAGGTATTGGCACTAAACATTGAACATCAAGATTCCCTTAACTTTGGTTATGTATAGAAATTCAAATTCTACATGGAAGAAAGGCAAGGAAATCTATATTAGGATTAGTTATATTTGACCATTGGAATAAAATTTTTCCTTTGAATGCTAGTATAAAATGGTAAAGGACCCCTCGTGACTGGTTCTATCACTCTTTCTCTTCTATCTAGTATGTTTATCCATCAATAATAAACATAAGAATATACATTCATGTCAGTCATCAACAATAACAATTTTAAAGGGCAATATATAATGGAATAAAGATGACACCTACTTTATTCTTGAAATATAAGAATAAACAATGCAATTTTTGTATAATTTGGTAATATCTCATAAAATTTTCTCACTTTGAGCAAAGAGCCTTCCTCTTACTTTATTTCACACAAATGGGAGGGAAAAGTTCAAAAACTTAAGAAAGAAAATTTAAAAATATGATAAACCAAAATCAAGTACCTTATAATCCTCACCAAGTCAAGAAATCTGAAATGGGTTTTTGTGTTAGAACTTAGAATTGGATGAAATTGAAAGATCCACACCACCATCCAGGTATAAATCAACTAAGAAACTTGTTTGAACTGCTAAAATCAGATTCTTTACTTTCATTTTTTTTCCGTGATACCTGAAACATTAAAATCAAACACTCACATAGATGTCATGCCATTAAATAAGGCAAACCCATCTTGGTCCATTAATAAATAGTTGATCCATGATATTCCTTTAAAAAAATAAATGTGCAAAGGATCAAGAGAAGATAAATGGCCCATATAGTATTTGAAAGACAAGCTAGAAAGATCATCTGAATGATGATGACAAAATCAGTCATTTATGAGGATCAATTACAATTATCACCATCTAAACAAGAATTACGAAAAAGTTAAGAGCCATTCAAATGTAATAAACTGTAATCAAAATTATAAAGCACGTGATGCTTACAACTTCTAATGCACAATCAAATGCTAATTCTTGGTGTGTACTTTTGCTTTGCTTTTAAAGCAGTCACAAATGCATCTGCATTAGGTAGCCTTAAGCACCCTATCTCAACATGAAAACACCTGAGCCAGCCATATTGATTCAACTAGTGGCTAGGAATCAACCCCTCCTATGGGAATTCATTGAGCATTTAAAAATAATACTAGGTTGTACAAAGCATTTAAACTAATAATGATTACATTTGTTCATTATAAAGTAAACTTTTATTTCAAAGTACTTTTATATAATGCACCAATATATAATCAAATAGCTTTCTTTTGTTTTGATGAGGCACCTCTCTCCAATCTTTGACTCGTAAAGGTACCATACTAATCCGCCTAACAAGGGCAGTACACTCTGATTTGAATACTGTAGAGTAGTTCCCTACTAGTCTTCCCTTTTTCCATATGATTGGGAACCTTTCCTTTGTAAAAAGTTTTGCTAGATTTAGATTTCGTGTAGCCCATCGCCCTTTCTTATTTTCTTTGTAGCCAAAAAGAAATTGATAGACACATGTCAACTATAAATGGTTGCAAATATTAGAATGGAAATTATAGTGATTGAAAAGAAACAAAGAATTTTAATTAAAAAAATGTATTTTTTTAGTTACCTACTCATGAGACACCACTTTCACTTGTTCCAAACTCTTCTCTTGTAATTGCTCCATAATTTCTAGCAGTTCCAACCGACTCTTCTCTTGGAATAACTCCATAATTTTTAGCACTTCTAGCTAACTCTTCCCTTGCAATAGCTCCATTGTTTCTAGCACTTCCTTCTGACTCTTCCCTTGTAATTGCTCCATTCTTTCTAGAACTTCCAGTAGATTCTTCTCTTGCAATTGCTCCATTCTTTCTAGGACTTCTAGCTGACTGTTCTCTTGCAATAGCTCCATTGTTTCTAACACTTCTAGCCATAGGCAGAATTCTTTCACTAGCTGGATAAACATAATCCAAAAAAAAAATCATCAAACCTATAACCAATTACATCATATCAAATTGAAACTTTGTTCAGAATTGAGTATTGACTAAGAGTAATTTAGTCGTTTTGAATTTTGGTTAGGATTTGACCTCTTCTCATTGAATATGCTTCCACAGCTATCTAACAAGAATGAAGCATGACAGCTTGCAATATAAACAACTTGTGTCAACCACACTAATCCATCATGATAGATAATAGAGTTCTTCTTATGAAAATGGCACCAATTTTTTTCGACATCCAATTTTAGTAGGCTTTGTGTTATTGTCAAATGGTGAGTTTGTAATCACAATAGCTCAGTGATATTGTCTAATTCTCCAAAGAGTAGTGCTATGGGCCTCCTGCATATATGTATATTTAAATTATGCATACATGTATATGGTTTTAACACAATGCTGGTCAGACTACAAGAATTCTATCCGATTGATTGAATATTAGTTAAAACTGCAGTAGCTAGTTCATTTGCATCATGGCCTTTCCTAGGACTTTTCCTTGCCACCCTTATTAAATTAGTGCTTACCTCTTTATCTCTTTCTCCATCATTTTTCACCCTGAAAACATCAATATGATACTAGTTAGTAATACTGTAATAAGCAGTAGGGGAAGATTGTATTGGTGGAACTGATACTTTTGGTTTTGATAGAAGCAATTGAAAGTTGCACAGATTGAAAGAGAAGAGTACATATATTAATTATTTAATATAACTGCAAAAGTTAAGATAAAACAAGAGAAGAAGAAGAATTTTTTGAAGGAAAGATAGTAATCCTTTAAGGAGGATGAGGGAAAATATGGACAAGGTCAGGATTGCCACATTATTTAGCTTAGCACTGCAATCCAGATTGGCTTAACCAGGAGTAAAACAATGATAGATAGTGAATAAGAGATTTTGAGCTATTGTACTAGGCACATGTTAATTGTAAATATACTGTTAAGGCAGTTCATTAGTTAGAACCAACTTGTGAGCTGCATCAGGGGGATATATAGGAATGGTACATGTATGAAAGATTGGCAAGCAATAAGATTGAAGTTAGTTCTTTTCCATCTTCCTTTGGTTTCTCTTCTCAACCTCTTAAATTCTTCTTCTATTGGAGACTTGGCTATCTTGAATCAGACACTCAGAAACCTTATATAGATTAGGACCTTAACAAACAACTCAACAAGACATTTTAAAAATAAATATTATCCCATGCAAATCCACCATGCAATTATTTCATAACCTACACCCCTAAGAACAAATAAATCAAATAAGAGCAAAATACTAAATAAGTAAACATACATTTGACACAGAGACTAATCTATCAAAGTATATTTTGATAAAAGAACGACATCCTTCAAATAATCAAACAAGATGCTGGGATGGACATCAAATTTTATATAGGCATCCTGATCAATTTTGATTTAAGAAAAATCCTCATAGATGCATACAACTGACAATCTGTAAATCACATACCTTTGAATTCGTATTTGACTTCTCCAAGCAAATGGAAAACATCATGGTCACTTGGTTTCACCTATGGTGCACGAAAGTCAAAAGATCAGCAGAAAAACTATCTTGGAAGCCTGGTTAAAGCACCATGTCCAGTTTATTGTAGATAAAATTCATAAAAATTTCAAACATGGAAGCATGAAAATACCTTAGTCAAGTTCTGAAGCAGAGGAAGCTTAAGTATGTCTTCCCAATTCTGTCAACTTCACTTTAGCTCCCTACAAATTCCATCAAATTATGCAAAATGGTTGGGATAGTCAGTAAGAAGGTAGATACACTATTTAGTTTTATCCAATGAATTTGGCTGAAACACAATCTCTCTTTAATTAAGCTTTAAAAAGCATAGAAAATCTCAGTCCCAAGTCCCAACCCAACGAAGAACTAATTAGGTAACTCAAACATGCAACAACAATCAGCATGTTCCATTCCACCATCAACAGTCAATGCCTTAACTAACAAAAATCAAGACACAAAGGCCCCATCAGCAAGAAAGTATTTAATCAACAAATCTTTTCCTTGAGAATTAACTAAAGCAGATTTACTACCCTCAAGAATATAAATATAATGATCAAGAACGAGCTCACTCGGTCATTTGAAGGCTATTATATATAGGCCACTTCTCCTTAACCACAATTGTTGTATTAGTCACTTTTCAACAAAGACATTATGTGCAAAACAAAAGATGCCTTTTTGTTATGTTATTAGCAAACAGTATTTGTTTCTAAATTTACTCTGGATTTTCTGCAAGAACTCACAAAACATAGATATATAGCTCAAAAAATTCATAAAATAACCAACACACAAGACAAAGGTAAAAAGAACTATAAACTTGATCTGGTTCTCAGTTGTTAAACAATAATAATTGAATCATTCAAAGTATTGGTAATTTAGAAGATTAAAGAGCCACATGCTAGTTATTCTTGTTTTTTTTTTGCTAAGCAAGATTCAAACCTGAACCTTCCCCAACCACACCCCAGCCCACCCGACCTTTTCACCTCCTAAACTAGTGGCAAGTGCATGCTTGCAGGTGGCCCAAAGTACTGAAAAAGTTTTATTGTCCTTCTAACATAAAATTGACGAGTTCCCATAAAGTAGGTAGATGTCCATCACATGCACACGAGCAGGAATGAAAAAAGGCAGGACCATGACTATATGGCATTCAGGTTTGTTGAGATTGACATGAGACAATCTTGTACAAAGAAACTGGGTGGACATCTTCAATTCTTCACTGCTGAATTTCAACAGAATTCAAAGAACCATAATCATGACAAAAGCTGTAATTCATAAAACGACAGGTAGACACTAAGTCAAACAAAAAATAAAATATTGGAAGGATATATATAATTATTTGGATTCTTATCTCTTACAAACCTTCCAAGATCAGCATTAAGTTTCAACTCTATGGTTTGACACTTGACTGATGTCCTATGAATAAGCCTGTAATATATACTTGAGCAACGATCCTATGAATAAGCCTTTAAATATAGAGAAATAGAAAGAGACAAACCTTCTCTTCAAAGTTGGATCAACATGTTTTTGTCTTCTTTGATGGTGGAACAGATTGGCATTGGTATCATCATTGATAAAGGTATTGAGGATTGAAGATGAACCCTGATCATGAAACCCATTGGTAATTATCCGTCTCCAGGGTTTGGAGCTTCGTTTCCAGAGTTGGAATTGGACTCGTAGCCATCCAAGGTAGTGTTTTTGGGGACGTCTAGCATGGGTTGGTCAATGGTTTCTTCTTCGCAGTCGGCGTCGGATTCCAACACGACCTGATTCTTCTTCCCCATTGTTGAAAGCACATTGATCCATAGATATATTGGGTTTCTGAGGACAACAGATGCATTCTACATAAATCCTCAATCTATTTGGTGAAATAGATAGACACCAGTAGTCAGGCATAACCACAACCTCAATGAGATTCTCTTCAGATGGATTTGATATATTCACTTTCCAATACAATAACCATACATGGTCATAATTACTGTTCTCCCAACTTATCGCATTTTCCAACGATTGTTTTTTACCATTAATGGAAATGTGAACAGACCACCACCATGGCCCAAATCTGTCGCCGATACAGGTGGAGATGGGCACCTCCTTTGATGGAAAAGCAATACAAACAACCAAATTTGAAATTTTGGGACCGACCAAGAATGATACAGAATTTCCAAAACTCTGACGATGGTTGAATTTCAACCACTTCGGAATCTCAGTTACTGGTAGCCTAAATTCAACCATAGGCCATTTGGAATCAAAGCTTGTTGCATCTTCAGCGACTGTATTTGGTAGAATCCCTAGAATTTCTCGAAACTGCAAGAAATTGAAGTTTAACATAAATTGTTTCTTTATAACTTAACCTTCAGAGAGAAAGAGAAAGAGAAAGAGAGAGATACCTGATTCAATAATCTGCTTGATGATTGTGTACCCAGCTGTTCGCAATTCATTGCATCCACAGTTCTTATGGATTGTGGAAGTCTCGGAATTTCCCGAAGCTTTTTGCAATTTACTAAAAGAAGTATTTGTAATGTAGTAAATCTACTAATACTTTCTGGGATGGTAACAATACTACTACGAGAAAGTCTCAAACATGTCAATACTGGGAAGTAATCGGGCTGCATCCAAGAATCTAATTCAACTTCAATTCTAGGAGAACCCCTAAGATTAGGCCACGAAAAGTTATTAAAGGAATTGCATGCCAGTCTCAATTTGGCAGAAGGAATATCTTCTTCCTCCCGCATTTGTGATTTATTGGCCCCAACTAGAAAATTCCTAAGCTTACTGTTATCCGCTAGGTGTAACCAGTTAAGTCCAGTCAGATACAACAGTGATGAAGGCAATTCTCTAAAACCACAATCAATCAAATCCAAATACTTTAGACATTTCATTTCTGGGTGAATATCGGGGAACTTCTCAAGCCTTGGGCAATCTGTTATTGTAAACCTTTCAAAAGATTTCAACATGAGCGTACTTGGAAGAATTTGAAGTTGTGAACAGCTATAGAGTCTCCATACTTTAAGCTTCTCAAGAAATCCAAAGGACTCAGGAACCTCAAATAAATTTTTACAATCTCCAAGATCCAATTCCTCTAAGTTTGGGCAGTACAAGTCAGGTAATTTTGTAATGGATTCACAAGATACTAGACTGATCATTTTCAAATTTTCATTCTGGAACCCCTATGAAAAATTAAAAAAAAAAGAAGATCAAAAAACAAAAGCAAAATTTATCTTCAACAGCTTTTAAAAATAACATTTAAAGAAATTAAAATTTATAAATACTAATACTTATACCTGCTTGAATACATTCTCCAATATAATGTTGGACTTGGACATCTTGAGTACAACAAGTTGTGGAGGAAGGCAACATTTAGAAGATAAGGATAGAGGAAATTCACACCATTCAAGAACCCTTAACTCATCTGGGAGATATTCAAGTGCTTCACCAATATGTACATTGCCTATAAGAAATTTGAGATTTTTCATCCTCTTGAAAACATTAGCTTCCAATGCAATCTTTGTTGGCTTAGGTGAGCACAACATTATACCTCGAATTTTATTTGATCCCTGCTTAAGAAAAAAAATTAGTCACACTTCATAATAGAATTCAACAAAAGTATAAAGATTTTGAAACTTTAAACAAAACATATATTGAGAAAATTATATTTTGTTCAATATTGTAAAGGGAAAATCCAATAAAGAAATATTTTGAAAAAATGGAGAAGCAAAGAAGGTATACCATATTTCCAGTTAGTAATTCATGAGCATCCTCATAACACCATATCCTACGACGTTGTTGAAGCTCTTCCGATTCTTGCTGAACAATTTCTCTACCCATTTGTTGTACCAAGTCATGCATTGACAAATGCCCATTATATTCCAAGGTTATGAGACACTTATTAATAAGCTCTCCAATACCATATTCTGGATATAACTTGCAAGAATCTAATATCTTTGCAACATCATCCTTTTTGTAACCCTTAAAAAAACATGAAATATCAAGAAAAATTTCCTTTTCAAAATTTTCCAATCCATCATAACTTATTTTGAGTATTTTTTGAATATTTTTATGTGGGATGTTTTTATACTTTTCTAATGCACTTTCCCATTCATGTATGTTTTTTCCACACAAATCAGAACCAATTATTTTTAAAGCTAATGGTAGGCCATTGGCATAACATATAATTTGTTCTACAAGTTCTGAATAATCTTCCCCACATTTACGTGCTTGGAAGGCATGTTTGATGAAAAGTTCACGAGCTTCACATTGCCTTAATTCTTCAACCTTGTGTATTCGACAATGATCGATTCCCAAACTGGTTAGTACTTGTTTGTTTCTTGTTGTTATAATAACTCTACTTCCAGGAGCAAACCAGTTATATTGTCCAAGCAAATATTCCACCTCTTTTAAGTCACCCACATCATCAAGAATTAAAAGAACTTTTTTACCATGAAGTCTTTGCATTATCAAACTGGTACCTTCAGAAACGTTGTACACGTTCAAATTTGTACCATGTAAGATCTTAGAAAGAAGTGTCTTTTGTAGTAGGATTTTGTTAATATCTATCTCTGACATTTCTCTAACATTCTCTAAAAAACAGCTTCCTTCAAAACGGTTTGTAATTCTATTATAAACAACTTTCGAGACTGTAGTCTTACCAACTCCCCCAAGACCATAAATTCCTACCATGCAAGCATCATTCGATTCCATATCTAAAAGCGATTCTATGGCCTCCGCTCGAGTATCTATTCCAACTAGATGTTGAGCAACAAATAATGGCGTATGATTTGATTTAATACTTGATATCTTGTTTATAACTTTTTGGATAAACTCAAATTCAAATTCAAGTCAAAATACCAAAAGCATTGAGCATAAGAAAGACATAATGAGTTGGATTAGTTGTAAATATAAATATGTAGATGAACTAAATTCAATATCTAATTTTATGCATTGCAATGAACATATTGTTCTTTAAATTAAATGGCATTGAAATTCAAAAGATTAGGAACGATCATGAATTTTAGCACATTATTCTTCTTCTTTTTCCTAGAAAATTAGATCTAGGCTTTTAGAAAATGGTTGAATAGAAACTCCCATTTAGTGATGAGGATTGAGGAAACTCATTTATTGGAAACCCACTACTAATACTTGAACAAAATGAGATTAAGAAATTTTGACAAAATTTCTAAAAATTAAATGGGAGAAACTCTTGAATTGTAACAATAACATTAAATTATTTTATTTCTACATTGTAATAGTAGAATATATGATAAATAATAACATTACAAAAAGTGTACTTTCAAAATTGGACATTTAATGGTCACAAAATCATTTAAAATTTTCTAACTAATAGGTCATCTTAAAAATAAAAAGGTAATTAAAAGGTAAAACTAAAAACAATTTGAAGAAGGGTATTTTATTGCTGGAATTTATGGTGCTTTTAAGGGTTTTTTTTTTTTTTCATTTATTATTAACACTTGGCAAAAGGATTGACATCATGAGCCAAATGTTGTCTGCCATGTGGCATTATTTTCCATGTCATACCTAATAGCCTGATAGATGGAGGAAGTTACAAAAGATGATATGTGTTATTATTTTATGCAATGTCAAAGAGACATGTGACATCATTTTGTTCATCCACCAATTGTAAGGATCCAACTTTTATAATATACTAGCCGCATATAAATATTATATAATAAGGTGTAATATATAAAAAGTGACACTTACTTCAAATATTGTCAAATTGTTTTTTTTTTTTTTTTTAATTCTACAAGTTTTTTTTTTAATCTTTTTATCTCTACAAATATATCATTTTATTATTTTGTGTGTTTAATTAATATTTTTTTTTTAAGATGAGCCATATCCTTCTACCTTTTGTAGTAGTGTGTTATATTTGCCTAATATACAACTAAATTTTATAAGTTTTAAATTTATTGGTCAAATTTCTCATCTCTTAAGGAATAAGGAGATTATCACAATATTCAAATTCTATCACAAAATTATAATATTATCTTAACAAAATTTAAAATAAATCAAAGGAATAAAAGATAGACTTTATATAAATTTATTATTTAAAATTACAAACAATTTGGTATGCACATTCAAATCCATAGTCATGTAGACTAATTCAACCAAAGCTATAAAAGGGAGAGAGAGGACTTTGTGATGGGAAATGGAAACACAATACCAAAACACGTATTAAAAAAAAAAAAACCATCAACTTTAATTAGAGTTATAAGAAAGAACAAAAATTCACCAAAAGAAAGTAAAGAGAGAGAGAGAGAGAGAGTACTCACAATTTTTGTGTAGAAAAAATATGGATTAAATGGAGAAAATGATATCAAGTTTATGGTATAAAGGAGTTTGGCATGAAGTTCGCTAATGTGGTGGAATGGTTAGTAGCTAATATGGTTACTAGCCGCAAATCCACGAGGTGCATGGGAATATAAATATTATGTAACTAGTCGCTAACCTATGCGATGTATGGAAAAACCTTGCATAAATATATAATGTATTATGAAACAAACAATATATTAATTAATAAGTTTAATAAATAAGGGTCTATGATTTGGCCCATGGGATCGAGTCAAATTCGCTCAATTACTAACACATGACATGAGGAAAATTAAAATCTATTAAGTTAGACTAAGTTTAATTCATATTTTTTAATCCAATACAATGCATGGGAAAATTTTACATAAATGTATAACGTATTATGTATAAAATTCAAAGCTTAAATTATTAAAACAAAATAAATATATATATGGCTACACAACAAAAAAATATAAGAAATAGATGGTGATGGTGTCACAAATAATCCAAAGTCCATAACTCGTCCATATGTCTCGTCCGACAGAAGCTACAATAGGCGGAGAAAATTGCAAGCGTGCCAAATAACCTCGTCCGTATATGGACGAGCTTAATACCTCGTGAGATCTACTCGTCATTTATGAACGACAAGCCTTCCTAGATGATCACGTCCATCTTTCACTAAATATGGATGAGATCATCATGGAGGTCTCGTCCATCCTTACTATGGATGGACTAAAAGTGGACGAGCTCCTCATGGAGGTCTCGTCCATCCTTACTATGGATGGACGAGTTCATCGGCCCGTCCGACCTAAGTAACTTCCACGGTGGTTATGGAAGTTACTCCCACCTCTCGGACTCCTCGACACGGGAACGGTTACAAAACAGATAACCGTTCCACACACACACTATATAAGGCTTCTTTGGTGAAGGGTAAGGGTATTCAGACACTTTCTTACTTTTAAGAGAATACTTCTTCGTTACAGAGAGTTCAAAGTAACTAACTTGATCATCGGAGGATTTTTGGCCGGTCCTCACCGGTCCCCTCCGATTCTGTGTCCTTCGAATTGCGGGAGATAGCCCAAGGATCAACGTTCGGGTCTTGTCAACCCACCGATAATCAAGGAATCATCGGATGGAGTTACCCTCGGAAGACTAATCCATAGCTATAGTTGACAGGTTCAGTTATTGCAAAAAATGAATTCAAAAATTCAAATGTCAAAACTTCAGAAAAGCTAAAAATATAAAAGAAATTTAACATACAAAGCATAGAAATTATTGAACAAAACAAAAAATATATGACTGTGGCTACTCTACAAAGAAATATATCTACAACTATTGAAATTTGTCAAAATTTTACAAATTTTGAAAAAAAAGAAGTGGAAAATCAAAGAACCAAATGTCAAAACTTCCAAAAATCCAAAAAAATAATAAAGAAAAAGATGATTTACAGCCAAGAAATTATTGAAAAAAAAAATATAACTACGCAACAGAGAAATATAAGAGATAAGGTAATAATTTAAGATATTGCAAAAATAAACCCAATAATTTAGAAGTTAAAACTTTCAAAAGGCCATAAAAATTAGCATTCAGAAAATTCAGTCTAAAAATTATTCAAACAAAACAAAATATATAAGACTACACTACAAATAAATATAAGAGAGAGATAAGGTACCCTCAAGAGAACAATCCATGACTATAGCTATTGAAATCTAGCAAACATATTCAAATATTGTAAAAAATGAACCAAAAAAATTCAAATTTTAAAACTTTCAAACTGCCTTAAAAATTAGCCGATCAAAAGATTCAATCCAAAATACTATATTTGATTATACAAGCAACATAAGCAGAATTCCTATCAAAAACATATTCTTTGTGTTTAGATTATAAAGGTACAAAATTGTACTACAAAAATTTAGAGTCTGTTTGGTACGTGTATTTAAACAACAGTTTTCGCTTTTTTTAGAAATACATGTGGGCGAAAAAGTGTGTAGAAATACGTATAATATTGTTTAAAAACTGAAAACTTGTGTTTGAACTCGCGTACCAAATGGGGCCTTACTTTTTGAAAACCAAAAAAAAAAAAAAAAATTTGAATTGTGGAAAAGAAGCCTCTGTACAACTTAATTAACAACACCCTAATGATCCTAGAAGTCATAAATTAACAACAATAACGTTAAAACGTGAGAAAAGAAACAGTATAGAGATACCAAAAACTAAACTGGACAGAAGAGATTAAGAGAGATATTGATAATAACCTTTGCTGCCTCACTAATCACAATCTCCTAATTCAATTGTAATAAGAAAACTTGATGCGATGACTTCTATTTCTTGAACCTACTGTCATCAAAATTCTTATTGAAATAGGATACATGTTGACTTAGGAGACTTTCGCAAATTCACCTGGTTTAACGTTTAAACTTTAAAATACCACAATCCTTAGTATAGCATGTTCTATTTTTTTTTTAGCATGTTTTAAAATAAAAAATAATAAATAAAACGATTGATGATGTGGCAAGATAATCTTAAATAAATTAAGAAACTACACCATTGCATGATTTGCTTTTACAAATTTAGACTTGAGTTTGAGTTTAAGTTGAACTTGTTAGAGAAATAGAGTTTCACTTCTTGTTAATTAAGTTTGGGTTAAACAAAAATAATTTTGTTTAAAAGTAATGATAATTTTGAGTTTAAGTTGGACTTGTTAGAGAGATAAAATTTCACTCCTTATTAAGTTTGGACTAAATAAAAATAATTTTATTTAAATAAAATGGTCATTTTATTTAAATATTATGTTGACGTGGAAAATTGTGAGAGTTTCAAATGCTTCGATTATATATGTATATATATATATATATATATATATAGATAAGGTGTATTATATAAAAAGTAACAATTACTTTAAGTATTGTCTATTTAAAATAAATAAAAAAAGATTTCTACAAGTATTTTTTTATATCTTTTTATCTCTACAAATATATCATTTTATTATTTTTTTTTTTTTATGTTTGATTAATATTGTTTTAAGGCTAACCATATTCTTCTAATTTTTATTGTAATGTATTATATTTGTTTAATGTACAACTAAACTTTATAAGTTTCAAATTTATTATTCAAATACCAAAACAAAAATAAAAGGGAAATAGAAGACTTTCTGATGGGATATTAAAAAAAAAAAACACAATACCAAAACATATATTAATCTCAACCTTAATTAGAGTTTTGAGAAAGAACAAAAAATTCACCTAGAGAGAGAGAGAGAGAGAGAGAGAGAGAGAGTTCTCACAGTTTTGTGTGGAAAAAATATGGATTGAATGGAAAAATGATATCAAATTTATACAAAATAAAATGAGTAGAAGAAGAGTCAAAATATAAAAGGAGGAAGAAAGTACAACGGTAGAGTAGTGGAGAGATAGAGAGACAAAAAAGAAAGGAAAATGTTGGAAGAAGTGTAATAGTAGGTGTAGGGACACGTTCCGAAACAAACCG
The DNA here is from genome assembly GCA_028216015.1 of Quercus dentata. Classification (NCBI taxonomy): domain Eukaryota; kingdom Viridiplantae; phylum Streptophyta; class Magnoliopsida; order Fagales; family Fagaceae; genus Quercus; species Quercus dentata. The sequence goes on from CP116447.1 coordinate 36,424,944, forward strand.
CAACAGTAGTTGGGTCCGCACGTGAATGGGCCCAGACAATATCATTTGTAGAGAGTGGGCTCGAAAGGCTAAGTCGTGATTACTCGGCGATCGTTTTGTTAAGTTGTTCATGCATGGTTTAGGGGTCTTCACCTTTTGAGTCCTTTTTCCAAGAGGGACCGGGGAGAGCCCCCCTCTTTAGGTTGCATATTTTCTTTTATACTAGCATGCGTTCAATTTCCTTCGTCCACGTGTAGGGTCGACCTTTCCAAGACTGATACTTGTCCCATCGGTTCCAGACCCGAGTCGTTGGGAGTAGTTGATAAAGTTAAAGAACACGGCTCTGTTAGGTGCAAAGCTCTGTCTGGGAAAGGTAGTAAGGACAGCCTTTCCTAGATATTTCAGATTTTCTTTCAAGATTGCCCCCGTGCCTCTTTTGCCCCTTTTCTTAGTGGAGCTTTGGGCCAGCCGAGGGCTGCACCGTCCTCATTTGCTTTTCGGACCCATTTGGGCTTTGCGCTATTGAGCCTGGACTACCCCCTTCTTCGGCTCGGGCCTTAAGGCTTCCCGTGAATGGGTGGGCCTGGCCCATATACTGTTGGACCCCACAATAGCCCCTCAAAACCCCGCTGTCCGACCTATTGTAGGGACACGTTCCAAAACGAACCGCAAGAGTAGTTAGGTTCGCATGTGAATGGGCCCTGACAATATCATTTGTAGAGAGTGGGCTCGAAAGGCTAAGTCGTGATTACTCGGCGGTCGTTTTGTTAAGTTGTTCATGCATGGTTTAGGGGTTTTCACCTTTTGAGTCCTTTTTCCCGAAGGGACTGGGAGAGCCCCCTCTTTAGGTTGCATATTTTTCTTTTATACTAGCATGCGTTCAATTTCCTTCGTCCACGTGTAGGGTCGACCTTTCCAAGACCGATACTTGTCCCATCAGTTCCAGACCCGAGTCATTGGGAGTAGTTGATAAAGTTAAAGAACACGGCTCTGTTAGGTGCAAAGCTCTGTCTGGGAAAGGTAGTAAGGGCAGCCTTTCCTAGATATTTCAGATTTTCATTCAAGATTGCCCCTATGCCGCTTTTGCCCCTTTTCTTAGTGGAGCTTTGGGCCAGCCGAGGGCTGCACCGTCCTCGGCTGCTTTTCTGGGCCCATTTGGGCTTTGCGCTATTGAGCCTAGACTACCCCCTTCTTCGACTCGGGCCTTAAGGCTTCCCGTGAATGGGTGGGCCTGGCCCATATAATGTTGGACCCCACAATAGCCCCTCAAAACCCTGCTGTCCGACCTCTTGGTTGGAGAGGGGGGTTTTGATAACTCCGAGCCTTTATTACGGCTCATTAAATTCGACCCCTCCCTGGCGTTGGCGATTCTCCGAATGTCCAGAAAACGCTTGATCTACGAGATATCCTTCTTGATTTAGCCTTGATACGTTACGTCCGTTTGGTCTGCTCAAGTAGGTCTTTAATGTTTTCCCTTCACGAGACCTCTCAAATTCAATGGCTACGATGACGTGGGGGAGCGGAACAGCGCGCTTTTTTTCGGATTTCCTTGAAGATCTCGAACACATTTAATGCCATCCTCTTCGTCCCTTATATAAAGAGGGTGGACATGAGTTGTTTCTTCCATATGTGAATCCTTTAATCCCCAGAAAATCAAGTCCTTAGATTCCTCCCGAATTTACATTTACCCTCCGATTATACCTCGACCCGTAACACGTTCGCCATCATCATAGGTGATGAAGAAACCTTCTCCCTCCCAAAAATACCTTGTTCGACCAAGCTCGAGATGGCTCGGTCGGGGCAAGGATGGCGAAGACTCAAGATTTGTCTCGCCTTCCTTTCAGCCAAAATCCGAGCGGGAACTCGTCACGTCGCACCTTCGGCGTGGATCGAGCCGAGGACACACAAAGATCATCACCACCCGCTCTCTCATGAGCATATCTAATATGGTACCGGTGTGCTAGGAGTCGGGATCGGGCGGCGGGACTAAGTGCCCCTGCTTCTTCCTCTCTTCGTTCACTTTGGTGCCACCCTCTACTTTTCTTTCTTCTTCTTTCCACCACCAGCTCCATCCATCCCCGGTGCTTTTCTTTCTCCCTCTTTTGCTCCTTTCTCCTTCTTTTCATTTCTTCCCTCTTCTTCTCCTCCTTCTCTTACTCATGTCCTCCATCTTCCTCATTCATCTCCTCCATCTTCCAATTCTTCTTCCTTGTCCTTCATCTTTTCTAAAGAAAGTTCTTCTCTCAATATGAGTAATACTTTTGGGCGGAGATCGGAGAGACTTTATAGATGAGTCCAAAAGACACCTGAATGTTTACTTATCTGTATTGCGGTTGTTATTGCTTTGCTTGGCAGCTTCACCTTTTGTATAGGCTTGTTTAAGCCCTTCTTTGTACGTTGTAACAAATTTCCATATTAATAAAAGTTGCTATTTATTTATCTCACATGTTCTGTTTTTATGTGTTTTTTTTTTTTTTATAAGTTTACCAACGCTTCGTCCAATAAAATAATATAGTATTTGAATCAATGACAACCAACGCTAAAATATTTGTTAATAAAAGATGCCACCATAACTTTAATAAAATTATCATTCGACATAACAATCCGACCAGTGAGGAACGAGACTTACCTTAAAATTAGCCGAGATGGGGACTAAGTGCTAGATAAGGTGTAAGGAGTAATTATCCGAGGACATGTCACCCTCCCAATGAACAGTTTCCTTGGACTAACGATCATCGGGTCGTTTCGTCATCTTCTTAACATATTGGCCTTAGCCTTGTCCAAGATTTGAGCCGAGGAACTTCTCCATCCGAGCAGTTGATTTCCCAAAAAGCCTGAGTCCGAAGACTTCACAAAGCCTGAGTTTTGTTTTAGACTTATGTTTTTTCTTTTATGTTCTTGGTTTCCCCATAGGCTTGAGTCCGAGGACCATACAAGTCCTAGGTTCCGCCCAAGACTTAGGTTTTTCTTCAGTACTTGGTTTCCCCATGGACTTGAGTCCGAGAACCATGCAACTCCTAGGTTCTCATCCAAGACTCTTTGAGTTGATTCTCCCTTTCATCATCGGGCGTTTCACGAGGCGCCGAGCATGGGTTGTCCTCGGCAATGGCTATTTCTCGGCGTGGGCCGCGATCCCCCGGCCCTCATGCGGAGCGGGCCTGGGCCGCGAATTCACTTAGCCCACGAATTAAGAGATATTTCTGCAACCTCTAGCCACGCGGTACTCTCTGACGTCACAATGATCGAGGTGCGCCTTTACGAGGCTCCTTTAATCTTGGGGTTGCGATTGACGTTGGAAGTTGAGCCAGAACCCTTTTGTCCGTAGCGTTCCTTGGGACGCCGCACGAGTTGACTGCCATCACCTTGTCTTTTCAAGTAAATAGGAAGGAGAGAGTTGCTTTATATACGCACCAATCCTTTAGTTTTCTCCCACATCATAACTCCCATATCCTGAGCTCTCCTCCCTTAGCATAACATGTTTAAGGCGAGGGTTGGGAAGAGAGAACTCTCTCCGCCGCAGAAGCACCGTGCCCTCATGAGACTCATAATAGTAAGGTATGGGCACAGGAAGCATAAGTTCAGGAGAATACTCCATTTCGACCGAGGGGGAAGGAGGTCTTTCCCTCTTTTAGTCAAAATCCGAAACAGGTTCTGTTCATGCCAGAATTTTGGTGTGTCAGAAGAAAGATTTTCCGCCATTATCGCCTCGCTGCGGCGGCGAATATTTAGAGAAAACTCCTCAACTTCCCACTCCCCGCACCTCTCCTTCAACGGTGTCGAGTTCAAGTTGGGTTTCTTTTGTCGCCTGAGTCACGGGCATGTAAAAGCACGGGGAGGAATAAGGTCTTGGAGCTGTAGCCAACCTATCCTCCGACCTACCTCCTCGGCTTTCTCTAATTTTCTTGTATCTTTCTTTTTTTTTTTTTTTTTTTTTTTTTTTTTTTGCTTATGTAGTGAATTTTGACGTAGGCTGATTCCAGCTTTTCATTGTACGTTGTACTACTCCTTTGTTTTAATAAAAATAGAAATTCATCTACTTGTTTTGGGTATTGTTCTTTTGGCAACACCACTTCGTGAATGAGTGTGCTTCTTGCATGTGTTTTTCCTTGGCGATACTTAGGGCAAGAGCCCCTTGAAACACAATTCAACTAGTTCTAATTTACCTATAATACCAGGCGTAATAATAATAATTGATAGTAAGTTAAACTTAGGAAACTAACCGAGATAACGGTTGAACGTTCTGTGATATGTGCGAGAATGTCATTCCGAGAACGATAAACTCCAAATAATTTACCCGAGGGGGTGACCGAGCATCGAGCGACTTCAATTATGCTTTTGGAAACATGTTGCTCCATTCCGTATTGGCCCCTTTGGCGTTGAGGGTCCGAGGGCAAACTAGAGAATCCATGTAGATCGGGGATTAACCCAATTGTTAATGGAAAGTTTTCCTCGGGGAGATTCTAAGATCCACGTAACGTAGTTTTCTTTGTAAGTAGTTGGTTTCCCCAGAGGCTTGAGTTACAAGGCCTTGGTTCTGTCCAAAACTTGTGCTCCGTTTGTAAGTAGTTGGTTTCCCCGCAGGCTTGGGTCCGAGGACCATACAAGGCCTTGGTTCTATTCAAAACTTGTATTCTCTTTGCAAGTAGTTGGTTTCCCCAGAGGCTTGGGTCCGAGGACCATACAAGGCATTGGTTTTGTCCACAACTTGTGTTCTGTTTGTAAGTAGTTGGTTTCCCCAGAGGTTTGGGTCCGAGGACCATACAAGGCCTTAGTTCTGTCCAAAACTTGTATTCTCTTTGCAAGTAGTTGGTTTCCCCAGAGGCTTGGGTCCGAGGACCATACAAGGCCTTGGTTCTGTCCAAAACTTGTATTCTCTTTGCAAGTAGTTGGTTTCCCCAGAGGCTTGGGTCCGAGGACCATACAAGGCCTTGGTTCTGTCCACAACTTGTGTTCTGTTTGTAAGTAGTTGGTTTCCTCGGAGGCTTGGGTCCAAGGACCATACAAGGCCTTGGTTCTGTCCAAAACTTGTATTCTCTTTGCAAGTAGTTGGTTTCCCCGCAGGCTTGGGTCCGAGGACCATACAAGGCCTTGGTTCTGTCCAAAACTTGTATTCTCTTTGCAAGTAGTTGGTTTCCCCGCAGGCTTGGGTCCGAGGACCATACAAGGCCTTGGTTCTGTCCACAACTTGTGTTTTGTTTGTAAGTAGTTGGTTTCCCCAGAGGTTTGGGTCCGAGGACCATACAAGGCCTTGATTCTATCCAAAACTTGTATTCTCTTTGCAAGTAGTTGGTTTCCCCAGAGGCTTGGGTCCGAGGACCATACAAGGCCTTGGTTCTGTCCAAAACTTGTATTCTCTTTGTAAGTAGTTGGTTTCCCCAGGCTTGGGTCCGAGGACCATACAAGGCCTTGGTTCTGTCCCAAAACTTGTGTTCTGTTTGTAAGTAGTTGGTTTCCCCAGCAGGCTTGGGTCCGAGGACCATACAAGGCCTTGGTTCTGTCCAAAAACTTGTATTCTCTTTGCAAGTAGTTGGTTTCCCAGGCTTGGGTCCGAGGACCATACAAGGCCTTGGTTCTCATCCAAAACTTGTGTTATGTTTGTAAGTAGTTGGTTTCCCCAGAGGCTTGGGTCCGGGGACCATACAAGGCCTTGGTTCTGTCCAAAACTTGTATTCTCTTTGCAAGTAGTTGGTTTCCCCAGAGGCTTGGGTCCGTGGACCATACAAGGTATTGGTTCTGTCCACAACTTGTGTTTTGTTTGTAAGTAGTTGATTTCCCCAGAGGCTTGGGTCCGAGGAGCATACAAGGCCTTGGTTCTCTCCAAAACTTGTATTCTCTTTGCAAGTAGTTGGTTTCCCCAGAGGCTTGGGTCCGAGAACCATACAAGGCCTTGGTTTTGTCCAAAACTTGTGTTCCGTTTGTAAGTAGTTGGTTTCCCTAGAGGCTTGGGTCCGAGGACCATACAAGGCCTTGGTTCTGTCCAAAACTTGTATTCTCTTTGCAAGTAGTTGGTTTCCCCAGAGGCTTGGGTCCGAGGACCATACAAGGCCTTGGTTCTGTCCACAACTTGTATTCTCTTTGCAAGTAGTTGGTTTCCCCCAGGAGGCTTGGGTCCGAGGACCATACAAGGCCTTATTTCTCTCCAAAACTTGTGTTCCGTTTGTAAGTAGTTGGTTTCCCCGGAAGCTTGGGTCCGAGGACCATACAAGGCCTTGGTTCTATCTAAAACTTGTATTCTCTTTGTAAGTAATTGGTTTCCCCAGAGGCTTGGGTCCGAGGACCATACAAGGCCTTGGTTCTGTCCAAAACTTGTGTTCTGTTTCATTTATTTGCTTCTTAAAGGTTAGCTCATCGAATAAAGCGGGGGAAGCTATCTTGATGTTTGAAGCCCCTAGACTTGCCATGCCACTAGCATTATGAGGCGTAGCCCCCGATGGGAACTTGTGTCGGAACAACGACAAGGTGTTGCCGGTCATAAAGGCGTCCTCGTAGACCCTTGTTCAACAGAAACTCAACTCCATCGCCGCTCGAGCTCACGCGTAAACCTCCCCACAGACGGCGCCAATTGTAGGGACACGTTCCGAAACGAACCGCAAAAGAGTTGGGTCCGCACGTGAATGGGCCCCGGACAATATCATTTGTAGAGAGTGGGCTCGAAAGGCTAAGTCGTGATTACTCGGCGGTCGTTTTGTTAAGTTGTTCATACATGGTTTAGGGGTCTTCACCTTTTGAGTCCTTTTTCCCTGAGGGACTGGGGAGAGCCCCCCTCTTTAGGTTGCATATTTTTCTTTTATACTAGCATGCGTTCAATTTCCTTCGTCCACGTGTAGGGTCGACCTTTCCAAGACGATACTTGTCCCATCGCCTAGACCCGAGTCGTTGGGAGTAGTTGATAAAGTTAAAGAACACGGCTTTGTTAGGTGCAAAGCTCTGTCTGGGAAAGGTAGTAAGGGCAGCCTTTCCTAGATATTTCAGATTTTCTTTCAAGATTGCCCCTATGCCGCTTTTGCCTCTTTTCTTAGTGGAGCTTTGGGCCAGTAGAGAGGGGTCGCACCATCCTCATTTGCTTTTCTGGACCCATTTGGGCTTTGCGCTATTGAGCCTGGACTACCCCCTTCTTCGGCTCGGGCCTTAAGGCTTCCCGTGAATGGGTGGGCACTGCCCATATACTGTTGGACCCCACAAGAGGTGTGTAAACTAATAGGGAGAAAAAAGTTTTTTTTTTGAAAATAGGGGGAAGAAAAGTTTGACTAGAGAAAAGAAAATATAAAAAATAAATGAATAACGTGGCTATTGACGTGGCTTAAAAGGAGTGTAGTAACAATTAATACTACGCTTCAGCTTGTAGTAATATATAGATTAGTATAAGATATGTGCTTCTTAATTCTTATGTCAATAAGATTTGTTCCTAACGAAGCCCGAAAATTTGTATGTTTATTATGACTCTGACATAAGTAAGTAGTGAAGCACAAAACTTTCGTGATGTCTTTCTTCGAAGCAAAGCTCTCGAAGGCGTAACATTGTCTATTTTTTGTTGAAATCCATCTTCATATAGGTAGTTTGTAATACCTCTATCTCTTGGGTCAAGGAGGAAGGGTAGGTTTGAAAGAAGATGTAATTAGGATTATAAGCTTAAATTAGATTCAAGAAATGACTCTTGGTCGAAGAAGGTATTCAATTCTGTTACACACAAATTAGATTGCGTTAAAGTTGGCCTCGAAGGAGACAAAAATAAACAGCCATTTAAGTAAAGAGAGGAGACAATAAAGAAGAGCACAAAGCTTCAATCCATAGAGTTGTACCTCGCATTTAGATATAAATGATGCTGATTTTATTGGTATTTTAAGATTTTTTTTCCCCATTAAGTAGCTTAATTTTAGGTTGAGTGTTTGAGAGTTGCATTTCTTAGAGCAGATGTGCCAGTAAGGTAGATTTATTAACTTTAAACAAAAGAAATTTGATGGAAGAAATTTTTGTTTAGTACGTATAATATGATCGTTGATTGTTTTATCTGTTTAATTTCCAATTGTTAATATATAAAAAAAAAAAATGGTTTTCTTATATTGATGAAATGTTTGATACATAGAAAAATCGTGAAAGATGTTAACATAAAAGTGATGACCAATTTCTGGTGCTGAAAGGAAGTGTACTTTGTGCTTTATTATTGGCATCGGGGTACAACAAATGGATCTTATACAACCGCTATAAGAAAACAAATGCAAATGCCAAAGTTTGGGGTACGAAGGGTAAATGTAAACGTCAAAGCTCGGCAAGAAAGGAAGGTGCATGTGGTAACAATTATACTTTCTCAAAAACTAATAAAGTAAAATAAACCCATGCCATATTTAGTTTAGTAGTAAAAGAAATGATAGAAACAATACTTTCATAATTGATAACATTATCCAGGTTTAAATTATTCTAATTCTACTATTGACCTTTTATAGCTTAACTACCTTAGTATTTAGAATCTAAAGAAACTATTTGGTCCTCTTGGAAGACCACATCAACAATACCTAGTGGTCTTCTCATCTAATAGTATTGTGCCATGTGATAATTTATTGACTAAGATCCTTGGCATCAATCCAATTTTAAAAATAAAATAAAAAAGCCTTCCCCATCACCTTCATTATCCCTACCCCCCACTCCACCAACACCACCACCACCACCATCACTATCCCCCATCTTCAATGTCAGCAATGATGACATTATTTATAAATAGAAAAACAATAAAAGTTTGTAACTAATAAAAGCACACCAAAATAGTCATTAATTAAATACATACCTATCATTGTAATGAAATCCAGACAAATTAGCTGCTTCAAATAAAGTTTTCCTCCACCTCTGAACCTTTTCTACGTCATCTTTGAATTTTTCTTCATGTTTAGAAAGTGCAATCCCAAACTCTCTATCTTGTTTACGTATTTCTGATGGGTTCACTTTGTAAAAAATTGGTAGAACCGATTGACCATTACTCCTACACTCAAAAATCTTGACAAGTTCATTCAAGCACCAAGTAGAAGATGCAAAACTTTTAGAAAATACAACAATCGAAATCATTGACGATTCAATGGCTTTAAGAAGTTCCACTGAAATTTCTTCTCCCTTTTGAAGGTCTTTATCGATGAAGGTGTTAAAACCCTGGTTACACAAAGCCTCATATAAATATCCTGTAAAATTTTTACGAGTATCTTCACCTCGAAAACTCAAGAAGACATCATAGTCCCATCGGTGGGCAAAAGTAGAAGAAGAGGCTTCTTCGTTGGTCAAGAAAGCCATTGATATGATTTGTTGATTGAAGATTGAGAAGATGAAAAAAGAAGAACAAAAGGTAAGAAAGATCAAAGATGTGATGAAATTAACAGAAATGATAAGAGATGAATGAAAGCTTGCAATTTGAGTGGAGGTTCACGGATGAGTTGAGGGCACTAAATTTGAAAGGTTTTGAGTACGTACGTTTGATTGGGAAATTGACGAAAGAATGATGATTTACAACAAGTGTACTAGAATTGAATCTTAGAGAGAAAAAAGCAAACTGGAAATATGGAATTGATAGGGAAGAGGAGTAGTGCTCACTACAATATGAAATAAGAGAGGATGGCTAATAGTGGCTCCTTTCCACAATATATATATATATATATATATATATATATATATATATATTCTATTCAAAAGTTAGTGACTCCTTTTTATTTTTTATTTTTTTATAATAATAATAATATAGTGGCTATAAAGTGTCAGTCGATTCATGACTTTAGAGGGTGAGTTGACTCATGACTTATGTTACGTGGTTGGAATTTTCCTTATTGCAATTTTCCACTAATGGTGTCCCACACGTTTTGCAAGTTTCCACCAAAGGTGTCCTACGCGTTTTGCAATTTTCTGCCATTTCCACAAAGAGAGAAAGTGGGAATCTTTTTTTTTTTTTTGACAACACGCACTCGTGGGAAAACATCTTTATCACTGTAGCTTCTTAATTATGTGACTTCTGTTCTTGAGCTTAAAAAAAAAAAAAGTACTCTCTCTCACATTTTTTTTTCCTTGTGCTGAATTTTTTTATTGTTTCTTAGGTTGCGTTTGGATTGAGATGAAAACTTCTGCGTCTACGTTTACGTTTTTTTTTTTTTTTTTTTTTTTTTTTTTTTTTTTTTTTTGAGTGTTTTGAGGGTTTGAGGGTTGCGCTACTGTTCATGCACTGTTCAATGAACAGATGTGAGCAAACTTTGACTTTTCAAATTTTTTTGGACCAATCACAAGACATCATGTACTGTTCATGGATCCACAAATTTCACTTTTCAAAGAACTTTTTCATTAAAAATGGGTCTCACGATACTATTCACACATTTAAAAATTATTTCGCTACAAATGTTTTTCGAGTTTTCGATTTCGGTTTTTCAGTTTTCAACAGATCCAAACGGACCCTTAGTATATAAGTTTGTCTTACACTTAAACTTCTTGTCCATAAAAGTATACTTCGCGTGTAGGTTGAAAAACGCTAAAAAGGGTCTGTAAAATACGAACATATAAAAAAGTAAAACAAAATTAAGGTGGGGTTTGGATAAATGTCTGGCATTGGTTTTGAGTTTTGTGTTTTCTCTCTTTTTTTTGGCACGCGTTTAAGGAGATAGTGCAGTTATTGTTTATGCACGGTTCATGGACTACTGTCGTATTATTTAACTTTTTAACCCTTTTAGCTTTCAGTGGGTCCTGTGAGCAGTGCACGAGACTCACAAATCTCATTTTTCAAGAACTTTTTCATTAAAAATGAGTCTCACGGTATTATTTACACATTTAAAAATTATTTTACTACAGTGTTTTCAATTTTCAGTTTTTAGTTTTAGCAAAATAAGTTATATCCAAATGAACCTAACGCATTGCTGTCAAATACTGAAAGTGAAAAACTACACATATAAAAGATTAAAATAATCTTAAATGAAACGTAATGCCCTCAAAGTCAAACACAAAGAATCAGCTTTAAATTATAATTTTAAAACAGTGCTACAATAAACATTATTTTCGTAACAATTTTACATCAGTCTAAGTGATAAATTATTATTAATTTTCATTTAGAGTTCATAACTTATATCATTTTTTAACTTACTATTAACAGCTTGACACTTAATTTTTAATTTTCAAATTATTGTGAAAATTATTCTTTATTTTATTAAAGAAAAATGCTAATGTCACAAAGTATTTTGTAAATTTTTTTACAAACTACTAGTATGATAAGTAGTTATTAGTAAATAAAAACATAATATTAGTAGCAGGCCCAAATGAGAACTTGTAAGAATTTATCACAATCTCACATCAACCGTTAGTAAAATGTTATAAAATTATTTGTGTATTTAGCATTACTCTTTATTAAATTGTGAATCTCACAAAAAGTTAAACACAAAAGCTACCACAACCTATTGCCATGCATCATCCTCTCACTAGTACACCACAATAATAATTGTAAGTGAGTAACTGAGTGTGTGTGTGTATATATATACTGTATTTATATGATAAATATTTTCATATTTTTTACACAAACTTTTAAAAAATAAACATTTAATTCCCATACTACACAAGTACTATTTATTTTTCTGTTTTTGTATTTTTATGCTGAATTTTTGAAATGCACTTTTATTGAAAGATACCAAATTATACCCATTTGTATGTTTACCATAATATATGCATACCGCATTTTACTAACTATAGACTTAACCCTCAAGTTGATAAAATTTTATTTATTTATTATTTATAATTCTACTATGTGTTGATACATTTTGTGTTGCATTTTTTAAGTCTCCATCACAACTCCCCTCTTTCCCTCTTATAATTTATGTTGATTTTAGTTTGGATTAATATTTAGTTATTTTGAAAGTTGAGATTTGAGTTTATTATCAAATAAAATATAAATGGTTATATATTTAAATGTACCTATAAATTGTGTGAGTAATAAATTATTATATTGTCTATCTTTAATGCCTTTAGTTTAATTTTAATTTTGGTTAAGATAATATTATAATTTTGTGGTGAGTTTTGATTATCATGATAATCTCCTTAAGAGAAGAAGAAATTTGTATAATATATTTGAAACTTAGAAAGTTTAGTTCTAAAAAAAAAAAAAACAAATTAGGAAAATGTAACGCACTATAATTAGTAGTTAAAAGAATATGGACCACCTTTAAAGAAATCAATCAAACACACCCAAATATAAAATAATAGAATGTTATATTTGTAGAAATAGAGAAATGGAAAATACTTATAGAAACTGTTTCATTTTTAGAGGGAACAAATTTTCTTTAACAAATTTCAGAGAACAAATTAGACATTATACCATTATCACAAAATAATTATATATTTTCATGCATCGCATGGGTCTGTAATGGTTCTATGAGTAGTCTACAAAAAATCTCAAGACAATAAATAAAGTCTCATGCCATAACTTCAAAACATATTTTATCCCCAAAAAAAGGCATATAACACCCAAAACAAGAAAGAAAAAAATGTTCAATTAGTTTGAAAGAAAATTCTTTCAACTCACTACTTGGTGATTAATAAAATTATCCACTTATAATGTTAGTCATAGGACAAAATTTGGATACAAACTTCATTGAACCAACAATAGTAAGATGTCATGTGTCACTCTCATGTAGAGATGAAACCAGGATTTAGAGTCTCAAAGCACTCGCATTAGTGCTTGTATAATAGAAAATTTATCACATTTTAGCCAACCAAGTTCAAAATTCACTCATATCGGACTATGCCAAATTGTGTAGAAATACATTATTCCAATATTCATGTAAATTTACACTAGCACTATTCATATTGTATTTAGCTTTTTACTGTTTCTTTATGTATGCCAAGGATGAAGGAAGAAAATAGATGATGGTTGTTATTTGTGAAGAAATAGAAACTACTAAAAAAATTAAGAAATATTAATATTTTAAAGAAATGTAGTGTAAAGTAGATAATCTGATGTGAGGTGTTTTGAAAAGCGAATACATAAAATAAAAAAAATAGGTTTTTTTTTTTTGTTAAAATAGATAGAAATTTTTTCATGAGCTAATATGAATAGTAGACCAAATTAAGTATGAAAAAAAAAAATAATAAAAACCAATTTTTTAATACAATGCAATACACTAGTCCATTAAAAGATGCAAATCAATGGTGCAATAAGTAAAATGTCACAAATTTCATTCTTAATATGAAAAAAATATAAGGAATTACATGAAATAATTTTATTTCTCATAAGCTACTTTTAAAAGTCGGATGGGCTAATTTTGTAAGGCTAATAGCTTTTAGGACTGAAAAAGAATAGTGATTGGGCCCATCAAGCTCTCTTTCTTATTGATTTATTTAATAGTAATTATAATTAAAAAAAAGAATGGTAATCACTCGGTGCATTAAATTTAATAAGAAATTGATCAATTTTTCTTACACGGTATGATTCTACATGCAATAAAGATAAAGTGAGAAAGCAATGAAGATAAAGTAAGAAAGCAACGAAGAATTAGATCAATTTTTCTTACACGGTACTAGCTATTTAATTGAAAGTGTTGGAGGTTGGGATGACAAGTTGTACTTTTCATTGATGTTCAAGTGAGAAAGAAACAAAGATAAGGATAACTCTACATGCAAAAGTCATTTTCGAGTTTGTATGGAAATAATGGAATGAAACCTCAGCTTCGTGGAAGCTATTTGTTGACTCATGGCTTGAGTCATGAGTCATGGCTTCAATTGGATATGAAGAGGAATGGAACATCTTGCATGACATCCACACCAAACTTGTCCATTATTGTTGGGAGCCTCTTACCATTGAATATCCAGGTAAGTTCTTTTCCCCTCCACTAGCTTTTCTAATAATACTTGCTCAAAAAAAAAAAAAAAAAAAAAAACTTTTCTAATAATAAAGAGAAAATTATGTTCACAATATTTTTACAATACTTTTACAATAAATTCTAATATGCAAGTTATTACTAATTGTTATTGTTGGTAAAAAAAAAAAAATTAGTAAGGGTTTAAATTAAAACCAGTAACAACAAACCACCAAAGATTTGTAGTAAAAATATTGCGTACGTAACATTTCTCTTTAATAAATTCTATAAAAATCTTATAACTTAATTACTTATTGATAGAATATATTAGTCTAAGTGGTATATCTTCAAGTACAAAGTCCTTGAAAGTTGGGCATAGAGGTTCCAGATGCAACGGTAAGTATTTGGTAGATATTCTAATAATTTTTTTAATAAAGAAAAAAATTACACTCTCTATTATTTATAGCAAAAGGTATGTGTTTTATTTACCCCACCATACTATCAATTTAATAGAAAATTAAATAAATTCATGAGTTCAATTAGAGCGTTCGCACAAGCTCATAGAAAATAACATAAAACCTAAAGAACCTAAAAAATCACCAACATTATATCATGTACTAGTTATGCAAAATAAGGTTTTGCTGTAATGCTTGTGCAAATACACAAGTCAGTAGCTTGTGCTAGATAATTTTTTGTTATTTCTTTACGTTTCTCAAGGACAAAAAAATGAATAATAGTTATGGGTGAAAAGAGAAAATAATTAAAAATAAGAAAAATTGATATTTTAATTAAATAAAATATATAATAAATAATTAGAAATGATAGTTTTGAAGGGAACCGCAGCTTAATGGATGATATTTGTTGACTCATAACCTGAGTCATGAGTCATGGCTTCAATTGGATATGAAAGTGCATGAAACATCCCACACCAAACTTATCGAAAGTGGTATTTCTTGAAGTGTCCAAAATATATAGGGTTCAAATATCTTACTCTCAACCCAAACAAGTTGGTATCTGTTCTATGAACCTATAATATGCATGTCAAAGTATTGGCTCAAAGAGACACTAATGCCAACATTACTTCTTTGTTGAATGGCATAGCTTGAATGCTAGTACCCTATCAGTTAAAATTCTACTAAGCAATTAAAGCCAATGGATATTTTATGAGAAACTGCTAATATTAAGGAAAAGTAAGTAAAAAAAAAAAAAATGGAACACATTAAATCCCCACACTTTTAAATTGGACATATTTTAAACCACACTCTTTCATATTTCATAAATAGGATACTTAAAACTCCAGATTTGGATTTATATATATTTGTGTAAGTATGAAATTTAAAGTATCTCATTTAAAAGTTAAACTCAGTTTGGAGTTTAACGAATTTTAGGAATTAAACTACAAAATTTTTATATATTTTTCCCTAATGATAATTTTCCCTTTCAATTCAAACTGAGTTTAACGCATCCTAGGAATTAAACTACAAAATTTTTATATACTTTTCCCTAATGATAATTTTCCCTTTCAATTCATGATGCTGTGTATATAAACATTGTTACAACTTACAAGTTGTATTTGACTTTTCTTCTCTTGTTTGAGCTGTTCTTTGTTGAATAGTCACATCTCAAACTTCACGTCAATTAATTTGATCAGAAATCCCCCTTTCACGAAGTTTCCTCACGAGGGTGTCCTACACGTCAATTGATTTGAGTTACTATTTTCTTACTCGGCATGACTCTACATGCAATAAAGATAAAGTAAGAAAGCAATGAAGAAATTGATCAAATTTTTCTCAGATTGTACTAACCATTTAATTGAACGTATCGGAGGTTGAGAGACAAGTTATACTTTCAAGTGAGAAAAAAACAAAGATAAGGACGACACGAGTTCCAGCCAAATACCGCTATTTTTCGACAATGCCATACTCGAATATTATGTTTATGTAAGAGCAATTCCCACTTCAACAGGACTCACACAGACAACAATTGTGGCTGTGGCGTTTCTCCTTTTTCTTTCTTTTGTCAGGGTCACATGGAAAAGGTAGTGAAAAACAATTGTGGCTGTGTGATTGCACTCAAACAGTCAACATTTGTGGCTGTCTCACACAGTCAACAATTGTGACAGTGGATTTCTTTTTTTTCTTTCTTTTGTCAGGATCACGTGGAAAAAGGTCGTAAAAAACAATTGTGGCTGTCTTGGACAGTGAACGATTGTGGCTGTGGGCTTCTCTTTTTTCTTTCTTTTGTCAGGATCACTAGAATTTTCCGGTAAAAGGCCGTGAAAAAACAAGAAAAAGTGAATAATAATTACGCGTGAAAAGAGAAAAATAATTAAAAATAAAAAAATTAATATTTTAATTAAATAAAATGTATAATAAATAATTAGATAGGATTGTTTTGAAGGGTACCGCAGCTTAATAGGTGATATTTGTTGACTCATGACTTGACTTGAGTCATGAGTCATGGCTTCAATTACGTGGGAAATCTCCACATCAAATGTTCATTACTATTTAGGGAGGTGGTTATTCTTCCCAAGCTTTTCAAATAGTTAATAAATTTTTTATTGCCAATCTTTGAGCTCTACAAGGTGGTATTTTTTGAAGTGTCCAAAATATGTAGGGTTCAAATATCTTATTTTCAACTCAAACAAGCTGGTATCCATTTTGTGAACTTATAACATGCATGTCAGAGTATTTGCTCAAAGAGACACTAACGACCATACCTGAATGCCAGCATTACATCTTTGTTGAATGGCGTAGCTTGAATGCTAGTAACCTATCAGTTAGAATTCTACGTACTAAGCAATTAAAGCCAATGGATATTTTATGAGAAAATGCTAATATTAAGGAAAAGTATGTATATATATATATATAGTTTTTTTTTTTTTTTTTTTTGGGGTAACACATTAAACTCCCCACTCCCACACTTTTAAATTGAACATATTTTAAACCTCACATTTTCATATTTCATAAGTAGGACACTTAAAACTCCAAACCGAATTTAACTTTTAAATTGGATACTTTAAATTTCATACTTCCACAAATATATATAAATCCAAATCTGGAGTTTAAAGTATCCTAGGAATTAAACTACAAGATTTTTATATACTTTTCCTTAATAATAATTTTTTCTTTTAATTCATGATGCTGTGTACATAAACATTGTTACAGGTTACAAGTTGTATTTGACTTTTCTTCTCTTGTTTGAGCTGTTGTTTGTAGGATAGCCACGTCTCAAACTTCACGGCAATTGATTTGATTAGAAATCCCTCTTTTACGAAGTTTCCTCATGAGGGTGTCCTACACGTCAATTGATTTGAGTTACTATTTTCTTACTCGGCATGACTCTCTGTTTTCTTACACGGCATGACTCTATATGCAATAAAGACAAAAGTGAGAAAGCAATGAAGAAATTGGTAAAAATTTTCTTATGATTTGATCAGAAATCCCTCTTCCACGAAGTTTCCTCATGAGGGTGTCCTCTACACGTCAAATTGATTTGAGTTACTGTTTTCTTACACGGCATGACTCTACTGTTTTCTTACACTGCATGACTCTATATGCAATAAAGACAAAAGTGAGAAAGCAATGAAGAAATTGATAAAAATTTTCTTCGGATTTGATCAGAAATTGATAAGGCCGACTTTACACGCAAAGGTCATTTTCAAGTTTGTATGAAAATAATAGAATGAACCTCAGCTTCGTGGAAGCTTTTTTTTTTTTTTTGGGAGAAACGAAGTTAATTGTTGATTCATGACTTGAGTCATTAGTCAAGGCTTCAATTGAATTCAAAGGAGCATGGAACATCATAGCACCCACACCAAATTTTTCTATTATTATGGGGAGCCTCTGACCAATGAATATCTAGGTAAGTTCTTTTATCCTCCACTAAATTTTCAAATATTTAATAAAGTGAAATATATGTTCATAATATTAATTTTTACAACAAATTCTAAATGGTAGATTATTACCAGTTGTTTTTTGTAGTAAGAAAGTAATTTTAATAGTGGTTTAAATTATAATCAATAACAACAAACCACCTAAGATTTGTAGTAAAAATGTTGTATATGTTCCATTTCTTTTTAATAAATTCTTTAAAAATTTTGTAACTTAATTGATACTTTCTTATGAAACATGTTGGCCGGTCTAAGTGTTACATCTTCAACTACAAATGTCTTGAAAGTTGGGGATAGAGGTTCAAGATGCAACAACTATTATTTAGTAGATATTCTAAGCATTAATAAAGAAAAAAAAATACACTTTATTGTATTATAGCAAAAGGTATGTGGTTTAAATACCCCACCTTCACTCAAATCAATATAATAAATAAATAAATAAATTCATGAGTTCTATTAGAGCATTCGCACTAACTCATATAAAATAATATAAAGCCTAAAGAATCCAAAAAATCACAAACATCAAATCATAAACCGGTTATGCAAAATGAAATTTTGGTATAATGCTTGTGCAAATATACAAGTTACAGTAGCTTCAGCAAAATAATTTTTTATTGTTTCTTTTCATTTCTAGAGGACAAAAAAAGAAAATGAAAAAAAAAAAGTGAATGATAGTTGTTGTACGTGAAAAGAAAAAATAAAATTGATTAAAAAAATTGATATTTTAATGAAATAGAGAATATAATAAACAAGCAAATATGATTGTAATGAAGGAACCACATTTTCATGGACGCTATTTGTTAACTCATTGCTCATGGGTCATGTGTTATCGCTTGAGTTGGATATGAAGATGCATAGAACATCTTGTACAAGACCCATACCAAACTTGACCATTATTAATTGTTGGGAGCATCTTACTATTTAATAAGGTCTTCTAACCTAATTTAGGAAGACAAAATTCTTCTAAATAGCTTTTCAAATATTTAATAAATTTTTTATTGTCAAGAACCTTTGAGCTCAAGTTACGCTAAGTGTAATCTTGCTTAAGGAAGACTTGAGCCCAAAATTTTTAAATAAAGTGAGTAAATTTTGGGCCATGTCAAACTTGACCATTATTAATTGTTGGGAGCATCTTACTATTGAATAAGGTCTTCTACCCTAATTTAGGAGGACAAAATTCTTCTACCTGAATAGCTTTTCAAATATTTAATAAATTTTTTATTGTCAAGAACCTTTGAGCTCAAGTTACGCTAAGTGTAATCTTGCTTGAGGAAGACTTGAGCCCAAAATTTTTAAATAAAGTGAGTAAATTTTGGGCCATGTCAAACCTGGAGTCCAGACAAAAAATCAAAGATTCATCAATCTCCTATCCATCATCCCCGCTCGAAGATCCCTCCCATGTAGATAATCTCTAACAAACAAACAACTAAAGGTTTGTGTGTGCTTTTCTGCTTTGCAATTATTATCAACTAGCAATGGGCCTGTGCAATGTGTTGATAATGATGTAATTTACTATGTGAGAAGATTATATAGAATAATCAAAATATTTTAAAGTAACAACATGACGTTGTGTTGCGATAATATGAAGATGTTTTTGTTTAATTAATGATGTAATACAAAATTAAGGGGATGAAGAATATAGACTATAGAGTAAGTGTCATATAAATTAGAAATTAGTTATTATGTGGTGTAACTAATAAGTTGATTGTTTGTTTAATCATAGTTTTTGTTTCTTCAATGCATTGGAGTTAGTATAAATTTTTTGTAATATCATGTTAATGTTTAGTTGGCTTATGAAAATATCATACATAATTTATGATCAATGTCACATTTATGTTATTGAAGTATGATAGTGGTGTCATTTTCTCCATTGTACAATGATTTTTCACATGCTCCTCATTCCTCACTATGTATCACCTCCGTAGCCTACGAACAAGTTTTACATACATAAAAGAAAATTGGGCTCACAACAAATTGAGGCATCTTCTTCTTTCTCTACCATTATTTTTTTTAGAAATTTTAAATTAGCAAGGGTGAAAAGAATTATTTTGATTTTTTTATTATTGATTTTTGAGCTGTGGCTGGAGAGACTTCATGGAATTTAGAGCTTAAGGTCTTTTGGAGGAAGGAAATCTTGGGTTTTTTTTTTTTTTTTTAATATTTGCATGTATATGTTTCGGTAATTGTCATTGTAATACTAAATACCAATAGTGGTGACCTTAAAGATTGCATGAATGCTTGCAAGTTTTTCATAATTGTGAAAATTTGATTTTTTTTTTTAAATTATATTTTAGAGCTACGCCATTTGTCATTACCTGGTTGGACCAATTCTCAGTTTTCCAGGTCAGTGTAGGCTGCTACTCATTGCAACAAGTTTCCCTTGAGTTTAATTGTAAAATATGTAGTTTTTATGAAGGTTTCACATTTTCAGTCTGCTTTAGCAGGCTCTTCATTCTAATGGTGTCTCAGTCACTTGTTAAGATTTTATGTCTTGTTGTTTATTAGTTATCTCATTTTGAGTTGTGATATTTTGTTGTCACTCCATTTATGTATACAAGGAAAACGTAATATACTTTCGTTTTCTTGCTATCTTGATGATTAATTTGCTATTTTTTAATAATCAGGTTATTGATCCAATTCGTTTTCCTATCTGATCATAAAACATTTAACAAATACAATATTACATAGTCCATTTGATCCTCAAATCCTATTCGGTAGATCTGGAAATCTTCATATAGAGGAGGAGATGGTGGCAGGCACACCCCACCACATGGTCCTGCAACAACTACACCAGTTGGAGGAGGGGCTGCTATAATGCCGCCGCCTTTAACGTCAGTTTTTGGGCAGGTACAATTATCTGTATCGGCACAAGTTCCTATTGCTTAATTCTGGCCACCTCTCGGTATGGTGTACTGTGAATTTCATAGGGTTGACTGCAACATTCTGGAAATCCTAGAGTAGCATAATAACAAAAAAGAAACATAAAAAGAATTTGTAAAGACATGGCGAGTTGTAGAGACTCAGCAAAGTCAGAACCACGTAGTAGAAAGTGTAAATGCCCAATTCTGAATTGAAACAAGCAGTTTTTTTTTTTTTTAGACAACCGAAACAAGGAGTTTTTTGGCCTGAAAAAGTTGAGGAATTTGAAAAACAAACCCATCCAGAAAATATAAATTATGAAACTGTTACTGATGACAATAAAAAGGAAACAGAGCAGCATAATGAGGTGGCATAGGAAATTCTGATGTTTTAGCAGTTGAACCTGAGAGGATTTGCAACTTGGGGGCATGGTTTCAAGTGAAAGATGAGAGGGCAAGTATATGAGAACTTGTGAAGGATCTAAAAGGCCGTTTTAGCCCTTCAAACCATATCAAGTGGTTCTTTCAATGTCAAGTATGACTCAGATTTTTTTAATAGTCATGTGATTGGTAAAAAAGAAAAAAAAAAAAGAAAAAAAAGACTTGTATGAAGTCCAAGCAAAAGATAACTTTAGTTCAGAATTACTTTTTTTTTTTTTTGAGAACGTTCAGAAAAAAAATAAAAGCAGGTCAAATCACATCAATGCCAAAAAGTTAAGAGGGACCAAGCCATGTGACAACCTTACAACAATGTGCCTTCAAATCTTCTTCATATAAAACAAAAGTCTAGAAACACTATCCACATTACCATAAACTTTGAGGTTAAAAAAGAAATTTTCATATTTACACTAAATAATCTGTTAAATATTTTCACAAAATGACCATACCAATACCAATAGAAACACAATGTATTAGCAGCTAAACACACTGATTCATTCTCATTACCATTGGCAATGAACATGTGATTTAGCCACCAAAGCATGAGGGGAAACAAAATGCAGACCCATGAGAAGAGATACAACAATCTAAAATTGCATAGCAGATGTACCACTAGCGAGATATATATCATTTTGATCAAGGAACCAAGCACAAGACCTTCACTGGGCCTATGCTCACCACATAAGAACTTCCACATCCCAATTCGACATTCTCATCATAATGCTTCTTTTCTTCCCCCTTCTCTGCTCCATCTTTATTTTATTTTTTTGGATTAAAGTAAGATCTCTCATCTAATAGTTTGCAACAACATCAAAGAGGCACACAAAAAATCAGAATTAAAATGTTATATGTTCCAACTGGAGTACACAAAAGCTTTACAACCTTGTAGTCATTTGTCTTGGATTGATAAGCAAATCCGGTAGAAACCCAAAAATCTTAGTCTCTAGAAAAATATTGGTTTAAACGCGTATCAGGCAACGTCTTAAATTTTCTAATACTGGGGTTCCACAAAAATTTAGAATCAGAAGTAGTGGAACGATTTCCATATCGAACAAGACACGCTAAACCATTGCACGAACTGACCATTTGGGACGTGTCTAAATCAAAAGCAGAGCGAACTGAATACTCAAAAAGTCAATCAAACGGTGGTCACAACAAAGAAGCTTACAGACTTTTGGTATCCTAGAAGAGTTATAATGAATACAAGTTTGTATGAGATAACATGATCATCGTCGTTGTTGGTGTTGTTAAGGTGGGTGGAGATGAAATTAGGACTAGTGATTGAGGAGTCCCAGGGTTTGCAAACGCACCTGAATGTTGAGTACGATGTCTTGTGGGAGATGGTTCTTCCTTTGTCGGAGGATCCGAGGTTGTACTTGTCGACGAGGTTCCATTGTTTGGGACAATTTTTCGGCGAAAGAGAAGAGGTTTATGTTTTAGGCGTAAAGACTAAAGAGAGTAAAGAACTAATATGTTGGGTTGGGATTGTTGGGCTTGGGCTTCTTGATGTTTTTAAATTCACCAGCTTTTTTGGGCCTCCAGAACAATAATAATGAGATAGTTGGGCAAAAATGGCCCATTAGCATGAATTTTCAAAATATTTTGTCCAGAAACACTGTTTCCAAACTATATAGGGATATAGCACTTTTTTAGGTACTCGAGCTTGGCAAGCTCGAGTACCATGTTTTTTTAATCCACTATTGCCCCATATTCAAGGAGCCCTATAGTGGCGTTTTTAAGTCCTATAGTGACGTTTTCGGGCCAAAAACGCCACTATAGGGCCCCTTGAACCTGTTATGGGACTTATAAAAAATTTTGCAGGTAAACGCCGCTATAGGGCCCAAAAACGTCACTATAGGGCTTAAAAACGCCACTATAGGGCCCCTTGAACCTGTTATGGGGACTTGTATAAAAAATTTTGCAGAAAAACGCCGCTATAGGGCTCAAAAACGTCACTATAGGGCTTAAAAACGCCACTATAGGGCCCCTTGAACCTGTTATGGGGACTTATAAAAAAATTTTGCAGGAAAACGCCGCTATAGGGCCTGAAAACGTCACTATAGGGCTCCTTAACCTGGTATGGGGGCTTAAAAACGCCGCTATAGGGCCCGAAAACGTCACTATAGGGCTTAAAAACGCCACTATAGGGCTCCTTGAATATGGGGCGATAGTGGATTAAAAAAACATGGTACTCGAGCTTGCCAAACTCGAGTACCTAAAAAAGTGCTATATTGCTATATATTTTCCAAACAGTGTTTCGGGCCTAAATATTTTAAAAATCAATGCTAATGGGCCAAAATCGCCGAGATAGTTGACCCTGTTAAATTAAGAACAAGAATAATGAAGAGAAATAGAGTGAATGTGCACTTTAGTGGAGAAAGTTTAGTAACACACCCAAATTCACAACATAGTTAAGTGTCACCTTGTGATTGGTGCACCCAAATTTTTTTATTAAGTTTATGTGTGAGTCCTATGTGTAACGAAATCTAATCATAAAGTGACATCCAAGCAAGTTATGAAATTGAGTATGAGTTTGGACGTGATCGTAGATGCTTTGATATATATATATATATATATTGTGTTTTTTTGTAGAATATGTAATGTAAGTGTAGGCCTCATTGTTGACTAATTAGATATGCAAATATTCTTGATTAAGGCTCAAGTCAAGGACACAATGATGGTCCTCAATTTTAGATTAATCAAAGGTGAATATATATGGAAAATATTTTATAAACTAATGTCCTCCCTCCTCAAACAGGTGGCATTGAACGTCTCATTTGGAATTTGAAAAGAAGATATCGATATATTATACATCAACAAAACCATTAAAAAAATGCCACCACGTAACATAGTTTTTGGTAGAGTTTCAAATAGTTAAATAATGTTGCAATGTGAGGACAATTGAGAACCAACATGTGGGATAATAATATTATTGCAAATATGTGAATTTGTATGATGACTAACTTGGTTTTTTGTGATGGAGTGGTGTGCTTTTTGCATTGGTAACTTCATTTTGGATATGAAGAAGGTCTATGCTAGAGTGAAGTGGAGCTTTCTATTCAGGTTACTAGTATGTCTTGGATTAGGCAACCAATAGTTGGGATTAGTTAAGGAGTGCAGCTCTTTTTCCTTATTCCCAATCTCAATTTTTGGTTTTATCAAGCCATAAAGAGTTTTGAAACAAGGAAATCCTTTATCTCTTTTCCTATTCATTATAGGATTGGAAGTATTGTCAGGACTTCTTTAGCCCGTAGAAGATGAAAGGAAAATTTTGGTCTTTAAGGTGGCAAGGGCTAGTCCAAAAGTTAATCATTTGTAATTTGTGGAGATGATCTAATTATTTTTCAAAGGAAAAAATTAACGGATACTCTAAGGGCATTAATTTAGGAAATATTTTATAAACTTTTTATCGGAAAATAAAAGGTAATTAATTGTTTTCAAGGCTTTTTAGATTTCTGATGAAAATGGTGTAAAAACTTTTCTAAAATGGTTTGTTAACAATTACCCAAAGAGCACCCACTAACAAGACTTAAAAGGGCAAATTAAGATAAAGTTTCTAGAATTATGCAGTGCCCTCCTAAATACCAAGAATCATTGGGGTAGTTGGTAAGCCTCAAGAAATCATCTATTGTGTTTAGCAAGAATATGAGAAGAAGTGACTAGCTATCTTTAAGTAGGTCCTTCTTCGAAAGATTGCTCCTCTTCATTCTAAATAACTAGGCTACCATGAAGTCAAGAGAAATCTAAGGTTCATACTCTAGCCCATGTGGTAGAAGAGGTGCAAATGTGGGTACAAGGTTGTAAGAAAAGAATAATGTCTTAGACAGCTAAGCTTACTTCTTCTTCGTTTTTTTTTTTTTTTTTTTTTTTTTTTTTTTTTTTTTTTTAATTTTTGAGAAGAAAAGCTAAGCTCACTTGATCAGATTAATTATCAACAAATAGTTTGAACCATATGATGTCAACAATAGGATTTTCTTATTTAGCTTGTTTATGTAAACAAATTATAAAGATACAACATTGGTGTAGCACCCTTATTTATGTAAAGATAATTGTAAAAAAAATTGGTCAAAGGAAAACTAACTCGTAAGTTCCCTTATTTAGCTTGACATGAAATAAAGTTCTTTGGCACTAAAAATTTATGGAAAATAAATCAATCTCACGCAAAATAGATAAGGAAAATAACTTTATTTCACACGAAATTAAATAAGGGAAGTCAAGAGACAGTTTTTCAACTTATTTTAAGGTTTATACCAAATTTAGGAAATTGAGACATCTTTCTAGAAAATTATTTAAAAATAATAATTCTAGAAAATATTAATGTCAAAAGAAACAGAGCTTGGGGACTTTTGGTGAGGAACCAAGAAGACGAGGAATCTACATAGAAGCTTGAGATGACGTCTTCAAGCCTAAACGTGTTATGGGACTTGGGCTTAGACGTACGGAGTATATCAACAGAGCAATGATAGAAAAATTGGATGGAGCAACTGAAAAAGGACGATAAGGTCTGGCTTAAGAACTATAACCTTAATGTTAGCTCACTCTTCTAGGATGAGGTCATGGCCCATGGGTGTAGAAATCAATTCTAGGCAGTATAGATAAAGTGGGTGCTTTTTGACAGAAGGAATTTGTTGAAATATTGGAGATGGAGTAGGAATGGATGTTTGGACTCCCCATTGATTCCTTACATACCAGGATTTAAATTGCCTAAACCTCAACACATGAACCGGGATATTGAGTCATTGAGTGGGTGTTTGAGCTCATCTTCACCAACCCGAGAAGACGGGATAGACAAACTTCACTAGGTACTTGAATCAGTAGTTGCATAAAACATACTGAAGATTCTGCTCTCTCAAGCCTTTCAAGACCCCTAATTAGAGTGGAGACTTCTCGACAAAAACTGTATATTGGACTGGCCAACTCTGCAAGTTCAGTGGGAGTGGTCCTATGCCTAAAAAATGGAAGCAGAAGAGACTTGAAATTCATGATACACTTTAGACTTTGTGGAAAATCATCCCAACAAAAATGACGCTAAACCAGAGATTTTAAATAGAAATCTAAACTGCATGATGTTTATGAAATTCATCAATGTACGCTACCATATATTGTGATGTAATCTGGTTGAAGAGGAATAGATGGATTGCAAACAGGACTGAGACTCATCCGCAGCTAAGGTACAAAGTTCAACCAGAATATGAGCACCTCTTTCTCCCCTTTTGTCAAAGTGCAACAGTTGGTCATGGTCATAAGAATGACATTATTTTGATTTGTATTAAACTGATAAGCATGGATGGTCCTCTTAAGGCAGCAGGTGCATCACTCTTGGTAGCATCTTCAGTGGTAAAGCTTTGTTTTATGAAGGTGTTGATAGAGGACAATGTACTAAATGAGTAAATGTAATTCAACCAATCCAAAGTTGTTTTATACAAAGCTCACTGATCCATAGAACCGCTAATAGTGGACGCTATAGATAATCTGCAAATTAGACTCGGCTTTGTAACATCAAGGAAACTATAGATACTCTGCAAATTAGAACACAGATTTTCTCTTTTCTCTTTGATGTGGTTTTCCATGGACCATGACTTATCACGGAAACTATAGATACAGTGCATCTTCAAATCCATGCAAGCATGGAGGATATATATATATATATATAAAGATTTTTTTTCAAAAATATAAAAATATTTTATATGGTTATTTATATGAATATGATATAAAAAAAAGGGTAAATTATAAAGGTAATTCCTATTCTTCACTCAATATGTTAATTTAGTGTCTAACTTTTCAATTATGTAAATTTAGCATCTGTCATTATTTATATTTTTGGAAAAATTAAATGTGACAACAAATAATAAAAAAAATGATTTTTCATGCCACATCAACTATAAACTGTATTGCCACATCAGATTAAAAAAAAAAAAAAACCAAATTACATCTTCCTAAAACTTTCTAAAATTTGTAAAAGTCCCCAAAACTTTCTGTTCAAGAGTGCATCCTTACAGAAATTGGTTGCAACCCCCAATGAGGAAAACAACAATGAAATTTACATCAAGGACATTCCTGGTGCAATTGCTTTTGAAAGACTCATTTATTGTTTTCAAACAACAGTCCATTCTTCCCTGGTCCGAGTAACTTAAAAGTGGTTAGCCATTGCCTTGATTCCATAGCTTCCAAGGCTTCTTTGACACTAAGGTGGACTGGTCATACACTTACGAGAATGGGAATGATCCACTTTGGAATAGTTGTGAGAAAACAGCAGATGTTTCCGAAGGACTGGCACGTTGAAGGCCTCTGTGAGCTTCAGATTGATTTATAGAAGTGGGTCATGACAACAATAAAGACAAAAGGCAAAATTTCAGATCTTGACTCGTTAGCGTGAGGACAAGGGAAAAGAGATGGAGACGTGGACTAATGAGAGAGGGTTTTAGGGATTTTACAAATTTTAGAAAGTTTTAGAGAGATGTAATTTGACTCACGTCCGAACATAAAATTTGGGTTTTTATTTTTATTTTTATTTTATTTTATTTATTTTTTAAATTTTTTATTTATTTAAAAATAATTTAATATAATGGTACAGTTAGCCATTAATGTGGCATGAACAATTAATTTTCATTTTTTTGTTTGACATATCAGATTTTTTTCATTTGGGGATAACGATATGAACTAAATTGATACAACAAGAAAATGTTAATAACCAAATTAACAAAATTAAAAAGTCAAAGACTAAATATGTAATTTATCCTATAAGAAACCATTTTTAATTGGAAAACTTATTATCCAAATAAAAATATTATTTTTATTTTATTTTTTGATACAAGATAGAAATTCTACTATATATAGCAAGAATCGGGATTGTAATAGCCTAAATTTGTGTTATGTCATTAAGAAGAGTTTAATGGGATGAATGCATTTATTTTCTCTTTTTAATTATATGTAATGCACCAATTATTTACATAAAGTGAATTTTCATAATTATTTTCCAAAATTTCAACAGTACCCTAAAATTAAGGTTTTTTGTTTTATGTTTGGCTATATTCTTTATCTTATTTTCAAAAAGGCTGAAGTCATTTAAGGGTAATATAGTCAATTGGATGGTACCTTAAATTATTTTAATTAAATTTTTTAGTGCATTTTATGTAATGTGTTTCTCTCCTTTATTTGAACTTTAATTGAACATTAAAATCAAGGTCATTGTTAGGGTTTATCCACTTAACAACCATTACTATTCCTCAATTGGTAGTCTTATACCTTTTGCATACAGTACGTGGATTATTACCAGAGAAAGTGTCACTGAACTTAGCGAATACTCTAGCATATGCAAAACAAATGTCATAATTGTTGTTTTGTACATGCTAGTTTAATAGTTTATTCACCCGATACTCTAGCGATATTATTATTATTATTATTATTATTAATAAATTGTTATTGTTAGTTTTTTATTTTCATTTTTATTTTTGTTTGGCTAATAAGTATTCCAATTAAAAATGGATTCTTATATCAAAACTCATATAAATAACAATATAAACTATTTTTATATATTTTTTAAAAAAACTATATAAATGATTAATGTAGATATATTATATACATTTACTCAATTTGTAAATTTAATGAATTACATTAATGCAAATTTTTTTTAAGTGGAAATCTATATGAAGAGAGAGCAAAGACGAAAAGTCGCAATCTAGTTGATAATTGCGGCGACATCCAAGCATACAGCCCTACACATTGTTAGATAATACTTTATACTCGTCGTCGAGGAAATTGTTCCTAGGCTGGTTGAATAAATTAGTATATACAGAACAACAAGTATATGACATTTAATTATTGTACTATACATGCTAGTTTATTCATATAATCTATGAACCATTTTGTGGATTATGAGATCAAAGTATTATTCAACAATTTATATAGGCTCTTGGTGGAGACATGACTCCATTTATCATTGGTGATACTGCAATGCGTATGGGTAGCAATTTCATATCTACCATTTTCATTTAGACCTCAACCTCAACAAAGTTAGCATTTATATGATTCACTGAATTTGCAAACTGAGATTTTTTTTTTTTTTTTTTGAGAATTTAATTTGAAAATTGAGTAAATGCGTAATATATATGTATATTATTTATATAGTTATTTATATAAATTTCATATGCAAAACCATTTTTAGTTGAATAATTATGACCTTAGTAAAATAAACATAAACATAATAATAACAATAATAATAAATATTATTTGTAAATGCGGGTAACATATGCGTATGTTACCCATTCGAACGTTACATTAAAGAAAACTCCTGTCTCCCGTTTTTGGTTTAATTATACGGAAATATATTTGTTATTTTGATAGTTTAAGTTCATTTGGCGTTAGTTACGGAAGACATAACAAACACCACATCAAATACGACATTTAAATGATAAAATATTAAAATAGTCAGAGTCAAATATGAATATAAATGATTAAACTATTCAAAATAAAACCCATATGTAGGCTGTAGCTATCAGCCCATCATACGTGCACATCAGTCTAATATACTAATATGTAATACAAAACCTTGACCGACTTAAAGTAAAAAAAATTACATATATAATATTTTCACAACACTTTTACAATAAATTTTACGTAGTAAATTATTATGAATTATTATGAGTTTTTAATTTGAATTCAAAAGTGAAATTATTTTCTTACCCACCAATAACAACAAATAACAACTTACTATCTAATATTTTTGTATGCAAGTAGGGTAAAAAAGTTATGGCAATAGCATTTTTATATTTAAAAAAAAAAAAAAAACCTACCCAATCTATTGCATCCTTCAACTTACTGTATCACTCTCTATATAGTCAATTGTTATTCTGCCTAATTGTCCCACAGTCCCCAGTACTAAAGTTATTCATTGTAAATACTATATTTCTCTCAATGTAATACATTTTACTCTCTTACCTTTTTTCTTTTTAAATATCTTTCACCTATTGTTATATTTACATCTCTCTCTCTCTCTCTCTCTCTCTCTCTCTCTCTCTCTTAATTATGCCAACCTAGATTTATTTATTTTTAATGTAAGATAGAAATATCTAGATATGATTTGTTGTAGATATGTAGTTATCTAAAAAAAAAAAAAATTATAGAAAAAATATTTCCGTATTTTTGTTGCTATTTTTAAAAACAATAGATGTATTATACACTAATTGTTCTTTCTACATTTTTGGATTTTTCTGCCAAAATTTTGAAAGTATTTTTTTCAAAAAATGCCATATTATACCCAGTTCATATAATTATTGTATTTTACATATACCATATTTTACTAACTATGTTCTTATCATAATTTTTTTTTAACCAATTTATGTATATCAATCTAAGGAATTTATATACTTCACTCTCTCTCAAAGATTTTTCATTTGAAAAAGAATTTTGGAATATGTTTTTCATTTATAATATATGTGTTGTAGGGACACGATTTTCAGCCTTGAGCCCAAAATGTATGGGATCTTGGCCTAGTGAACCCAATACAATAAATTTGTAGAGAGTGAGTAGAAGAACTAGGCTTTAGTGAATGAAATAACAGTTATAATGAGTTTCCAAGACAATCAAACAGAAATGAACCAAGTTTGTACAAGAGAGTTTGTCCTCGGCACAATCCGAGGAGCTCTGTTCCAGTATATATTAGATGATAATGGTTACGGGAGTTGTTGAGATTGCTATAGTGCTTTTTCTTCTCCCTTTCTCCTCGATCTCTAGGGTCTCTACCTTTATTTATACTACATATCTTCCTTCATCTCTACCTAACACGTGGATAATTGATGGTTTATGTTGATACTTGTCCTATCGGCCCCCTCTAGAAGTCTTCTGGGGTAGTTGTAAGGCTGCAACAATACCGTACAGAGGTCACTTCCTCATCAATGCGGCCCGGGAGTTAGTTGGCGTGCATTCAATGCGGTGATAGCAGCTTTTCCCCAGATATTTTGGGATTCTTCTCTGTCTTTTGTTCCTGCAATGATTATCCATATTTCCAGAACTTCATGGATTGCACCTCTAAATGGCAGGCATCCTTTACAAACCTCGGGCTTGGGCCTTAAGCCCAAAACCCAATTGTATGATACGGGTCCATAACCCCACAATAGCCCCTCAAAACTCCGGTTTTTTCCTCTCATCCAAGGAAAAATGTGGGGTTTTGAATTCTTAAGAGTTAATTCTGCTTTGATCCTTTGATTTACACCCAGGGGAGTGCTGTTTCACGCGCCCCATATTTGTATTGTAAATTGCTCCTTTCAGAGCTACCAATCTGAGGATTTGGTTATAATTTTGGGTCTGTCTTGACACTTATAGAAAGATGTCATGTGTGTTAATTTTCCCAAAGCATGTGGTTCGAGAACTCATGCATGGCTAAGGATCTACTTAACACTTAGCGGGAGATCCGAGGGGATCTGACATAGCTATGGTTCTTCTTAGCAAGAGGTCTGAGGGACCCGACATAGCCGAGACTGTGTATAACGCTTAGCAAGAGATCCAAGGGGATCTGATATAGCTAAGGTTCTTTTTAGCAAGAGGTCTGAGGAACCCAACGTAGCTAAGGCTCTTCTTAACAGGAGGTCTAAGGGACCCGACATAGTTAAGGCTTTGTATAACACTTAACAGGAGATCCGAGGGGATCTGACATAGCTAAGGTTCTTCTTAGCGGGAGGTCTAAGGGACATGACATAGCTAAGGCTCTGTATAACACTTAGCGGGAGATCCGAAGGGATTCGACATAGCTAAGGTTCTTCTTAGCAAGAGGTCCGAGGGACTCGACATAGTTAAGGCTCTGTATAACGCTTATCGGGAGATTTGAGGGGATCCGACATAGCTAAGGTTCTTCTTAGCGGGAGATCTGAAGGACCCGACATAACTAAGGCTCTGTATAACGCTTAGCGGGAGATCCGAGGGGATTCGACATAGCTAAGGTTCTTCTTAGCGGGAGGTCTGAAGGACCCGACATAACTAAGGCTCAGTATAATGCTTAGCGGGGAGATCCGAGGGGATTCGACATAGCTAAGGTTTTTCTTAGCGGGAGGTCTAAGGGACCCGATATAGCTAAGGCTCTTCTTAGCGGGAGGTTTGAGGGACCCGACATAGCCGAGGCTCTGTATAACGCTTAGTAGGAGATCCAAGGGGATCCAACATAGCTAAGGTTTTTTTTAGCGGGAGGTCTGAGGGACCCGACATAGCTAAGGCTCTGTATAACTCTTAGCAAGAGATCCGAGGAGATCCGACATAGCTAAGGTTCTTCTTAGTAGGAGGTCCGAGGGACCCGACATAACTAAGGCTCTTCTTATCAAGAGGTT
This sequence comes from Quercus dentata, assembly GCA_028216015.1. Classification (NCBI taxonomy): domain Eukaryota; kingdom Viridiplantae; phylum Streptophyta; class Magnoliopsida; order Fagales; family Fagaceae; genus Quercus; species Quercus dentata. Next base: position 36,457,222 of record CP116447.1, read on the forward strand.
TGAGAGATCCGACATAGCTAAGTATCTGTATAACGCTTAGCGGGAGATATGAAGGGATTCAATATAGCTAAGGTTTTTCTTAGCGGGAGGTCCGAGGACCCGACATAGCTAAGGCTCTTCTTAGCGGGAGGTCTGAAGGACCCGATATAGCTAAGGCTCTATATAATGCTTAGCGGAAGATCCGAGGGGATCTGAATTAGCTAAGGTTCTTCTTAGCAGGAGGTCCGAGGGACTCGACATAGTTAAGACTACGTATAACGCTTAGCGGGAGATCCGAGGGGATCCGACATGGCTAAGGTTCTTCTTAGCGGGAGGTCCGAGGGACCCGACATAGTTAAGGCTCTGTATAACGCTTAGTAGGAGATTTGAGGGGATCCAACATAGCTAACATTCTTCTTAGCCCGAGGTCCGAGGGACCCGACGTAGCTAAGGCTCTTCTTAGCGGGAGGTCTGAGGGACCCGACATAGCTAAGGCTCTGTATAATGCTTAGCGGGAGATCCGAGGGGATCTGACATAGCTAAGGTTCTTCTCGGCAGGAGGTCCGAGGGACCCGACATAGTTAAGGCTCTGTATAACGCTTAGCGGGAGATCCGAGGGGATCCGACATAGCTAAGGTTCTTCTTAGTAGGAGGTCCGAGGGACCCGACATAGCTAAGGCTCTTCTTAACAGGAGGTCTAAGGGACCCGACATAGCTAAAGTTCTTCTTTTATTGAATGGGTAACAAAAAATGTTAAGCCCACAATGAAAATTTCAACTCATGCTTTACTTGATAATGGAGTAATCTCATTTATGCGGTTTGCCCCTCCTTTTTTTTTGTTGAACGTACTACGGAAAATACTTAGTTCACAATGTAAATTTCAACTCTTCTGTGATAGTTACGAGAACTAGCCCCATCGTGGAGCCCTCTTGAATCGCTCTGTGTTGCTGCCACTTCCTCTAATGGAGGTTCAAATAACTCAACCACTAGATTCGTGACGACCTGACCCTTGATAGAGGTACGAGGCATGTACTTGATGTCAAAAACCCCTAGAATCGTGCCCCATTTAGCAATCCTCCTCGTATAATTTGCACTTCAAAGTATAGACACGAGCGGAAGTTGAGTTAGGACAATAACTGTGTGTGCCTCATGTAGTGTCTTACTCACATAGTAAATCGGCCACCATAATGGCTTTCCCTAAGGACTCTTGCTGATAGGGGCCTGATCCTGCCTTAACTAACCGTTGCACTCACTATTACACAAGCTCTTCCCACAGACGGCGCCAATTGGAGGGACACGATTTTCTGCCCAGGCCCAAAATGTATGGGATCTTGGCCTAGTGAACCCAGTACAATAAATTTGTAGAGAGTAAGTAGAAGAACTAGGCTTTAGTGAATGGAATAACGATTATAATGAGTTTCTAAAACAATCAAACAGAAATGAACCAAGTTTGTATAAGAGAGTTTGTCCTCGGCACAATTCGAGGAGCTCTGTTCCAGTATATCTTGGATGATAATGGTTACGGGAGTTGTTGAGATTGCTATAGTGCTTTTTCTTCTCCCTTTCTCGCTCGATCTCTAGGGTCTTTACCCTTATTTATACTACATATCTTCCTTCATCTCTACCCAACACGTGGATAGTTGATGGTTTATGCTAATACTTGTCCCATCAACCCCCTCTAGAAGTCTTCCGGGGTGGTTGGAAGGCTACAATATCTTTGTGCGAGGTCACTTCCTCATCAATGCGGCTAATGAGTTAGGTGGGGTGCATTCAATATGGTGATAGCAGCTTTTCCCTAGATATTTTGGGATTCTTCTCTGTCTTTTGTTCCTGCAATGATTGTCCATATTTCCAGAACTTCATGGATTGCACCTCTAAATGGCAGGCATCCTTTGCGGACCTTGGCCTTGGCTAGCCGAGGACAAATTCATCCTTGGCACAAACTCCTAGGCCATTATGTTCAATATTGTCTTCCTTATCCACTAGCATGGGTTTCCTTGGCTATACTTACCCATCCTTGGGCGACCTCTTATCCTCGGCTTGGGCCTTAAGCCCAAAACCCAATTGTATGATATAGGCCAATGACCCCACATGTGTATCTATAACATTAAATATATCTCAATATGACTTTGAAATATTGGATCATGAAGATATTGAGTTAAAACCTTACAAGGTCCTTAATTGTAAAGTTGAGATTAATGCCCTAGCTTTTGAGTACTTTAACTTTAATGGACATTTGAGTGACATTGCTTTCCTTAAAAAACTAGACAACATAGTTTAGGGAGACATCTATCTATATGTATCTAAAACCCGAAGCATAATATTTATTGTTGCTATTCTTCCCATCATTAATTTCCCAAATTATTTTTAAATATTCTCCAACTTTTCCCATCCCTTTTACCTTTCATATCCCCACTACTATCTACCTTAATATTACTCTTCCTCTATTCCTTTATCTTTCTTTGATTTTTGGCTCTTCTTATTCCTATCCCCTTACTATAAGTTTGCAATTCACTCTCTCATTCTATGTATAGTTTTTCCACACACAAAAGGTTATTTCTCTCTCCCTCTTTCTCTCTCTCTCTTTTTTTTTTTTGGGTATATTTTATTATTTTTCTTACATCTCTACTTTAGGTTGATGATTTTTTGTATTCTTTATAGCTCTATTTTAGGTTGATGTGATTTAGTTTTATATTTTTTAGTTGTTACCTTTTTTCTTTTCTTTGATCTCATAGATTTTATCTTATTGAATTATAAAGATAGAATATAATTAAGAAATGTAATGTTATTCTATTACATGGCTTGATTTGGATAATTTAGTATTTATTACTATATCTTTTTTTTTACTCTTATTTTCTATAAATTTTTATTCTCTCTCTCTCTCTCTCTCTCTCTCTCTCTCTCTCTCTCTCTCTCTCTCTCTCTCTCTCTCATTTTATATTCTTCCTTGCAACTCTACTTGAAGTTGATAAATCATTGTGATTTTTAAAACTTTATTTTGGGTTAATACGTATTGGAGTGTAGTTTTGAGTGCCTCATCATAAGTAGTCTTTCTCCTTCTTAGTTTTGGTTTGATTGTTGTTTGAGTTAATACTTATTTATTTTTAAAGTGATAACTGAACTTGAATAATATATTTGAAACTCAAAAACTTTAGTTGTAAAGAAAAAAAAAATAGGAAACATATCAAATTAGTCATATTCGGTCCATCCGGTCTACTTCAATCGATTTTAGTCTACTTGAGTCTATTTGATCTACTTCGGCCCAATTAGGTCCTCGTCAGTCCATTTCAGTCCACTTTGGTCTATTTGATACATTTGGTCCACATCTATACGATTTGGTCTATTTGGTCTAATTTAGTCCATTTTGTCCACTTTGGTCCATTTGGTCCGTCCATTTCAATTCATTGCAGTCCATTTTGTCTAATTTGGTGTACTTACTTAAGAATGGAAAAAGACAAGTATTGGTTGAGAGTACAATCAATTATTTAAGTAATATTAATTGTAATTGTGGGGACATTAGAAGGCTTTTGTCCGCTTTGGGGAGCCAGTCCCTCACGGTTTTGTCCTCGTCCCCGAGTGTGGAACCCCAGGATTTTTGCCTTTGTGGTGATTGATACCTAGGCTCACCCAAGTCCCACATCGGTTAGACAACCCTCCCACTCAAGGTTTATAAGCTTACGGAGCAACCAAGAGTGTACCACTACTACACTCTTGGTTGCTCCGGAAGCTTATAAACCTTGAGTGGGAGGGTTGTCTAACCGATGTGGGACTTGGGTGAGCCTAGGTGTCAATCACCATAAAGGCAAAAATCCTGGGGTTCCACACTCGGGGACGAGGACAAAACCGTGAGGGACTGGCTCCCCAAAGCGGACAAAAGCCTTCTAATGTCCCCACAATAATTATAGGACAAGTTTTTTTTTTTTTTTTTTTTATCATAATAATCTCCTTAAGAGAGAATGAGAATTTGAATAATAACTTTAAAACTTAAAAATTTTAGTTGTACCATAAGAAATTATGAAATATAATGCATAATAACAATAATTAGAGTAATATGAAATATTTCAAAAAAGAATAATAATATCAATAAAAAAACATAAAAAATTTAAAAATGATATATTTGTAAAAATAAAGTGATCAAAATTAGTTTTTGAAATTGTATAATTTTTAGGAAGAACAAATTATCTACAATAAAATTTAGAGAATAAATTATACATATTCATTATAAGTTTGTTATGAGTTTTGATTATCGTGATAATCTCCTTTAAGAGAATGAAGAATTTGAATAATTTATTTGAAACTTAAAAAGTTTAATTGTACCCAAAAAAAATATATATATATATACTATAACATAATTTCAATAAATATGGACCACATTATACATTAATAATATCAATCAAACACACTCAAAATAATAGAATGATACATTAGTAGAGATAGAAATATGAAAAAAATAAAATAAAATTTTTAGGGAGAACAAAATTATCTTCAACAAATAGTAGAGAACATATTATACACTATACAATTACAAAATGAGTATCTATTTTCATGCATCGCTTGGATCAGCAACCAGTTAATATTAATACATTTGAAACTCGATGGTGTAGGGAGGAGTGTTTTGCAAATAAGGTATTCAAGCTTAATGTAGCACTTTATAATGCCAGGTTCCTGTCATTTTTTATTGTCACTCACAGGTGAGGTCTCTTTATTTATTATTATTTTTAAAGAATGTTTTATTCTTGATAAAGTTGCCCATCATTCTCTACCGAATTTATAAACATTTTCTAGTACAAATTTTGTTGTTGGAGTGATTATAAGTTGGACACAGACATGCAGTGCCTCAGCTATGTTCTACTTATCCTTCCTAGTTCCAAAAAAAAAAAGGTTTTCATTGAACTTTAAAGTTACCGTGTCAAATTGGTATGTGCTACAAGCCTTGACCCAAAAATCTCCTAATCTAGAAGTTTTGAATGTTACTAATACATTTAATTTACTTAATGGGATGTATTTTTAGCTAATCTTCCCCAATCTAGTTTTTATGTTGTCATCAGAGGAATGGTTCCCTCAAACCCAAGTTATGCTGGAAGGAATCAAATGAACTTGATTATGTGTTATCAAACCTTAAATTGTCATTGTACTAAATATAAATACTAATAGGAGTGACCTTAAAAAGACTGCCATAACATTGCTTCGTGGCGGCTTTGCATAAATGCTTGCATGTTTTTCATAACTGTGAAAATCTTTTTTTATGACTATGCCTACATTGCAACCTTTTAGTGTATGTCTTTTTTTATCAAGCAATATCTTAGCAGGACATTCCTCTAACCAACATAAGGTTCCTCAGTCTCCTTAGCAGTATTAATTAGCCAACAAATGGGCAACACTACTACATAGCCTTGGGACAAAATGGTAGGAGATCTTCTAAAGCATCCACTTGGATCCTGTATAGCACAAACCTCCAACAAACTTAGATCACCTGAGCTCAACAGATTGACCATCTGTTTGTCTGAAAGCTCAACCGTGATTTCTGGTATCCCCATTTCCTAACTAAATCATAAAGCCTTCAGGATTGCCGTACCATTTCATATATAACGGTTTCACATTTTTGGTCTGCTTTAGCAGGTTTTATTTTTTATATTCCTCTGGTGTCTTACACAATCGCTCCTCAAGTCACTTATTAAATTTTTCAGTCTGGTTGTTTATTAAATAATTCGTTTTAGGACGTGACATATATATATATATATATATGTATATATATATTAGCTACATGAAATGTACTTTTGTCATCTTTCTATCTTTATGCTCAATTTGCTAGTTTTGGAGATTTATTTTCAAAATAAAATTTAATAAGCTTGTTGTTCTGGCTGATATTCTGCAGATTTGGTAATCTCCTTATAGAGCTGGAGTTAGAAGGGGTGTTAGGCCCTTCAGAGGGGGTGGTTGAGGACATTTTATCCCAAGACTAAGTGGCTCATAATCCCCTTTTTGTGGTTGGGGATATGGCCAGGGTGGTGCTGCTAGGCGCTTCCCACCTCATGGTGCTGCAACACCTACAACTACAGCATCTGCACCAGTTGAAAGTGGAGCTACCATAATGCCTCTCCCTTCTGCATCAATTTCTGGCCAGGCACCTTTAACCAGCACAAGTGCCTCCACTTCCACCTCTACCTCCAACACAATTATACTTCACATTATAACAGAGCTTTAACTCCGTCAACATTAGCATCATTCTTTTATGGAAAATCATCAGATTTTTAATTGAAAAAAGTAAACTTTAATTATTCTTTGGCCTAGAGGTCTTACTTTGGCTCCTCACAAAGAACCCCATGACTAACTAATAATTGGTTTCATTTTAATTGTTCTACTCTTTGGACATTTCTTTGCTATTAAAGTGTTGCTTCCTATTGTATAATTAATTCTCCACATTGTCGTAGTGTTCCTTCATCAGTTGCTATAGCACGTTTGGCCAAAAATGGAACCCTTTACAGATTTCTCCTCGCATTGATATGGTTTTCCATGCTTTATCACAAACTTTAGATACTATCAGCATATTCAAAACCATGCAAACATGCAGGATAAACTGATTTTTTTGCAGTCCTTACTATACTCTTATAATCAAGATGAAAGATTCAGATCTGAATTGGGTAATAGGTAGTCATGTGATATAGCCTTGGTGTTCTTAGTATACTAATTCTCGTTTTAAAGTATAAACTAGCCAACTATGGGCATGATGCTCTTCTAAGTTAAGGGTAATTCTACCCGTGAAGATCAGTTCTTGAGGCTGCCCAAAAACTAGAAGTATGGTACAATTAAGAAGGGTATAGTGTTCCATTGCAACTTTCAAACCATCGAAGAAAGTTTGACTACTCCACAAAGAAGAGTGTCTAACAAAGCTTTGAGAAAAAAAACATTGACAATTAGGAGGCGCTTAATTTTTTTCATTAGTAATTCCAAGAAGCTACAATTTGAGAGTTTACATTTCATGAGGTAGATGAGCTTCAATTCATCACACAGAGAGAGAGAGAGAGAGAGAGGTGCTTGAGAAAGAAAGAGCGTTATCTTTCAAAAGAAAAGGTTGACAATTAGGACGAGCTTACTGGATTTAATAGTGCAAGAATGGCATATCAGATCTCCCAATAAACATTTCTTTGGAATTATGAATAGAAAGATGTACAAAATCTACTAATGTTATGAAATTTATTCCATTTTGGGCGAATGAGGACATGTCAGTAGTGAACAGAAACTTTTGGTTCCGAAAGGGTAGCTGTTGTGGATGATGTAATTTGCATAAGAGGGATAATAACAAGAAAGTATCCACCTAAATAAATAGAAAAATTCTTAACCTACAGCTCTTATTAGAAACAGAAACAAAATCCGCTACCTGGAAACTATTAAATTTTCAATTTACTTAAAACCCATCACAGTTCAAATGGAAATTAGCAGTAAATATTGATGGAATGATTAAAAAAAAAAACCATTGTTGGAAGGTCATAAGTGCACACTAACAAGTGAAATACCACTGTTAGACACAGGTGCATCTCAATTGTTTCAAAACTTGTTTAACCATACGAACTGCAACTTTATCTCGCACCCTTTTTTAAAATATATATACATATATATATATATATATATATATATATATATATATATATATATATATATATATATATATATATATCCTACCAATTTACCATACATTATTAAAAAAAAAAAAATCTGAAAAAGAAAAACATGACTAATAGAAGGGGGCAAGTACAAGCATAGACCTGTTTGGTTTAAAAGCACAACCGACCAAACTTTTGTGCTTTGATTGGCAAGGAACACAACAGACAGCCATCTGTCACAATACTCCTAAACCCAAAGGCTTAAGCAACTTACAGCAAACTTATATATGCCAACACAGAGTCGCCAAACAAAGAATAAGAAAGTTCAAACAGAGACTATCACTAAGAATTAAGAACTTGGTTATCCAAAAACAGAGTCAATCAAACACAACATAAAGATCCATTAAAATCATAGTTCTTGAAACTCCCTCTGATAACCACACCGGTCTTGACTCTTGACTTCCCATTTCATGGACTGCACAATACCTTCTTCAGAGCTAATCAGACCTCTATGAATGTCCTATTTCTCTGCAATGAAGATGGTAAACTGCAAAAATCCAAGCTAATCTGTACATTACAGCATTCAAACTTCTTCCTTCCCAGTATTTGATACCCATTCCACAAGCATTAAGGGATGTTATAAATCATGAACAAAATTTTCACCCCTTTACATCATACCAATGATTTTATGCCTACCGTAAGAGAAGATGATACTAAAGGAAATAACATGATATTAATCTCATCACACTTACATTACAAAATCCCTGGATGATCACTAACGATTTCACTTCCTATCCAGATAACTCAGTTGCTGCATCAAGTAACACAATGCTTTCCTTGAAAGTAGTAGCTATAGTTGGAACATGTTGAATATCAAGATTCTTCTCATGTAAAGTTTCAGGGTCAAGTGATACAATCAACACAGATTTGTCCTTAACCTCTTAAATTTTCTAATGCTGGGATTCCACAAATACGTAACTTCAGTACCACTGTCGCTGAGGCACAATAGGCCATTGAAAGAACCGACTATTTTGACAAAGTATGAAGGAAAAGAAAAGTGAACTGAAAACAGGGAAATCCTATTAAAAGTGCGGTCAAGAAACAGTATAGACAAGGTCGTTATAAAGATAAGACAAAATTATTGAGCTTTCTAAAAACACGAGGCATATATATGAGATAACCGTGATCTTTGTTGTTGTTAATTAATTAGTTGTGTGGAGATGAAATTTTGGGTGGTGATTGAGGAGTCCCAGGTTTTGCAAACGCACCCCAATCTTATCTCTGATTTGGTAGGCAGCCATCACAAGATGTCGAGTACAACATCAATGGACAGATGTTATTTCACCATTGGAGTAGGAATGTTATTGGGCACTCCGAGAGTCCACGTAGATGTGATTGTGGTTGGGCTTGGTTCTAGGCTTGGTTCTCTGGATTATAAACTTTTTCTGCTCCAAAGACTAAAGAGTAGTAAAGAGACAACGCTTTAATGCCATTTGGCTAATGTGTAAATTGACTTCTTCAATTTTTTTTTTTTTTTTTTTTAATCTAGAACCGCAAATTATTTCCTCCACAATTGTAGTATAATAGAGTTTGAGCAGTAGAGAAAAAACAGTAGGTTTATGTATAAGTGAGACAACCACTTTACTCTGCTTCATCAGAGTTGTAACAAAAAAATTGTGATATAGTTTGTGGTATTAGAACTTTTTTTTTTTTTTTTTTCCATGGGAAGTTGTCACATAAGCCATTCTTTTTTTCTTTTTTTTGAGAATCACATAGGCCACTCTAATAACATGAGATAGAGATAATTCTTAGATAATCCTAGAGTAATGTTTCGAGGTCTCACAGTGGGAGTGAATGCACTGAGACTACTTAGAATTTTCTAATGGGATGGTAGGTTTAAAAGAAGCCCATGCCAGGTGCTTGAAAAAAGTTGTCATAGAGTTTCAAATAGGGGCTGTTGCTTGAAGTATGCTTAAAAATTCTTTGGTAATCGAGAGCGATTACGAGCACCACAACGAGAGAAGCTTTGCAAGGCGTATGCTAGATTGGAGGAAGCTGGAAGCCGATCAGTCCATATGCGGAAGCTTTTTCATATTTTTGCTTGGAAGCTAAGTAACAACCAGAATTTCTCTGGCTAGGTTTCTAAAGCTAACAATTAAATTAACTCCATCCATTTTCTCAAAATAATATTAATAATAATTCTATCCATGAATGCCTAAATGTTGAATATTTTCCATGAATTCTTGAAACTTTTTTTTTTTAGAGAATATTCTTGGATATTGAATATTTGCTATTTAAAACACTAAAAAGTGCCATGAAATAAAAACAGAGTTATAAATGTCCGAATAATATAGTGAATGGTGGCTCCTTAACAGTTAACATATGAAGGCTGAACCTACTAGTTTTTTTTTTTTTTTTTTTTTTTTTTTTTGAGAAAGGTTGAACCTACCAGTTGGGACACCCTAAACCCAATCTCCTTTATATGTAATAATATCTAAGCTGACAACCATATAAAGAGTACTTGGGTTTTGTGATCTTTAAGGCCTGTTTATTATGTGATTTCGAACAACGATTTTCATTGTTTAAACACTAAAAACTGTGGTTCTAAAATTAGGAGTGTTTTGAGTTACATTGCACAATTTAGGGTATTTAAATATTGAATTTGAAAAACTCCTCTTACTAATTTTCAAATTTCAAACAACGTTGTTCAATGGCATTTTTATAAATATTTTGAAAAACGTAGGACCCACTTGAATAAACAACACATAAAGCTTCCATCTTCAATTCCAACAAAGGGGCCCACATTTTAGTTTAAAAAAAAAACACACACACACACACACATACCAAACACAAAATTATGTTTTTTCATACACTAAAACATGTTATTTGAAATATGGTACTAAACACATTTTTTGCTTTGTGAATACTTTAAACATGTGTTTTCACAACACTTTTTAAAACTATAGTTTTCACATTATTGTAAATAACGATACTAGAAATCTCCAACTAAATGGGCTTCTGTGATATTAGATTGGAGTAAAGTAAAATAAAGTTGAGATAAAGGTGACAAACACATAACATGAAATATAATAAAATGAAATTAATTAAAAACTTCCAAGTTGCCATCTGATTGACAATATTATTCTTTGAAAGACTTTAGTCTTTATAGGTTAATAAGATCTAGAATATGGAAAAATATAAAACAAAACCTTAATTATAGGGTACTGTTGGAGTTTTAGAAAATAACTATAATTAAGAAGTGAAAATAATTAATTTATCCCATTAAACTCTTCTTAATGACATAACACAAATTTAGGAAATTACATATCATCAGAAGAAGTTAAAAATATGTAAATTATTGATCGAATATCACATGGTCTTTTTAATTTCAAAAAATTTTAAATAAAAATTTTAAAATTAATTGTAATAAAAAAGTAAGTTTACTAATCAAATAGAAAATAAAATTTAATTAATATGAAATGTGACATTGACAAAATGTTATTCCACTTGATGCTATTAGATGTAAGTTTTAAGGGAAAATGAGAATGTATGTAATCCAACATTGTAATTCCCAATATATTAAACCAATTAAATGATATAATATTAATAAAATGTTTACACCATTACATATATATATATATATATATATATATGATTGTGGTCCCCGCTTCTGCCAAGAGTATGATACTAGCTGAAGGATTTGAGTCCAAAATTAATTTATACGTGGGCTTTCTTACAATCTTACAAATTGGACTTCAAGCTATCACCATAATATTTGAGCACCCACGATTAGAGAGCCACACCTCTTCGAACCTGAATGGTTTAGCATAAGATGGAATGTCTAACCCATCCAATGAGATCCACAAAGGAGAGTGATCCGAAGAGTCCGAGTGCGGATGGTGGATTTTTGTGCCTGTGAATTTCATGAACCACTCATGGTTAGCCATCCCACGATCCAGTCTTTCCCACAAAGAATGACCATCTGCAAAATGTTTTCTCCAAGTAAATTGCTCTCCCACATATCCAAGGTCAAGAAATCCGCACTCATCTATAACATCCCTGAATAGTTGCTCTGAGCCTGACTTCTATTATTTCCTCCCAACTTCTCCGAACTTTTTGTGATTTCATTGAAATCCCGAGCACAAAGCCAGGGAAGATTATGTCTAGTGTTGAGCAACCTCGCTTTATTCCAAGCTTCCATTCTCTTGTGTGTAGCCTGTTCACTATAGAAACCCGGTGAATCTCCATGCTTCGTCATTGCCTTTGTTGATTATGGAATCAATATGGTATTTGGAGAAAGAATCCACCCGGACATCAATGGAGTTTTTCCAATAAAGAGCTAAACCTCCACCACCTCTAGGGTTTTTTTCCACATAAAACATGTTATCAAACTTGATGCTTCTTTGTACTTCTTTTAGCCTAGCTTCATCCGCCCATGTTTCGGCTAAAAACACAACGGAGGGATCTTTTGCCCGAATCACTACCTCGAGCTCTTTTCTTGTTCGCGGGTTCCCAAGCCCACGACAGTTCCAAACTATAAAACTCATTGTGCTTGGCGGGACTGCTGAGCAGCCTCCGCCATTAGATTTTGTTTGCTTTCTCCCTTTGAAACTTGTGATTTTTTTATGGGTAACTCGGGAAGATACTCTACTTCTTCTTCTCTGTTTCTCTTTTTTGCCGTGGGACTTTGTGGTGGGTCAGTCTCCATGGGATTGTCTCTTGCCAATCTTTTCCAAGTCCGCAAAGTTTTGCTTCCTTGAACAAATGGAAGGGAGTTGTCCGTCACGTGATGTGCTTGATCTTGTGCTTCAAGATTTTGCATGGACGGGGTAGGAGGCTTCTCATTGGTTGGTGTGGCTAATGGTGCAACTATAGAGTCAATTTCCACACGTGCCTCTTGCTTATCAAACTTATTGATTTCTAAGTCAAGTTCCTGTATCTATGCTTCAAAGGCAGCATTATTAGTAAGGCGGGCGATTAAATTGGAATTAGAGATACTTACCTCGGACAATGGGTTGCGAGATTCTTGGCCATTTAGCGAGGCTTGCTCCCTTGAGTCACTTGTTTCCCATTTTTCTGCATTATTATGTTCAACGCCGTCCTTCTTCCCTGAACCGGATCGGACTGTTCTTCCCTGGCGAGTTGATCACCGTTTGATGGACTTTCCATGGTTTGAACGTTGAGTTGGCTTTGGGACGCCACCCAAGCCATCGCCGATGCCGGGAACCACCACGAACGGACTTTTTCCAGGATTATACGGCAACGCTCTCATCCATGGTCCATATTCGTGAGGCTCTTTTTTTTCCGTGTCTCTTTTTGCCAACCAATGATCACAATCCTTTCCATCATATGAGATTAATCCACACCAATAACAGAAATTAGGGAGTTTCTCGTGCTTGAAAGAAACCCAGCTCTCTTCGTCATCTTCCAGTGCAATTCGGCGACCCGGCGCGAGGCTTCGAGATGTCGATTTCTACTTGGATGCGTAGGAAGTCACCGCCAACCAGATCACCGGAGTTTTCGAATGGTACTACTTGGCCAATTGATTCTCCTATTTCGATTGCGATTAATCTGAATCAAGCATTCGCATCGGCAATCCGTGGAGTTGTACCCATATTTTTAGCTTAGTAAATCGCAAATATCTCGCCGGGAGTTGATCCGTCAAACTTCATGTGAACGACATGTTTGTCGAAAGTCCAAGGTTCGTTGGCGAGGACCCGCTCCGCATCTGATTCAGCTTCAAATACGAACAGAAGGATATGGTCACCAACCTCACGCACCTTGAATTCTTTTTTGGCTCTCCAAAGTGGTTTAAAGGTGCGGCTTATTGCTTCCACGTTCAAGGCTCTCCTTGTAAGGAATTTTGCAGCCAAAACAAACTCCTTGTTGCGAAGGTTTTTCGACTTTGACAGACTGAGTTTTGTGTCCTCTTCCTCTGTCGGGGATAATTTTTTCCAGTCTTGAAGAATATCGTCCATGGTGTTGATGCTAGAATGAAGGGGTAAAGAGAAAAACGCAGACCACACGGGGAGGATTACGGGGGTCGGGAAGGCCCTACTGCTAAGGAAGATTAACAGAGGGGATGAGTTATCATTCCTGGGAAGATAACAAAGTTCTACGTTCTAGCAACCTAGAGAGCGGCTAGGGCAACTCAGAGAGCGGCGGGAATGTCAAAATGGTACTGAACCGAAAGAGGAAGGAATTTAAGGAGGCTGAAAAAATAGCCATGAGAACTGGAAATAACCATCACGTTTGTGAGTTGCAAAAGGAGATAGCGGGACTGGTTGATAAAGAAAATAGACTCTGGTTCCAAAGAGCAAAGGTTACGTGGGCTAAATTCGGGGACAGAAATTCAAAATTCTTTCACACTATCGTCCCCCAGGAAGAGAAAAAACTTGATCCGAAAATTGAAAGATCCAAATGGCCGTGTGATGGACACTAATGAGGACATTGCTGAAAACCTGGTACACTACTATCGGGACCTGTTTCAATCAAATAATCAACCCTTCTGCCCCGTGGCTACAAACTCCATTCAGAAAGTTATCTCGAGGATATGAATTCCATGCTCTCATCCGAATTCACTCTCTTGGAGGTAAAGCGGGCCATCGACCAAATGGCCCCACTAAAAGCACCAGGACCTGACGGTATGCCTCCTCTCTTTTATCAGCATTATTGGAACTTAATTGGACATGATATTTCTCATTCGGTGTTGCATTATCTTAATTCTGCATCTTTACCCGACCATCTAAATCACACTTTCATAACTCTCATTCCAAAGAAGAAAAATCCTGAATTTGCCTCTGAATTTAGACCGATCGGTTTGTGTAATGTTTTGTATAAAATTTTCTCAAAAGTGCTAGCAAATAGACTTAAGAAAATTTTGCCTAATATCATTACTGAAAATCAGAGTGCTTTCACAAAGAGTCGACTTATTTCTGACAATATTTTGGTAGCTTTTGAATCTTTACATAGTATGCGAGAGACACACAGGAAGGACAAATATATGGCTATCAAGCTTGACATGAGCAAAGCTTATGACAGAGTGGAGTGGGATTACTTGTCTTGATCATGGAAAAAATGGGGTTCAATGAACATTGGATCCGCCTTATGATGCTATGTGTCAAAACGTGACATATTCCATACTTGGTAAATGGGGAACCCAAAGGCATGATCACTCCAACAAGAGGCATTAGACAAGGAGATCCTCTCTCGCCATTCCTATTCTTACTTTGCACTCGAGGGTCTCAATGGGCTGATCAACCAAGCCTCTCAACAGGGGCCACATAAAGGGTTATGCGCTTTGTAGAAATAGCCCAAAACTAACCCATCTTTTGTTTTGCGGATGATAGCTTGTTGTTTTGCGGGGCTACCATAGAGGAGTGCTAAAGAGTCCTGGATATTTTGGAAGTTTATGGAAGATGTTCAGGACAACAGTTAACAAAGCAAGACAACGATCTTCTTGATGTAAATCTACTTGTGATGATATCCGAAATCGAGAAAGTCGCAATCGGGGTTCCAGAAATTGTTCAGTATGAGAAATACTTAGGATTACCGTCTCTGGTGGGCAGAAACAAAAAAGCAAGCTTCAATTACATAAAAGAGCGAGTTTGGAAGAAACTACAAGGTTGGAAGGAGAAACTCCTCTCACAGGCGGGAAGAGAAATTCTAATCAAAGTCATTGTCCAAGCTATCCCAACCTATACCATGAGCTGCTTCAAACTCCCGTTGGGTCTTTGCTCGAAAATTGAAAGTCTAGTACGGAAATTTTGGTGGGGCCAAAAAGGTGAAAGGAGGAAAGTGCACTGGGTGAAATGGGAAACACTCTGCCTCCCAAAAAAGGAAGGTGGTATGGGCTTTAAGGATCTAGCCAACTTCAACGATGCTCTCTTGGCTAAGCAAGCTTGGAGATTACTTCATAATAAGGACTCCCTATTCTATAGAGTCTTTAAAACAAAGTTTTTTCAGTTTGCGAGATCCGGGAGGCACAGAAACTAGCACCGGTTCGCATGCTTGGCATAGCATCTTAAAGGGAAGAGATGTTCTTCTAAAGGGTGCAAGATGGAGAATTGGCTCTGGAGAAGCCGTGAGCATGTGGAATGATGCATGGTTACCATCCTTAGAGCACCCACGAGTTTTATCCGATATTGTTCCAGGCTTTGAAAATGGGAGAGTGTCTGACCTCATCAATCCACTCACAAGAACATGGGATCACAACTTAGTGCATGGATTATTGTCTCCGGATGAAGCTGATTTAGTTCTCGGCATTCCATTGAGCCGCATACCTGTGGAGGACAAGATCATTTGGCCCTTCACCCCATCAGGTAAGTATACTGTAAATTCGGGGTCAAAATTTCTAACTAAATCCAATTTTGTGCGAGAATCCTTGACCAACCAGCAGGCAAAGTGGTATTTGGAACCAGGTTTGGGGGCTTAATGTTCCAAATAAAGTGAGACATTTCATATGGAGAATGTGCAAGGAAGCGATACCATCAAAGCATAACTTAATGAGGAGAAAGATCTTAGTGGAAGACAAATGTGAGCGGTGCGGAATGGAGTCTCAAACGGTGATTCATGCAGTATGGGAATGTACCAAGCTCGATGAAATATGGGAGGTTGTTCCAGGCTTTGAAGACCGAAGACAACATGCCATCTCAAATACTAGAGACCTGATTTACATTACGCATGAGAAAAAGAAAAATCTGGAATTAATGGCCATGATAATGTGGACGATCCGTACCGTCGCAACCAGACTTGAGTCGGTTCAAATGAGTTCCCTAGATCACGGGTCCTCCAATAAGCAAATCAAGCCCTGGCAGCGACCTTCCAAAGCAAAGCCAAAGATCCTTATGCCGACTCCCTATGTCTCCATGTCATCCCCTACAGACACGGTGGAGTCCGCCCCTTATGAATTGCTTCAAACTAAATTTCGATGGGGCTTCTTTTCCGAAGTTAGGTAAGGCTGGATGGGGAGTGGTCGTCCATGATAGTCAAGGGAACGTGATTGCTTCATTGTCGGAACAAGCGCCGCTACCATTCTCCTCGGACATTGTGGAAGCCATGGCAGCTGCAAGGGCTTTGGTTTTTGCTCAAGAATTGGGTATAGCTGAATTCGTTCTTGAAGGAGATTTAGAAGTGGTGATCAACTCCCTTCGCAGCAGTGAAGCCTCTTTCTCATCATTTGGACACCTACTGGAATCAGCTAAGTCCATGCTTGTGTCAAGTAAGTGCATAAACTTCTCCCATGTACGTAGAAGTGATAACAAAATAGCTCATAACCTAGCTAGACATGCTAGAAATGTCAGAGGTTTGTCGGTGTGGATGGAGAATGTTCCACCACACTTAGTTGATGTACTCTTCGCTGATCCTGGCTGATTTTATAAAAGTTTTAGTCTTCTTTCTCAAAAAAAAAAAAAAAAAAAAAAAAAAAAAAAGCTATCACCAAGTTGCCCAAAGTTCATTTGTTTCATACACCCTCCGGCCTCCGTGCCTTTTCTCCTCTTTGATTTTCCTCCTCCCTCTTCTACTCACCTCTAGACTCCTCAATGGTTGATACTCAATTTCTATCTTTTCTCTCTCCTTATTCACAGAGTTTTCCTAATCTGTTTTTCCATCCCCTTGCTTAGGTGCCTCTCTCCTCCTTATATAGCCTCTCCTAAGTGGGGCACTAATCATTATGGTCTCACCACTCTTCATGCATTCCCACTTCCATTAGAATCCCAAGGAATCATCATTCCTTTTGAGGATTCACTTGAAACTTGTTCCAAACGCCAAATACCATTTGATAGTGAGTTCCCCCAAGGCACCATCAATCCTCAACCACCGACTTGGTTGTACTCACTCCTTATTCAAATTCCCTTATCATCGGTTGGTGTTAACTAGAGGATTTCCTCGAGCAATTGTGTCTTTAACCCATCACCCAAGCTTAAGGTCGGGCCTACTATGACAGGGCCTAACGTCAACTTCCTTCACATGGGCTAGACTTAGATTCTCAAATTGACTTTGGGCCTTAATAGGATGGGCCGACATATATTTTCCGAGCCCAATTCTCCCACAATAATAATAATAATAATAATAATAATAATAATAATATTATTATTATTATTATTATTATTATTATTATGTTAATGTTTATTTTTTTTTATTTGGATGATAATTATTCCAATTAAAATGGTTTCTTATATCAAATCCATATAAATAACCTTATACACTATTTTATATATTTGAAAAAAAGTTTATATAAATGATTAATGCACATTTGTAAATATATTATATGCATTTACTCAATTTGCAAATTCAATGAACTAAAAAAATGCTTTTGTTTTTTTTTTTTTTTTTTTGTTTTTTTGAAATGGAAGTCTAAATGAAGAGAGAGCAAAGATAAAATGGTCCTTGTGTTTGGAATTATATGAATAACAAAAGTCATAATTTAGTTGATAATTGTAGATATCCCTCAACCTAGAGCCCTATACCTTGATAAATAATATGTTCATTCAACACAAGAAAACGAGAACCATTATTCCATTTATGAATATGCACAGCATGCTTCACTCTCCAAGATTTATGTAGGTTGCGCCTCGCCATCCATTTCATGCACTTTAGATTGGGTATAAACTTTGTTTCATAGTTATTGTTTCAATTAGACTGTCCAATGACTCGATCTTGCTAAAACTTTGCTATTTATAACAATGACCGCTTAAAATCATTATCTTTCATATGTCCCTTCCTATGACACAAAAGGTTAGAAGGCAGCTTAGTCTATTTATATACATAGTACCCATAAATAAAAAGCCGATCATATTAAACAATTTTCCTTTTACAAGATTAGTATGTACTACATTAGATATTTCATCAAGGATAAATATTGTTCAAAATGATATTAAAAAAAATTATGCTACCTAGTTGGATTGTATCATCACGAATTCAATGCAATATGTGACCCAAAGTACATGTACAGGATGATTCTTTTTATATGGAGCCCTCACGCGCTACATTAACAAGTGAATCAATATCTAACACATACTTACTATTTTCATTTACGTTTCAACCTCAACAAGTATGCATTTATGTAGTTCATTGAATTTATAAATAGAATAAATGCATCTAATATATCTATAGGTGTGCATTATTCAATTATATAAAAATAATTTTTTCAAAAAAAGTAAAAAATTAATTTATATGGCTATTTATATAAATTTCATATGCAAAACCATTTTTAGTTGGAAAACTTATTATCCAAATACAAAGAAACATAAACATAACAATAACAATAACAGTAATTAATAAATAATAAATAATATTTTTATAATTGTTTGTAACTAATTTATGTGTATCAATCTAAGTAATTTATATAGTTCTCTCTCTAAGAGTTATTGTTTGAAAGTGAATTTTCTAATAGTCTTTTCATTCAATATATATGTATCTACATTGAAATGTTTAAATATATCTCAATATTATTTTGAAATATTTGATTGTGATGATATTGAGTTAAACCCTAACAATGACCTTTATTGTAAAGTTAAGATAAATGCCCCATCTTTTAAGTAATTTTTACTTTAATGAACATTTGAAGAAATTTTCTTTCCTTTAAAAATTAGACAACTTAGCTTATGGAGAAATTAATATTAATATATTTGAAGCTCAATAGCATGGGGAAGAATGTTTTGCAGGTAAGGTAATCAAGCTTAATGTAACATTCTATAACTCTAAATTACTGTCATTTTTTATTGTCATTCAAAGGTGAGGTCCCGATATTTATTATTATTTTTAATGAATATTTTATATATTCTTATTCAAATTGCACGTCATTCTCTATTGAATTTATTGACATTTTCTAGTATAACCCTTGGTGTTGATATGATTAGAATTTTGGCATGCAATGCCTCAACTATGTTCTATTTATCCTTCCTAGTTCCTAAAAATTGGTTTTGATTGGACTTTAAAGTCTACTAGTCGCAGACCCACGCGATGCACGACAATATAAAAATATTATGTAATTGGTGTAGTATATGAAAAGTAACAATTACATCAAGGATTATTCACACAAAAAATTGTCTTTCAACTCAATGTTTATGAAGTTTCATTTCAGTAATAAACTCCCCCACAAAAATAATATAAATCAACCAAAACAACAAAATTTTAGCATGCAAAGTGAAAACATGGTAGTGATTTTTAATGTATTGGGGTAAGGGTAATAGCACTTGCTTTCAGTAGAAAACAATTTGATTTAAAAAGTCGCAAGCTCATATAGGAAAGGAATTGAAAATTGTTAGGAATATGAAATAATTGTTGTAATCCAGGTAGTTAGCTAGTTGGTGGAGATTAGGATGAGTTAGTTAGAATTTGACCACATGTAACTCATTTAACACATGGCTTAATTCATAGAGCACATGTTGAATTAACTAGCTAATTATCTTGAGCCATGTGGGCTAATGACATTAGATCTAGTCTCATATAAATACATGGTTGTAATTCAACATTAGATATCAATTAAAGAATAAACCATTACTTAGTGCATTTTTCTCTCTTAGTCTCTTTCTTTCTCTATGGAGGGTGACTACCTCGAATTAAGTCAATTTCCTTACAATTCACATAAATCCCCCTATAATTCCCATCCAATCCTATTAGGAACCACTAGGTTCCTAAAATTTGGTATTAGAGCCGTAGATCTTGAGATGGGTGAATATGACCAACAAGAAATCTTGAAGGACTTTCAACAAATGGTGAACGAAGTTTCAGAGAAGGTTAAGGCCTTGGTTGAATCTGAAAATGCCATGAAAGAAGAGCTCTCAAGATTGCAAGAGGATCTTGAGAATATGATAGAAGAGGAGTTACAATCTCTTGATTCAATGGAACTCGAAGAATAAATTAAGTTCCAAGAATCTATTACTATTGTTGCAAGCCGGGACGTTGATTTTCGTGTCAAAGTGGATGAAGATATCCATGTACATGCTACCTTGAAGTTCAGTCCAAAGAACCAACAAAGAAGGTGATGGTGATCCAAGAATCTACAATACAAGAACCCGTTGTTGTTGGTGTTGATGAAGAACACATTGTTCTTGTGCGTTTCCTTTGTGTACAGGATAATCGATTTGACATAGCTATGGAAAGCTTAGCCGTGCATGGTATGGGTGTAGTGCATCCATTGGTCTAATACAACTCTGAGCCCTTTAAATTCATTGCTTATTGAGGCATAATAAATATGGATCATATTTGTTGTATCAAGTGCGATCAAATGTATCGTGATATTCTTTCCAAGAGTGGTATTAATCTTTCAATGAACGAATATGGGTCAGTTACAACTTCGCATTTTAATGGCAACGTTTTCAACATCATGATTGGTCCAATGCAGTCATTGATATGGAATGAATGTTAATTCAACTTTCCATATTGATGAGTTCTTTAGTCCATCTTTCAAGATTTCTCCAACACATGATCCAACCAATGTATGTAATCATGTAGCATTTGATGGAAGGGATCTTTTGTGCTGTGATGGATGCTTGCGTGTCTTGCAAATAGAGTGCGGCCCTCTACCAAGAATTCTTTATGATACTTGGTACTGTAGGTATTGCCAGAATGTGCTCTAGAAAGAAAACTTTGTGGCAAAGTGCCTAGAAGTAGTTGGTGTGTTCAATTATCAAGATGCTTTAAAGTATTGGGTTAGTGGCCGATTTCCCCTCATAAAGGTGTCATTTCACAACACACTTTGTGGGCAAGGTGTTTTCAAGGGGAAAGAAATGTTAGGAATATGAAATAATTATTGTAATCTAGGTAGTTAGCTAGTTGGTGGAGATTATGATGAATTAGTTAGAATTCGACCACATTTAACACATGACTTAATTCATAGAGCACATGTTGAATTAACTAGCCAATTATCTTGAGCCATGTGGGCCAATGACATTAGATCTAGTCTCATATAAATACATGATTGTAATTCAACATTAGATATCAATTGAAGAATAAACTATCATTTAGTGCATTTTTCTCTCTTAGTCTCTTTCTTTCTCTATGGAGGGTGACTACCTCGAATTAAGTCAATTTCCTTACAATTCACATACATCCCCCTATAATTCCCATTCAATCCCATTAGGAACCACTAGGTTCCTTACAAAAATAATGTCTAAAACAAATTTTGACTTCTTGCTTATTCCTTTGAATATGTCAAAGTATTCTTTGTATTATTTGCACTTGAATTTAATTATTTAAATGATAGCTATGACACTACATGATAATGTTTCACCTAAGTCAATTAGTCAAACTTTAAGAAGAAGATATCTCACATTTATATCATAAAGAACTTGCATTTTTATCATTTTTGTTCTGTGATAAGGGAAGTACTAAGTCTTTAATTGGAAAGAGTTTTATGACATAATGGTGCAACAACCAATATATAAGTATAATGTGTAACAACATCTAAGGGGAGAAAACGGAAAAATACATACACATACACACTTACACAGTGTTTTGAACTATTCATTTGTCTAAATTAGAATTCAACCGACTAAATTTAATAAAATGATTTTCATATGAATACAACTTTACATATATATATTTACATATTTCCTGCCAACAGGTTTTGGCATTTAACTCCAATTTCAAATGCCATATCACTTCATGTAAACTGTTGACTTCTCACCTTAATGTCTCACCTCATCCCAAAGGCATCATCTTAGCATGCTTTGCCTTCACCATCTCTATTAAAGTCTAGCCCATTTTCAATTTTGAAACTTCAAAGCTAATCACTATTTATCAAATGAGTAGAGTGAACCAATTGTATGACGGGTATATATATATATATATATATATATATATATATATATATATATGTGCAAGCCTGAAATGAGATCATGGGCTCAACCTCACTTGGGCTTACAATTTATTTGTAAAGTGGGCTTCAGGATTTCCTACTTTGGGTTGTTCTCGACACAGAGACTCAAAGTAATATTCCTCCTCTCTTTCTAAATGACTGTTTTTTCTCTCTTTTTTTCTCCACCCCTTCTTCTTCCCCAACTTCTTTTATTTATAGCTTTAAGTTAGTGGAGAGATCATGATTACCGCCATTGTTAGTGCAATTGGAGGTCCAATATTATCTGTTATAAGTGGATGTTTAGGTGAGAGTGGAGTGTAACGATTATGGCCTTGGAACTTGGTTCCAACTTAGGTGAATTTGCTCGGTAGTGATGTTCCCCGAGTATCCTATAGTACGCCCGGACAAGGTTTCACCGACCGTTCAGGAAGTTTTATGTCGAGCATAGTTCAGGAGCCGAGACCCAAAACTCGTATTCTTTGAAGGCGGTTTCAAGCAGAGCTTAGGGCGATGGGGCCGTGCCATTGGGCCTGAGCCCAGGGCCCATCAGAGTCTTGGGACCTCGGTGCCGTACAATATATATATACATATATATATATATATATATATATATATATATATATATATATATATATATATATATATATATATATATATATTGTTAGGAAATTTAGACCTCGGTTGATAGAATTAACAAGTTTTAAACCCAAGTTGTTAATTAGATTTATTATGAATAAACCTTGTAAAAGCAAACTAACATCAATATCATGTCAATATCATTTAGCGAAAAAAATAAATAAGACAAGATATAATGACCCAGGAAAATCAATGAAACAAACTAGTTTCACAGTACAAAACCTGGGGGGAAACCTTCTCGAAAAGCAATCCACTATATTAAAGAGAAGTTTCGGATCTAGTACAAAACCTGTCCCTAGACTCTATAATCCTCGTAGATGAACTTACAGTAGAAACCTTCTACCGCTTGAGAATCTCTGAACTCTTTAATATATGAATGCCACCCTTTTTGCATGGATCCTAGTATATGACTAACTAATGATGCATGGCTCCTAGTACGTGACTAACTCACCGACTTGAAGAAGATGTTGGTTGCAAAGTTCTTCACTTCATCAACAATGAAGATCAAGAAGCACTTGGTTACAAAACCCTAAGGCGCAAAGACGCAATAACTTCTTTTTGAGAGAATAAGGCATCGGTCACCTTTTGCATATGTTCTCCTTGTATTCTCTTTTGTGACGGCCTTTAAAATAAGTCTTATATATGTCTAGGGTTGTGAGAAAAGAAACCCTACACAAATACTTAAGCATGGGCCGAAAATCAGATCTGAAAAACTGATTTTGTATTTGTTGCGAGCTATCGAAAGGTATCGAGAGCTATTGAGCTAGCTATCGAGATTTAATGAATCAGCACTTCTTCACTTGCGAGCTATTGAGAGCTATCGAGCTTTAATGAATCAGCACTTCTTCACTTGTTTCTTGGACAAATTTGCATGACTTCAATACTAGACTTGAATTCTTGTTCCTTGAAGTACTAAACTCATCTTAGATCTACCCAAATACAAGTAAATTGCGTTTTTTCAAAGGATTAACCAATTAAATAAAATAGTGACATATGTTCCTAACATTGAATCACATATGTCCTAACATATATATAATTTCATATCATTGAAATGCAATAAAAAGAATAGGCACCCAAATGAGTCAACCATCAACATGAAAAGTAACGAACTTAGAGTCATCTTTCACTCCACCAAAAAAAAAAAAAAAAAAAAGCCATTATTCACAAATCAAAGTAAATGAAAAAAAAAAAAAAAAAAATCCAACAATGAAAGAAGAATTTAAGTTACCAATTATGCGATGTTGTTGACAATGCCAGACAGCCTTAAAAACTTTAGTGTTATTGCCTTATTAGCCCCAAAGACACACAAAACAAAAACATGAATGGATCTAAAATTTTCTCAAAAAGAAAGAAAGCATAGAATACCTTACATTAAGTTTTGTGAATGTGATACCTTGTGCTTGGTGAAAGTGAAGGTCAAATTTGATATCATTCATAAGCAAATAGATATCAAACATAATCTGAATTTAAGCAAATAGATATCTAACTATCATTAAATTTTTTTAAAAAAAATCACATGAAATTATAACAAATTTGCATAGTTATTAACCAAAGATTGTGTGCACCATTCCTTCACTTGAAGTCTGCCAATAAGATAGAGATTAGGACAGGAGATAAAAGGGAAGAAGCAAACGTCAAATTTAATATTTAGTATTAAATTTAAGATTCAGCCAAAAAATTCTCACCAACACTACATCATCAAAATTTCTCAACCAACCAAATAAATAAATAGAGTAACACAAATTCTATTAGTTTGAATAGAAAATACACTAATTTTCTAGAAAAAAATATTATATCTTAAAAAATCAATGCCTTTTTAGGTGGGATGGTACCTCTCCACATATTGGGTGCATAGAGATTCTAAGAGAGGGATTCAAAATTTGAACTACTCGATCAACAACAAATTAAGAAGAAATACCATGAGTGGCAACTCCTAATTATCAGCTAGTAAAACAAAAGAATGGAAGCAATGTATGAAGATAGGATCATATATAATATAGTACCAATAATATTTTTGGACAGGAAGGCAACTCGGTCACCACCATTTCATCTCTCACATTAATTTTTCTTCTTGATAGCTAGAAGATTTTTGGGTTTATGCTTTCATCTATAAAACAAAAAATAATCTATAATCAAATACAAAAGTCAATGAGGTTCCCAAACCAACACCGACTCTAGCAGATTAGACAGTTGACAAAAGTCTATGAGCGATGAGTTTTTACTTTTAAGCCTCTACAAAATTTAGATAAATTTTTAGTCTTTTAGAGCAACGGAATTAGATCCAAAAATATATGATACATGTAACATGTGATGTGATCATAAATATATAAATTGTAAATGATTTAACACAACAAAACACAATCAAACCAAAGAGAAATAAGAGTGAAACAAAAGATAGCAAAGGAGGAGAGCCATTGCATCTACTGGTAGCCTTTTCTGTATGGATGTCGTTAATCCAAAAAAGATAGGATTTTGGAATCCGGGTGGCTATCAAAATCAATCAATTTGTCAGTCCACGAAAGAATACCAAGAATCTCTTTGATGTTCAGCCACCTTTTTCCTTTTGCCACAAAGGAAACTTGAGAACTATAAAACAAAACCCAGAAACCGAAAACCTAATAACAACTCAAGTGGTAGTATTTGAACTTTATGATTGATAATCGTGGTGGGCCTTTTTGAGATTGTAAGGTTGAATTTATTCAACCATCTAATTGGCTTTATTCCGTGCCAAATTTGCTTTTAATTCAGCATTTAGTAACCCTGTAATTAGGTGGGTTTGTTGTAAGGGTAGTGAGTGAGATAGAGTGAAGTTTGCTCAAGAGTGTGCAAGAAAACAGAGAGTCGCGGCTGGGACTCGCGGGTGGACTCGCGGCTTCAACCCGCCGAAAGAGCCGCACACGTGCCAAGCATCTTTGGAAGATGAACAGTCATGCTAGCTGGAGCACTACAGGACAAAACAGACAATCGGCCATACGGTTATCTCGCATGATCGAACTCGCGACTTAGTCAAGCCGCGAGGTCAAGCCGCGAGCCACCCCTGTTTTGTAAATCCCGACGTTTCACATTCCTCTCCCACTCCAATATAAATACCCCTTTTACCCACGATTGAGAGAGAGCTTCCGAGAGAGAATTTTGAGAGAGAAACCCTAAAGAAAAACAAGATTGTTTCACACACAATCCCTACCTTAGAGTCTCTTCATATTCCTCAACTCTCTTCCTCTCCATTGTCAAATCCTTGAGAGGCATTATACCAAACCTGGTTCTCACCATCATCATCACTTTGTGAGACAGTCGTTTGGAGTTAAGGGAAGCGATTAGGAAGGAGCCAATCTTCATTGATTGATGCTATGGTTTAGTAGCGGAATCCGGAAGCTAGAAAAGAAAAAGGTTCGGCGCAACCTCGTTGGAGCAAGAAGCTTGGAGGGCTTAGGTGCACTTTGGGTAGATTAGGCTTGGAGGGTCTATTGTTGTCCTTGTATCCCAACCGTATTTTCTAGTGGATTGATTACCGCTTGGAGGGCGGCGGAGAGGTTTTTCGCCGAGGTCTTCGGTTTCCTCTTCGATAACACATCGCGTGTTGTCTTTGTGTTTGCATCTTCCTTCCTCTATCTCTGCCTTTATATTATCTGCTTTGTGATTTTATTATGTTATGGCTTAGATAGTGTTTAATCTATTTCACATTATAGCATATGTTAAGTTTCCGCACACTTGTTGTTTAACATATTGCTTGTGTTGGTTAAGTTAATTTTTGGGGGTCTAAACGTTCAAAAGTGTTTTGTACACGTTTTTGAACTTTCAGAGATTGGTGTGGGTCAAGGTTGCTTCCCGCCACACTATGGCCCAAAGGTGTAAGGTTGAATTTATTCAACCATCTAATTGGCTTTATTCCGTGCCAAATTTGCTTGTAATTCAGCATTTAGTAACCCCGTATTTAGGTGGGTTTGTTGTAAGGGTAGTGAGTGAGATAGAGTGAAGATTGCTCAAGAATGTGCGGGAAAAGCAGTGTCGCGGCCGGGACTCGCGGGTGTCTCGCGTACCGCAAGCCGCTGTAAGGAAAGACACGTGCCAAGCATGTTGGAAGATGAACAGTCATGCTAGCCGGAGCACTACAGGACAAACAGGACAAGCTGGACATACGGTTAACTTCGCGGCGGATCTCGCGACTTAGTCAAGCCGCGAGGTCAAGCCGCGAGCCACCCCTATTTTGTAAAACCCGACGTTTCACATTCCTCTCCCATTCCAAAGATAAATACCCCTTTTACCCACGATTGAAAGAGAGCTTCCAGAGAGAATTTTGAGAGAGAAACCCTAAAGAAAAACAAGATTGTTTCACCCACAATCTATACCTTAGAGTCTCTTCAAATTCCTCAACTCTCTTCCTCTCCATTGTCAAATCCTTGAAAGGCATTATACCAAACCTGGTTCTCACCATCATCATCACCGTGAGACAGTTTGTTTGGATTTACTGGGAAGCGATTAGGAAGGAACCAATCTTCATTGGTTGATGCTATGGTCTAGTAGCGGAATCCGGGAAGCTAGAAAAGAAAAAGGTTCGGCGCAACCTCGTTGGAGCAAGAAGCTTGGAGGGCTTAGGTGCACTAGGTAGATTAGACTTGGAGGGTCTATTGCTGTCCTTGTATCCCAATTGTATTTTCTAGTGGATTGATTACCGCTTGGAGGGCGGCGGAGAGGTTTTTCGCCGAGGACTTCGGTTTCCTCTTCGATAACACATCGGGTGTTGTCTTTGTGTTTGCATCTTCCTTCCTCTCTACCTTTGCCTTTTTATTATCTCTTGTGTTTTTATTATGTTATGGCTTAGATAGTATTTAACCAATTTCGTTATATAGCATATGTTAAGTTTCCGCACACTAGTTGTTTGACATATTGCGTGTATTGGTTAAGTTGAAATTTGGGGGTCTAAACGTTCAAAGGTGTTTTGTACACGTTTTTGAACTTTCAAAAGGTTAAGGTAGGAGAGTCGGGATCGGTCTAATTGCAACTCATCTTGAATCGGCTTGAGCGCAAACTAAAACCCCTTTATTGAAACTTTGGTCACATGCTCATGGTAGATGAAACTGTTAAAAAGAGTTGTGGTAGACAAATATAATATAACAATAATAAAGGAAATGCACTCATTTTGTTAGCCAAAACAAGTAAATAATTCCAAATATGATAAAGAAAAAGAACAGCACAACAATAAAAACGCACTATAAATAAAATGGCAAAGATAAAAGAGAGATAACATTGATATTTAATCAATAAAATCAAAGAAGAAATGGTTAGTTTGTTGTGCTTAGTTGCATTACGGAACTAAGACCAAGGAGGGAACCACTTCCTCAATGTGGATAACCTCACAGAAGATCTTGCTATAGAAATTACCCACTTTGAGAGAATGGGCCTAAATGGCTTATGCTCGAAAATCATTAATCTTTAACAGAGGGTAGGCTTTTAGAGGGAGAGAAGGGATTAGTCTATTGGTGCATGCCTGCCATCCTACTCTCTCTCTCTGTTTTTCTTTCTCACCCTCTTTCTTTTTCTCAATTTTGTTACTTTGCTTTTTCACTCTTTTCTTTTTAGTTCTTGCTCGTGTGATGTTGTTTTTCTGGTGTTGTGGTGATGTGATTGTTGTAATGTGTTGCGATATTGTGACTATTGTTGTTATTGTGCACATCGGAGGCTCTTTATATATTGCCGGCCGTGACTGGTTTTTTACCATTTCACCCTTTAACCACTATTGTCTAAGTGTGGGTGTCCTTCTAGGCCACCCACTAGTTTATCACCGCCCACCACCACCACTTACTTGTGTTGGTTGTGCCACATCCCATTACCGGACAAAAAATTCTATTTTGTTTGCTTGTTCACCGTGACATTCCCATTTGGATAAGAGTGGGCATTCTCTCTCACTATCCCTCATGGCATGCACCTAGTGGTTCCAACTCATCTTTCCCACTTTTGGGTGGTATGTCATCCTAGCAGGATATTTCCCCCAAAAGAGTTTGAGCAGAAACCCCAGAATAGGCTCCCCCCTTCTCCCCATCGCCAAACCATACCCTCTCTTACCTCTTACCCATGGACCACCATTCCTATATTGACTGGATACAGGTTGGTGGTGTCTAAGCCTTGTGCATGCTCCACTTCCATGTGTCAAAAGCTTGTTTGTTGCTCATGCGTTTGCCATGGTCTAGAGGCCTGTCTGTGCGTTCTGCTGCTCATTTTTGACCTCTTGTGGCATGAACGGGTTTACGAGCCTTTATTCTTTATGGCTTGCTTCCTTCAAGGGCTAGGCCTTGCTTGATTATGGGCTTTTCTCTTTTTAACCCATTCTTTACTCCTTCCGTAGGCCTACTAACGCTTCTACCATGCCATTTTGCTATTCTTGCTGTGATATTATTTGATCCGTGCTTGCTGGGTCTCTTTTGGACTTGCTGTATGCTTTTCTTTTACTTAATTCTAGCGGCCCAATATATTATCATTGGGCTAGCATTCATGCTATTCCAGGCTTTCTTAACCCATTCCATTGCTTACAGGCTTCCTCAGCCCATTTACTCCTTTTTGGGCATCCTCGGCCCATTCTAATTCTACATTCCTATGGGTCTTTGCTAACTCTTTTGGACTTCCTCGGCCCAATTACCATATCCTTTACTTTTGAGGTTCATGGGCTTTCCATCAATCCCTTACTCACTTACTTCACTACTTCGGGCCTTCTTTAGCCCATTCTTACTTTCCATTTCACATAATGCCAATGGGTTTACTACTTTTTTTCTCTAGGTTCCTTTAGGCCCGCTTGTTTCCTTTGAGGCCCATTTATTATTTTCTAGGCCTATAATTCATTATTTCTGCCATTCGGGCTTAATAGTTTTCTTCTTAATTTACTAACTCTTTTCCTTTCATATTGTTGGGCTTCTTCCTGCTATTGGGCCTTCTTGCCAAAGTGAGCATCAATAATAACCAATAAATATGACAAATTATGCAAAAGACAATCATTAAGGAATTATTACCTCTCTTTCTTTAACATAGAATCAACAAACTTCTCATGGCTCTTATCTAATAAGCCACAACACATTAAAAAAATGAGACGTGAGTTACATTGATTGGTTGGCTACCTTCTACAAACATAACAACATACACGTTGTGAGCAATTTAACATCTAGTCTTAACGTTAAACAAAAAATACTAACCATTCAAAAAGTCATCAGAAGTTGCGATACAAATATAGTGATAATTTAGCATTGTGAAACACACCTAAACAAAAAGCAAGAATGATATGTAAAAGAAATTGACTACCAAAGTTTGAATAAAGAATCAAAAAATTCCTCTAGGATTGTAAGCAATAATCAAAAGTGGAATTGAATTCTTGATGGTTTGCATACCTTTGTCTTGCATATTTGTTTGGGCATTGGCTAAGTATAGAAATTTGGGGGAGGGGGGGAACTAAAGTGGAGAGAGAGAACTTACAGGCAAAATATACAAGATTTGGATTAGGGGTAATTCCCCAAAAAGGGGGGGGGGGGTTATGGTACCCATTAATAAGTAATATACTATACCAGGTTACTTTTTTCTCATATTTAACAGTTCTATCCTCACATTGTGCAATTTCAACATCACATGTGACAGTTTTTTTTTCTCACATTTGGTGGTTCCCTTACTTTTTTTTTCACATTTGGTGGTTCCATCTTCACATTGTGCGGTTCCAACATCACATGTGACAGTTCTTTTGTCACATTCGATGGTTCCCTTATTTTTTTCTCACATTAGACAGTTCCATCGTCACATTGTGCGGGTCCAACATCACATGTAACAGTTCTTTTATCACATTTAGTGGTTCCCTTACTTTTTTTCTCACATTTGACGATTTCATCTTTACATTATGCAATTCTAACATTACATGTGACAGTTATTTTCTCACATTTGGTAGTTCCCTTACTTTTTTTCTCACATTTGACCGTTCTATCCTCACATTGTGCGGTTCCAACATCACATATGACAGTTTTTTTCTCATATTTGGTGGTTCCCTTACTTTTTTCTCACATTTGACTGTTTCATCCTCACATTGTGCGGTTCCAACATCACATATGACAATTCTTTTGTCACATTTGGTGGTTTCCTTAATTTTTCTCACATTTGACTGTTCCATCCTCACATTGTGCGGTTTCAACATCACATATAATAGTTCTTTTGTCACATTCGGTGGTTCCTTTATTTTTTTTCTCACATTTGACAATTTTATCATCACATTGTGCAAGTCTAATATCATATGTGACAGTTCTTTTGTCACATTTAGTGGTTCCCTTACTCTTTTCTCACATTTGACAGTTCCATCTTCACATTGTGTAGTTTCAACATCAAATGTGACAGTTCTTTTCTCACATTTGGTGGTTTCCTTACTTTTTTCTCACATTTGATGATTTTATCGTCACATTGTACAGTTCCAACATTACATCCGATAGCTCTTTTGTCACATTTAGTGGTTCCCTTACTTTTTTCTCACATTTGATGGTTCTATCTTCACATTGTGTAGTTCCAACATCACATGTGATAGTCCTTTTCTCACATTTGGTGGCTCCCTTACTTTTTTTTCACATTTGACAGTTTCATCCTCATATTGTACAGTTCAAACATCACATATGATATTTCTTTTGTTACATTTGGTAGTTCCCTTAATTTTTCTCACATTTTATGGTTCCATCCTCACATTGTGCGGTTCCAACATTACATGTGATAGTTCTTTTGTCACATTTAGTGGTTTCCTTACTTTTTCCTCACATTTGATAGTTCCATCCTCACATTTGATAGTTCCATCCTCATATTGTGCGGTTCCAACATCACATGTGATAGTTCTTTTCTCACATTTGGTGGTTCCCTTACTTTTTTTTTCTCACATTTGATGCTTCCATCTTCACATTGTACAATTCCAACATCACATTTGACAATTCTTTTGTTACATTCGGTGGTTCCCTTATTTTTTTCTCATATTTGACGGTTCCATTGTCACATTGTGTAGTTCCAACATCACATTTGACAATTCTTTTGTTACATTTAGTAGTTCTTTTATTTATTTCTCAAATTTTATGGTTCATTTATCACATTGTGCGGTTCCAATATTAAATTTAATTATACTTTTCTCACATTCAGTGTTACTTTAATTTTACTCACATTTGATAGTTCCATCGTCACGTTAGGCAGTACCAACATCACATGTAACCGAAATGACCTCAAAAACTTTAAAAATGACTGAAATACCCTTGAAACCTAAAAAATGACCAAAATACCCCCGATTCTCTCTAAAATTACCGAAATATCCTTAAAACCTAAACAATGACCGAAATGACCTTAAAACCCAAAAAATGACTAAAATACCCTTAGAACTAAAAAAATGAGCGTAATGCCCTCATTATCTAGAGAATGTTTGAAATACCCTTAGAAACTTAAAAAATGACCAAAATACAACTAAGAAAATGACTGAAATGATCCTGAAACCGAGAAAGGACCGAAATACCCTCGAAATATAAAAATGTCCAAAATACCCCCAAATTTTCTCTAAAATAACCAAAATACCCCTAATTAATCAAAATTATCTTTTAGTTAACACTATTAAGATTTTCGTTTAAAATCTAATAAAAGTTTGATTATTTACTTCTACTTATTTTTATTTTTATTTTTTCACACTTTTTTGCCAAGCATCTGGTATGAGTCGCGTGACCTATCATCATTAATAACACGATTACATTATACTTCCAAAATACAATTCCATACTTGGATACCTAAATTTGGATTTGGATTTGGATTTAAAATCGATAAAATGTTTTTTCCAATTATTATTTTTCTTAAGCCTTATACATTTTAATTTTAGCAACATTTTTTAATAAATACATGAGGTAATGAAAAAGCTATTGATAATTAATTGACAAGATGATGAATAAAAATCTATCATCATAGCCAACTAAAAAAATGTCTTGCCAACTATTGACAACTAAAATGTAATATATCAACAGAAAGAGAGAACCCAAATGCATGAGTTTTTTCACAAGATTTAAAATCTCAAATTAAAAAATTGTTTTGAAGTTATTAACGGCTAAAAGGTTCTATATCAAGAGTGACGATAAAGTATCCAAAATATGTGTCTTTTACACAAAATTCAAAAGAACAAACGAGCACTCAATTTTTTTTTCAATAATTATTTTTTTAAAACCTTTTGCATTTTAATTTTAGTAATATTTTTAATACATACATGCAACAAACAAAGAAGCCATTGTTTGACTCCTCATATTTCGCAATATAAGCTTTGGAACCTCAACAAATTTCCACATCACCAATATTATTTATTTAAGTTTTATCAACAATTAAAAAAAAAAAAAAAAACCACCTCTCTCCCTCTTTCATTTTCGCATAGCTCAAATGCAAAGCCTTCACCTCCCACCTCTCTCCTTGATGTAGAGGCCTTCACCTCTCACTTTTCTCTTCCCGTCAGTCACCTCAAACCCTTCTCTCTCCATTGTTTTGATAAGCAATAGTTTGTGGACAAATAATCACAAACCAAATTCACATTGCAAATCCTTCCATTCATAAGTAGGTTTGAATTTATTTTCATTAATTTAGGCAAGCAAGATACAATTTTGAGTACACTTTGTACTTTTGAAAGTATAACCATAACAAAAAGGATTGTTGTCCTTGCTTAATTGATTTGCATTTCTCCCAGGTTGATGCTTAGGGTAGTTAACTTTGGCCATTTGAACATATAACCATCACATGGAGTACATTGGTTGCATTTCTCCCAAGTCTTTTCTACCATCTTTCTTTACAACTCTAGTTATTTTGGAGAATACAAGTATTACAATTCCAATTGAATGTCAAGGCAACAGCTTGTAACACATATGATCTCATAAATTTGTTTCAAAAAAAAAAAATTAGAATTACAGAAAAAAGTTCATTAAAAATACATACCAATTATGTTCATTAGAAATAAAAAGAGAGAAGTTCATTAGAAATGGTTTTAATCTTTGAACCAAAGGGTCTTGAAAATATATCTTTCAACAATATATAAAGTGAAAATTTTAATTTTGAGACCATAAAATATTTGAAATTGATGAAGTGCAAATCGTCAGTCTTTGCAAATCGTCAAATAGAGCTGGGTCCTCAAATCACTTTGTCTCTGCAAATGTGGAACAATGGTTCCCTTAAGATAGTCATCGGTGTGGTGCTTGCCACCATGCCTCTGATGCCAAAGTCAGTATACAAGAGTTTTTAGAGAAAAATAAGAGAGGACTAAATATTAGAGTATCTATGAATACTTTTAGGTGAGTCTATGTACCTGGTTTATCTCTGACCAGTGTGTATATATACGGTTTTGTGGTTCCTAGCCATTGGGGCCTTAATTGTGGCTTTAATGTCCTTTTG
The DNA here is from genome assembly GCA_028216015.1 of Quercus dentata. Taxonomy (NCBI): domain Eukaryota; kingdom Viridiplantae; phylum Streptophyta; class Magnoliopsida; order Fagales; family Fagaceae; genus Quercus; species Quercus dentata. The sequence goes on from CP116447.1 coordinate 36,491,635, forward strand.
TAAAGTCTCGGGCCTCATGAATATGGGCTTTGATGAGGCTCCAACGGTCTATCCACCGATTGGTAACCGTCTGCGGCATTGAAGGCTCCCATTAATGGTTCCCCTGTGTTCGTCCATATCTTGCTAGGAGGACGAGTATATTTGATTAGATCATCCAAGTGAGGTGAGTTTGTCAGTCCCATCAAAAACAATAGTAAAGCTCTATGCACATTAAAACCTTAAAAAAAAATACCGTAATGCCCCGAAAACCTAAAAATGACAATAAAAATGTTATACAACCACTCTATTTGCTTGCTTGATTTGAAACCCATTGATTTTAAAATTAATAGATTTAAAAAAGCCTTGATTTGAAATCCATTGATTTTTAAATTCCTTATTTGAGTTTTTTTAAACAATGAAGGATTTGAAATTCCATTATGTGGATACCTAAAATTGGATTTGGATTTAGATTTGGATTTAAGATCAATAAAATAATTTTCCCAATTATTATTTTTCTTAAACTTTCTACATTTTAATTTTAGTAACATTTTTTAATAAATACATAAGGTAATGAAGAAGCCATTGATAATCCAATTGCCAAGATGATGACTAAAAATCTGTCATCTCAACCAACTTTTTTTTTTTTTTTTTTTTTGCCAACTAAAATGTTCAATATCAACATAAGGAGAGAACCCAAATGCATGAGTTTTTCACAACATTTAAAACTCAAACTAAAAAATTGTTTCAAAGTTCTTAACTGCTAAAAAATTCTATATCAAGAGAGACGATAAAGTATCTAAAATATGTGTTTTTTTACACAAAATTCAAAACAAAGAGGCCATTGATACACCAATTGACAAGATAATGACTAAATATCTTCCATCATAGCCAACTAAAAAAATATCTTCCCAACTCTTGCCAACTAGAATATTTTAGAGAGAGAGAGTACCCAAAATAAATGGGTTTTTTTTTTTTTTTTTTTTTAATTTTTTTAACAACATTCAAAATCTCAAACTAAAAAACTATTTCAAAGTGGATCTTTTCTACTCTTTTTTCTCTGGCAAGGCTCAATTGCATAACTTATTGATAACAAATGTTGACATGTTGTTTTGCAATAGGAGAATTCATCACTTTTCTCCTTCCTCAGTCATAACTTCAACTACATCGTCCATATATTTTGCACCAATGCTAGTAGCTCTATCCCTCCCACACTAGATCTCAATGTCCTTCAATTGTCAATAACTTTGCTTTTATATCACTTGCTTTTGTATTTTTCTAAAGAGAAAAAAGAAAAAGAAAAAAAGAGAAGCAATGAGTTAAATAAAATAAATTGGACAATAAAACAAAGGAAAGGGGAAAAAATAAAATAAAAAGCGGGACATTATGTGATGATTGTATTAGTGATAAACTTATATTTAATAGCTAACTATCTATACCCACAACATGGTAAGCACATCAAAAGACAATGGTAAACACATCAAAAGACAAGTTCATATATAAGTGTGTGCATAATAGTTTTTTCATTGAAGTTACTTGGAGAGACTGGATTTCTTCGATTTTAGCAACAAGATAGCAAGGTGCTAATCCTACCAAGAAAAGCGTTAAATATGCCAAATAGCATCATTAAACCATTAAACTGCACTAATTGAATATAGAAGACTACAACGCAATTCGCTTAAGTTTCAAAAAATATTTAAAAGATTCTGGATTATGAAACTTGACTAAATAATGAAAAAGTTAAAACAAAATGAGTAATCTTTGTTTTTCGGTGGGTTTCTCACTTGTAAGATAATCCTCATTCAAGCAAAGTTTTCACTAGGAAATGAATATCATGGGAAAGGAAGGGTAAAAAAGTTTAAGCAATAATACCCTATGAATTTTAAAAATTGTAGAAATCAATACATTACATGCAGTAGATAGAGTATGTTAATCACTTCACAAGGTACAAGTCTGCATAAATGTCCTCAATGTCCTTTCCTGCTGACTTAGAAGTCAATGTGAAAGATATATCAATCCCTACAATCACTTTGAGTAGGCCCTGTACCACAATAGCCAAATGAGCACTAGTCCCAGAAATGAGCCAAAATTTTTCATTCCTCCACCACTCTTCTAATCCAATACCAGCCCATTTCACCTCTAGGATAGCAAGTGAGATAAGGCATATGGTTATGATAAACACGTAGACCAAGAAGGTCACACTTAGAGCTTGCACAATGAAGTGGCCAAAGAAAAGTGAGAGTGCGGGGAGGAAGCAATAGACAATGAGGAGTCCATACCAATATTAAGGTAAGCCATGCATCGGAGAAATTTGAGTTGCCTAGAGTCTAGCTAAGGATTGTTTCTAGAGAAGAAAATCTACTGCTATTAACAAGCTATAGGCAATACATATAGTACTAAAAATTAACTTTCATTCATTCACAAGTCACAACCATTCACAAAAATATATATATTCAACCTAATTAATTTCGGTTTGGATAAAAATATAAAACAAAAGCTCAATTGATAGAAGTAAAACTTTCCTGTAAAGAAAATACATGATCGAAGTAGAATAATCATGCACAGCTCGGACAAAACACAAGCAGCCACCTAGCTTAGACAAACAAAATACTACTGAAAACCCAAGAACCATTGTAAATGGAGAAAGATATCAAAGTCATCTCAGTCAATAAATCAAACATAGCTCACAAAGTCATTTCATCAAACACTTAATTTGCATTTTCAATTAATCCAACATTGAACTCTAAAAACATAAAAAATCCAACAATTCCTTAACACAAATAAACCAACCCAATTCTCTGAATCTCATATATAACTCCCAATAAAAAAAAAATTCAACAACATTGTCATTCCCAAGTCCCACTTTTAGACCCGGATAGACAAATCCAAACTAAACCCACACAACCCAAATACAAACAAAAAAACAAAATAAATAAATAAATAAAAAAACAAACAAACAAACAAAATAAAAAAAACGGAGAAAGTCACTAACAATAACTCATAGAAATACAGAAATCCATAGACAAACCCATAAAACCCCATTGATATTTTGTGAATTCAGATTTAATACTAAAGGAAAAGGGAGATACAGAGGTTTAAGAGCATGCGAAGAGTTAAGAGAGACATCTTAGAGTGAAACATAAATTACATGTAAGTAATCAAATTTGTTTGGTGACTAAGTGTCAATTAGTACCAAATATGAGGAAATTCCAAATCAACTTTCTAAACAAAGTTAGCAAACAACACCCAAATCTCCTATAAAAAATAAAAACCCTAAATCCATCAACAAGCACAACTTGGATTAGTAATGGTGAATAAAAATTAAGACAACTTACATATAACTCATGCGTTGATAGTTAAACGACCGAAATTGAAGAACCTAACTTCTTTGGTGGGTTAGCCGTTTGGGTTCTTGTGGACCTTGTGGTTGGTTTGGCCGGGGAGGGAATTGAATAACTTTGTTTATTCTTTCGTGGGTCTTCCATAGGGGTTTTGTTTAGTGGCCGCTAGGTTTCTTGTGGTTGGTTTGGAAGAGAAGAAGTGAGATGAAATAAGCAAGAGAAGAGGCAGAAGCATAGAAGAAGAGCATAGAGAAGAGAGAAGCGTAGGAGAAGAGTCTGATTTGTTTTTTTGTTTTTGATTTTTTGTTTATATATGTTACTTGTTTTACCAGTTACTAGTATCCACTTAAAATAAATGAATGGATAAGATCATAACACAATTGAATTAATGGTTTAGATTTAAGTGGGTACCATTCCTCCAAAAAATAAAGGGGTACAGAAAAATGACCTACGTAATATATATTATATATTCTAATATAATTACATTATTTTAAGATGGGTTTAAGACTATTACTTATAAATCTCAATATTTTTTTGTGACTAGTGATTTTAATATTAGGCTTATTAGCATCATTCTTCGCAGTTGGTTCCCTATTGTTTCACTGTTAACATCGGCTCCTATTTAGTTCAAGTATTCATATGAATCTTCACACAAAGATAGAGAAAACAAGACACAAGAATGGAGGTTTATCGTATACTCTAGCCCATGTGTCAAAAAAGATACAAATAAAGGTACGGCATTGTAAGTGAAGAAAAATTTCCTAGACAACTAAAGCTTGATCGATTCATTATCCAAGTTACAACTATACGATGTCAACAATAGGATTTCCTGAAACAACCTGTAAACAAATCGACAAGATAATTGGGAACTTTTGGTGGGGAAGAAAGAAGACATAAGAGGATTCTACATAAAAGCTTGGGATAGCATTCTCAAGCCTAAACTTGTTATGGGACTAGGGCTTAGCCTAAGGAGTACATCAACAGAACAATGATAGAAAAATTGAATGGAGCATACTGACAAAGATAGAAATGGGGTAAGAACTATAACCTTAATGTTGGCTCCCTCTTCTAGTATGGGATCATGGGTGTGGAAGTCAATCCTGGGTGGTAGAGAGACCTTTTGGAATTTGTTGAAAAATTGGAGTAGGAGTGGATGTTTGGAACTCCTCGTGGATTCTTTACATACCTGGATTTAAACTGCCTCAACCTTAACACATGAGCCAGGCGATTAAGTGGGTGTTTGAGCTCATCTTGACAAAACCATGAAGATGGAATACGCAAGAAGTGTACTAGCTATTTTAGTTAGTAACTACAAAAAAACATGTTGAAGATTCAGCTAGCTTAAGCACTACAAGACCCCTGATTAGAGTGGAGACTTCTCAACAAGAACTGTATATTAGACTGGCCAACACAACTATTGAGAGTGGTCCTATGCCTAAAGTAAAATGGAAGAAGTTGTGGAGACTCAAAATTCATGACAATTAAAATTCTATGGAAAATTCCCATAACGTAAGTGATCTAAACCTGATATTTTCAATGGAAGACCTAAACCGCATGATGTGTAATGCAGCCCAGGAGTCCATAGAGCACCTATCTCAAAGTGCGTAGTGACTCAAAATTTGTGGTCATCCCCAATGACCTTTTAGAATTGAAGAGCTCAACCTGTCATCTATGGACGAATGAATCTGAATAGTGTTCAATTCAAAAGCTCCATCAAGGTCCCACTACTACTAAAAGAGTTAAGAAATTTATCAATGTATGCTACCATATGTTGTGATGTAATCTGGATGCAAAGGAGTAGACAGATGGTACATAGGATTATAACTTATCCAAGGCAGGGAGCACATCTCAAACTACAAAAACTCATTTGCAAGCCTAGGAATCCACTACTGAGGTACAAATGTACCCGAACATGAACACCTCTTCCTCCCTCTTTTGTCAAAGTTAATTTTGATGCAGTATTAACAAACAACCAAACATGTGTTGTGACAGATGGCCATGACCATAAGAATGACATTATTTGGTTTGTATTAAGCTAATAAAGATAGATGGATGGTCCTCTTATAGCAGAAGCAAGAGCAGCACTCAAAGCTCTTTTTTAGAAAGGTTTTGATGAACTAAATGAAATTCAACGAATCCAAAGTTCTCTATGCATATCTCACTAGTCCATTGAACCATTAATAGCGGATAATAGCTTAGCATCAAATTTATGCTATTGTTGGCAAGCTTTACATGTAGTTAGAAAGAGTAATTCCTAAACTCACACTATTGCTCATTGGACTCTGCTTTGTAACATTGAGGAAATTACTCCCATCTCAAAAATTTTGAGCATGGTGTTCTATGCTACCATAAATGATTGTGTATTCAGCCGTTGTTTGTGGGGGGGGTTGTCCTTCCTTAGCACGGAAGGGAAACTATAGATGCTTTGTTCATGGTCAAGTCCAAGCATGGATGAAAAACTGATATATATTATTCGGAGTCCTTGCTGTACTCTTATTATCAAGATTCAAGACTAAGACTTGGAGTGGGTAGTCAAGTGAATAGGCTGAAATGTTCCTAGTATACTGATTTTTGTCATAAATATAGTCGGGGGCCTTAAATATCTTCAAAGTCAAAAAGTTTTTGGTAGAACAAAATTAACCCAAAAACTATACATGGATAATTTATTGGATGTGAATTCAACATTTCTAGTTTTGATGGAATCAATAAATAACAAAAACTAATGTTGAAAATGAAGATCAATTCTTGAGTGGCCCTAAAACTAAAGTGATTGCACAATCAAAGAGGGGATAGTGTTCCATTGCTAGAAAGGATTGTGAATCAAAGAAAATTTGCTTTCTCCACGAAGAAGACTATTTGCCAAGGCTTTGAAAAGAAAAAATGGAAAAAAAAATTAGGACAAACTAACTTTATTTATATTAGTAGTGCCAAGAAGCTACACATTTGATGAGGGAGAAGAGATTCAATTCATGAGGGAGAGCTTTGAAAAGAATAAGTGACAACTAGATTTTATAGTACACACATGCCTTATCGGATCTCCAAATTAACATATCTTTGGAATTATGAATAAGATGATGTACATAATCTAGTCATTTAATGAAATTTACTCCTTTTTGGGGCAATAAGACCATGTTGGTAGAGAAGAGAAATTTTTGGTTCCAAAAGGCAGGCCATTGTGGATAATGTAATTTGGATTAAGAGGGATGATATCAAGAGAGTATCCCACCAAAAGAAATGAAAAGTTCTTAAACTACAATTATTATTAAAAACAGATACAAAATCCGCTATCCAAAAACTACAAGTTTTCAATTTTACTTAAAAACCATTCACTATTTGAATGAAAATTAGCAATAATCATATTCTTGGAGTGATTAAATCTTAAAAAAAAGAAAAAAGAAAAAAATAAAAAACCAATGTTAAAATGTCATAGGTATACAGTGACTCCCCCAGGCTCGGGTCTGAGAGCTAAATATTGTACTACCCGTAGACTTCAATCTAGGAATGTGAGAAATCTCCCTTTCTCACAGGTTTGGTCAACTTTAAAGAAAGGGGCTGATACTTTCAATCGGAGAGTCGGGTGGGTGGTTGGTAGCAATAGCAATCTTAAGTTTTGGTCCGATAATTGGACTTCTGAATGCTTGGTGCGTCAAATGATTCAAGGTCCTTTGTCTCCGGCGGATCAACAGCTAAGGATTCAGGATATTCTCAAGGATGGAATCTAGGATTGGGGATGACTCTCCTTTGAGATCCCGCAAAACATCAAATTTATTATCCAAGCCACTCCGTGTGCTCTTAATTCTTCGGGTGGGGATAGATTAGCTTGGTCCGCCTCGACCCAAGGTAAATTTGAGCTTAGGAGTGCCTATAAAATTGCTATGGGAGACTTGCATGCTGAGGAGTTCTCTGGTAAGTGGATTTGGAAAGTGGATATACTTCCAAGAATCCAAACTTTTTTCTCGCAATGCTTCCATAATAGCATTGGGGTTAAGGATTGTCTAGTGAGAAGGGGAATGCTTGAAGACGGTACTTGCCCCCTCTGTGGTAGGACTTTTGAAACAATTATCCATGCTTCGTGGGATTGTAGGAATATTAAACCCGTGTGGATCTAGTTGGGGGTGTGATGGGATGATCACAATTTCTAGACAGATGATTTGCATAAGTGGCTTGAGTTGAACGGAAAAAATGGGAGTTGCCGAGATACCAGCGCTCCCCCTTGGAGAATAACCTTTTTATTTGCTATCCGGATTATATGGAGAAGCAGGAACCAGGTGGTGTTTAATGGGAAAACTCAAAACCCCGGTCTAGCGACAGAGATCACTAACAAAGCCTTGGAATTCACCTTTTGTGCCTCTTCGCTTAGCAAACCCAAATGTATGGTGATGAAGCAGGTTAGATGGGAAAGGCCTCAGATGGGGTGGTATAAATTGAAAACTGATGGATCTTCCGGGCTAGGTGGGGACAGGACGGGTTGTGGAGGTATCATTAGAGATGAGCAGGGGCAATGGATCACGGGATTTGCTAGGAGGATTGGTGCAGCGAATAGCTTAACTACTAAATTATGGGGTCTACGTGATGTGCTTCAATTATGCTACTGCAGAAATTTTGACTCAATAGAAGTAGAGAAAGATGCTAAAGGTATTCTAGATGCTTTTCTTAACCCCTAGTACGTTAATAGTATTATGTCTCCCATTTTGGATAATTGCGGGACGTTGATCACCCGGCTTCCCGAGATCTGTTTTAAACATTGCTATCGAGAGGCAAATCGGTGTCTTTGATAAGTCGGCTAGGTTAGGAGCTAGTCAATCTTTAGAGTTTATTGTTTTCCAAAGTCTGCCTATGGACATTTTATCCTTCCTTGAGGAAGATGCTAATGGGTTGTATTTATCCAGGCTTTGTCCTGTGATTTCTGGTTCTTAGTTTAATGCTATTCCTCTATTTACCAAAAAAAAGACAAGAACAAGTGAAAACCACGCCAAGACACAGGTGCATCTCATTGTTTACCAACTTGTTTAACTGTACAAATACTAATCGCAACTTTATTGGAGGCCAGAAAACCTTCCAATTTATCAAAGATTATTTAAAAGGACCTTACAAAACATGACTGATAGAAGGTGGCCTGCACTAGCATAGACTTGTTTGGTTTAAAAGCACAACCAACCAAATTTGTGCTTTGATTGGCGAGGAACACAACAAACAGCCATCTCTTACAAGAATCTAAGCCCAAAGGCAAGCAAATTGTGGCAAACTTATGACTCACAAAACAAAGACTATCACTAAGAATTAGGAACCTTTTATCCAAAAAAGAGTCAAGTAAACACAACATAAAGCTCTATAAAGAACTGGTTCTTGAACCTCCCTCTAGCAACCACATAGGTCTTGACTCTTGACTCACAATTTGATGGATTGCACAATATCTTCTTCTCGGCTTATTAGACCTCCAAGAATGTCCTATTTCTTTGCAATAAAGATGGTAAATTTCAGAACCCCAAACTAGTCAGCACATAACAGTATTCAAAATCAAACTTCCTTCTCCTCCAGTATTTGATATCCATTCCACAAGCATTAAGGAATGTAAAAAATCATTAATAAAAATTTACCACACTACATCATACCCATACTTTTATGCCTACATCAATCAGCATCTCTAGCCCCACGCTAAAAACATCATACCCACCACCATCCCACAAGTAGCTGCCATTTCAACTTTTCACCCTCTACCACAAGGTACTGCTAAGCTATGTGGAGAAAGGGCAGATCTTGGTCAATCCCATTTAGCCTCTCCTATAGGGGAACACGTATGATACTGAGTACCAATCGGCCAAGAAGGTATTGGCACTAAACATTGAACATCAAGATTCCCTTAACTTTGGTTATGTATAGAAATTCAAATTCTACATGGAAGAAAGGCATGGCAATCTATATCAGGGTTAGTTATATTTGACCATGGGAATAAAATTTTTCCTTTGAATGGTAGTATAAAACGGTAAAGGACCCCTTGTGACTGGTTCTATCTTCTCTTGTATCCGATATGTTTATCCATCAATCATAAACATAAGAATATACATTCATGTCAGTCATCAACAATAACAATTTTAAAGGACAATATATAATGGAATAAAGATGATATCTACTTTTTTCTTTAAATATAAGAATAAACAATGCAATTTTTGTATAATTTGGTAATATCTCATAAAATTTTCTCACTTTGAGCAAAGAGCCGTCCTCTTACTTCATTTCACACAAATGGGAGGGAAAAGTTCAAAAACTTAAGAAAGAAAACTTAAGAAAGAAAATTTAAAAAGGGAGAGGCATAACATATTACAACAATCTTAAATACTTGACAATCTTCCTCCCATGTATAGGCCAAAATAGAAAAAGAAAAACATGAAACACTAAAATTGAGTACATCATAATCCTTTCCAAAAAAAAAAAAAAAAAAATCAACCAACATGGTAAACATTACTTTGCGATCAGGATGCCAAATGAAGGTCATAGACAAGATTACCCAAAGAAAACTAAAATGGGTTTTTGTGTTAGAACTTAGAATTGGATGAAATTGAAAGATCCACACCACCATCCAGCTATAAATCAGCTAAGAAACTTGTTTGAACTGCTAAAATCAAATTCTTGACTTTCATTTTTTTTTCCTTATACCTGAAACATTAAAATCAAACACTCAAATAGATGTCATGCCATTAAATAAGGCAAAAACATCATGGTCCCGTTAAAAAATTGTTGATCCATGATATTCCTTTAAAAAAATAAATGTGCAAAGGATCAAGAGAAGATAAATGGCCCATATGGTATTTGAAAGACAGGCTAGAAAGATCAAATTTGAATGATGATGACAAAATTGCTCATTTATGAGGATCAATTACAATTATCACCATCTAAACAAGAATTACGAAAAAGTTAAGAGCCATTCAAATGCAATAAATTGTAATCAAAATTATAAAGCATGTGTTGCTTACAACTTCTATTGCACAACCAAATGCTAATTCTTGGTGTGTACTTATTTCTTTGCTTTTAAAGCTATCACAAATGCATCCGTATTAGGTAGCCTTAAGCACCCTATCTCAACATGAAAACACCTGAACCAGCCATATTGATTCAACTAGTGGCTAGGAATCAACCCCTCCTTTGGAAATTCATTGAGCGTTTAAAAATAATACTAGGATGTACAAAGCATTTAAACTACAGCCCCACCCCCCTTTATATAAAAATAAGAACATGATTATTCAAGACAATCTTCTTTTCTCAAAACCAGACAAATGGTTTTAAACATATCTTTGAATGAATTGGCTTGAAAGCATTCCTATTAAATAACTTCAAAGAAGACACCCAAGGATCATTTACGCAATATATATGTAACATGTTTCTTGAACCCCACTATCTATATATTTATTGAAGTTCAAAGAATGAAGCTTACAATTAAATGCCAGAAAGTTTAGTTTGACACTGTGACATAAACATAAACATTTTTTCTTTATTGAAAAATTATACAAAAAGAACTACACCTCCATGCCAATGCATTGGATGATGGGCGAATGCGGAGACCAATTGCCCATTTCCCCCAAAATACTTGATCAAGAAACAGCCCCCAACAAGAGTATCCAATTACACCATATCTAGAGGAATTATCCCTGATTTTTCATCTTCAATCACACCTCATGTATTACACATACAACTGTATGAACCTAACAACAATAGTTATATTTACCAAATTCTCTACTGGTTTTACACCATCATATAGATATATCACGAAAAGGGAGAGAGGAATCCATACCTTCAATGTCGATTGTGTGCTATACTGCCAGGAAACTGCTTGAAAAGTACATTAGGTGCTTTAATAGGAGTGTCCATTTCACATGTGTTTGTTGCATCCCCACAAATAGTACAAAGGTAAGCACTACGACTTAGGACTTCAAAACCTAGCATTAACACTTATTCTTTCATGCGCTATTTTATTTCAATGTATCCAAATAGCCCAAAGATTGTTGAGAGAAAATACAATGAAGTGATTGCACCGGCCTTATGCTTTATACACTCTTTCCAGCTAAGTAGCAACAGAATTATGATTTGACTTTGACTCAAGTACCTTCTAATGGGAAGTGGTGATCTGAACCATGTCACACAAGTTAAGTAATAGGTAATAAATAGGTGATCCAGGCATTCCTCTTCTATAGCACATGAAGGGCAAGAAGCATCAGTGATGAGATTCCTATTTTGCTATCTCCCTAAATCGCTCGTAGACAATCATTTTGTAGTTTCCAAAGGAAATAAGGAATTTAAATGGAAGTTCAAGCTTCCACAGAACAGCCCACAGTGAGAGCCATATCTTTGAGTTCTGCTCTTATGTCTAAGCATTAACTATGGAGAAGCGAGGCTCTCTTGACTATATAAAGACAACTGATCATGGGGTCAAATCGGTTTATCTGCAGTGGCAACAGCATGACTTGAAACTAGCTTGAGAATTTAATTTAAGCTTTAGAGAATCATTTTTTAGCACAAAAACTTAAGGGCTAAATATGTTTAATCAGTAGGTACAGTTGTTATCTCAACAATGACAAAGTTGTGTCATTGACATCATCATTAATTCAAATACTAATTAATATACAAACAAATAAAATCATGTGCTTAAATAATTCCTCAACGTCAACCAATCAGTTATGAATAACATGAAGAAGTGAGCTCGACTCTCAAGGCGGGTTCTGCAGAAGAAAAGGCTTATAGGGCCATAGCTTATTGCAAATTTTAATTTACATTTCTCCTGGTAACCAACTCAATGCATCCTTGTCTAATGTCATTTATCTTTCAATAAATTTATGAACAATCTAAGTAATATTATTCAAGAAACAAGAAAATCAAAGAAACATCTATGACAATTAACAATATTAAAATTTAAAAACCCAGGGAAAAGCAAAAGTTAATAAGTAATCAAACAGAAATATTTTTGTAGAAATTAAAAACTAAATCTTAACAATTGGCTTGATGAGTAGCATAGGCCCGCTAAGCAAACAAGTTCAATATCCTGAAGAAGCATTTCATCAAACAATTGTGTGCCTGACTTGAATTTCAATTTCAAAGAATCAGCAAGCAAGTTTCTAAAAAAAAAAAAATCAGCAAGCATACTCGTTATTTGGTAAAATTGGAGTTTAGAAGAAGAAATTATGCACCAGAAACAGACAAATAAGATGAATAAAAGACAAATATTATAATAAATTGAAAATTAGATTTCAAGGAAAAAAGGGATCTTAGGCCTCCAATTACTTCAATAGCAACATAGCATCATTTGCATTAAAAAAGAAATAAAGAAATTAAATGCTTCTTGTATAAATAATAATTACATAGCCCAACAGTTTGATTTTGCAATTATTTATTTGAAACACAATATATACTTGAGCTATAATCCTATGAATAAACCTTTAAATTTAGAGAAATAGAAAGAGGCAAACCTTCTCTTCAAAGTTGGATCAAGATGTTTTTGTCTTCTTTGATGGTTTGATACTGATTGGTGTTGGTATCATAATCCTTTTAGAAGAAAAATCAACCAACATCGTAAGCATTACTTTGCCATCAAGATGCCAAATGAAGGTCATAGACAGGATTACCCATAGAAATCAGAAATGATTTTTTGTGTTAGAATTGGATGAAATTGAAAGATCCACACCACCAATCCAGCTATAAATCAGCTAAGAGCATTAGTATTGGAAAATACTAATGCCATATCTAAGGGAAATTTAGCATTTGCAACCTTAAAATCATCTACATCAGAAAATTGTAAAGGCAAGTATTGTAAATTTTTTGCAATACTTGCTATAGTGCAATTCTATCTTTAGAATTGCACTTTAGCAATATTGTATAAAAAAATAATATTTTATCTCTACTCTCTCTCCTCTGTCTTTCATCTCTCTCATTTTGTTTGTGCTCTCCTCTCTCTCTCGTCTCTGCTTTCCATCTTCTCTCTCGTTTTTGCTCTCGATCTGCTCTCTCATCTCTCTCATTTTTTTGAATGGATTTGGTCCGATGGCTCCAGTGATGTTTTTTTTTAATGGGTTTGCTCCGGTGGCTCCGATGATGATGTTTTTTGAATGGGTTTGCTCTCTCATCTCTGCACTCCATGTTCTCTCTCGTCTCTACTCTCTCATCTCTCTCATTTTTTTGAATGGATTTGCTCCGGTGATGATTTTATTGAATGGGTTTGCTCCGGTGGCTCCGGTGATGATGTTTTTTGAATGGGTTTGAATGGGTTTGCTCCGGTGATGATTTTTTTTGAATGGGTTTGAATGGGTTTGCTCCGGTGATGATTTTTTTGAATGGGTTTGCTCTGGTGGCTCCGGTGATGATGTTTTTTGAATGGGTTTGCTCCGATGATGATTTTTTTTAATGGGTTTGCTCCGGTTTTTGATCGGTGACCTGGGTTTCAAATCGGCGGCGTGGATTGGTTGATCGGCGGCGTGGATCGGTGGCCTGGCCTGGGTTTTTGATCGGTGGCCCGGTTTTTGAATGGGTTTGTGTTTGTGTGTGTGGCTTGGCTTTGTTGCTGGGTTGTGTTTGTGTGTGGCTTTGTTGCTGGGTTGTGTTTGTGCGTGGCTTTGTTGCTGGTTTGATGTTTGTGTTTGTGTGTTTGGGTGTGGTGATGGGTTTGGATAGGTTCATCGTTGTATAATGGGTGTGTGTTGTGTGTTGAATCGGTCTTGAGAGAGAGGAATAAAAATGGCTGTTGAAAAGCCCAGGAAAATGAGGCTGAACGGTTGGGAAGAAATAATAAAGAATGAGTTAAAAAATAATATTTTAATAAAAATAGAGTTTTGGGATGTGGAGGAATTGTAAAATGGTATGGTATATTGATAAAGTGGTGTTTTAGAATGGTAAAATAGAATAGCATTGGAATTTCCCAATGCTAATGCTCTAAGAAACTTGTTTGAACTGCTAAAATCAGATTCTTTACTTCCATTTTTTTTCCTTGATACCTGAAACATTAAAATCAAACACTCAAATAGATTCCATGCTATTAAATAAGGCAAACCCACCATGGTCCCATTAATAAATAGTTGATCCATGATATTCCTTTAAAAAAATAAATGTGCAAAGGATCAAGAGAAGATAAATGGTCCATATAGAATTTGAAAGACAAGCTAGAAAGATCATCTGATAATGAGAAAATCAGTCATTTATGAGGATCAATTACAATTTCCACCATCTAAACAAGAATTACGAAAAAGTTAAGAGCCATTCAAATGCAATAAACTGTAATCCAAATTATAAAGCACGTGTTGCTTACAACTTCTATTGCACAATCCAATGCTAATTCTTGGTGTGTACTTTTGCTTTGCTATTAAAGCAATCACAAATGCATCTGTATTAGGTAGCCTTAAGCACCATATCTCAACATGAGAACGCCTTTGAGCCAGCCATATTGATTCAACTAGTGGCTAGGAATCAACCCCTCCTATGGGAATTCATTGAGCGTTTTATACAGCCAAAGAATACTAGGTTGTACAAATCATTTAAACTACAGCCCTTCCCCCCGCCCCTATATAAAAATAAGAACATGATTATTCAAGACAATCTTCTTTTCTCAAAACCGGACAAATGGTTTTAAACATATATTTGAATGAATTGGATTAAAAGCATTCCTTTTAAAGAAGACACCCAAGGATCATTTACGCAATATAATGTGTCTTGAACCCGCTATGTATATATTTATTAAAGTTCAAAGATTGAAGCTTACAATTAAATGCCGAAAAGTTTAGTTTGACGTGGTGACAAAAACATAATCATTTTTTCTTTATTGAAAAATAATACAAAAACAACCACACAGTTCATGCAAATGCATTGGATGATGGGGGCAAATGCAAACCAATATGACCGAAGCACTACGATAATCTCAAAAATTGCCCATTTTTCCCCCAAAGTCTTGACTCAAGAAACGGCCCCCAACATGGGTATCCAATTACAACATATTTGGTGGAATCATCCCTTATTTTTTTTCATCTTCAATCACACCTCGTGTATTACACATACAACTGTATGAACCATCCAACAATAATTATATTTACCAAATTCTCTATAGGTTTTACAACATCATATAGACATATCACGAAAAGAGAGAGAGGAATCAATACCTATACTGCCAAGAAACTGCTGAGAAGTACATTAGGTGTTTTAACAGGAGTGTCCACTTCCCATGTGTTTGCTGCATCCTACAAATAGTATAAAGGTAAGCACTATGACTTAGGACTTCAAAATCTATCATTAACACTGCGCTACTTTATTTCAATATATCCAAATAGCCCAAAGATTGTTGAAAGAATACAAGAAAGTGATTGCACCAGCCTTATGCTTTATACACTCTTTCCAGCCAAGTAGCAACACAATTATGACTTGACTTTGACTCAAGTACCTTTTAATGGTGAGTGGTGATCTGAACCACATCACACAAGTTAAGTTATAGGTAATAAATTGGTGGTCCAGGCATTCCTCTTTTATAGCACATGAAGCACAAGAAGCATGTGTGATGTCCGATGAGATTCATATTTGCTAACTCCCAAATCACTAGAAGACAATCATTTTGTAGTTTCCAAAGGAAATAAGGAATTTAAATGGAAGTTCAAGCTTGCACAGGGCAGCCCACATCCGAGAGCCATATCTCCGAGTTCTGCTCTTCCATCCGAGCTTTAACTATGGAGAAGCAAGACTCTTTTGACTATATAAAGACATGACTGATCATGGGACGTAATAAGTTTATTTATACTTCCAAATCAGTTACTAATTGTCTTGTTTTCCAATGGCAACAACATGACTTGAAACTACTTTGAGAATTTAATTCAAGCTTTAGAGAATCATTTTTAAGCACAAAAATTTAAAAGATAAAGATGTTTTATCAAGTAGGGACATTGTTATCTCAACAATGACAAAGTTAAGGCGTTGACATCATCATTAATTCAAATATTCCTAATTAACAAAGAAAGAAACAAGCAAACAAGAACATGTTCTTAAATAATTCCTCAACCTCAACCAATCAAATATGAATAATATGAAGAAGTGAGCCCCATTCTCAAGGCGGGTTCTGCAGAAGAAGAGGCTTCTGGGGCCATAGCTTAATGCAAATTTTAATTCACATTTCTCTTGGTAATCAGTTCAATGCATCCTTGTCCAATGTCATTTATCTTTCAATAAATTTATGAACAATCTAAGTTATATTATTCAATGAATCAACAAAAGCAAAGAAACATCTATGACAGTTAAAAATATTAAAATTTAAAAACCCAGGAGAAAAGCATAACTAAATAAGTAATCAAACATAAATATTTTTGTAGAAATTTAATGTAAAACCTTAACAATTAGCTTGATGTTGCATAGGTCATCTAAGCAAACAGGTTCAATATCCTGAAGAAGCATTTCATCAAACAATTGTGTGCTTGACTTGAATTTTAGTTTCAAACAATTGGCAAGCTTGCTCATTATTTGGTAAAATTGTAGATTAAAAAATCTTACAAGAAGAAATTATGCACTAGAAGCAGACAAAAGAAAAATATTATAATAAATGAAAATCAAATTGCAAGGTGAAAAGGGATCTTAGGCCTACCAATTACTTCATAGCAACCAGGCATCATCTGCATTGAAAAAGAAATAAAGAAATTAAATGCTTCTTGTATAAATAATAATTACATAGCCCAACAGTTTGATTTTGCAATAATTTACTTGAAACACAATATATACTTGAGCAACGATCCTATGAATAAGCCTTTAAATTTAGAGAAATAGAAAGAGGCAAACCTTCTCTTCAAAGTTGGATCAACATGTTTTTGTCTTCTTTGATGGTGGATACAGATTGGCATTGGTATCATCACCGAAAAAGGTATTGGGGATTGAAGATGAACCCGATCATGAAACCCATTGGTTATTCATCGTCTCCAGGGTTTGGAGCTTCGTTTCGAGTTGGAATCGGATTCAAAGCCATCCGAAGCTGGACAGTAGTGTTTTTGGGGACGTCTAGTATGGGTTGGTCGATGGTTTCTTTTCCGCAATCGGCGTCGGATTCCAACACGGCCTAAAGCTTCTTCCCCATTATTGAAAGCACATTGATCCATAGAGGAGGCAAGAGATATATTGGGTTTCGAGGACAACAAATGCATTCTCGCATAAATCCTCATCCTATTTAGAGAGATATTCTTCCTTCCATATTGATTCGGATCCCTAACCTCAACCACAATGCGATTCTCTTCGGATGGATTTGATATATTCACTTTCCCATAACATAACCATACATGGTCATAATTACCAATCGCCGCCTCCGTGCAACTTGAGAAACTTATTTCATCATTGACAAAAATGTTAACTTTCCTGCACCCTATATCCTTCGATGGAATAGCAATACAAACAACCAAATTCGAAAATTTGGGACCGACCAAGAATGACACGGAATTTCCAACACTCTGATGATGGTTGAATTCGAACCACTTTGGAATCTCAATTGCTGGTAGTAAAAGATAATTGTCAAATCCAAAGGCAAAGCTTGTTGCAACTTGAGCTATTGTATTTGGTAGAATCCCTAGAATTTCTCGAAATCGCAAGAAATTGAAGTTTAACATAAATTTGTTTCTTTATAACTTAAACTTCGTAGAGAAAGAGAGAGAGAGAGATACCTGATTCAATATTCTGCTTGATGATTGTGTATCCAGCCGATCACAATTTTGTGCATCCACAGTTTTTATAGATTGTGGAAGTCTCGGAATTTTCCGAAGCTTTTTGCAATCTTTAATTTCAAGTAATTGTAATTTAGTAAAATTACTAATACTTTCTGGGATGGTAACAATACTAGTATAAGAAAGATACAAATATGTCAATACTTGGGAAGTAATTAGGCTGCATCCAAGAATCTAATTCAACTTTAATCGATGGAAGCTAAGATCCAGTGTCTGTCAAGCTCAAACCCAGAGGTCCCGAAAAGTTATTAAAGGAATTGCACGCTAGTCTCAATTTGGCAGAAGGAATATCTTCTTCCTCCCGCATTTGTGATTTATTGGCTCCAACTAGAAAATTCGTAAGTTTACGCCATTTAGGGATAAATCGTCAAGTCCAAATGAGATACAACAGTTGATGAAGGCAATTCTCTAATACCACTCCATCTCAAATCCAATGCCCTTAGACAATTCATTTCTGGGTGAATATTGGGGAACTTCTCAAGCCTTCCGCAAAACCATAGGTTAAAATATTTAAGAGATTTCAACATGAGCGTACTTGGAAGAATTTGAAGTTGTGAACAGCCCCCAAGATTCCATACTTTAAGCTTCTCAAGAAATCCAATGGACTCATGAACCTCAATTAAATTTTTACAATCATCAAGATCCAATTTCTCTGAGTTTGGGCAGCACAAGTCGGGTAATTTTGTAACGAATTCACAAGATCTTAGACTAATCATTTTCAAATTTTCATACCGGAACCCCTATGAAAAATTTAAAAAAAGAAAATCAAAAAACAAAAAAAAAAAAAAAATTATCTTCAACAGCTTTTAAAAATAACATTTAAAGAAATTAAAACTTATAAATACTAATACTTTACCTGCTTGACTACATTCTCCAATATAATGTTAGACTTGAACATCTTGAGTACAACAAGTTGTCGAGGAAGGCAACATTTGGAAGATAAGGATAGAGGAAATTCACGCCATTCAAGAACCCTTAACTCATCCGGGAGATATTCAAGTGCTTCACCAATATGTACATTGCCTATAAGAAATTTGAGATTTTTCATCCTCTTGAAAACATTAGCTTCCAATGCAATCTTTGTCGGTTTAGGTGAGCACAACATTATACCTCGAATTTTATTTGATCCCCGCTTAAGACAAAAAATTAGTCACACTTCATAATAGATTTCGACAAAAGTATAAAGATTTGAAACTTTAAACAAAACATATATTGAGAAAATTATATTTTGTACAATATTGTAAAGGAAAATCAATAAAGAAATATTTTGAAAAAATGGAGAAGCAAAAATGTATACCATATTTCCAGTTAGTAATTTATGAGCATCCTTATAACGCCATATCCTACTACGTTGCTGAAGCTCTTTTGATTCTTGTTGAACAATTTCTCTACCCATTTGTTGTACCAAGTCATGCATTGACAAAGAGCCATACCATGTCACGAGTGTCATATTTCAAGGTTATGAGACACTTATCAATAAGCTTTCCAATACCATAGTCAGGATATAACTCGCAAGAATCTAATATATTTGCAACATCATCCTTGTTGTAACCCTTAAAAAAACATGCAATATTAAGAAAAATTTCCTTTTCAAAATTTTCCAATCCATCATAACTTATTTTGAGTATTTCTTGAATATCTTTATGTGGAATATTTTTATACTTTTCTAATGCAATTTTCCATCCATGTATATTTTTTCCACACAAATCAGAACCAATTATTTTTAAAGCTAATGGAAGGCCGTCGACATAACTTGTAATTTGTTCTGCAAGTTCTAAATAATCTTCCCCATATTTACTTGTTCGGAAGGCATGCCAGTTGAAAAGTTCAAGAGCTTCACATTGACTCAATTTTGTAACCTCATATATTCGAGGATCTCTTTCCAAAGAGGTTAGTACATGTCTGTCTCTTGTTGTTATAATTACTCTACTTCCTAAGCAAACCAGTCATATTCTCCAAGCAAATTTTCTACTTCTTTTAAGTCTTCCACATCATCAAGAATTAGAAGAACTTTTTTGCTATGAAGTCTTTTCTTTATCAACTCGATACCTTCAGATACATTGCTCACCTTCAAATATTCATTTCGTATAATCTTAGAAAGAAGTTTCTGTTGTAGTTGGATTATGCCACCATTTATTTTTGACATTTCTCTAACATTCTCTAAAAAACAGCTTCCTTCAAAACGGTGAGCAGTTCTATTATAAATAGCTTTTGAGATTGTAGTCTTACCTATTCCCCCAAAACCACAAATTCCTACCATGCAAACATCATTTGACTCCATATCTAAAAGCAATTCTATGGCCTCTGCTCGAATATCTATTCCAACTGGATGTTTAGCAACAAATAATGGTCCATGATTTGATATAGTACTTGATATCTCTTTTATAACTCTTTGGATAAACTCAAATTCAGTGCAACTGCAAAAGCATAGAGCATAAGAAAGACATAATGAGTTGGATTAGTTGTAAATATAAATTTGAAGATGAACTAAATTCAATATGTCTAATTTTGTGCATTGCAATTAACATATTGCTATTTAAAATTAGATCTAGGCTTTTAGCAAATGGTTGGATAGAAACTCCCCTTTCGTGATGAGGATTGAGGAGACCCACTTACTGGAAACTTATTTCTAATACTTGAACAAAATGAGATTAAGAAGCTTTGTGAAAATCGTCTAAAAATTAAATGGGAGAAACTCTTGAATTGTATCATTAACATTAAATTATTTAATTTCTACAATTTAATAGTAGAATATAGGGTAAATATTTTGTTTTTTAGTATACTTTCAAAATTGGACATTTAGTGGTCACAAAACCATTTAAAAGTTTCTAACTAATGAAAGAAGAAGAGTTGTTAGAATTATTTTTATTTTTTGAGAGAAAATTTATCTGAATATATACTATCATATGAATTAAAAATATTCTATTTCTAGCATCTATCTATCTGTACATAATATATAATATAAATTTGGGTCCCTACAATTGGTGGATACACATAATTGTGACACGTGTCTCTTTGACAATGCATAAAACAATGACACATCATCTTTTATAACTTCTCCATTTATTATATATGATACTAGTGATTAACCAATGCGATGCATGGAAAAACTTTTAAGTTTTAAATTTATACATTCAAATGTGATATGAAATAATATTCTATATCACAAATACAAATCCTCTATCCGTTTGAATTGCCATGTATTAGATTTTTTTTTTCACATTTAACTTTGTTTATTTTATAAGGAAAATCAAGTGAATATATGACCAGTTGTGATTGATAGAACAAAAAATGGGAATTGAAAAAAAAAAAAAAAGAGGATTTATATTCCAATGTTGCATGCATAACTGCTTGGATTGCATTTGTCTCGTACATCCCAAAGGAAAGTAAAATAATTCTAATATTTATAATAACAAATTGACATTTAAATAGCAGGTTTTACAGCCAATATAAGTTGATTTGTTCTCCATTTTTCTTTATTTAGTTCAAGCTCCTAAGAAGATTGTCCATAAAAGATACACAACACTCCAATAATACTAAAGAGTATCATAAAATACTTAGATATGCAAACATTTAAGCAATTGTACCGAAAATCACTACTTTATCCGTGACTACCAAATACCCATTTTAGGAGCTTATGTTAAGTATATCACCATAGGTTCTTTATCAGTGACTATCAAATACCTATTATAGGAGAACATGTGCTAAGTATTTCACCTTAGCTTACCAAGAAAGCCAAGAGAAGCAAGAAATCTGATGGAGGGTTTTGAGACTGGGATGCAACAATAACAAAATTGCAAGTTGTAACACTAAAGATTTTGAGACTACTATGATATCAATTTTGCTCTACATATATTTATGAATCCACCATTTTGTTCAAAATAAAAAGAAACACCAAATCTTTTTTTTTTAATATCAGATTTAAGTCAGTTAACAATGAGAAATTCAACAACAATGATGGCCAAATAAAGCAGCTCTAACAATCAAAAGTTAGTTAACAATTACACAACTCAATACATTGGATAATAAGAGAAAGAAAACAAGAGAAACAACTTACAAATTCTAGATGCAAGAATTAAAAAAAAAAAAAAAAAAAAGATCAAAAGAAAAAAAAGATTAGATCATCATATCACTGACTTAACTTCAGAATTCTATAAAAAACACAATCCATGTCTTCTCAAAATGGTGATTGTAATTTTGTGGAGAACAATCAATACCAAACCAAAATGATTTGCTGTGGATGATGGGGTGGATTGTATTTAGAATGTTCATAGGTAGATACAACATTGAAAAGATTAAATGAATAATCGATTTGTGAGAGAAAAAGAGATATAAAGCTGTGGAAAACTGAAAATTGGGATGGAAACAATATAATTAGTGGTGGATAAAATGAAGAGGTATAGAAGGCATCTCTGGGTTGGAGATTTGAGGGCAACAATTTTGTTCTATTTTTTTTTTTTATTTGTAATGTTAACAATAGTTTAGTTGAGGAAGAGAAAGTGAACTATAATGAAAGCGAATTTAAAGAAAATGTGCAACCGAAATCATGAAAGAAAAGGAAAACTGATAGTCTGTACTAAAGCACAGAAAAACTCACAGCCAATTCACTACAAATGCATAAGGCTTCCTGTAATTATATTATAGGACAGATAATTGAAATTTGTAAATAATGGTATACTACTTTTAAATTTTGTATTCATTAAGGCAATTAAAAGGTCATCTTAAAAATTAAAAGGTAAAACTAAAAGCAATTTGAAGAGGGGTGTCATACTGGTGGAATTTTTAGTGCTCATTAAAGGTTTTTTTAGTGCTTATATTGATTAATGGCTGTCAGCCCTTAATTACAAGCAAACTGCTAAAAGGTCTGAATAACTTTTTAGGCAAAAGACGTTTTACTTTAGAAGAGAAGCAAAAAGACCTTAATAGTTAATTCTCCTTATTGATTTGTTTATTTGCTTCATTATTATTATTATTTATCTATACTATTATTTAAAGGGCTTTCCCTGTTTGGATTCCTCATTAGTTCAAAAATTCCCTTACACCCATATGTTTAAGTAGAGACAAAATTAAAGAACAATCCAATCAAAATGCAACTATAACTCCCACTAAAATATTGCCTAAAAAATAAAACCACTTTCCTATTAATTTTTTAATTGATTTATTTACTTATAAATTAGATTTTCAAAATAAAAATTATATATATATAATAAATAATAATAAAACACAGTTTTTTTTTCTACAAAATAGGACCATTATAGGGGCTTTCCTGTTTGGATTCCTCATTTTTTTAATTCAAAAATGCCCCTACACCCCTATGTTTAAGTAGAGACAAAATTAAAAGACAATCTAGTCAAAATGCAACTATAACTCCCACTAAAATATTGCCTAAAAAATAGGACTACTCTCCTATTAATTTTTAAATTGATTTATTTACTTATAAATTAGATTTTCAAAATAAAAATTATATATATAATAAATAAAATAAAAAAACACAGTTTTTTTTCTATAAAATAGGACCACTATCTATTATTTAAGGGGCTTCACCTGTTTAGATTCCTCATTTTTTAGTTCAAAAATGCCCCTACACTCTATGTTTAAGTAGAGACAAAATTAAAGGACAATCCAGTCAAAATGCAACTATAACTCCTACTAAAATATTGCCCAAAAAATAGAATTACTCTCCTATTAATTTTTAAATTGATTTATTTACTTATAAATTAGATTTTCAAAATAAAAATTATATATATATATAATAAATAAATAAAAAACACAGTTTTTTTTTTCCTACAAAATAGGACCACTAAAAAAAAAAAAAAAAAGTCTCATCGCACGCGTGAAGCGCATGTGATGAGGCTAGTTTCTTATTAAATCCCAGGATGAAAAATATATTAAGCATAATATTTATTGAGCATCCAATAGTAAATTATAAAAGAGTTACATGATCAAGTAATTATAGATCATATACATGCACTTTTGGGTTTTAACCCATTGATTTTTCAGTTTAGTTACCAAATGACTATAAAATATTACCTATTATTAGGTACAATAACTATAAATCTAATCTAATATCATACAATTCAAGCGGATTGGACATAAGAGCACTGGAGGAGTTTGGCATGAAGTTCACTGATGTGGTGGAATGGTTTGAAAGAAGATGTAATTAGGATTGGACATAAGAGTAGATGTGGCAATAAGGTAGATTTATTGATTTTAAACAAAAGAAGTTTTTTATTTTTTGAGAGAGATTTTTTGGATGGAAGAATTTTTTTTTAGTACGTTATAATATGATTGTTGATTATTTTATCTGTTTAATTTTCAATTGTTAATATATTAAAAAAAAATGGTATTCTTATATTGATGAAGTGTGTGATACATAGAAAAATCGTGAAAGATGTGAACATAAAAGTGATGACCAATTTCTGGTGCTGAAAGGAAGTGTACTAAGTGATTTATTGTTGGTATATGACATCGCGACCATAGTGATAGGTTAATGGGGTGGGAACGGTAGATGCAAATGCCAAAGTTCGGCAAGAAAGGAAGGTGCATTTGATAATAATTATACTTTCTCAAAAACTAATGAAATACGATAGAAACAATACTTTCGTAATTTATTAGCAGTCATAACAAAACTATTAAAAGCTTATAACCAATATAACAACACAGAGTTGTCATAATTGATAAGATTATCCAAGTTAAAATTATTCTAATTCTACTATTGACCTTTATAGCTTAACTACCTTTGTATTTAGAATATAAAGAAATTATTCAATCCTCTTGAAAGACCTCATCAACAATACCTAGTGGTCTTCTCATCTAATAGTATCATGCCATATGATAATTTATTGATTAAGATCCTTGGCATCAACCAAATTTTAGAAATAAAATAAAATATATATATAAAAAAAAAAAAAAAAAAGCCTTCCCCTTCACCTTCATAGTCCCTACCCTCTCACTCCACTGCCACCACCACCATCCCCATCTTCAATGTTAGCAAAGATGGCATAATTTATAAATAGAAAAACAATAAAAGTATGTAACAAATAAAAGCACACCAAAATAGCCATTAATTAAATACATACCTATCATTGTAATGAAATCCAGACAAATTAGCTGCTCTAGTTAAAGTTGTCCTCCACCTCTGAACCTTTTCTATGTCATCTTTGAATTTTTCTTCATGTTCAGCTAGTGCAATCCCAAACTCTCCATCTAGTTTATGTATTTACGATGGGCTCACCTTGTAAAAATTGGAAAAACCAATTGGCCATTACTCCGACACTCAAAAATCTTGACGAGTTCATTCAAGCACCAAGTAGAAGATGCAAAATTTTTAGAGAATATAACAATCGAAATCATTGACGATTCAATGGCTTTAACAAGTTCCATTGAAATTTCTTCTCCCCTCGGAAGGTCATCATCGATGAAGGTGTCAAAACCCTGGTCACACAAAGCCTTATATAAATGGCCTGTAAAATTATTACGAGTATCTTCACCTTGAAAACTCAAGAAGACATCATAGTCCCATCGGTGGGTAGAAGAAGAAGAAGAGGCTCCTTCGTTGGTCAAGATAACCATTGATATGATCTGTTGACTGAAGATTGAGAAGATGAAAAAAGAAGAGCAAAATGTAAGAAAGATCAAAGATGTGACGAAATTAACAGGAATGATAAGAAATGAATGAAAGCTTGCAATTCGAGTGGAGGTTCACGGATGAGTTGAAAGCACTAAATTTGAAAGGTTTTGAGTAGGTACGTTTGATTGGGAAATTTGACGAAAGAATGATGATTTACAACAAGTGTACTAGAATTGAATCTCGGAGAGAAAAAAAATCAAACTAGAAATATGGAATTGATAGGGAAAAAGAGAAGTAGACTGCTCACTACAATATGAAATAAGAAATGGGTCTAGATGCTTGTGAATCGGTGTTGGCGGCGGAGATCGGTGCTTGTGGGTCGACGGGAATGGGTTTTGATGCTTGTGGATCGGTGCTGGCGGCGGAGATCGGTGCTTGTGGATCGACGAAGTCCGTGTTGGTGGGTTTTGATTCTTGTGGTGGAGATTGGTGCTTGTGGTGGAAGAAAATGCTTGTGGAGGGAGGTGATTTGACGGTGAGGAAAGGAAGAAGAAATATAAAGAAGTTTACCGTGAAAGGAAGGCGAAAATGGGTAATTACCCATAAGGATGAAACTATTCAGTTAGTTGGCCTGGTTTTGAAAGTTATTGGCAAACTAGCAACTCGAGCCTCGTAGGCTCGATTTTGGGCCCCCTAAATCGAGCCTCCGAGGCTCGGCTTTACGTGCTTTGATGTGGCAAAAATCCACGTGGCGTTTACATGAAACTCGAGTCTCGAAACTCAAGTTCCACGTAGATGCCACGTGAAACTCAGTCTCGAGACTCGGTTTCACTTTAAGTAAACCGAGTCTCGAGACTCGAGTTTTAAGCAAAAAACGCGTGCATTTTAACTTTGAAACCGAGTCTCAAACTCGAGTTTTAAGGCAAACTGAACTCGAGTCTTAGAGACTCGAGTTTCAAAGCACTCTCATGTCTCATGTCCTGGTCATATCAAGTCATTTTCTTTCTTTGTGCTCTGTGCTAGTCTATTAGTCAATACATTGTGCTCTGTGCTAGTCTTTGAAGGACTTGAATTATTTGTCTGTTGCTTGTTAGCCTATTAGTCTATTTTGGTGCTTGTGCTAGTCAACAACAACAACGAGTCTTTGTTGCGGTACACGTGAATATAATTAAGTACGTTCTTTGAAGGACATGTGAATATAATTTGTCTGTTTTGAGACATATTCAAAAATATGTTAAACTAGCACAAGCACCAAAAACTTCTCTCGGACTATGTTGAACCACAACTCTCGGACTAAACACAACTCTCACACCTTCAACAACTTGAATCACAAAGCCTCAACAACTCTCACACCTTCAAAGAACTTCAATCACGAACCTCTCTTAAGAACTCTCACAGAGACCAAACTCTCATACATATTTAGCAAAGAAAAACATTGCTCCTCTCACTCTCATACAATCTCAAAGAGTACATTTGCACATCATTATGTCAAGTAAGGGTCTCCTCACTCTCTAATTAGTTGTTTAGTGTATATAGCTGCTTTAACCATTATTGCTTGCATTGTTTTAGTGTATATGCCATTTCGTAATAAAATATTTGTTTGTATTAGGCAAATATATTTGTTTCCTAATAAGATATTTGTTTGTATTAAAATATGTATATTTGTTTCCTTATAAAAATACGTATATATATTTATATTTATATTTATATTTATATTTATATGTATATTTATACAACTATATAATTAAATATTTATATATACAGATTTTTATTTATATATTTATAAAACTATATAATTAAATAATTAAATATTTATATAAATATATTTATATTTATACAACTATATATATAAATACTTATATAAATATATTTATATAAATATATAAATATTTAATTATATAGTTGTATAAATAGGCTAAATATAAATATATTTATATAAATGTATTTATATAAATATTTAATTATATAGTTGTAGCTTTTGTTTAGCTGGGAATGTTTTGTGGTTTAAGGTTCTAGTTCTTTGAGATTAATAAGCTTTTTGAGGCTCTCTTAGTTGGATAGTACATGGTATTTGCTTTTTGTTATTTGGGCATAGGTATAAAGGTGTTTATGTATTTGTGGCTGCATACGTTTGGCTTAAAAAAAAAAATACGTATATATATTTATATTTATATTTATATGTATATTTATACAACTATATAATTAAATATTTATATATACATATTTTTATTTATATATTTATAAAACTATATAATTAAATAATTAAATATTTATATAAATATATTTATATTTATACAACTATATATATAAATACTTATATAAATATATTTATATAAATATATAAATATTTAATTATATAGTTGTATAAATAGGCTAAATATAAATATATTTATATAAATATTTAATTATATAGTTGTATAAATAGGCTAAATATACAAATATATTTATATTTATATATTAAATTAGATGATATGTCTAATTTGATTGATCATGATTATATTCACATTAGTGTTTTTTTTTTTTTTTTTTTTGTCCGATGAACCCCGCTCTATGTTATTTCATCAATAGTAGTGTAATAGGGTATGGCATTAATTTAAAATTACTTGAATGATGTTGTTACATAATTGCACTCATTCATTTGCACATCCTCATGACTTTTGTTGTTTGGTTTGATATTTTTATTTATATTTTTGTTAGAGCCGAGTTTCAATTTTGTAATGGGGGTGAGTTTTGTCTTCAGTTTTTTTATTTGTTTGAGTATGAAATTATAATGATTGAGTGTGTTTGTATGTGATGTGGGGTGAGTATATGCAATTGTTACACTTTTAGAAGTTGCGATTGTTGTACTTTGAGTAGATAGAAAAGGTTTTGTAATTGATGTTAAATCAAAGAGATCAAATATGTCACTAACATAAATTTACTTGGCTCTCTAATAGGTTCACAATCTTTGAAGAATATTGACATAAATGTATACTTCGGTGGACCCCTTTACAATCTGAAGGGATTGACGGATTTCCATTTAGAGGGGAGGGTATTGAATGCTACTACATGATGTTACGTCGTAAGTTGAAGACGTTGACTGATTTGAAGAGGAAAATAATGGACGAATTGAAATTGAACCCTGCTTGGTATTACATCAAGATTATTTATCGTTACCCACAAGAAGTTCTTCATGAACGGATAAATTACGGGTATATGGCGATTAAAGAAGATAAACATGTAAAGATGATGTTTAATAGGATCCAGAAAATGTCCCAAGTAAATGTTTCTTGAGTTGTATGTAAGTTTGGAGGCGAGTGTAGACAACGATCGAGGTGGTGTAAGAAACATCTACGGCTTTACAATTTACAACCCTAGATAATGGATGCACTACAATGGGAGGGTATGCAATGGGAGGTTATACGCTCCCATCTCAAGATTATGTTGCAAATCTTGGTGAAACCCTCTACTCTCAAGAGACACATTTAAAGGAGGAAGACGAAGACGAAGACGAAGATCATGCTGCCAATGATAACATAAATAATGATGATATGGATCAGTACAAAGAGAGGATTGAGCAAGGTGGCTTTGAGAACGATGTGGATGAGCATGAAGTCATTCCTAATTTTGAAGAGGAAAATATGGAGTACCATGATGAAGGTGATGCAGATGATGATGATATTGGTGTCCAAAGATGATACTGAGATACGACCATTGGCTACAGAGCTCCTGCGGACTCATTCTACGCAAATACTTGGGAAGATATGGTTGATCCTTCACTTCTTCAGATACCATTTCTTTGTACTTGGCAAGATGGGATGCATTTTTGTAAAGGGTTGACTTTTGCAAATAAAGTTGCGGTGAAGCGTGCATTGATAATATACGCAGCAAAGGATAATAGAAATTTCTCCATCCAAAAGTCGAGCACAACTCAATTGTGCGCCGCATGCGTTGACGACAAATGCAAGTGGTACGTTGGGGCATACATGAAGTCTAAATTGAATGGTCCGTGGATGGTCACGTCTTATGTGGGTCCACACACGATTGTATACCCTTTGGGCTGCGAAGAGACGGTAGAATGATGGATTCTAATTTTGTTGCATCGAAATTGTGGGAAGATTGCGAAAAAAGCACACTTTGCTACTATTGATGAGCTTTGGGAGATCATACGTACTAAGTATGATCATGAGCTTTCTTACTATAAAGTATGGGACGCAAAACAAAAGGCAATTGCTAAGATTTTTGGGGATTGGGAGGAGTCTTACCAAAGGTTGCGAAAGTTGTTGTTAGCATACTTGGATCAGGATTCGGTACCCAAAGATAGCTATCACACCATACCTAAGCTATTAGAAGGTACTACGTTCTTTGCGCTATGTATATTGGGCATTCGCTCCATGCATTGCTGCATTCCAAAGATGTGCGGGCCGGTGATCGGTATTGATGGAACTCATTTATATGGTAAATACAAAGGGGTATTGATGATTGCAATGGCAACGGATGCTAATCAAAAGGTTTTGCCTATCGCCTTTGCTTTGTTGTGGATAAGGAGTCGGGGGCTAGTTGGGGGTGGTTTTTAGAGTGTCTCGGGACTTCGATAGAGCGTGTTATTGAAAACAAGGACATTTGCATTATTTCGACCGACATAAAGGTATCAAATGCGCCATTCGAGAGTGGCCTAGAGGACAAGACGGAAGAGAACGGGTATATCATCGATATTGCCTTCGACATGTTGCTAGCAACTTCAACACACACTTTGATAACCCGACTCTAAAGGCATTGGCCTTGAAAGCTGGATATGCGACTCATGATGCTAAATTTGTGTCCATAATGCAAACCATTAAGGAGGCCGAGATTAATTTACTCGAGGGGTGTAGACCCTACTGATCGCCGGATTATACGTTATATGCCATACACATATCTAATGAGTGAGGATGTAGACAAATGGACCCAGTCACATGATGGTGGAAGACGTTATGGGGCAATGACAATCAATATCTCTGAGTGCTTTAATGGGGTTCTTAAAGGTGCCCGCGGTTTGCCCATTGCTGCAATGGTTGAGTTCACTTTTTTTAAACTTGTTGCATATTTCCACGATCGACATAAATAAATTACTTCTGATCTCTCTCGAGGTAAGGTGTGGAGTGATTATGCAATGGAGATCTATAACAAAAATGAGCAGAAAAATTGCAGGACACACTCGAGGAATTATAATCATGCGAGGGTATATATCAAGTGGTTACCCCGTATAACGACCATAGAGCTGGAGGGGGAAATCACAATCATGATGTGCGCATATTTGATAGAACATGTGGTTGTGGAAAGTGGCAAAACTTGAAAATCCCTTGTTCACATGCAATTAAAGTTCTTAAAGGTCTCATCTCGATGCGCCCACTATATTGACCCATGTTACAGATCCCGAACAACGCCATTCTCACATATTCACATAATTTTGTGGTGCCAAAGTCGAGTCATTATGGATGAGACGTTCGCGGACCACGGTGGGTGCCTCGACCCACAATTGTTGCGGGCAAAGGTCGTCCTACGATGTCAAGAATAAGGAATGAAATGGATGGGGTACGGCGAGAACGGGGAAGCCGGAGGGAAGATCCGGAGTTGAGGGAGATTCAACCGAGGCAACGATGTAGAGTGTGTCATCAAGAGGGGCATAACCGTAGATGCTTTGTCCCAATTCCCATGGGGCTTCGACAAGTGGTAGTGCTATGAACTAGGCAAGTGCCGTCACTTTGTTTTTATATAATATACTCGAGAATGTCATTTGGTTTTTGTTCTTTGCATTTGGAAACTAATAACCGTATTTAATGTTTGTCGGCAAGCGGAGACTTGATTTTCGTAAGTGACATCGTACGTGGGACTTGTCGTGATCTTCTGTATGGACAAGCTAGGTGATTATGTAGAGTATGTTGTATCGGTATGGACAAGTGTTGGGTGAATATGTATAATATGTTATATCAAGTATGGAGCTTCCGCTAGGCGAATATGTAGACTATGTTGTATTAACTTAGTTGTTATTTTGTTTATTGTTGTAAATTACGGATAATTGAACTATTTACTATCCATTTTACTCGTTACATTAGTTGAGTGATGCAGCTTTTTTCCTATAATACGAACAATGATATTACTTTGGCAAGTTGCCCTTCTAGTATTGAACTGCCATTGTGTGCTAAGACTTTTTGTCCAACAATAATTTTATTGAATAGTTACTTGTTTTAATCTGGTTGTAGAACTTTAATGTATGCTCCGTTCGCGTATCACAACAGCGTATGTAGTTGTTTGATGTGTTCGGACCCTGGAAAATTTGTTTGCGGGGGAGAAAATTAATTCTGGTCCATGCACCGCGGCAAAAAAAAAAATATCCCAGTGGAACTCGAGTATCTTATACTCGATTTCCATAAATAGAAATCGAGTCTCTAAGACTCGATTTCCATTTATGGAAACCGAGTATAAAATACTCGAGTTCTCTGGGAATTATTCTCAGTCCATGCACTGCGGCAAAAAAAGAAAAATATCCCAGTGGAACTCGAGTATCTTATACTCGATTTCCATTTATAGAAACCGAGTATAAAATACTCGAGTTCTCATCGGGAATTTTTCCTTTAATGTTGCCCCAATTTGGTGACTGCGGCCAAAAAAAAAAAAAAATTCCCAGTGGAACTCGAGTATATTATACTCGGTTTCCATAAATAGAAATCGAGTCTTAGAGACTCGATTTCTATTTATGGAAATCGAGTATAAGATACTCGATTTCTATAAGTAGAAACCGAGTCTTAGACTTGATTTCCATTTATGGTAACCCCATTTCTACTGGGATTTTTTTTTCAATTTTTTGTTATTACTCCCCATTTGAGAACTAATTTCAGGTAATTTTTTACTAAACCGCCAACATCGAAGAGTAAACCTTGTAAATCCAAAAATATAACTAAAATGAACAAAATAAAATTATACAATCTGGTTTTTTGTTTTCAACTGCCAACATCTAAGTAACCCAACCCTGTAAATCCAAAAAAAAAAAAAGAAAAAGAAAAGAAAATCAACATCTCATGTCTTCACAATCCAACAATACACAAAAAGCACACATTCAAGATAATTTCATATCACATTGTAATGCACAAACTATAAGCAAGAAAATTGAGTGGAATATTAAAAGTTCAAACTTGTTCTTTTAATTTTATTTTGAATATAATTGAAGTTCTAACTCTAATTAGCTCATTTACAACCACTACATGGTAGGATTGATCCCCGAGTGCTATGTCTCATGCTACAACTACACATGCCTAGAAAACTAAGCCACATGTGCTTGTCCACTAAGCACAGATTTTTAATTATCATTCTGGTCGTCTAACCAATAGATTGATAACAGATTGACAATCATTGTCTACGGACATTCTTGTCAGATACTTGAAGTAAAACACATATTACATAAAAATGTATCACAATAAGAATATTTAACAAAATAAACAGAGATGCCAGTGGTATTTAAAAAACTTCAACAAAGTGTGGGCACCCCCATGTGGCTTTTATATCCATACAAAGAACAGAGCTGTTGGCTGTGTGTGAAGAACAAAGCCACGGATCAATTATATTCAGGGTGGTGGAGTGAAACAAAACATTAACATGAGACACACTACTTCCATAGCTTCCGCAATGACATGTTTTTCTCAGTCTCCTTCTTCATTACCTTTGCCACTACCATCTCAAAATCTTCTTGTGTTACATCAACCCTCCTCTCCCTCAGAGCAAACATCCCAGATTCTGTGCACATAGCCTGCAGCAAACAAAATAAACGAAAAAAGGAAGAAGGGATAATATGATTATGCACAGAGAAAACACACAATCTTTCACTTCAGAAGACTTTAATAGCCCAATGCAATAGGTCGTTATGGAATTAACAAGACTATACTTATCATTCTGTCCAAATCCATCGAAAAGAGTTCAGATTGTTTAAATTGAATAAAATACTGGCAATCTTTACAAGAATGAAGCCTATTTTGACATGCTTGCCAAATACTTACAATAAGAGATGAATCTGTTTAAATAGTTGAGGTCACAATAAAGAAAAGTACCAAAAACTAAACAACCCAATCTGCATAATGAAAACACACACGAAATGTACATTTTTTTATTTGATGCTTCAAATCCATCCAACTGGTTGAGAAGCTCCAAAGATAGTCCGCCGCACTTCACTATCACCATTGCCACTACCAGTTTAAATGCAAAAAGTAAAAGGGTACACGAGGCAAACCTCCTTTATCTCTTTAATTTGCTGGTCAAGACCGCCAATCATGTCATATGTGGAATCTGGATATTTATACAACTTTCATGAGGTTGACCAATGGATCAACTTTGCTTGGCAAGATTAAATGAAGCACATAACTCTGTCATTATGGAGAGCAACTCTTGTTGATGGAGTTATCTTGGTGATATCGATATTTTTATCAATGTCAACAACATATTTCCGTTTAATTGTAAAATTGTAAACAATATGAAACATTAGATAAAAATGTATTCAAAAGGGTACACGAGGCAAACCTCCTTTATCTCTTTAATTTGCTGGTCAAGACCGCCAATCATGTCATATGTGGAATCTGAACCTTTTCAACTTTCATGAGGTTGACCAATGGATCAACTTTGCTTGGCAAGATTAAATGAAGCACATAACTGTCATTATGGAGAGCAACTCTTGTTGATGGAGTTATCTTGGTGATATCGATATTTTTATCAATGTCAACAACATATTTCCGTTCAATTGTAAGATTGTAAACAATATGAAACATTAGATAAAAATGTATTCAAACTGTTTTCAAACCATCTCTTATTAACAAAAAGGCACTCCTAAGGCACTCCTTGTGCATGTAATAGTCTATTCCCTTGCTAAAATATCATTACTTTTCAAAAAAATATATAGTTAAAAAACAAATGCAGAATTTACAATTGAGTGCATTCATATAGGAATATTACTTACCTTAACTAAAACGTTATTCTTCCCCATTACTTTGACAAATAGTGTGTATATATATAACTTTAAATTGGCATCAATGTTAATATAAATGTGCTAATGAGACTTTCAACATTTAAATGAAGTTAATTTTATTCTTAGAAATTGGTTTTAAAAGTGTATGAACAACACTATTGATACAACTAATAGTTGGGGAAATTGATTTGAAAGTCGAGGGACAAAATTGATACTATTAAATGGCTTGAAAATTTTACGATGCTCTAAAAGTATAGGTTTAGGAACTATTTTTAAAAGCATTTGATAAAAAAATTAACTAAGTTTTTGTCCTTAAAAATGATTTGGTAACAAATAATCTAAGGGCATCTGTTAACAAGACCCAACTAAAACTAAAATCGTGACAAATTTATAAAAACCAAAATCTCTTTAATTTGGCCATTTTATTAATTTTTTTTTTTTTTTTTTTGGAGGGTGGCCATTTTATTAAAGTTACTAAAAAAATTCACACCTAATGATGACATTGGCTTGATTTTGCCACTACTGAGTGATTAAATTGATACAAATAGTATTTCTAAAAAAAAATTTATTGATACAATTATACAAATAGTAGTTGAGTGTTAAATTAAATTTAGCCCAAATAGTTTGAAACCAAGTTAGTAATTTAACATTCCTCCCCTTTTATTTGTTTACAAATCTTTTTTTCTTTTTTTGGGTAAAGAATCTACAAATGTACTTCAAAGTTTGCATCTGTCGTTGCCAATGGTTGCAAGTTTCAGAACAGCAACAACAACCATCTTTGATGCAACCACTATCACATACAAAATTTTAAGATTCATTCCAAGAAGGTTCGTGTAGGCACCCCAACTTTCCTTCATCCAATTGATTTTCCTTCCTTTCACTGGCTTCTCATAGCTGCACAATAGAAATACTTATAATACTTAGCAAGAGGAATTGTTCATCAAATTCCTATCAATTTGAAAGTCCTTGTTCAAATGGAAATATGAATAGCTCCAAAAGATCTTACCCATCAAAAAAGTCAAAAGAACTCTTGAATTGATCAGGCAAATTGAGAAGTGAAAAGTCTTGAAGGAGAATCTTCCCTGTTAAGCTATGTTATGAATGCAAAAAGCAACCTGCCATCATTTGTGAAGCTGTGTTAGATCCTAACAAATAGAAATTCCCAAGTTGACCACAATTCTGTAGGTAACCCGGATCAGCGCAAGAACACCTTACCTTGGCATTTTTATAGAGTACCCTTGATTTGTACTTTGTTTTTAGGTAGCATGGAAGAAGAGCAGTGTGCCAATCATTGGCAATGAAGACAACATCCTCCCCTGCAAGAAGCAGAAAAGAACATCCTTAATGAAGCTATTTATTTTAAGACACTTCAAGTTTAAGAAACAGAAAATGGTTCCAATGTCCACACCATATGGTCCAGAGAAATGTTCACTGCTTTTTAAGTTTAGAACCGTTGGTGCCTCCAGAGCAGCTTGAAATTTATAAGAGGGGAAAAAAGTGTATTTCAGCTATCTACTCAATGTCTGAAATGTTAATAACTATATGTAAATGAGCTGTTAGTACAAGGCGCATCTTACAATTTCAGATTCTTACCTCCAAGCAAGCATCGGCCAGACCTTCGTTGTTGTTTAAATTTATGAAAGGCACGGGATCAAACCTGCACATATATTGAACAAATTAGGCAATCGGAATGTTACTTATCTTAATCTGTGAAAGGTTCAATCAATCATCCATACCTTTCTTTTGCCTTAGAAGCACCTTGTTTGGTACTACCCTTTTTGTCATCACAGAGCTGGGATAAACACTGGCTTTCTTAACAGAGCTCAATGAAGGTACAAATTTGGATACGTGATGAAGGTACAAATTTGGATACGTGCCTTGACCGAGCAGCCAAGCTCACGATATGAACAGATTCCTGGTACTCTCCTGGATTCTATTATCAAAGAAAATAATTTCCCTTAAAAACTTTAATACACTTAAAAATTGCAGGGTCAACAACATGAAATGGAAAAAGAAAAAGAAAAAAAAAGGAATAATTGCTGAGACACACACACACCAGGCAAGCCCCAGATTCAGTTAAAATAAACCCCTCTTTTAGTCTTACGTACAGCTGAGCTATGACCCTGTAATTGCACAACTTAAAAGAGGAAATAACCTGCCAAGTCTATAAGGTTCAGCTTCCCAAGTAACAACAGCCTCAGAGCCATCACCACAAGGAGTAGAAACGGCAATCACTAGCACCCCATGGCTCCTACTAGAGACATCGTTAAGCCCGGTGTGCGCGATTTTCCTCCTCTGAATCCCACAAGAAAATATCTCATAGAATTCAGACATCGACTTCACAGGGGACCTGAGATAGTCCGCGGAGATGAATTTGCCCGTTTTTATCATCCAAAACTGCAATTTCCTTCCCCTTGAGCTCTAAAAGATCGTAGCACCTGTCCATATAGACCTCATGACAACTCGTAATACAATGAATAAAGTCGAAAATCATACAAAGTGAAACCCACACATAAAGATAACTTTAATGCTAAAAACTCTGCATAGTGACACAACAACTTACTGCAAGAGCCTTAGCTGAATCTCCTTCATTAAAATCAAGGTACATTTATCAGCCACCCACATTAAAAGCCTACAAAAATTTTGAAGCTACGGCTGTATAAATATAAATTGAGTTTGTTTTTCCGATAAAAATCTCGTTATGCTAATTCAAGGTTGCAATATTTGGGAAACAAGCATACCTTTTTATTCAATTAAGGTTTCAAAACCTTCATTCAGATTAGCTCCAACATTAGTGCAACTACTTGAACGTGAGAGGTAGGGTCCAAGGAAACCGATGAAAAGGCTGATGAGGTTCTAAAGTGGAATATTCTGGATTGTTGGACTCACAAAATCATTACCGATGGTCTAAACCCAACATGTTTAACACTCAGATTCAGTCCATCCGTAGTGATTTTCTCGCGTCCAACAATCCAAAATATCCCACTTTAGAACCTCATCACCCTTTCATCGCTTTCCTTGGACCCTACCTCTCACGTTCAAGTAGCTGCACTAATATCCACCGCATGTGATTGAATCCCCACCTACAAAGAGTCATACAAAGTAGTCTATGAGATATATACACCTCGGAGACTCGTAGGACAAGGTCTAGGAACATGCTCCCTTGAAGAACTCCAACAGATAGAAGAACAATTAGAGAGGAGCGTAAGCGGCATTAGAGCTAGAAAGGTTAATTATAAAATCCCTAACTTGGCTTTCATGATATTTTACTAAATGGTAGTTTAA
Organism: Quercus dentata; assembly: GCA_028216015.1. NCBI lineage: Eukaryota > Viridiplantae > Streptophyta > Magnoliopsida > Fagales > Fagaceae > Quercus > Quercus dentata. The sequence goes on from CP116447.1 coordinate 36,529,486, forward strand.
CATGCTTTATCTTGGTCTATACTTTCAGCCGTACATTTATCAAGGAACAAATTGAGCAACTAAAGGAAAAGGTAAAGTTTTAAATTGATTGATATGTAGGCCCAACAAGGTGATTTCAAGTTGCGTAGAAAGAAGTTTCCCTGTTTTTTTTTTTTTTTTGTTGAGTTCCTGGCACTCAAATATTGCAGCACCATAAGTTTTTTCTTAACAAAATTCTTCAGTTGTTGCTGACTAGTATATGTTCTATTTTCTAATTTTTCTTCAGGAAAAAGTCCTAGCAGCTGAAAATGCAAGGCTATGTGAGAAGGTGAACTTTTGCAATTATTATTACTAGTACTAGTATTCTTTTATTACCTTGAGATTCCTAACTTGGTGCGGGCATCCAGCAGGTATAAATACTGCTTCCCCAAGCCTTTGCACAAAGGTCCACGGTTCAACACATACAAAAGTGAAGTAATTGTGTAAATAATCATGCAAGGGTATCACTAAAACATTTCTGATTGTCAAGCTGCAAAAGGCATTAAGAAAAATGTGTAGCAATCCCAGTAACTTGTAAAATGATCCATTGAGCCGATACAAGTCAGTGGGAATCATGGCTAAAGCTTATTTGAGTCGAATTGATATACAGTACCAAATGTGCATCACACTTTTTCCAGCCAAAGAAAAAAACAAACAAAAACAAAACAATCGTGACTCATGCTTAACCAACATCAAGTGGCGACATGGTATCAAGATGAGATGCAGCCCAAGTTTAAAATGTGCATGCCCCACTGGCCCTCAGTCTCACAGAAAATTCCTCAAGCTTTGACTCCTATAAGTGATGCTGTCTAAAATTGTGTTAGGTGAAAGAAATGAACCAACTCTACCAAGAGGGAATCTAGAAAATGATACAACCCAAGTAGGACCACCTGTATAGTCAAACATATTTGGTAGACTTTTGTCATTAAATGCTCTTTCCAAACCAACCCGTCCCAAACAAAAATGGAACAGATTGATCCATGCTGTAAAAGCAATCTCCACCATCATACAACTATTGTGAACAATTACCAATATACAACTACAAGATTCCTATGATCAACAGATGAATCATATCATACACAGCCTAGTGAAGATGTTCCCAATGGAGTAGTGCAAGATTGCTGGTAAATTGGTAAAATAAGATATTGGAAAACTGAGATTTTAATGTACTCATAGCTGAGCATCGTAGGTTAGGGAGTATTGTAGTAGTCTTGAAACCAGATCAACAGCCTCTGGAGGCATACGCTTGTGGAATATCTAATAAAAGAGGAATGAACAGATATTAGTAGGAGGATTGGTGATAAAAATATATACTATGAGACCTTAAGATTCCCATCTTGAATACCTTGTGCCATGGATGGGCTTTAATCTGAGGGAATTTGAACTCTGTATAGTTAGGGTTCATGCATTTGATTTCCTCCCTTGTAGGAGTGCCCAAAACCTACAACACAGAAAAATTCATATCAAATACAGCAGTGTAAAAATATCCATATACCATGTAAACATGCATGACCATAATTCAAACCAACCACTGCCCAATCTAAGAGGCTAAAAGCTAAAGCATCTGCTAGGGTCAGCCCAGTGATATAATTGTACTCAAAAGACTTCATTTTGTCTCATCAGCTAGTTCCCAACCAGCAAATTTCATACAAAAATCCCACAATAAATAAATATCCCAAGTTCCATTTTTTTTTTTTTTTTTTTTGATGGTATCCAAGTTCCATTACATAACAAAATATTATATTTACCTTGATTATCTCCACGAGCTGGTCGACTCCACTCTCACCAGGAAACAAAGGCTGATAGAACAAAAAGTTCATTTTAACCTTAATGTACAAATTACAAATCCAGAAGTTGACCAGAGCTTATATGAATAATCAATTACCTGTCCAAGCAGTAACTCAGCAAGAACACAGCCAGCAAACCAAATGTCAATAGCTGTAGTATACTCAGTTGCTCCAAATATAAGCTCTGGTGCTCGATAATACGTAGAGCAGATGTAAGAAATGTTTGGCTCACCTTTTACCTGTCCAACATTAAAGAAAATAAGGATATTAAGCATTCCTATTATAGCAAAGACAAAAATAACTTCAGGAAAAAGGACATAAATAACAAAATAAAAACATACCAAGACTTTCGCACTTCCAAAGTCACATAATTTAACCTGGTGGGTATGTGGATTCACCTGTACAAGAGAAATAGCTTTTAGTTAGAATAAGTTGTTAACCTGCATTTTTTTCCTGTGTCATCCTTACAAAGGCAATAGCAGTGCAGCTTAAAGAAAACATAAGTTAAATATCTAAAATAGACATGCAAATTTTTTAGCAGACGTACCAAAAGGTTTTGAGGTTTAATGTCCCGATGACATACTCCAATGCAGCGATGAATATATGATAAGGCCCTAAAGATCTGCAAAGCATAAAGATATATTAGAATCTAAGCAAGAACAAAAACAATCAGCAAAACTATAAGAACCACACAAGTTGATGAAGTTAAAGCTAGCTATAAACCCTACCTCCCACCCCCTTCAAAGAAAAAGAATGGAATGTCAACCCAAATGTAAAATAATTAACCATACAAGTGAAGATTCCGAGGCTTAAGTCTTGAGGCTGTCTTTAATGCATCAAGACACATTGGTCAGCCTAGGCTCACAGTCCATGGTGTAGAACACCAGTCCAATACTCTTAAACAAGTTAAGACTTACTTAACATTTAAATATCTTTGCTCAAGCAATATTAGACATAAGCAGTTTCCAAAACAAATTTTCAAATTAACCACATGAACATATAAACATTGTCCAATACATGACTTATCGTGAGAGTAGAAGGAAACCAATTCTTAACAAGTAACAATACCTGGTATGTATAAAGTTTCACATATATCAGTGGCATCCTTTGATTCAATTTGTTGTAGTGTTTGATCACACGATGAACTGTTTCAGGAACATACTCAAGTACCAAATTAAGGTAAAGTTCATCCTTATCAGTGGTTGAGAAGAAACAGTGCTTCAAAGAGACAACATTTGGGTGGTCAAGAAGGCGCATGGTTTGCAGCTCTCGGTTCTTATACCTCTTGTCTTGAAGAACCTTCTTTATGGCAACAGTTTCACCTGTCTCTAGGCACTTTGCCTACATAAACATAGTAAACCAGTATTTAACAGCTTGCATCATACTAACTAAAAGACACTAAATTAACAGACATCAAAATTAGTTATAATTTAAATGCTATAAATCCTGACCTGGAACACGACTCCAAAAGATCCATGTCCAACAACACGCTCGGCCATGTAACTTATTGTCTGCAAATATCAGAAGGCCATATCAGAAATACACGTAATAAAATGATACATTGCATTTAAATCAAAGATAAACACATATCCAGAAGGACAAATTTTACAATTGTTGACATTTGCAATAGTCCTAAACCAGCTTTAGTTTGGACACCTGTAGAGCATGTAGGATTCATTTTGACATTTTCATCCAAAAGAGCGTACATAAGGTCCTCAATTACAGAAATTGTGGAGAATAACTTGTAAAACAAAGCTATGTTTATGCATTGTACCATTTAATTATGTAGGATTCATTTTTTATGAAGCTATTTAAAATTCACTTTTTATGTTACCTTATTTTAATAATCTACCATAATCTTTTTAATAATAAAGTTGGGTTTTATGCATTGTACTTTTACTATGTGTTTCAATGTAAGCATTACACAGTACGACGTGATTTTGTAACGTGAGACACTACAAGTATATAAAAATTATTAACATAGTTTACTACTCGATAAGGATTTGAATTATTGACAAAGTTTTCAGAAATTTAAAATGTTTTCATGAATAAATGTCATAATTAAAGGATCGAGAGATCTAAAAGGCATTTTATTGTTTATTTTAATTTATGTTAAAAAATTCATTATAGTTTTTTGTTTTGACAAAAACTCAGTCTAACACTGTGCTTTCGCCAAGTAACTTAAAGTTTATTTTATAATATCATTTTTACTAACTATTTTATTGTGTAATTTAAATTATATTTTTGAAGTATTTTCTTTATTTACGTATGACTTTTACTATAACTGTGTATTAGACATGCCAATGATTAAAAATTTTATATTACTATAACGTCATGAATCTCAGTAATCCATACCTCTTTTTAAAGGTGAATCATGCATCAATAGATTTAGGTCAGAAATGGCAGAATGTTCCATTTTCTGGTCATAAATGTTTCTCTAACTTAAAACTTTCCACGGTTTTTCCACTTTTATAAGTACGATATTTCCACAAAGTTCACAAACTCAAATAAATCAAAAGGCAGTAAATGATATTGACTTTTTTGATAGGTAAATGATATTGACTTATACCTTGTATACTTTCAGCTGGATCCTTTGTATGTCCAGCAATAGACAGAAGCTTATTCTCCCATGGTATCTACAGAAATAACGCAAGATTATAATTTCATCACCACTTAAAAGAATTCATTACCGATACAAAAAAATGTTACAACTTACAACACATGCCAGTAGAAACAAATAGATAATATGCAAAAGTTCATATATTACTGAGAAAAACTTTCTTCAAGAAGTCCACATAAATCAAACATAAAACTGCTCTTTACTAACCAAGGAATGACCAGCACAAGGAGCAAACGTTACTGGAGACGGTGACTCCAGGGACTCAGCCCCAGACTTTGCCTCAATCTTTGACCAAGTCCAACTTCTCAAATCCAGTACCTGCATTATTACTCAAGTTAGGGAAGGTGGAAAAATCCGTAACCACATCAATGCAAAGGCAAAAAACAAAAAGAGTTTAAATGTAAAACCAAGATTCCATCTAAAAAATGAACACACAAGAAAATAAAGCTCAGAATCACAAAAGCACAATGCTAAATATTCAAAGTTGCCCAGAATAACTCTTACTTTTACTTTCTATTTATTGTTCCTTTGTTTTTTTGTGAATGAGTAACTACTTATCGAACGTATAAAAAGAAAAACAGAGAACTAATGAAAGCAAAGGAGACCAATTCAAATACCAAGTAAACAGGAGACAACAACCAAAAAGGCAGTGCCCTAGCGATAGCCCGAGGAGCAAAACAAAATGGGAGATGTTATTTCTATATCGCATGAGGCCATCAACACATGTATATGTAAAGAAAATTTTCTTACATGAATATCATTAAGGTAACGACCATTGTGGTTTCCGCCATATATGTACATCTTGTCTTGCACAACTCGCTGCAAATGCTGAAAATATGTGACCAATGCTTTGTTCGAGAAATAGAAGAAAAGGCCGAAACAAATTCATACTATAAAAAATAAATAAATAAATAAATAACAATACCTCATATCGGGCTTTTGGGCGTTGACCAGATATTGGAGGTGCAATCCATTGATCATACATGGCAACCGAGCCAAGGCCTTCCACAACAATATCTTTATCCCGAGTTTCACAGGGGCTCCCATTTTCAAAGTGGAAATAGTCTTTGTCTCGGAAAAGAATTCCCATTCTCAACCACTGGCTCAACTTTTGAATTATGCTATGAACCATCCAAAAATTATGCAAAAAGACGAAGAAAAAGTGAAAAAACACAATAATCATAGTAAGAACAAAGATGAAAAAGAGCTGGATGCTATACATGCGAGAATTAAGGTATAATTATTACACCTATGGCTCTCAAGAACACAAGACTTTGATCACTTAGAGCTCCCTCTTTTCCAATCCCAATTTTAAAAACAGACGCATAGTGGAGTATGAGAGCATTTTATTTTATTTTTTGGTAAGTAGTGGAGTGTGAGAGCAAACAAGAACAGATACATAAGAGAACAAGAAAATTCACACCTTTTTTTAGTGGCCTTTTCAAAAGCGGAAGAAACATGAATGTATTGAGTGATCCACTTAATGCATAGATAATTTACCAACAAAAAATAAGGCAGAGGATTAAAAATAGATGAAATGTGATGTTGGTTATGTAATTCAAGATAACTGTGTAGTGGTGGTGGTAGGAGGGTCGAAATCGGGGAATGCCAATTAAATGCGAGTGATTGGATAGGCGGTGGTATAGTGACAAAGTGGTATGATAATGGAGGCTTAAGTGAGACATCGTCACTTTGGTCGCAATGCTTTTTTGTAAATTTATGGTGCCTTGCTAGTAGCATCAATGTAAAAAGATGGTGTATTTGCCATAATACATTAAGGCGAAAATGAAGCAGAATAGAAGTAATAGTGATGGGTAACAGAAGAATGGTAGTGATGAAGCATAAATGTTAATGGTGGAGCAGATATCGAGTGGTTATATGGTTATCGGCAGAGATTTTTTTTCACATTGTTCTCAATACGCTTATCTATTATGACAAAATATGAAGATGAAATTCTTAACCGACATTGATTAAGTCAATCAAAAATAGAGGAAGAAGAAGAAGGAACTACACAATATAAACAAGTTCCATGATACTCACATTCATTTGCACATCTACTACAGGCTCGCAACAAAGTTAGAAGCTCTTGAATACCAACTTGGATCATCTTCCTACACAAAAGGAAAATATAAAAAATCAATTACCCAAGTTTCTACACGACATTACAAGAAAACGCCCTAAAAATCTTAATTGCATGGACCTCCAATATTTTCACAAAGAGACGCATAGCTTCGTGGGGGAGACGTGTTGGCAAGCCCGCTCCAGCTGCATAAATAATAAAACCCTTGAGAAAACCAAATCCAAAGAAAGGCATGCAGATATCAAATAAAGTCCGCAAGTATACCATGTGCCATATCACCAATGATGTAACAAGGATCCCATTCATTAATAACATCATCATCATCATATTTAACCAAATTCCTCCACATCCAGCAAAAACTCATATCCAACTCTCCACAGAAAATATAAAATGATTCGAGATCGCCCAATTTTTTTTTTTTTTTTTTTGATAAGTGGTAACTTCACAATTTTTTAAATGCTAACATTTCAAACTTCTCCCTCAACCACTTCTCAGCTTTCCTCATCCTAAGGCTTCAAGACCACTTTTTTCCTAATAGCATGTGTTCATTATAAGAAGCTACAAAAAAAAAAAAAAAAAAAAAAAAAAAGGTACTCAACAAGATAACTTTCAAAAATCCCATTCCCTAGCAACTAGCTAATGCAATGGGTTCCCTAAGCAAAGCTCAAAACCTAGGCTCATCACTCATGTATGTGTTCTAAGGTCCGACAATCCTTTATGCCGTTTCCAAATATCACCAACTCATTTTAGAATACACAAATTAAAATATTGTGCTACAAGTGCAAAAATAAGCACAAATTTGTGTTTAACACATACACATTGGCATATGAAATGACAGCACATGAGAGCTTAAGAGCACAAACCTCTTCCATTTGGTATGCTCAACAACTTTCAAGAATTAGGTTCCGGTATGTTACAAGCTCCAACTGTCGCCGCAAATGAACGAATAGCAAATTCAGCAATGAAATTCTTTTTAACAAAAATCTCAAATCAAACAAGTCATTCCTCTCTACAAATAATTCATGAATCAAATACTCCACACATAAATACTTAATTTGACATGTAGCTTAAGGTTACAGTTTAAGAACCATCACACTATCCAAATTCCTAATTCTTTTCCATGATCTCGCCTTAACAAGAAACATTGTTTCTTCATCTTCTTCAAACTCGTCGCTAAAACAATCATCTTCGAATAAAATTATATGTAGATTAAAATAACAAATGATGCAAGGAATAAAATTGCAACAAAAGCATTTAACAACCAACACATGTTGGGTTACCTCCATTGTCACATTTAAGAACCATATCCTTGTTGGAATATCTACCTCCAAATAATCGGATTATTTGAGGCATTCACCTAGTTCCAATAATGTACGTTCAAACCATATTGAAAACAAAAATAATGTTATTGAAAAGTGAAAAGAGAAATAATAATGGAATAAAGTGTGTTGTTTCACATTAAGCTTTCATATACCTTTTTTGAATCTTACGCCGTCTCGTATAATGCGTAGGAGGTCTTGCATGTCCTTCGTCGGATGCCTCGGCCCAACATTGTGTCCATGTTTGTGCCCCCCTGTCCCACACGGAGGTGCCTTTGATATGCATTTAGGCCGACCTTCACCTCTGTAGGTAACCCAACCGCCCGCTCACCTCGAACATGGGGTGGGTCAATGGTCAAGAAGGGGTACTAAACGAACTATGGGAGGGTGGCTCTGCTGCATGTCGTGGGGTACCTGGTCAAAGGATGGAATGGGTGACAGTCAAGAAATGACTGTGGGGTGGGTGGACGGACGTCGAGCCGAACAAGGAAGTGGGGTGGGTGGAGGGATGGTGGGGCAAGGAGATGGATGGGGGTGGGTGAAGGGATGGTGGGCGTAGGGGCTGGATGTGGGCTAGGTGAAGGGATGGTGGGCGTAGAGCCGAATGTGGGTTGGGTGAAGGGATGGTGACGGTAGGGGATGGATGTGGGGTGGATGAAGGGATGGTGGGGCTGGCGGATGCATGTGGGGTGGATGCAGAGGGATCGGGGGTAGGGAGAAGGCGAGGGGTAGCAACAGGCGGACGGGATTGACATCCGGCCGGAGTCGTGCTCGTGCTTGGGCCGGTAGGCATAGCCGCCTCCTCAATCGGGGCCTCGGGGATAGGAGGTTGGACACGTGCCATCGCCCGCACCGCCGCCGTCAGCACCTCAATAATGTCATTGTGGTCCTCCGTGCCCACCGGATGACGCCTCAACAAACGGACGTATCCTTCAATCTGCACATGAAAAGACCACACATATTAGACCTGCAATACGAAATCAACAATGCGAATTGATAATAAAATAAATGTTGGTTCTGCTACTAAAAATTGCAAATTAAAGGGAGATGAAGTGCTAAGCAAAAAATACACGAGGCAAACATCATGCTCTCTAAACATGTGACCAATGGTAAGAAACACGGTAACTTGGGTTAGAAATAGAGAAGTTACCAAAGAGAGTCACTACAAAGACCACCAGGCCTATCGATGAACCTCCGAGTCACCCTTTTGAACCAGTCGTGGTACTCATGCTCGGAGGCATATCACCAAGCACTGCTTCACAACGCCGATAAAAGCGATTACCCCACTCAAGGATATGCACAAAGATGTTTCGCATCCAATTAACATCGATCTTCCCCCTCAAATCAATGCCATGAAGCACTCACGTCGGTGTTAACGACTTCGGAATTTCTTGGATCATCCCGAATTGACGAACAACACGATCCGGTGTATGTTTCTCTACTAGGTGGAAACATACAAGCGGCACCGCTGCCGTCCATACGGCCCTCCCCGCAACACACCACAAAGCGGAGGTCGTCAAAATGAGCTTCATATGGCTGCCACACCACCTACAATAGCCAAAAAAAAAGTACACAACACATTACGGAACAATGTTTATATTTCAAAGTTCACAAAACCTATATGGATGTTCGTAAAAGCGTAAAATAAGGCATTTTCATACCTGTCCGCAACATGGAAGCTAGTTGCTCGCGATACCGTCCCCGAAAATGTGGGCGGGCCTATTTTTCTTGTTTGGGACCCACAACTACCTACAATCAAGAAGAATGGATCAATAAGTACTTGAGATAATCTTAAAACTATAATGTAATCACATATATTAAATATCAATATAATACTAATCTTTTAAAATTCACTCTCTCTATGAGTGTTACTGATTACAATAAAGCCTTTATAAATAACCTAAAGAGACTAGGACTTCAAATAGCAAATAAAAATACTCAAGAAGAAGTTAGAACCAAATAGAAAAAGAACTCAAAACATAATATAAGACTCGTGATTTGGTGAAGACAAGATGTTATAGCAAAGATGAGGTAGAGACTTACTTCTTCAGGGATAGTGGACCACGATCTTTGGAGGACCGTAAGCACCCACCGGCGGGCCTCGCTCTCTTGTCGGGCACAAATAGGGGAACCTGGCCCATGCCCGATCAAGCAATAGCAAGCACCCACCAATCTGATTGGTGTCCTCGCTTGCCCCGCATAGCTCTTGATACAACCATGCAAGGCAAGCACTTCCCCAATCGTACCTCCGTGGGTTGTGAAGGTCTTCCAACTGCTGCACCCACATTAGATGCACCCTATCGCCGAATTTGTCCATGAATATTGTGTCCCCCAATAGCGCTAGGATGTAGCATCGTGCGTACTTATGCAGCTGATCCTCTTCAAAGATCAGCGCGGCAATGGGTTAGCAACTTCCTCCAAAAGGCGGTTGATGAGAATCCTCCGCCCATCAAGTTGCTTATGGTTGTTTTGAGTTACAGTCAAAAGCCAAGGAAGTCCCAAAGACACATCCACCCAAGTTTTTGTGTGCTCCCTGTTATAGCCTCACCATCAACAGAAGCCCGAGAAGAACCTCCACATCCCGCAATGTGATGGTCACCTCACCATGTGGCATGTGAAAGGTGTGAGTCTTGGGCCGCCATCGCTCCACTAAGGCCGTTATGAGGCCATTGTCAATCTCTCTACCCGGGACCCACAGAGTCCCTCCAAACCAACTCGTGGTGATGATGTTCCTCACTCGGTCGTCCACCATTGGAGGTTGCTTGGAGAACTCGAACTACGACTACGGCAGGTAATGGACCCTGGATCCCGCACATAACATCTCGTTATGGATTAATATAGTATATGCAAATACGTGTACATTGTATGGATTAAATGCATGTGCACAAGTAAATATTTAGTTGAGTGTTTTACCCGCCCATTCCAAATAGCTTCGGACCGATCGTCGCCCATCGTGACAACACCGAGTCGTCAATGGGTCCAGTCGTGTATAGTCAATGCGTCCAAAGATTTGCGAGCTATATCAAGAAGAATGATAAGCGATTAGTTTCAAAATTGAACACACAATATGCTTAAATATATAGGTATGAGTTAGAGCAACTAAAACCAATTTGTACAATGAGAATTCAGTAAAAGATGAAAGAGTAAACCAAAAGAGACCAATATGAACACAAAGCTTTTTAGACTTAGGATTTTATTTTTAAGGTTACGCTTTTGAACACACGCAGTTTTTTTATTTATTTTTATTTTTTAGAAGAAGATCACACACGAATAATGCTTAGTTACAAATACCACAATACAATGAAGGGCTTTGATAAACTTACTATCAAACATGAGATTAAAGGGTAATTTAGGAACATAAAAAAGACAAAAAAAGAAACTAATGTATTAAATAGTATTGATTGATTTCATATCAACAAGTAAATAAATTAATTTTTGAATGAAAGAAACAATTTTTTTTATATCAATTTTATTACAAAATGCTTACAAATTGACATGATAATTCTTCTCCAAAAAAAAATGACATCATAATAATTGTGATTGATGTCATGACAACCACATAATAAGTAAATTTCTTAATTACTTTTTTTTTATGTGTTTTAAATATCAAAGTCAATCATCAAAGAACTAGAAATTCTGGTGGCGGCGGACTTGGCCTTGCAATTTGTAAGAGGTACTTAAATCTTTTGTTGTTAGATGTTTAGCTTTGGTTTGGTTTTGTTAGGCTATACATTCAAGTATATGCAGTGTGTCTCTGCTGTTTTTTTTGTATTGCGCTTTTGTGGACTAGATTTGAAAAGACTATTTTCATATAAAGATGCAAATTTGTAATTCTTTTTCCTTTCCTATGATGTGATCGGGTTTGTAAATCTTATGGAGGGACATATCCGGCTTGAAAGTGACGGCCTTGCCAAGGGATGTACTGCCACTTTCATTGTAAAACTTGGAATTCCAGAGCGATCAAATGAATCTAAGCTTCCCTTCACATCTAAAGTACCAAAGAAATCATGGTCATACAAATTTTTCAGTAAAAGTTCTTGTCATGGATGATAACGGGTCAAGAACTTTGCCATCTTTTGTACTTAGTCCTGGAATTGTATCTATGGTTGCGAAATAATACCAAACAAAATGTCATTTAATTGGTTCTAAGATCATTAGACCACGTAATCCTGGATTTTGATAAGGACATAATGCATACCTCTCTTAGCAATCGAAGTGCGTTGTCTCCCAATGTATTTATGTTACTCTTTCTCTTTTTCTTTAGAGTTTTGTGGATAGGTGCAGTTCCCCAAAATAGTTTTGGTGGCCAACTAGGTTGTGGTTTGTCTTATTTATAAGACTTTAGGTAAAAACCTTATAGAGAGATTGAATGTGGGATCCTTAGTGATATTAATCTTTAGCTATAAAAATTAATCATTTCCTTTAAAAGGCTATTGACATAAACTTGTAAACTCTTTTCCGTAATCAAATCATTCAATTGACCCTTGAAGATTTGAAAATTACAAGTGAGGTCTGCACCTACAATTTCTCATATTTTTCCTTCCTCCATTCAATATTCCACATGAGCCTCTACTTCAAAACAATTTCTAAAAACTCTTAATACATGTGTATATATGTAGTTTGAAAAATGTCACCAGCCAAGTTTCATTAAAGTCCAACCCCATAGAAATTTTTGCTATATACTATCTCCTTTTAGAGACTATTGGGTTCCTTGCCTTTGGTTCATTAACCACCAGTATGATTTTTCTAAATTGATGCCCTCACAAAATCTATGTCAACATCATATGTCTCACTTTATCAATAATTATACCCATAATAATCATGCATGCGAATATGACGTTTATTATTAAATAATAAATTCTTATACTTGGTTGTTGAGTGTTCAATTACCATTTCTCCCAAAAGCTTCAAGTTATTAGAAAATGGTAAATTTAATCATTTAACAATAGTTTTAACCCCCCTTCTCTCATATGAGTCTAAACTCCCCCTTAATAAATGGGGCCCAACAAGTGGGATTTTTAACATTTTAAATAGAAGGTAGAATCGAGAATCTCCTGCCATGATACCATGTTAAATTGCCGCTTCTCCCCAAAACTTAAGCTATTAGAAAATGGTGAATTTAATCATTTAACCATAGTTCTTATATTGAAGGTATAGGAGTCTTATACGAAATTTTTTAAAAAAAAAATTTCTAACATGTACCACTATCTTATTAGGGGTTTATAAATTATTTACTCACTTAGTGAGGTATAGACAGTGAATACAACAATGTTTAATCTATGGTTACAATCCTTGAAACAGTTAATAAAAATGGCTCTTTTTTTTTTTTTTTTTTTTTTTTTTTTTTTGATGAGTAGAAACAGCTTGGGAAATGAGAGGTCTGGGATTTAATCTGATTTTGAGAATTAAGCAAAATGCATTGGTTTAATATTTGCCAAAATTTGTGAAATTTCTTGGAGATACTTTGAAATGATGTCTTTTTGTCTCCAAAACATTTCCCATGGCATTTCTATTAGTTCATCTATGTTTCGTTTGACTTTGAACACACTATAAACAGAATCACACTTGAGATCGATGTTACGTAACCGGGCTCTAACTAATCCTGAATCACTTGGGATGTGTCATATTTGACCTCTAGCTCGGGCCTTGAGCTTGCAAAATGTCTCCAACCAAGGCAAGGCGGGCATCTAAAGAACATGAAATCCAAGTTAGCTCGGACTTTGAGTTAACAAAATGTCTCCAATGAAGTTAGCCTAACCTCTTCCTTTTGCACCGGACATCCGCGGGTAAGGCGGTCATCTAAAGAACATAAATTCCAAGTTGCCACCAGGCAAACCGATAGAAGTCATAATATAAACAACAACAATTGGCAAAACCTGGCATCTCAAACATTGACAAGGGAGAAGGCTTTAATAAGGATGGCATTCTTTTAGGGCAAGGCTTGCTAATTAGGTTAAGGAAAATATAGTTACCATTTACCACTTTCCAAATTTCCATTAATATCGCTCTCTCTCTCTCTCTCTCTCTCTCTCTCTCTCTCTCTCTCTCTCTCTCTCTCTCTCTCTCTCTCTCTCTCTTTTGTTGTGTATGTAAGTCTTTATTTACTTAATTACACCACCGATCGTGCATAAAAATTTGGACTTAAAGCCCTGCACTTGAAATGCTTAAAAACAAATTTACAATTTGCTTTAGTCTACGGCTTTATTGTGTTGTGTTGGTTGAAGTTCTTGAAAACTGGGATTTTAATTTAAGTAATCTTGACAAAGTCCGAACTAGACAACTTGTCTACATTGGACTTAGACTCGTAAGAAGTCTAAATTGTATATTGAAATTACAAACAATGGGATGGTGTGGCACTTCTAGTTTAAAATGTGTTTATATTTAGTGATAATTACTATCATTTCAATATTTCATTTCAAGTTCAATGGAACTACATTGTTAGCAATTTCAATCACATTATCAATGTTGAATTTTATTTGTGTTATACAGGGTTAGTAGGATGGTGACAAAGGGGCTACTTGAGCACTTGGGATGTGATGTGTCAACTGTAAGCTCAAGTGAGGAGTGCTTGCATGTTGTTTCTCATGAACACCAGGTGGTGTTCTTGGATGTGTGCATGCCTGGTATAGATGGTTTTGAGCTTGCTGTCACTATACGTGAAAAATTCGCAAGACGTCATGAAAAGCCACTTATAGTAGCACTTACTAGAAACACAGACAAGGTTACCAAGGAGAACTGTATGAGGGTTGGTATAAATGGAGTAATACAGAAACCCATTTCAGTTGATAAAATGAGGAGTATTTTATCAAAACTTTTGGAGCACCGAGTTCTATACGAGGCCCTATAAGTAGCAGAAATATGCAGCACCATTTGAGTGGTTTCAGTCTTGTGTATATACCACGTGTATTGGAAACTTACATTAAAAATGAAGCAATGATGCAAATAACATGACATTCTATAAACGGTTTTATGTATTCCTTCATCAGGCAATTTGCTAAAAAACGTTGGCAAGAAAGAATGATGACGGCTTGCGCCATTTTTTTGTAAACGAGTTGGTTCTTATTCGAATCAAAAAGGAAATTGTCATTTGGTAACTTTTACAATGAATTGCTCTTCTATTAATTTGAAATTTTATTTTGAGTTTTAATATAGAAACATCCAATGTTCCATTCTCTATGCTATCAGTCCATGGGAATTCCGAGGTGTCCTATTAATTGGGAGTGGAATAGTCCGATAAAGGTCGGGAGATTACTTCCTTATATGGAAATTTCTAGATACCTAAAACCAATTTATGCCAAGCCACCTAACGTAAACAAAACTTCTAACCAAAATCCCTTAATCAAAACTAAATCTAATCCATCTATTTAAACTAATTAAACAAAACCATTCCTAACCGAAAAACCTAAATCATAACCAATCAACCAAAATACATAACTGAAAAAAGACTATGTAATTTATTTCTTCAATAGCAAACTACTAAGTGCTTTTTTATATGCATATAATTTAGTAATTTGTAATGGTACGCAAGCACTATAAATATATGAGATAACTACTTCATATAAACTTGTAAGTTCTAAGCTCCTAATAGACAAGCAAATGGGCCTAATGAGATATACAATTCTCTCGTAAAAGCTATAATCCTAATCAAAAATAACAATCTAACCTCAAGGCAGAAATTTGGAAACTCTTAAGGATGGCAGCAACAATATGCACTATCCAAGCAACAATGTCATCTCGACTCACCAAATCCAAACCCAAATTTCATAAAAATCATAAAATAAAAATTAAATAAACTATCTACCACACAATCCAAACCCAAATTTCACAAAAATCAAAACTGAAAATTAAATAAATAACCTAAATGTTAAGTATCCAAATCCAAACCCAAAATTTCACAATAATCAAAACAAAAATCAAATAAATAACTTACCAAGCAAAATCGGAATGGGTAACCAAGCCGCTTTGACTTGACCAAAGAGAGTTGAATGTCATCTCGCACTCACCAAATCCAAACCCAAATTTCATAAAAATCATAAAATAAAAATTAAATAAAGTATCTACCACAAAATCCAAACCCAAATTTCACAAAAATCAAAACTGAAAATTAAATAAATAACCTAGATGTTAAGTATCCAAATCCAAACCCAAAATTTCACATTAATCAAAACAAAAATCATATAAATAACTTACCAACCAAAATCGGAATGGGTATGGGTATGGGTATGGTGAGGAAAAATGAATGGGTATGGGGGTGGTAATGAGAGAGAGGGAGAAAAGGAGAAAGGATCTCCTAGTGAGGGAGAGAGAGATCGATGAGGAGAGGAGCCGATGGTGGGCTCGACCTCGTTGGCGTCGTCATTTGGGTCAAATGGGCTGGCTCGCTCGTCGACGCCGGCGGGGTTCTCGTGTGTGTGGGAAATGAGAGAGTTTTGTGAGAGATAGAGAGAAATGAGAGAGTTTTGTGAGTGTGGGAAATGAAAATGTAAGACGAGGGTGAGAGAGTGAGAGCGCTCTGGTTTGTGTGAGAGTGAGAGGGTGTGAGCGTGAGTGTGAGTGAAAGTGAGACAAATGCAATAGACGAAGACGTTAATTTTGAAAAACCCCAATTGGAAACCGAGTATCTAAAACTCGATTTCCGGTTGGAATACACGTGGAAATCGAGTCTAAGAGACTCGATTTCCATGTCAATGCCAGATGGCAACTCTGCCACATCAGACGTGGTCAAAGCACGTAAACCGAGCCTCGTGAGGCTCGATTTAGGGGCCCAAAATCGAGCCCTCGAGGCTCGAGTTGCTAGTTTGCCAATAACTTTCAAAACCGGGCCAACTAACTCAATAGTTTCATCCTTATGGGTAATTACCCATTTTCGCCTGAAAGGAAGAAGAAAGAGGTTGAAGAAGGACAACGCTTGGTCTGGGTCTCTGAGAAATGAGATAACAACAAAGAAAAGGGGATAAGTACAAAATAAAAATAAAAATTAATAATTAATAATTAAAAAAATACGTAAAAGTTAAAAAAATACGTGGGCACTCTCTCTGAAATTTTTCTTCTTTTTCTTTTGCTGAAATTTTTATTGTTTCTTAGTACATCATTGTATCCTACGCTTAAACTTCATGTACGTAAAAGTATGTACTTCTCGTGAAGGTTGAGAAACGATAAAAAGGGTTTGTAAAGTACGAACATATATAAAAGTTAAACAAAATTAACGCAAACCTGTTGCTGTCTACGCATATAAAAGATTAAAATAATCTTAAATGAAACATAATGCCCTCAAAGTCAAACACAAGAATCAGCTTTAACTTTTTTTTTTTTTTTTTTTAACAGTGACACAATAAACAATATTATCATAACAATTTTATAACAAAATCTAAACGATAAATTATTACTTATTTTTATTTAGAGTTTATAAATTATATCACTTTTTTATTTACTATTAACAGCTTTGACACTTAATTTTTATTATCAAATTATTGTAAAAATTATTCTTTATTTTATTAAAGAAAAATGTTGATGTTATAAACTTTTTTATAAATTGCTGGTGTGATAAGTTGTTATTATTAAATAGAAATATGATATTAGTAGCAGGCCTAAATGAGAATCCGTAAGAATTTATCACAATCTAATATCAACCGTTTATAAAAATATTGTAAAATTATTTATGCATTTAGCATTATTCTTTATTAAATTGTGAAAACTCACAAAAAGTTAAACACAAAAGCTATGGCAACCTATTGCCATGCCTCATACACTCACTAGTACACCACAATAATAATTGTCAGTGAGTAACTAAGTATGTATGTATGTATATAGATATACACACACAATGTATTTATATGATAAATATTTTCATATTTTTTACACAAACTTTTAAAAAATAAACGTTTTATACCCATACTACACACATATTATTTATTTTTCCGTTTCCATATTTTTATGCTGAATTTTCGAAACACACTTTTATTGAAAGATACCAAATTATACCCATTTCTATGTTTACCATAATATATGCATACCATAGTTTACTAACTATAGACTTAACCCTCAAGTTGATGAAATTTTATTTATTTATTATTTATAATTCTACTGTGTGTTGATACGTTTTGCATTGTATTTTTTAAGCCTCCATCACAACTCCCCTCTTTCTCCCTTTTATAATTTATGTTGATTTTAGTTTGGATTAATATTTAGTTATTTTGAAAGTGGAGATTTGAGTTTATATTCAAATAAAATATACATGGTTATATATTTAAATGTACCTATAAATTGTGTGAGTAATAAATTATTATATTGTCTTTCTTCAATGCCTTTAGTTTAATTTTAATTTTGGTTAAGATAATATTATAATTTTGTGGTGAGTTTTGATTATCATGATAATCTCCTTAAGAGAAGAAGAAATTTGTATAATATATTTGAAACTTAGAAAGTTTAGTTCTACAAAAAAAAAAAATTAGGAAAATGTAACACACTATAATAGTAGTTAAAAGAATATGGACCACCTTTAAAAAAAATCAATCAAACGCACCCAAATATAAAATAATAGAATGTTATATTTGTAGAAATAGAGCAATGAAAAATACTTATAGAAATTGTTTCATTTTTAGAGGGAACAAATTTTCTTCAACAAATTTCAGAGAACAAATTAGACATTATACCATTATCACAAAATAATTATATATTTCCACACATCGTATGGGTCTGTAATGGTTCTATGAGTAGTCTACAAAAAAATCTCAAGACAATAGATAAAGTCTCATGCCATTACATCAAAACATATTTTATCTCCAAAAAAAGGCATGTAACACCCAAAATAGTAAAGAAAAAAAGTTTACCTTCGATTAATTTGAAGGAAAATTCTTTCAACTCAATACATGGCGGTTAATAAAATCATCCATATATAATGTTAGTCCTAGGACAAAATTTGGATACAAACTTCATTGAACCAACAATAGAAAGATGTCATGTGGCACTATCATGTAGAGAGGAATCCAGGATTTAGAGTCTCAAAGCACTCGCATTAGTGCTTGTATAATAGAAAATTTATCACATTTTAGCCAACCAAGTCCAAAATTCACTCACATCAGATTATGCAAAATTGTGTAAAAATACATTATTGCTACAATATTCGTGTAAATTTATACTAGCACCATTCATATTATATTTAGCTTTTTATTCTTTCTTTACATATGACAAGGATGAAGGAAGAAAGTAGATGGTGGTTGTTATTTGTGAAGAAAGAGAAACTACTAAAAAAATCAAGAAAAATTAATATTTAAAAAAAAATATATAGTGTAAAGTAGATAATCTGATTAGAGGTGTTTTGAAAAGCAAATATGTAAAATAAAAAAAAGTAGGTTTTTTTGTTAAAATAGATAGAAATTTTTTCATGAACTAATGTGAATAGGAGACCAAAGAATGAAAAAAAAATCATAAAAACCAATTTTTTAATACAATGCAATACACTAGTCTATTAAAAGATGCAAATTAATGGTGCAATCAGTAATGTGTCACAAATTTCATTCTTAATATGAAAAAAATATAAGGAATTACATGAAATAATTTTACTTGTCATAGGTTTATAAGTCGAATGGGCTGATTTTGTAAGATTGATAGCTTTTAGGGCTGAAAAAGAATAGTGATTGGGCCCATCAAGCTCTCTTTCTTATTGATTTATTTAATAGTAATTATAATTAAAAAAAAATGATAATCACTCGGTGCATTAAATTTAATAAGAAATTGATCAATTTTTCTTACACGGTATGACTCTACATGCAATAAAGATAAAGTGAGAAAGCAATGAAGATAAAGTAAGAAAGCAACGAAGAATTAGATCAATTTTTCTTACACGGCAGTGCCATTTAATTGAACATGTTGAAGGTTGGGATGACAAGTTGTATTTTTCATTGATGTTCAAGTGAGAAAGAAACAAAGATAAGGACGACTCTACATGCAAAAGTCATTTTCAAGTTTGTATGGAAATAATAGAATGGAACCTCGGCTTCGTGGAAGTTATTTGTTGACTCATGCCTTGAGTCATGAGTCATGGCTTCAATTGGATATGAAGATGAATGGAACATCTTGCACAACACCCACACCAAGCTTGTCCATTATTGTTGGGAGCCTCTTACCATTGAATATCCAAGTAAGTTCTTTTACCCTCCACTAATTTTCAAATAATAAAGAGAAATTTATGTTCACAATATTTTCACAATACTTTTACAATAAATTCAAATAGGCAAGTTATCACTAATTATTATTGGTGGGAAAAAAAAGTAATTTTAGTAGGAGTTTAAATTAAAACCAATAACAACAAACCACCAAAGATTTGTAGTGAAAATATTGTGTACGTAGCATTTCTCTTTAATAAATTCTATAAAAGTCTTGTAACTTAATTGATACTTACTGATAGAATATATTAGTCTAAGTGGTATATCTTCAAGTACAAAGTCTTTGAAAGTTGGGCATAGAGATTCCGGATGCAACGTTTAGAATATAGTAGATATTCTAATCATTCTTTAAATAAAGAAAAAAATTACACTTTCTATTATTTATAGCAAAAGGTATGTGTTTTAATTACCCCACCATACTATCAATTTAATAGAAAAAATAAATAAATTCATGCGTTCAATTAGAGCATTCGCATAAGCTCATAGAAAATAACATAAAGCCTAAAGAATCCAAAAAATACCAACATCATATCATGAACCAGTTATGTAAAATAAGGTTTTGCTATAATGCTTGTGCAAATACACAAGTCAATAGCTTGTGCAAGATAATTTTTTATTATTTCTTTATGTTTCTCAAGGACAAAAAAGAAAGTGAATAGTAATTATGTGTGAAAAGAGAAAAATAATTAAAAAATAAGAAAAATTGATATTTTAATTAAATAGAATATATAATAAATAATTAGATATGATTTTTTTGAAGGGAACCGCAGCTTAATGGATGGTATAGGGCTGTCCACGGGTTGAGTCGGATCGGGTTTAGGTCTGACCTACAACCGACTCGATCGAATCGGGTGAACAAAAATGGACTCGCCGCCGACCGAACATTTGGGTCAAGCCCGACAGAGGGGGTCATCGTTTGAGCGGGTCGGAGCCAGTCGAGTGATTTTGGGTCTCAATTCTAGAGCACAACAACATTTCAAAACCCAAAACAATTTTCTCAAGAAAAAATCCAAAACAATCTTCTTAAAAAAATCCCAAAAAAATCTTCTCAAAATCCAAACCAAAAACCCTAGATCTATGAGACTAAAACAAAATCAAAACCTTGAACAATCTTAAAATAAAAAAAAAATAATAATAAAAAAAAAACAAAACAAAAACAAAAACAAAACAAAACAAAGATATTGCAATCCAAACCAAAACCCCAGGATCTATGAGACTAAAAAGAAAAAAAGAGAGAAGATTAAACCACCACTAGCACCATCACTCCCTCCCCCACCACCAACACATCCATCACAAAATCAGTACAAATTTTAAAAAAAAAGAAAAGTTTTTTTACTAACCTACCATCAAAATGCACATATCAGAGTATCAAGATGAGATTTCAAGTAGATTAGAGGAGGCCTGTGGAGTTTGAGACTCAACTAAGGACCGCGAGTGCAACAACGGGGCAACGTCAGCAATAGGCTTGTGGAGTTTGAATTAGCGATGGCGGATTGGGCAACGGCAAGGAGGTTAGGATTAGGGGCGGCGATAAGGCCTAACTTGGTGACGGCGGCAAGCAGGAGGCTAGGCACTAGGGTTAAGGATTTTAGTGAGAGATTAGAGAAAGTGAGAGTGAGAGATTAGAGAGAGTGAGATTTTTCTGAAACTAAAACGTAAGTGTTAGTGTAGAACGGGTTCGTGTTAACCTAATTACAGACCCATCACCCATGTTTTTTCGTTTTAAAAATTCTAGGTCAAGCGGGTCGGTTTACACGAGTTATAAGTCTAAAGACCCAAAACCAACCTGAAAAATAGAATTTTAAATTTAATTGACCCATATCCAACCTGTATGGACATTCAGATCCGTTTGTGGGCCTTCTGGTCGAATCGGGTCGAACGGGTGGGTCGAGTTTGACGAGTTGAAATAATGGAAATAATGGAATGAACCTCGCCGTGGAAGCTAATTGTTGACTCATGACTTGAGTCATGAGTCAAGGCTTCAATTGGACACAAAGGTGCATAGAACATCTTGCATAGCATCCACACCAAACTTTTCTATTATTGTTAGGAACCTTTTACCAATGAATATCCAGGTAAGTTCTTTTACCCTCCACTAATTTTTCAAATATTTAATAAAGAGAAATGTATGTTCATAATATATTTTTACAACAAATCCTAAGTGGTAGGTTGTTACTAGCTGTTTTTTGTGGTAAAAAAGTAATTTTAGTAGGGGTTTAAATTATAATCGTAAGGACTCAAAACGGATTGGTCCCAAAACAGGATTGGGCTCAAACCCAAGCGGCCCAAACAATAAATTTGTAGAGCGTGAATGAAATAACTAGATCTATTTCGGAAGAAAAACGATTAAATTTGGTAGTTTAAGACCGTTAGTCACAAGTAAGCTTAGAAAATTTGTCCTCGAAATAGCTCAAGGAGTTTGTATTCTATTGTCTTGTTGAACAATAATGTATTACCAGAGTCACAGTCCTGTTCTTAGATAATTCTCTTATTTTTTCCATCCCCCCTTTTTAGTACATCTTTTCATGTTATATATTCATGTCTTGGTGTCACCCCTACCACACACGTGTAGATTAGATTCGGGGAACTCCTTCCCGTCTCATCCAACGCTTCCCAAAACCATCAACTAGTAGTCGTAAGACTGCTTGATCACTGTTCAGGCGTCACTTCTACATTAATGCGGCCAGAGAGTTGGTTAGGAGTCATTTAATGCGGAGGTAGCAGCTTTTTGAAGATATTTGTTGCCCTTCTCCTTTCTTATCCCTTGTCCGACGTCTAACTCTTAATGATGATGTAACTCTGAAGTAAGTCCATAATGATATGGCACTCGAATTGACCTCGAACACATGTTGCCGAGATGACTTTTATCCTCGGACGCTTGTTGGACTTATCTCATATTATCTCTACTCCTCTCTTCACCCCGTTCTCCTTATAATCTTATCTGGACCTCCTCGGATGGTCTAACGTCCTCGGATCGGGCTGTAGGCCCGATTAGTACTGCCTTAACAATACTCCATGATTAACGGATCGGGCCGTAAGCCCAATTAGTACTGCCTTAACAGATTTCTCGATTAATTGGCCCCCACAATAACCTTTAACAACAATCCACCTAAGATTTTGTGGTGAAAATATTGTATACGTTGCATTTCTCTTTTATAAATTCTCTAAGAGTTTTGTAACTTAATTGATACTTTCATATGAAACATGTTGGTCTAAGTGGTACATCTTCAAGTACAAATGTCTTGAAAGTTGGGGATAGAAGTTCAAGATGCAACAACTAGTATTTAGTAGATATTCTAAGCATTCTTAATAAAGAAAAAAAATACTTTATGGTGTTATAGCAAAGGGGATGTGGTTTAAATACCCCACCTTCACTCACAAATCAATATAATAAATAAATAAATTCATGAGTTCTATTAGAGCATTTGCACTAGCTCATATAAAATAATATAAAGCCTAAAGAATCCAAAAAATCACAAACATCAGATCATGAACCGATAATGCAAAATGAAATTTTGGTATAATGCTTGTGCAAATATACAAGTTATAGTAGCTTAAGCAAAATAATTTTTTATTATTTCTTTTCATTTCTAGAGGACAATAAAAGAAAGTGAATGATAGTTGTTGTGCATGAAAAGAAAAAAAATTGATTAAAAAAAAGAAAAAAATTGATATTTTAATGAAATAGAGAATGGAATGAACAAGCAAATATGATTATAATGAAGGAACCACAGTTTCATGGACGCTATTTGTTGACTCATCACTCATGAATCATGTGTTATCGTTTGAGTTGGATATAAAGGTGCATGGAACATTCTGTACAGCACCCATACCAAACTTGACCATTATTAATTGTTGGGAGCATCTTACTATTAAATAAGGTCTTCTACCTGAATAGCTTTTCAAATATTTAATAAATTTTTTTATTGCCAAGAACCTTTGAGCTCAAGTTACACTAAGTGTAATCTTGCTTGAGTAAGACTTGAGTCCAAATTTTTTAAATAAAGTGAGTAAATTTTGGGCCATGTCAAACTTGGAGTCTAGATAAGAAATTAAAGATTCATCAATCTCCTATCCATCATCCCCTCTTGAAGATCCCTCCCATGTAGATAATCTCTAACAAACAAACAACTAAAGGTTTGTGTGGGCTTTTCTCGCTTTGCGCTTATCATCAACTAGCAATGGGCCCGTATGATGTGTTGATAATGATGTAATCTACTATGTGAGAAGATTATATAGAATAATCAAAATATTTTAAAGTAACAACATGATGTTGTGTTGCGATAATATGAAGATGCTTTTCTTTAATTAATGATGTAATACAAAATTAAGGGGATGAAGAATATAGACTATAGAGTAAATGTCATATAAATTAGAAATTATTTATTATGTGGTGTAACTAATAAGTTGATTGTTTGTTTAATCATAGTTTTTGTTTCTTCAATGCATTGGAGTTGGTATAAATTTTTTGTAATATCATGTTAATGTTTAGTTGGCTTATGGAAAATCATAGAAAATTTATGATTGATGTCATGTTTATGTTATTGAAGTATGATAGTGGTGTCATTTTCTCCATTGTACAATGATTTTGCACATGCTCCTCAGTCCTCACAATGTCTCACCTCCGTAGCCTATGAACAAGTTTTACATACATAAAAGAAAATTGGGCTCACAACAAATTGAGGTGTCTTCTTCTTTCTCTACCATTATTTTTTTTAAGAAATTTTAAATCAGCAAGGGTGAAAAAGAATTATTTTGATTTTTTATTATTGATTTTTGAGCTATTGCTAGAGAGACTTCATGGAGTTTAGAGCTTTAAGGTCTTTTGGAGGAAGGAAATCTTGGTTTTTTTTTTTTTTTTTTTTTTTCATATTTCCATGTATATGTTTCTGTAATTGTCATTGTAATACTAAATTCTAATGGTAGTGACCTTAAAGATACTGCCTTAAGAGCATTCATATCAAGCTATTCACTATGAGTTCCTTCACTGGTGAGAAGCCTTATGAGATCAGCATTTGGTTGTGTTGGGTTGTGGGCCTATAGGCTGTGCTGAGTTGTGTGTTGTGGTCATTAAAATTTGGGATTAAAAATGTGAATGAGAGGAAATAATATTTAATTATAATAGTGATAGAGTATTGAAGTTGATGAATCTTTATTTATATATATATATATATATATATATATATATATATAAAGGTAATTAAACTTGAAACAGTAGTGTTTTTTGAGTTAGTTTAGTTAAAAATTTGAGGAGATTAATGTGAATGCTCTAATAGTTTCATGGTTGCCTTGATTGAATGCTTGCAAGTTTTTCATAATTGTGAAAATTTGATTTTTTTTTTTAAATTATATTTTAGAGCTATGCCATCTATCGTTACCTGGTTGAACCAATTCTCAGTTTTCTAGGTCAGTGCCTGCTCTAGGCTGCTACTACAAGCTTCCCTTGAGTTTAATTGTAAAATATGTAGTTTTTGTGAAGGTTTCACATTTTCAGTTTGCTTTTGCAGGTTCTTCATTCTTCTGGTGTCTCAGTCACTTGTTAAGATTTTATGTCTTGTTGTTTATTAGATATCTCTTTTTGAGTTGTGATATTTTGTTGTCACTCCATTTATACATACAAGCTACACGTAATATACTTTTGTTTTCTTTCCATCTTGATGATTAATTTGCTATTTTTTTATAAAAAAATCAGATTATTGCTCCGGTTCGTTTTCCTATCTGATCATAAAACATTTAACAAATACAATATTACACAGTCCATTTGAATCCTATTCGGTAGATCTGTAAATCTTCATATAGAGGAGGAGATGGTAGCAGGCACACCCCACCACATGGTCCTGCAACAACTACAACTACATCAACTACACCAGTTGGAGGAGGGGCTGCTATAATGCCACTGCCTTCAGCGTCAGTTTTTGGGCAGGTACAATTATCTGTATCGGCAAAAGTTCCTATTGCTTAATTCTGGCCACCTCTTGGTATGGTGTGCTGTGAATTTCGTATGGTTGACTGCAACACTCTGGAAATCCTAGAGTAGCATAATAATGAAAAGAAACATAAAAAGAATTTGTAAAGACATGGCGAGTTGTAGAGACTCAGCAAAGTCAGAACCACATGGTAGAAAGTGTAAATGCCCAATTCTGAATTGAAACAAGGAGTTTTTTGGCCTAAAAAAGTTGAGGAATTTGAAAAACAAACCCATCCAGAAAATATAAATTGTGAAACTGTTACTGATGACAATAGAAAGGAAATAAAGCGACATAATGAGGTGGTAGGGACTTCTGATGTTTTGGCAGTTGAACCTGAGAGGATTTGCTACTTGGGGGCATGGTTTCAAGTGAAAGATGAGGGGGCAAGTATATGAGGACTTGTGAAGGATCTAAAAGGCCGTTTGATCCCTTCAAACCATAACAGGTGGTTCTTTCAATGTCAAGTCTAACTCACAGATTGTTTTTAATAGTCATGTGATTGGTAAAAGTACTTGGAAAATCTAAAGCAGTTTCATGGCCATAGTTCCTTCTCTGGAGAAGCAGGACTTCAAGCTCTTTACCCATCTAACTTGGACATTCCATTAGAGTATCAGGATCAATTCTTCAAACTCGGTATCAACAAGGCTTAGAGACTCAATGATCTGGAGATATATCTGAAGCTGGGATCCAAGATACTGGTATGACAAAAGTCAAAAGTCAGATGCAACCTTTAACACCAGAATCAGAAGCCCCAGTAATTTTAAGTGTTGACACCAAAACTGAGGATGGAAATTCAGTGTGTAAAGGAGGCAGCTCACCCTTGGATAACTCAATCGTGGCACCATTGGATGATCTAGAAATGTTGTCCGAGCAAGTTGTACGTGCTAGTTGCACCTATGACCCATTCCAGTTAGTCAAGAAGTTTTATGTTTTCTTTTGGTTCCCCTCAAAAGAGAAAAAAAATTATGAAGAAAAGTAAATCAAACAGTAATGAATGAACTACTTTGCTGAGGTTTGCACTTTGATATGCTAAACTCCCCGCTTGTTATTGTGAACATTTGATATAAAACATCGCCTCAGCGGATTACATTATTTTTAGGAAGTTGTCATTGATCTATTATTTATTTAAAGATCACTTTGAAGTATGAAGCATTTTATAAAGCAAGCTTTCATCACTTAATCTTTCCATATAAATGAAATTTGTCTTGTAAAATTAGAATCTGGCTTCAACTATAAAGAAAATTGTATGTCTCAAGGCCCTGGCCCCGAGACCTGCCAATTGACTAGAATGTAACCCATCTTGCATCTTGGTGGAGTGGGTCAGTACATTCAACAGCTTAGAATTTGACCCCCTTCTTGTTTTTAATATGCTGATCTTAGACCTTTCAAATGTTTTTTAAATGTTTTTAGGACTAGTGATAGAGGAGTCCCAGGATTTGCAAACGCACCTGAATCTTACGAGTGATTTGAGTTGTAGCCTTGCTAAGATTAAGTGATGAAAAAATGACTTGTTTGGGACAATTGCCATCATTGAGTTGTAGCCTTGCTAAGATTGTGGACGAGGTTCGCTTGTTTGGGACAATTTTTTCGGCGGAAGAGAGAAATTCAGTTCTAGGCGTTAAGAGAAAAGGTAAAGACCCTAATCTGTGGGGCTTGGGCTTTTGATGTTTTTATCTTCACCAGCTTTTTTGGGCCTCTGAATCACTAAATGATGAGAAAGTTGGGCGATTTTGGCCCATTAGCATTGATTTTTAAAATATTTAGGCCCGAAACACTGTTTGGGAAATATATAGCAATATACCACTTTTTTAGGTATTCAAGCTTGGCAAGCTCGAGTACCATGTTTTTTAATCCACTATCGCCCCATATTGAAGGAGCCCTATAGTGGCGTTTTTAAGCCCTATAGTGACGTTTTCGGGCCAAAAAACGCCACTATAGGGCCCCTTGAACCTGTTATGGGACTTATAAAAAAATTTTGCAGGAAAACGCCGCTATACGGCCCAAAAACGTCACTATAGGAATTAAAAACGCCACTATAGGGCCCCTTAACCTTTTATGGGGCCTTATAAAAAATTTTGCAGGAAAACGCCGCTATAGGGCTCAAAAACGTCACTATAGAACTTAAAAACGCCACTATAGGGCCCCTTAACCTGTTATGGGGACTAAAAAATTTTGCAGGAAAACGCCGCTATAGGACCCGAAAACGTCACTATAGGGCCCCTTAACCTGGTATGGGGGCTTAAAAACGCCGCTATAGGGCCCGAAAACGTCACTATAAAACTTAAAAACGCCACTATAAGGCTCCTTGAATATGGGGCTATAGTGGATTAAAAAACATGGTACTCGAGCTTGGCAAGCTTGAGTACCTAAAAAAGTGGTATATTGCTATATATTTCCCAAACAAAGTGTTTTTAGGACCTAAATATTTTAAAAATCAATGCTAATGAGCCAAAATCGCCGAGAAAGTTGAGCTTGTCAAAATAAGAACAAGAACACTAACAATGAAGACAAACAGAGAGATGGGAATAAATGGGTACTTTAGAGAGAGTATAGGAACACGCCAAACTCTACACCCAAATTCACAATATAGTTAATTGTTACTTTTGTGATTAGTGTACCCAATTTTTTTTTTTTTTTTTTCATTTAGTTCTTGCGTGGGTCACATGTAAATGCCGAATTCTAATAAAAAAATTACACTCAAGCAAGTTGTGCAATTGGGTATAAATTTAGGTGTGGTGTAGTCATAGTTGATTTGATGTATACCGTGTGGTGTGCTTTTTGTTCAACTTAATACTAGAGTGGAGGTTAAATATGTAGTGTAGGCCTCATAGCTGACTAATTAGAGGGACAAATATCCTTGATTTTAGCCTTAATCAAGGATATAATGATGGTCCTTGATTTTTAGATTAATCAAAGGTGAATATCCATGGAAGATATATTATACATGGTCCTTGATTTTAGATTAATCAAAGGAGAATATATATGGAAGATATATTATACATTAACATCTCTCCTCAAAGAGGTGGCATTGAACATGTCATTTGGAATTCGAAAAGATCTTGATATTTTTATACACTAATGGACCCAATAGAAGAAAAAAAAAATGCCACAATAGAACCTAGTTGTTGGCCGAGTCTCAAATAACACTACAATGTAAGGACAATTAAGAACCAACAAATGTGATAATAATTTTGTTGCCAATGTATGATTTTTTATGATATGTCTATATAATGTAAACATCACATGCTTGCCTTTCAGGCATTTCTATAGGGGAATCTTCTATGAAGTATATAAACCAACATTCTATTTGCATATACAATGTAATTTTATATATAAACCAACATTCTATTTGCATATACAATGTAATTATATATATATATATATATATATATATATAAAAGAACAATGTAAAACAATTGTAAAATGTGTTTTCTACCGGTTTCCTACTAATGTAGTTAGGATTTGGTAAAGTTGTAAGTTGTTTTTGTGTTGATATAGAATGGGAAAATAAACCTTTGGTTCCAAATGACTGGCCGTTGTGGATGATATTATTTGGATAGGAGGGATGAAATGAAGAGAGTATCCCACCTAAATAATTTAAAAATTCTTAAAATTACAGCTATTATTAAAAATAGACACAAAATCCAATACCCACAAACAACAAATTTTCAATTTTGCTTAAAAACCACTCACTATTTGAATGAAAATTAACAGTAATTATATTCTTGATGAAGTGATAAATTATTTAAGAAAAAAAAAAAAAAACAATGCTGGAGTGTTATATGTATACAGCGATTTTATAGTAACGAGTGAAAACAACTCCTTATATATATATAAAAGTAAAATAAAATAGTGAAAACCACTCCTACACAGGTGCATCTCAAATTCCCAATTGTTCACAAAGTTGTTTAACTGTACTAACTGCAACTTTGTTTGGGAATCTTTAAATATTTAAAAAGAAAAAGAAAATGAAAACCTTCCAATTTATCAAAGATTATTTAATAAAACCTTATAAAACATAACTAATAGAAGGTGGCAAGCACTAGCAGTCACCTTCTTCTGTTGCAAGAATCTAAGCCCAAAGGCAAACAAATTGCGGCAAACTTATAAATGCCAACACAGAGCAAGGGAGTTCAAACAAAGACTATCACCAAGAATTAAGAACCTTTTATCTAAAAACAGAGCCAAGCAAACACAAGTTACACAACATAAAGCTCTATAAAAAACAATAGTTCTTGAACCTCCTCGAGCAATCACACAATACCTTCTTCTGAGCATATTAGACCTCCATGAATTTCCTATTTCTATGCAATAGAGATGGAAAATTTCATAATAGCACTCAAACTTCTTCCCCTCCAGTATTTGATACCCATTCCACAAGCATTAAGGGATGTTAAAAATCATGAATAAAAATTTAGCACTGTACATCATACACATGCTTTTATGCCTACTGTAAAACAAAATGATACCAAAGGAAATAACATATTATTAATCTCACTTGCATCACACTTACATATAGCTCACTAATGACTTCACTTCTTATCCATATAGCCCAGTTGCTCCATCAAGTAACACAAGACTTTCCATGAAAGTAGTAGTATAGTTGAGCCTCCTTGAATTGGAATATCAAGAATCTTCTCATGTAAAGTTTCAGGGTCAAGTGAAACATTGCGTTGCTGTAATTTGCTACCATAGGGTCGGGCCTGGACTCTCTTTTGAACTATAAGGCCAGATTCCCCTTGAACTCCATTAGATATTGTGGTAGCAGTTTCTGTTCATCAGGGAGAGGTATCTCTGAAAATTTATCATTATTGACATCAAATGATACAATCATGTTTTGATTTACCAATTTTCATTCTGCTTTATTAGTATATCCCAACCAATGCAAAGCCCCACTAACAAATGTGGTAGATGTAGACGTAACAAAATAAGACTCGATATTGTTGAGTCTCAATGAGATTCCAATCTTTTTCCAAGAGTTTGAGCTGAGTGTATAAACCACAGCCTCAATGTCAGCTTCAAATGCACACAAGGAAGAGAACTTTACAACCTCATAGTCATTCGTGTCTCTGATAAGCAGATCCAGTAGCAACCCAATCATAATGGCACAATGCCACATCACCGACTCCTTAACATACGGTTGAGATTAAACCACAATGCCACATCACTCTTCTCTATTAACATGGTATTTTGTGCCGCTGGGCTTATTTACCAAACTATTTTGTTATTTTTTTTGATAAGTAAGAAAGAAGTATATTCAATAGGCTACCTCATGAAAACAGAGGCAGAACAGACAATACAGAGAAAGAAACAAACAGAAAAAAGAAAAGAGAACAAGAAAACAAGCAGAGAACAACCAAGAACGAAATACAAAGGAAAGAGCAAAGGAACAAAGGGAGAGAATCACTAGAGGTGAGTCCCCAAACCCTAGACCAATCAAAGAGAGAACCACAAAAATAAGCGAGCAACTGGTCATCGGATTTGTCCCTGTCCTCAAAAGTTCGCCAATTCCGCTCCCTCCAAATACATCACATTAGGCACAACGGAGCTAAATTCCAAATGCTAGAAGAGTGCTTTCCAAACTAGTTCCACCAATTGAAGAGCGTTTACGCAACCAATCTTGGCAAGACCCATGAAATCCCAAAAGATCTGAAAATCAAGCTCCACAACTTATAAGCTTTTTCACAATGGAGAAGCAAATGATTCACCGTCTCCCCATTGCAATGACACATAATACACCAGTCAACTAGATCAAAGCCTCTACACCGCAAAGTGTCCCCTGTAAGAATCTTCTCCCAAGCTGCAATCCAAACAAAGAAAGAGACGTGCGTAGGGGCCTTAACCTTCCAACTACCTTTTCAAGGAAAAGTAAAAGGCAAGGGACTTCGAAGCTTGTCATAAAAGGAGCGAATGTTGAAATCCCCCTTCTTCGACAATTTCCAAATCATGCGCTCTCCTTGCTCGAAGTGAGGTAAATAAGAATCCAAGGTATGGAGAAATTCATCCACCTCTCCCATCTCCCAATCATTAGGATTCCTAAGTAAAAGAACCTTCCAGCTTCTCCAAGCCTTGGTCTCCAATCTTTCGAGAGACGAGGCCATAGAAGCCTCTCTATTAGTAGCAATCCCATACACAACCGGGAAGGAAAGATGGAGTGGAGAGTCCCCACACCACTGATCTGTCCAAAACTTCACTCTATCCCCCACCCCTACCTCAAACCGGATAAACTTGCTAAAAACCTCCCAACCTTTTCGGATACTTCTCCATAAACCACACCCATGAACACCCCTACCCAGCCTGGAAGACCAACCCCCCCACTCTTCCCCAAACTTCAAAGCCACAACCCTCCTCCAAAGACGAGTCTCCTCAACCCCAAACCGCCATAACCACTTTCCTAGTAAAGCTTTATTAAAGGTAGTTAATTTCCTAATACCCAAGCCACCATTTGCCTTAGGAGCACACACCTTATCCCACCCCACCAAATGAACCTTCGACTCCCCCCATAGGAAGTCCCTTTGAATCTTCTCAATTTTATTAGCCACATGCGACGGGATGGTGAAAAGAGATAAATAGTAAGTAGGAAGGTTGGAAAGCATACTCTTGAGCAACGTCAATCTTCCACCTTTTGACAAATACAACTTCTTCCACCTGGCCAACCTCCGATTAATCTTCTCCAAGATAGGATTCCAAATAGAAGGGGACTTATGGGAAGCCCCCAACGGCATACCAAGATAGGTCATAGGTAAGGACCCAATCCAACAACCTAGAATCTCTGCCAAAGCATGAATATTATTAACCTCCCCTACTGGAACCATCTCACTCTTCAGGACATTAACCTTCAAACCTGTCACAGCCTGAAAACAATTTTGCTGTGACTCCAGTTTCAAGCAGTAGAGCGATCCTTAAAAAAAATCTGCACTTATAGACTCGAGTTCCATTTTGATTCAAAACTGATTACATAACAAATAGTTTGGTAAATAAGTTAATCGGGTAAAAAAAGCCTGGTATTTTGGCTAGGGCGAAGATTGTTAAACAGTGTTACACACACTGTGTGAATATATTTTCCCCATTTGGGTACACAACAAATTGAGGTCTCATCTTCTTTCACTTTTTTGGCTAGGACTAGTAAAAAGAATTTGCAAGTAGTCATAACCACACATTAAAAAGTGAAAATGCCCAATTCTGACTTGAAACAAGGAGTTTTTGCCCTGAAAAAGTTGAGGAATTTGCAAAACAAACCCCTCCAGAAAATCTAAATTTGGAAACTGTTATTGATGACAATAGAAAGGAAATAGAGCTGCATGAAGAGGTGGTAGGAACTTTTGATGTTTTAGCACTTGAACCTGTGAGGAAGCGCCAGGATCAATTTGCAGCTTGGGGTAAGTATATGAGAACTTTTGAAAGATCAAAAAGGCCATTTGAACCCTTCAAACCAAAATAGGAGGTTCCTCCAATGTCAAGTGTGACTCACAAGTTGTTTTTAATAGTCATGTGATTGGTTAAAAGTACTTTGAAAAATCTGAAGCAGTTTCTTGGCCATCGTTCATTGTATGGAGAAGCAGTACTTTAAACTCTTTACCTACCTAACTTGAAAACTTCTGGATAGGTCTCCTAGATTTGAATTGAATTCTTTCTAGTTAAAGAATCTCTTTTTAATTGCTCTAGAACAATTTAGGTGATTAACACTCCATCAGAGCACGGACAAATGGGGCTTCAAGCAATCATCTACCCTACTGACTTTAATGCTTAATCAACTTCCTTAACTCCCTAACACCATAAACAGGCTTGAACTGGCTTCAATGCTTGTACAGCCACCACCACCAAGCATCAAGCATTTCACAAAGCATGATTGAAAGCATGTTTTCATATATATATGAAATTTGTTTTGTAAAATTAGAATCTAGCATCAACTGTATAGGAAATTCTATGTCTTTTATGCCCTAGGCTCGAGAACCTGCCAATTGACTAGAATGTAACTTGCATATGGGTGGAGTGGGTCAGTACTATATTCAACAGCTTAGAATTTAACCTGCTTCTTCACTTGCTTGCTTTACAGCCTTGATTTTGCCCAATGAAATTGTGTCAGATCATGCCTACATTATTCTAATCACAGAGACTAGTTTTTTTTTTTTTTTTTTGATATGGGGTCCAAGGCTAGTTTCTTTTTTTACTATGCTGATCTTACACCTTTCAGATGTTGTTCTAATAAAAGAGTTTATAACTTAATTGGCACCACCCCATGCACAAAGTGCTTGGGGGTTTTCTGGGGAAGGGGGGGAGATGGTTCAATCAGCAAGGTTAGTAGCATATTTATAACTATCTCAAAAAAAAAAAAAAAGTTTCTAATCCAAAGTTGATATAATCTTTCCTTGGAACCAAAACAAACTTAACTACCCCACAAATAAAAGGTTGACGCAAACCTCCTATAGTATTGATTTTGATTAGATATCTGCTTGAAAAGTAGGAAGAAATATTGTTTTACTACACAAATGTGAGGAACAAGTTTTGAAATTTTGATGGAGTATGTATCGGATGCCTTGGTGCAATCAATTTAAAATGATGCAACTTTTGAAGTATATGCATGTCTAGGGGATTGATTGAGATATGTTTTAATTTTCTTTAATCAATGCACCAAAATTGACCATAAGCTAACATATTACTGTTTTTATGAAAATTGTGGGTACCCTGTCACCATACTCGTTCTTGATTGAACGATCCAATTTGAGGAAAATTACACTTTTTGTATATATTAACAAACAACTGAAGTGTTATTAATAAACAGATTTATTGTATGAGCCAAAGCAGGTCAAATCACTGAAATGCCAAGAAACCAAACAGGGGGCCAAGCCATGTGACAACCTTACAACAATGTGTCTTTAAATCTTCTTCATAAACAACAAAAATTTAGAATCACTATCCACATTACCATGAACTTTAAAGTTCAAAAGGCACTTTCCATGTTACCTTACACTAAATAATTTAAATATTTTCACAAAATGACCACAACAATACTAATAGAAACACAATGTATTAGCAGCTAAACACAGAGATTCATTCTCATTACCATTGGCAATGAACATATAATTTTGCAACCAAAGCATGAGGGGAAACAATTGCAACTCCAAAATAGTGAAGGTGTTGACAATCAATGATCACAAAGCTTTAAATCAATTTCAAAGACTATATGTTATCTCAATTTTTCTCACAGGGGAATGAGAAAATGCAAACTCATGAGAAGAGATACAACAAGCTAAAATTGCATAGCAGCTGTAATGCAGCCACTAGAAAGATATATATCATTTTGATTAAAGAACCAAGCACAAGAACTTTGCTGGGCTTATGCTCACCAGATAAGAACTACCACATCCCATTTTCAACATTCTCATCATAGGGCTTCTTTTCTTCTCTGCTATTTGCTCCATTTCTATTTTATTTTTTTGGATTGAAGTAAGATCTCTAAATATTTTGCAACCTCATTAGAGAGGCACACAGAAAGTCTGAATTAAAATGTTATATTTTCTTTCATGAAATCGCCACAAGCATAAAGGGTTAATATACATATGAATTAAATTCACCTACATCATATCAGTACACTTATGCCTACTGCAAAACAAAATGATACCAAAGGAAACAACATGAGAATGTCTCATTTGCATCCCACTTACCTAGTTAC
Source organism: Quercus dentata (assembly GCA_028216015.1). Lineage (NCBI taxonomy): Eukaryota > Viridiplantae > Streptophyta > Magnoliopsida > Fagales > Fagaceae > Quercus > Quercus dentata. The sequence goes on from CP116447.1 coordinate 36,565,116, forward strand.
CTAACAAAATACAATGATTATCACTAATGATTCCACTTCTTATCCGGATAGCTAGTTGCTCCATCAAGTAACACAAGGCTTTCCCTGAACGTAGTAACCATGTGTAACATATCATAGGATACCAAGATCCTTCTCCTGTAAAGTTTCAGGGTCAAGTGAAACAATTGCAGTGTCATTTGAAATAATCGTAGACTCATTGCAATAATGTATTTTAGTTTCATCATCACTGGATTCTTCCTTGACTTTCTTGTCAAGTAGAAGTTCAACTTCACCATGCCCAGTGCAACCATAGAAACTTATATCAACATTTTCAAACCGGATAGAAAAAGGTTTATTCCAAGATTCATGTACACCATAATCCCTCATTACCCAAATAAAGCATTGCGAGTCCGACAGTTCGCCGTTGTCATTTTTGGGGTATCCATATGTTATGAAAGCCAAATTTCCCTTGAACACAACTAGACTTTGCTCATGAAATTTATCTACATCAGGCATTATCGACATCAAATGACAAAATCATATTTTGATCAAGGAATCCCCTTCCCTTTCACATTCAGCCAACCAATGCAAAGCCCCACTAACAAATTGAGCAGATGAAAACAAGTCGATATCAGAGACCACAACTAACAAATCATATTTTGATCTCAATGAGATTTCAACCTTTCTCCATGAGTCCGAGCTTAATGTGTAAACCTCAGCCACAACTGAGTACTCCAAAGCTTTACAACCTTGTAGTCATTTGTCTTGGATTGATAAGCAAATCCGGTAGAAACCCAAATTTCTTGGTCGCTAGAAAAATAGTTGCTTAAATATAAATCATGCAATCTCTTAAATTTCCAAAGGTTTATGCTAACAGGTGGCTTTAGGGCAATGATTAACAATCCATTTTAAGAAAATTTTAACACCACTTTAATGAAAAATGCAAAAAACTATCAAAACATTAATTTTTCTCTCTTTCCATAATTTTTTTTTTTAAATGGATTATTAACACTTGCCTTAAGGCATCCATTAGTGGTTCCCATTTTCTAATACTGGGGTTCCACAAATATATAGCATCATCGGTATTGGAACGTTTCGCATGTTGTATGAGACACACTAAACCATTGCACGAACCGACCATTTCGGACATGTTTAAATCAAAAGTAGAGGGAACTGAATACTCAAAAACCCAATCCAACATGCGGTCACAACAAAGAACCTTACAGACTTTTGGTATCTTAGAAGAATTATATTGAATACAAGTTTGTATGAGACAAGCATGATCATGATCATTGTTGTTATTAAGGTGGGTGGAAATGAAATTAGGAGTAGTGATTGAGGAGTCTCAAGTTTTCGGCGGAACAAAGATTTCAGTTTTTGGCGTAAAGAGTAAAGACACTTTAACTAATCTGTTGAGTTGGGTTGGTTGGGCTTATTGATGTGCTTAATTGATAAGCTGATTGATGGGTTGGTTCATTTGATTTTGTTTTAATGGTATCATTGTGCAACTTTGTAGGTTTTATGCCTTGACTCAACAGTTGTGGTGAATTTTAGTTTTAATCGATTAATCTGCTTGGCAAATATTACCTAATCAGTTTGGTGTTTTATACTTTCTCAAAAAAAAAAAAAAAAAAAAAAAAGTTTCGTGTTTTATACAATTAGGAAGTTTGACATTAAATACGTTTTGTGTGCATCTCCATGAAGAATTTTATCATAGGGCTCAAAATAGTCAATGTGGGTTTTTCTTATTCTAAACTCATTACTCATCTATATATAAAATAATAGGTGAAGAAGAGAAAGTGTGAAATTGAATTCCAAATTAGAACTCTAATTTTGTGCCATGTGTCTAGAATCTGAAATTGAAGTTAAATTTTGCATCATGTGGCTAAATGTATGTGAGCTCATTCTCATTAAAACCACTTCTATGTATCGGGTCAAGTGAGTTACTTTGCTAATTAAGTTTTTTCTTGATTTTGTAGTCAAATGTGAAAACCAAAGAGATTAATATCGATGATAAGAACTTGGTTTGGGTACATTGCATAATTTTCAAAAAGATAGCAAAGCCAGAGTTTGCATCTTTGTTATAAATTGCTTACAAAGTTTGCATCTTTACATTTGCACCGAGTTTCGGATTAAAGTGTTTTCTTCTTGATTCGACAATCGAGTTTTGTTTACTATTTACTTACAAAGTTTGCATCTTTACATTTGTTATAAATTGCTAATATGTGATTAGATGCATATTATGTCTAAGATTCACTATCCTTATATTTGGCTTTTTGTTCGGGTTTGGCACCTATAACAATGAAGAAAGCACTCTTTGTGGACCGATGGATAATACTTTTTGCAGTCGCAAAGGAACTTAGTGATCAATGGAATCTCACGCGAATTGGAGAGGACCCGATTGTAGATGTCTGGATGGCGATGTGAGTCACTATGTTTTTAAAATGTTCGATGAAGGTAAAGGTTATGAACAATGTAAATTTTCCAAAGAGAGATTTATTATTCTATATTTACGCAGCTTGGTCGCCTTCTTGGAGTGGATCACTCCACCCTATCTTTCTACTTTGAATTCTTTATTCGATTGTTACAATTTAATTCAAAATTTTATTTGAATTTTCCTATTGTTGTTACTATCATATATTATCATTCCAATTGTTCAATTAGAATCAAATTGGAGTCCAATTTTACTATACACGTGTACAATCTAATTATTTTTAATTTTGTTGTCATATGCAGAAGCCAATGAGATGAAATTAATAACACATTAAACACTCATGCTTTGGGAATCGGTAGTACTAATCTAAGTCCATCGGACCTGCTTCGTGATAATACAACTATGAAGGATGTATAAAAACACGCACAAACCCCTCTCTATAAAAAGAAATTGGAAAGAATTTCTTTTATCAACCATAGAACTTTAGAGGTTTTTTCTTTACACAAATGCCCATCATGTTACAAAATGACCCATTGTAAAACTACAAAATGAGTACAATTATGAGGGTTTTTTTTTAATTTTAAATTTTTTAAGTTGCGAAAATTTCAATCACCAATAGAGATTGAAGATTCAAAAGCGTGAATGGATCTTTTGGATAAACATTGTCACCAAGGTTCATCTTTCTGTGTAAAATATATATATTGCTAAATTTTGTTAATGAAATTTTCTGATTAATAATATGAATTTAGACTTAATCGAGCCTTTCAAACATGAATAAACTCATGATTAATAATATATCCATTCCGTGCGGTAGCACGGGCTACATACTAGTTTGTGATAATGTTACTCTCACTGATCTCTCTTTGAAGATTTGTAACTTCTAGGATATTTGGAGAGAATGATTGTAAGAGCCGAGATGCCTAAATTTGGTAAATTTTGATAATTCTAAATTCAAAAACTTTTATATTAAAAAATTATTTGTTTAAAAAAAAAAAAAAAAAAACTTAAAATAAGGGGAGAAGAAAATTTTGAACTTGAGTTCTCCTTAATAAGGTAACTAGATAGTGTTATTGAGCCATAAGGCTCTTGATTGAATTCCCAACACTTAATGTTAAGTTGTTAATATTACAACATATAAATTAAAATGTAAAATGGAGGACAAAATGGGTGGATGGTAAGCTCACAAGTTGGTGTGCATATCATGTACGTTATGGTACAATCTTGAATGTTCTCCACGTATATAAATTCATTAAATTGCAATGAAATGGAAGACTAGGCTCAAATACATATGATTTTTTCTTTGTTTTACGAGCTAATCTTCACATTCAAATCATGATTTTTTATTAAAAAAAAAAAAATTCTAAATAAATCATCCTCAAGAATAGTAACTCCATCCAAAAAAATAAAAATCAAATTGCCACGGGTATGTGCCCAATTCATTTCATTGCCCAAGATTTGGTTAATTTGTGTTCAAAAAACTACGGATTGTCTATATTTTTACATAATTGTTTTGAACATTGTGCTTATCTTAAATCCTTATATTTAGTGCCCTAGATAAAATTAATCCAAACATTGCTGCATCTTTTGAATCCACACATTTGAAGTAACACCATCACTTATCCTGATGTCATTTTCTCCGTTGCACAATGTCTCACTTCCGTAGCCTTTTCACAAATTCTACATACATAAAAGAAAATTGGGCCTTAGATGGATTGGAGTCTAGAATGGCACTAGATTTGAGAGGTGTAGGGTCCGTTAACCATGCTCATGCCCACTCAATGTATAATTTTGGTACCATTAAAAAAATTTAAAAAAAATATATATAAATATATATATATATATATATAAACATATAATTTAGGTCATATAGACATATCATGAAAAGAGAGATAGAGGAATCCATAACTTCAATGAAGAAAAACTGTGATATGGGAATAAATGTGTAGTTTGTGGGGAAGTCTATGAATGCATCTAAGTCCTAACTCCATGCCCAAATTCAGAACATAGTTAAGTGTCACCCTACTATTGGTGCATCCAATTTTTTTCCCATGAGTTCATGTGTGGGTCCCATGTGTAAATGCTGAAATCTAATCACAAAATGACATCCAAGTAAGTTATGAAATTGGGTATGAGTTTAGGTGTGGTTGTAGATGAAATTGTTTAGGTGTGTTTTTTGTTCAACCTAATACAAGAGAAGAGGTTGAATTTGTAGCATAGGGTATGTAGGCCTCATAGTAGACTAATTAGAGAGGCAAATATCCTTTATTAAGGCTAAAACCATAAATACAATGATGGTCCTTGATTTTAGATTATTCAAAGGTGAATATGTACAGAAAATATATTATAAACTAACATTTCTCCTCAAACAAGTGGCATTGAACATTTCATTTGGAATTTGAAAAGAAGATCTCAATATATTATACACCAACCGACCCATTAAATAGAAAATGCCACAACAGAACATAATCGTTGGCGAGTGTCTCAAATAATGCTACAATGTAAGGGCAATTGAAAACCAACATGTGCAATAATAATTGAGATATAATGAACCAATGTGTGCATTATTTCATTTAAGGTCATCATATAATATCTTAAGTAAATGGTGATTAAAATTGGACATTTACTAAATTGATGTGGAAGGTAAACAAGAGTGATAGGGTGATGTTGCAGAATATCTTGAAAGGCAGGGGACTTAGTGCAATTAAGAAGAAACTTAAGTACCATATTTCAAATAAAGATTAAGTTTCCAGCCCATGGCGCCTCATGCTTCTCCCTTTCACACCACCAGCCTTATTTCTTGGCACCACCTACTTCTCGTACAACAAGCATTGCCACCATATGACAGTATGACACCTCCTCCTTAACATGCCACATACTCCTTTTTCGTGTAACCAGCCACAAATTGTGTCTTGGCTTCCATGTTTCGGGAAAAAACAGTGTGTAATCGGCCAAAATATGAGAGAGCTAAAAATAAAAAGAGAAAGAAAGAAACTTTGGTGCAAGACTAACCTATTCTACCTAAACCGATTCAGCCTTCAATTTTATGTAAGTTGTGATTTCATGTACTGATTTTTATTTGGCAATGAATATTTCTTGTTACTTGATTCAATTGAATTCCATGGCTAAGTGTTCGTGATGTTTATACATGAATAAAGTGGCTGCAAGTTCGTGTTGTAGAAGGTCGGCAGTGAGAGAAGGGAGAACTCTTGTGCTCTTTCCTAGATTCTCTTGCTTGACTTCTTAATGCAAAGTTGGCCCCCATTGTGTAGAGCATCATTCCTGAGACCCCATAACAAAGATCATCGTTAAGGTTAGGAAGGATTGCTGAATATCAGGATTGGGAGATGGTGGAGGTGATAACACAAGTTTTATGATGCATCTAAAATAAATCAAGGGTGTAAAAAGTGGCACGTCAATTAAAATTTAAAGCACTTGACTCTGAAAAACTCAACTGTTGTTAGACAATAAACAGTGAGTTAACTCATCAAACCCATCTTATCTGAATATTTCAAAATCTTAAATCTCTCTCCTTCATCGACATGGTTTGCTCTCTCTAAGTCTCAACCTTGCAGTTGCAGCATTGCCACTGCCACAATCACCACCGTGTGCCAAGTCTCAACGACTGGTTGCTTGGAAAAAGAAGGAAAATAAATTATTATACGGCTATTTTTTATTGATTTCTTTATGACGTATGTTGTACATCAACAAAACAATGATAATTTTGTCATGACGTATGGAGTGCATCATTAGAACAATGATGGAAAAATGGAATGGAGCACACTGACAGACAAAGATAGAAATGGGGTAAGAACTATAACCTTAATGTTGGTTCCCATAACAAAAGTGATGCTAAGCCTGATATTTTCAATAGAAGACCTAAACTGCAAATGTGTAATGCAGCCCAAGAGTCCATAGAGCACCTATTCTTAAAGTGCCTAGTGACTCGGAATTTGTGGTCATCCCCAACGACCCTTTAGAATTTAAGAGCTCAACCTGTCATCTATGGAGGAATGGATCCAAATAGTGTTCAATTCAAAAAGCTCCATGAAGGTCCCACTAGAAGAGGTAAGAAATTTATCAATGTGTGCTACCATATGTTGTGATGTAATCTGGATGCAAAGGAATAGACAGATGGTACGTAGGACTACGACTGATCCAATGGAGGGAGCACATCTCAAACTACAAAAACTCATTTGCAAGCCTGGGAATCCACTACTGAGGTACAAAGGTACCAGAACATGAACACCTCTTCCTCCCCCTTTCGTTAAAGTTAATTTTGATGCAGCTTTAACAAACAACCAAACATGTGTTGCGACAGATGGCCATGATCATAAGAATGACATTATTTGTTTTGTATCAAGCTAATAAGGATGGATGGATGGTCCTCTTATAGTAGAAGCAAGAACAGCACTCAAAGCTTTGTTTTAGAAAGGTTTTGATGGAGGTAAATGAACTAAATGAAATTCAATGAACCCAAAGTTCTCTATGCAGATCTCACTAGTCCATAGAACCACTAATAGTGGATACTAGCTTGGCATCAACTTCATGCTATTGTTGGCAAGCTTTACATGTAGTTAGAAAGTGTAATTCCTGAACCCACACTATAGCTCATTGGACTCTGCTTTGTAACATTGAGGAAATTATTTCCATAACTAAACTAATACCCTATTGGCTTCCTTTTAATTATTCAACTCTTTGGACATTTTATTTGCTATTAAAATGTTGCTTCCTATAGTATAATTGTCTCCCAATGTCGTGGTGTCTTCTTCAGTTGCTATAGAGCTTGTTTGGGCATATTAGAATCCTTTACCAGTTTTCTCTTTTCACTTTGATGTGGTTTTCCATGCCTTAACACAGAAACTATAGATGCTCTGTGCATGGTATATATTATTATTTGGAGTCCTTACTATACTCACATTAGCAGGACTCAAGACTGAGACTTGGAGTGGGTAGTCAAGTGAATAGGCCAAAGTGTTCCTAGTATACTAATACTCGTCATAAATATAGTTGAGGGGCCTTAAATATCTTCAAAGTCAAAACTTTTTAGTTAGAACAACATTTACCAAAAACTATAAATGGATAATTTATTGGATGTGAATTCAAAACTTCTAGTTTTGATGGAATCAATAAATAATAAAAAATAATGTTGAAGATGAAGATCAATTCTTGAGGTGGCCCCAAAACTAGAAGTGATTGCACAATCAAAGAGGAGATAGCTAGTGTTCCATTGCAACTTTCAAAGAAAGGATTGTGAATCAAAGAAAATTCGCTTTCTCCACGAAGAAGACTGATTACCAAGGCTTTGAACAGAATACGCGGAAAATTAGGAATTTTTTTATTAGTAGTGCCAAGAAGCAACGCTATTGATGAGGGAGATGAGCTTCAATTCATGAGGAAGAGAGAGCTTTCAAAAGAATAAGTGACAACTGGATTTTATAGTGCACTCATTCCTTATCAGATCTCCAAATTAACATATCTTTGGAATTATGAATAAAATGATGTACAAAATCTAGTAATGTAATGAAATTTATTCCTTTTTGGTGCAATTAAGAAGAGAAACTTTTGGTTCCAAAAGGCTGGCTATTGTGGATGATGTAATTTGGATAAGAGGGATGATATCAAGAGAGTATCCCACCAAAATAAATAAAAAGTTCTTAAACTACAACGATTATTTAAAACAGATACAGAAACTACTACCCAGAAACTACAAATTTCAATTTTACTTAAAAACCATCATTGTTTTAATGAACATTAGCAGTAATCATATTCTTGATGGAGTGATTAAATCTTTAAAAAAAAAAAAAAAAAAAAAAAAACCAATGTTGAAATGTCATAGGTATACAGTGATTATACAGTCACAAGTGAAAACCACTCCAAGACATAGATGCATCTCATTGTTTACAAAGTTGTTTAACAGTACTAACTGCAACTTTATCTGAGGCCCTTTTGAAAAAAAAAAGAAAAAAAAAGAAGACCTTCCAATTTATGAAAGATTATTTAAAAAGACCATATGAAACATGACTAAATAGAAGGTGGCAAGCACTACAACATAACAGTATTACTAATCTGCTATGACCTGCACAAGCTAATCTGCTCATAACAGTATTCAAAATCAAACTTCTTCTCTTCCAGTAATTGATACCCATTCCACAAGCATTAAGGGATGTTAAAAATCATGAATAAAAATTTACGACTCTACATCATACCCATGCTTTTATGCCTACATCAATCAGCATCTCTACCCCTAGGCTAAAACCATCATACCCAGCCACCATCCCACAAGTAGCTGCCATTTCAATCTTTCCACCCTCTGCCCAAGGTACTGCTAAAAGAATACTAGGATGTACAAAGCATTTAAACTACAGCCCCACCCCTGCCCCCCTACATAAAAATCAGAACATGATTATTCAAGAAAATCTTCTTTTCTCAAAACCAAACAAACGGTTTTAAACTTATCTTTGAATGAATTGGTTTGAAAGCATTCCTATTAAATAACTTTTAAAGAAGACACCCAAGGATCATTTACGTAATATATATGCAACATGTATCTTGAACCCACTATCTATATATTTATTAAAGTTCAAAGATTGAAGCTTACAATTAAATGCTAGAAAGTTAAGTTTGACACAGTGGCATAAACATAAAACATTTTTTTCTTTATTCAAAAATAATGCACATACAACTGTATGAACCATTCAACAATAATTATATTTACCAAATTCTCTACAAGTTTTACACCATCATATAGACATATCATGAAAAGAGAGAGGAATCCATACCTTCAAATCTGATCATGTGCTATACTGCCAAGGTAATCATGTTGAAAAGTACATTAGGTGGTTTAACAGAGTGTCCACTTCCCATATGTTTGTTGCATCCCTACAAATAGTATAAAGGTAAGCACTACGACTTAGGACTTCAAAATCTAGAATTAACACTTATTCTTTCATGTGCTATTTTATTTCAACGTATCCAAATAGCCCAAAAATTGTTGAAAGAATACAGTGAAGTGATTGCACTGGCCTTACACTTTCCAGCCAAGTAGCAACACAATTATGACTTGAGTTTGACTCAAGTACCTTCTAATGGTGAGTGGTGATCTGAACCACATCACACAAGTTAAGTTATAGGTAATAAATAGGTAATCCAAGCATTCCTTTTCTATAGCACATGAAGGGCAAGAAGCATCAATGAAGAGATTCCTATTTGCTAACTCCCTAATCATTGAAAGACAATCATTTTGTAGTTTCCAAAGGAAATAAGGAATTTAAATGGAAGTTCAAGCTTCCACTGGGCAGCCCACATATGAGAGCCATATCTCCGAGTTTTGCTCTTCCATCTGAGCATTAACTATGGAGAAGCAAGGCTCCCTTCCATATCAGTTACTGATTATCTTCTTTTCCAATGGCAACTGCATGACTCAAAACTACTTTGAGAATTTAATTTAAAGCTTTAGAGAATCATTTTTAAGCACAAAAACTTAAGGGATAAAGATGTTTTATCAGTAGGTACAATTGCTATCTCAACAATGACAAAGTTGTGGCATTCACATTATCATTAATTCAAATATTCCTAAGTAACAAAGAAAGAAACAAGCAAATCAAAACATGTGCTTAAATAATTCCTCAACCTCAACCAATCAAATATGAATAATATGAAGAAGTGAGCCCCACTCTCAAGGCAGGTTCTACAGAAGAAAAGGCTTCTAGGGCCAGCTCAATGCATCCTTGTCCAATGTCATTTATCTTTCAATAAATTTATGAACAATCTAAGTAATATTATTTAGCGAATCAATAAAAGCAAAGAAACATCTATGACAATTAACAATATTAAAATTTAAAAACCCAAGAGAAAAGCATAAGTAAATATGTAATCAAATAGAAATATTTTTGTAGAAATTAAAAACAAAACCTTAACAATTGGCTCGATGAATAGCATAGGTCAGCTAAGCAAGCAAGTTCAATATCCTGAAGAAGCATTTCATCGAACAGTTTGTGTGCTTGACTTGAATTTCAATTTCAAAGAATCAGCAAGCATATTCATTATTTGGTAAAATTGAAGTTCAGAAAATCTTACAAGCAGACAAATATGATGAATAAAAAGACAAATATTATTATAAATGAAAAAGAAATAAAGAAATTAAATGCTTCTTGTATTTACTTGAAACATAATATATACTTGAGCAACAATCCTATGAATAAGCCTTTAAATTTAGAGAAATAGAAAGAGGCAAACCTTTTCTTCAAAGTTGGATCAACTTGTTTTAGTCTTCTTTGATGGTGGATACAGATTGGCATTGGTATCATCATTGAGAAAGGTACTGGGGATTGAAGATGAACCCTCATCATGAAACCCATTAGTAATTCTCTGTCTCCGGGGTTTGGAGCTTCGTTTCCAAAGTTGGAATCGGATTCAAGCCATCCAAAGCGGGACAGTAGTGTTTTTGGGGACGTCTAGCATGGGTTGGTCGATTGTTTCTTCTCCGCAATCGGCATCGGATTCCAACACGGCCCGAATCTTCTTCCCCATTGTTGAAAGCACATTGATCCATAGATGAGGGAGGAGATATATTGGGTTTCTGAGGACAACAGATGCATTCTACATAAATCCTCTCCCTATTTAGAGAAATATTATTCCAAGGTGTAAGCTTAACCTCAACCTCAATGCGATTCTCTTCGGATGGATTTGATATATTCACTTTCCGATAAATTAACCATACATGGTCAGAATTACTATTCGCCATCTCCATGTACACTGGGAGTTGTTTTTTACCATTGATTAAAATGTGAACAGACCACGAGTACCCTTTATCTTTGTACACATCCTTCGATGGAAAAGCAATACAAACAACCAAATTTGAAAATTTGGGACCGACCAAGAATGATATGGAATTTCCAAAACTCTGATGATGGTTGAATTTGAGCCACTTTGGAATCTTAGTTAATGGTAGCATAAGAAAATTCCAACGTTGAGGCCATTCGGAATCAAAGCTTGTTGCAGCTTCAGCGACAATATTTGATGGAATCCCTAGAATTTCTCGAAACTGCAAGAAATTGAAGTTTAATATAAATTGTTTCTTTATAACTTAAACTACAAAGAGAAAGAGAAAGAGAGAGATACCTGATTCAATAATCTGCTTGATGATTGTGTATCCAGCCGATCACAATCCCGTGCATTCACAGTTCTTATAGATGGTGGAAGTCTCGGAATTTCTCGAAGCTTTTTGCAATTATGAATTTTAAGACATAGTAATCTAGGAAATCTACTAATACTTTCTGGGATGGTAACAATACCAGTGAAACCTAGATCTAAAAGTGTCAATACTGGGAAGTAATCGGGCTGCATCCAAGAATCTAATTCAACTTGAATTCTCAAATGTTTAAGTTTCAGTTCTGTCAAGCACAGAAACCCAGTAGGTCCCGAAAAGTTATTAAAGGAGTTGCACGCCAATCTCAATTTGGTAGAAGGAATATCTTCTTCCCCCTGCATTTGTGATTTATTGGCCCCAACTAGAAAATTCCTAAGCTTACGGCAGAGAAATAGTCCTAACGTGTCAAGTCCAGTCAGATACAACAGTGATGAAGGCAATTCTCTAATACCACTAAGTTCCAAATCCAATTTCTTTAGACAATTCATTTCTGGGTGAATATCGGGGAACTTCTTAAGCCTTGAGCAACTAAATAGGCTAAAATCTTCAAGAGATTTCAACATGAGCGTACTTGGAAGAATTTGAAGTTGTGAACATTTATAGAGATCCCATACTTTAAGCTTCTCAAGAAGTCCAATGGACTCGTGAACCTCAATTAAATTTTCACAATTTCTAAGATTCAATTCCTCTAAGTTTGGGCAGCACAAGTTAGGTAATTTTGTAATGAATTCACAAGATTCTAGACTGATCATTTTCAAATTATCATTCTGGAACCCCTATGAAAAATTTAAAAAAAACAAAAACAAAATTTATCTTCAACAGCTTTTAAAAATAACATTTAAAGAAATTAAAATTTATAAATACTAATACTTATACCTTCTTGAATACATTCTCCAATATAATGTTCGACTCAAACATCTTGAGTACAACAAGTTGTCGAGGAAGGCAACATTTGGAAGATAAGGATAGAGGAAATTCACGCCATTCAAGAAACCTTAACTCTTCTGGGAGATATTCAAGTGCTTCACCAATATGTACATTGCCTACAAGAAATTTGAGATTTTTCATCCTCTCAAAAACTTTAGGTTTCAATGGCATCTCTGTTCGTTCACGTGAGAGCAACATTATGCTTCGAATTTTATTTGATCCCTGCTTAAGACAAAAAATTAGTCACACTTCATAATAGAATTTGACAAAAGTATAAAGATTTTGAAACTTTAAACAAAATATATATTGAGAAAATTATATTTTGTTCAATATTGTAAAGGGAAAATCCAATAAAGAAATATTTTGAAAAAATGGAGAAGCAAAGAATGTATACCATATTTCTAGTTAGTAACTTATGAGCATCCTTATAACGCCATATCCTACTACGTTGTTCAAGCTCTTCCGATTCTTGTTGAACAATTTCTCTACCCATTTGTTGTAGCAAGTCATGCATTGACAAAAAGTCATACCGTGGCTCATAGGCATATTCCAAGATTATGAGACACTTATCAATAAGTTTTCCAATACCATTCTTGGAAAATAAATTGCAAGAATCTAATATATTTACAACATTATCCTTGCTATAACCCTTAAAAAAACATGCAATATCAAGAAAAATTTCCTTTTCAAAATTTTCCAATCCATCATAACTTATTTTGAGTATTTCTTGAATATCTTTATGTGGAATGTTTTTATACTTTTCTAATGCACTTTTCCATTCATGTATCTTTTTCCACACAAATCAGAACCAATTATTTTTAAAGCTAATGGTAGGCCATTGGCATAACATATAATCTGTTCTGCAAGTTCTGAATAACCTTCCCCATATTTACTTGTTTGGAAGGCATGCCGTTGAAAAGTTCAAGAGCTTCACATTGACTCAATTCTGTAACCTCATATATTCGAGGATCTCTTCCCCAAGTGGTTAGTACATGTTTGTCTCTTGTTGTTATAATTACTCTACTTCCGGAAGCAAACCGGTTACATTCTCCAAGCAAATTGTCTACCTCTTTTGAGTCTTCCACATCATCAAGAATTAAAAGAACTTTTTTATTACGAAGTCTTTTCTTTATCAAATTGATACCTTCAAATACATTGTGCACCTTCAAATCTCTATCTCGTAAGATCTTAGAAAGAAGTTTCTCTTGTAGTTGGGTTATGCCACCAATTATTTTTGACCTTTCTCTAACATTCTCTAAAAAACAACTTCCTTCAAAACGGTGAGCAATTCTATTATAAACAGCTTTAGAGATCGTAGTCTTACCTATTCCCCCAATACCACAAATTCCTACCATGCAAACATCATTTGACTCCATATCTAAAAGCAATTCTACGGCTTTGCTCGAATATCTATTCCAACTGGATGTTTAGCAACAAATAATAGCTCACGATTTGATTTAGTCCTTGATATCTCTTTTAGAACTCTTTGGATAAACTTAGATTCAGATTCATGTAATCGCAAAGCATAGAGCATAAGAAAGATATAATGAGTTGGATTAGTTGTAAATATAAATATGAATATGAACTAAATTCAATATGTCTAGTTTTGTGCATTGCAACTAACATATTGCTATTTAAATTAAATGGCATTGAAATTCAAAAGATTAGGAAATATCATTAATTTTGGCACATTATTCTTCTTCTTTTGGCTAGAAAATTTGATCTAGGCTTTTAGCAAATGGTTGGATAGAAACTCCCTTTTAGTGATGAGGATTGAGGAGACCCACTTATTGGAAACTCATTTCTAATACTTGAACAAAATGAGATTAAGAAATTTTGTAAAAAATTGTCTAAAAATTAAATGGGAGAAACTCTTGAATTGTAACATTAACATTAAATTATTTTATTTCTACAATTTAATAGAAGAATATGTGGAAATAATTTTTTTCAAAGTATACTATCAAAATTGGACATTTAGTGGTCACAAAACCATTTAAAAGTTTCTAACTAATGAAAGAAGAAGAGTTGTTAGAATTATTTTTATTTTTTGAAAGAAAAGTTGTCTGAATATATAACATCATGTGAATTAAAATTATTCTATTTCTAGAATCTATCTATCTATACATAATATATATAATATAAAATTTGGGTCCCTACAATTGGTGGATACACATGATAGTGACATGTCTCTTTGACAATGCATAAAACAATGACACATATCATCTTTTGTAACTTCCTCCATCTATTATATATGATACTAGTGATTAACCAATGTGATGCACGGAAAAACTTTTAAGTTTTAAATTTATACATTCAAATGTCATATGAAATTATATTCCATATTACAAATATAAATCCTCTATCCGTTTGAATTGCCACGTGTTAGATTTTTTTTTTCATTTTTAATTGTCTGAATATATAACATCATGTGAATTAAAATTATTCTATTTCTAGCATCTATCTATCTGTACATAATTTATGATATAAAATTTGGGTCCCTACAATTGGTGGATACACATAGTAGTGACACGTGTCTCTCGACAATGCATAAAACAATGACACATATCATCTTTTGTAACTTCCTCCATCTATTATATATGATACTAGTGATTAACCAATGCGATTCACGGAAAACTTTTAAGTTTTAAATTTATACATTCAAATGTCATATGAAATTATATGCTATATTACAAATACAAATCCTCTATCCATTTGAATTGCCATGTGTTAGATTTTTTTTTCATTTTTAACTTTTATTTTATTTTATAAGGAAAGTTAAGTGAATACATGGCTAGGTGTGATTGTTGGAACAAAAAATGGAAAAAAAAGAAAAAAAAAAAAGTTAGTTAGAGGATTTATATTCCAATGTTGCATGCATAACTGCTTGGATTGCATTTGTCTCATACACCCCAAAGGAAAATAAAATAATTCTTTGTAATAACAATTTGATATTTAAATAGCAGATTTTACAGCCAAAATAAGTCGATTTGTTTTCCATTTTTTTTATTTAGTTCAAGCTCCTAAGAAGATAGTCCATCAAAGATATACAACGCTCCAAATAATACTAAGGAGTAACATAAATTACTTAGATATGCAAACATTTAAGCAATTGTACCAAAAATCACTACTTTATCCGTGACTACCAAATACCCATTTTAGGAGCTTATGCTAAGTATATCACCATAGGTTCTTCATCAGTGACTATCAAATACCTATTATAGGAGCACATGTGCTAAGTATTTCACCTTAGCTTACCAAGAAAGCTAAGAGAAGCAAGAAATCTGATGGAGGGTTTTGAGACTGGGATGCAACAATAACAAAGTTGTAACACTAAAGATTTAGAGACTACTATGATATCAATATTGCTCTACAAATATTTATAAATCCACCATTTTGTTCAAAATAAAAAGAAACACCCAAGCTTATTTTTTATCAAATCTAAGTCAGTTAACAATGAGAAATTCAACAACAATGATGGCCAAATAAAGCAACTCTAACAATCAAAAGTTAGTTAACAATTACACGACTCAATACATTGGAAAATTAGAGAAAGAAAACAACAGAAACAACATGCAAATTCTGGATGCAAGAATTCAAAAAAGAAAAAGATCAAAAGAAAAAAAGATTAGATCATCATATTGCCAACTTAACTTCAAAATTCTTTGAAAAACACAATCCATGTCTTCTCAAAATGGTGATTGTAATTTTGTGGAGAAAAGTAAATACCAAACCAAAATGATTTGTTGTGGATGATGGGGTGGATTGTAATTAGAATGTTCATGGGTAGATACAACATTGAAAAGCTTAAATGAATAATCGATGTGTGAGAGAAAAAGAGAGATAAAGTGGTGAAAAATTGAAAATTGGGATGGAAACAATATAATTAGTGGTGGATAAAATGAAAATGTATAGAAGGCATCTCTGGGTTGGAGATTTGAGGGCAACCGTTTTGTTTTATTTTTTATTTTTTATTTGTAGTGTTAACAATAGTTTAGTTGACGAAGAGAAAGTGAACCGTAATGGAAGCGAATTTAAAGAAATGGTGCAACTGAAATCATAAAAGAAAAGCAAGACTAATAGTCTGTACTAAAGCACAAAAAACACTCACAGCCTATTCGCCTATAATGCATAAGGCTGCCTGTAATTATATTATAGGACAGATAATTGTAATTTGTAAATAATGATATACTCCTTTTAAATTTTGTATTCCTTAAGGCAATTAATAGGTCATCTTAAAAATTAAAAGGTAAAACTAAAAGCAATTTGACGAGGGGTGTCATATTGGTGGAATTTTTGGTGCACATTTTAGGATTTTTTTTTTTTTTTTTAGTGCTTATATTGATTAATGGCTGTCACCCCTTAATTACAAGCAAACTGCTAAAAGGTCTAAATAGCTTTTTAGGCAAAAGACGTTTTCCTTTACAAGAGAAGCAAAAAGACCTTTAATAGTTAATCCACCTTATTGATTTGTTTATTTGCTTCATTATTATTTTTTTATTTCTTATTAAATCACAGGATGAAAAATATTTTCATAGCATAATATTTATTTAGCATCCAATAGTAAATTATAAAACAGTTACATATCAAGTAATTATAGACCATATACATGCACTTTTGGATTTTAACCCATTGATTTTTCAATTTAGTTACCGGATGACTATAAAATATTGCCTATTATTAAGTACAATAACTATAAATCTAATCTAATATCGTACAATTCAATCTTCTAATTTATCTGAGACCTTACACCACATATTTTATCTAACACCTATTATTAAGATATGCAATGAAGAGTTAAGTGTGTTACTCGTGCACTATGTTACTACCACAACGTGAAGTTCACTGATGTAGCAATAAGGTAGATTTATTAATTTTAAACAAAAGAAGTTTGATGGAAGAAATTTTTGTTTAGTACGTATAATATGATCATTGATTATTTTATCTGTTTAATTTTCAATTGTTAATATATAAAAAAACTGGTATTCTTATATTGATGAAGTGTGTGATACATAGAAAAATCGTGAAGGATGTTAACATAAAAGTGATGACCGATTTCTGGTGCTGAAAGGAAGTGTACTTAGTGATAGGTTAATGGGTTGGGAATGGTAAATGCAAATGCCAAAGTTCGGCAAGAAAGGAAGGTGCATGTGATAATAATTATACTTTCTCAAAAACTAATAAAATATGATAGAAACAATACTTTCATTATTTATCAGCAGTCATAACAAAATCATTAAAAGCTTATAACCAATTTAACAACACAGAGTTGTCATAATTGATAACATTATACAAGTTAAAATTATTCTAATTCTACTATTAACCTTTATAGCTTAACTACCTTAGTATTTAGAATGTAAAGAAATTATTCAATCCTCTTGAAAGACCACACCAACAACACTTAGTGGTCCTTTTTATCTAATAGTATTGTGTCTTGTGATAATTTATTGACTAAGATCCTTAGCATCAACCCAGTTTTAAAAATAAAATAATTTATTTTAAAAAAAAAAAAAATGCCTTCCCTTTAACCTTTATCGTCCCTACCCTCTTGCTCCACCACCATTCCCATCTTTAATATCAGCAATGATGACATAATTTATAAATAGAAAAACACTAAAAGTTTGTAGTTAATAAAAGCACACCAAAATAGTCTTTAATTAAATACTTACCTATCATTGTAAGGAAATCCAGACAAATTAGCTGCTTCAGTTAAAGTTGTCCTCCACCTCTGAACCTTTTCTATGTCATCTTTGAATTTTTCTTCATGTTCAGCTAGTGCAATCCCAAACTCTCCATCTTGTTTACGTATTTCTGATGGGCTCACCTTGTAAAAATTGGATAAACCAATTGGCCATAACTCCTACACTCAAAAATCTTGACGAGTTCATTCAAGCACCAAGTAGAAGATGCAAAATTTTTAGAGAATATAACAATTGAAATCATTGACGATTCAATGGCTTTAACAAGTTTCATTGAAATTTCTTCTCCCCTTGGAAGGTCATCATCAATAAAGGTGTTAAAACCCTGATCACACAAAACCTTATATAAATGGCTTGTAAAATTTTTACGAGTATCTTCACCTCGAAAACTCAAGAAGACATCATAATCCCATCGGTGGGCAGAAGAAGAAGAAGAAGAGGCTCCTTCTTCGGTCAAGAAAACCATTGATATGATCTGTTGATTGAAGATTGAGAAGATGAAAAAGAAGAGTAGAAGGTAAGAAAGATCTTAACAGGAATGAAAGCTTGCAATTCGAGTGGAGGTTCACGGATGAGTTGAGGGCACTAAATTTGAAAATTGACTGGGTTTCATCAACTCTCTCAAAAAACTCAAGACTTCTCTCTCTAAAAACTCAAACCTCTGTCATCAAATCAGGGCTCTCTCTGCCAATCTCTCTCGATGGTCGCGACGCTGTGTTGGTGGCTTGGTCGTGGCAGTGGTGGCATGAGGGTTGTGGGTTTTGTGGCATGGGTTTTTGCTGGGTTGTAGGGCGGTCCGATGGTTGAGGCGCGGTGGAGGAGTGGTCACGGGCCATGGTAGCATATGGGTTGTGGGTTGTGGGCTAGGGATCGACGTCGACGGCGCGTGGTGCGTGGCTGGGAACAGCGGCCTCTCCCTCTTCTTTCACTCTCCGATTCTCTCTCTTCTCTCTTCTCTATTTCTCTCACTCCGATTCTGTCTCTCAGATTGGGTTTTGGTTTTGGTTTGATTTGGAGAGGGATTTAGGTGACTCATTAAAAGCAAGCCAGTGTAGAGTAAAGCATAATCTTTTATGGAGAATAAAAGAAAAAGAGATGGTGGTTGCAGTGGAGACAGACGGCAGAGAAAAGGAAAAAGTAAGAAAGAAGAGAAAAGGAAGAACGAAGAAGTGAGAAGAGAGAGAGGGAGAGAGTGACCGTGAAGAGAGAGAGAATGGTGAGATACTTTTATTAAAATAATAATATTTTAAAAAGAGATGACGTGACAGTCTTTTATTGGCTGTCGTAAAACACTGCCGGACCGAATGTTTACTCTAAAGAGTTCAGTTAATAGGTGCCAGGCACATATTAAACTTTTTATTTTTGAAAATGTTTTCTTGAAAATTAAAAAATTATCATTATTTTTTCAATTCTTGAAAAAAAAATTTCGAAAATAAAAATTAGTGTGTACCCTAAAAACACACATTAGTAAAATCCTACTCTAAATAAAACGTAATGCCCCTCCAAGTCAAACACAAAGAATCAGCTTTAACTTTTTAATATTATTTTGAAACAGTACTACTATAAACAATATTTTTACAACAAAATTTAAATAGTAAATTATTACTTATTTTCATTCAAAGTTCATAACTTATATAATTTTTTTATCTACTATTAATAGCTTGACACCTAGTTTTTATTATCAAATTATTGTAAAATTTATTCTTTATTTTATTAAGGAAAAATACTAATGCCACATACTATTTTATAAAATTTTTTACAAATTACTAATGTGATAAGTGATTATTAGTAAGTAAAACACTCCCTTAAAAGTTACCATAACTTTTGAATAGAGTTATGGTGTGTCTTTATGTTAGAACTTCTTTCCCTCTTCCCTGTGTATGTGTTTATTTCTAAAAAAAAAAATGTATTAATGATAGGCCCAGATAAAAACATTATCATAGTCTCACATTAACTATTTGTAAAAATGTTGAAAAATTATTTGTACACTCACAAAAAGTTAAACACAAAAGCTACCACAACTATTACCATTCTTCATTCCCTCACTGGTATACCCCAATAATAATTGTAAGTGAGTAACTGAGTGTATATATATATATATATATATATATATATATATATATATATATATATATTGTATTTATATGATAAATATTTTTCTATTTTTTACACAACCTTTTAAAAAATAAACATTTAACACCTGTATGACACATGTATTATTTATTTTTTCGTTTTCATATTTTTATGCTAAATTTTTGAAACGCACTTTTATTGAAAGATACCAAATTATACCTGTATGTATGTTTATCATAATATATGCATTCCATATTTTACTAACTATAGACTTAACCCTCAAGTTGATGAAATTTTATTTATTTTTTTATTTATAATTCTACTTTGTGTTGATACGTTTTAGTATTGTATTTTTTAAGTCTCCATCATAACTCCTCTCTTTCCTTCTTATAATTTATGTTGATTTTATTTTGGATTAATATTTAGTTATTTTGAAAGTGGAGGTTGGAGTTTATATTCAAATAATATATACATGGTTATATATTTAAATGTATCTATAAATTGTTTGAGTAATAAATTATTATACTGTCTATCTTTAATTCCTTTAGTTTAATTTTAATTTTTGTTAAGATAGTATTATAATTTTGTGGTGAGTTTTGATTATCATGATAATCTTCTTAAGAGAAGAAGAAGAAATTTGTAAAAAATATTTGAAACTTAGAAAGTTTGGATCTACCAAAAAAAAAAAAAAAAAAAGGAAAAAAGGAAAACAGTATGCACTATAATAGTAGTTAAAAGAATATGGACCACCTTTAAAAATATCAATCAAACACACCCAAATATAAAATAATAGAATGTTATATTTGTAGAAATAGAGCAATGGAAAATATTTATAGAAATTGTTTTATTTTTAGAGGGAACAAATTTTCTTCAACAAATTTTAGAGAACAAATTAGACATTATACCATATCACAAAATAATTATATATTCCCACACACCGCATGGGTTGTAATGGTTCTACAAGTATACAAAAAATCTCAAGACAATAGATAATGTGTCATGCAACAACATCAAAACATATTTTATCTCCATAAGGTATATAACACCCAAAATAGTAAAGAAAAAAGTTTACCTTCAATTAGTTTGAAGGAAAATTCTTTCAACTCACTACGTGGCGATTAATAAAATCATCCACATATATTTTTAGTCATAAGACAAAATTTAGATACAAACTTCATTGAACCAACAATAGTAAGATGACATGCATCACCCTCATGTAGGGATGGAACCAGGATTTAGAGTCTCAAAGCACTCGCATCATTGCTTGTATAATAGAAAATTTATCACATTTTAGCCAACCAAGCCCAAAATTTACTCACATCAAACAATGCAAAATTGTGTAAAAATATAATGTTACTACAATATCTGTGTAAATTTACACTAGCATTATTCATGTTGTATAATTTTTTCATGAGCTAATGTGAATAGGAGACCAAAGTCTGAAAAAAAAATTGTAAAACCAATTTTTCAATACATTGAAATACACTAGTCTATTAAAAGATGCAAGTCAATGGTGCAATTAGTAAAGTGTCACAAATTTCATTCTTAATATGAAAAAAAAAAGGAATTATATGAAATAATTTTATTTTTCATGGGCTACTTTTATAAGTTGGATTGGCTGATTTTGTAAGGCTAATAGCTTTTAGGACTGAAAAAGAATAGTGACTGGGCCCATCAAACTCTCTTTCTTATTGATTATTTAATAGTAATTATAATAATAATAATAAAAGAATGATAATCACTCGGTGCATTAAATTTAATAAGAAATTAATCAATTTTTCTTACAAAGAAACTAAGATAGGGATGACTCTACATTCAAAAGTTATTTTCAAGCTTGTATGGAAATAATGGAATGGAACCTAAGCTTCGTGAAAGCTATTTGTTGACTCATGGCTTGAGTCATGAGTCATGGTTTCAATTGGTATGAAGGTGAATGGAACATCTTGCATAGCACCCACACCAAACTTGTTCATTATTGTCGGGAGGGTCTTACCATTGAATATCCAGGTAAGTTCTTTTACCCTCTACTAACTTTTCAAATTATAAAAAGAAATTTATGTTCACAATATTTTCACAACAAATTCTAATAAATAGATTATTACTAGCCGTTATTGGTGATAAAAAAAAAAAAAAAAGTAATTTTAGTAGCGGTTTAAATTCAAACCAAGAACAACAAACCGTCAAAAATTTATAGTGAAAATATTGTGTACGTAGCATTTTTCTTTAATAAATTCTATAAAAGTTTTGTAACTTAATTGATATTTACTAATGGAATATATTGGCCTAAGTGGTATATCTTCAAGTACAATGTCCTTGAAAGTTGGGCATTGAGGTTGCAGATGCAATAGCTAATATTTAGTAGATATTCTAAGCAATCTTTTAATAAAAAAAAAAATTACACTTTCTATTATTTATAGCAAAAGGTATGTGTTTTAATTACTCCACCCCATTGTCAATTTAATAGAAAAAATAAATAAATTCATGAGTTCAATTAGAGCATTCACACAATCTCATAGAAAATAACATAAAGCCTAAAGAATCCAAAAAATCAACAACATCATATCATGAACCAGTTATGCAAAATAAGATTTTGCTAAAATGCTTGTGCAAATACACGAGTCAGTAGCTTGTTCAAGAGAATTTTTTATTATTTCTTTCCGTTTCTTGAGGACAAAAAAAGTGAATAATAGTTAGGTGTGAAAAGAGAAAAAAAGAAAAAGAAAAAAGAAAAATTGATATTTTAATTAAATAGAATATATAATAAATAATTAGATATGATTGTTTTGTACGGAACCGCAGCTTAATGGATGGTATTTGTTGACTCATGACTTGAGTCATGAGTCATGGCTTCAATTGGATATGAAGATGCATGGAACATCCCCACAAAGCTTTTCAAATAGCTAATAAATTTTTTATTGCCAACCTTTGAGCTCAACAAGGTGGTATTTCTTGAAGTGTCCAAAATATGTAGGGTTCAAATATTTTGCACCCAACCCAAACAAGTTGGTATTTGTTTTATGAACTTATAATATGCATGTCAAAGTATTGGCTCAAAGAGACACTAATGACCATACCTGAATGCCAACATTACTTCATTGTTGAATGGCATAGTTTGAATGCTACGTACCCTGTTAGTTGGAATTTTACTAAGCAATTAAAGCCAATGGATATTTCATGAGAAAATGCTAATATTGAGGAAAAGTAAGTAAAAAAAATTATATATTTTTTCTTTGTTTGGGACACATTAAACCCCACACTTTTAAATTGGACATGTTTTAAACCACACTTTCATATTTCATAAATAGGACACTTAAAACTCCAGATTTGGATTTATATATATTTGTGGAAGTATGAAATTTAAAGTATCCCATTTAAAAGTTAAACTCAGTTTGAAGTTTAACATATCCTAGGAATTAAATTACAAGATTTTTATATACATTTCCCTAATATTAATTTTTCCTTTCAATTCATGGTGCTGTGTACATAAACATTGTTACAACTTACAAGTTGTATTTTACTTTTCTTGTCCTGTTTGAACCATTGTTTGTTGAATAGCCACATCTCAAACTTCACGTCAATTGATTTGATCAAAGATCCCTCTTTCACGAAATTTCCTCAATGCAATTTTCCACCGAGGGTGATAGGGTGTCCTACACGTTCTACATTTTCCACAAGGAGAGAAAAACTTCACGTCAATTGATTTGATTAGAAATCCCTCTTCCACAAAGTTTCCTCAATGCAATTTTCCGGATTCAGATTAGGTGTAATAATTAGGGTATTGTACCTAATTTAATAGTAATACACGGTTGAGATTGAAAGTTCAAAAAATAAACTTTCAATTTCAACCATTGAATAAAAAAAATTAAAAAAAAGTTGAAAAAGTTAAAAAGTTAAAGTTAAAAAATGAAAGTGATAAAAATTAATGTGAGTTGGTGTGGTGTAATTGCCCCCGCCGGATCCAAATCCCAATTTTCCATTAAGGGTGATAGGGTGTCCTACACGTTCTGCATTTTCACAAGGAGAGAAAAACTTCACATCAATTGATTTGATCAGAGATCCCTCTTCCATGCACTTTCCTCAATGCAATTTTCCACCAAGGGTGTCCTACACATTCTGCATTTTCCACATAGAGAGAATGTACGAACAACTTTATCACTATAGCTTCTTAGTTTCGTCCTATAGCTTTAAAAAAAAAAAAAAAAAAAAATCTCTTTCACAAAATTTTTTTTCTTTCTTTTGCTGAGTTTTTTATTGTTTCTTACCCCTCATCTTGATTATATTTTATTTTATTTTTATTTATAATTCTACTTTGTGTTGACACGTTTTAGTGTTAGTAATAAATTATTATATTATTTATCTTTAATGCCTTTAGTTTATTTTTAATTTTGGTTAAGATAATTTTATAATTTTGTGGTGAGTTTTGATTATCATGATAATCTCCTTAATTAAGAGAAGAAGAAATTTGTATAATATATTTGAAATTTTGAAAGTTTAGTTCTACAAAAAAACAAATTAGGAAAACATAATGCACTATAATAGTGGTTAAAGAATATGGATCACCTTTAAAAAAATATCAATCAAACACACCCAAATTTAAAATACTAGAATGTTATATTTGTGGAAATAGAGCTATAGAAAATAGTTGTAGAAATTGTTTCATTTTTTCAGGAAACAAATTTTCTTCAACAAATTTTAGAAAACAAATTACACATTATACCATATCACAAAAAAATTGTATATTCCCACACATTACAATGGTATGTAATTGCTCTACGCGTGGTCTACAAATATCTCGAGACAATAGATAAAGTCTCATTCAACAACATCAAAGCATATTTTATCTCCGCACAAAAAAGGCATATAACACCCGAAATAGGAAAGAAAAAAAGTTCACTTGAAAGAAAATTCTTTCAACTCACTACGAGTCGATTGATAAAGCATCCATGTGTACTTTTAGTCATAGGACAAAATTTGGATAGAAACTTGGTTGAACCAACAATAGTAAAATGACATGCATCACTCTCATGCAGGACGGAACCAAGATCTAGTGTCTCAAAGCACTCACATTAGTGCTTCTATAATAGAAAAAGTATCACATTTTAGCCAATTAAGCCCAAAATTCACTAACATCAGACCATGTAAAATTATGTTAAAATACATTGTTGCTATAGTATTCATGTAAATTTATACTAGCACTATTCATATTTTAATGGAATATAGTGTAAAGTAGATAATTTGATATGAGGTGTTTTAAAAAGTAAATATACAAAATAGAAAAAATAGATTATTATATTAAAATAGACAGAAATTTTGCATGAGCTAATGTGAATAGGAGACAAATTATTAAAAAAAAAAATTATGAAAACCAATTTTTTAATACATTGCAATATGAAAAAAAAAAAATTAAGGAATTAAATGAAATAATTTTATTTGACATGGGCTACTTTTGTAAGTCAAATGAGCTTAATTTGTAAGGCTGATAGCTTTTAGGACTGAAAAAGAACAGTGACTAGGCCCACCAAGCTCTCTTTCATATTACTTTATTTAATAATAATGAAAATACCAAAAGAATGACAATCACTCATTGCATTAAATTTGAGCTAGTGTTTTCTTACATGGCATGGCCCTACAGGCAATAAAGATAAAGTGAGAAAGAAATAAAGAAATTGATCAATTTTTCTTAGACGATACTAGCCATTTAATTGAACGTGTTGGAGGTTGGGATGACAAGTTGTTTTTTTCATAGATGTTCAAATAAGAAAAAAAATAAAGATAGGGATGACTCTACATGCAAAAGTCGTTTTCAAGTTTGTATGGAAATAATGGAATGAACCTTAGTTTTGCGGAAGTTATTTGTTGACTCATGACTTGAGTCATGAGTCAAGGCTTCAATTGGATACGACGGTGCATGGAACATCTTGCAAAGCACCCACACCAAAATTTTCCATTATTGTCGGAGCCTCTTACAAATGAATATCTAGGTAAGTTCTTTTACACTCCACTAATTTTTGAAATATTTAATAAAGAGAAATGTATGTTCATAATATTTTTACAATAAATCTTAAGTGGCAGGTTGTTACTAACTGTTTGTGGTGGTAAAAAAGTAATTTTAATAGGGGTTTACATTATAACCAGTAACAACAAACCACCTAAAATTTGTAGTGAAAATATTGTGTACATTACATTTCTCTTTAATAAATTCTCTAAAAGTCTTGTAAATTAATTGATACTTTCTAATGAAACATGTTGGTCTAAGTGGTACATCTTCAAGTACAAATGTTTTGAAAGTTGGGGATAGAGGTTCAAGATGCAACAACTAGTATTTAGTAGATATTCTAAGCATTCTTAATTATTAAAAAAAAAAAAAAAAAAAACTTTATGGCATTATAGCAAAAGGTATGTGGGTTAAATACCCCACCCTGAACTATCAAATCAATAAAATAAATAAATAAATAAATTCATGAGTTTTGTTAGAGCATTCGCACTTGCTCATATAAAATAATATAAAGCCTATAGAGTCCAAAAAATCACAAACATCAAATCATGAACTAGCTATGCAAAATAAAATTTTGGTATACTGATTGTGCTAATATACAAGGTACAATAGCTTAAGCAAAATAATTTTTTATTATTTCTTTTCATTTCTAGAGGACAAAAAATAGTGAATGATAATTGTTGTGATTGAAAAGGAAAAAAAAAATTGATTAAAAAAATAAGAAAAATTAATATTTTAATGAAATAGAGTATATAATAAACAATCAAATATGATTGTAATGAAGGAACCAAAGTTTTATGGATGCTATTTGTTGACTCATCACTCATGAGTCATGCGTTATTGCTTCAGTTGGATATGAATGTGCATGAAACATCATGTGCAACACCCACACCAAACTTGACCATTATTAATTGTTGGGAGCATCTTACTATATATTCTGACACTGTAGCAATTCCTTACGAATGTGTACCGGAGAAAAAATTAAAAGAAAAAAAAGTGAATGTGTTGATCCTTTTTATTAGTAGGAAAGATTAAGATTTTAATAGTAGTTTTTGTTATTTGAGTTTTTTTAATTATTAAAATGATGATGTGGCATTTTTAGTATCTAATTTAATTTTTATTTAAACAACCATATAGAATTCAAGTGTGCTAACAGTACACATTGTTTGTCACGTAAGCATTTTCTATTGGTAATTAATGGTTGAGACTAGAGACCAAATTGATCATAAGTTAAAAATAGTAAGGACCAAATTGACTCTTATCAAAATATAAAGATAACGACAATATTTTAGCATTTGAGTTTATATTCAAATAAAATCTATATGGTTATATATTTAAATGTATGTACAAATTATGTAACTAATAAATTATTATATTGCCTATCTTTAATGCCTTTAGTTTAATTATATATATATATATATATATATATATATATATATATATATATATATATATAAATTTGATGAATAATAATAATAATAATAATAATAATAATAATATAGTGGCTACAGTGGGAGACATTTTTATTAGCAGTGCGGTCCAAAAAGTGTCAATTGACTCATGACTTACCTCAATGACATAGAAGACTTACCACAATACTATAGTCAATAAAGGATGGGATCCCTCTTCCATGAAATTTCCTCAATGCAATTTTCCACCGAGGGTGTCCTACACATTCTACATTTTCTTCAGAGAGAAAGTCATGTGCAAACATCTTTATCATTGTAGCTTCTATGTTCTCTCCTTGAGCTTAAAAAAAAAAGGTGTAAATGCCCAATTCTGAAATGAAAAGAGACAAAAAAAGAATTTGTAAAGAAACGACGAGTTGGAGAGACTCAACAAAGTTAGAACCACACAATAGAAAGTGTAAATGCCCAATTCTGAAATGAAACAAGGAGTATTTTAGCCTGAAAAAGTTGAGGAATTTGTAAAACAAACCCCTCTAGAAAATCTAGATTGTGAAACTGTTACTCATGACAATAGAAAGGAAACAGAGCAACATAATGAGGTGGGCTACGTAAAGAATTACATGAAATAATTTTATTTGTCATGGGCTACTTTTATAAGCTAGATGGGCTAATTTTGTAAAGCTGATAGCTTTTAGGACTGAAAAAGAATAGTGACTCGGCCCATCAAGCTCTCTTTCTTATTGATTTATTTAATAGTAATTATAAAAAAAAGAAAAAGAAAAAAAAAAGAATGATAATCAGTCGGTGCATTGAATTAATAAGAAATTGATTAATTTTTCTTACATGGTATGACTCTACATGCAATAAAGATAAAGTGAGAAAGCAACAAAGAATTCGATCAATTTTTCTTACACGATACTAGCCATTTAATTGAATGTGTTGTAGGTTGGGATGACAAGTTGTATTTTTCATTGATGTTCAAGTAAGAAAGAAACAAAGATAGGGACAACTCTACATGCAAAAGTCATTTTCAAGTTTGTATGGAAATAATGGAATGGAACCTTAGTTTCGTGGAAGCTATTTGTTGACTCATGGCTTCAATTGAATATGAAGGTGAATGGAATATCTTGCATAGCACCCACCAAACTTGTCCATTATTGTCGGAGCCTCTTACCATTGAATATCCAGGTTTGTTCTTTTACCTTCCACTAACTTTTCAAATAATAAAGAGAAATTTATGTTCACACTATTTTCACAACAAATTCTAGTAGTAAGATGTTACTAGCTGATGATGCCGAAAAATCAACAAGAAGCCACATGGTTCTCGTACGCTCAAAACAACACCTGCACAACAAAAGTAGAAGACCTAACAGAGAGCACCGGTGTGGTGCTGGCCAAGTACCCTCCGAAGGTCAAGTTAGAACTTCTCACAACTCTAAAGTGCCAGAGCAGGGTAAATTATGCGTACCTTGGTTTGTGAGGGTATTGGGGCTTTTATAGTAGTAAAGGATTGACCTCTTTTACTTGGTGTAGAATTCTTTTCCTTATAGGATTCTATGTGAACGTATTTTACGTAACCCTTTCCTTGCAGGAGTCTCTTGGATCAACATGAAACATGGGACTCAAGATATTTCTTTATACATCTTTCCTTGCGATCCATGCAAGGAATGTGCTAGTCTCGTTAGCTTCAACTCGTTAGCTTTACCTCATTAGCCTCACCTCGTTAGCCTCGCTACTATGGTGGCCTCTAATCCACACATTAACAATGTTGTTCCTGTCAATCCTTGTATGGACTTGTCCCTTTGGGATTGATTGTAAGGCCACAAACGAAGTCGTCGGCTACCACAAGATCGTCAACCTAGGACAGGTCGTCGCCTACAATGTCTGCTTTTTTATACTAATCAATAGTAATGGTAGAGTGTTGACATCTTTTCCTTCGGTTGGAAGTCTTTTCCTTATAGGAATCCTCATAAGTGTATTTCACAGACTCCTTTCCTTATAGGAGTATAACATTGAGCGTGGGGCGCAAAATATTTCCTTTTATACACATGCGTGAAGGCCAAGTCAAGGTTACGTCGGAGCCTTGACTTTCGTGCATCTCTTACAACTTTTGTGGTGTCAGCTTTCCATTTATAACAAGTTGACCTCGTAGACTTCCTAAAGCTATAGATGTTCTAAAGCTATTGACTGCCATTTATGACAAGTTGATCCCGTAGACATCCTAAAGCTGTAGACGTCCTAAAGTTGTTGATTGCCATTTATGACAAGTTGACCCCGTAGACTTCCTAAAGCTATAGACGTTCTAAAGTCATTGACTACCATTTAGGACAAGTGAGGCTGACGGGTTTATTTTGAATGTCGCTTCGTGATACTATATTCATGAGTATTCATATTTACAATTTTACCCTTATCACTAGTTGTTATTGGTGGTAAAAAAAAAAAAAAAAAGTAATTTTCGTAGAAGTTTAAATTAAAACCAGAAAACAAAAACCACCAAAGATTTGTAATGAAAATATTGTATATATAGCATTTCTTTTTAATAAATTCTATAAAAGTCTTTTAGCTTAGTTGATACTTACTAATAGAATACATTGGTGTAAGTGGTATATCTTCAAGTACAAAGTCCTTAAAAGTTGGGCATAGTTCTAGATGCAATAGCTAGTATTTAGTAAATATTCTAAGCATTCTTTTAATAAAGAAAAAAAATTACACCTTCTATTATTTATAGCAAAAGGTACGTGTTTTAAAGAGAAAGTATGAAAGCAATGAAGAAATCGATCAATTTTTCTTACACGGTACTTTTCAATAAAGTAAGGTTGGGACGATAAGTTATATTTTTCATTGCAAGTGAGAAAGCAACAAAGACAGAGATGACTATGCATGCAAATTAAAGTTTTTTCATATTTGTATGGAAATAATGGAATGGAATCTCAGCTTTGTGAAAATTGCTTTTGACTCATGCAGAGTGCGACGGTGACAGTCACAAAGATTTTTCTTTATAAAATGTTGGTTTTGCGGTGGAACTGTTGTGAGTGTGAAATTTTTTTTTTTTGTTTCGTAGGAAAACTTAGGACAAACAGAGAGAGAGAGAGAGAGGCCTATAATAAGAGAGGAATAAAAGTGCAACGTTTCTTTTGAACTGTTTCTTTGCACGCTTTGGTTTCTTTTCTATCAAAATCATCAATGCTTCAATTTTTTTTTTTTTAAAGGTAGGCCTTTAATCATTTTTTTTTTGGGTGAAATGGATGATAATATTAGAGACTACAAAAGAGGGCAAGCCCTGTTACGATACAGCCCCTACAAAATCGAAAAGCAAAATAGAATCAATTGAGGGTACAAACAGAGGGGGAATTTGCTGCTATCCTAGCTAATGCATCGGCGCAGCAGCTGGCCTCCCTATAGCAATGAGACACCTTAGCCTGAGGCATCCGCAGCAAGATCTCCCCGCAATCATCAACAAGACCGGAGAGGTCCCCGTTAGTAGAACAATTGCTTAAAACCAAAGAAATTGCTGTTGATGCATAAGCTCAACTTCTACAGCCTGTAAATGCATCTCCATACACAAAGTTAAACCCTCCCTTAGCGCCCATAGCTCCGCTGCTATACTGGAAGAGACATTAATGGACTTGGCAAACCCCATAATATATTTTGTCCATCACTTCCCCTAATAAGACCACCACATCCTGCGAGCCCATTGACAGCAGAAAAGGACCCATTAGTATTTAATTTGGCCTAGCCTGTAGGCTGGCCGAACCCATTTCACCTCCTTAGTTATCATGGTTCTATCTTTCTTTGGGTTAGCCACACAATAAACAAACTCCCTAGTTTGATTCTCTACCTACAATAAAAGACCTAGGTTGTTGCCATCCGCTTGAAAGTTTTTCGGTTGCGTTGAAGCTAGATATTCCAAATACCAAATAAGAAGAATAGTCCCCAGGGGTAATCTTTATCTTCTGCGTGAGTAGAGCAGACCGCATTGTCACGAATCCATGTTACCGATCACCGAGAAAGAAAGTCAGAGCGGAGAGGGGCAGAGGGCTGCGTTCCAAAAGTTTTGGGTAGTGGGACACTCTTTTAGCACGTGAAGAATGTACTCATCACCCTCTAAACAGACTTCGCACCCTCCCAGTCCCTTAGTTCCTCTATGAGCGAGAACACTCTTGACTGGCAGGCTATTATGCAAGCATTTCCAAAGGAAAATCTGGATTTTGGGTGGCCAAATCCATTTCCCATGAAAGTCGGGGGTGTGAGGGTCCAAACCCGTGGCAAGCATGTAAGCATTCTTAGTATCAAATTCTCCATTCGTGCTTGAAATCCAGCACTTATGATCCCTTCTTTCTGCCACTCTTCTTAGAGGGGTGGCGAAAATAGCTTGAAGAACTAGATCATTGAAGTCAAAGGAAAGATTACTAAGGTTCCACCTCCCATTAGAAATAACATCCTTGACTAAAATATTTTCCTCTCCCCTTTGTAAGGGACCTTCCACCAAAGATCGGACAGTGCCCATACTGAGCCATTTATCGTGCCAAAAGCAAAAGGTACTACTGCTTCCAATAACCCATTTTGATCCTTTCTCACAGATAGTCGCACCCTTTCTCATTGCAATCCAAATTCTGGATTTCGCTCCTTTACTCATATCGGGCCTCTGTTGATATTTCTTTTTTAAGACCTCTGCCCATTTGGCATCAACGGCATTATCCATCCTCCAACAAAGTTTGGCAGTCATGGCTAAATTTCTCCCTTTGGCTTCATGAATACCGAGACCCCCTTTAGATTTTGGCTTGGTGACTGTCTTCCAGTTGACCATGTGCATCCGCTTGGCTTCTTCAAATAACCCCATAGGAAGTTTCTATTAATCCTATCAACCCCGTTCAACACTCTGCTCGGCAACATACACCCTTGCATTACATAGGAAGGAATGACTGCAATAACCAATTGGGATAAGACAACCTGACCAGCCATAGAGAGAAGCTTAGACTTCCAACCCGACAACTTATTCGGAATCCTATCAATAACGAAGTTAAAATCTTGAGAAGTCGACACAGGCAATTTTAGAGGAAAGCCTAGGTACTTCCCAAGATTAGGGTTGGAGTTCATGCCCAAGATCTCACACATCTCCTCCCGGAAGTTGGGATCAACATTGGGGGAAAAGTAAACCTTAGACTTTTGAAGGCTCACCTTTTGACCCAATACCTCACAAAAAAAGTCCAAAGTATCTCTCACATTACAGCAATTTTTCCTATCGGCTTTGGCAAACAAAACCGGATCATCCGCAAAGAACAGGTGTTAGAAGGAAGGGCCATTTCTAGAGGCTTTCATCGGATCCCACAAATTAGCCTCACACTTCTCACTGATTAGTACTCCCAACATCTCCATACACATTATGAACAAGGAGGGAGACAATGGGTCACCTTGGCGGATCCCCTAGAAGGCGAAAAGGAGTCAAGCTTACCCCCATTAAAAAGAACAGAGATGGAGGTAGAAGATATACAACTCATGATTAACTTGACAAGATTCGAGGGAAACTTGTAGAGATTCAGAATGTCCCTAATAAAATGCCACTCCAATCTATCATAAGCTTTCTCCAGGTCGATCTTCAGAGCCATATATCCCACTTTCCCTTTCTTGGAGCTCATGGTGTGAATGAGCTCTTGGGCAAAAATCATGTTATCAAGCCCCATTCTCCCAGGAACAAAGGCAGTTTGGAAGGGAGAGATGAGGCTGGGAAGTAGGGTTCTTAATTTCATCACGATGATTTTAGTGACGACCTTATAGATGGTATTACACAAACTAATGGGTCTAAAGGCACCAAGGCAGTCCGCTCCTTGATCCTTCGGTATAAGAGTAATGAGTGTTTCGTTAAGGTGGGGGGGGGGCATAGTTCCAGTCTGGAAAATCCTACTGACTTCATCAAAAAAGGCCCCGCTCACTTTATGCCAAAAGGACTGGAAAAACCCAGCATGGAGTTCGTCAGGTCCCGGGGCTTTAAGAGGTTTAGGACTAAATAAACCTTCTTTAACTTCCAAAAAGGTCAAATCAGTTGCAAGCCGATTCCAATCTTCTGTAGGAATGTGGCAGGTCCAAAACGGAAAATCCCAAACCTTTTTGGGAGAGCTCACAACACTAGTTTGGAATAAATCGATAAAACCCTCCCGACCAAAGACAACCACATCAGCTTCATTATGAACCCAATTTCCTTAACCATCTAATAGGCAAGTGATTCTATTTCTCTTTCTCCTCACCAAAGTGGAGGAATGGAAAAACTCGGTGTTTCTATCGCCTTGAATTAACTAGTTATACCGAGACTTTGTTTGACTGCAATTCTTCCTCTTGGGCTAGGATCTCAAAATACTCCTTCTCAAGTTGGTTTTCCAAATTTAACAAGAAAACATTGGGGCCATTTGCAATATTATTCTGAATGCCCCTAAGCTGGGCCTCCACTCTATTTTTCCTATGGAAAATATTAGCAAAAGACTCCTTATTCCAAATCTTCACATTGTCGAAAAAACTATCAACATTGGCTTTGAAAGCCCTATCAATTACCCAAGAGTCGTCAACCACCTTAGGGAAAGAGGGTGAGACATCCGGACCAGTTGGAAACGAAAGGGCCTGGGGAACTTGGAGATTGGGGAATTATCCAAAGATAGCAGAACAGGACAATGGTTAGAGTGAATGCGGGCCAAATGGTGGACAGCAGCCTCAAGGTAAATTTCTCGCCAATCAATGTTAGCAAAGCCTCTATCCAATCTCTCTTGGATATAGTGGCCCGCTTCGCTTTTATTAACCCAAGTGAATCTGGGTCCATGAAATCCAAGATCAACCATACCACAAGAGTCCAAACACTCTTTGAAAGACAACACACGGCTAGGGATTAAGGGGTTGCCTCCAAGTTTATCTTGATAGGACAGTAATTCATTAAAATCCCCAAAAGATGAGCCAAGGCAAGCTATGGAGGGGGGCAACAGTAGACAAATTATTCCATAATAATTTTCTTTTAGCTAATCTAGGGCTAGCATAAATAGAGGAAAGGACCCATTTAGCGTTAGAAGCACATAACTTAACCACTACGTGGATTTCCTGCTCGCTTTTAGCTAATTGGGTAATCTCCACCACATCCGAATTCCACAGGAGCCAAATACCTCCAGAATATTCAACAAGATCGGAATGAATCGCTCCATCAAAGGGGAGCCTATCGGTAATGTCCTTAGCCCTATCACCACCCATCCTAGTTTCCATTATAATCACAATAGAAGGAGAGTGAGTGTTAATAAGACTAGTCAACGCTAAATGAAAACGAGGGTTCAAAGCCCCCCTACAATTCCGGAGTAAAATATTCATTGAGAAAAAGGATATTGGGGAAGAGACCGGTTTAGGATCGATCTGCGTATCCAACAAACTCAGAAGTTTCCATCCCATCTCTCTCAACATCTTCCTGGACAAGTTGTCCCCTTCTGCCATTGTTATCGATCTTTGTAGGAAACCCAACTGCATCTCCCTGGAGCTGATCGATGGTCTGAAATGCTTGGTCGTTGGGAACATCCAGATCAGAGTTTTTGATACCTCATTTCCCAAACTCCTCACACTTGTTGTTTTGGATGTCAACATTTTCTTGTCCACAACTAGCTCCTCTCGGTCTACGTCTTTCAAGCTTTGCTCCAGCAAAAGCGGCGACGGTGCTCTCGGCCGAATACCCTTGCTTCGCTCTTGTTGGCTTGTCCGACGGGAATATCCACCAAGGGTTGGGCCACTCCATCCAGGCCAAGTCTCTTAGTGGAAGATACCCTATCTTTCTGCTTAGAGGCGTTAGAGGAAAGATATGACTCCGTGCCTTCATCTCCTCCGGGTCGAACCATCCCCAAATCATGGTGGGACTTGCTCTGATCCGAGCTAGCATTCCTGTTGAAAGTGGTAAGATTTTTCCTTGTCTCAGGATGGCCCACTGAAACTTGCGATTTGCTTCCATGGAGATTCACAGATCCTTTTGCTTTCGCACTACCCTTTTGTGATTTACACCCTCGGCCTGCGTGTTTGAACCTGAGTCAAGCTGCCCACTTCAATAGTTGGATGTTGCAAATACCGTCGCACTACCTCCCGGGTAGCTAACAGGGGAGGAGTGGTTACAAGTCGGATCGCCAAACCGAAAAGAAAAGGGAACGGACACCCCTTTACCCAAGTCGTTACCCTCAACTTTGTCTCAAAGTGCCTCTTGAGTGGTCTTTTCTCCCTTTCCTTCCTTTCCCATCCCTGGACCCCAAGCCTCGGCCAAA
The DNA here is from genome assembly GCA_028216015.1 of Quercus dentata. NCBI lineage: Eukaryota > Viridiplantae > Streptophyta > Magnoliopsida > Fagales > Fagaceae > Quercus > Quercus dentata. Next base: position 36,601,044 of record CP116447.1, read on the forward strand.
TCATTACGAGAGTCGGGGCATGGCGCTCGAGAGGGATGGGTCTCGGGATTACTTGAAGATTTAGAGCCATGTCTTGAAACGAGTTTTTGGTAATTGTCACATGGCCCTGGCAACTTGGTCCAAGATTTTTACGCTGGACTAACATCCACGGTCCAAAATTTTGAATATCAGAACCCTTGCCACTATCCACGTTGTGGGCCCCATCTCGTTCGATACCAACTAAATCGTCCGCTGTTGACGTAGCCTCGCTTGTAGTTGGAGGAATGCATAGCTCAGCCCTAACCGTGTGCGGGCATCCTTCCCGCCGATGCCCAACTCGCCCACAAGAAAAGCAAAGGGTATTGATGCCCTCATATTGGATTTCCTATACCCGGCCTTCAAGCGGGATTTTTCGCACCAGAGGCTTGTTCGGATCCACCTGGACACAAATACGGGCATATCGACCTTGCACCTCCGTTGCCGTGTTTGAGTCTATCCTAAGGATCGGACCAATGGTGTTACCCACCTCTCTAAGAACACTTAACTCATAGTATTCGATAGGCAATTCGGGGAGCCTAATCCAAACCGCAACCATATTACACACCGCATTTGCAAGCCTGAAGTTGGGCTCCCACACTCTAATGGTCAAGAAGTGCTCTCCAACGAACCAGGGTCCGCCTTTGATTACATTATTATAGTCTTCCACAAGACGAAACCTTATAAGGAAAAGTCTTTCCCAGGATCAACACAATCAAGCCTACCCGTCGGCTTCCACAGATTCATCACCTTAGCATGTAAATAATGGAATCCCATAGATCCGCCAAAAACCTTGACAATAAGTGCGTGTGCCCACTTGGCACGAATGTGTTTCCTAGTATCACTAGACAGATTGACCGCAAGCAAACCTTTGTTAACATCCTTAACATCCATGTTTGGTTGTGCATCCCCTTCCTCACCTGAAAGGAGGTTAAAAGCCTGTGCAAAGGCTCCAGGAATCTCCCCCACAAGCTTATCTCTGTATGACGACGGGGCCCTAAAGGCCTACGACCCCTCTTGACTCTTTAATCTTCTTTGTACTACGCTTGAGCTCGGCATCTTCTTCTCTCGATCTTTCTCGCTCAGAGAACTCACACTCCATCGTTTTCTTATTGAATTTCGGCCTTTAATCATTTGCTTTTTGACAAATGAAATGAAATGCCGACAAAATTCAAATGTGATTTTCTTTTTGTCGGCCACTTGTGAATTTTGATTGTCCTTCAATCTTTACATTTGGAAAGTTTTACTACTTTCTCTTTTCTCTATGGTCAAGGTATTATTTGATGATTTTTTTTTTCTCTCGTGAATATGGAATACATTTTCAAAACTCAAAAGATTTTGTTATTTCTACCAACAACGAATATATATATATATATATATATATATATATATATATATATATATATATATATATATATATATATATATATATATGATGGTTGTATTCAGCTTTCTCTTTGAATAGGATTTTTGAAATCAGATCCTGATGGTGAAGGGGGCTTAAGACTGTCCCGACTAGTGTTGTCCTCATCTTGATCAAAGAATCGAGTCTTGTTTGGCTGTGTAACAAGGGGTACTAACCTGAGAGTGGTCTTTGACACCTTGAAACAGTGGGCCTAAGTCTCTTCTAGAGGTAGGAGCTCGTGTTCTAGACGAACTATACTGAGATGCAGGTCTATCTTTCAAAAGGATAGTTGGTCGCCTAAATGGTTGGCGTAGATCTATGGATCTAGACCTATGATGGAGATCTATGTGAGATCTGGGCTCATCATATTCTAAGGGTGACCTAAATCTAGACTGATCAAAGCTTAGTCTAACTGTTCCATCGGCTAGCCGCTAGATGACATCTAGATCTGGACTCCTAACAGGTTCTCAACCCGTAAAGGATAATTCTCATTTTCTAAAGTCCATTGTCTTTGAAATGTTATTTCAGACCATTTCGGGGTTTTTGGTACCTGAACAGTGGATCTAACATCCGAGGTTTGGATAAGAGTAGTTTCTCTTGGTTTTCTCTTATCGAATGCTTGAATGGACATGTTGGTTCTCATGCACTTATAATACACTCTGTATATAAGAGCAAGTCGCTTGGTTCCATGTAACACAAGGTTTCCATGGGTTTTGATGTTGAGAGTGAGGACCTTCAAGATGTGAGGGTCGTCAAGAGCAACTGTGAGGTTTGGGTAACAATCGAAATGAACTAGACCATTACTCAAACTGGATTCTATGGTTCCTAGGAGACTGTCTCTAAATCTGATAAGACGGGTGTCTCTAAGTGCCATAAGGATCGAGTTGTTCAAACCTTCTCTGATCAATGGTTTTACTCCAACTTGGACAAGTCCTATGTGGAGGAATCTATGACCACTTTCCCCGTGAGCTTTCATGGTCATAGGGGACAACAAATAACAGGTTTCAAATTCCTTGTTAATGTCAGAAACTTGTTCTATAGTCCTAACATGGTAGTCCGTTCTGAAAGATTTTTTTAAGGACCATGATGATGACTTATAGACCAGGGTTGTGGGAACTTTGGGTATGTTCCAATCTCCTAACTTTTGATCTAGATCTGAAAGTGGTGCGACTACGAGTTGATTGTTCCATCTTCTTGTGGAATATCGGGAGGGTTTGTCTTGCTAGATCTGATGGAAGTGAAAGAGTCACTCCTTCTAAACATCCTATTTATCATTCTGGATTAAAAGCTTAAGAAATCAATTACAACCTAGACTACCTTTATCTTCCAATTTCTGGATCTAACCTTAGATCTGAAACAGGGAGTGTATGACTACCTTCCTATGATATGTTACCACTTATGGTTGTTTCCGGATGCCAATTGTGTGTATGCTACTTCTTACCGCCGCTGTACCTAGCTATTGGTGTATACGAACCTTCTCTTCTCCAACCCTAACGCCTAACGCTCTCCTGGCTAACGGCTCAACGGGCATTACGGATACGACTCTAGTTCACACCAACCTTCGGGATTAGACTTACCGGGTAGCAAATGGACACAAATCAGGACTTCTACCTAGACTTATCGGGCAACATGTCTTCACAGGAACTGGCTTAGTACACATCTGTCACAAATTGTGAGGAAAGAAACAAAAACAAGAAGGAAAAGATAACTCGGAAGCAAAGGATTAGCTTAAACAGATAAACACAAGATAATAAACAGCTTGAATGAACGGGAGGCTCAGCCTACCACCAAAAGAAAGAACAGATACTACAAACTTATATGAAGTAGTAGATGAAAAATGCAACATATGGGAGTGGAAGTGCTATCGGAAAATAGATGTAAAATAAAATAATGTTTGTTAGAGATAACATACTTCAAAGTAATGTATAATCACAAAATAATGGATAACTATGGCGGTATCACCGGCCAACTTGATTGAAAATCAAAATAATTACAATGTAACTTACAAACACTTACGATCGAGCTCAACTTGGCTCTGATACAAAATGGAAGTTATTCATGAGAACGGTAAAAGCAGATTATCCTTTCTTTGAATACTTTGAGAAACATTTCAAGTGGCACAAAAAGAACTGTGTCAAAGCCAAACTTCCCGCAAAACCCCTTTCACCAACAAAGGCTAGACATCCAACATGGAAAGTAGAGAAACCAGTCTCTCCTTTACCAGTAGTAAATATCTTAGAAGCCCACATATCTTCTAGCAGCTCCAATGAACCCTCCTCAGAAAGTGAAAAGGAGAAGGAATATCTAGAAGACCAGCTCGGTGACACACCCCCACTTCCTCCCAAAAAATGGATATCCAAATTTAGAGGAAACCCAGCCTTCAAGGATTTCAAAAGAGAAAGGATAGTGTCCAGGGAATATAGAAGACAGAAATTGTTAAACAATGGCTTCTATAAGAAAACGAACCCCAGACCTATAGAAACCCTCAAACCTAAAGCAAAAGGAAAGTGCTTTCGGTGTGGAAAGAAAGGACATTACAAGAAAGAATGTTCGTGCAAATCCCCTACCCATTCCTTAGTATCTGATGACATTTCCAAGGTCCTAGAACTTGACCATCCAGAACATGAGTCCTCCAATAGTTCTATTGACCGAGAAATCTGTCAGATTTACCAAGGTTCATCCTCTCCTAGAGTTTCTGATAGTACCTCTAGCAGCCCGGATGACGCCATACCTTGCCAAGACAGTTGTTACAAGAACAACAACACTCAAGTTCTTTCTAAACAAGAAGAACTGCTCCTAGATCTCATAGAACAGATCAAGGACCCCGAAGAGAAATCTCGAAGACTCGGTGAGTTCCACAAAACCCTAGTCAAGGAAGCCGGTACATCCGAACCTAGGATCCAGGGAACCCGAGTTGATTTGGAAAAAATCTACAATAGGTTTACCAAATCCAAGAAAGCGATAACTATCCAAGATCTCCAAAAAGAGATAAAGGATACCAAATCTGAGGTCATAACCCTTAAGCAAAAATTAATCATCCTCAAGGTTGATCATGGTCTCATGGACCAAAGAGTCAAAAACCTAGAGTATGCTCATCATCAAGGCAATGAGGACAGAATCTCATTACAGAACCCTTCTGATGATGAAGTAGATGATACTGTTAATCCTACTGCAGATATGGGGTCGAAACTATCGATAAATCGTTCTTACAAACCATCAGTAGAATTAACTCCCAGAAATGGCATTCCAAAGTCAGGATTGTCATCAACAAGGATTTTCAATTCGAGGTTGTAGCCCTAATAGACTCGGGTGCGGATCTCAACCGCATTCAAGAAGGAATCATTCCCTCTAAATACTTTCGGAAAACCAGAGAAAGGTTAACTTCCACAAGTGGTGGGAAAATGCAGATTGAATTTAAAATCCCAAAAGCACATGTTTGCCAAGACAATACGTGTTTCAAAACCACCTTTGTTCTTGTCAAGAATATGACAGATAGGGTCATCTTAGGGAACCCATTCATGTGTCTCTTATATCCATTCACCACGGATAGTGAAGGAATCACTACTCATCCTTTTGGCAAACCAAATAGGTTTAAATTTCTTAGGAGTCCTGAACCTAAAGACATCAATAGTCTCCAACGGGTTTCTATCTCCAAGACTCTTAACCTCATCAATGCCAAAACCCAACATCTTAAGTACCTTGGTAATGAACTGAGTTACAAAAGAGTTGATAAGCAATTAGCTTGCAAAAGTTTCCAATCCAACATTAGAAAGTTCGAAGAAGAACTCAAGCAAGAAGTTTGCTCTGACCTTCCCACAACCTTTTGGCATAGGAAAAGGCACGAAGTTGCACTACCTTATGTCAAAGATTTCTATGAAAAGGACATCCCTACCAAAGCCAGACCCATTCAAATGAGCCAAGAACTCATGAATACTTGTAAGGCAGAAATAGAGGATCTTCTTAAAAAGGGAATCATCAGAAATTCTAGGTCACCATGGTCCCGTCCAGCCTTTTATGTTCAGAAAAACGCTGAGATAGAAAGAGGTGTTCCTCGACTTGTCATTAATTACAAGCCCCTTAATAAAGTCCTAGAATGGATTAGGTACCCTATCCCCAACAAAAGAGACTTAGTTAACAGGCTTAGTAAAGCGGTGGTCTTGAGTAAGTTTGATATGAAGAGTGGCTTTTGGCGGATACAAATCGGTGAGTCCGATAGGTACAAAACAGCCTTTACCACACCCTTTGGTCATTATGAATGGAATGTAATGCCCTTTGGTCTCAAAAATGCACCTTCTGAATTCCAGAACATCATGAATGAAATTTTTAATCCATTCTCCAGTCATACAATTGTGTACATTGATGATGTACTCATCTTCTCTGAATCCCTAGACAAACATTGGAAGCATCTTAGAATATTCTTCCAAACCATCAAAAGAAATGGTCTTGTTGTCTCGGCCCCGAAGATTAAGCTTTTCCAAACAAATGTAAGGTTCTTAGGTTTTGATATAAAACAAGGTGTCATCAAACCCATAGATAGAGCCATACGGTTTGCAGAAAAATTCCCAGATGAGATCCTCGAAAAGACCCGACTTCAAAGGTTCTTAGGATCCCTCAATTACATTTCTGATTTCTATCAAAACCTTAGGCAACAATGCAAGCCTCTTTTTGATAGACTCCGAACCAATCCTCCTCCTTGGACACCTACTCATACATCGCTTGTCCAACAGATCAAGAAATATGTCAAGACACTCCCTTGCCTCGGAATCCCCTCGAAAAATTCCTTCAAGGTAGTACAAACCGATGCCTCTAACATTGGTTATGGTGGCATTCTCCTTCAGCGTGTTAGTCCCACTTCCCCTGAACAGATTGTCTGTTTTCATTCAGGAATTTGGACTCCCACTCAACTTAATTATAGTACTATTAAAAAAGAGATTTTATCTATAGTACTATGCATTTCAAAATTTCAAAGTGATCTTTTGAATCAGAAGTTTTTAATTAGAATTGATTGTAAATCTGCAAAACATGTTTTAGAAAAAGATGTTCAAAACATTGCATCAAAACAAATTTTTGCACGATGGCAAGCCATTCTTTCGATTTTTTGATTTTGACATTGAATTCATAGCAGTACCCCGCAAAAGTATCCCGACTTCCTTACCCGTGAATTCTTGCGAGAATCCGAATCTAAATGTCCGGGAAGAAACCCGTACAACCCCAACCTCCCAAAATGCCCAAACAGAAAACCACTAGGAGTACCAGTCAGGCACGTAACCCTGGCCCTTTAGTACCCTTTTCTAGTTCACCTAAGGTTTCACCTGTGTCACCAACCATTGTTGCCAATCGTTATTTGGTCTCCACAATTCCGAAACCAAATTACCAGAGGCCTCAAGGACAACACATTTATAGTTCTGCTTTAGCCACACTTCCTTCCAAAGCTACTTTAGCTCCATACAAGGTTGAAAAACCCTTTGGTCCGATTGTGTCCAAGCAATCTTCATATACTCTCCCTCCCAAAACAGGTAGAGCTTCTTACATTAAAAAACCTTTTATTCAGCATATCTCTTATATTGAGCCACACCTGGCCCATATAACGGATCCACCGGCATTAGCAATGGAAGTATTGCCTCCTGAATGGCATTTCCTTCTCGAAAGCCCGAAAAAAGTATCAAATTCTATAAAGGCATTCTCACACAAGAAAAGTCTGCTAGAATAGAAGACATCCGAGATAGGAATAATCCCTCAATTGTCCTATACCATAAATTCATAATACAAAGTTTTGTAAGCGATAAGGCTTGGGGACACCCCTCCACGCTCAAGACACTTACATTACTCAAGGGTTCAGAACCCCTGTACAACTATTATGACTATATGGATGCATTTGAAAAGGTATTATTCTTCCAAAATGAGACCTATGATCACTCATGGTTCATTCAGTTTGACAGAATTTCAAAGGACGAGATACCTTCGTGGTTCCTCAAGTGGTGGGAAATGTTTGGTTCAACTCCACAGAATCGGCCGAAACCTCTACAGGATGCACTAAGACATTTTGCTTCCGTTTCCGCATGATAATCATTCTTCACAGTTTCCAGCCATCTTGCATATGACAATTCAATACAAGATCCACTTTGGATAAGCATGTGGAACTATGCTATCAATCGAGAATATACTCGATAGGGAATTCTTTACAAAATTGTGGGATAAATTCAGACCCCTACGATGCTATCTCCGAATGTATAAAGACTTTCCTCTTCCAAAGATCTGAAAACCAATAGCTCATTGCACAAGATCACGATCAAGCCGGATTCCGTGCGATCTCCTAAAAATCCAAAGAAAGAACTCAAGGATCTTGCCCAACAGCTACTCCTCCAATCTGCACAGCTTAGAGTCGTGAAAAACAACTCTCCCGCCTCTTCAGAAGCCTCGTGCAACCGTATCCCGATTGACCCGTTCCAGGATTCTCGGGATCCATATGATGGTTATAATTTGGACAGTGATTGATATTCCCGGAAGCTCCCGAATGACCTCCGAAAATCACCATCTGCAAAGAACTCGCTACTATTCGCAAGCAGTACCCGCATGCGGACAAATCACTATTCACTTTGCATGTCCGAACACTATGCGAGTTACTATTCCGGAAAAGCAAGGGGACAAAACACTGTTCATAAACAAGGTGACGATTCTTCGTTCACTCTACAAAGTGCCTGACAGAATCATGGAAATCACTATTTGCTTTCGGTGGAAAAGAATCTACCCCGGTAAAAAAAGCAATTTACTCTCCGTGATTTTAGCAGTCTCCCGATCTTATCCAAAGCTCTCCTCGGCTATAAAAGGGACCTTTTGCCTCGATCTGCAGCAGGCTTCATACACCTCACTCTCCAGAGCTCTTTTACATTGTACTCAGAACTACATTTGTAATCTAAATGGCTCTCTTCTCCTCTCCCCTAGTTTACACTTGTACTAGAACTACATTTGTAACCTACTTAGCCTTCCATGCACCGAGTCCGCCCGGACAGCACGCTCCCCCTCTGTAATTAGTAGCTTACCCCCATTTGGTATATATATATATATATATTATATTTGTTACGATTTTATGAGGTTTTTACTATATAATGCTTACATAAAATTACTTGCATAAAAAAGAAAATTATAATAATTTCACCGTTGCACAATATTATGATTCAATAATTAACATTATATTGGCTACTTTTTATTAATTCTCTATATATTATCATATACTGCTTTTTCTTTATAATCTTTTTTGACCATTTAAAGGCAAAGTCACGAGGGTAACAGGTTACAACATTTTATGTAGTCAATGTTCTTATGTAATGAAGGTTTACATAAGACCACTTTTTTTCTATTTATTTTTGTTTTTTTGTTTTAGGGAGTTCACATGGAACACTTGATAATTAAAAAAATAATGTTTACATGAGAGGTGGGAACAACAAAGTTTCTAAGAAATATCTTTATCATTGTAGCTTCTCTTTTCTTTTCTTGAGCTTTCCAAAAAAAAGGTGAATACTCTCTCTCTCTCTCTCTCAATTTTTGTTTTTTTCTTTTTCTTTTGCTGATTTTTTATTGTTTCTTAACCCTTAAGTTGATGAAATTTTATTTTTATTTTTTTATTTTAATTCTACATAGTCTTGATACATTTTAGTGTTGTATTTTTTTAATTCTCCATCACAAGTCTCCTCTTTCTCTCTATAATTTATGATGATTTTAGTTTGGATTAATATTTAGTTATTTTGAAAGTGGAGATTTGAGTTTGGCCAAAATACCATTTTAGTCCTTCTATTTTAGGGTTACAATCAATTTGATCCCTACATTTTGGTAGCAATCAATTTAGTCCACATTATTTTTAATTTGCCTTCAATTTGGTCTCTACCGTTAACTCACTAACGAAAAATACTTACGTGGCAAATGATGTGCATTATTAGCAGGATTAAGCTGACATGTCTAAATTTTAAAGACCACATAAGCACTTAGATGGCAAAATCAAGCCATATCAAGGTTTACAAATACTTTTTTATACCAAATTTAATCTTAAATTTTTTTATTATTAATTTTCTTACAATTTCATGACAACCAAACGTATTCACCATACTATCGCAGTCTTCTTCAGGTCGGAGTGTTCTTCTTTTTCTTCTTCTAGATGTGATTCTACGTCATTTTGTTTTTCTTCTTCGGATTCGTTTGTGTGCAGGGACTAGAGCGAAGGTTCAAATGGGAGGGCTCTAGACAGCAAGTGAAGCTCTATTAGTGTGAGGGGTTTGATGGGTTTTGGGGTACAAAGGAATTCTTTCTACAAATCCAGCCGAGTTATAGAACACATGCACCATTGTAATCTTGGTAAGGGTCAACATGAGGAGACAAACCGTAGCAATGCCTTACGAATGTGTACTGGAAAAAAAAAATTAAAAGAAAAAAAAAAGTGAATGTGTTGATCGTTTTTATTAGTAGGAAAGATTAAGGGTATATCTGGTAATTAGATTTTCCTCTTATTTTCTATTTTTAAAAACAATTTTCAATTTTTGACAGAAAATAAAAATTATTCTCAAAAAGAACAAAAAACAAAATTGTTCTCAAAACTCAATTTGTAAAAGAAACTAAAAACATGCAAAAAAACTATTTTCAGTTTCTAATTTTCAAGTCAATAAAAACACGTATTTAATTTAATGAATCTATCTCATTTAATGAGTTAGCATTAGAGTTTAAATCCTGGTAACAACATATTTTAGTATTTTCTATTTTCTTCAAAAAGTTATCTTTTTAATTTCAACTAACCAAATTTGTTTTTGATTTCAAAAATACAAGAAAATTGTTTTTTCTTTATATTCCTAAAACCAAGTTTTTGAAAATAGAAAACAAAAACTATTGCCAAACATAATCTAAGATTTTAATAGTAGTTTTTTGTTATTTTTGACATTTGATTTTTTTTTAATTGTTAAAATGATGATGTGGCATTTTTAGTATCTAATTTAATTTTTATTTGACTGACCATGTAGGATTCAAGTGTGCCAACTGTGTACATTGTTTGCCATGGAAGCATTTTCTTTTAGTAGTTAATGGTTGAGACTAGAGACCAAATTGACAGGTTAAAAATAACAAGGAACAAATTGACTGTGACAAAAATGTAAAGACAAAGATAGTATTTTAGCCTTTGAGTTTATATTCAAATAAAATCTATATGGTTATATATTTAAATGTGCGTACAAATTATGTAAGTAATAAATTATTATATTGCCTATTTTTAATGCCTTTAGTTTAATAATAATAATAATACAGTGGCTATAGTGGGAGGCATTTTTATCAACAAACGATGCAGTCGATAAAGTGTCAATTGACTCGTGACTTACCTGAACAACCACGATACTATAGTCAATAAAAGTAGAGATCCCTCTTCCACGAAATTTTCTCAATGCAATTTTCCACCAAGGGTGTCCCACACGTTCTGTATTTTCCCCAGAGAGAGAAAGTCACATGCGAACATCTTTATCATTGCAACTTCTTCGTTCTCTCCTTGAGCTTTAAAAAAAAAAGGTGACAACACCAATATTCACAGTAAATAATCTATTAAATATTTTCACAAAATGACAACACCAATATTAATAGAAACACAATGTATTAGCAGCTAAACACACTGATTCATCCTCATTACCATCGGCAATGAACATGTGATATAGCCACCAAAGCATGAGGGGAAACAATTGCAACTCCAAAATAATGAAGGTGTTGACAATCCATGATCACAAAGCTTTAAATCCTTTTCAGTCACCATATGATATCTCTTTTCTTCCCTCTTCTTTGCTCCATTTTTATTTTATTTTTTTGGATTAAAGTAAGATCTCTAATCTAAGAGTTTGCAACATCATCAAAGAGGGGTGCACGAAAAGTCAGAATTAGAATGTTATATGTTCTTTCATGAAATCGCCAAAAGCATAAACGGTTGATACACATCATGAATTAAATTCACCTACATCATAGCAGTACTTCATCTATGCCTACGACCCAAAAAAAAAAAAATGATACCAAAGGAAACAACACGATCGTGGTCTCATTCTATCACATTTACATAACAAAATACAATTATTATCACCAATGATATCACTTCTTATACAGAAGTGACACAAGGCTTTCCATGAATGTACTAACAATTGAAACAATTGCAGTGTTATTGGAAAGACTCGTTGCAATAATATATTTTTAACTTTGGTTACATATAGAAATTCAAATTCTACATGGAAGAAAGGCATGGCAATCTATGTCAGGGTTAGTTATATTTGACCATGGGAATAAATTTTTTCCTTTGAATGGTAGTATAAAATGGTAAAGGACCCTTTGTGACTACTTCTATCTCTCTTTCTCTTCTATTCGATGTGTTTATCCATCAATCATAAACATAAGAATATACATTCATGTCAGTCATCAACAATAACAATTTTAAAGGACAATATATATTGGAACAAAGATGATATCTACTTTATTCTTGAAATATAAGACTAAACAATGCAATTTTTGTATAATTTGGTAATATCTCATGAATTTTTCTCTCACTTTGAGCAAAGAGCCTTCAACTTGCTTCATTTCACACAAATGGGAGGGAAAAGTTCAAAAACTTAAGAAAGAAAATTTAAAAATATGATATACCAAAATCAAGTACGTTATAATCCTCACCAAGTCCTCCTAGGGAAACAAAATGAAATACAAAAAGGGAGAGGCATAACATATTACAACAATCTTAAATACTTTACAATCTTCCTCCCATGAATAGGCCAAAAAAGAAAAAGAAAAACATGAAACACCAAATTTAAATACATCATAATCCTTTCCAAAAGGAAATCAACCAACATGGTAACATTACTTTCCCATCAGGATGCCATATGAAGGTCATAGACAAGATTACCCAAATAAATCTGAAATGAGTTTTACGTGTTTAGAACTTAGAATTGGATGAAATTGAAAGATCCACACCACCATCCAGCTATAAATCAGCTAAGAAACTTGTTTGAACTGCTAAAATCATATTCTTTACTTTCATTTTTTTTTTTTTTTTTTTTTTTGATACCTGAAACATTAAAATCAAACACTCAAATAGATGTCATGCCATTAAATAAAGCAAACCCATCATGGTCCCATTAACATATTGTTGACCCATGAAATTCCTTTAAGAAAATAAATGTGCAAAGGATCAAGAGAAGATAGATGGCCCCTATAGTATTTGAAAGACAAGCTAGAAAGATCATCTGAATGATGATGACAAAATCAGTCATTTATGAGGATCAATTACAATTACCACCATCTAAACAAGAATTAAGAAAAGGTTAAGAGCCATTCAAATGCAATAAATTGAAATCCAAATTATAAAGCATGTGTTGCTTACAACTTCTATTGCACAATCAAATGCTAATTCTTGGTGTGTACTTTTTCTTTGCTTTTAAAGCTGTCAAATGCATCTATATTAAGTAGCCTGAAGCACTATATCTTAACATGAGAAAACCTGAGCTAGCCATATTGATTCAACAAGTGGCTAGGAATCAACCCCTCCTATGGGAATTCATTGAGCATTTTATACAGCCAAAAGGATACTATGATGTACAAAGCATTTAAACTATAGCCCCACCCTTACCCCCTATATAAAAAAAAGAAAATGATTATTCAAGACAATATTCTTTTCTCAAAACCAGAGAAATGGTTTTAAACATATCTTTGAATAAATTGGTTTGAAAGCATTCCTATTAAATACCTTTTAAAGAAGACACCCAAGGATCATTTATGCAATATATATGTAACATGTGTCTTAAACCCACTATCTATATATTTATTAAAGTTCAAAGATTGAAGCTTACAATTAAATGCTAGAAAGTTTAGTTTGACACGGTGACATAAACATAAACATTTTTTCCTTATTGAAAAATGATACAAAAACAACTACACAATCCATGCAAACGCATTGGATGATAATGGCAGATGCGGACCAATTTGACCAAAGCACTACCATAATCTCAAGAAATTGCCCAATTTTCCCCAAAATACTAACTCAAGAAATGGCCCGCAACATGAGTATCCAATTACAACATATCCGGTGGAATTATCCCTTATTTTTTCATCTTCAATCACACTTAGGTATTATGCATTCAATTGTATGAACCATCCAATAATAATTATATTTACCAGATTCTCTATAGGTTTTATACTATCATATAGTCACGAAAAGAGAGAGAGGAATCCATACCTTCAACATCCGATCATGTGCTATACTACCAAGGAAACTGCCGAAAAGTACATTAGGTGGTTTAATAGAAGTATCCACTTCCCATGTGTTTGTTGCATCCCTACAAATAGTATAAAGGTAAGCACTACAAATTAGGACTTCAAAATCTAGCATTAACACTTATTCTTTCATGTGTATCCAAATAGCCCAATGATTGTTGAAAGAATACAATGAACTGATTGCACCGGCCTTATGCTTTGTACACTCTTTCCAGCCAAGGAGCAACACAATTATGACTTGAATTTGACTCAAGTACCTTCTAATGGTGAGTGGTGATCTGAAACATGTCACACAAGTTAAGTTATAGGTAATAAATAGGTGATCCAAGCATTCCTCTTCTATAGCACATGAAGGGCAAGAAGTATTAGTGAGAGATTCCTAATTGTTAACTCCCTAATCAATGGAAGACAATCATTTCGTAGTTTTCCAAAGGAAATAAGGAATTTAAATGAAAGTTCAAGCTTCCATAGGGCAGCCCACATTTGAGAGCCATATCTCGAGTTACGCTCTTATCATCTAAGCATTGACTACGAGAGAAGCGAGGCTCTCTTGACCGTATAAAGACGAGTGATCATGTGGCCAAATCAATAAATCAGTACTTCTAAATCGATTCTTGATTATCTTGTTTTCCAATGGCAATAGCATGACTCGCAACTACTTCGAGAATTTAATTAAAGCTTTAGAGAATCATTTTTAAGCACGAAAACTTAAGAAATAAAGATGTTTTGTCAATAGGTACAGTTGTTATCTCAACAATGACAAGTTTGTGGCGTTGACATCATCATTAATTCAATTATTGCTAATTGACAAAGAATGAAAAAAGCAAATAAAAACATGTGCTTAAATAATTCCTCAACCTCAACCAATCAAATATGAATAATATGAAGAAGTGAGCCACATTCTCAAGGCAGGTTCTGCAAAAAAAAAAAAAAAAAAGCCTTCTAGGGCCATAATAGCTTGTTGCAGATTTTAGTTTACATTTCTCTTGGTATAAAGCTCAATGCATCCTTGTCAAATGTCCTTTATCTTTCAATAAATTTATGAACAATCTAAGTAATATTTAGTGAGTCAATAAAAGCAAAGAAACAATCCATGACAATTAAGAATATTAAAATTTAAAAACCCCAGGAGAAAAGCATAAGTAATTAAGTAATCAAATAGAGATATTTTTTTAGAAATTAAAAATAAAACCTTAACAATTGGCTCGATGAGTAGCATAGGTCATCTAAGCAAATAGGTTCAATATCTTGAAGAAGCATTTCATCGAACAGTTGTGTGCTTGACTTGAATTTCAATTTTGAACAATCAGCAAACATACTCATTATTTGGTAAAAATGAAGTTTAGAAGTTAAAGAAGCGTTGTGGTCCCTAAAACCTTTTTTGGCACTAGGACCTGATGGGCCACATCTTGGCTTTTTCCAGTGTTTTTGGTTGTTGGTTGGAGAAACAGTGACAAATATGGTAAAAGGGGCCTTTAATAATGATAAGGTCCCGAAGCACATAAATAAAAATCTCATCACACTTACTCCCAAGCATACAGGAACTGATAGAATTGGCAGCTTACACCTAATAAGTCTATGCAACACAGTGTATAAGATCATCACGAAGATTATAGTTGCTTGACTCAGACCCTTTCTATCCAATCTTATCTCCTCAATGCAAGCTACTTTTGTTTTGGGTATAAAAGGTATGGACAATGTCATCATAGCTCAGGAAATTCTTCATACTATGAGTGGAAAGAAAGGGAATGTGGGCTTCATGAACCTCAAAATAGACCTTGAGAAGGATTATGATAGATTGGAAGGAGCTTCATTCAGGACAATCTCAGGCTGTTTAATATCCCAGATTATCTTGTGAATGTGATTATGAGCTGCATCTCATCCTTTAGTGTTATTTAATGGTGGAGCTTTGGAAGGATTTCAACAGTCTAGGGGCATAAGGCAAGGTGACCCCTTGTCTCTCTATATATTCATAATGTTTATGGAAGTTCTCGGAAATATGAAAAGGATAAATGTGACTCAAAATTATGGGATCCGGTGAAAACATCTAGGGGTGGACTAGGCTTTTCTTTTCTGTTCTTTGCAAATGATTTAATTCTTTTTGGAAAAGCTAATAGAAAAAAACTGCACCAGTATAAAAGAAGCCCTTGATAGCTTCTGTGAGCTCTCTAGGCAGAAGGTAAACAACGGCAAGTCACGGGAATTTTCTCACCCAATGTCTTGAGGGAAAGAAGGGATGAACTATGCTCTTGTTTAGATCTTCACTCAATTCCAAACCTTGGGAAGTACTCGGGATTCCCATTGAAGCTGCCGGGTACAAAAAATCAAGAGTTTGATTTTGTTATTGAAAGAGTGCAGGGGAGGTTAAGTGGCTAGAAAGCACATCTCCTTTCCTTTGCTGGGAGAGTTTTCATTACTCAGTTGGGGTTGTCTGCTATCTCGGCTTATGTCATGCAAGGAATCATGCAGCCTGGAAAAACCCTTGAAGCCATTGATAAAGCCAGTAGAAATTTTGTCTGGGGATCTTCTGTGGAAAAAATGAAGCTGCATATTGTAAACTAGGATAAGATCACTAGGCCAAAGAAAGAGGGAGGACTTGGGCTAACTGCGGCAAAACCCAAAAATCTAGCTCTGCTTGCCTAGTTAAATTAGAGGATGAATAAAGAAAGTGATCAACCATGGGCCAAAGTCCTAAGAACCAAGTACTTAAACCCAAGAAGTGCAGGCTCCAGAACACGGGCTACTATGATTAAAGGTAAAGAAATTTTTGTTCGAGGTACCAAATGGGTAGTGGGTACAAACAGTTCGTTCAATTTTTGGCATGATAAATGGCTTAATGAAGGATTGTAAAAAAGTCTGCTCATTGGTCTCCTCAATCAAGGGGAAGAGCAAATGAAGGTGGGGGAGGTGACTCAGGAGGGAATTTGGAACATTGGGTGCTGCTTCTTTGTTTTTCCCTGTGACCTACTACAAAGAATCAAGGCCATTACGATTCCTTACTTAAAGCTGGTTTGGACAACATTAGCTGGGCTTATTCAACCTCATTTTGATGGGAAAAATGCCTACAACTTAGCAAAAGGAGAAATAAATGTGGCAGCAGAGTTCACTGGGTGGTGGATTTGGAAAGTGGAT
The DNA here is from genome assembly GCA_028216015.1 of Quercus dentata. Classification (NCBI taxonomy): domain Eukaryota; kingdom Viridiplantae; phylum Streptophyta; class Magnoliopsida; order Fagales; family Fagaceae; genus Quercus; species Quercus dentata. Next base: position 36,617,863 of record CP116447.1, read on the forward strand.
ATGCTTCCAAAAATCCAGTGTTTTCATATGGAAGCGCTATCTTCTTAGTCTACCAGATAAAGAATTACTTTTGCAAGAGGCATTGCCGAAGACAGTAAGTGTGAAGCATGTGGGAGAGAGGCTGAGACCATTATTCATGTTCTTCGAGACTCTGAAATTGCAAAAAAATTCTGGCTGGATACAGGTAACATGAGGTGTAGTAGTAATTTCTTTAACTCTGACCTATGTAGTTGGCTGAAAAGAAATCTAAGACGTTGTAAGGATCTGGTGGAGTCAACCTTGCCGTGGGAAGTGTTTTTTGCTTTTGGTATCTGGGGCTTGTGGATGTAGAAAAATAAGAGAGTTTTCAACCAAGTTATACCAAATAGCAGATTGAGTAAAGAAGTGAAAAGCATGGCTCTAAATTATTTCTACTATGCTGGACATGTTAAACCTATGACAACAAAGAGCCCAATTAATGTTTGATGGATAAAGCCAGAGATGAATTGGCTCAAGCTAGATATGGATGGGTCAGCAATGGGAAATCCAGGTAAGGCAGGTGGTGGAGGAATTATTTGAGAGGATGCCCAGGGTAGTGCAGCAAGAGAGACCCAAAGCCAACTTGAGACAGAAATTGCCTTGTTAAAGAGGGTAATGTGTGGCCTGCCTAGGGAGCAATGGAGAATGGGTATCTGGGTTTAGTAGAGCCATTGGTATAGCCACAAGTGTAGAGGCAGAACTTTGGTCCTTATGTGATGGTCTTAAAACCTGCAATTCTTTAAACTTGCAGGCAGTTGAGATTGGTTTTGATGCCAAAGTGGTGATGGACTAGGTGTTGGGCAAATCCTACGATAATATTGCTCACTCTATTCTCATCTTGGATTGCAGGCAACTAATGGAGCAAATTCCGAATGTCAAGATTAAGAACTGCCACAGAGTGCGAATCAATGTGCAGACAAACTTGGAAAAATGGGAGCAACTCAGTAGCAAGACTTTTTGTTATTTTCTAGTCCACCACTGGATATTATTTTGGTGATGTATTATAATTCAGTAGGTGTGTTTTATGAGAGGCTATGCCTTAACTCTTCTAATTTAAGTTAATGAAATGCATTTCGTTTTCTACCACAAAAAGAAGAAGAAGAGAAGTTTGGAATATCTTACAAGAAGAAACTATGCACCAGAAACAGACAAATAAGATGAATAAAAGACAAATATTATAATAAATGAAAATCAAATTGCAAGGTGAAAAGGGATCTTAGGCCTACCAATTACTTCAATAGCAACAAGGCATTATCTACATTGAAAAAGAAATAAAGAAATAAAATGTTTCTTGTATAAACTATAATTACATAGCCCAACAATTTGATTTCGCTATTATTTACTTGAAACACAATATATATTTGAGCAACAATCCTATGAATGATCCTTTAAATTTAGAGAAATAGAGAGAGGCAAACCATCTCTTTAAAGCTGAGTCAAGATGTTTTTGTCTTGTATGATGGTGCGTACAGATTGGTGTTGGTATCATCATTGAAAAAGGCATTGGGAATTGAAGATGAACCCTGGTCATGAAACGCATTAGAAAATCACTGTCTCCAGGGTTTGGAGCTTCGTTTCCAGAGTTGGAATCGGATTCGAAGCCATCCAAAGCGAGACAGGTAGTGTTTTTGGGGATGTCTAGCATGGGTTGATCGATGATTTCTTCTTTGCAGTCGGTGTCGGATTCCAACATGGCCTGAATCTTCTTCCCTATTGTTGAAAGCCCATTGATCCATAGATGAGGCAGGACAACAGATGCATTCTACATAAATCCTCATCGTATTCTTCGATCTTATCTGCACCATTTGTCTAACCTCAACCTTAATGCGATTCTCTTCAGATGGATTTGATATATTCACTTTCCCATAAATTAACCATACATGGTCATAATTAACAAAATCCATGAATGGTTGTTTAACACCATTGATGGAAATGTCAATGAAACAATGGTTCTCCATATTGCTGTTCTCATCCTTTGATGGAAAAGCAATACAAACAACCAAATTTGAAAATTTGGGACCAACCAAGAATGATACGGAATCTCAACACTCTGGTGATGGTTGAATTTGAACCACCTTGGAATCTCAATTGCTGGTAGTACAAGACAGTGAATTTTAGATTCAAAGCTTCTTGCAGCTTCAGCGACTGTATTTGGAAGAATTCCTAGAATTTCTCCAAACTGCAAGAAATTGAAGTTTAACATAAATTGTTTCTTTATAACTTAAACTTCAGAGAGAGAAAGAGAGATACCTGATTCCATAATCTGCTTGATGATTGTGGATCCAGCCGATAGCAATACAGTGCAACCACAGTTCTTATAGATTTTGGAAGTCTTGGAATTTCCCGAAGCTTTCTGCAATATCTTATGGAAAGATATTGTAATCTAGTAAATCTGCTAATACTTTCTGGGATGGTAACAATACTGGTAGAATCTAGAACTAAATCTGTCAATATTGGAAAGTAATCGGCCTGCATCCAAGAATCTAATTCAACTTTAATTCTAACACATCCGGTAAGATCCAGTTTTGTCAAGCTCAGATACCCAGTAGGTCCCAAAAAGTTGTTAAAGGAATTGCACGCCGGTCTCAATTCGGCAAAAGGAATAACTAGAAATTTTGTAAGCTTACGGCAGCATGGTAGTTCTAACGTGTCAAGTTCAGTCAGATACAACAGTGATGAAGGCAATTCTCTAATACCACTATGACCCAAAAACAATTTCTTTAGACATTTCATTTCTGGATGAATATCAGAGAACTTCTCAAGCCTTGAGCAGTTATTTAGATCAAAATATCCTAGAGATTTCAACATGAGTGTATTTGGAAGAATTTGAAGTTGTGAACAGCCCCGGAGAGTCCATACTTTAAGCTTCTCAAGAAATCCAATGGACTCATGAACCTTAATTAAATTTTTACAATCTTGAAGGTCCAATTTCTCTAAGTTTGGGCAGCACAAGTCAGGTAATTTGGTAATGAATTCACAAGATCTCAGATTAATCATTTTCAAATTTTCGTACTGGAACCCCTATGAAAAATTTTAAAAAAAAAAAAAAAAAAAACAATATTAAATCTTCAACAACTTTTAAAAATAACATTTAAAGAAATTAAAATTTATAAATAATAATACTTATACCTGCTTGAATACCTTCTCCAATATAATGTTAGACTTAGACATCTTAAGTGCAACAAGTTCTTCAGGGACACAACATTTGGAAGATAAGGACAAAGGAAATTCATGCCATTCAAGAAACCTTAACTCATCTGAGAGATATTCAAGATCTTCAGCAATATGTACATTGCCTATAAGAAACTTGAGATTTTTCATCCTCTTGAAAACATTAGCTTTCAATGCAACCTTTGTTGGTTCGGGTGAGCGCAACATTATACCTCGAATTTTATTTGATCCCTGCTTAGGACAAAGAATTAGTCACACTTCATAATAGAATTTAACAAAAGTATAAAGATTTTGAAACTTTAAACAAAACACATATTGAGAAAATTATATTTTGTTCAATATTGTAAAGGAAAAATCCAATAAAGAAATATTTTGAAAAAATAGAGAAGCAAAGAAAGTATACCATATTTCCAGTTAGTAATTTATGAGCATCCTTAAAATGCCATATCCTACTACGCTGTTCAGCCTGTTCTGATTCTTGTTGAACAATTTCTCTACCCATTTGTTGTAGCAAGTCATGCATTGACAAATGGCTATCTTCCAAGGTTATGAGACACTTATCAATAAGCTTTCTGATACCATATTCTGGATATAAATCGCAAGAACCTAATATATTTACAACATCATCCTTGTTGTAACCCTTAAAAAAACATGCAATATCAAGAAAAATATCCTTTTCAATTTTTTCCAATCCATCATAACTTATTTTTAGTATTTCTTGAATTTTTTCATGTGGAATGTTTTTATACTTTTCTAATGCACTTTTCCATTCATGTATATCTTTTCCACACAAATCAGAACCAATTATTTTTAAAGCTAACGGTAGGCCGTTGGCATAACATATAATTTGTTTTGCAAGTTCTGAATAATCTTCCCCATATTTTCTTGCTTGGAAGGCATACCGGTCGAAAAGTTCACGAGCTTCACATTGACTCAATTTTGTAACCTCATATATTTGAGGATCTCTTCCCAAAGAGGTTAGTAAATACTTGTCTCTTGTTGTTATAATTACTCTACTTCCGGAAGCAAACCAGTTACAATCTCCAAGCAAATTTTCTACATCTTTTGAGTATTCCACATCATCAAGAATTAAAAGAACTTTTTTACCATGAAGTCGTTTCTTTATCAAATTCATACCTTCAAATACATTTTGCACCTTCAAGTCTCTACCTTGTAAGACCTTAGAAAGAAGTTTCTCTTGTAGTTGGATTATGCCACCATTTGTTATTGACATTTCACTAACATTCTCTAAAAAACAGCTTCCTTCAAAATGGTTAGCAATACTATTATATACAACTTTCGAGATCGTAGTCTTACCTATTCCCCCAGAACCACAAATTCCTACCATGCAAACATCATTTGACTCGATATCTAAAAGCAATTCTATGGCCTCTGCTCGAATATCTATTCCAACTGGATGTTTAGCAACAAATAATTGATTTGATTTAGCGCTTGATATCTCCTTTATAACTCTTTGAATAAACTCAAATTCAGATTTAGTGCAGCTGCAAAGCATAGAGCATAAGAAAGACATAATGAGTTGGATTTGTTGTAAACATAAATCTGAAGATGAACAAAGTTCAATATGTCTAGTTCTGTGCAATTAACATATTGCTATTTAAATTAAATGGCATTGAAATTCAAAAGATTAGGAAATATCATTAATTTTAGCACATTATTCTTCTTTTGGCTAGAAAATTAGATCTAGGATTTTAGCAAATGGTTGGATAGGAACTCCCTTTTACTGATGAGGATTGAGGAGGCCCACTTACTGGAAACTCACTTCTAATACTTGAACAAAATGAGATTAGGAAATTTTGTAAAAAATTGTCTAAAAATTAAATGGGAGAAACTCTTGAATTGTAACATTAACATTAAATTATTTTATTTCTATAATTTAATAGTAGAATATATGGTTTTTTTTTTTTTTTTTTTTTTTTAAATTTTAAGTATACCTTCAAAATTGGACACTTAGTGGTCACAAGACCAATTAAAAGTTTCTAACTAATGAAAGAAGAAGAGTTGTTAGAATTATTTTTATTTTTTGAGGGAAAAGTTGTTTGAATATATAACATCATGTGAATTAAAGTTATTATATTTCTAGCATCTTTTTTTCTTTTTTATATTTTTTTTTTGAGAAAGAAGCATCTATCTATCTATCTATACATAATATATAATATAAAATTTGGGTCCCTACAATTAGTGGATACACATAATAGTGACACGTGTCTCTTTGACAATGCATAAAACAATGACACATATCATCTTTTGTAACTTTCTCAATCAATTATATATGATACTAGTGATTAACCAATGCAATGTACGGAAAAACTTTTGAGTTTTAAATTTATACATTCAAATGTCATATGAAATTATATTCTATATTATGAATACAAATCCTCTATCCATTTGAATTGCCATGTGTTACATTTTTTTTTTGTTTTTTTTCATTTGAAATTTTGTTTATTTTATAAGAAAAGTCAAGTGAATACATGACCAGTTGTGATTGATAGAAGAAAAAATGAAAAAAAAAAAAAAAAATAGATAGAGGATTTATATTCCAATGTTGCATGCATAATTGCTTGGATTGCATTTGTCTCGTACACCCCAAAGGAAAATAAAATAATTCTAATATTTATAATAACAAATTAACATTTAAATAGCAGATTTTATAGTCAAAATAAGTTAATTTGTTTTCCATTTTTTATTTAGTTCAAGCTCCTAAAGAAGATAGCCCATAAAAGATATACAACACTCCAAATAATACCAATGAGTATCATAAAATACTTAGATATGCAAACATTTAAGCATTGTACCAAAAATCTCTACTTTATCCGTGACGACCAAATACCCATTTTAGGAGCTTATGCTAAGTATATCGCCATAGGTTCTTTATCAGTGACTATCAGATACCTATTATAGGAGCACATGTGCTAAGTATTTCACCGTAAGTTTATAAATTTTTTTATAGGGCTTTTAACCAATTAAACTTCCTTTTTAAGTGATTATAACCCATCAAAGCTTCTGCAGGGAAGCAAACTTACGAAATATATGGCTAAACAACAAAGAAATCTAGCTTCCTATTATAGAATCCATCCAAGACCCAATTGCATAACCTAGAGGTATCTTTTTTGAGGGCACAAAAGATTATATGCAATAAGGCACTCATGGTGACTTATTCTTCATCAAAACCGAACTCTAGAACATCAAAGATTAAATTGAAACTAACAAAATCGAAGTTTATGAGTAGAAGAGAAATTCAAGGAATGTGTCTGTATATTATATTTGTCTTGAATAATGCTACCATTACTTACACATTCCTTGAATAATGGTAATCCATAACGGGATACTAATGCTACAGAGTATATTATATTTGTCTTGTTCTTTTCATGACTTTTAATTTTCCCAAAGATGACCAGCTAAGCAAAGAAAGTATTTAAAAGCTTACCAAGAAAGCTAAGAGAAGCAAGAAATCTGATCGTAGGTTTTGAGACTGGGATGCAACTATAACAAAATTGCAAGTTGTAACACTAAAGATTTTGAGACTACTATGATATCAATGTTGCTCTACAAATATTTATAAATCCACCATTTTGTTCAAAATAAAAAGAAACACCCATGCATATTTTTTATCAAATCTAAGTCAGTTAACAATGAGAAATTCAACAACAATGATGGCCAAATAAAGCAACTCTAACAATCAAAAGTTAGTTAACAATTACACAAGTCAATAACATTGGAAAATTAAAGAAAGAAAACAACAGAAACACCTTACAAATTCTAGATGGAAGAATTCAAAAAAGAAAAAGAAAAAAGATCAAAAGAAATAAAAAAATAAAAAAAAAAGATTAGATCATCATATTGCCTACTTAACTTCAAAATTCTATGAAAAACACAATCCATGTCTTCTCAAAATCATAATTGTAATTTTGTGGAGAACAATCAATACCAAACCAAAATGATTTGTTGTGGATGATGGGGTGGATTGTATTTAGAATGTTCATGGGTAGATACAACATGGAAATGGTTAAATGAATAATCGATGTGTGAGAGAAAAAGAGAGATAAGGTTGTGAAAAATTGAAAATTGGGATGGAAACAATATAATTTATTAATTTGGTGGAGATGAAGAGGTATCAAAGGCATCTCTGGGTTGGACATTTGAGGGCAACAGTTTGGTTTTATTAATTTGCTGTCATATGAGGTCCTTTTAGGTAGATTTATTAATTAAAAAAAAAAAAGAAGTTTAATGGAAGAAATTTTTGTTTAGCACGTATAATATGATTGTTGATTATTTTATCTGTTTAATTTTCAATTGTTAATATAAAAAAAAAAATGGTATTCTTATATTGATGAAGTGTGTGATACATAGAAAAATCGTGAAAGATTTTAACATAAAAGTGATGACCAATTTTTGATGCTGAAAGGAAGTGTACTTAGTGCATAAGACATCACGACCATATAGTGATGGGTTAATGGGGTGGGAACGGTAAATGTAAATGCCAAAGTTTGGCAAGAAAGGAAAGTGCGTGTTATAATAATTATACTTTCTCAAAAACTAATAAAATATGATAGAAACAATACTTTCATAATTTATTAGCAGTCATAACAAAACCATTATAAGCTTATAACCAATATAACAACACAGAGTTGTCACAATTGATAGCATTATCCAAGTTAATCTTATCAAAAAAAAAAAAAAAAAACATTATCCAAGTTAAAATTACCCTAATTCTACTATTGACCTTTATAGCTTAACTGCCTTAGTATTTAGAATACAAAGAAATTATTCAGTCCTCTTGGAAGACCTCATCAATAATACCTAGTGGTCTTCCCATCTAATAGTATTATGCCATATGATAATTTATTGACTAAGATCCTTGGCATCAACCCAGTTTTAAAAATAAAATAAAACATTTTTTCAAAAAAAGCCTTTCCCTTCACCTTCATCGTCCCTACCCTCTCACTCCACCACCACCACCACCACCATCCCCATCTTCAATGTCAGCAATTATGACATAATATATAAACAGAAAAACAATAAAAGTATGTAACTAATAAAAGCACACCAAAATAGTCATTAATTAAATACATACCTATCATTGTAATGAAATCCAGACAAATTAGCTGCTTCTGTTAAAGTTTTCCTCCACTTCTGAACCTTTTCTCTGTCATCTTTGAATTTTTCTTCGTGTTCAGCTAGAGCAATCCCAAACTCTCCATCTTGTTTACGTATTTCTGATGGGTTCACTTTGTAAAAAATTGGTAGAACCAATTGGCCATTACTCCTACACTCAAAGATCTTGACAAGTTCATTCAAGCACCAAGTAGAAGATGCAAAACTTTTAGAAAATACAACAATCGAAATCATTGACGATTCAATGACTTTATGAAGTTCCATTGAAATTTCTTCTCCAATCTGAAGGTCATTATCGATGAAGGTGTTAAAACCCTGGTAACACAAAGCCTCATATAAATAGCCTGTAAAATTATTACGAGTATCTTCGCCAAAACTCAAGAAGACATCATAGATCCATTGGGGAGTAGAAAAAGAAGAAGAGGCTCCTTCGTTGGTCAAGAAAGCCATTGATATGATCTGTTGACTGAAGATTGAGAAGATGAAAAAAAGAAGAGCAGAAGGTAAGAAAGATCAAAGATGTGACGAAATTAACAGGAATGATAAGAGGTGAATGAAAACTTGCAAATTGAGTAGGTACGTTTGATTGGGAAATTTGACGAAAGAATGATGATTTACAACAAGTGTACTAGAATTGAATCTCAGAGAGAAAAATCAAACTGGAAATATGGAATTGATAAGGAAAAAGAGAAGTAGTACTCACTACAATATGAAATAAGAAATGGGTCTAGATGCTTGTGAATCGGTGTGGGCGGCGAAGATCGGTGCTTGTGGGTCGACGGGAATGGGTTTTGTTAATTGTGGGTCGGTACTGGCGGCGGAGATAGGTGCTTGTGGGTCGACGGAGTCCGTGCTTGTGGAGGGAGGTGATTTGACGGTGAGGAAAGGAAGAAGGAGTAGTTTACCGTGAAAGGAAGAAGAAAGAAGTTGAAGAAGGACAACGCTTGGTCTGGGTCTCTGAGAAATGAGATAAGAAGACAGAAAAAGGGGTAAGTACAAAAGAAAAGATAAAAAGATAGGTACAAAATAAAAATATAAAATAATAATTAAAAATTAAAAAAAGAGAGAATTTTCCTCATTGCAATTTTTCACCGGGTGTCCTACACGTTCTGAGTGATGGGGTGTCCAACGTGTTTTGCACTTTCCTGCAATTTCCACAAAGAGAGAAAGTGGAAATCTTTTTCTTTTTTTTTGGACAACGCGCATTCATGTGCAAACATCTTATCACTGTAACTTCTTAATTCTCTCCTTGACCTTAAAAAAAAAAAAAAAAAAAAAAAGAGTATTCTCTCTGAATTTTTTTTTTTTCTTTTACTGAATTTTTTTGTTGTTTCTTACTGCATAAGTGTATCTTACGCTTAAACTTCTTGTACGTAAAAGTATACTTCTCGTGAAGGTTGAAAAACGATAAAAAGGGCTTGTAAAATACGAACATATATAAAAGTTAACCAAAATTAACGCAAACCTGTTGCCATCTAAGGATGTGTTTGTATTAGGTGTAAATGATTTTCGGAAAATATTTTACACCTAGCAACATGTTTGGATGCACATGTAAAATAAAGTTTTCCTGAAAATCTTAAACTTTAATCGTAAAATAAGTCATTTGACTCAAAAAATCATTTACGCTTCTATTTTACCTCAAATGATTTCTGGACTCACAGACACCCAAAGAGAGAGAGAGAAAGAGCAAGAAGAGAGAGTAGAGAGAGTGAGTAGAGAAAGAGCAATAGCACTACTCCGGCACCACCTCACGCACCGACGCGACGAAACTCGGTTCCAACCACCCAAGTCATCTGTTTCCTCCACTCAATGGTGAGATTTCTCCATCTTTTCTTCCCACTCAACCTCACCGCCATGCTCCACCGCCGCATGTCTCCGATCCACCACCGCCATCATCCACCCCCGCCATCATCCAAGCTACCCTCCTCCATGAGCTCCGATCCTCATCCAAGCTACCCATCTACCCACATAACCCAATCCCCATTTCAGCAAACCCATATCCACCTTGCACGATCCACACCCACTCGATCTAGCTGCCGCCATCCTCCGTTGGTACCAATCTCTCTCTTTCTCGATCTATCTCTCACTCTTTCTTCCTCCTCTCATCGAGTATATCATGTATATATTATGAATAAATGATTTTATTTTGATTTTTGGTTGTGTTAAGTGTATATTTTGAAATGTTCTGTTATAAAATTTGTTTGGAAGTTGAGAAAATGACTGAGAAAATATAAAACATTTGTAGGAAAATAGCATTTTCAGAATATATACATACACACAAACACACTGTATTTATATGATAAATATTTTCGTATTTTTTACACAAACTTTAAAAAAATAAACGTTTAATACCCATACTACACACGTATTATTTATTTTTCTGTTTCCAAAGTTTTATGCTGAATTTTTGAAACGCACTTTTATTGAAAGATACCAAATTATACCAATTTCTATGTTTACCATAATATATGCATACCGTATTTTACTAACTATAGACTTAGCCCTCAAGTTGATGAAATTTTATTTATTTATTATTTATAATTCTACTTTGTGTTGATACGTTTTGTGTTGTATTTTTTAAGTCTCCATCACAACTCCCCTCTTTCCCTCCTATAATTTATGTTGATTTTAGTTTGGATTAATATTTAGTTATTTTGAAAGTGAAGATTTGAGTTTATATTCAAATAAAATATACATGGTTATATATTTAAATGCACCTATAAATTGTGTGAGTAATAAATTATTATATTGTCTATCTTCAATGCCTTTAGTTTAATTTTAATTTTGGTTAAGATAATATTATAATTTTGTGGTGAGTTTTGATTATCATGATAATCTCCTTAAGAGAAGAAGAAATTTGTATAATATATTTGAAACTTAGAAAGTTTAGTTCTACAAAAAACAAATTAGGAAAACATAACGCACTATAATAGTAGTTAAAAAGAATATGGACCACCTTTAAAAAAAATCAATCAAACGCACCCAAATATAAAATAATAGAATGTTATATTTGTAGAAATAGAGCAATGAAAAATACTTATAGAAATTGTTTCATTTTTAGAGGGAACGGATTTTCTTCAACAAATTTCAGAGAACAAATTAGACATTATACCATTATCACAAAATAATTATATATTTCCACGCATCGTATGGGTATATAATGGTTTTATAAGTACTCTACAAAAAATCTCAAGACAATAGATAAAGTCTCATGCCATAACATCAAAACATATTTTATCTCCAAAAAAAGGCATATAACACCCAAAATAGTAAAGAAAAAAAGTTTTCCTTCAATTAGTTTGAAGGAAAATTCTTTCAACTCACTACATGGTGATTAATAAAATCATCCACGTGTAATGTTAGTCCTAGGACAAAATTTAGATACAAACTTCATTGTACCAACTATAGTAAGATGTCATGTGTCACTCTCATGTAGAGAGAAAACTAGGATTTAGAGTCTCAAAGCACTCGCATTAGTGCTTGTATAATAGAAAATCAATCACATTTTAGCTAACCAAGTCCAAAATTCATTCACATCGGACTATGCAAATTGTGTAAAAATACATTATTGCTATAATATTCATGTAAATTTACACTAGCACTATTCATATTATATTTAGCTTTTTATTCTTTTTTTACGTATGACAAGGACGAAGGAAGAAAGTAGATGGTGGTTGTTATTTGTGAAGAAAAAGAAACTATTAAAAAAAATAAGAAAAATTAATATTTTTAAAAAATATAGTGTAAAGTAGATAATCTGATTAGAGGTGTTTCGAAAAGCGAATATGTAAAATAAAAAAAAGTAAGTTTTTTTGTTAAAATAGATAGAAATTTTTTCATGAGCTAATGTGAATAGGAGACCAAAGTATGAAAAAAAAAAAATCATAAAAATCAATTTTTTAATACAATGCACTAGTCTATTAAAAGATTCAAATCAATGGTGCAATCAGTAAAGTGTCACAAGTTTCATTCTTCATATGAAAAAATAATAAAGAATTACATGAAATAATTTTACTTGTCATAGGCTACTTTTATAAGCATGATGGGCTGATTTTGTAAGACTAATAGCTTTTAGGACTGAAAAAGAATAGTGATTGGGCCCATCAAGCTCTCTTTCTTATTGATTTATTTAATAGTAATTATAATTAAAAAAAAAAGAATGATAATCACTCGGTGCATTAAATTTAATAAGAAATTGATCAATTTTTCTTACACGGTATGACTCTACATGCAAGAAAGATAAAGTGAGAAAGCAATGAAGATAAAGTAAGAAAGCAACGAAGAATTAGATCAATTTTTCTTACACGGTAGTGGCCATTTAATTGAACGTGTTGAAGGTTGGGATGACAAGTTGTATTTTTCATTGATGTTCAAGAGAGAAAGAAACAAAGATAGGGACGACTCTACATGCAAAGTCATTTTCAAGTTTGTATGGAAATAATGGAATGGAACCTCAGCTTCGTGAAAGTTATTTGTTAACTCATGGCTTGAGTCATGAGTCATGGCTTCAATTGGATATGGAGATGGAGATGAATGGAGCATCTTGCACAGCACCCACACCAAACTTGTCCATTATTGTTGGGAGCCTCTTACCATTGAATATCCAGGTAAGTTCTTTTACCCTCCATTAACTTTTCAAATAATAAAGAGAAATTTATGTTCACAATATTTTCATAATACTTTTACAATAAATTCTAATAGGCAGGTTATCACTAATTATTATTGGTGGAAAAAAAAAGTAATTTTAGTAGGAGTTTAAATTTAAACCAATAACAACAAACCACCAAAGATTTGTAGTGAAAATATTGTGTACGTAGCATTTCTCTTTAATAAATTCTATAGAAGTCTTGTAACTTAATTGATACTTACTGATAGAATATATTAGTCTAAGTGGTATATCTTCAAGTACAAAGTCCTTGAACGTTGGGCATAGAGATTCCAGATGCAACGTTTAGTATTAGTAGATATTCTAATCATTCTTTAAATAAAGAAAAAAATTACACTTACTATTATTTATAGCAAAAGGTATGTGTTTTAATTACCCCACCATACAATCAATTTAATAGAAAAAATAAATAAATTCATGAGTTCAATTAGAGCATTCGCATATGCTCATAGAAAATAACATAAAGCCTAAAGAATCCAAAAAATACCAACATCATATCATGAACCAGTTATGCAAAATAAGGTTTTGTTATAATGCTTTTGCAAATACACAAGTCAGTAGCTTGTGCAAGATAATTTTTTATTATTTCTTTACGTTTCTCAAGGAAAAAAAAGTGAATAATAATTATGTGTGAAAAGAGAAAAATAATTAAAAAATAAGAAAAATTGATATTTTAATTAAATAGAATATATAGTAAACAATTAGATATGATTTTTTTGAAGGGAACCACAACTTAATGGATGGTATAGGGCTGTCCATGGGTTGGGTTAGATCGAGTTTGGGTCTGACTCGCAACCAAGTCGATCAAATTGGGTGAAGGGAAAATGGACCTGCAACTGACTAAACATTTGGGTCGAGCCCGACAGAGCGGGTCATCGTTTGAGCGGGTCGGAGCCAGTCAGGTGATTTCGGGTCTCAATTCTCAAGCACAACAACATTTCAAAACCCAGAACAATTTTCTCAAGAAAAAATCCATAACAATCTTCTTTAAAAAAAATCCCAAAAAAATCTTCTCAAAATCCAAACCAAAAACCCTAGATCTATGAGACTAAAACAAAATCAAAGCCCAGAACAATCTTAAAAAAAGAAAAAAGAAAAAAAACACCAAAACAAAGAAATTACAATCCAAACCAAAAACCCCAGATCTATGAGACTAAAACGAAAAAAAGAGAGAAGATTAAACCACCACCAGCACCACCACTCCCTCCCCCACCACCTACACATCCATCACAAAATCATTACAAATTTAAAAAAAAAAAAAAAAAAAAAATTTACTAACCCACCATCAAAATGCACATATCAGAGTATTAAGATGAGATTCAAGTAAATCAAAGGAGGCTTGTGGAGTTTGAGACTCAACTAAGGACCACAGGTGCGACAATGGGGCGACGTCGGCAATAGGCTTATGGAGTTTGAATCAGCGTCGACGGATTGGGCGACGACAAGGAGGTTAGGGTTAAGGGTGGTGATAAGGCCCAACTTGGTGACGACGGCAACAAGGAGGCTAGGTGCTAGGGTTAGGGATTTGAGTGAGAGATTAGAGGAAGTGAGAGTGAGAGATTAGAGAGAGTGAGATTTTTCCGAAACTAAAACGTAAGTGTTAGTGTAGAACAGGTTCGCGTTAACCTAATTACAGACCCATCACCCATGTTTTTCTTTTTTAAAAATTCTAGGTTGGGCGGGTTGGTTTACATGGGTTATAAGTCTAGAGACCCGAAACTGACCTGAAAAACCAATTTTTAAATTTAATTGACCCATACCCGACCTGTATGGACATTCGGATCCGTTTGTAGGCCTTTGGGTTGAACGGGTGGGTTGAGTTTGACAGGTTGAAATAATGGAAATAATGGAATGAACCTCAACTTCGTAGAAGCTAATTGTTGACTCATGACTTGAGTCATGAGTCAAGGCTTCAATTGGACATGAAGGTACATGGAACATCTTGCATGGCACCCATACCAAACTTTTCTATTATTGTCAGGAACCTCTTACCAATGAATATCCAGGTAAGTTCTTTTACCCTCCACTAATTTTTCAAATATTTAATAAAGAGAAATGTATGTTCATAATATATTTTTACAACAAATCCTAAGTGGTAGGTGTTACTAGTTGTTTTTTGTGGTAAAAAAGTAATTTTAGTAGGGGTTTAAATTATAACCTTTAACAACAAACCACCTAAGATTTGTGGTGAAAATATTGTGTATGTTGCATTTCTCTTTTATAAATTCTCTAAAAGTTTTGTAACTTAATTGATACTTTCATAAGAAATATGTTGGTCTAACTAGTACATCTTCAAGTACAAATGTCTTGAAAGTTGGGGATAGAAGTTCAAGATGCAACAACTAGTATTTAGTAGATATTCTAAGCATTCTTAATAAAGGAAAAAAAAAAAAAAACACTTTATGGTATTATAGCAAAAGGTATGTGGTTTAAATACCCCACCTTCACTGTCAAATCAATATAATAATAAATAAATAATTTATGAGTTCTATTAGAGCATTTGCACTAGCTCATATAAAATAATATAAAGCCTAAAGAATCCAAAAAATCACAAACATCGGATCATGAACCGATTATGCAAAATGAAATTTTGGAATAATGCTTGTGCAAACATACAAGTTATAGTAGCTTAAGCAAAATAATTTTTTATTATTTCTTTTCATTTCTAGAGGACAAAAAAAGAAAGTGAATGATAGTTGTTGTGTATGAAAAGAAAAAAAAATTGATTAAAAAAAGAAAAATTAATATTTTAATGAAATGGAGTCCGGAATGAACAAGCAAATATGATTATAATGAAGCAACCACAGTTTCATGGACGCTATTTGTTGACTCATCACTCATGAATCATGTGTTATCACTTCAATTGGATATGAAGGTGCATGGAACATTCATGCAAAGACCCATACCAAACGCGACCATTATTAATTGTTGGGAGCATCTTACTATTGAATAAGGTCTTCTACCTTAATTTAGGTAGACAAAATTCTCCTACTTGAATAGCTTTTCAAATATTTAATAAATTTTTTATTGCCAAGAACCTTTGAGCTCAAGTATAATCTTGCTTGAGTAAGACTAGAGCCCAAATTTTTTAAAGGGAAATGATATATCTACAATATTTTTACAACAAATTCTAAGTGGCAAGTTGTTACTAGTTGTTATTGTTAGGGTAAAAAAGTAATCTTAGCGTTAGTTTGAAATTTGAACCAATAACAACTAACTACCCGTGATTTGTTGTAAAAATATTGTAGACGTAGCATCTTTTTTTTAAAAATAAAGTAAGTAAATTTTGGGCCATGTCAAACCTGGAATCTAGATAAGAAATTAAAGATTCATCAATCTCCTATCCATCATCCCCTCTTGAAGATCCCTCTCATGTAGATAATCTCTAACAAACAAACAACTAAAGGTTTGTGTGGGCTTTTTTGCTTTGCAGTTATCATCAACTCATCAACTAGCAATGGGCCCGTATGATGTGTTGATAATGATATAATCTACTATGTGAGAAGATTATATAGAATAATCAAAATATTTTAAAGTAACAACATGACGTTGTGTTGCGATAATATGAAGATGTTTTCGTTTAATTAATGATGTAATACAAAATTAAGGGGATGAAGAATATAGACTATAGAGTAAATGTCATATAAATTAGAAATTAGTTATTATGTGGTGTAACTAATAAGTTGATTGTTTGTTTAATCATAGTTTTCGTTTCTTCAATGCATTGGAGTTGGTATAAATTTTTTGTAATATCATGTTAATGTTTAGTTGGCTTATGGAAATATCATAGAAAATTTATGCTCGATGTCACGTTTATGTTATGGAAGTATGATAGTGGTGTCATTTTTTCCTCTGTCCTCACAATGTCTCACCTCCGTAGCCTATGAACAAGTTTTACATACATAAAAGAAAATTGGGCTCACAACAAATTGAAGTGTCTTCTTCTTTCTCTACCATTATTTTTTTTTTTAGAAATTTTAAATTAGCAAGGGTGAAAAGAATAATTTTGATTTTTTTTTTTTTATTGATTTTTGAGCTGTTGCTGGAGAGACTTCATGGAGTTTAGAGCTTAAGGTCTTTTGGAGGAAGGAAATCTTGGTTTTTTTTTTTTTTTTTTCATGTTTGCATGTATATGTTTCTGTAATTGTCATTATAATACTAAATTCTGATGGTAGTGACCTTAAAGATACTGCCTTAAGAGCATTCATATCAAGCTATTTACTATTAGTTCCTTCATTCGTGAGAAGCCTTATGAGATCAGCATTTGGTTGTGTTGGGTTCTGGGTCTATGGGCTGTGCTGAGTTGTGTGTTGTGGTTGTGAAAATTTGGGATTGAAAATGTGAATGAGAGGAAATAATATTTAATTATAATAGTGATAGAGTATTGAGGCTGATGAATCTTTATATATAATAATAATAATAATAAAGAAGGTAATTAAACTTAAAACAGTAGTGTTTTTTGAGTTAGTTTAGCTAAAAATTTGAAGAGGTTAATGTAAATTCTCTAACAGTTTCATGGCTGCCTCGCTTGAATGCTTGCAAGTTTTTCATAATTGTGAAAATTTGATTTTTTTTTTTTAAATTATATTTTAGAGCTATGCCATCTGTCATTACCTGGTTGAACCAATTCTCAGTTTTCTAGGTCAGTGCCTGCTCTAGGCTGTTACTACAAGCTTCCCTTGAGTTTAATTGTAAAATATGTAGTTTTTATGAAGGTTTCACATTTTCAGTTTGCTTTAGCAGGTTCTTTATTCTTCTGGTGTCTCAGTCACTTGTTAAGATTTTATGTCTTCTTGTTTATTAGACATCTCATTTTGAGTTGTGATATATTGTTGTCACTCCATTTATATATACAAGCTACACGTATTATACTTTTGTTTTCTTTCTATCTTGATGATTAATTTGCTATTTTTTTTTTAATCGGATTATTGCTCCAGTTCGTTTTCCTATCTGATCATAAAACATTTAACAAATTCAATGTTACACAGTCCATTTGATCCTCAAATCCTATTCGGTAGATCTGGAAATCTTCATATAGAGGAGGAGATGGTGGCAGGCACACCCCACCACATGGTCCTGCAACAACTACAACTATATCAACTACACCATTTGGAGGAGGGGCTGCTATAATGCCGCGGCCTTCAGCTTCAGTTTCTGGGCAGGTACAATTATCTGTATTGGCACAAGTTCCTATTGCTTAATTCTGGCCACCTCT
This sequence comes from Quercus dentata, assembly GCA_028216015.1. Lineage (NCBI taxonomy): Eukaryota > Viridiplantae > Streptophyta > Magnoliopsida > Fagales > Fagaceae > Quercus > Quercus dentata. Next base: position 36,636,069 of record CP116447.1, read on the forward strand.
TGGTATGGTGTGCTGTGAATTTCGTATGGTTGACTGCAACACTCTGGAAATCCTAGAGTAGCATAATAATAAAAAGAAACATAAAAGGAATTTGTAAAGACATGGCGAGTTGGAGAGACTCAGCAAAGTTAGAACCACATAGTAGAAAGTGTAAATGCCCAATTCTGAATTGAAACAAGGAGTTTTTTGGACTAAAAAACTTGAGGAATTTGAAAAACAAACCCATCCAGAAAATATAAACTGTGAAACTATTACTGATGACAATAGAAAGGAAACAGAGCAACATAATGAGGTGGTAGGGACTTCTGGCAGTTGAACCTGTAGATGATTTGCAACTTGGGGGCATGGTTTCAAGTGAAAGATGAGGGGCAAGTATATGAGAACTTGTGAAGGATCTAAAAGGTCGTTTGAGCCCTTCAAACCATAACAGAACTTCTTTCAATGTCCAGTGTGACTCAGATTGTTTTTAATAGTCGTGTGATAGGTAAAATGTACTTGGAAAAGCTAAAGCAATTTCATGGCCATAGTTCCTTGTATGGAGAAACAGGACTTCAAGCTCTTTACCTATCTAACTTGAACACTCCATTAGAGCATCAGGATTGATTCTTTAAACTCGGAATCAACAAGGCTTAGAGACTCAAGGATCTGGAGATATATCTGAAGCTGGGATTCAAGATACTGGTATGACAAAAGTCAAAAGTCAGCTGCAACCTTTAACAGAAGAATCTGAAGCACCAATAATTTTAAGTGTTGACACACTTTAATCCAACTGAGGATAGAAATTCAGTGTGTAAAGTAGGCAGCTCACCCTCAGATAACTCAATTGTGGCACCATTGGATGATCTAGCCATGCTGGCCGAGCAAGTTGTATGCGCTCATTGCACCTATGACCCATTCCAATCAGGGGAAAAGCTAGTAAACTTTAATCCAACTATCCAATGCTCCAAATAGACCAGAAGCTACCAATGCATATCTGTTTTTGATGAAAATTATGGGTATTCCGTACTCATTCTTGATGGAATGATTGAGTTTGAGGAAAAATAAATTGTTGGAGTGTCATAGGTGTACCTTGAAATAAATAAAGACCATTCCTAGAAGCAGCTGGAGATTGAACAATCAATCAAGGAGATGGTTCATTGCTTCTCCCAACTTTTACACTTGGGACAATAGATGTCATTAATAAAATTCATGATTTTAGATACACTATCCACATTACCATAAACTTTTATTTACAATGGCAATTTGAGAATTAAAACGTCTGTCAACTTTCAAAATGGAATTCAACTCCAGAGAGTTAAAAAAGGAAAAAAAAGAAAAGACTTGTATGACATCCAATCAAAAGATAACTTTAGTTCAGAATTACTATTTTTGTATATTAACAAAAATTGAAATGTTATTATAGTGATGCAATCAATAAACAAATTTATCTTATGAACCAAAGCAGGTCAAATCACATCAATGCCAAAAATGAAAGGGGCCAAGCCATGTGACAACCTTACAACAGCGTGTCTTCAAATCTTCTTCATATAAAACAAAATTTTAGAAACACTATCCACATTACCATAAACTTTGAGGTTCAAAAAGAACTTTCCATATTTACACTTAATAATCTGTTAAATATTTTCACAAAATGACAACACCAATACTAATAGAAACACAATATATTAGCAGCTAAACACACTGATTCATTCTCATTACAATTGGCAATGACCATGTGATTTAGCCACCAAAACATGAGGGGAAACAATTGCTACTCCAAAATAGTGAAGGTGTTGACAATCCATGATCACAATTGCAACTCCAAAAATCATGGCTTAAATTTTCTAATACTGGGGTTGCACAAAAACATAGAATCAGTAATGGAATGATTTCCATATCGAACAAGACACACTAAACCATTGCACGAACTGACAATTTGGGACATGTCTAAATCAAAAGCAGAGGGAACTGAATACTCAAAAAGCTAATCAAAAGTGTGGTTGGGCTTATTGATGTTTTTAAATTCACCAGCTCTTTTGGGCCTCAAGAACACTAATGATGAGAAAGTTGACCCTATTAAATTAAGAACAGTAATTATGAAGAGAAACAGAGAGATGGGAATAAATGTGCACTTTAGTGGAGAAAGTTTAGTACCACACCCAAATTCACAACATAGTTAAATGTCACATTGTGATTGGTGCACCCAAATTTTTTGTTATTTTTTATTAAGTTTATGTGTGAATCTTATGTGTAACTACTGAAATCCAATCACAAAGTAACACCCAAGCAAGTTATGAAATTGAGTATGAGTTTAGGTATGGTCGTAAGTGCTTTGATGTTGTGTTTTTTTTTGGGTAGAATATGTAGTGTAAGTGTAGGCCTCATTGTTGACTAATTAGATAGGCAAATATTCATGATTGAGGCTAAAGTCAAGGATACAATGATGTCAAATTTTAGATTAATCAAATATATGGAAAATATATTATAAAATAACTTCCCTCAAACAGGTGGCATTGAACATGCTATTTGGAATTTGAAAAAAAGATATACACCAACAAAACCATTAAAAAAAATGCCATCACAGAACATAATTGCCAGTAGAGTCTCAAATAGTTAAAAAATGCCGTAATGTAAGGACAATTGAGAACCAACATGCATGTGGGATAATAATTTTGTTGCAAATATATGAATTTGTATGATGACTACCTAGGTTATTTGTGATGGAGTAGTGTGCCTTTTGTATTGGTAGCTTCATTTTGGATATGGAGAAGGTCTATGCTAGAATGGAGTGGAGCTTTCTATTCAAGTTAGTAATATGTCTTGCATTAGGCAACCAATAGTTGGGATTACTTAAGGAGTGCAACTCTTTTTCCTTATTCCCAATCTCAATTTTTGGTTTTATCAAACCATCAAGAGGTTTGAGACAAGGAAATCCTTTATCTCTTTTCTTATATATTATAGGATTGGAAGTATTGTCAAGACTTCTTTAGCATGTAGAAGGTGAAAAAAAAAATTTTGGTCTTTAAGGTGGCAAGGGCTTGTCCAAAAGTTAATCATTTGTAATTTGCGGATGATCTATTTATTTTTTAAAGAAAAAAAAAAATGTCCTAAGGGCATTGATTTAGGAAATATTTTTTGAAACTTTTTTATCTAAAAATAAAAGGTAATTAATTGTTTTGACGGCTTTTTATATTTTGATGAAAGTGATGTCAAAACTTTCCTGAAATAGTTTGTTAACAATTGCCCAAAGGCACCCACTAATAGGACTTGAAGGGCAAATCAAGATAAAGTTTTTAGAATTATGCGGTGCCCTCCTAAATACCAAGAATCATTGGGGCAGGTAGTAAGCCTCAAGAAGTCATCTATTGTGTTTAGCAAGAATGTGAGAAGAAGTGACCCGCAATCTTTAAGTAGATCCTTCTTCCAATGGATTGCTCCTCTTCACTCTTTAGCCCCATTTGGTATGGCAACCCAAACACATATTTTCAGTTTTTAAACAACATTACATGTATTTCCACACATTTTTTCACTCACACGTATTTCCACACATGTTTTCAAACAACAAAATACATGTTTTTAAGTGCATGTACCAAATATCCCATTAATCTTTAAGTAGATACTCTTTTAAATAAGTAAGAACTAAAAATTTAAAAGTAATAAAAAATAGCTAAGAAATAGATTGATACTCATAAAGTAATATATTTGTAGGCCTTGGGAGCAATGGTGTTTAATAATAAAGTTGACAAGAGGAAATTATATGAGATTACTTCTGTCAAACCATGAAACAGATAAGAGAGTTGACCAAAGTCCAAAGATTTTAGACCAAAGCAGAACATTAGAGAAATGAAGAAGATAGTAAATTAGTATCCAAAGTCCCAGCCAACAGAGATGAAGCTTTATCCGATGAGCGATCAAATGTTATATTCTAAGCACTTATGAAGATGATCTGTTAGCTGGCCTATCGATCAGTTAAGAGAGGGCCGATCAAGAGAGTTTGAGAGAGAGTGAGAGCAGATTAATGTGTCAACCATTGAGCCTTGAGACTTGAGAGTCAACATGCCTCTAGCTCTGGCATTTTTGCATTCTATTAGTGAATATATTGATGTGCTGCCTCTGGCTCTAATGGGAATATCATTCGGACAACAAGTTGATAGTCGATAGGTATTAAATTCTCAGCTTTGACATTAAAAACTTCCAAAACATATAGTTATGAAACTTGGCCAGAAAACCCTTAAGTGATCAGATAAAGACAATTGGGTCCATTAATTAGCTTACTAAGCAATTATGGCTATAGCTTTCAGTGCCATTTTATTGAAGCATATTGGCAGGTCTTTGCTGGTTGCTTTAGAGTTTGTGTGGACAAGTTGTCATCCTTTGCAGATGTGCTTTTCTAATCAAGTGATCTTTCTTTCCCAAATTCATGTGTTGTCATTTTGTTGACTCACATGTTGTTGGGTTTGATTGTTATCATTTGATTTAGTTTCTGGCTCATAATTGAAATTTTATTGGGCCACTTTGTGCTTGTTCCTTAGCTTAACTGTCTGGTATTTTCAACTGAAGTACTTGTTGCATCTTACAGTTAAGCAAGGGAGGGATAGTTCATCTTAATGGTCCTAGTGTTTGATATGATTCTTTACTCCAGTTCTGTTTTTAACCAGGTGTTTTGTTATCTGTTTGAGACTTGAGTACCCTGTTTTCAGGGCCTTTAATGAGGATTACCAAGAATTTTTTTAGATCAACTTGCATCTTGGTGATGCTAAAAAAGTTGATCTCAATAGATGAAATAATTGTCTGGTGGAGAGTTTCTGGTAGGCCTTTTATGCATTAAAATCCTAGTTTTTGAAGAAACAAACCAATAACCATACAAGAAGGACCTTGTATCAAGTGTAATGAGGGAATATCTTTTTGCCAATAAATGCCCTTTTCCTTAATCCTATCTAAAAATTCAAAAGAAATAAGGTTTTCTTTTGTGTGTAAGAGAGAGAAAGAGTTTAAATACAGATTAATGCTTGTATATATACATCCAGTGTTTGTGTCTTTGTGTGTATAGTTCCATATTTCTCCTTTTAAACTCAACAAAGATGTCATGACAAACATAATTAGAGCTTAAGGTCATTTAAAAAAGCCAGTGTTTACAAATACAAAATAAGAATTGTTTTATTTTATTTTTTTATATCTGTTTTTAGCTGTGGCTTGACAAACATAATTAGAGCTTAAGGTCACTTAGAGGATGGCGATCATGGTTATTTTTCATATTAGATATTTTGCTTATCAGAAGTAATCTGCTTGTATTTGTTTCTTTAATTGTCATTGCATTGCTAAATACTTGTGGGAGTGACCTTAAAGATACTGGCTTAAAAAGCTTCATGGCTGCTTTGCAAGAATGCCTGCATGTTTCTTATAATTTTGACTAGGGGTGTGCGAAAAACCCACCGACCTGACCCGACCCACCGGGTTGGGTCGTTTTTTCAGGCTTGGTGGGTTGGGTTGGGTTATAAAAAAAAAAATTTGTAGCGGGTCGGGTTGGGTTTGAGTCATAAAATTACAAACCCGCCAAACCCAACCCGACCCACCATATTTAAAATATATTTTACATTTAATAATTTTTTTAAAAAAATCAATGGTAGGGCACTTATATATATATATATATATATATATATATATAAATATATATTATATATTTAATAATTAAAAAAAAAAACCAGCTATAAAGCAACATTTCCTTAATTCCTCCTACTAATACTAATTTAATATATATAAAAAATATATTATATAATTAATAAATTTTTTTAAATAACCAATTCTTCCTATCCTATATAAAAGCCAATTAGTTCACACAAATCCTAATAAATTACTATTGTTGTTTAGTCATTAGTGTTGAGCCTTTAAGGAGATACATTGATACTAATCTCTAAGTTTTTTTAATATATTAATATTTATTTATTTTTTTTACTCAATTTAATAATAATAATAATAATAATAATAATAATTTGTCAAACCCATGGGTTCAACCCAACCCAACCCGACCCATGTGGGTTGGACTTATGTGATGGGTTAGGTTGGGTTGAATTTTTTTTGACCCACCATGGTGGGTTGGGTCAAAAAATCCCCTCAACCCGACCCATACACACTCCTAATTTTGACAAGATTTTTTGTTAATAATTTTATTATTTTAATTTCTCAAGAACAATGCCATCTGTCATTACGTGGTTGAACTAATTCTTAGTTTTCCAGGTCAGTGCCTAATCAAGGTTGTTGGTCGTTGCAACAAACTTCATTTTAGTTTAGTAATATATTTCTTATTTATGCATGAAGTTTGTAGCGTCTTTACCAATTTATATATAATGTGAAGATGAGAAAATATTGGGCATGATGAGCTTACCTTAATGGGCCTGACGAATTGGGTCTCTTGGGCCTGCGTAAGTATGGTCCCGACTTTGAAGGCCCATCACTACTGACGCGGCAAGGGCCCATGATCCGGAAATGAGAATCCTTGCTCACCACGTTTGGAAGAATTGGGAATAGAGTCCCACATTGAAAAGATGTGGAAACCAAAAAGGAAAGTCAACCCCTTATCACTATAAAAGGCGTAATACCCACGTAAAATCGAGGTATGCTTTTATGACCCCTCTCTAACGCACTAAGTAAAACAGAGGAATTCTAACTTGACCGTCGGAGAGCCTTCGGCCGGCACCACACCTGCTTCTCTCAAGGATTCTTTCGTTTGTTTCGTCGTGCGAGTTTGATTCGAGTTGCGAGTACGGTGTGACTCATTGGTGACGGTTTTCGACGTCATCGGTTGGCGCCGTCTGTGGGAACAACGACATAACATTCCTAGACAAAAGAGTTACATGGTACTCACGCGCTCGATGGCAACCACTAACGACGTCCACGAAGAAGCCCCTACGATCGCCCTCGAGAGACAGGTCAAGACGCTCGCCGCAGCCGTGGAGCGCCTCACCAAGCAAAACCACGACCGGGTAGAGCAAATTGAATCAAAAGAGTGCGGTAAATAGCCAGGGGAGATCAAGAAGGGAACAAATGCGGAGAGGAGAAATAATGACGGACGCGGGAGAGCAACGCACCGAGCAAACAAGTGCGGCGGGGCGCTAGCATCCCTTCGATGGGGATACAGACTCCACAACCCATCATCGCGAAAATGCAGGCGATGAAGGAGCGATGGAAGTGTTAATGAACGCTCTCAAGGGGCGAGTGTCCAGTGACCTTGACGACCTTGTCAACCGGACCGACTCGCCATTTACGGCGTCCGTCAATTTCTTCCCCCTGCCGAGCAAATTCCGCATGCCGAGTATGGACAGTTATGACGGAATAAGGGACCCTCTCGATCACCTAGAGACCTTCAAAACCCCGATGCACCTTCGAGGGAGTGGCGGCGGACGCAATTATGTGTAGGGCATTCCCTACAACCCTGAAGGGCGCGCGAGGATTTGGTTCACCCGACTAACACCAAACTCCATCGGCACCTTCAAGGAGCCGAGCGCTCGATTCACTACACACTTCATTGGAGGACATCGGTACAAGAAATCCACGGCTTGTCCGATGAACATCAAGCGAGAGAGGAGGAGACGTTACGGGCCTACATCTCACGCTTCAATAAAGAAGCGCTCTCGATTGACGGGCCGACGACAAGATATTGGTGGCCACGTTCACAAACGGGCTGAAGGGGGGGTAGTTTTTGTTCTCCCTATACAAAAACGACCCAAAGACAATGTCGGAGGTGCTTTACAGGGCCACCAAGTATATGAACGCTCAAGACGCTCTACTAGCAAGAGAAGACAGACCAAGAAAAGAGACAGACAAGAGGATCCCCGACAGGACCAGGGCGGAAAAAAAAGGACGGATGGGAGATCGAAGGGACGAGAGACGTCCAAAACCCATGGGTGGAAGGTTCACAAGTTTCACCCGTTGACCGCTCCGATAGACCAAGTCCTAATGCGATTAAGGGCGAAGGATCCCGACGCGTTTCGGGAAAGTCAAGAGTGATCCCAACAAAAGGTCAAGAGACAAATATTGCCGCTTCCACCGTGACCATGGTCACGACACTGCCGATTGTTACGACTTGAAGCAACAAATCGAGAACCTTATCCGACAAGGAAAGTCAAGAAGTTCGTCGACAAAGAAAGAATGGATCAACCCCAACAAGAACAACACCCCGTCCGAGAAAACGAAGCGCCAAGGCCCCCAATAGGGGACATAAGGATGATAATTGGAGGAACAACATTTGCGGCTGGATCGTCAAAAAGGCTCGCAAAACGTACCTTCGAATGGTGCGGAATGTCCACCAAGGCGGGCACGGTACCAAAGATGGCAAGAAAGGAAGGCCCCATTATCGGGTTCTCGGAAGAGGATGCAAGACGCCTACACCATCCACACGACGATGCCCTCGTCGTCACCTTGCGGGCGGCGACTACAACATCCACCGGTGTTGGTCGACAACGATAGTTCGGCCGACATCATGTATTATCCGGCGTTCCAACAAATGAGGATTGATAGAGAGCTGCTAATACCGACAAACGCCCGCTCGTTGGTTTCGGAGGGAGTAGGATATTCCCTTTGGGCGCCGTCACTTTATCGGTGACGGTAGGAGACTATCCCCAAAGAAATCACCAAGGACGTAACATTCTTGGTGGTCGATTGCTCGTCGACCCTACAATGCTATTATTGGACGACCCACTCTCAACTCGTGGAAGGCGGCAACATCAACATATCACCCGATGATCAAGTTCCCAACGGAGTATGGGGTAGGAGAGCTACGCGGAAGCCAAATTGCTGCACGAGAATGCTACATAGCTATGATGGAGGTGGAAGACCGATCCAGGCCTTGAACATAGAAGAACACCGAACGACGGCAGAACCTGCGAGAAGCTAGAGGAGATAGTTCTCGGCAGCCCAATTCGGATCGAACCACCAGGATCGGGCGCTTGCCAAACCCGCAATCCGTCAAGAGCTCGTAGCTTTCTTGAGGAGCAATAAGGATGTGTTCGCCGGAGCCATGACGATATGCCAGAATTGACCCCTCGGTCATGGTACACAAGTTGAATGTATTGCCCTCGTTCCCACCCGTCCGACAAAAGAAGAGAGTATTCGCCCGGAGAACGAGACCAAGCAATAGCGGAAGAGGTCCGCAAACTCCAAGAGGCAAGCTTCATCGGGGAAGTCTACTACCCCGATTGGCTAGCGAATGTGGTAATGGTAAAGAAAACGAGCGGCAAATGGCGGATGTGCGTGGATTTCACCGATCTTAACAAGGCATGCCCCAAAGATAGCTATCCCCTTCCAAGGGTCGACATCCTAGTAGACTCGACGGCTCAACACCGTTGCTAAGCTTCATGGATGCTTTCTCGGGTTATAACCAGATCCGAATGCACGAGGACGATCGGGAGAAGACTTCGTTTGTAACCAGTCAAGGACTCTTCTCGTTATAAAGTAATGCCATTCGATGCGAAAGAATGCGGGGGCAACATACTGAGAGGCTAATGAACAAGATGTTCGCACAAAGAAATCGGGAGGAATGTCCAAGTCTATGTCGACGATATCTTTGGTGAAGAGCCGTAAGGAGGAAGACCACTTGGAAGATCTCAAGGAAACATTCGACACACTCCGATCCTACAACATGAAACTCAATTCGGGAAAGTGCGCGTTCGGGTAACGGCAGGCAAATTCCTAGGATTCATGGTATCTCAAAGGGGATTGAAGCTAACCCGGACAAAATCCGGGCCATAATGGAGATGGCCCCCGAGAAACGTGAAGGAAGTCTGAGCCTTAACGGCAAGGTAGCGGCATTGAATAGATTCGTGTCGAGAGCGACGGACAAGTGTTTACCCTTCTTTCGAACATTGAAAAAGTCATTCGAGTGGACGGACGAGTGTCGGCGAGCCTTCGAGGAGTTAAAAGTCTATCTATCTTCACCACCTCTACCGAGCCCCTCGCAACCAGGCGAAGAACTCTTCCTCTATTTGGTCGTCTCCCCTCCTGCGGCCGTCGGTAGCCGGCTGATCGAGAGAAGAGGATAGGGCACGAAGCCCGTGTACTACGCCAAATGGAGCATTCCGCGGTGCCGAAGAAAGGTACCAGCCTATGGAAAAACTCGCTTTTGCATTGGTCACGGCGGCTCGCAAGCTCAAGCCCTACTTTCAAGCCCATACCGTGAACGTCGTGACCGACAAGCCCTTGCGTAGGGCACTGAGCAATCTCCTGAAGCCGCGGTCGACCGACGCTGTGGGCAATAGAATTGAGTGAGTTTGACATCAAGTACCAACCACGTGTGGCCATTAAAGGACAAGCTATAGCCGACTTCATAGCGAGTTTACGCGGGGCGCGACAAGGGGGCGAGAGGAACCCCCAAAGTGGAGCATCTACACCGACGGATCATCCAATAAGCGAGTTGGAGGGGCCGGCATAGTATTGCTGTCACACACCGAAGGAGACGAGATTGAATGTATGGTCCGTCTAGATTTCCCCATCACCAACAATGAAGCGAATACGAAGCGGTGGCAGGTGGACTCGACCTAGCCAAAGCCGCCGGGAGTGAAAGTGTGGTCGTGCATTGTGACTCTCAAGTCGTGACCAATCAAGTGAACGGAGATTATGAATGCAAAGGGGAAAGGTTGAAAAGATACCTTGATCAAATAAGGGCGAGAGTCGACGGCCTAAAAGCAATGTTCCGCCGATCCCGAGGGGAGAAAACGAGCTCGCGATCGGCTAGCCAAAGCCGCTTCGGCAGAACATATGACGGCACCGGGTAATGTACTTTCCTTTGTTCAAATCTTCCCGCTAATAGACCCCGACAACATGTAGGAGATACGCTCCGAAACCAACTGGACTACACAGATTGCTTCATACTTAAGGGACGGGTTCTTGCCCGAGGAAGAAAAGGAGGCAGCAAGAAAGCTAAAAGTCCAAGCGGCAAGATTCGTCCTAATAAAGGATATTCTTTACAAAAGAGGTTTCTCCCGTCCCTATCTTAGATGCCTGGGGGTGAAGAGGCGGACTACGTGATGAGGGAAGTACACGAAGGGATATGCGGGAACCATTCTCGGATCGCGGTCGTTAGTGCACAAACCGGTACGAGCCGGGTATTATCGGCCAACCATGCGAGAAGGATGCCGAGTCCTACGTTAAAAGTCGCGACAAATGCCGAGGTTCAAGCAATTTTATCGGACACCAGTGAAGAACTAACCCCTATAACGGCTCCATGGCCGTTTGCTCGATGGGGACTAGACATCATGGGACCTTTCCCAACGGCGATAAGGCGACTAAAGTTCTTGGTAGTGGGTATTGACTACTTCACAAAATGGGTAGAAGCGGAAGCTTTGGCCACCATTACGAAAAAGAACATTAGAAGCTTTGTCTCAGGCGGAGCATCATATGTAGGTTTGGTATTCCTAGAGTTCTTGTCTCGGATAACGGGAGGCGCTTCGACAACGGCCACTTCCGAGATTTCTCGCACACACCGGGAATAAAAACCACTACTCATCACCCGCCCATCCTCGAGGCTAACGGACAAAGTTGAAGTCACGAACCGAACCCCGTTAAAGATTATCAAGACTCGGCTCGAGGGGGCAAAGGGTATATGGCCGGAAGAATTGCCGAGCGTCTTGTGGGCATACAGGACAACGGCGAGGACTCCGACAGGAGAGACGCCATTTCGGCTAACATACGGGAGCGAGCGCGTCATCCCAGCAGAAGTTGGGCTTACAAGCTATAGGGTTCACAACCATGACGAGAGCAGGAATGACGAATCCATGAGGCTACACTTGGACCTGATAGATGAGGTTAGGTCGGCAATGGAGCGAGGATCGCCAGATACCGAGGATCGAATGTCCGGACATTTCAACTCCCGGTCCGACACGAAAACTTTCAAGTAGGAGACCTCGTACTCGGGAGGGTCATGGGCGCAACGAGAGACCCTACACAGGGGAAAACTCGGCCCCAACCGGGAAGGACCTTATAGAGTTACGTCGTGGACAAGGAAAGGAACATACCACCTGGAGACAACAGACGGAGAGAAGCTACCGCATCCATGGAATGCCGAGCATTTGAGGAAATACTACCAGTAGTAGTGACACAAAGAACCAGTTTTGTTTGAGCTTTTTATACGTTTCTCTTTTAACTTGTCTTTTTGCTACAATTTTGTCGTGCCTTTTTTAAGCCCTAAAGCAGGCACTTTTCTTTTACGCATTTCTATCAACTTTGGTTTTCTACATGGATGTCATTACAATTGCCCACAAAATAACTGAATTCCACCAAATGGACGGATACAAAATCAAGTCCAAAAGATGGACGGATAAGCCTACGAGGATTATCACATTCAACAAAGAGTCCACAAAGTGGACGGATCACTAAGGTGATTGAACTTAAGTCCACAAAGTGGACGGATCGCTAAGGTGATCGAACATAATTCCACAAAGTGGACGGATCGCTAAGGTGATCGAACATAATTCCACAAAGTGGACGGATCACTAAGGTGATTGAACATAAGTCCACAAAGTGGACGGATCACTAAGGTGATTAAGTAAGTCCACAAAGTGGACGGATCACTAAGGTGATTGAACTTAAGTCCACAAAGTGGACGGATCGCTAAGGTGATTGAACATAAGTCCACAAAGTGGACGGATCACTAAGGTGGTTAAGTAAGTCCACAAAGTGGACGGATCGCTAAGGTGATCGAACATAATTCCACAAAGTGGACGGATCGCTAAAGTGATCGAACATAATTCCACAAAGTGGACGGATCACTAAGGTGATTGAACATAAGTCCATAAAGTGGACGGATCACTAAGGTGATTAAGTCCACAAAGTGGACGGATCACTAAGGTGATTGAACTTAAGTCCACAAAGTGGACGGATCGCTAAGGTGATCGAACATAATTCTACAAAGTGGACAGATCACTAAGGTGATTGAACTTAAGTCCACAAAGTGGACGGATCGCTAAGGTGATCGAACATAAGTCCGCAATGTGGACGGATAACTAAGGCGATTAAACATAAGTTCACAAAGTGGACGGATCACTAAGGTGATTAATCAAGTCCATAAAAGTGGACGGATAACTAAAGTAAACATATCTCCACACAGTGGACGGGTCACTAAAGTGAACATACCTCCACACAAAGTGGACGGATCATTAATATGAACGTAATTCCACAAAGGGGCGGATCACCAAGGTGACTAAACATAAGTCCACAAAGTGGACGGATCATTAAGGTGAACATAATTCCACACAAAGTGGACGGACTATCCTACAGGGATAATAAAAGAGCATGTACGCAAAGTGGACGGACCACTAACAACATTAATTTTTATAAGTCCATTCAAAAGTGTCATACAACACCACAAAATGGACGGATCCCCATTATAAACCTCTCAAACTAGACGGAGGAGGGAGATCCTCACGGATGCAAGTGCTCAATCAACAAAAAAATAATAATAAGTCCGCAATATGGACGGAATATCACGGGCAAACAAAACATTCTCATACAAGCCCTTCCTCAAAAAAGAGGACGGACCTTTAAACAAAGTACCAAGCAATTATAGAAAGGGTATATGAACATTAAGCCAAAAGCCCAAAAGGCAAGTGTTTAATACAATTAAAGAAGACGGATGACCTCAAATGTAAATAAATAAAAATAAAAAATAAACAAGAGGACGGATGGTTCTCAAAATGAACTACAAAGAGATTAATCTTTCTTTTGCTCAACGACTTGGACATCCTTCGACGGGACGGACTCTCCGTCTCCTTGAACGGCGTCTTCACCAAAGAGGTACTCCGTATTCTCGGAGGCGACGGGGAGGGCAGAAGTCCGGGCTTGGTCCTCAAGTTTCACCATCGTCAAATCCAGCTCTGGATAGGCCTGCTTGACTTGACGGAGGGAATCATCGAAGCCTTGAAGGAAGATGTCCGACGGCTCGCTCAAACAGGACTCCGAGCATCGATACTCCTCGACGGCTGCCACTTTAGCCTGACGGAGCTCTTCTTTGAGTTGTTTGATCTCAGCCTCTTTGCTCTCTATGGCCGTCGGCCAGTGGCCGTCTTCTCCTCCAGCTCCTTCCTCGCTTTGCTCGAAAGCTCCAGCTTCTTTTCCATCTTGGACCTCCATTTATGAAGTCGTCCGAGCTCTTCCTCCGTCTCCGCTCCGCCTTCGCGCACCCGGTCCAAGGTACTCTCACGGTTGAGACACACGGGCAAGTAGTCCCTTCATCATGACCAAGGACTGCAAATAGAAAAGAGACCGTCATATAATGTAAGTAACAACAAGAAAGAAAGATAAAAACTTATTTGACAAACATAACCAACCTGAGCGACGGCGAAGAGGCCCGTCTCCCCATGGCCTCCGTCGAATGGTTTCCCAGTCTTCATAGTCTTCTCTTAGTGATGATGGACGACGGCTTCTCCAATGCATACTTGGAGTCATCACGGAGAAGGGAAGAAGGTCTGTCTTGTTTACCGTCTGGGACCGTCATCAATCCCTTACCCTTTCCCTCGCTTCATTTGGGGTGACGGCCTTGTTACCCTCGGCCATTAAGCCAACCACAGGTTCAATAGAGACCTTTGGTTGCTTAAATGGACGGTCGGATTTTGTCGTCGTTTCCTCTTAGGGACCAAGAAGGCGACACCTTAGGAACCTCCTCGCCGGATTCCCTCTTCTTGACGGCTTGGGACTTGATCAAAGCTCTCCTTTTTGCGTCGTCCATCTCTGCAAATAATGACGGATGAAGTTAAAACTACTTAATTGCTGTTAAATGACAAAGTAAAGTCGGCGGGCTTACGTTTATGAACTCGTTCGTCGTATCTGATTGCTTCTTGGGTGGGCTCAGGACCGTCACAAGACCAATGTATGGTCCTTGGGTTCACCAACTTAGCCCAAGTCCTTTCCTCCGCGTAGTTTTCCTGCAAATCTTTTCAAGGAAACTAAACTCCTCAAGGCCGACTTGTGGGCGCCGTCTACTGCGCAGAGAAAGGTGATCAAGATATACACATAAAAATGGACGGATATGAATAGCGGTACAAAATTAAGACGGATGCATACGTGTCTGATTTATAATCGCCCCCAAGTTGTGTCGACGGGCATGTACTCCGTCTCCCCGGATGGTTCATCCATCTGTCACCCTCCAGGAAGAAGTACCGACTCTTCCGGTCTCTATTTGAGTCCGGGGTCTCGAAAATCACCTTCAACAAGGAGCTCCGACTAGCAAAGCTGTACATCCCCCTTGATCCGAAAATCTCCTGCGGGCGGTAACAGTGAAGAAATTCACGGACCGTCAACTTCCTTTCCCGTTTTGACATTGCGCCGTAAAGAATCTCCATGGCTATGAAGACTCTCCAGGGCGTTAGGGGATATCTGGGTGACGGACAACCCTAGATATCTTGTAAGAGTTCCCTATGAAGTGTAGAAAGCGGAATCGAAGTCCAGCCTTCAACGCCCGCTCAGTACACTCCGACACCGTCTACCCCTTCATAGTAACACTTCTCCGACGCGTAAGGTAGACGGATGGAAACATAGTCGAGGATTTGAAAGTTGGTTCTCAGGTGCTTTGAAATGCTTCTCTCGATGACGGATGTAAACCTATGCACCGTCCACTCGTAACATGATGAACTCGCCTTAGTCCATCAAAGACCGACTACTACGACTCCAGTGCTCTATCCCCGTCGTCGTCGGAACCATCTACTTCAACTATCTCCACATCCTCATTTGTTGAGGATGAAGAGGAGGCAGACGGACTCCTACTTTCGCCGGGCTCTCTTGGTCTTTATGACCGGACGGGTATACATCCTCGTAATCCGTCCCATCACGAACCACCGACTGGTTACTCGACGCACTAGACATTTCCTACAATTGACAATAAAACCTAAGACCGACGGGTTTGAAAGTGTTGACGGGTATGGAAAGCCTAACAACAATGCATGGACGAAAATGTAACTTAACTATATTAAATTAGAAGCACTTACCGAACCTAGCAGAGGATAGGTGACGGTTGATGTAATCGGCAAGTATTCGTCCTCGACGGATTGCACTGGTAAGCTTGACGGATTTGCTCTGACAAGGTTGACGGCTCCGCTCGACAAGTGTTTTCTCGAGTGAATTGAAAAATGAAAGAGTGAGGCGCCTTATATATATAGGAAGTGCACGGAAGACGGCGGCGCTCGATCCGATACACCGACCATTCGAGAGTGACACGTGGCATGCTTAATAAATGCCGACAACCTGTCGATGACGCACCAACAGATTTGTACCCGCCATGTATCCGTCAACTTGATGATTCTTACTTTGACGGGTTGATCCAGCTGGGACCGTCGTTCTATTTTGCATGAATCCATCATAGATATATATGTAAGGACCGTCACCCCATTAATCCTCTGACCTTAAAGGTGACGGATCATTGGGGTGAAGGGGGCAAATCAAGATGAGAAAATATTGGGCATGATGAGCTTACCTTAATGGGCCTGACGAATTGGGTCTCTTGGGCCTGCGTAAGTATGGTCCCGACTTTGAAGGCCCATCACTCTTGACGCAGACAAGGGCCCATGATCCGGAAATGAGAATCCTTGCTCACCACGTTTGGAAGAATTGGGAATAGAGTCCCACATTGAAAAGATGTGGAAACCAAAAAGGAAAGTCAACCCCTTATCACTATAAAAGGCGTAATACCCACAGAAATCGAGGTATGCTTTTATGACCCCTCTCTAACGCACTAAGTAAAACAGAGGAATTCTAACTTGACCGTCGGAGAGCCTTCGGCCGGCACCACACCGGTGCTTCTCTGAAGGATTCTTTCGTTTGTTTCGTCGTGCAGGTTTGATTCGAGTTGCGAGTACGGTGTGACTCATTGGTGACGGTTTTCGACGTCATCATAATGGTTTCACACTTTTATTCTGCTTTAGCAGGTTATTTACTTTTCTGATGTCTCACACAATTACACCTCAAATCACTTATAGAAAATTTCAGTCTGGTTGTTTATAACCCATTTTGTGTTTTAACATTTTATTGTCACTCCATTTATGTATATAAGCTACATGTAATGTACTTTTTGTTGTCTTGCTTTCTTGATGCTTAATTCGCTATTTTTGCAGATTTATCTTCAAACTTTTTTTTAATAAGCTTGTTAGATGGTTTTCTCTCTGATCAGAAAAGAATCTAGCAAATACATTATTACATAGTCCACTTGATCCTCAAATACTATTCTGCAGATTTGGGCAATCTCCATATAGAGGTGGAGGTGGAAGGGGTGGTAGGGCCTTCAGAGTGGGTGGCCGGGGCCATTTTCGTGGTAGGGGACATGGCCAGGGTGGTGGCAGGCACTATCCACCACATGGTGCTGCAATAACTACAGCTACTGCATCTGCACCAGTTGAAGGTGGAGCTGCTATAATGCCACCACCTTCAGCATCAGTTTCTGGGCAGGCACAATTACCTGTAGCGGCACAAGTGCCTGGTGCTCCATTCTGCCCACCTCCCCGAATGGCATGGTGTGAACTTTGTAGGGTTGACTGCAACACTCTGGAAATCCAAGAGCCACATAAGAATTTTGCAAGTACACAAGGAGTTGCAAAAACTCAACAAAGTCATAACTGGACAACAGAATGTGCAAATGCCCAATTCTGGATTGAAACAAGAAACTGTTCAGCAGGAAAAAGTTAAAGGAATTTGAAAACCAAACCCCTTTAGAAAATCTAAACTTTGAAACTGTTTCCGATGACAATATAAAGGAAACAGAGCAGCAGAAAGAGGCAGTAGGGAATTCTGAAGTTTTAGCTTTTGAACCTGAGGGTAAGCCTCAAGATCACTTTGCAGCTCGAGGTCGTGGATTGAAGCGAAAGATGAGAGAGGGCCGAGGGGTAAGTATATGAGAACCTATGAAGGATCAAGAAGGCTGGTTGAGCCCCTAAACCAAAACAGTTGGTTCCTTTAATATGTGAGTTGTGCAATGTCAAGTGTGACTCACAGATTGTTTTTAATAGTCATTTGACTGGTAAAAAGCACCAGGGAAATGTAAAGTGGTTTCATGGCCACCATGCCTTGTATGGAGAAGCAGGACTTCAAGCACTTTACACACCTAACTTTAACGCTCCAATCAGAGCACGGACAAATGGGGCTTCAAGCAGTCTACCAACCTAATGTCAATTCTCCATCAACTTCCTTAACTCCTCAAGTTCAACCAGGTGTTAATGAAATACTATTTTCGATTGTTGAAATAGCCATCGAGAACCGCCATTAAAAATTATGTCAACAACAATTTTCTACAGCCTATGCAACCGTAGAAAAAAATGTTATACTTTTATCAACGGTTAATAAACGTTGAAATATTATTAAAAGCCGTTGAAACATATACACATAGAGATGCTTATTACTTTTTTTTACATGCACTCAACCGTCGATAAAGGGTATCTTGAGATAAATTTCAACGGTTTGTAAACATTGAAATAAGTATTTTCTTTAAAATAAACAAATAAATAAATTTGGATGCACTCTTTCACATTGATACAAAATTTAATAACCTAATTCAAAATATAAATGTAAACTCAATTGTGCAATTCCAAATTAAATTACAAAAACCAATCAACTAATCTTTTAATACAATGAAAAAACCTATACAAATCAACATAAATCAACTACTCTGTCTAATGCCCTTTACATTTTTAAATTTGAAACAGGAATCACTACATGCTATACAAAACCTTTTTTGAATAGTACACTTAAAAAGTATTTACAATAGCCAATCCTTATACACTAAGGGTTTGTTTGGGATCCGTTTATTTTGCTGAAATTAAAAACTTTTTGTTGAAAATATTGTAAATAAAGATAAAAGTTAGCTGAAATAGTACAGTTAAACTCATGAATAGTACCAAAAAGTGCAGTGAGATCCATGAATAATGGCAAAAATAAGCTGAATAGTAAAATAAATTGGCAAAAATAATTTTTACCAAACACACACTAAAAGGTATTTGGAGAGTTCTTGTTTTAGAGCTTCAACAGTAACCATAGTCCCACTAGTAACTGGAGAAGGAAGTTCAATCAACACCAATCTCAAAGGAAAAAAGCCTACATTGAGAACAAAATGACAAGAAGTACTAAACACAAAGAAAGAAAACATACATTCTCAAGGTTTGTTGCATAATTTGCTACATGCCTTCGTCAAGATCATCACCAACTTCACACCTTCTCAAGGTTCTACTGGCATCAACAACATCTTCCTTGTCGGATTCTCTAAGACAATATGCCATCCTATAAACATCCTAATCAGATTAGAACTAGTCAACCCCAACATCTTCTTTGCCCTTTAGCTTTTAATAACAGGCCAACCGTAGCAAAATTATTCAAATGGACAACCATAAATTTAACCACAACCGAATACACACAAAAAAGCATCCTTTATCTTTTTTACTTGTTGGGGGTTGTCAAAAGTTAAAGCACATTTTCTTCTTGAAGCAACCATAGATGACAATCAACTCAGTTGCTAAATGCTAATTAACATTTGTAAAGAACTTTCCACATGCAAATAACTACAAGTCAATAAACATGAATTAAAACAAACAAAAACTGTAAAACCACTGCTTTCACTATCACAACATGAGAACAAAGATTACAAAATCAAAGGCTAATTGTACTTCAAAAGGAAAACCAAAAAAATATTTTTCTACAACAATACCTTTGGCTTCAAAAAAGCTGTGCAAAGAGATTCCCAAAGAAGACATGCTTATATTTGCAGCAGCAGTAACAAACTCCTTAGCTAATTGATCAGCTTTGTCAAAAATCAAGCTTCCAATCTCCTGCTTACCAACAAATTATAATATAAATAAATAAAGAAACACTCATCTCTTTTTATCCTCAATCCACAATCCCACCTCCCAACTCAGATCAGACCAGTGGGAATTGGGATACGATCTCTTAATTCATTGTCATTGATTCAACCTTCTAAAATCCAGCATTTCACCAACAAAATGAGTATTATTTGGACATGCAGCCATTAATTCATCAAAGCAATGATGAACAACAAGGTACAGCAGAGTGATTATAGACTAAAAGAACATGAAATGGAGAAAAATAATGTTTTGATAATCAAACCTAGTTGTAGTGAGCTTTAATTCTTGTTGTTAAATGTGTAGATGTTGGAGATACCATAGATTCCACAAGTTTCCTGCAAAAATGAATGAAAATCAAGATATTAATTGAGATCAGCATTATCACAAGATTGTTAATCTGCTAACACTTGATGTGTCACTTAAGCTAAATAATTATGCTGGTTCCAAAGGAATTAAAAAACTTAATCTTCAAATCACACACTACCAACCATAACTGTAACACGCACACAGCTCACACGCCATTTCTTGATTACACACATGCTAGAATTACAAAAAGCACATGGCTAATTGATCATGATCTGATCCTACTGCTTGCATGTACCAGACAACCTAGAATACTACTAACTATAACCTAGGACAATGCTGACTATAACCTAGCTTGATGCTTCCAAAGACTTCATTCCAAAATGAAATTAGCCCAATGTAATTTTTTTTTCTTCAACGTAATTAGTTATGAGTTACTCGCTTTATTTATTTATTTTTAGCTCTAACTTAGAATGCATATAAATATAAATAGCCACTGTGCATTGCTTTTAGATTTCATTTTACAGTTTTCTTTATTTTTGTTATGATACATGGTTTTCCTTTTGGTTATACTGTTGACACATAATTTGTCATGGCCAAGAAAGCATAAGTTATAAATTCACTATAATTATTAATTAGAGCCCACTGAAACTTATATATATATATATATATATATATATATGCCAAATAGACTTTTAATTTGCATCCACATCAGCACATCCCTATTTCACATTCTGATAAAAAACTCAACATCATATATGATTGTGGTGTGAGTGAGCCCCTAAGTCATAATCTATGCTCCACCATTGGCATTTGACACAATGGTTTTCCTTTTGGCTAAGTGCCTTGGCCTTGGCTGCATGCACATAAGGGGCTGCCTTAACCGCATACCCTGGCCTTGGCCTTGGCTGCTTGCCCTGGCCAAAACTTTTAGATTCATTATAGCATGATTTCTGACATTCAAAGGCAGGAGACAGGAACTTATTTTTCCAGAATTAATTCTATATCCATGGAATAAATCTAAAGGCTAAAATATTGAGTGTAAGTTGTCACAATAAAAAGAACTAAAGTAAACTGTATGCGGCCACAGCAAATACTTTTGTTTTTGTTGCATTAGAATGGACACTAAACAACTAATATAGGCTAAGGCATCCAACTGTAGAATGTCCTCTTCTAATTGATTGAGTTACTTGAATTTTTGAATGTCTTGAATAATAAAATCCTAGACTTTGCATTCAGAAAATGACTTGGGTCAAAATGAAATACCTAATTGGTTAGACTTCAATACTTGTGGCCCAATACTTCTAAAATATCATTATTGCTGAAATGGACTCTCAAGTAAAAATTTCCCAAAAAATCAGATGGTGTGTGGACCACTATGATCATCCATTTATAGAATTAAAGTACTCAAGACAAAGTCACAAACTCACCTCTATGTATTGTCTAAGAAGGTGTACTTGCTAGAGACTTTTGTTTGTTTAGAGACACAGCCATACTCCACATGATATGAAATATAAATCACAACAGCCTAGAACCTACATAAGGATGGTTCAAAAAACAAATGCCATTAATTGACACTCCTCACAATGAAAATGATTTATAAAAAAAACACCAAACACACCTCTTTTTTAATTCCAAGTGCCAATGACAATAAAGCAGCTATGATCAAGATGACAAGGTTTAAATCTTGCCAAGCTTCCCAAAGGAACCTCTGCAGGAAAATAATGGAGCATGGAAACAAATAAATACACATATAGCATCAAAAAAGTGTAATAGCTATAGATTAAGTAAAAAAAAAAAAAAAGTAATTCTATCTATAGTTTTTTTTTTTCTAATTTAAATTTGTAAGTTGTAACACGTTTAATTTTTTAATTAGACCAGGACCAGACCACATGTGTGACCTTGAACAGTGGCTTGTGGGAAAAGTCTAAAGCATGACTCATGCGTTGAGAACTGAAACCGGCTGCAAATTAAGTACAAGCTTTGCTTTCAAATTACCGTTACACAAATTGGGGAAACCACCATTCCATCTTCTGACTAATATGCTACTCAGTTGGTTCCAAAAGACCATTGAACATATCCATTGTCCACAAGTTAGTTCCTGGAAATTCCATCTATTTACAACTTAAATCTAAACTATTAAAGTTATAAACTAATTATCCTGCACAAATCTCTTATTCTTAGTTTTCCTTTCAATTTATTTTTTACTCTCTGGGTAATTTCCACAAGCACTTGGCACGCATACTCTATGTCTAGACTTGCACAGACCAGGTTGAAGGATGGTAAATGTTTTCCACTTCCAGGCAAGGAGTCTAGCAATGGGAAATACATCAACTTAACGCAGCAGCTAGGAAATATCAATTTAAAAACGTGTAGCTTTATCAAAAGTTATTCTATAGTTGAGGAAGTGTTATCATTGACTTGCTCATCACATCATGATGGGTAAATTATCTAAATCAGAGTTGCCTGATGCCTAACACTACTCCTTCTATGAGTAGTTTGCAATTAAAGGAGATATTTGAAGCCAAAATAGACAAATTGAAAAACAAACCTAAACTCAAAAGCATTTTGCATTTACATGAAGGAACATCAATGTTTACCTTAAGGAGTAAAAGCCCTATGACACCAAGTACAAGCCCTACGCCTTTAACAAACCCAATGGACTCACCTAATAACAAAGATGCGAGTATAGCCATTGTTAAATATTAAGAGTCAATTATCTAATCATCAAGACTCAATTTCATGTTTAAACTAGCATTTCCATTGGTCAAGAAAGTCAACTTAAATGGCGGTAAATAACAATTCAGCCATTTTTGTGATAAGTAAGAGTAATTATATTAATAAACAATAATTCTAGATTTTAAAAAAAAAAAAAAAATTGTTTTTAAAGCTAATTCAAGAGGTTGGGGGCAACTAGTCCATGGAAGGCCAAGCCTAGGTGAGACCATAGCAGCAGCTATCCACTGATGATCGATGCCTAAGGGGCCGAGACAGATGAGAAACTAATTGAGATGGGTTCAATTATAGCTTAACTTAAGTCCTAATGGGGTCCAAGTAGTATCATATGATACTCTTTCTTGGGTTACTGTGAGGTTTAAGAGATTATATCTGTTGGATCCTACACTTCCTGTCATCAAAATTTGGAATTATATTCCCTACATTATCTCACAATCAAATGGACAAGAGACAATATTGAAATGGCGTATATCACAGAGTATATTCAATGCAAATTATAATCTTTTTCTCTTTGTTGGTTGAGATTAAATACCCAAATCTCAGTTGTATGATTTCTAAATATTTTATAACTTTCAATCACCTCAGTAATAAGTTCTGTGTTTTTATTTTCAACATTTTATAACCGTTGATAAAATATTTAATTTATTTTTTTTCCACATTTATCCAACTGTTTATATAAATTTTCCCAATTTATTTATTTTTTTAACACCTATTTCAACAGTTATGCTAACTGTAGATTTTTTTTTAACATATGTTTCAACAGTTATACGAAGTGTGAAAATAAATATGTGAATTGTTGTGTATAATCGTAAAAATTTAAGGTTTTTATTAACATTTTTTAGTGAATGTAGATAAAAATATGTAAAAAAAAAACTCAAGTTTGTTGTAGTGCCCCTAGGATAAAGTTGTGATGTGGAAGCCAAAATGCATATGTAGGTGCAGAGTCCAAAAATATAGGAACACAACTAATAAGATAATTTTCTTTTTGTCCCCCAAGAAAAAGAAGAAAAAGAAATCCAACAGTAATAAAGGAATATTTTGTTGAGGTTCGCACTGTGATTTGTTAAACTCCTGTCTTGTTATTGTGAACATCTGCAAAATCATCTTTGCTGATTGCATTACTTTCAGCAGTTTCCATTAATCTATTTGTTCTTTAAAGTTCACTTTGAAGTATCAAGCTTTCAGACAAAGCATCCTTGAAAGTTTGCACTTCATCAATGAATCTTTCCATATATATGAAATTGGTTTGTTAAATTAGAATTCCAAGTCAATTCTGGAGTAAATTGTTTGTCTTATGGCCCTAGCTAATGGGACTTACAAATTTACTAGAATGTAACTTGGCTCGCTCTTTGGTGGAGTCGGTCGGCAATCAGTACCATATTCAATGGCTTAGTATTTGACCCTCTTCATCACTTGCTTGCTCTATTGCCTAAACTTTGTCCAGGAAAATTGTGCCCGGTCATAACTTATATTATTCTAAAATTTTAATTTCATTGTTTCTAAGACTAGTATATATTTTTGCTGACTTGGGTGTCCAAGACTACTTTCTTGTCAATTTTTGGGCTATTGAGAACAGGTTAGTAGTGAAGTGAAACTTTTGGTTCGAAAAGGCCTGCTTGTGAATCATGTAATTTGGATAAGGGACATAATAACAAGACGGAACATCCAACTTAAATAAATAGAAAAAAAAAATGTTAAACCTCAGCTCTTATGCTGTGATTTGGGCTAAAGCTGAAGACCTGGAAGAGATCAAACAACATACAGTTCTAGAGCTACTATACATGAATCCTTAGAAAACAAGAATATAAAGTTGATTTGGAAGAACCATTACTACTCTCTTAAAATCAATTAATGTACATGTAATGTGAAAAATGTATAAATGTTTTAGTAACTCAACATAATGAAGTGATTCCATGGTATATAAAAACAAATATGGATATGTAAGAACAATTCTATCATGACTAGGATAGGATGTGTGTTCCCCCCCAACCCCCCCCCCCCCCTCCCTCTCCCCCTTTTATGCTATTTATGATTGACTAGATCTACTACACATTTAGATTTTCCTCAATTTTTCACATTTTTTAAATTGTGTGGAAAGGAAAAAAAGAAAAAAGAAATCAATATATGTTTTGGGAGGAAAATTTTGTAATGGTTGCTTCTCATATACAAGTTTAGTGATTATTAAAATATAAATCGTTATAACTTTGTTTAATAGTGTTCTTATGTGATAAAATGGAAGAAAAAGCTTTTATAAATTGCTCATTAACTTCTCCAAAAATGCAAAATAATGTTAGCTTTCATAAGAAATATTCAAGATTCAATTTCATGTTCTAATAAAAATTATACTTTCTCCAATTTTTTATTGTTGCAACCTTAGAAATGCTAACCAAGTGACACTGGGGCCATGGGTCATGAAAGAGGTTGACCCCCATTTTTGTTTTGATGCATATCTCACTATATTCTAACATATTAAAAATATCTTTCCATATATAATAAATTGAAAGTAAAATGCAATATGTTTCCTTGCAAAAAAAAAAAAAAAAACTTACAAAAAATCAAGATGTAGAATCTTTACTTACATAATATATATTATATATTCCAATGTAAGCACATTATTTTGAGATGGGTTTAAGACTATTACTTATAAGTCTCAACTACAATTCTCATTTTTCACTTTAAAAAAAAAATTATGTCAAATTTTTTTTCGCATTGAGCCAGTTTGTGACTAGTGATGTTAATATTAGGCTTATTAGTATCATTCTTCGCAGTTAGTTCCCTATTGTTTCACTGTTAACATCAGCTCCTATTTAGTTAAGGTATTCATATGAATCTTCACACAAAGATAGAGAAAACAAGACACAA
The DNA here is from genome assembly GCA_028216015.1 of Quercus dentata. Lineage (NCBI taxonomy): Eukaryota > Viridiplantae > Streptophyta > Magnoliopsida > Fagales > Fagaceae > Quercus > Quercus dentata. The sequence goes on from CP116447.1 coordinate 36,661,769, forward strand.
GAATGAAGGTTTATACTCTAGCCCATGTGTTAGAAAAGATACAAATAAAGGTACAGCATTGTAAGTAAAGAATAATATCCTAGACAAATAAAGCTTACTTGATCAGATTCATTATCCGAAGTTCAAACTATATGATGTCAACAATAGGTTTTCCTGAAACAACCTCTAAACAAATCAACATGTTACTTGGGGACTTTTGGTGGGGGAATAAATAAGACATACGAGGATTCTACATAAAAGCTTGCGATAACATTTTCAAGCCTAAACTTGTTATGGGACTTGGGCTTAGACGTATGGAGTACAAATGAACAATGATAGAAAAATTAAATGGACCATACTAACAAGATAGAAATGGGGTAAGAACTACAACCTTAATGTAGGCTCCCTCTTCTAGTATGGGGTCATGGGTGTGGAAATCAATCCTGGGCGGTAGAGATACCTTTCGGAATTTGTTGAAAAATTGGAGTAGGAGTGGATGTTTGGAACTCCTCGTGGATTCCTTACATACCTGGATTTAAACTGCCTCAAAGAAGTTTACTAGCTATTTGAATCAAGAACTACAAAAAAACATGCTCAAGATTCAGCTAGCTCAAGCACTACAAGACCCCTAACTAGAGTTGAGACTTCTTAAACAAGAACTGTATATTGGACTGGCCAACACAACTATTGAGAGTGGTCCTATGCCTAAAGTAAAATGGAAGAAGTCGTGGAGACTCAAAATTCATGACAATTAAAATTCTGTGGAAAATTCCCATAACAATAAGTGATGCTAAACCTGATATTTTCAATAGAAGACCTAAATTGCATGATGTGTAATGCAGCCCAGGAGTCCGTAGAGCACCTATTCTTAAAGTGCCTAGTGACTCGGAATTTGTGGTCATCCCCAACGACCTTTTAGAATTGAAGAGCTCAACTTGTCATCTATGGATGAATGGATCCGAATAGTGTTTAATCCAAAAAGCTCCATCAAGGTCCCACTAGGAGAAGTAAGAAATTTATCAATGTATGCAACCATATGTTGTGATGTAATCTGGATGCAAAGGAATAGACAGATGGTACATAGGACTATGACTGATCCAAGGTAGGGAGCACATCTCAACCTAGAAAAACTCATTTGCAAGCCTGGGAATCCACTAATGAGGTACAAAGGTACTTAACATGTATACCTCTTCCTCCCCCTTTTGTCAAAGTTAATTTTGATGCAGCGTTAACAAACAACCAAACATGTGTTGCGACAGATGTCCATGACCATAAGAATGACATTATTTGGTCTGTATCAAGCTAATAAGGCTGGATGGATGGATGGTCCTCTTATAGCAGAAGAAAGAGCAGCACTCAAAGCTTTGTTTTAGAAAGGTTTTGATGGAGGGAAATGAACTAAATGAAATTCAATGAATCCAAAGTTCTCTATGCAGATCTCACTAGTCCATAGAACCACTAATAGTGGATACTAGCTTAGCATCAACTTCATGCTATTGTTGGCAAGCTTTAAATGTAGTTAGAAAGTGTAATTGCTAAACCCACACTATTGCTCACTGGACTCTGCCTTGTAACATTGAGGAAATTATCCAAAATTTTGATCATGGTGTTCTATGCTACCATAAATGATTGTGTATTCAACCGCCGCTGCAGGGGATGGGTGGGGGGTTAGAAACAAACCTACCGGCTAGGAGGTCTTGTTTTGTCTGCTCAAAAAGAACCCCATAACTAAACTAATACCCTATTGGCTTCCTTTGAATTATTCAACTCTTTGGAAATTTTCTTTGCTATTAAAATGTTGCTTCCTATTGTATAACTGTCTCCCAATGTTGTGGTGTGTCTTCTTCGATTGTTATAGAGCTTGTTTGGGCAAATTAGAATCCTTTACTGATTTTCTCTTTTCACTTTGATGTGGTTTTCCATACCTTATCACGGCTACTATAGATTCCTTGTGCACGGTCAAGTCCATGCAACTTGCAAGCATGGATGATAAACTGATATATATATATATATATATATATAATTAATTTGGAGTCCTTACTTTTCTCTCATTATCGGGACACAAGACTGAGACTTGGAGTGGGTAGTCAAGTGAATAGGCCAAGTGTTCCTAGTATACCGATTCTCATCATAAATATCTTTAAATAAAAACTTTTTTGGTAAAACAAAATTTACCAAAAAACTATAAATGGACAATTTATTGGATGTGAATTCAACACTTCTAGTTTTGATGGAATCAATAAATAATAAAAACTAATGATGAAAATGAAGATCAGTTCTTGAGGTGGCCCCAAAACAAGAAGTGATTGCACAATCTAAGAGGAAAAAGTGTTCCATTGCAACTTTCAAAGAAAGGATTGTGAATCAAAGAAAATTTGCTTTCTTCAAGAAGTATACTGTTTACCAAGGCTTTGAAGTTTGAACAGAAAACATGGAAAATCAGGAATTTTTTTATTAGTAGTGCCAAGAAGCTACACATTTGATGAGGGAGAAGAGCTTCAATTCATGGGGGAGAGAGAGAGAGAGAGCTTTCAAAAGAATAAGTTACAACTGGATTTAATAGTGCACACATGCCTTATTAGATCTCCAAATTAACATATCTTTGGAATTATGAATAAAATGACGTACAAAATCTAGTAATGTAATGAAATTTATTTGTTTTTGGGGCCATATGAACATGTTGGTAGAGAAGAGAAACTTTAGGTTCCAAAAGGCTGGCTGTTGTGGATAATGTAATATGGATAAAAGGGATGATATCGAGAGAGTATCCCACTAAAATAAATAAAAAGTTCTTAAACTACAGTTATTATTAAAAACAGATAAAAAATCCGCTACCCAAAAACTACAAATTTTCAATTTTACTTAAAAGCCATTCACTGTTTGAATGAAAATTAGCAGTAATCATATTCTTGATGGAGTGATTAAATCTTCTTAAAAAAAAAAAACCAATGTTGAAATGTCATAGATATACAGTGATTATACAATAACAAGTGAAAACCACTCCAAGACATAGGTGCATCTCATTGTTTACAAAGTTGTTTATCTATACTCATTGCAACTTCATCAAATGCCCTTTAAAAAAATAGAAAAAAGAAGTCCTTCCGATTTATGAAAGATTATTTAAAAAGACCTTACAAAACATGACTAAATAGAAGGTGGCAAGCACTAGCATAGACCTATTTGATTTAAAAGCACAGATCAACCAAACTTTTGTGCCTTGATTGGCAAGGAACACAACAAACAGCCATCTCATTGTTACAAGAATCTAAGCAAATTGTGGCAAATTTATGACTTCCAAAACAAAGAATATCACTAAGAATTAAGAATCTCACAGGTCTTGACTTTATAAAAAACAATAGTTCTTGAACCTCCCTCTAACAACCACACAGGTCTTGACTCTTGTCTTACAATTTGATGGAGTGCCCAATATCTTCTTCTGAGCTTATTAGACCTCCATGAATGTCCAATTTCTCTGCAATAAAGATGGAAAATTTCAGAACCCCAAACTAATCTGCACATAATAGTATTCAAAATCAAACTTCTTCTTCTCTAGTATTTGATACCCATTCTACAAGCATTAGGGGATGTAAAAAATCATGAATAAAATTTTACCACTCTACATCATACCCATGCTTTTATGCCTACATCAATCAGCATCTCTACACCTACACTAAAAACATCATACCCAGCCACTATCCCACAAGCAAATGCCATTTCAACTTTTCCACCCTCTCGCCACAAGGTGCTTTGCTAAGCTATGTGGAGAAAGGGCGATCTTGCTCAATCCCATTTAGCCTCTCCTGTAGGGGAACATGTATGATCTGAGAATACCAATTGGCCGGCAAGGTATTGGCACTAAACATTAAACATCAAGATTCCCTTAACTTTGGTTATGTATAGAAATTCAAATTCTACATGGAAGAAAGGCAAGGAAATCTATATCGGGGTTAGTTATATTTGACCATGGGAATAAAATTTTTCCTTTGAATGGTAGTATAAAATGGTGAAGGACCCCTTGTGACTGGTTCTGTCACTCTTTCTCTTCTATCCGATATGTTTATCCATCAATAATAAACATAAGAATATACATTCATGTTAGTCATCAACAATAACAATTTTAGAGGACAATATATAATGGAATAAAGATGATATCTACTTTATTCTTGAAATATAAGAATAAACAATGCAATTTTTGTATAATTTGGTAATATCTCATAAAATTTTCTCTCACTTTGAGCAAAGAGCCTTCCTCTTACTTCATTTCACACAAATGAGAGGGAAAAGTTCAAAAACTTGAGAAAGAAAATTTAAAAATATGATATACCAAAATCAAGTACGTTATAATCCTCACCAAGTCAAGAAATCTGAAATGGGTTTTTGTGTTAGAACTTAGAATTGGATGAAATTGAAAGATCCACACCACCATCCAGGTATAAATCAGCTAAGAAACTTGTTTGAACTGCTAAAATCAGATTCTTTACTTTCATTTTTTTTCCTTGATACCTGAAACATTAAAATCAAACACTCACATATATGTCATGCCATTAAATAAGGCAAACCCATCATGGTCCCATTAATAAATAGTTGATCCATGATATTCCTTTAAAAAAATAAATGTGCAAAGGATCAAGGGAAGATAAATGGCCCATATAGTATCTGAACGACAAGCTAGAAAGATCATCTGAATGATGATGACAAAATTAGTCATTTATGAGGATCAATTACAATTATCACCATCTAAACAAGAATTACGAAAAAGTTAAGAGCCATTCAAATGCAATAAACTGTAATCAAAATTATAAAGCATGTGATGCTTACAACTTCTAGTGCACAATCAAATGCAAATTCTTGGTGTGTACTTTTGCTTTGCTTTTAAAGCTGTCACAAATGCATCTGTATTAGCCAGCCTTAAGCACCCTATCTCAACATGAAAACACCTGAACCAGCCATATTGATTCAACTAGTGGCTAGGAATCAACCCCTCCTATGGGAATTCATAGAGCGTTTTAAAATAATACTAGGATGTACAAAGCATTTAAACTAATAAGGATTACATTTGTTCATTATAAAGTAAACTTTTATTTCAAAGTACTTTTATATAACGCACCAATATATAATCAAATAGCATTCTTTTGTTTTGATGAGGCACCTCTCTCCAATCTTTGACTTGTAAAGGTACCATACTAATCCACCAACAAGGGCAGTACACTCCATTTGAATCTGTAGAGTATTTCCCTACTAGTCTTCCCTTTTTCCATAGGATTGGGAACCTTTCCTTTATAAAAAGTTTTGCTAGATTTAGATTTCGTGTAGCCCATCGCCCTTTCTTATTTCCTGTGTAGCCAAAAAAAAATTGATAGACACATGTCAACTATAAATGGTTGCAAATATTAGATTGGAAATTATAGTGATTGAAAAGAAACTAAGAATTTTAATTAAAAAATGTATTTTTTTAGTTACCAACTCATGAGCCACCACTTTCACTTGTTCCAGACTCTTCTCTTGTAATTGCTCCATAATTTCTAGCAGTTCCAACCGACTCTTCTCTTGGAATAGCTCCATAAATTTTAGCACTTCTACCTAACTCTTCCCTTGCAATAGCTCCATTGTTTCTAGCACTTCCATCTGACTCTTCTCTTGTAATTGCTCCATTCTTTCTAGAACTTCCAGTAGACTCTTCTCTTGCAATTGCTCCATTCTTTCTAGCACTACTAGCCAACTGTTCTCTTGCAATAGCTCCATTGTTTCTAACACTTCTAGCCATAGGTAGAATTCCTTCACTAGCTGGATAAACAGAAACCAAAAAAAAAAAAAAATCGTCGAACCTATAACCAATTACATCATATCACATTGAAAATTTGTTCAAAATTGAGTATTGGGTAAGAGTAATTTGTTCGTTTTGAATTCTGGTTAGGATTTGACCTCTTCTCATTGAATATGCTTCCACAGCTATCTAACAAGAATGAAGCAGGACAGCCCTGCAATATAAACAACTTGTGTCAACCACACTAATCCATCATGATAGATAATAGAGTTCTTCTTATGAAAATGACACCAATTTTTTTCTACATCCAATTTTAGTAGGCTTTGTGTTATTGTCTAATGGTGAGTTTGTAATCACAATAGCTCAGTGATATTGTCTAATTCTCCAGTTGTATATGGTTTTAACACAATGCTGGTGGGACTACAAGAATTCTATCCAATAAATTGAATATTAGTTAAAACTGCAGAAGCTAGTTCATTTGCATCATGGCCTTTCCTAGGAATTTTCCTTGCCACCTTTATTAAATTAGTGCTTACCTCTTTATCTCTTTCTCCATCATTTTTCTCCCTGAAAACATCAATTGATACTAGTTAGTAATACTGTAAGAAGCAGTAGGGGAAGATTGTATTGGTGGATCTGACACTTTTGGTTTTGATTGAAGCAATTGAACGTTGCACAGATTGAAAGAGAAGAGTACATATATTAATTATTTAATATAATTGCAAAAGTTAAGATAAAACAAGAGAAGAAGAAGAATTTTTTGAAGGAAAGATAGTAATGCTTTAAGGAGGACTAGGGAAAACATGGACAAGGTCAGGATTGCCACATTATTTAGCTTAGCACTGCTTTCCAGATTGGCTTAACCAGGAGTAAAACAATGATAGATAGTGAATAAGAGATTTTGAGCTATCGTACTAGGCACATGTTAATTGTAAATATACTGTTAAGGCAGTTCATTAGTTAGAACCAACTTGTGAGCTGCATCAGGGGGATATATAGGAATGGTACATGTATGAAAGATTGGCAAGCAATAAGATTGAAGTTAGTTCTTTTCCATCTTCTTTTGGTTTCTCTTCTCAACCTCTTAAATTCTTCTTCTATTGGAGACTTGGCTATCTCAAATCAGACACTCAGAAACCTTATATAGATTATGACCTTAACAAACAACTCAACAAGACATTTTAAAAATAAATATTATCCCATGCAAATCCACCATGCAATTATTTCATAACCTACACCCCTAAGAACAAATACATCAAATAAGCGCAAGATACTAAATAAGTAAACATACATTTGACACAAAGAGACTAATCTATCAAAGTATATTTTGATAAAAGAACGACATCCTTCAAATAATCAAACAAGATGCTGGGATGGACATCAAATTTTATATAGGCATCCTGATCAATTTTGATTTAAGAAAAATCCTCATAGATGCATACAACTGACAATTCTGTAAATCACATGCCTTTGAATTCGTATTTGACTTCTCCAAGCAAATGGAAAACATCAGGGTCACTTGGTTTCACCTATGGTGCACGAAAGTCAAAAGATCAGCAGAAAAACTATCTTGGAAGCCTGGTTAAAGCACCATGTCCAGTTTATTGTAGATAAAATTCATAAAAATTTCAAACATGGAAGCATGAAAATACCTTTGTCAAGTTCTGAAGCAGAGGAAGCTCAAGTATATCTTCCCAATTCTGTCAACTTCACTTTCGCTCCCTACAAATTCCATCAAATTATGCAAAATGGTTGGGATAGTCAGTAAGAAGGTAGATACACTATTTAGTTTTATCCAATGAATTTGGCTGAAACACAATCTCTCTTTAATTAAGCTTTAAAAAGCATAGAAAATCTCAGTCCCAAGTCCCAACCCAATGAAGAACTAATTAGGTAACTCAAACATGCAACAACAATCAGCATGTTCCATTCCACCATCAACAGTCAATGCCTTAACTAACAAAAATCAAGACACAAAGGCCCATCAGCAAGAAAGTATTTAATCAACAAATCTTTTCCTTGAGAATTAACTAAAGCAGATTTACTACCCTCAAGAATATAAATATAATGATCAAGAACTGAGCTCACTCGGTCATTTGAAGGCTATTATATATAGGCCACTTCTCCTTAACCACAATTGTTGTATTAGTCACTTTTCAACAAAGACATTATGTGCAAAACAAAAGATGCCTTTTTGTTATGTTATTAGCAAACAGTATTTGTTTCTAAATTTACTCTGGATTTTCTGCAAGAACTCACAAAACATAGATATATAGCTCAAAAAATTCATAAAATAACCAACACACAAGACAAAGGTAAAAAGAACTATAAACTTGATCTGGTTCTCAGTTGTTAAACAATAATAATTGAATCATTCAAAGTATTGGTAATTTAGAAGATTAAAGAGCCACATATTAGTTATACTTGTTTTTTTTTTTTTTGCAAAGCAAGATTCAAACCTGAACCTTCCCCAACCACACCCCAGCCCACCCGACCTTTTCACCTCCTAAACTAGTGGCAAGTGCATGCTTGCAGGTGGCCCAAAGTACTGAAAAAGTTTTATAGTCCTTCTAACATAAAATTGACGAGTTCCCTTAAAGTAGGTAGATGTCCATCACATGCACACGAGCAGGAATGAAAAAAGGCAGGACCATGACTATATGGCATTCAGGTTTGTTGAGATTGACATGAGACAATCTTGTACAAAGAAACTGGGTGGACATCTTCAATTCTTCACTGCTGAATTTCAACTGAATTCAAAGAACCATAATCATGACAAAAGCTGTAATTCATAAAACGACAGGTAGACACTAAGCCAAATGAAAAAGAAAATATTGGAAGGATATATATAATTATTTGGATTCTTATCTCTTACAAACCTTCCAAGATCAGCATTAAGTTTCAACCCTGTAATACCACTCTGTGGTTTGACACTTGACTGATGTCCTATGAATAAGCCTGTAATATATACTTGAGCAACGATCCTATGAATAAACCTTTAAGTATAGAGAAATAGAAAGAGGCAAACCTTCTCTTCAAAGAGGCAAACCCAGGGGAAAAGCATAAGTAAATGTGTAATCAAATAGAAATATTTTTGTAGAAATTAAAAACAAAACCTTAACAATTGGTTCGATGAGTAGCATGGGTCAGCTAAGCAAGCAGGTTCAATATCCTGAAGAAGCATTTCATCGAACAGTTGTGTGCTTGACTTGAATTTTAATTTTGAAGAATTAGCAAGCACACTCGTTATTTGGTAAAACTGAAGTTTAGAAAATCTTAAAAGCAGACAAATATTATTATAAATGAAAAAGAAATAAAGAAATTAAATGCTTCTTGTATTTACTTGAAACACAATATATACTTGAGCAACGATCCTATGAATAAGCCTTTAAATTTAGAGAAATAGCAAGAGGCAAACCTTCTCTTCAAAGTTGGATTAAGACGGTGGAGAAGGATTGGTCTTGGTATCATCATTGAAAAGGTATTGTGGAGCAGTGCGGCTCAGTCGGTTTCGGGACGGTGGATCAGTGTAGTTCGGTACTTGCACACCCTACTGATAGCCCTCTGATACTCCAAAGACAAAGAGCCTTCTTTGTCTCTCTTCACACTCATGATGCAAATTAAAAGGCGATCCATTCTGTTGCTCTTGGCTTTTCTGTTAGTGCAGCCATGGATACTTCACTTGTCCCACTCTTCCAACAACTTTACAGATCAATCAGCTCTCATTGGTATTTCGAGATCAGGTAAGAGCCCAATGACACAGTCTTCTCTCCAGACACGTAGTTTGGAGTCTGTGAGTGGTTTGGGGTCTCTTGCAGCCGACGCAGACAAAGAGTTACAGTATGTGAGTGGTTTGGGGTCTCTTGCAGCCGACGCAGACAAAGAGTTACACCAAGGTTTGGGTTTCTGAGGACAACAGATGCATTCTACATAAATCCTCATCCTATTGAGGTCAGGTGTAACCTCAACCTCAATGCGATTCTTTTCATATGGATTTGATATATTCACTTTCCAATATATTAAACATAGATGGTCATAATTACTGTTCTCCCAACCTGTAGACCATTCCAACGATCTTTTTTTACCATTAATGGAAATTTGAACACCCCAGAATCGCCACCGTGTATCGTAGAGATCGTTCACATCCTTTGATGGAAAAGCAATACAAACAACCAAATTTGAAATTTTGGGACCGACCAAGAATGATACAGAATTTCCAACACTCTGATGATGGTTGAATTTCAACCACTTCGGAATCTCAGTTACTGGTAGTATAAGACTACCCATAGGCCATTCCAGAATCTCAGTTACTGGTAGCATAAAATTACCCCATTCGGAATCAAGGCTTGTTGCAGCTTCAGCGACTGTATTTGGTAGAATCGCTAGAATTTCTCGAAACTGCAAGAAATTGAAGTTTAACATAAATTGTTTCTTTATAACTTAACCTTCAGAGAGAAAGAGAAAGAGAGAGATACCTGATTCAATAATCTGCTTGATGATTGTGTATCCAGCCGATCGCAATTCTTTGCATTCACAATTCTTATAGATTGTGGAAGTCTCGGAATTTCCCGAAGCTCTTTGCAATTAGTTAAGATAAGTTCTCGTAATCTAGTAAATCTACTAATACTTTCTGGGATGGTAACAATACAAGTAAACCAAAGAAACAATTTTGTCAATACTGGGAAGTAATCGGGCTGCATCCAAGAATCTAATTCAACTTCAATTCTAGGAGAACCCCTAAGATCCAGCCAATACAAGTGCAGAAACCCAGTAGGCCACGAAAAGTTATTAAAGGAATTGCATGCCAGTCTCAATTTGGCAGAAGGAATATCTTCTTCCTCCCGCATTTGTGATTTATTGGCCCCAACTAGAAAATTCCTAAGCTTACTGTTGTTCTTTAGGCATAACGTGCCAAGTCCAGTCAGATACAACAGTGATGAAGGTAATTCTCTAATACCACAACGTTCCAACCACAAACGATTTAGACATTTCATTTCTGGGTGAATATCGGGGAAGTTCTCAAGCCTGCTGCAACCATATAATTCAAAATTTTCAAGAGATTTCAACATGAGCGTACTTGGAAGAATTTGAAGTTTTGAACAGTCATAGAGATTCCATTCTTTAAGCTTCTCAAGAAATCCGAAGGACTCATGAACCTCATTTAAATTTTTACAATCTGAAAGATTCAATTTCTCTAAGTTTGGGCAGTGCAAGTCAGGTAATTTTGTAATGGATTCACAAGATCTTAGACTGATCATTTTCAAATTTTCATTCTGGAACCCCTATGAAAAATTAAAAAAAAGAAGATCAAAAAACAAAAGCAAAATTTATCTTCAACAGCTTTTAAAAATAACATTTAAAGAAATTAAAATTTATAAATACTAATACTTATACCTGCTTGGATACATTCTCCAATATAAAGTTAGACTTGGACATCTTGAGTACAACAAGTTGCGAAGGAAGGCAACATTTAGAAGATAAGGATAGAGGAAATTCACGCCATTCAAGAAACCTTAACTCATCTGGGAGATATTCAAGTGCTTCACCAATACGTACATTGCCTACAAGAAATTTGAGATTTTTCGTCCTCTTGAAAACTTTAGCTTTCAATGACACCTCTGTTCGTTCAGGTGAGAGCAACATTATGCTTCGAATTTTTTTTGATCCCTGCTTAAGACAAAAAATTAGTCACACTTCATAATAGAATTCGACCAAAGTATAAAGATTTTGAAACTTTAAACAAAACATCTTTTGAGAAAATTATATTTTGTTCAATAGTGTAAAGGGAAAATCCAATAAAGAAATATTTTGAAAAAATGGAGAAGTAAAGAATGTATACCATATTTCTCGTTAGTAATTTATGAGCATCCTTATAACGCCATATCCTACTACGTTGTTCAACCTCTTCTGATTCTTGTTGAACAATTTCTCTACCCATTTGTTGTAGCAGGTCATGCATTGACAAAAGGTCATTAATATCCAAGGTTATGAGACACTTATCAATAAGCTTTCCAATACCATAGTCTGGATATAACTCGCAAGAATCTAAAATCTTTACAACTTCAACCATCTTGTAACCCTTAAAAAAACATGCAATATCAAGAAAAATTTCCTTTTCAAAATTTTCCAATCCATCATAACTTATTTTGAGTATTTTTTGAATATCTTTATGTGGAATGTTTTTATACTTTTCTAATGCACTTTTCCATTCTTGTATATTTTTTCTCACAAAAATCAGAACCAATTATTTGTAAAGCTAATGGTAGGCCATCAGCATAACATATAATCTGTTTTGCAAGTTCTAAATAATCTTCCCCATATTTACTTGTGTGGAAGGCATGAAAGATGAAAAGTTCAGTAGCTTCACTTTCATTCAGTTTTGTAACCTCATATATTCGAGGCTCTCTTCCCGCCAAAGTGGTTAGTACATGTTTGTCTCTTGTTGTTATAATTACTCTACTTCCGGAAGCAAACCAATTACATTCTCCAAGCAAATTTTCTACCTCTTTTGAGTCTTCCACATCATCAAGAATTAAAAGAACTTTTTTACTACGAAGTCTTTTCTTTATCAAATTGATACCTTCAGATACATTGGGCACCTTCAAATCTCTATCTCGTAAGATCTTAGAAAGAAGATTCTCTTGTAGTTGGATTATGTCACCACTTATTTTTGACCTTTCTCTAACATTCTCTAAAAAACAGCTTCCTTCAAAACGGTGAGCAATTCTATTATAAACAGCTTTTGAGAACGTAGTCTTACCTATTCCCCCAAAACCACAAATTCCTACCATGCAAACATCATTTGACTCCATATCTAAAAGCAATTTTATGGCCTCCACTCGAATATCTATACCAACTGGATGTTCAAAGAAACAAATAATGGCTCATGATTTGATTTAGTACTTGATATCTCTTTTATAACTCTTTGGATAAACTCAAATTCAGTGCAGCTGCAAAGCATAGAGCATAAGAAAGACATAATGAGTTGGATTAGTTGTAAATATAAATCTGAAATGAACTAAATTCTATGTGTCTAGTTTTATGCATTGCAATTAACATATTGCTATTGAAATTAAATAGCATTGAAATTCAAAAGATTAGGAAATATCGTTAATTTTAGCACATTATTCTTCTTCTTTTGGTTAGAAAATTAGATCTAGGCTTTTAGCAAATGGTTGGATAGAAACTCCATTTTCGTGATGAGGATTGAGGAGACCCACTTACTAGAAATTCATTTCTAATACTTGAACAAAATGAGAGCAGGAAATTTTGTAAAAAATTTTCTAAAAATTAAATGGGAGAAACTCTTGAATTGTAACCTTAACATTAAATTATTTTATTTCTACAATTTAATAGTAGAATATATGGTAAATAATTTTTTTTTTAAGTATACTTTCAAAATTGGACATTTAGTGGTCACAAAACCATTTAAAAGTTTCTAACTAATGAAAGAAGAAGAGTTGTTAGAATTATTTTTATTTTTTGAGAAAAAGTTGTCTGAATATATAACATCATGTGAATTAAAATTATTTTATTTCTAGCATCAATCTGTATATACATAATAAATAAAATAAACATTGGATCCCTACAATTGGTGGATACACATAATATCGACACATGTCTCTTTGACAATGCATTAAACAATGACACATATCATCTTTTTGTAACTTCCTCCATCTATTATATATGATACTAGTGATTAACCAATGCAATGCATGGAAAATCTTTTAGGTTTTAAATTTATACATTCAACTGTCATATGAAATTATATTCTATATTACGAATACAAATCCTCTATCCATTTGAATTGCCATGTGTTAGATTTTTTTCATTTTTAACTTTGTCTTTTTTTACAAGAAAAGTCAAGTGAATACATGACTAGTTATGATTGATGGAACAAAAATGAGAAAAAAAAATAGATAGAGGATTTATATTCCAATGTTGCATGCATAACTGCTTGGATTGCATTTGTCTTGTACACCCCAGAGGAAAATAAAATAATTCTAATATTTATAATAACAAATTGACATTTAAATAGAAGATTTTATAGGCAAAATAAGTTGATTTGTTTTCATTTTTTTTTTTTTTTTTTTTAGTTCAAGCTCCTAAGAAGATAGTCCATAAAAGATATACAACACTCCAAATAATACTAAAGAGTATCATAAAATACTTAGATATGCAAACATTTAAGCAATTGCACTGAAAATCACTACTTTATCCGTGACTACCAAATATAGCTTATACTAAGTATATCACCATAGGTTCTTTATCAATGACTATCAAATACCTATTACAGGAGCACATGTGCTAAGTATTTCACCTTAGCTTACCAAGAAAGCTAAGAGAAGCAAGAAATCTGATGGAGGGTTTTGAGACTGGGATGCAACAATAACAAAATTGCAAGTTGTAACATTAAAGATTAATTTTGAGACTACTATGATATCAATATTGATCTACAAATATTTATAAATCCACCATTTTGTTCAAAATAAAAGGAAACACCCAAGCTTATTTTTTTATCAAATCTATGTCAGTCAACTTTTGATTGTTACAGCTGCCATAGCAGCTCTAACAATCAAAAGTTAGTTAACAATTACACAAGTCAATACATTGGAAAATAGAGAAAGAAAACAACAGAAACAACTTACAAATTCTTGATGCAAGAATTCAAAAAAGAAAAAGAAAAAAAAGATTAGATCATCATATTGCCGACTTAACTTCAAAATTCTTTGAAAAACACAATCCATGTCTTCTCAAAATGGTGATTGTAATTTTGTGGAGAACAGTAAATACCAAACCAAAATGATTTGTTGTGGATGATGGGGTGGATTGTAATTAGAATGTTCATGGGTAGATACAGCATTGAAAAGCTTAAATGAATAATCGATGTGTGAGAAAAAGAGAGATAATTAAGGTTGTGAAAAATTGAAAATTGGGACGGAAACAATATAATTAGTGGTGGATAAGATAAAGAGGTATAGAAGGCATCTCTGGGTTGGAGATTTGAGGGCAACAGTTTTGTTTTAATTTTTATTTGTAGTGTTAACAATAGTTTAGTTGAGGAAGAGAAAGTGAACCGTAATAGAAGCGAATTTAAAGACAATAACTATAAATCTAATCTTTTTTTTTTTTTTTTTCAATTTAGTTACCGGATGACTATAAAATATTGCCTATTATTAAGTACAATAACTATAAATCTAATCCTTTTTTTTTTTTTAATAAACAGTAATACTTATTAGAACACATACGAAAATAATAATAGTATTTTAAATCAGGTTTATAATACATTGCATAACCAGAGTACAACTACAAAAGGACCTAACATTTGTAGTTGTAGACTGGAATTATAAATAGCGAACACTAGACACATACAACCAATGTGGGATAAACATGCCTATTTTCTTTTTTTGAATAAATAATAATACTTATTATTAAAACACACACGAAAATAATAATAGTATTTTAAACCAGGTTTATAATACATTACATAACCAAAACTATAAATCTAATAATCTTATATCATACAATTCAATCTTCTAATTTATCTGAGACCTTACACCACATATTTTGTCTAACACCTATTATTAAGATATGCAATGAAGACTCAAGAGTTAAGTGTGTTACTCGTGCACTATGTTACTACCACACAGGGCCGGCCAAAGGCCCAAGGCCTAGGCAACTTAGGCCTAGGCCCACCACAAAAAATATTTACCCTTTACAAAAAAGGTCCCCATTTCATTGTAAAAGGGCCAAAATTTTATAAAAAATATGAATTTTTTCAAATGGTTGTGTACTTTTAATTATTAGTGATGTTAGGGATATCACAAATTTTACAATAAATTTTTAAATTGACAAGTTATCAATCACAAAAAAATATTTTAAATATTTATCAATTACATTATTGAAGCTCATCAACCATGGTTAATGTCATATTATATTGTGAACATTTTGTAGTACCTTTAGTATTTTTTTTCCCTAACAAGACTTTATATAAATTAATTTTCTTTTTAAAAAATAATATATTTTTTTCTTTTTGTTAAATTTATGTTTCAACTATGATATTCAATTCTCTATATAAAATTAACTTTAGTTTTAGTTAGTATTATTCATTAAATTATGTATTTAATACATCAAATTAACCTCAATTTGATTAACATTAAATAATTTTATTTAATTAATATATACATATAAAAGGCCCTACATAAATTTTTTGCCTTAGGCCCCAAATTTGGTTGGGCCAGCCCTGCTTCCACAACGTGAAGTTCACTGATGCAGCAATAAGGTAGATTTATTAATTTTAAACAAAAGAAGTTTGATGGAAGAAATTTTTGTTTAGTACGTATAATATGATCATTGATTATTTTATCTATTTAATTTTCAATTGTTAATATATAAAAAAAAATGGTATTCTTATATTGATGAAGTGTATGATACATATAAAAATCGTGAAAGATGTTAACATAAAAGTGATGACCAATTTCTAGTGCTGAAAGGAAGTGTACTTAGTGATAGGTTAATGGGTTGGGAACGGTAAATTGAAATGCCAAAGTTCGGCAAGAAAGGAAGGTGCATGTGATAATAATTATACTTTCTTAAAAACTAATAAAATATGATAGAAACAATACTTTCGTTATTTATTAGCAGTCATAACAAAATCATTAAAAGCTTATAACCAATATAACAACACAGAGTTGTCATAATTGATAAAATTATAGTACAAGTTAAAATTATTCTAATTCTACTATTAACCTTTATAGCTTAACTACCTTAGTATTTAGAATATAAAGAAATTATTCAATCCTCTTGAAAGACCACATCAACAATTCTGATAATATTGTGTCTTGTGATAATTTATTGACTAAGATCCTTGGCATCAACCCAGTTTTAAAAATAAAATAATTAAAAAAAAAAAAAAAGCCTTGCCTTTCACCTTTATCGTCCCTACCCTCTTGCTCCACCACCATTCCCATCTTTAATGTCAGCAATGATGACATAATTTATAAATAGAAAAACACTAAAAGTTTGTAAGTAATAAAAGCACACCAAAATAGTCTTTAATTAAATACTTACCTATCATTGTAAGGAAATCCAGACAAATTAGCTGCTTCAGTTAAAGTTGTCCTCCACCTCTGAACCTTTTCTATGTCATCTTTGAATTTTTCTTCATGTTCAGCTAGTGCAATCCCAAACTCTCCATTTTGTTTACGTACTTCTGATGGGCTCATCTTGTAAAAAATTGGAAAAACCAATTGACCATTACTCCTACACTCAAAAATTTTGACGAGTTCATTTAAGCACCAAGTAGAATATGCAAAATTTTTAGAGAATATAACAATCGAAATCATTGACGATTCAATGGCTTTAACAAGTTCCATTGAAATTTCTTCTCCCTTCTGAAGACTATCATCGATGAAGGTGTCAAAACCCTGGTCACGTAGAGCCTTATATAAATGGCCTGTAAAATTATTACGAGTATCTTCACCTCGAAAACTCAAGAAAACATCATAGATCCATCGGGGAGTAGAAGAAGAAGAAGAGGCTCCTTCGTTGGTCAAGAAAGCCATTGATATGATCTGTTGACTGGAGATTGAGAAGATGAAAAAAGAAGAGCAGAATGTAAAAAAGATCAAAGATGTGACGAAATTAACAGAAATGATAAGAGATGAATGAAAGCTTGCAATTCGAGTGAAGGTTCACGGATGAGTTGAGGGCACTAAATTGGAAAGGTTTTGAGTACGTACGTTTGATTGGGAAATTGCCGAAAGAATGATGATTTACAACAAATGTACTAGAATTGAATCTCAGAGAGGAAAAATCAAACTGAAAATATGGAATTGACAGGGAAAAAGAGAAGTAGTCCTCACTACAATATGAAATAAGAAAGGATGGCTAATAGTGGCTCCTTTCACAATATATATATATTCTATTCAAAAGTTAGTGACTCTTTTTTTTTTAATAATAATAATATAGTGGCAATAAAGTGTCAGTTAGACTCATGACTTAATGGTGCGTGGTTGGAATTTTCCTTACTGCAATTTTCCACCGAGGTTGTCCTACACGACACGTTCTGCAATTTTCCACCAACGGTGTTCTACGCGTTCTGCAATTTTCCACAAAGAGAGAAAGTGGGAATCTTTTTTTTTTTTTTGACAACGTGCATTCACGTGCAAACATCTTTGCTGTAGCTTCCTAGTTCTATCCTTGAGCTTAAAAAATACAAAGAAAAGTTGAGGACTCTCTCTCACATTTTTTTTTTCTTTTGCTGAATTTTTTATTGTTCCTTAGTATATAAGCGTATCTTTCACTTAAACTTCTTGTACGTAAAAGTATACTTTGCGCGTAGGTTGAAAAACGTTAAAAAGGGTTTGTAAACTACGGACATATAAAAGTTAAACAAAATTAATGCAAACCTGTTGCTGTGTTTGTATTCAGCTTCTGCGTTTCCCTGTTGCGTTTTGTTCTTTTTTTTTTTTTTTTTTTTTTTAGGCGTTTTGGGTATTGCGGTTACTGTCCATTAATGAACAGTAACCGTAAATGTTGACTTCCACGTCTCCACAAATTTTATTTTTTATCAATTTTTTCATTAAAAATGGGTCCCACAGCACTATTCATATATTTAAAAATTATTTTGCTACAGTGTTTTTAGTATTCGATTTCAAAGAAAAAATAAGTTCTATCCAAACACACCCTAAAAGTGAGAAACTACACCTATAAAAGATTAAAATAATTTTAAATGAAACTTAATTCCCTCAGAGTCAAACACAAAGAATCAGCTTTAACTTTTAAATATTATTTTGAAACAGTATTACAATAAATAATATTTTTACAACAAAATTTAAATGATAAATTATTATTCATTTTCATTTAGAGTTCATAATTTATATTATTTTTTTTACCTACTATTAACAGCTTGATACCTAATTTTTATTATCAAATTATTGTGAAAATTATTCTTTATTTTATTAAGGAAATATACTAATAACACATACTAATTTATAAATTTTTTTTACAAGTTACTGGTGTGATAAGTGATTATTAGTAAATAAAAATATATATTAATGATAGGGTCAAATGAAAACATTATCATAGTCTCACGTTAACTGTTTATAAAAATGTTGAAAAATTGTTTATACCTTTAGCATTACTTTTTATAAAATTGTGAAACTCACAAAAAGTTAAACACGTACAAAAGCTACCACAACCTATTTCCATGCTTCATCCCCTCACTAGTACACCCCAATAATAATTGTAAGTAAGTAACTGAGTGTGTGTATATATATATATATATATATATTGTATTTATATGATAAATTTTTTTGTGTTTTTTACACAACCTTTTAAAAAATAAACGTTTAACACCTGTATGACACACATATTATTTATTTTTCCATTTTCATATTTTTATGCTGAATTTTTGAAATGCACTTTTATTGAAAGATACCAAATTATACCTGTTTGTATGTTTATCATAATATATGCATACCATATTTTACTAACTGTAGACTTAACCCTCAAGTTGATGAAATTTTATTTATTTTTTATTTATAATTCTATTTTGTGTTCATATGTTTTAGTATTGCATTTTTTAAGTCTCCATCACAACTCCCCTCTTTCCCTCTTATAATTTATGTTGATTTTATTTTGGATTAATATTTAGTTATTTCGAAAGTGGATGTTGGAGTTTATATTCAAATAAAATATACATGGTTATATATTTAAATGTACCTATAAATTGTTTGAGTAATAAATTATTATATTGTCTATCTTTAATTCCTTTAGTTTAATTCTAATTTTTGTTAAGATAATATTATAATTTTGTCAAACACACCCAAATATAAAATAATAGAATGTTATATTTGTAGAAATAGAGCAATGGAAAATACTTATAGAAATTGTTTTATTTTTAGAGGGAACAAATTTTAGAGAACAAATTAGACATTATATTCCCATGCATCACATGGGTCTGTAATAGTTCTATGAGTATACAAAAAAATCTCAAGACAATAGATAAAGTCATGCAACAACATCAAAACATATTTTATCTCCAAAAGGCATATAACACCCAAAATAGTAAAGAAAAAAGTTTACCTTCAACTCGTTTGAAGGAAAATTCTTTCAACTCACTACGTGGCGATTAATAAAATCATCCACATATATTTTTAGTCATAGGATAAAATTTGGATACAAACTTCGTTGAACCAACAATAGGAAGATGACATGAGTCACTCTCATGTAGGGATGGAACCA
The DNA here is from genome assembly GCA_028216015.1 of Quercus dentata. Taxonomy (NCBI): domain Eukaryota; kingdom Viridiplantae; phylum Streptophyta; class Magnoliopsida; order Fagales; family Fagaceae; genus Quercus; species Quercus dentata. Next base: position 36,681,759 of record CP116447.1, read on the forward strand.
GGATTTAGAGTCTCAAAGCAATGATCAAGTATTTGTGTAATAGAAAATTTATCACATTTTAGCCAACCAAGCCCAAAATTCACTCACATCAAACCATGCAAAATTGTGTAAAAATATATTGTTGCTACAATATCCATGTAAATTTACACTAGCATTATTCATGTTGTATTTAGTTTTTATTCTTTCTTTACGTATGCCAAGGATGAAGGAAGAAAGTGGATGGTGGTTGTTATTTGTAAAGAAAGAGAAACAACAAAAAAATAGTCAAGAAAAATTAATATTTTAAAGAAATATAGTGTAAAGTAGATAATCTGATATGAGTGTTTCGAAAAATGAATATGTAAAATTTAAAAAGTATGTTTTTTTTGTAAAGTAGATAATCTGATATGAGGTGTTTCGAAAAATGAATATGTAAAATTTAAAAAGTATGTTTTTTTTGTTAAAATAGATAGAAATTTTTTCATGAGCTAATGTGAAGAGGAGACCAAAGTATGAAAAAAAAAAAACTCATAAAACCAATTTTTTAATACATTGAAAAACACTAGTATATTAAAAGATGCAAATCAATGGTGCAATCAGTAAAGTGTCACAAATTTCATTCTTAATATGAAAAAAAAAAAGCAATTACATGAAATAATTTTATTTTTCATGGGCTACTTTTATAAGTTGGATGGGCTGATTTTGTAAGGCTGATAGCTTTTAGGACTGAAAAAGAATAGTGGCTGGGGCCATCAAGCTCTCTTTCTTATTGATTTATTTAATAGTAATTATAATAATAATAATAAAAAAGAGAATGATAATCACTCGGTGCATTAAATTTAATAAGAAATTGATCAAATTTTCTTACACGGTATGAATGAAGATAAAGTGAGAAAGCAATGAAGATAAAGTAAGAAAGCAACGAAGAATTAGATCATTTTTTCTTACATGGTACTAGTCATTTAATTGAAAGTGTTGGAGGTTGGATGACAAGTTGTATTTTTCATTGATGTTCAATTGAGAAAGCAACAAAGATAAGTACAACTCTACATGCAAAAGTCATTTTCAAGCATGTATGGAAATAATGGAATGAAACCTCAGCTTGTGGAAGCTATTTGTTGACTTATGAGTCATGACTTCAATTGGATCCGAAGATGAATGGAATATCTTGCACAACACCCACACCAAACTTGTTTATTTTTGTTGGGAGCCTCTTACCATTGAATATCCACGTAAGTTCTTTTACCCTTCACTAACTTTTCTAATAATAAATAGAAAATTATGTTCACAATATTTTCACAATACTTTTACAATAAATTCAATAGGTAGGTTATTATTAATTATTGTTAGTGGTAAAAAAAAAGTAATTTTAGTAGGGGTTTAAATTAAAACCAGTAATAACAAACCACCAAAAGTTTGTAGTAAAATATTATGTACGTAACATTTCTCTTTAATAAATTTTATAAAAGTCTTTTAACTTAATTAATACTTATTGATAGAATATATTAGTCTAAGTGGTATATCTTCAAGTACAAAGTCCTTGAAAGTTGGGCATAGAGGTTCTAGATGCAACGGTAAATATTTAGTAGATATTCTAATCATTCTTTTAATAAAGAAAAAAAAATTACACTTTCTATTATTTATAGCAAAAGGTATGTGTTTTATTTACCCCACCCTACTATCAATTTAATAGAAAATTAAATAAATTCATGAGTTCAATTAGAGCATTCGCACAAGCTCATACAAAATAACATAAAGCCTAAAGAATCTAAAAAACCACCAACATCATATCATGAACTAGTTATGCAAAATAAGGTTTTGCTATAATGTTTGTGCAAATACACAGGTCAGTAGCTTGTGCTAGATAATTTTTTGTTATTTCTTTACGATTCTCAAGGACAAAAAAAGTGAATAATAGTTATGTGTGAAAAGAGAAAAATAATTAAAAAATAAGAAAATTTGATATTTTAATTAAATAAAATATATAATAAATAATTAGAAATGATAGTTTTGAAGGGAACTGCAGCTTAATGGATGGTATTTGTTGACTCATGACCTGAGTCATAAGTCAAGGATTCAATTGGATATGAAAGTGCATGGAACATCCCACACCAAACTTGTCCAAGTTGGTATTTCTTGAAGTGTCCAAAATATGTAGGGTTCAAATATCTTACTCTCAACCCAAACAAGTTGGTATCTGTTTTATGAACCTATAATATGCATGTCAAAGTATTGGCTCAAAGAGACACTAATGATCATACTTGAATACCAGCATTATTTCTTTGTTGAATGGCATAACTTGAATGCTAATACCCTATCAGTTAAAATTCTACTAAGCAATTAAAGCCAATGGATATTTTATGAGAAAATGCTAATATTAAAGAAAAGTAAGTAAAAAAAAATTTTGGAACACATTAAACCCCCACACTTTTAAATTGGACATATTTTAAACCATATACTTTCATATTTAATAAATAAGACACTCAAAACTCCAGATTTGGATTTATATATATATGTGGAAGTATGAAATTTAAAGTATCCCATTTAAAAGTTAAACTCAGTTTGGAGTTTAACGAATCCTAGGAATTAAACTACAAAATTTTTATATACTTTTACCTAATAATAATAATTTTCCCTTTCAATTCATTATGCTGCGTACAACTTACAAATTTTATTTGACTTTCTTCTGTTGTTTGAGCTGTTCTTTGTTGAGTAGTCACATCTCAAACTTCACGTCAATTAATTTGATCAGAAATCCCTCTTTCACAATGTTTCCTCACGAGGGTGTCCTACACGTCAATTGATTTGTGTTGCTGATTTCTTACTCGGCATGATTCAGATTCTTCATGCAATAAAGATAAAGTGTGGAAGCAATGAAGAAATTGATCAAAATTTTCTTACATTGTACTAACCATTTAATTGAACGTGTCGGAGGTTGAGAGACAAGTTGTACTTTTAGGTAAGAAAAAAACAAAGATAAGGACGACACGAGTTCCAGCCAAATACCACTATTTTTCGACAATGCCATACTCGAATATTATGTAAGAGCAATTCCCACTTCAACAGCACTCACACAGTCAACAATTGTGGCGGTGGGTTTCTCCTTTTTCTTTCTTTTGTCAGGGTCACATGGAAAAAGGTAATGAAAAATAATTGTGGCTGTGTGATTGCACTCAAACAGTCAACAATTGTGGCTGTCTCTCACAGTCAACAATTGTGACTGTAGGTTTCTCTTTTTTCTTTCTTTTGTCAGGATCACGTGGAAAAAGGTAGTGAAAAACAATTGTGGCTGTCTCAGACAGTGAACGATTGTGGCTGTGGGCTTCTCTTTTTTCTTTCTTTTGTCAGGGTCACGTGGTAAAAGGCAGTGAAAAAACAAGAAAAAGTGAATAATAGTAACGCGTGAAAAGAGAAAAATAATTAAAAAAATAAAAAAATTGATATTTTAATTAAATAAAACGTATAATAAATAATTAGATAGGATTGTTTTGAAGGGTACCGCAGCTTAATAGGTGATATTTGTTGACTCATGACTCAAGTCATGAGTCATGGCTTCAATTACATGGGACATCCCCACATCAAACATGTCTATTATTATTCGGGGAGGTGGTAATTCTACCCAAACTTTTCAAATAGTTAATAAATTTTTATTGCCAACCTTTGAGCTCTACAAGGTGGTATTTTTTGAAGTGTCCAAAATATGTAGGGTTCAAATATCTTACTCTCAACTCAAACAAGTTGGTATCTATTTTGTGAACTTATAACATGCATGCCAGAGTATTTGTTCAAAGAGATCCTAATGACCATACCTGAATGTCAGCATTACTTCTTTGTTGAATGATGTAGCTTGAATGCCAGTAACCTATTAGTTAGAATTCTACTGAGCAATTAAAGCCAACGGATATTTTATGAGAAAATGCTAATATTAAGGAAAAGTATGTAAATATATATATATATATATATATATATATATATATATATATATATATATATAGTTTTTTTTTTTTTTTTGGGAACACATTAAACTCCCCACTCCCTCACTTTTAAATTGAACATATTTTAAACCTCACACTTTCATATTTCATAAGTAGGACACTTAAAACTCCAGATTTGGATTTATATATATATTTGTGGAAGTATGAAATTTAAAGTATCCAATTTAAAAGTTAAACTCGGTTTGGAGTTCAAAGTATCCTAGGAATTAAACTACAAGATTTTTATATACTTTTCCCTAATAATAATTTTCTCCTTTAATTCATGATGCTGTGTACATAAACATTGTTACAACTTACAAGTTGTATTTGACTTTTCTTCTCTTGTTTGAGCTGTTGTTTGTAGGATAGCCACGTCTCAAACTTCACGGCAATTGATTTGATCGAAATCCCTCTTCTACGAAGTTTCCTCATGAGGGTGTCTTACACGTCAATTGATTTGAGTTACTATTTTCTTACACGGCATGACTCTACTGTTTTCTTACACGGCATTACTCTATATGCAATAAAGACAAAAGTGAGAAAGCAATGAAGAAATTGATAAAATTTTTCTTATGATTTGATCAGAAATCCCTCTTCCACGAAGTTTCCTCATGAGGGTGTCCTACATGTCAAATTGATTTGAGTTACTTGTTTTCTTACACGGCATGACTCTACTGTTTTCTTACACTGCATTACTCTATATGCAATAAAGACAAAAGTGAGAAAGCAATGAAGAAATTGATAAAAATTTTCTTATGATTTGATCAGAAATCCCTCTTACATGAAGTTTCCTCATGAGGGTGTCCTACACGTCAAATTGATTTGAGTTACTGTTTTCTTACACGGCATGACTCTACATGCAATAAAGACAATAGTGAGAAAGCAATGAAGAAATTGATTAAAAAAATTTCTTACATGGTACAGGCCATTTAATTGAATGTGTCGGAGGTTGGGATGACAAGGTGTATTTTTCATTGATGTTCAAGTGAGAAAAAAACAAAGATAAGACCGACTTTACACGCAAAGGTCATTTTTAAGTTTGTATGAAAATAATGGAATGTATGAAAATAATGGGATGAACCTCAGTTTCGTGGAAGCATTTTTATTTTTTATTTTTTTGTTTTTGTTTTGAGAAACGAAGCTAATTGTTGATTCATGACTTCAGTCATTAGTCAAGGCTTCAATTGAATACAAAGGTGCATGGTATATCATGCATAGTACCCACATCAAAATTTTCTATTATTATGGGGAGCCTCTAACCAATGAATATCTAGGTAAGTTCTTTTACCCTCTACTAAATTTTTAAATATTTAATAAAGTGAAATGTATGTTCATAATATTAATTTTTACAACAAATTCTAAATGGTAGATTGTTATCAGTTGTTTTTTGTGGTAAGAAAGTAATTTTAGTAGGGGACCTAGGGGTTTAAATTATAATCGGTAACAACAAACCACCTAAGATTTGTAGTGAAAATATTGTGTACGTTCCATTTCTCTTTAATAAATTCTCTAAAATTTTTGTAACTTAATTGATACTTTCTTATGAAACATGTTGGTCTAAGTGGTACATCTTCAACTACAAATGTTTTGAAAGCAGGGGATCGAGGTTCAAGATGCAACAACTATTATTTAGTAGATATTCTAAGCATTAATAAAGAAAAAAAAATACACTTTATTGTATTATAGCAAAAGGTATGTGGTTTAAATACCCCACCTTCACTATCAAATCAATATAATAAATAAATAAATTCATGAGTTCTATTAGAGCATTCGCACTAACTCATATAAAATAATATAAAGCCTAAAGAATCCAAAAAATCATAAACATCAGATCATGAACCGGTTATGCAAAATGAAATTTTGGTATAATGCTTGTGCGAATATACAAGTTACAGTAGCTTAAGCAAAATAATTTTTTATTGTTTCTTTTCATTTCTAGAGGACAAAAAAAAAAAAAAAAAGTGAATGATAGTTGTTGTGTGTGAAAGAAAAAATAAAATCGATTAAAAAATTGATATTTTAATGAAATAGAGAATATAATAAACAAGCAAATATGATTGTAATAAAGGAACCACATTTTCATGGACACTATTTGTTAACTCATCGCTCATGAGTCATTTGTTATCGCTTGAGTTGGATATGAAGGTGCATGAAACATCCTGTACAAGACCCATACCAAACTTGACCATTATTAATTGTTGGGAGCATCTTACTATTGAATAAGGTCTTCTAACCTAATTTAGGAAGACAAAATTCTTCTACCTGAATAGCTTTTCAAATATTTAATAAATTTTTTATTGTCAAGAACCTTTGAGCTCAAGTTACGCTAAGTGTAATCTTGCTTAAGGAAGACTTGAGCCCAAAATTTTTAAATAAAGTGAGTAAATTTTGGGCCATGTCAAACTTGACCATTATTAATTGTTGGGAGCATCTTACTATTGAATAAGGTCTTCTACCCTAATTTAGGAAGACAAAATTCTTCTACCTGAATAGCTTTTCAAATATTTAATAAATTTTTTATTGCCAAGAACCTTTGAGCTCAAGTTACGCTAAGTGTAATCTTGCTCGAGGAAGACTTGAGCCCAAAATTTTTAAATAAAGTGAGTAAATTTTGGGCCATGTCAAACCTGGAGTCTAGACAAAAAATCAAAGATTCATCAATCTCCTATCCATCATCCCCGCTCGAATATCCCTCCCATGTAGATAATCTCTAACAAACAAACAACTAAAGGTTTGTGTGTGCTTTTCTGCTTTGCAATTATTATCAACTAGCAATGGGCCCGTGCAATGTGTTGATAATGATGTAATTTATTACATGAGAAGATTATATAGAATAATCAAAATATTTTAAAGTAACAACATGACGTTGTGTTGCGATAATATGAAGATGTTTTTGTTTGATTAATGATGTAATACAAAATTAAGGGGATGAAGAATATAGAGTATAGAGTAAGTGTCATATAAATTAGAAATTAGTTATTATGTGGTGTAGCTAATAAGTTAATTGTTTGTTTAATCATAGTTTTTGTTTCTTCAATGCATTGGAGTTAGTATAAATTTTTTGTAATATCATGTTAATGTTTAGTTGGCTTATGAAAATATCATAGAAAATTTATGATCAATGTCACATTTATGTTATTGAAGTATGATAGTGGTGTCATTTTCTCCATTGTACAATGATTTTTCACATGCTCCTCATTCCTCACAATGTATCACCTCCGTAGCCTACGAACAAGTTTTACATACATAAAAGAAAATTCGGTTCACAACAAATTGAGGCGTCTTCTTCTTTCTCTACCATTATTTTTTTTTTAGAAATTTTAAATTAGCAAGGGTGAAAAGAATTATTTTGATTTTTTTTTTATTGATTTTTGAGCTGTGGCTGGAGAGACTTCATGGAATTTAGAGCTTAAGGTCTTTTGGAGGAAGGAAATCTTGGGTTTTTTTTTTCATCATTTTGCATGTATATGTTTCTGTAATTGTCATTGTAAAACTAAATACTAATAGTAGTGACCTTAAAGATACTGCCTTAAGAGCATTCATATCAATCTATTCACTATGAGTTCCTTCACTAGTGAGAAGCCTTATGAGATCAGCATCTGATTGTGTTGGGTTTTGGGTCTATAGATTGTGCTGTGTTGTGTGTTGTAGTTGTGAAAATTTGGGATTAAAAATGTGAATGAGAGGAAATAATATATAATTATAATAGTGATAGAGTATTGAGGCTGATGAATCTTTATTAAAAAAAAAAAAAAAGTAATTAAACTTGAAACAGTACTTTTTTTGAGTTAGTTTGGCTAAAAATTTGAGGAGGTTAATGTGAGTGCTCTAATAGTTTCATGGCCGCCTTGCATGAATGCTTGCAAGTTTTTCATAATTGTGAAAATTTGATTTTTTTTAAAAAAAATTATATTTTAGAGCTATGCCATTTGTCATTACCTGGTTGGACCAATTCTCAGTTTTCCAGGTCAGTGCCTGCTCTAGACTGCTACTCATTGCAACAAGTTTCCCTTGAGTTTAATTGTAAAATATGTAGTTTTTATGAAGGTTTCACATTTTCAGTCTGCTTTAGCAGGCTCTTCATTCTTCTGGTGTCTCAGTCACTTGTTAAGATTTTATGTCTTGTTGTTTATTAGATATCTCATTTTGAGTTGTGATATTTTGTTGTCACTCCATTTATATATACAAGGTACACGTAATATACTTTTGTTTTCTTGCTATCTTGATGATTAATTTGCTATTTTTTTATAATCAGGTTTTGATCCAATTCGTTTTCCTATCTGATCATGAAACATTTAACAAATACAATATTACATAGTCCATTTGATCCTCAAATCCTATTCGGTAGATCTGGAAATCTTCATATAGAGGAGGAGATGGTGGCAGGCACACCCCACCACATGGTCCTGTAACAACTACAATTACATCAACTACGCCAGTTGGAGGAGGGGCTGCTATAATGTCGCTGCCTTTAACGTCAGTTTTTGGGCAGGTACAATTATCTGTATCGGCACAAGTTCCTATTGCTTAATTCTGGCCACCTCTCGGTATGGTGTACTGTGAATTTCATAGGGTTGACTGCAACATTCTGGAAATCCCAGAGTAGCATAATAACAAAAAGAAACATAAAAAGAATTTGTAAAGACATGGCAAGTTGTAGAGACTCAGCAAAGTCAGAACCACGTAGTAGAAAGTGTAAATGCCCAATTCTAAACTGAAACAAGGAGTTTTTTTTTTTTTGACAACCGAAACAAGGAGTTTTTTGGCCTGAAAAAGTTGAGGTATTTGAAAAACAAACCCATCCAGAAAATATAAATTGTGAAACTGTTACTGATGACAATAAAAAGGAAACAGAGCAGCATAATGAGGTGGTATAGGAAATTCATGTTTTAGCAGTTGAACCTGAGAGGATTTGCAACTTGGGGGCATGGTTTCAAGTGAAAGATGAGAGGGCAAGTATATGTGAACTTGTGAAGGATCTAAAAGGCCGTTTTAGCCCTTCAAACCATAACAAGTGGTTCTTTCAATGTCAAGTGTGACTCAGATTTTTTTAATAGTCATGTGATTGGTAAAAAAAAAAAAAATGAAAAGAGAAAAGATTTGTTTGAAGTCCAACCAAAAGATAACTTTAGTTCAGAATTACTATTTTTGTATATATTAACAAATAACTGAAATGTTATTATAGGGATGCAATCAATAAACAAATTTATCTTATGAATCAAAGCAGGTCAAATCACATCAATGCCAAAATATAAAAGGGGCCAAGCCATGTGACAACCTTACAACAATGTGCCTTCAAATCTTCTTCATATAAAACAAAAGTCTAGAAACACTATCCACATTACCATAAACTTTTGAGGTTCAAAAAGAACTTTTCATATTTACACTAAATAATCTGTTAAATATTTTCACAGAATGACCATACCAATACTAATAGAAACACAATGTATTAGCAGCTAAACACACTGATTCATTCTCATTACCATTGGCAATGAACATGTGATTTAGCCACCAAAGCATGAGGGGAAACAAAATGCAGACCCATGAGAAGAGATACAACAATCTAAAATTGCATAGCAGATGTACTGCAGCCACTAGCGAGATATATATCATTTTGATCAAGGAACCAAGCACAGGACCTTCACTGGGCCTATGCTCACCACATAAGAACTTCCACATCCCAATTCGACATTCTCATCATTGTGCTTCTTTTCTTCCACCTTCTCTGCTCCATCTTCATTTTATTTTTTTGGATTAAAGTAAGATCTCTAATCTAATAGTTTGCAACAACATCAAAGAGGCACACAAAAAATCAGAATTAAAATGTTATATGTTCCAACTGGAGTGCACAAAAGCTTTACAATCTTGTAGTCATTTGTCTTGGATTGATAAGCAAATCCGGTAGAAACCCAAAAATCTTAGTCTCTAGAAAAATATTGGTTTAAACGCGTATCAGGTAACCTCTTAAATTTTCTAATACTGGGGTTCCACAAAAATTTAGAATCAGAAGTAGTGGAACGATTTCCATATCGAACAAGACACGCTAAACCATTGCACGAACTGACCATTTGGGACGTGTCTAAATCAAAAGCAGAGCGAACTGAATACTCAAAAAGCCAATCGAACGTGTGGTCACAACAAAGAAGCTTACAGACTTTTGGTATCCTAGAAGAGTTATAATGAATACAAGTTTGTATGAGATAAGCATGATCGTCGTCGTTGTTGGTGTTGTTAAGGTGGGTGGAGATGAAATTAGGACTAGTGATTGAGGAGTCCCAGGGTTTGCAAACGCACCTGAATGTTGAGTACGATGTCTTGTGGGAGATGGTTCTTCCTTTGTCGGAGGATCCGAGGTTGTACTTGTCGACGAGGTTCCATTGTTTGGGACATTTTTTCGGCGGAAGAGAAGAGGTTTATGTTTTAAGGCGTAAAAAGAGTAAAGCACTAATATTTAGGGTTGGGATTGTTGGGCTTGGGCTTCTTGATGTTTTTAAATACTTTTGGGCCTCCAGAACACTAATAATGAGATAGTTGACCCTGTTAAATTAAGAATAGTAATAATGAAGAGAAATAGAGTGATGGGAATAAATGTGCACTGTAGGTTGCGTTTGAATCGACTTCAAAGTGATTCCGGAAATGATTTTCCGGAAAATAGGTGTGTTTGGTTGGTCCGGAAAATTCTATTTTCCGGAAATTGAAATCCGTTGACTGAAAAAAAAGGCTTTGACCACGGAAATGAATTTCCGTTCCTATATTCACTTCAAATGAATTCCGAAAAAAAAGGAGAGAGCGAGCGGCGCGCGTGAGGAAGGCGAGCTCCAGTCGGGTCGATGATTGCCGGCGAACCCGGTCGAGCTCTAGTCCGCGCCGCCGATTGCTAAGCGTCGATCGCGATCTCGCCGCGTCGATCGCGATCGTCGCCGTGTCTTCGCGAGATCGCGATCGGCGCGAAGATGCTTCCGAGATCGCGATCTCGGATCGCGATCGCGATCTCGAATCGCGATCGCGTCGTGGATCGCGATCTCGCGAAGAAGGCGAGATCGCGATCGACGACGCGATCGACAATGGATCGTCGGACCAATTTGTCGTCGTGGATGATTTTTCTTGGGTTGTGGCTTGTGTTTTTCTCAATTTGTGTTTTCCTTCTTCTTTTCCAAACACCGAGAGAATATTTTCCGGAAAATTTTTTGAAGTGCAACCAAACACCATGGAAACATTTTCCTTTTCCTAAATTAGCATTTCCTAAAATATGTATTTTCCTGAAAACGTTTTGAAGAACCAAACACACCCTTAGTGGAGAATGTTTAGTAACACACCCAAATTAACAACATAGTTAAGTGTCACCTTGTGATTGGTGCACCCAAATTTTCTATTAAGTTTATGTGTGAGTCCTATGTGTAACTAATGAAATCTAATCATAAAGTGATATCCAAGCAAGTTATGAAATTGAGTATGAGTTTGGGCGTGATCGTAGGTGCTTTGATATATATTGTGTTTTTTTTGTAGAATATGTAATGTAAGTGTAGGCCTCATTGTTGACTAATTAGATATGCAAATATTCTTGATTAAGGCTCAAGTCAAGGACACAATGATGGTCCTCAATTTTAGATTAATCAAAGGTGAATATATATGGAAAATATTTTATAAACTAACGTCCTCCCTCCTCAAACAGGTGGCATTGAACATCTCATTTGGAATTTGAAAAGAAGATATCAATATATTATACATCAACAAAACCATTAAAAAAAATGCCACCACAGAACAAAGTTTCTGGAAGAGTTTCAAATAGTTAAATCACGTTGTAATGTGAGGACAATTGAGAACCAACATATGGGATAATAATAATATTATTGCAAATATGTGAATTTGTATGATGACTAACTTGGTTATTTGTGATGGAGTGGTGTGCTTTTTGCATTGGTAACTTCATTTTGGATATGGAGAAGGTCTACGCTAGAGTGGAGTGGAGCTTTCTATTTAGGTTACTAATATGTCTTGGATTAGGTAACCAATAGTTGGGATTAGTTAAGGAGTGCAACTCTTTTTCCTTATTCCCAATCTCAATTTTTGGTTTTTTCAAGCCATAAAGAGTTTTGAAACAAGGAAATCCTTTATCTCTTTTCCTATTCATTATAGGATTGGAAGTATTGTCAAGACTTCTTTAGCTTGTAGAAGGTGAAAGGAAAATTTTGGTCTTTAAGGTGGCAAGGGCTAGTCCAAAAGTTAATCATTTGTAATTTGTGGAGATGATCTAATTATTTTTCAAAGGAAAAAATTAACGGATACTCTAAGGGCATTAATTTAGGAAATATTTTAGAAACTTTTTATCGGAAAATAAAAGGTAATTAATTGTTTTCAAGGCTTTTTAGATTTCCGATGAAAATGGTGTAAAAACTTTTCTAAAATGGTTTGTTAACAATTGCCCAATGAGCACCCACTAACAAGACTTAAAAGGGCTAATCAAGATAAAGTTTCTAGAATTATGCAGTGCCCTCCTAAATACCAAGAATCATTAGGGCAGATGGTAAGCCTCAAGAAATCATCTATTGTGTTTAGCAACAATATGAGAAGAAGTGACCAACTATCTTTAAGTAGATCCTTCTTCGAAGGATTGCTCCTCTTCGCTCTAAATAACTAGGCTACCGTGAAGTCAAGAGAAATCTAAGGTTCATACTCTAGCCCATGTGGTAGAAGAGGTGCAAATGTAGGTACAAGGTTGTAAGAAAAGAATAATGTCTTAGACAGCTAAGCTTACTTCTTCTTCTTCTTTTTTTTTTTTTTGAGAAGAAAAGCTAAGCTTACTTGATCAGATTAATTAGCAACAAATATTTTGAACCATATGATGTCAACAATAGGATTTTCTTATTTAGCTTATTTATGTAAACAAATTATGAAGATACGACATGGGTGTAGCACCCTTATTTATGTAAAGATAATTGTAAAAAAAATTGGTCAAAGGAAAACTAACTCATAAATTCCCCTATTTAGCTTGACATGAAATAAAGTTCTTTTGTACTAAAAATTTCTGGAAAATAAATCCATCTCACGCAAAATAGATCAGGAAAATAACTCTGTTTCACACGAAATTAAATAAGGAAAGTCAAGAGACAGTTTTTCAACTCATTTTAAGGTTTATAGCAAATTTAGGAAATTGAGACATCTTTCTAGAAAATTATTTAAAAATAATAATTCTAGAAAATATTAATGTCAAAAGAAACAGAGCTTGGGGACTTTTGGTGAGGAACCAAGAAGACGAGGAATCTACATAGAAGCTCGAGATGACATCTTCAAGCCTAAACGTGTTATGGGACTTGGGCTTAGACATACGGAGTGTATCAACAGAGCAATGATTGAAAAATTGGATGGAGCAACTGAAAAGTGACGATAAGGTCTGGCTTAAGAACTATAACCTTAATGTTAGCTCACTCTTCTAGGATGAGGTCATGGCCCATGGGTGTAGAAATCAATTCTAGGCAGTAGAGATTAAGTGGGTGCTTTTTGACAGAAGGTATTTGTTGAAATATTGGAGATGGAGTAGGAATGGATGTTTGGACTCCCCATTGATTCCTTACATACCAGGATTTAAATTGCCTAAACCTCAACACATGAACCGGGATATTGAGTCATTGAGTGGGTGCTTGAGCTCATCTTCACCAACCCGAGAAGATGGGATAGACAAACTTCACTAGGTACTTGAATCAGTAGTTGCATAAAACATACTGAAGATTCTGCTCTCTCAAGCCTTTCAAGACCCCTAATTAGAGTGGAGACTTCTCGACAAAAACTGTATATTGGACTGGCCAACTCTGCAAGTTCAGTGGGAGTGGTCCTATGCCTAAAAAATGGAAGCAGAAGAGACTTGAAATTCATGATACACTTTAGACTTTGTGGAAAATCATCCCAACAAAAATGACGCTAAACCAGAGATTTTAAATAGAAATCTAAACTGCATGATGTTTATGAAATTCATCAATGTACGCTACCATATATTGTGTGATGTAATCTGGTTGTAGAGGAATAGATGGATTGCAAACAGGACTGAGACTCATCCACAGCTAAGGTACAAAGTTCAACCAGAATATGAGCACCTCTTCCTCCCCTTTTGTCAAAGTGCAACAATTGGTCATGACCATAAGAATGACATTATTTTGGTTTGTATTAAACTGACAAGCATGGATGGTCCTCTTAAGGCAGCAGGTGCATCACTCTTGGTAGCATCTTCAGTGGTAAAGCTTTGTTTTATGAAGGTGTTGACAGAGGGCAATGTACTAACTGAGTAAATGTAATTCAACCAATCCAAAGTTGTCTTATGCAAAGCTCACTGATCCATAGAACCGCTAATAGTGGACGCTATAGATAATCTGCAAATTAGACTCGGCTTTGTAACATCAAGGAAACTATAGATACTCTGCAAATTAGAACCATACAGATTTTCTTTTTTCTCTTTGATGTGGTTTTCCATGACTTATCAGGGAAATTATAGATACTGTGCTTCTTCAAGTCCATGCAAGCATGGAGGATATATATAAAGATTTTTTTCAAAAATATAAAAATATTTTATATGGTTATTTATATGAATATGATATAAAAAAGGGTAAATTATAAAGCTAATTCTTATTCTTTATACCATATGTTAATTTAGTCTCTAACTTTTTAATTATGTTAATTTAGTTTCTGTCATTATTTTTTTTATGGAAAAATCTAATGTGACAACAAATAATAAAAAAATGATTTTTCATGCCACATCAATTACAAACTGTATCGCCACATCAGATTAAAAAAAAAAAAAAAATCTTCCTAAAACTTTCTAAAATTTGTAAAAAATCCCTAAAACTTTGTGTCCAAGAGTGCATCCTTACAGAAATTGGTTGCAACCGCAAATGAGGAAAACAACAATGAAATTTACATCAAGGACATTCCTGGTGCAACTGCTTTTGAAAGACTCAATTATTGTTTTCAAACAACAGTCCATTTTTCCGTGGTCCGAGGAACTTAAAGTAGTTAGCCATTGCCTTGATTCCATAGCTTCCAAGGCTTCTTTGACACTAAGGTGGACTGGTCATGCACCTACGAGAATGGGAATGATCCACTTTGGAATAGTTGTGAGAAAACAGCAGATGTTTCCGAAGGACTGGTGGGTAGAAGACCTCTGTGAGCTTCAGATTGATTTATAGAAGTGGGTCATGACAACAATAAAGACAAAAGGCAAAGTTTTAGATCTTGACTCGTGAGCGTGAGTACAAGGGAAAAGAGATGGAGACGTTGAGTAAAGGGAGGGTTTCAGGGATTTTAAAAATTTTAGATAGTTTTAGAGAGATGTAATTTGACTCACGTCCGAACATAAAATTTGGATTTTTTTTTTAATTTAAAAATAATTTAACATAATGGTAAAGTTGGCAATTAATGTGGCATAAAAAATTAATTTTTATTTTTTTATTTGACATATCAAATTTTTTCATTTGAGGATAACGATATGAACTAAATTGATACAACAAGAAGTGGTTAATAAACAAATTAAAAAAATTAAAAAGTTAAAAAAAATTAAAAAGTTAGAGACTAAATATGTAATTTACCCTTTAAGAAACCATTTTTAATTGGAATACTTATTATCCAAATAAAAATATTATTTTTATTTTATTTTTTGATACAAGATAGAAATCCTACTATATATAGCAAGAATCGAGATTGTAATAGCCTAAATTTGTGTTAGGCTAATGAATGCATTTATTTTCTCTTTTTTTTTTTTGAAAGAGTTTCAACCTATGACGTCCACTCTTGATGATTGCTCTTTATCATCAGACAAAGACACTAATCAGTTTTTGGTGTAGGCGGGGATTGAACTTGAGATCTCTTATACAACCATCAAAGACTTTACCAGTTGAGCTAATTGGAACCCACCATTTATTTTCTCTTTTTAATTATATGTAATGCGCCAATTATTTACATAAAGTGAATTTTCATAATTATTTTCCAAAATTCCAACAGTACGCTAAAATTAAAGTTTTTTGTTTTATGTTTGGCTATATTCTTTATCTTATTTTCAAAAAAGGCTGAAGTCATTTAAGGGTAATATAGTCAATTGGATGGTACCTTGAATTATTTTAATTAAATTTTTTAGTGCATTTTATGTAATGTCTTTCTCTCCTTTATTTGAACTTTAATTGAACATTAAAATCAAGGTCATTGTTAGGGTTTATCCACTTAACAATCATTACTCTTCCTCAATTGGTAGTCTTATACCTTTTGCATACAATACGTGGATTATTACCAAATAAAGTGTCACCGAACTTAGGGCATGTTTGGTAGACTGTAATAGTTTACGTAATGTAATAGTTATTCCTATGGTTTAGTTATTCTTTAGTTTGGTTATGTTTTTATTACAAGGAATAATCATTCCTTATGAATAGCTATTCTTCAAAATGAGGAATAACTATTCCTCTTTAAGAGGTTGTATTAGCTATTCCTTAGTAAGTGTAATAATTTCAAAACTTAATATATTTCCAAGTAAATAAACTTTCCATATATATCTAACAATTATAAAAATAAAAAATCATAAAAAAAAAACACATATCTATCTTAAATTTAAAAATAACAAATTTTAAGGAGATATAATTGTATGAGTAAGAAATTTCCTAATATAAATGTTAAGTTTCATTCTAATATTATAACTCACAACCAAACTAATGAATATGTTTAGTTATTACATTACAACACATTCTATTCCCAGCAATAAAGATTACAATTCTTGTTGTAATCTCCATTCAATATACCAAACGTACTAAGCGAATACTCTAGCATATGCAAAACAAATGTCATAATTGTTGCTTTATTATTATTATTATTAAATTGTTATTGTTAGTTTTTTATTTTCATTTTCATTTTTGTTTGGCCAATAAGTATTCCAATTAAAAATGGATTCTTATATCAAAACTCATATAAATAACCATATAAACTATTTTTATGTTTTAGAAAAAATTATATAAATGATTAATGTATACCTATAGATATATTATATATATTTACTCAATTTGTAAATTTAATGAATTACATTAATGCAAATTTTGTTTGAGTGGAAATCTATATGAAGAGAGAGCAAAGATGAAAAGTCGCAATCTAGTCGATAATTGCGGCAAAATCCAAGCATACAGCCCTACACATTGTTAGATAGTACTTTATACTTATCATCGAGGAAATTGTTCCTAGGCTGGATGAATAAATTAGTATATACAGAACAACAAGTATATGACATTTAATTATTGTACTATACATGCTAGTTTATTCATATAATCTATGAACCATTTTGTGGATTATGAGATCAAAGTATTATTCAACAATTTATATAGGCTCTTGGTGGAGACATTACTCCATTTATCATTGGTGATACTGCAATGCTTATTGGTAGCAATTTCATATCTACCATTTTCATTTAGACCTCAACCTCAACAAAGTTAGCATTTATGTGATTCACTGAATTTGCAAATTGAGATTTTTTTTTTTAAGAATTTAATTTGAAAATTGAGTAAATGCATAATATATATATATATATATATATATATATTATTTATATAGTTATTTATATAAATTTCACATGCAAAACCATTTTTAGTTGAATAATTATGACCTTAGTAAAATAAACATAAACATAAACATAAACATAATAATAACAATAATAATAAATATTATTTGTAAATACGGGTAATATATGCATATGTTACCCATTCGTACATTACATTAAAGAAAACTCATGTCTCCTGTTTTTGGTTTAAGGGTCCGTTTGAATACAACTTATTTTACTGAAAATTGAAAACAGTATAGTAAAATAATTTTTAAATGTATAAATGGTGTCGTGGGACCATTTTTAATATATTTTTTTATGAATAAAGTGATTGTGGGTTCCGTGAACAGAACGTAAATAGTGTACTTTGTCTCTTGCATAGTAAATTCATGTGCATAAACAGGACGATTCTTGTTCATACACGCAAAAAAAAAAAAAAAAAAAAAAAAAACTAAAAACTATGATAGTTTAAGTTCATTTGGAGTTAGTTACGGAAGACATAACAAACACCACATCAAATGCGACATTTAAATGATAAAATATTAAAATAGTCACGATCAAATATGAATATATATGTTTAAACTATTCAAAATAAAACCCATATGTAGGCAGTAGCTATTAGCCCATCATACGCGCACACCAGTGTAATATACTAATATGTAGTGCCCGTTTGGTTCCACTTTTTCAGCCCAAAACGAACGTTTTCAAAAAAGCCAGAAACGGTTCTGCGTTTGGTAAGTTGAAAACGCAACTTTTTTATAAAAGTTACGTTTTGAACTTTTAGAAATACTGAAGACAAAACGCGCTCATCAAATGGACCATCAGCGGTCCATAAATCAAAACGCGCTATGCGCATTTTGATATATTACCGTTAAAAGACACATTGAAAGACCGAAATACCCAGCATCTCTCACGGCATCTCTCATCTGTCTCTTTTTTCTTCATCTTCCTTTTCTTCTTCCTCTTCGTCTTCCTCTGCTTCTTCACCGGTCTACCCCACAATCAACAAAACCCATTTCAACCTTTGATATTCCGAACACGAATCAACAAAATCAACACAAAAATAACTCAAAATCAACACAAAAACAACTTAAAATCAACTCAAATCCAGAAAACCCATCCCAAACCCAACTCAAAATCAACCCAAAATCCATAGAAAAAAAAAAAACCCAAAATCCCAAAATCCTTATGTTTCAATCATCATCATCATCATCATCATCTTCTTCTCTAGAGTGTGAAAAAAAAAAAAAGAATAAAGAAGGAAAGACAAAATAAGGAAATAAAGAAAAAGGACGAAAAAAGAGATGCAGAGACTTCTTCATCATCATCATCTTCATCTTCTTCATCATCATCATTAGCTTTTGAAGTGTCAAAAAAAAAAAAAAAAAAAAAAAAAAGAGATGCAGAGACCTTGAGCCGGCTTGAGGGATGAGAGGGGTTTGAAGTGTGTGGAAGTGTCTGGAGTGTGGAGTGGAGAAATAAGGAAATAAAGAAAAAAAAAAAAAAAGGGGCACGTGTGTGGAGGGGAAAGAGAGGAAATAAGGAAATAAAGAAAGAAAAAAATGGAGGGTACGTGTGTGGTAGATAAAAAAGAGGGAAAAAAAGAAAGAAATATGGATAAAAAAATAAAATAAAATAAGAAAAACATAAAATAAAGAATAAAAAATTAAAATTGAGAAATACTATTACAATATTTTCACAATATTTTCACAATAAATTTTAAGTGGTATGTTATTATTAGTTAATATTGGTGAGAAAAAAATAATTTATTTAGAAATTGAAAAAAATAATTATAATAGCACGTTCAAATTAAAATCGGTATAAATTATCACAATACTTTTACAATAAATCTTAAGTGGTAGGTTATTATTACCTAATATTGGTGAGAAAAAAATAATTTCACAATATTGATTTAAGTATGAAATAAACTCTCTTATATACATTGTCCTTTTTGGTAATTTATCTTTCAAACTCATCACTTTTATAAGTGTTAGCCAAACACTCAGCTTTTTCAAAAAGCACTTTTTAACAGCTTTTATCAAACACTTAGTTTTTTGAAAAAACACTTTTTCATTATGCACTTTTTGAAAACTACACTTTTTCATTATGCACTTTTTCAAAAAGCTGAACCAAACTCACCCGTAATACAAAAGCTTGACCAACTTAAAAGTAAAAAAGATTAAAAAAAAAATTACATACACAATATTTTCACAACAATTTCCTAATAAATTTTATGTGGTAAATTGTTATGAGTTTTTAATTCGAATCCAAAACTAAAATTATTTTCTTACCCACCAATAACAACAAATAACAACTTATCATCTAATATTTTTGTATGAAAGTGTGGTAAAAAAGTTATGGTAATAGCATTTTTATATATTGAAAAAAAAAAAAAAAAAAAAAAAAAAAAAAACCTACCCAATCTTTTGCATCCTACAACTTACTGTATCACTCTCTATATAGCCAATTGTTATTCTGCCTAATTGTCTCACAGTCCCCAGTACTAAAGTTATTCATTGTAAATACTATATTTCTCTCAATGTAATACATTTTACTCTCTTACTTTTTTTCTTTTTAAATCTCTTTCACCTATTGTTATATTTACATCTCTCTCTCTTTCTTAATTATACCTACCTAGATTTATTTATTTTTAATGTAAGATAGAAATATCTAGATATGATTTGTTGTAGATATGTAGTTATCTAAAAAGAAAAAAAATTATAGAAAAAATGTTTCCGTATTTTTGTTGCTATTTTTAAAAACAATAGATGTATTATACACGAACTGTTCTTTTTCCATTTTTGTATTTTTCTACCAAATTTTTGAAACGTATTTTTCCAAAAAATGCCATATTATACCAGTTCATATAATTACTGTATTTTACACATACCGTATTTTACTAACTATGTTATTATCATAATTTTTTTTTAACCAATTTATGTATATCAATCTAAGGAATTTATATACTTCACTCTCTCTCGAAGATTTTTCATTTGAAAGAGAATTTTGGAATAAGTTTTTCATTTATAATATATGTGTATCTATAACGTTAAATATATCTCAATATGACTTTGAAATATTGGATCATGAAGATATTGAGTTAAAACCTTAAAAGGTCCTTGATTGTAAAGTTAAGATTAATGCCCTAGCTTTTGAGTACTTTAACTTTAATGGACATTTGAGTGACATTGCTTTCCTTAAAAAACTAGACAACTTAGTTTAGGGAGACATCTATCTATATATATCTAAAATCTGAAGCGTAATATTTATTGTTGTTGTGTTCCAGTTGAGCCACATCATCACCAAGTCAAATATATATATATATATATATATATATATATATATATATATTTGGATTTCCTCTTCACACATTCTCTATAATCAATTATCTTTTCTCTCTCTCTCTCTCTCAACTCATAATCTTCCCATCATTAATTTCCCAAATTATTTTTAAACATTCTCCAACTTTTCCCCTCATTTTTACCTTTTCATATCTCCACTACTATCTACCTTAATATTACTCTTCCTCTATTCCTTTATCTTTCTTTTATTTTTGGATCTTCTTATTTCTATCCCCTTACTATAAGTTTGCAATTCACTCTCTCATTCTATGCATAGTTTTTCCACACACAGAAGGTTATTTGTCTCTCCCTCTCTCTCTCTCTCTCTCTCTCTCTCTCTCTCTCTCTTTTTTTCTTCATTTTTTGGTGTATTTTATTATTTTCTTACATCTCTACTTTAGGTTGATGATTTTTTGTGTTCTTTATAACTCTACTTTAGGTTGATGTGATTTAGTTTTATATTTTTAAGTTGTTACCTTTTTTCTTTTCTTTGATCTCATAGATTTTATCTTATTGAATTATAAAGATAGAATATAATTAAGAAATGTAATGTTATTCTATTACATAGCATGATTTGGATAATTTAGTGTTTATTACTATATCTTTTTTTTTACTCTTTTTTTTTTCACATTTTATTTTCTATAATTTTTTATTCTCTCTTGAAAAAGTGATTATCCTCTCTCTCTCTCTCTCAATTTTATTTTCTTTCTTGCAACTCTACTTGAAGTTGATAAATCATTGTGTTTTTTAAAACTTTATTTTGGGTTACTAGGTATTGGAGTGTAGTTTTGAGTTCTTCATCATAAGTAGTCTTTCTCCTTCTTAGATTTGGTTTGATTGTTGTTTGAGTTAATACTTATTTATTTTTAAAGTGATAACTGAATTTGAATAATATATTTGAAACTCAAAAAATTTAGTTGTAAAGAAAAAAAAAAAAAAAAAAAAAACATATCAAATTGGTCATATTCGGTCCATTCGGTCTACTTCAATCGATTTTAGTCCACTTCAGTCTATTTGATCTACTTCCGCCCAATTAGGTCCACGTCAGTCCATTTCAGTCCACTTTGGTCTGTTTGATACATTTGGTCCATATCTATACAATTTGGTCTATTTGGTCTAATTTAGTTCATTTTGTCCACTTTGGTCCATTTGGTCCGTCCATTTCAGTTCATTGCGATCCATTTTGTCCAATTTGGTGTACTTACTTAAGAATGGAAAAAGACATTGGTTGAGAGTACTATCAATTATTTGAGTAATATCAATTGTAATTATAGGATAAGTTTTTTTTATCATAATAATCTCCTTAAGAGAGAGTGAGAATTTGAATAATAACTTTAAAACTTAAAAATTTTAGTTGTACCATAAGAAATTATGAAAACATAATGCATAATAACAATAATTAGAATAATATGAAATATTTCAAAAAAGAATAATAATATCTGTAGGGACACGATTCTTTAACGGCCCAACAAGGATGTTGGGTTCGCACGTGAAAGATCCCTCACAATATGATTTGTAGAGAGTGGGCTTGAAAGGCTAGCGTTTGGTCACGGGGCGTTGGTCCGGACCGGACTTTAGGGGAACTCGGATAAGAAAGGGCTTGAGTCTGTATATCCAAGCCCTACAACTTCGTAATCTGAGGGATTGGACTCCTCGGATCATGTCCGAGGAGCATTAATGTCTTTCTCCGGTTACCCGACGGTGGGTTTTTCGTGATGGTGTGCACATATTGTCCGGGCATTCTCATCCTGGAGTTTTTCCCGAGGAAGTGAGATGGATCCCCTTTCTGATTAGTTTACCTTCTCTTTTATACCAGCCTACGTTCGCTGTCCCTCGTCCACGTGTAGGGTCAACTTTTTCAGATCGTTATTTGTCCCATCAGTCTAATCCCGAAATTGTTGGGGATGGTGTTGGGGATGGTTGATAAAGCCTAAGAATTCGGTTTTGTTAGGTGCAGAGTCTTATCCGGGAAGGGTAGTAAGGGTAACTTTCCCAAGATATTTTAGATCTCCTTCCGCATTTGTTCCTATAGCTCTCTCTTTTTTACCCCTCTTCTTCAAGGGAGCTTTGGGTCTCACCAAGACTAAACTGTCCTCGGCTGCATCTCCGGGCCATCTTCGGCCTTATATTTTTGAGCTTGGGTCATAACCTTTTTTGGCTTGGGCCTGTGGACTCTCCATGAGCAAGTGGGCCTGGCCCATAAATTATTGGGCCCCACAATAGCCCCTCAAAACCTGTTTGTCCAACACCTTGGTTGGAAAGGTGGGTTTTGGGTAGTCTGAGCCTTT
This sequence comes from Quercus dentata, assembly GCA_028216015.1. Lineage (NCBI taxonomy): Eukaryota > Viridiplantae > Streptophyta > Magnoliopsida > Fagales > Fagaceae > Quercus > Quercus dentata. Next base: position 36,704,896 of record CP116447.1, read on the forward strand.
ATTATGGCTCATTTATTTCAGCCCTTGACTAACGCGGCGACTCTTCACCGCCCGGGAGTGTACCGGTCTCACGAGATGTTCCCCTTAATTTGCGCACGATGCCCTTATGCCGTTTGGTTATCCGGCGCGTCTTTAATATCTTCCCTTTACGAGACCTCCCGGATCTAACGGTTATTGATGGCGTGGGAGAACGAAACGGCGTATTCTTATTTGTAGATTTCCCCGGAGATCCGAACGTATTATGTAACCTTCTCTTCGTCCCCTATATAAAGAGAGAAGACAAAAGCTGATTCTCTCATACACCAATCCCTCGATTTCTCTTAGAGTTCACTTCTTCCCTCTAGTTATACCTTATCCAATAATACGTTCACCATAGTAGTGAGCCATGAAGAAACCGTTCCATTCCCAAAAACACCATGTCCTAATAAAGCTCGAGATGGCTCGGTTGGGGCAAGGATGGCTGAGACTCAAGATTTGTCTCCCCTTCTTTTTAGCCAAAATCCGAAGCGGGGACTCGTCACATCTCAATTTCGGCGTGATCGAGTCAAGGACATCCATTATCACCACCACCCGCTCTCTCATGAGCATATCTAACATGGCACCAGTGTGCTAGGAGTCGGGACTAGGGCGGGGACTAAATGCCTCTGCTTCTTCCTCCCTTTGCTCACTGGCGCCTCCCTTTACTCCTCTTTCTTCCCTTTCATCTCTTCTCTCTTCTTCTCCTCCTTCTTTTACTCATGTCGTCCATCTTCCTCATTCATCTCCTCCATCTTCATCATTCATCTCCAACATCCTCTTCTTCCTTCTCCTTCATCTTCTTCTTCCTTGTCCTTCATCTTTTTCTAAAGAAGGTTCTTCTCTCAATATAAGCAAAACTGAGGCGGAGATTGGAGAGACTTTGAAGACGAGTTCAAAAGACACCCGACTGTTTACTTATCTGTATTGCGGTTGTTATTGCTGCTTGGGCAGTTCACCTTTTGTATAGGCTTGTTTAAGCCCCTCTTTGTACGTTGTAATAATTTTTCATATTAATAAAAGTTGCTGTTACTTTACTTCGCATGTTCTGTTTTTATGTTTTTACAAGTTTACAAGCACCGCTCGGCACAATAATATAGCATTTGAATCAATGACAACTAAGGCTAAAATATTTGCTAATAAAAAGATGTCACCATAACTTTAATAAAAATTATTTGACATAGCAATGCCGACTAGTGAGGAACGAAACTCACCTTAAAATTAGCCGAGATGAGGACTAAGTGCTCGATACGGTGTAGGAGGTAACTATCCGAGGACATGTCACCCGCCAAATGAACGGTTTCCTTAGGCTAATGAATATTGGGTCGTTTCGCCATCTTCCTAACACACCGGCCTTAACCTTTTACAAGATCTCGAGCCGAGAACCTTCCCCATCCGAGTAGTTGGTTTCCCAAAAGGCTTGAATCCGAGGACTTCGCAACGCCCGGGTTCTGTCTAAAACTTATGTTTTTTTTTTTTTTTGTACTTGGTTTCCCCATAGGCTTGAGTCCGAGGACCATGCAAGTCCTAGGTTCTGTCCAAAACTTATGTTTTTTCTTTTGTATACTTGGTTTCCCCATAGGCTTGAGTCCGAGGACCATGCAAGTCCTAGGTTCTGTCCAAAACTTATGTTTTTCTCGTGACTTGGTTTCCCCATAGGCTTGAGTCCGAGGACCACGCAAGTCCTAGGTTCTCGTCTAAAACTTTTTTGAGTTCGATTCTCCCTTTCCTCGGGTATTTCACGAGGCGCCGAGCGGGGTTGTCCTCGGCAACGGCTATTTCTCGGCGTGGGCCATAGTCCCCGGGCCCTCATGCGAGACGGGTGCAGGGCCGCGAATTTACTAGGCCCACGAATTAAGAGGTATTTCTGCAGCCTTTGGCCACGCGGTACTCTCTAACGTCCCAATGTTCGAGGTGCGCCTTTACGAGGCTTCTTTAATCTTGTGGTTGCGATTGACGTTGGAGATTGAGCCAGAGCCATTTTGTCTGTAGCGTCCCTTGGGATGCTGCGTGAATTAAATGCTACCACCTTATCCTCTTAAATAAATGGGAGAGACAATTGCTTTTCCTACAAACAGCTCCTTGATTTCCTCCCGCATCACGACTCCTATATTCAAGATCTTTGTCCTCCCTTAGCATAACATGTTTGAGGCGAGGTTGGGAAGAACGAACTCTCTCCGCCCACGTGCGCCATGTCCTCCCGAGACTCAAAATAGAGAGGTATGGGCACAGGAAGCATAAGCTCAAAAGAATACTCCATTTCGACCGAGGGGAAAGGGTGTCTCTCCCTCTTTTAGTCAAAATCCGAAGCAGGTTCTGTTCATGCCAGAATTTTGGTGTGTCAGAAGGAAGATTCTCCGCCATCAGCGCCTCTGCCTTGTGGCGCACAAATATTTAGAGAAAGCCCCTCAACTTCCAGCTCCCCGCACCTTTCCTTCAGCGGTGTCAGGCTCAAGTTGGGTTCTCTCTGCACCTTTTCTTCGAGGTTGCGGGCCCCAGGCTAGGTTCTTTTGCTGCCCGAGTTATGGGCATGTAAAAGCACCGAGGAAGAATGAGGTCTTGAAGCAGTAGCCAACCTCTCTTCTGTGCCACCTCCTCGGCTTTGTTTTATTCTCTTGTATCTTTCCTTTTGATTATGTGGTTAGCTTTAGAAGCCAACCTCTCGTCTGTCTTGTTCCTCGCCTTTACTTTATTTTTTTGTATCTTCCTACTCAATTATGTAGTGAGCTCTGACACAAGCTGATTCCAGCTTTTCATTGTATCTGTTGTACTACTTTGTTTTAGTAAAAATAGAAATTTATTTACATGTTTTGAGTAATGATCTTTTGGCAACACTACTTTGTGAATGGGTGTGCTCCATGTGTGTGTTTCTTCAGAAATATTTAGAGCAAGATACCTTGAAACATAATCTAACTAATTCTAATTTACCAATACTACCAGGCATTATGTCGATAATTCATAGTAAATCAAACTTAGAAAACTAACCGAGGTAACAGTTGAATATTCTATGATAAGCGCGTGAATACCGTCCGAGACCGATAATCCCTAAATAATCCATCCGAGCAATTGACTGGGAAGTAGGGAACTCCGATTGTGTACTTGGTTTCCCCATAGGCTTGAGTCCAAAGACCATGCAAGGCCTTGGTTCTGTCCAAAACTTATGGTTTTTCTTTTGTGTACTTGGTTTCCCCATAGGCTTGAGTCCGAGGACCATGCAAGGCCTTGGTTCTGTCTAAAACTTGTGGTTTTTCTTTTGTGTACTTGGTTTCCCCATAGGTTTGAGTCCAAGGACCATGCAAGGCCTTGGTTCTGTCCAAAACTTATGGTTTTTCTTTTGTGTACTTGGTTTCCCCATAGGTTTGAGTCCGAGGACCATGCAAGGCCTTGGTTCTGTCCAAAACTTATGGTTTTTCTTTTGTGTACTTGGTTTCCCCATAGGCTTGAGTCCGAAGACCATGCAAGGCCTTGGTTTTGTCCAAAACTTATGGTTTTTCTTTTGTGTACTTGGTTTCCCCATAGGCTTGAGTTCGAAGACCATGCAAGGCCTTGGTTCTGTCCAAAACTTGTGGTTTTTCTTTTGTGTACTTGGTTTCCCCATAGGCTTGAGTCCGAGGACCATGCAAGGTCTTGGTTCTGTCAAAAACTTTTTTGAGTACTTATTTGCTTTTTTTTTTTTTGTCAGCCCCTTGGCCATGACGGGGAGAGCGACTTGGGGTCGGAAGCCCCTAGTCTTTGCCCGTGCCGTTGGCACTACAGGATGTAAGCCCTGGCACAAGTTTATTTCGAGCAACAACTGCAGTCACCGGAGATGGGGAAAAACTCGCGAATCTCTGCTTGCTAGAGAGTTGACTCATGCGCCACCTGTGCCAATGCGCAAGCCTTCCCACAGACGGCGCCAATTGTAGGGACACGATTCTTTAACGGCCCAACAAGGATGTTGGGTTCGCACGTGAAAGATCCTTCACAATATGATTTGTAGAGAGTGGGCTTGAAAGGCTAGCGTTTGGTCACGGGGCGTTGGTCCGGATCGGACTTTAGGGGAACTCGGATAAGAAAGGGCTTGATCAGTATATCCAAGCCCTACAACCGTAACTGAGGGGGATTGGACTCCTCCGATCATGTCCGAGGAGCATTAATGTCTTTCTCCGGTTACCCGACGGTGGGTTTTTCGTGATGGTGTGCACATATTGTCCGGGCATTCTCATCCCTGGAGTTTTTCCCCAGGAAGTGAGATGGATCCCCTTTCTGATTAGTTTACCTTCTCTTTTATTCCAGACCTACGTTCATTTGTCCCTCGTCCACGTGTAGGGTCAACTTTTTCAGGATCATTATTTGTCCCGTCGGTCTAATCCCTGAATTGTTGGGGATGGTTGATAAAGCCTAAGAATTCGGTTTTGTTAGGTGCAGAGTCTTATCCGGGAAGGGTAGTAAGGGTAACTTTCCCAAGATATTTTAGATCTCCTTCCAAATTTGTTCCTATAGCTCTCTCTTTTTTACCCCTCTTCTTCAAGGGAGCTTTGGGTCTACCGAGGACTAAACTGTCCTCTACTGCATCTCTGGGCCATCTTCGGCCTTATATTTTTGAGCTTGGGTCATAACCTTTTTCGGCTTGGGCCTGTGGACTCTCCATGAGCAAGTGGGCCTGGCCCATAAATTATTGGGCCCCACAATATCAATAAAAAAACATAAAAAATTAAAAAATTATATATTTGTAAAAGTAAAGTGATCAAAATTAGTTTTTGAAATTGTATAATTTTTAGGAAGAGCAAATTATCTACAATAAAATTTAGAGAATAAATTATACATATTCATTATAAGTTTGTTATGAGTTTTGATTATCGTGATAATCTCCTTTAAGAGAATGAAGAATTCGAATAATTTATTTGAAACTTAAAAAGTTTAATTGTACAAAAAAAAAAAAAATTGCATACTATAACATAATTTCAATAAATATGGACCACATTATACATTAATAATATCAATCAAACACACTCAAAAATAATAGAATGATACATTAGTAGAGATAGAAATATGAAAAAAAATTAATTAATTTTAAAATTTTTAGGGAGAACAAAATTATCTTCAACAAATATTAGAGAACAAATTATACATTGTACAATTACAAAATGAGTATCTAATTTCATGCATCGCTTGGATCAACAACCAGTTAATATTAATACATTTGAAACTCGATGGTGTGGGGAGGAGTGTTTTGCAAATAAGGTATTCAAGCTTAATGTAGCACTTTATAATGCCAAGTTCCTGTCATTTTTTATTGTCACTCACAGGTGAGGTCTCTTTATTTATTATTATTTTTAAAGAATGTTTTATTATTGATAAAGTTGCCCATCATTCTCTACCGAATTTATAAACATTTTCTAGTACAAACTTTGGTGTTGGAGTGATTATAAGTTGGACACAGACATGCAGTGCCTCAGCTATGTTCTACTTATCCCTCCTAGTTCCAAAAAAAATAGGTTTTCATTGAACTTTAAAGTTACTGTGTCAAATTGGTATGTGCTAGAAGCCTTGCTCCAAAAATCTCCTAATCTAGAAGTTTTGGATGTTACTAATACATTTAATTTACTTAATGGGATGTATTTATAGCTAATCTTCCCCAATCTAGTTTGTACGTTGTCATCAGAGGAATGGTTCCCTCAAACCCAAGTTATGCTGGAAGGAATCAAATGAAATTGATTACGTGTTATCAAACCTTAAATTGTCATTGTACTAAATATAAATACTAATAGGATTGACCTTAAAAAGACTGCCAATAACATTGCTTATGTGTTATCAGAGGAATGGATCCCTCAAACCCAAGTTATGCTGGAAGGAATCAAATGAACTTGATTATGTATTATCAAACCTTAAATTGTCATTGTACTAAATATAAATACTAATAGGAGTGACCTTAAAAAGACTGCCATAACATTGCTTCGTGGCGGCTTTGCATAAATGCTTGCATGTTTTTCATAACTGTGAAAATCTTTTTTTATGACTATGCCTACATTGCAACCTTTTAGTGTATGTCTTTTTTTATCAAGCAATATCTTAGCAGGACATTCCTCTAACCAAACATAAGGTTCCTCAGTCTCCTTAGCAGTATTAGCCAACAAATGGGCAACACTATTACATAGCCTTGGGACAAAATGGTAGATCTTCTAAAGCATCCACTTGGATCCTGTATAGCACAAACCTCCAACAAACTTAGATCACCCGAGCTCAACAGATTGACCATCTTTTTGTCTGAAAGCACAACCATGATTTCTGGTATCCCCATTTCCTAACTAAATCATAAAGCCTTCAGGATTGCCGTACGATTTCATATATAACGGTTTCACATCTTTGGTCTGCTTTAGCAGGTTTTATTTTTTATATTCCTCAGGTGTCTTACACAATCGCTTCTCAAGTCACTTATTAAATTTTTCAGTCTGGTTGTTTATTAAATAATTCGTTTTAGGATGACATATATATATATATAAGCTACATGAAATGTACTTTTGTTATCTTTCTATCTTTATGCTCAATTTGCTAGTTTTGGAGATTTATTTTCAAAATAAAATTTAATAAGCTTGTTGTTCTGGCTGCTATTCTGCAGATTTGGTAATCTCCTTATAGAGCTGGAGTTTGAAGGGGTGTTAGGCCCTTCAGAGGGGTGGTTGAGGACATTTTAGCCCAAGACTAAGTGGCTCATAATCCCCTTTTTGTGGTTGGGGACATGGCCAGGGTGGTGCTGCTAGGCGCTTCCCACCTCATGGTGCTGCAACACCTACAACTACAGCATCTGCACCAGTTGAAGGTGGAGCTACCATAATGCCTCTCCCTTCTGCATCAATTTCTGGCCAGGCACCTTTAACCAGCACAAGTGCCTCCACTTCCACCTCTACCTCCAACATAATTATACTTCACATTATAACAGAGCTTTAACTCCGTCAACATTAGCATCATTCTTTTATGGAAAATCATCAGATTTTTAATTGAAAAAAGTAAACTTTAATTATTCTTTGGCCTGGAGGTCTTACTTTGGCTCCTCACAAAGAACCCCATGACTAACTAGTAATTGGTTTCATTTTAATTGTTCTACTCTTTGGACATTTCTTTGCTATTAAAGTGTTGCTTCCTATTGTATAATTAATTGTCTCCACATTGTCGTAGTGCTCCTTCATCAGTTGCTATAGCTCGTTTGGCCAAAAATAGAACCCTTTACAGATTTCTCCTCGCATTGATATGGTTTTCCATGCTTTATCACAAACTTTAGATACTATCAGCATATTCAAAACCATGCAAACATGCAGGATAAACTGATTTTTTTGCAGTCCTTACTATACTCTTATAATCAAGATGAAAGATTGAGATTTGGATTGGGTAATAGGTAGTCATGAGATATAGCCTTGGTGTTCTTAGTATACTAATTCTCGTTTTCAAGTATAAACTAGCCAACTATGGGCATGATACTCTTCTAAGTTAAGGGTAATTCTACCCGTGAAGATCGGTTCTTGAGGCTGCCCAAAAACTAGAAGTATGGTACAATTAAGAAGGGTATAGTGTTCCATTGCAACTTTCAAACCATCGAAGAAAGTTTGACTACTCCACAAAGAAGAGTGTCTAACAAAGCTTTGAGAAAAAAAACATTGACAATTAGGAGGCGCTTAATTTTTTTCATTAGTAATTCCAAGAAGCTACAATTTGAGAGTTTACATTTCATGAGGGAGATGAACTTCAATTCATCACACTCACAGAGAGAGAGAGAGAGAGAGAGAGAGAGAGAGAGGTGCTTGAGAAAGAAAGAGCGTTATCTTTCAAAAGAAAAGGTTGACAATTAGGACAAGCTTACTGGATTTAATAGTGCAAGAATGGCATATCAGATCTCCCAATAAACATTTCTTTGGAATTATGAATAGAAAGATGTACAAAATCTACTAATGTTACGAAATTTATTCCATTTTGGGCGAATGAGGACATGTCAGTAGTGAACAGAAACTTTTGGTTCCGAAAGGGTAGCTGTTGTGGATGATGTAATTTGGATAAGAGGGATAATAAGAAGAAAGTATCCACCTAAATAAATAGAAAAATTCTTAACCTACAGCTCTTATTAGAAACAGAAACAAAATCCGCTACCTGGAAACTATTAAATTTTCAATTTACTTAAAACCCATCACAGTTCAAATGGAAATTAGCAGTAAATATTGATGGAATGATAAAAAAAAAAAAAAAAAAAAAAAAAAAAAAAAAAAAAAACCATTGTTAGAAGGTCATAAGTGCACACTAACAAGTGAAATACCACTGTTAGACACAGGTGCATCTCAATTGTTTCAAAACTTGTTTAACTATACGAACTGCAACTTCATCTCACGCCCTTTTTAAAAATATATATACATATATATATATATATATATATATATATATATATATATATATATATATATATATATATATCCTACCAATTTACCATACATTATTAAAAAAAAAAATCTGAAAAAGAAAAACATGACTAATAGAAGGTGGCAAGTACAAGCACAGACCTGTTTGGTTTAAAAGCACAACCGACCAAACTTTTGTGCTTTGATTGGCAAGAAACACAACAGACAGCCATCTGTCACAAGACTCCTAAACCCAAAGGCTTAAGCAACTTACAGCAAACTTATATCTGCCAACACAGAGTCGCCAAACAAAGAATAAGAAAGTTCAAACGGAGACTATCACTAAGAATTAAGAACTTGGTTATCCAAAAACAGAGTCAATCAAACACAACATAAAGATCCATTAAAAACATAGTTCTTGAAACTCCCTCTGATAACCACAGCGGTCTTGACTCTTGACTTCCCATTTCATGGACTGCACAATACCTTCTCTGCACAATACCTTTGTTGTTGTTAATTAATTAGTTGTGTGGAAATGAAATTTGGGGTGGTGATTGAGGAGTCCCAGGTTTTGCAAACGCACCCAATCTTATCCCTGATTTGGTAGGCAGCCATCACAAGATGTCGAGTACAACATCATTGGACAGATGTTATTTCACCATTGGAGTAGGAATGTTATTGGGCACTCCGAGAGTCCACGTAGATGTGATTGTGGTTGGGCTTGGTTCTAGGCTTGGTTCTCTGGATTATAAACTTTTTCTGCTCCAAAGACTAAAGAGTAGTAAAGAGACAACGCTTTAATGCCATTTGGCTAATGTGTAAAGTGACTTCTTCCTTTTTTTTTTAATCTAGAACCACAAATTATTTCCTCCACAATTGTAGTATAATAGAGTTTGAGCAGTAGAGAAAAAACAATAGGTTTATGTATAAGTGAGACAACCACTTTACTCTGCCTCATCAGAGTTGTAACAAAAAAATTGTGATATAGTTTGTGGTATTAAAATTGTGATATAGTTTGATATAGTTTGTGGCCTTAGAACCTCTTCTTTTTTTTTTTTTTTTTTTTTTTTGTGTATTTTTCATGGAAAGTTGTCACATAAGCCATTCTTTTATTCTTTTTTTTTGAGAATCACATAGGCCACTCTAATAACATGACATAGAGATAATTCTTAGATAATCCTAGAGCAATGTTTCGAGGTCTCACAGTGGGAGTGAATGCACTGAGACTACTTAGAATTTTCTAATGGGATGGTAGGTTTAAAAGAAGCCCATGCCAGGTGCTTGAAAAAAGTTGTCATAGAGTTTCAAATAGGGGCTGTTGCTTGAAGTATGCTTAAAAATTCTTTGGTAATCGAGAGCGATTACGAGCACCACAACGAGAGAAGCTTTGCAAGGCGTATGCTAGATTGGAGGAAGCTGGAAGCCGATCAGTCCATATGCGGAAGCTTTTTCATATTTTTGCTTGGAAGCTAAGTAACAACCAGAATTTCTCTGGCTAGGTTTCTAAAGCTAACAATTAAATTAATTCTATCCATTTTCTCAAAATAATATTAATAATAATTCTATCCATGAATGCCTAAATGTTGAATATTTTCCATGAATTCTTGAAACTTTTTTTTTTAGAGAATATTCTTGGATATTGAATATTTGCTATTTAAAACACTAAAAAGTGCCATGAAATAAGAACAGAGTTATAAATGTCCGAATAATATAGTGAATGGTGGCTCCTTAACAGTTAACATATGAAGGTTGAACCTACTAGTTTTTTTTTTTTTTTTTTTTTTTTTTTTTTTTTTTTTTTGAGAAAGGTTGAACCTACTAGTTGGGACACCCTAAACCCAATCTCCTTTATATGTAGTAATATCTAAGCTGACAACCATATAAAGAGAACTTGGGTTTTGTGATCTTTTAAGGCCTGTTTATTATGTGATTTTGAACAACAGTTTTCATTGTTTAAACACTAAAAACTGTGGTTCTAAAATTAGGAGTGTTTGAGTTACATTGCACAATTTAGGGTATTTAAATATTGAATTTGGAAAACTCCTCTTACTAATTTTCAAATTTCAAACAACGTTGTTCAATGACACTTTTATAAATATTTTGAAAACCGTATGACCCACTTGATTAGACAACACATAAAGCTTCCATCTTCAATTCCAACCAAGGGGCCCACATTTTAGCTTCAAAAAAAAAAAAAAAAAAAAAAAACACACGCACACACATACCAAACACAAAATTATGTTTTTTCATACACTAAAACATGTTATTTGAAATATGGTACCAAACACATTTTTTGCTTTGTGAATACAGTAAACATGTGTTTTCACAACACTTTTTAAAACTATAGTTTTCACATTATTGTAAATAACGTTACTAGAAATCTCCAACTAAATGAGCCTTTGTGGTATTAGATTGGAGTAAAGTAAAATAAAGTTGAGATAAAGGTGACAAACACATCACATGAAAATATAATAAAATGAAATTAATTAAAAACTTCCAAGTTGCCATCTGATTGACAATATTATTCTTTGAAAGATTTTAGTCTTTATAGGTTAATAAGATCTAGAATATGGAAAAATATAAAACAAAACCTTAATTATAGGGTACTGTTGGAATTTTAGAAAATAACTATAATTATAAAGTGAAAATAATTAATTTATCCCATTAAACTCTTCTTAATGACATAACACAAATTTAGGAAATTACATATCATCAGAAGAAGTTAAAATATGTAATTTATTGATCGAATATCAAATGGTCTTTTTAATTTCAAAAATTTTTAAATAAAAATTTTAAAATTAATTGTAATAAAAAAGTAAGTTTACTAATCAAATAGAAAATAAAATTTAATTAATATGAAATGTGACATTGACAAAATGTTATTCCACTTGATGCTATTAGATGTAAGTTTTAAGGAAAATGAGAATGTATGTAATCCAACATTGTAATTCCCAATATATTAAACCAATTAAATGATATAATATTAATAAAAAGTGTACACCATTACATATATATATATATATATATATATATATATATATATATATATATATATATATATATATTTACATGATTGTGGTCCCCGCTTCTGCCAAGAGTATGATACTAGCCAAGGATCCGAGTCCGAAATTAATTTATACGTGGGCTTTCAGACACACCCTCGGCCTCCGTGCCTTTTCTCCTCTTTGATTTTCCTCCTCCCTCTTCTACTCACCTCTGGACTCCTCAATGGTTGATACTCAATTTCTGTCTTTTCTCTCTCCTTATTCACAGAGTTTTCCTAATCTGCTTTTCCATCCCCTTGCTTAGGTGCATCTCTCCTCCTTATATAGCCTCTCCTAAGTGGGGCACTAATCATTATGGTCTCACCACTTTTCATGCATTCCCACTTCCATTAGAATCCCAAGGAATCATCATTCCTTTTGAGGATTCACTTGAAACTTGTTCCAAATGCCAAATACCGTTTGATAGTGAGTTCCCCCAAGGCACCATCAATCCTCAACCACCGACTTGGTTGTACTCACTCCTTATTCAGATTCCCTTATCATCAGTTGGTGTTAACTGGAGGATTTCCTCGAGCAATTGTGTCTTTAACCCATCACCCAAGCTTTCGGGTCAGGCCTACTATAATAGGGCCTAACTTCAACTTCCTTCACGTGGGCTAGACTTAGATTCTCAAATTGACTTTGGGCCTTAATAGGATGGGCTGACATATATTTTCCGAGCCCAATTCTCCCACAATAATAATAATAATAATAATAATAATAATAATAATAATAATAATAATAATATTATTATTATTATTATTATTATTGTTATGTTAATGTTTATTTTTTTTATTTGGATGATAATTATTCCAATTAAAATGGTTTCTTATATCAAATCCATATAAATAACCTTATACACTATTTTATATATTTGAAAAAAAGTTTATATAAATGATTAATGCACATTTGTAAATATATTATATGCATTTACTCAATTTGCAAATTCAATGAACTAAAAAAATGCTTTTGTTTTTTTTTTTTTTTTTTGAAATGGAAGTCTAAATGAAGAGAGAGCAAAGATAAAAATGTCACTAAAAAACATGGTCCATCATCAATTGTGTTTGGAATTATATGAATAACAAAAGTCATAATTTAGTTGATAATTGCAGATATCCCTCAACCTAGAGCCCTATACCTTGATAAATAATATGTTCATTCAACACAGCAAAACCGAGAACCATTATTCCATTTATGAATATGCACAACATGTTTCACTCTCCAAGATTTATGTAGGTTGCCCCTCGCATCCATTTCATACACTTTAGATTGGGTATAAACTTTGTTTCATAGTTATTGTTTCAATTAGACTGTCCAATGACTCGATCTTGCTAAAACTTTGTTATTTATAACAATGACCGCTTAAAATCATTATCTTTCATATGTCCCTTCCTATGACACAAAAGGTTAGAAGGCAGCTTAGTCTATTTATTTACTTAGTACCCATAAATAAAAAAGCGATCATATTAGACAATTTTCCTTTTACAAGATTAGTATGTACTACATTAGATATTTCATCAAGGATAAATATTGTTCAAAATGATATTAAAAAAAATTATGCTACCTAGTTGGATTGTATCATCACGAATTCAATGCAATATGTGACCCAAAGTACGTGTACAGGACGATTCTTTTTATATGGAGCCCTCACGCACTACATTAACAAGTGAATCAATATCTAACACATACTTACTATTTTCATTTAAGTTTCAACCTCAACAAAGTATGCATTTATGTAGTTCATTGAATTTATAAATAGAATAAATGCATCTAATATATCTATAGGTGTGCATTATTCAATTATATAAAAATAATTTTTTCGAAAAAAGTAAAAAATTAATTTATATGGCTATTTATATAAATTTCATATGCAAAACCATTTTTAGTTGGAAAACTTATTATCCAAATACAAAGAAACATAAACATAACAATAACAATAATAGTAATTAATAAACAATAAATAATAAATAATAAATAATATTTTTATAATTGTTTGTAACTAATTTATGTGTATCAATCTAAGTAATTTATATAGTTCTCTCTCTAAGAGTTATTGTTTGAAAGTGAATTTTCTAATAGTATTTTCATTTAATATATATGTATCTACATTGAAATGTTTAAATATATCTCAATATTATTTTGAAATATTTGATTGTGATGATATTGAGTTAAACCCTAACAATGACCTTTATTGTAAAGTTAAGATAAATGCCCCATCTTTTAAGTAATTTTTACTTTAATGAACATTTGAAGAAATTCTCTTTCCTTTAAAAATTAGACAACTTAGCTTATGGAGAAATTAATATTAATATATTTGAAGCTCAATAGCATGGGGAAGAATGTTTTGCAGGTAAGGTAATCAAGCTTAATGTAACATTCTATAACTCTAAATTACTGTCATTTTTTATTGTCACTCAAAGGTGAGGTCCCTATATTTATTATTATTTTTAATGAATATTTTATATATTCTTATTCAAATTGCACGTCATTCTCTATTGAATTTATTGACATTTTCTAGTATAACCCTTGGTGTTGATATGATTATAATTTTGGCATGCAATGCCTTAACTATGTTCTATTTATCCTTCCTAGTTCCTAAAAATTGGTTTTGATTGGACTTTAAAGTCTACTAGTCGCAGACCCACACGATGCACGACAATATATAAATATTATGTAATGGGTGTAGTATATGAAAAGTAACAATTACATCAAGGATTATTAACACAAAAAATTGTCTTTCAACTCAATGTTTATGAAGTTTCATTTCAGTAATAAACTCCCCCACAAAAATAATATAAATCAACCAAAAAAACAAACTTTTAGCATGCAAAGTGAAAACATGGTAGTGATTTTTAATGGATTGGGGTAAGGGTAATAGCAATGGCTTTCAGTAGAAAAAAAATTGATTTAAAAAGTCGCAAGCTCATATAGGAAAGGAATTGAAAATTGTTAGGAATATGAAATAATTGTTGTAATCCAGGTAGTTAGCTAGTTGGTGGAGATTAGGATGAGTTAGTTAGAATTTGACCACATGTAACTCATTTAACACATGGCTTAATTCATAGAGCACATGTTGAATTAACTAGCTAATTATCTTGAGCCATGTGGGCCAATGACATTAGATCTAGTCTCATATAAATACATGGTTGTAATTTAACATTAGATATCAATTGAAGAATAAACCATTACTTAGTGCATTTTTCTCTCTTAGTCTCTTTCTTTCTCTATGGAGGGTGACTACCTCGAATTAAGTCAATTTCCTTACAATTCACATAAATCCCCCTATAATTCCCATCCAATCCTATTAGGAACCACTAGGTTCCTAAAATTTGGTATTAGAGCCGTCGATCTTGAGATGGGTGAATATGACGAACAAGAAATCTTGAAGGACTTTCAACAAATGGTGAATGAAGTTTCAGAGAAGGTCAAGGCCTTGGCTGAATCTAAAAAGGCCATGAAAGAAGAGCTCTCAAGATTGCAAGAGGATCTTGAGAATATGATAGAAGAGGAGTTACAATCTCTTGATTCAATGGAACTTGAAGAATAAATTAAGTTCCAAGAATCTATTGCTGTTGTTGCAAGTCAGACGTTGATTTTTGTGTCAAAGTGGATGAAGATATCCATGTACACGCTACCTTGAAGTTCAGTCCAAAGAACCAACAAAGAAGGTGATGGTGATCCAAGAATCTACAATACAAGAACCCGTTGTTGTTGGTGTTGTTGAAGAACACATTGTTCTTGTGTAGTTCCTTTGTGTATAGGATAATCGATTTGACATAGCTATGGAAAGCTTAGCCGTGCACGGTATGGGTGTAGTGCATCCATTGGTCCAATACAACTCTAAGCCCTTTAAATTCATTGCTTATGGAGGCATAATAAATATGGATCATATTTGTTGTATCAAGTGCGATCAAATGTATCGTGATATTCTTTCCAAGAGTGGTATTAATCTTTCAATGAACGAATATGGGTCAGTTACAACTTCGCATTTTGATGGCAACGTTTTTAACATCATGATTGGTCCAATGCATGAGTCATTGATATGGAATGAATGTTAATTCAACTTTCCATATTGATGAGTTCTTTAGTCCATCTTTCAAGATTTCTCCAACATATGATCCAACCAATGTATGTAATCATGTAGCATTTGATGGAAGGGATCTTTTGTGCTGTGATGGATGCTTGCGTGCCTTGCAAATAGAGTGCGGCCCTCTACCAAGAATTCTTTATAATACTTGGTATTGTAGGTATTGCCAGAATGTGCTCTAGAAAGAAAACTTTGTGGCAAAGTGCCTGGAAGTAGTTGGTGTGTTCAATCATCAAGATGCTTTAGAGTATTGGGTTAGCGGCCAATTTCCACTCATGAAGGTGTCATTTCACAACACACTTTGTGGGCAAGGTGTTTTCAAGGGGAAAGAAATGTTAGGAATATGAAATAATTGTTGTAATCTAGGTAGTTAGCTAGTTGGTGGAGATTAGGATGAATTAGTTAGAATTCGACCACATTTAACACATGACTTAATTCATAGAGCACATGTTGAATTAACTAGCCAATTATCTTGAGCCATGTGGGCCAATGACATTAGATCTAGTCTCATATAAATACATGATTGTAATTCAACATTAGATATCAATTAAAGAATAAACTATCGTTTAGTGCATTTTTCTCTCTTAGTCTCTTTCTTTCTCTATGGAGGGTGACTACCTCAAATTAAGTCAATTTCCTTACAATTCACATACATCCCCTATAACTCCCATTCAATCCCATTAGGAACCACTAGGTTCCTAACAAAAATAATGTCTAAAACAAATTTTGACTTCTTGCTTATTCCTTTGAATATGTCAAAGTATTCTTTGTATTATTTGCACTTGAATTTAATTATTTAAATGATAGCTATGACACTACATGATAATGTTTCACCTAAAACAATTAGTCAAACTTTGAGAAGAAGATATCTCACATTTATATCATAAAGAACTTGCATTTTTGTCTTTTTTGTTTTGTGATAAGGGAAGTACTAAGTCTTTAATTGGAAAGAGTTTTATGACATAATGGTGCAACAACCAATATATAAGTATAATGTGTAACAACATCTAAGGGGAGCAAACGGAAAAATACATACACATACACACCTACACAGTGTTTTGAACCATCCATTTGTCTAAATTAGAATTCAACCGACTAAATTTAATAAAATGATTTTCATATGAATACAACTTTACATATATATATTTACATATTTCCTACCAACAAGTTTTGGCATTTAACTCCAATTTCAAATGCCATATCACTTCATGTAAATTGTTGACTTCTCATCTTAATGTCTCACCTCATCCTAAAGGCATCATCTTAGCATGCTGAGCCTTCACCATCTCTATTAAAGTCTAGCCCATTTTCAATTTTGAAACCTCTAAGCTAATCACTATTTATCAAATAAGTAGAGTGAACCAACTATATGATGGGTATATATATAAATATATATATATATATATATATATATATATATATATATATATATATATATATATATATATATATATATATATATATATATATATATGTGCGAGCCTGAAATGAGACTGTTGGGCTTAACCTCACTTGGGCTCACAATTTATTTGTAAAGTGGGCTTCAAGATTTCCTACTTTGGGTCATTCTCGGCATAGAGACTCAAAGTAATATTCCTCCTCTTTTTCTAAATGACTGTTTTTTCTCTCTTTTTTTCTCCACCCCTTCTTCTTCCCCAACTTCTTCTATTTATAGCTTTAAGTTAGTAGGGAGATCATGATTACTGCCATTATTAGTGCAATTAGAGGTCTAATATTATCTGTTATAAGTGGATGTTTAGGTGAAAGTGGAGTGTAACAATTATGGCCTTGGAACTTGGTTCCAACTCAGGTGAATTTGCTTGGTAGTGATGTTCCCCGAGCATCCTATGGTACTCCCGAACAAGGTTTCACTAACTGTTCGGGAAGTTTTATGCCGAGCATAGTTCAAGAGCCGAGGCCCAAAACTCATATTCTTTGAAGGCGGTTTCAAGCAGAGCTTAGGGCGATGGGGCCGTGCCATTGGGCTCGAGCCCAGGGCCCATCTGGGTCTTGGGACCTCGGTGCCGTACAATATATATATATATATATATTGTTAGGAAATTTAGACCTCGGTTGATAGAATTAACAAGTTTTAAACCCAAGTTGTTAATTAGATTTATTATGAATAAACCTTGTAAAAGCAAACTAACATCAATATCATTCAAATAAAAAAAAAAATAAGACAAGATATAATGACCCAGGAAAATCAATGAAACAAACTAGTTTCACAGTACAAAACCTGGGGGGAAACCTTCCCGAAAAGCAATCCACTATATTAAAGAGAAGTTTTAGATCTAGTACAAAACCTTTGTCCCTAGACTCTATAATCCTCGTAGATGAACTTACAGTAGAAATCTTCTACCGCTTGAGAACCTCTGAACTCTTTAATATATAAATGCCACCCTTTTTGCATGGATCCTAGTATATGACTAACCAATGATGCACGGCTCCTAGTACGTGACTAACTCACCAACTTGAAGAAGATGTTGGTTGCAAAGTTCTTCACTTCATCAACAATGAAGATCAAGAAGCACTTGGTTACAAAACCCTAAGGCGCAAAGACGCAATAACTTCTTTTTGAGAAAATAAGGCGTCGGTCACCTTTTGCATATGTTCTCCTTATATTCTCTTATGTGACGGCCTTTAAAATAAGCCTTATATATGTCTACGATTATGAGAAAAGAAACCCTACACAAATACCTAAGCATGGGCCGAAAATCAGATCTGAAAAACTGATTTTGTATTTGTTACGAGCTATTGAAAGGTATCGAGAGCTATCGAGCTAGCTATCGAGATTTAATGAATCAGTACTTCTTCACTTGCAAGCTATTGAGAGCTATCGAGCTTTAATAAATCAGCACTTCTTCACTTGTTTCTTGGACAGATTTGCATGACTTCAATACTAGACTTGAATTCTTGTTCCTTGATGTACTAAACCCATCCTAGATCTACCCAAATACAAGTAAAGTGCATTTTTTTCAAAGGATTAACCAATTAAATAAAATAGTGACATATGTTTCTAACATTGAATCACATATGTCCTAACATATATATAATTTCATATCAACAAAATGCAATAAAAAGAATAGGCACCCAAATGAGTCAACCATCAACATGAAAAGTAACGAACTTAGAGTCATCTTTCACTCCACCAAAAAAAAAAAAAAAAAAAAAGAGCCATTATTCACAAATCAAAGTAAATGAAAAAAAAAAAAAAAAAAATCCAACAATGAAAGAAGAATTTAAGTTACCAATTATGCGATGTTGTTGACAATGTCAAAAAACCTTAAAAACTTTAGTGTTATTGCCTTATTAGCCCCAAAGACACACAAAACAAAAACATGAATGGATCTAAAATTTTCTCAAAAAGAAAGAAAGCATAGAATACCTTACATTAAGTTTTGTGAATGTGATACCTTGTGCTTGGTGAAAGTGAAGGTCGATTTGATATCATTCATAAGCAAATAGATATCAAACATAATCAATTTAAGCAAATAGATATCTAACTATCATTAAATTTTTTAAAAAAAAATCACATGAAATTATAACAAATTTGCATAGTTATTAACCAAAGATTGTGTGCATCATTCCTTCACTTGAAGTCCGCCAATAAGATAGAGATTAGGACAGGAGATAAAAGGGAAGAAGCAAACGCGTCAAATTTAATATTTAGTATTAAATTTAAGATTCAGCCAAAAATTCTCACCAACACTACATCATCAAAATTTCTCAACCAACCAAATAAATAAATAGAGTAACACAAATTCTATTAGTTTGAATAGAAAATACACTAATTTTCTGGAAGAAAATATTATATCTTAAAAAATCAATGCCTTTTTAGGTGGGATGGTACCTCTCCACATATTGGGTGCATAGAGATTCTAAGAGAGGGATTCAAAATTTGAACTACTCGGTCAGCAACAAATTAAGAAGAAATACCATGAGTGGCAACTCCCTGATTATCAGATAGTAAAACAAAAGAATGGAAGCAATGTATGAAGATAGGATCATATATAATATAGTACCAATAATATTTTTGGACAGGAAGGCAACTCGGTCACCACCATTTCATCTCTCACATTAATTTTTCTTCTTGATTGCTAGAAGATTTTTGGGTTTATGCTTTCATCTATAAAACAAAAAATAATCTATAATCAAATACAAAAGTCAATGAGGTTCCCAAACCAACACCAGACTCTAGCAGATTAGACAGATTGACAAAAGCCTATGAGCGATGAGTTTTTACTTTTTAAGCCTCTACAAAATTTAGATAAATTTTTAGTCTTTTAGAGCAAAGGAATTAGATCCAAAAATATATGATACATGTAACATGTGATGTGATCATAAATATATAAATTGTAAATGATTTAACACAACAAAACACAATCAAACCAAAGAGAAATAAGAGTGAAACAAAAGATAGCAAAGGAGGAGAGCCATTGCATCTACTCGGTAGCCTTTTCGTATGGATGTCGTTAATCCAAAAAAGATAGGATTTTGGAATCCGGGTGGCTATCAAAATCAATCAATTTGTCAGTCCATGAAAGAATACCAAGAATCTCTTTGATGTTCAGCCACCTTTTTCCTTTTGCCACAAAGGAAACTTGAGAACTACAAAACAAAACCCGTAAACTGAAAACCTAATAACAACTCAAGTGGTAGTATTTGAACTTTATGATTGATAACTGTGGTGGGCCTTTTTGAGATTGTGGGTTGGGTTGCTTCCTGCCACACTACGGCCCAAAGGTTACGGGTAGGAGAGTCAGGATCGGTCTAATTGCAACTCATCTTGAATCGGCTTGAGCGCAAACTAAAGCCCCTTTATTGAAACTTTGGTCACATGCTCATGGTAGGTGAAACTGTTAAAAAGAGTTATGGTAGACAAATATAATATAACAATAATAAAGGAAATGTACTCATTGTTAGCCAAAACAAGTAAAGAATTCCAAATATGATAAAGAAAAAGAACAGCACAACAATAGAAACGCACTATAAATAAAATGGCAAAGATAAAAGAGAGATAACATTGATATTTAATCAATAAAATCAAAGAAGAAATGGTTAGTCTGCTGCGCTTAGTTGCATTACGGAACTAAGACCAAGGAGGGAACCACTTCCTCAATGTGGATAACCTCACAGGAAGATCTTGCTGTAGAAATTACTCACTTTGAGAGAATGGGCCTAAATGGCTTATGCTCGAAAATCCTTAATCTATAACAAAGGGTAGGCTTTTAGACGGAGAGAAGGGATTAGCCTATTGGTGCTTGCCTGCCATCCTACTCTCTCTGTTTTTCTTTCTCACCCTTTTTCTTTTTCTCAATTTTGTTACTCTGTTGTTCCACTCTTTTCTTTTTAGTTCTTGCTCGTGTGATGTTGTTTTTCTGGTGTTGTGGTGATGTGATTGTTGTAATGTGTTGTGATATTGTGACTTTTTGTTGTTCTTGTGCACATCGGAGGCTCTTTATATATCGCTGGCGCTGGTTTTTTACCATTTCACCCTTTAACCACTATTGTCTAAGTGTGGGTGTCCTTCCGGACCACCCACTAGTTTGTCGATTGCCCACCACCACCACTTACTTGTGTTGGTCATGCCACATCCCATTACCGGACAAAGAATTCTATTTTGTTTGCTTGTTCACCGTGACATTCCCATCCGGATAAGAGTGGGCATTCTCTCTCACTATCCCTCATGGCATGCACCTAGTGGTTCCAACTCATCTTTCCCACTTTTGGGTAGTATGTCATCCCAACAGGACATTTCCCCCAAAAGAGTTTGAGCAGGAACCCCTGAATAGGCTCCCCCCTTCTCTCCATCGCCAAACCATACCCTCTTTTACATCTTACCCATGGACCACCACTCCTATATTGACTGGGTACAGGTTGGTGGTGCCTAAGCCTTGTGCATGCTCCACTTCCATGTGTCAAAAGCTTGTTTGCTACTCATGAGTTTGCCATGGTCTAGAGGCCTATCTGTGCATTCTGCTGCTCATTTTTGACCTCTTGTGGCATGAACGGGTTTCTGAGCCTTTATTCTTTATGGCTTGCTTCCTTCAAGGGCTAGGCCTTGCTTGATTATGGGCTTTTCTCTTTTTAACCCATTTTTTACTCTTTCCGTAGGCCTGCTAACGCTTCTACCATGCCATTCTGCTATTCTTGCCGTGATATTATTTGATCCGTGCTTGCTGGGTCTCTTTTGGACTTGCTGTATGCTTTTCTTTTACTTAATTCTAGCGGCCCAATATATTATCATTGGGCTAGCATTCATGCTATTCTGGGCTTTCTTAACCCATTCCATTGCTTACAGGCTTCCTCGGCCCATTTACTCCTTTTTGGGCATCCTCGGCCCATTCTAATTCTAAATTCCTATGGGTCTTTGCTAACTTTTTTGGACTTCCTCGGCCCAATTACCAGATCCTTTACTTTTGGGGTTCATGGGCTTTCCATCAACCCCTTACTCACTTACTTCACTACTTCGGGCCTTCTTTGGCCCATTCTTACTTTCCATTTCACATAATGTCAATGAGTTTACTACTTTTTTTCTCTAGGTTCCTTTAGGCCCGCTTGTTTCCTTTGAGGCCCATTTATTATTTTCTACGCCTATAATTCATTATTCCTGCCATTCGGGCTTAATAGTTTTCTTCTTAATTTACTAACTCTTTTCCTTTCATATTGTTGGGCTTCTTCCTGCTATTGGGCCTTCTTGCCAAAGTGAGCATCAATAATAACCAATAAGTATGACAAATTATGCAAAAGACAATCATTAAGGAGTTATTACCTCGCTTTCTTTAGCATAGAATCAACAAACTTCTCATGGCTCTTCTCTATTAAGCCACAATACATTAAAAAAATGAGACGTGAGTTACATTGATTGGTTGGCTACCTTCTACAAACATAACAACATACACGTTGTGAGCAATTTAACATCTAGTCTTAACGTTAAACAAAAAATACTAACCATTCAAAAAGTCATCAGAAGTTGCGATATAAATATAGTGATAATTTAGCATTGTGAAACACACCTAAACAAAAAGCAAGAATGATATGTAAAAGAAATTGACTACCAAAGTTTGAATAAAGAATTGAAAAATTCCTCTAGGATTGTAAGCAATAATCAAAAGGGGAATTGAATTCTTGATGGTTTGCATACCTTTGTCTTGCATATTTGCTGGGCATTGGCTAAGTACTAAATTTTTTTTGGCCAGGGGGGGAACTAAAGTGGAGAGAGAGAACTTACAGGCAAAATATACAAGATTTGGATTAGGGGTAATTCTATAGTACCCCCAAAAAGGGGGGGGGGGTATGGTACTCATTAATAAGTAACATACTATACCAGGTTACTTTTTTCTCATATTTAATAGTTCCATCCTCACATTGTGCAATTCCAACATCACATGTAACAGTTTTTTTTCTCACATTTGGTGGTTCTCTTACTTTTTTCTCACATTTGATGGTTCCATCCTCACATTGTGCAGTTCCAACATCACATGTGACAGTTCTTTTGTCACATTCGATGGTTCCCTTATTTTTTTCTCACATTAGACAGTTTCATCGTCACATTCTGCAGGTCCAACATCACATGTAACAGTTCTTTTATCACATTTAGTGGTTCCCTTACTTTTTTTCTCACATTTGACAATTTCATCTTTACATTGTGCAATTCTAACATTGTATGTGACAGTTATTTTTTCACATTTGGTAGTTCCCTTATTTTTTTTTTCACATTTGACCGTTCTATCCTCACATTGTGCGGTTCCAACATCACATATGACATTTTTTTCTCATATTTGGTGGTTCCCTTACTTTTTTCTTACATTTGATGGTTTCATCTAGGGCTGTCCAAATTCATCCGGTAACCCGACCCACCCGAAAAACCGACCGGAACCGACCCGAATCCGGCCGACCCGATCGCTCCGTGGTCGGCGGCGGATCTTCACCACCGAAACCGATTCCGCGGGTCGGTTTCGGTTTTCCTCCCTAAAACCCGAAAAATCCGAACCGACCGAAAGATTTCCAGATTCGGCCAAAATTTCCAGTTTCCGGTGAGAATTTTCCGAATCCGCAAAAATTTTCCGAATCCGGAAAAAACCCGATTTCTCGGCGACTTTTCCCTTAGATCCGGTGAGATTTTGACCGGATCTTGCGAAATCTCATCAAATCCAGTTAGATTTTCGTCCGGATCTAAGGGAAATATCGCCGGAATCTGGGTTTCTTCGCCGGATTTGTGTTTTTTTCACCGTTTTCTCGCCGTCTTCTCATATCTACGACTCCGACCGACCCGCCCGCCATCCGTTCATAATCCGAACCGCCCGACCTGATTACTCGGGCGGTCGGCGGCGGGTGCATTTTTTCCCACCCGATTCCGGCGGGTCGGTTCCGGGTTGGGCACAAACCCGACCCGGACCGACCCGTGGACAGCCCTAGTTTCATCCTCACATTGTGCGGTTCCAACATCACATATGACAATTCTTTTATCACATTTGGTGGTTTCCTTAATTTTTCTCACATTTGACTGTTTCATTCTCACATTGTGCAATTTCAACATCACATATAACAGTTCTTTTGTCACATTTGGTGGTTCCTTTATTTTTTTTTCTCACATTTGACAATTTTATCATCACATTGTGCAAGTCTAATATCATATGTGACAGTTCTTTTGTCACATTTAGTAGTTCCCTTACTCTTTTCTCACATTTGACAGTTCTATCTTCACATTGTGTAGTTTCAACATCAAATGTGATAGTTCTTTTCTCACATTTGGTGGTTCCCTTACTTTTTTCTCACATTTGATGATTCTATCGTCACATTATACAGTTCCAACATCACATCTGATAGCTCTTTTGTCACATTTAGTGGTTTTCTTACTTTTTTCTCACATTTGATGGTTCTATCTTCACATTGTGTAGTTCCAATATCACATGTGATAGTTCTTTTCTCACATTTGGTGGCTCCCTTAATTTTTTCTCACATTTGACGGTTTCATCCTCACATTGTACAGTTCCAACATCACATATGATATTTCTTTTGTTACATTTGGTAGTTCCCTTAATTTTTCCTCACATTTTACGGTTCCATTCTCACATTGTGCACTTCCAACATTACATGTGATAGTTCTTTTGTCACATTTAGTGGTTTCCTTACTTTTTTTTTCTCACATTTAACGATTCCATCTTCACATTGTGCAATTCCAACATCACATGTGACAGTTCTTTTCTCACATTTGGTAGTTCTCTTACTTTTTTCTCACATTTGACGATTCCATTCTCACATTATGCGGTTCCAATATGACATATGACAGTTCTTTTGTCACATTTGGTAGTTCCCTTATTTTTTTCTCACATTTGACGATTCTATCGTCATATTGTGCAGTTCCAATATCACATGTGACAGTTTTTTTTTACACATTTAATGGCTCCTTTACATTTTCCTCACATTTGATAGTTCCATCCTCATATTGTGCAGTTCCAACATCACATGTGATAGTTCTTTTCTCACATTTGGTGGTTCCCTTACTTTTTTTTCTCACATTTGATGCTTCCATCTTCACATTGTACAGTTCCAACATCACATTTGACAATTCTTTTGTTACATTCGGTGGTTCCCTTATTTTTTTTTCTCATATTTGACGGTTCCATTGTCACATTGTGTAGTTCCAACATTGCATTTGACAATTCTTTTGTTACATTTAGTAGTTCCTTTATTTGTTTCTCAAATTTTATGGTTCATTTATCACATTGTGCGGTTCCAATATTAAATTTAATTATACTTTTCTCACATTCGGTGTTACTTTAATTTTACTCACATTTGATAGTTCCATCATCACATTGGGCGATACCAACATCACATGTGACCAAAATGACCTCAAAAACTTTAAAAATGACTGAAATACCCTTGAAGCCTAGAAAATGACCAAAATACTCCCATTCTCTCTAAAATTACTGAAATATCCTTAGAACCTAAACAATGACCGAAATGACCTTGAAACCCAAAAAATGACTAAAATACCCTTAGAACTAAAAAAATGAGCGTAATGCCCTCATTATCTAGAGAATGTTTGAAATACCCTTAGAAACTTAAAAAATGACCAAAATACAACTAAGAAAATGACTGAAATGATCCTAAAACTGAGAAAGGACCGAAATACCCTCGAAATATAAAAATGTCCAAAATACCCTCGATAAAATGTTTTTTCCAATTATTATTTTTCTTAAGCCTTATACATTTTAATTTTAGCAACATTTTTTAATAAATACATGAGGTAATGAAAAAGCTATTGATAATTAATTGACAAGATGATGACTAAAAATCTATCATCATAGCCAACTAAAAAAATGTCTTGCCAACTATTGACAACTAAAATGTAATATATCAACAGAAAGAGAGAACCCAAATGCATGAGTTTTTTCACAACATTTAAAATCTCAAATTAAAAAAAAAAATTGTTTTGAAGTTATTAACGGCTAAAAGGTTCTATATCAAGAGTGACGATAAAGTATCCAAAATATGTGTCTTTTATACAAAATTCAAAAGAACAAACGAGCACTCAATTTTTTTTTTTCAATAATTATTTTTTAAAACCTTTTGCATTTTAATTTTAGTAATATTTTTAATACATACATGCAACAAACAAAGAAGCCATTGTTTGACTCCTCATATTTTGCAATATAAGCTTTGGAACCTCAACAAATTTCCACATCACCAATAATATTTATTTAAGTTTTATCAACAATTAAAAAAAAAAAAAAAAACCTCTCTCCCTTTTTCATTTTCGCATAGCTCAAATGCAGAGCCTTCACCTCCCACCTCTATCCTTGATGTAGAGGCCTTCACCTCTCACTTTTCCCTTCCTGTCAGTCACCTCAAACCCTTCTCTCTCCATTGTTTTCATAAGCAGTAGTTTGTGGACAAATAATCACAAACCAAATGCACATTGCAAATCCTTCCATTCATAAGTAGGTTTGAATTTATTTTCATTAATTTGGGTAAGCAAGATACAATTTTGAGTACACTCTGTACTTTTGAAAGTATAACCATAACAAAAAGGATTGTTGTCCTTGCTTAATTGATTTGCATTTCTCCCAGGTGGATGCTTAGGGTAGTTAACTTTGGCCATTTGAACATATAACCATCACATGGAGTACATTGGTTGCATTTCTCCCAAGTCTTTTCTATCATCTTTCTTTACAACTCTAGTTATTTTGGAGAATACAAGTATTACAATTCCAATTGAATGTCAAGGCTACAACTTGTAACACACATGATCTCATAAATCTGTTTCAAAAAAAAAATTAGAACTACGGAAAAAAGTTCATTAAAAATACATACCAATTATGTTCATTAGAAATAAAAAGAGAGAAGTTCATTAGAAATGGTTTTAATCTTTGAACCAAAGGGTCTTGAAAATATATCTTTCAACAATACATAATGTGAAAATTTTAATTTTGAGACCATAAAATATTTGAAATTGATGAAGTGCAAATCGTCGGTCTTTGCAAATCGTCAAATGGAGTCGGGTCCTCCACTGTCTCTGCAAATGTGGAACAATGGTTCCTTTAAGATAGTCACCGGTGTGGTGCCTGCCACCACGCCTCCAATGCCAAAGTCAGTATACAGGAGTTTTTAGAGAAAAATAAGAGAGGACTGAATATCAGAGTATCTTTGAATACTTTTAGGTGAGTCTATGTACCTGGTTTATCTCTGACCAGTGTGTATATATACGGTTTTGTGGTTCCTAGCCATTGGGACCTTAATTGTGGCTTTAATGTCCTTTTGTAAAGTCCCAGGCCTCATGAATATGGGCTTTGATGAGGCTCCAATGGTCTATCCACTAATTGGTAACTGTCTGCGGCATTGAAGGCTCCCATTAATGGTTCCCCTGTGTTCGTCCCTATCCTGCTAGGAGGACGAGTATATTTGATTTGATCATCCAAGTGAGGTGAGTTTGTCAGTACCATCAAAAACAATAGTAAAGCTCTATGCACATTAAAACCTTGAAAAAGAATACCGTAATGCTCTGAAAACCTAAAAATGACAATAAAAATGTTATACAACCACTCTATTTGCTTGCTTGATTTGAAACCCATTGATTTTAAAATTAATAGATTTAAAAAAGCCTTGATTTGAAGTCCATTGATTTTTAAATTCCTTATTTGAGTTTTTTTAAACAATGAAGGATTTGAAATTCCATTGTCCGGATACCTAAAATTGGATTTGGATTTAGATTTGGATTTAAGATAAATAAAATAATTTTCCCAATTATTATTTTTCTTAAACTTTCTACATTTTAATTTTAGTAACATTTTTTAATAAATACATAAGGTAATGAAGAAGCCATTGATAATCCAATTGCCAAGATGATGACTAAAAATCTGTCATCTCAACCAACTATTTTTTTTTTTTTTTTGCCAACTAAAATGTTCAATATCAACATAAGGAGAGAACCCAAATGCATGAGTTTTTCACAACATTTAAAACTCAAACTAAAAAATTGTTTCAAAGTTCTTAACTGCTAAAAAATTCTATATCAAGAGAGACGATAAAGTACCTAAAATATGTGTCTTTTTACACAAAATTCAAAACAAAGAAGCCACTGATACACCAATTGACGAGATAATGACTAAATATCTTCCATCATAGCCAATTAAAAAAATATCTTCCCAACTCTTGCCAACTAAAATATTTTAGAGAGAGAGAGTACCCAAAATAAATGGGTTTTTTTAAAAAAATTTTTTTTTAACAACATTCAAAATCTCAAACTAAAAAACTATTTCAAAGTGGATCTTTTCTATTCTTTTTTCTCTGGCAAGGCTCAATTGCATAACTTATTGATAACAAATGTTGACATGTTGTTTTGTAATAGGAGAATTCATCACTTTTCTCCTTCCTCGGTCATAACTTCAACTACATCGTCCATATATTTTGCACCAATGCTAGTAGCTCTATCCCTCCCACACTAGATCTCAATGTCCTTCAATTGTCAATAACTTTGCTTTTATATCACTTGCTTTTGTATTTTTCTAAAGAGAAAAAAAAACAGAAGCAATGAGTGAAATAAAATAAATTGGACAATAAAACAAAGGAAAGGGGAAAAAATAAAATAAAAGGCAGGACATTATGTGATGATTGTATTAGTGATAAACTTATATTTAATAGCTAACTATCTATACCCACAACATGGTAAGCACATCAAAAGACAATGGTAAACACATCAAAAGACAAGTTCATATATAAGTGTGTGCATAATAGTTTTTTCATTGAAGTTACTTGGAGAGACTGGATTTCTTCAGTTTTAGCAACAAGATAGCAAGGTGCTAATCCTACCAATAAACTGTTAAATATGCCAAATAGCATCATTAAACCATTAAACTGCACTAATTGAATATAGAAGACTACAACGCAATTCGCTTAAGTTTCAAAAAATATTTAAAAGATTATAGATTATGAAACTTGACTGAATAATGAAAAAGTTAAAACAAAATGAGTAATGCTGTTTTCAGTGGGTTTCTCACTTGTAAGATAATCCTCATTCAAGCAAAGTTTTCACTAGGAAATGAATATCATGGGAAAGGAAGGGTAAAAAAGTTTAAGCAATAATACCCTATGAATTTTAAAAATTTTAGAAATCAATACATTACATGCAGTAGATAGAGTATGTTAATCACTTCACAAGGTACAAGTTTGCATAAATGTCCTCAATGTCCTTTCCTGCTGACTTAGAAGTCAATGTGAAAGATATATCAATCCCTACAATCACTTTGAGTAGGCCTTGTACCACAACAGCCAAATGAGCACTAGTCCCAGAAATGAGCCAAAATTTTTCATTCCTCCACCACTCTTCTAATCCAATACCAGCCCATTTCACCTCTAGGATAGCAAGTGAGATAAGGCATATGGTTATGATAAACACGTAGACCAAGAAGGTCACACTTAGAGCTTGCACAATGAAGTGGCCAAAGAAAAGTGAGAGTGCAGGGAGGAAGCAATAGACAATGAGGAGTCCATGACAATATTAAGGTAAGCCATGCATCAGAGAAATTTGAGTTGCCTAGAGTCTAGCTAAGGATTGTTTCTAGAGAAGAAAATCTACTGCTATTAACAAGCTATAGGCAATACATATAGTACTAAAAATTAACTTTCATTCATTCACAAGTCACAACCATTCACAGAAAATATATATATTCAACCTAATTTCGGTTTGGATAAAAAATATAAAACAAAAGCTCAATTGACAGAAGTAAAACTTTCCTGTAAAGAAAATACATGATCGAAGTAGAATAATCATGCACAGCTCGGACAAAACACAAGCAGCCACCTAGCTTAGACAAACAAAATACTTCTGAGAACCCAGTAACCATTGTAAATGGAGAAAGATATCAAAGTCATCTCAGGTCAATAAATCAAACATAGCTCACAAAGTCATTTCATCAAACACTTAATTTGCATTTTCAATTAATCCAACATTGAACTCTAAAAACATAAAAAATCCAACAATTCCTTAACACAAATAAACCAACCCAATTCTCTGAATCTCATATATAACTCCCAAAAAAAAAAAAAAAAAAAAATTCAACTACATTGCCATTCCCAAGTCCCAGCTTTACTAATAAATACAGACCTAGATAGACAAATCCAAACTAAACCCACACAACCCAAATACAAACATAAAAACAAAATAAATATAAAAAAAATAAATAAAAAATAAAAATAAAAAAATGGAGAAAGTCACAAACAATAACTCATAGAAATACAGAAATCCATAGACAAACCCATAAAACCCCATTGATATTTTGTGAATTCAGATTTAGTACTAAAGGAAAAGGGAGATACAGAGGTTTAAGAGAATGCGAAGAGTTAAGAGAGACATCTTAGAGTGAAACATAAATTACATGTAAGTAATCAAATTTGTTTGGTGACTAAGTGTCAATTAGTACCAAATAGGAGGAAATTCTAAATCAACTTTCTAAACAAAGTTAGCAAACAACACCCAAATCTCCTATAAAAAAAAAAAAAAAAACCCTAAATCCATCAACAAACACAACTTGGATTAGTAATGGTGAATAAAAATTAAGACAACTTACATATAACTCATGCGTTGATAGTTAAACAACTGAAATTGAAGAACCCAACTTCTTTGGTGGGTTAGCCGTTTGGGTTCTTGTGGGCCTTGTGGTTGGTTTGGCACGGGAGGGAATTGAATAACTTTGTTTATTCTTTCGTGGGTCTTCCATAGGGGTTTTGTTTAGTGGCCGCTAGGTTTCTTGTGGTTGGTTTGGAAGAGAAGAAGTGAGATGAAATAAGCAAGAGAAGAGGCAGAAGCATAGAAGAAGAGCATAGAGAAGAGAGAAGCGTAGGAGAAGAGTTTGATTTGTTTTTTTGTTTTTGATTTTTTGTTTATATATGTTACTTGTTTTACCAGTTACTAGTATCCACTTAAAATAAATGAATGGATAAGATCATAACACAATTGAATTAATGGTTTAGATTTAAGTGGGTACTATTCCTCCAAAAAATAAAGAGGTACAGAAAAATGACCTACATAATATATATTATATATTCCAATGTGAAGGGGTAAGAAATCGCGCAACATTGGGCCTGATGGATTCGAACTCATGGGCTGGCATTAAGGAGAGGCCCAGGGCTTAGCATCACTTGAAATACTTGGTGTACACGTTTGGAATCCGAGGGAATCCTAGGGAAATCAGAATGTCCGCACAAGGATAATTCTAGAAGATCCGCCTTAATGAAAAACCCACTCTACAAGGAAATGTTTGTCCATCACATTTGGGATTGCTCAAAGTAGAGTCCCATAAGGAAAAGACTTCTAGTCCAAGGAAGAGAAGCCGACTTTCTACTACTATAAAAGCTCCAATACTCTTGCGAATCAAGGTACGCATAATTCACCCCTCTCTAGCACTCTAGAGTTGAGAACAATTCTAACTTGACCATCGGAGGGTATTTGGCCGACACCACACCAGTGCCCTCGGCGAGATCTCTTCTTTCTTCTTGCGGGTTGTTACTTGAGCGAGCATGGATCGTGTAGCTCACTAGTGATTTTGCAGCATCATCACAATGTAATTACATTATTTTAAGGTGGGTTTAAGAATTATAAATCTCAATATTTTTTTGCGACTAGTGATGTTAATATTAGGCTTATTATCATCATTCTTCGCAGTTGGTTCCCTATTGTTTCACTGTTAACATCGGTTCCTATTTAGTTCGGGTATTGATATGAATCTTCACACAAAGATAGAGAAAACAAGACACAAGAATGAAGGTTTATCGTATACTCTAGCCCATGTGTCGGAAAAGATACAAATAAAGGTACGACATTGTAAGTGAAGAAAAATTTCCAAGACAGCTAAAGCTTGATCAGATTCATTATCCGAAGTTCTGAACTATACGATGTCAACAATAGGATTTCCTGAAACAACCTGTAAACAAATCGACAAGATAATTGGGAACTTTTGGTGGGGAAGAAAGAGGACATAAGAGGATTCTACATAAAAGCTTGGGATAGCATTTTCAAGCCTAAACTTGTTATGGGACTAGGGCTTAGACATAAGGAGTACATCAACGAAACAATGATAGAAAAATTGAATGGAGCATACTGACAAAGATAGAAGTGAGGTAGGAACTATAACCTTAATGTTGCATCCCTCTTCTAGTATGGGATCATGGGTGTGGAAGTCAATCCTGGGTGGTAGAGAGACCTTTCAGAATTTGTTGAAAAATTGGAGTAGGAGTGGATGTTTGGAACTCCTCGTGGATTCTTTACATACCTGGATTTAAACCGCCTCAACCTTAACACATGAGCCAGGCGATTAAGTGGGTGTTTGAGCTCATCTTGACAAAACCATGAAGATGGAATAGACAAGAAGTGTACTAGCTATTTGAGTCAAGAACTACAAAAAAACATGCTCAAGATTCAGCTAGCTCAAGCACTACAAGACCCCTAATTAGAGTGGAGACTTCTCAACAAGAATCAGTATATCGATCGGGCCAACACAACTATTGAGAGTGGCCCTATTCCTAAAGTAAAATGGAAGAAGTCGTGGAGACTCAAAATTCATGACAATTAAAATTCTGTGGAAAATTCCCATAACAGAAGTGATCTAAACCTGATATTTTCAATGGAAGACCTAAACCGCATGATGTGTAATGCAGCCCAGGAGTCCATAGAGCACCTATTCTCAAAGTGCGTAGTGACTCGGAATTTGTGGTCATCCCCAACGACCTTTTAGAATTGAAGAGCTCAACTTGTCATCTATGGAGGAATGGATCCGAATAGTGTTCAATTCAAAAGCTCCATCAAGGTCCCACTACCACAAGAAGAGTTTTATCAAAGTATGCTACCATATGTTGTGATGTAATCTAGATGCAAGGGAGTAGACAGATGGTACATAGGATTACAACTGATCCAAGGCAGGGAGCACATCTCAAACTACAAAAACTCATTTGCAAGCCTGGAAATCCACTATTGTGGTACAAATGTACCAGAACATGAACACCTCTTCCTCCCTCTTTTGTCAAAGTTAATTTTGATGCAGCGTTAACAAACAACCAAACATGTGTTGCGACAGATGGCCATGACCATAAGAATGATATTATTTGGTTTGTATTAAGCTAATAAGGATAGATGGATGGTCCTCTTATTGCAGAAGCAAGAGCAGCACTCAAAGCTTTGTTTTAGAAAGGTTTTGGTGGAGGGAAATGAACTAAATAATTCAACGAATTCAAAGTTCTCTCTGTAGATCTCACTAGTCCATTGAACCACTAATAGTGGATACTAGCTTAGCATCAAATTTATGTTATTGTTGGCAAGCTTTACATGTAGTTAGAAAGAGTAATTCCTAAACCTACACTATTGCTCATTGGACTCTGCTTTGTAACATTGAGGAAATTATTCCCATCTCAAAAATTTTGAGCATGGTGTTCCATACTCTCATTATCGGGATTCAAGACTGGGACTTGGAGTTTGTAGCCAAGTGAATAGGCCATAATGTTCCTAGTATACTGATTTGTCATAAATATAGTCGAGGGGCCTTAAATATCTTCAAAGTCAAAAAGTTTTTGGTAGAACAAAATTAACCCAAAAACTATAATTGGATAATTTATTGGATGTGAACTCAACACTTCTAGTTTTGATGGAATCAATAAATAACAAAATCTAATGTAAAAAATGAAGATCAGTTCTTGAGGTGGCCCCAAAACTAAAGTGATTGCACAATCAAAGAGGGAATAGTGTTCCATTGCAACTTTCAAAGAAAGGATTGTGAATCAAAGAAAATTTGCTTTCTCCACGAAGAAGACTATTTACCAAGGCTTTGAAAAGAAAAAATGGAAAATTAGGACAAACTAACTTTATTTATATTAGTAGTGCCAAGAAGCTTCACATTTGATGAGGGAGAAGAGATTCAATTCATGAGGGAGAGCTTTGAAAAGAATAAGTGACAACTGGATTTCATAGTACACACATGCCTTATCAAATCTCCAAATTAACATATCTTTGGAATTATGAATAAGATGATGTACATAATCTAGTAATTTAATGAAATTTACTCCTTTTGGGGGGAATAAGAACATGTTGGTAGAGGAGAAACTTTTGGTTCCAAAAGGCAGGCCATTGTGGATGATGTAATTTGGATTAATAGGGATGATATCAAGAGAGTATCCCACCAAAAGAAATAAAAAGTTCTTAAACTACAATTATTATTAAAAACAGATAAAAAATTTGCTATCC
The DNA here is from genome assembly GCA_028216015.1 of Quercus dentata. Classification (NCBI taxonomy): domain Eukaryota; kingdom Viridiplantae; phylum Streptophyta; class Magnoliopsida; order Fagales; family Fagaceae; genus Quercus; species Quercus dentata. The sequence continues at coordinate 36,739,138 of CP116447.1, forward strand.
GAAACTACAAATTTTCAATTTTACTTAAAAACCATTCACTTGTTTTGAAAATTAGCAAGAACAATGTTGAAATGTCATAGGTATACAAAGTGATTAGACAAGAACAAGTGAAAACCACTCCAAGACAAAGGTGCATCTCATTGTTTACCAACTTGTTTAATTGTACAAATACAAATGGCAACTTTATCTGAGGCCCTTCAAAAAAAGAAAAAAGAAAACCTTCCAATTTATCAAAGATTATTTAAAAAGACCTTACAAAACATGACTAATAGAAGGTGGCCTACACTAGCACAGACCTGTTTGGTTTAAAAGCACAACCAACCAAATTTGTGCTTTGATTGGCGAGGAACACAACAAACAACCATCTGTTACAAGAATCTAAGCCCAAAGGCAAGCAAATTGTGGCAAACTTATGACTGTCAAAACAAAGACTATCACTAAAAATTAAGAACCTTTTATCCAAAAAAAAAGAGAGTCAAGTAAACACAACATAAAGCTCTATAAAGAACAATAGTTCTTGAACCTCCCTCTAGCAACCACACAGGTCTTGACTCTTGACCGACAATTTGATGGAGTGCACAATATCTTCTTCTCGACTTATTAGACCTCCAAGAATGTCCTATTAATTTGCAATAAAGATGGAAAATTTCGAAACCCCAAACTAATCTGCACATAACAATATTCAAAATCAAACTTCTTCTCCTCCAGTATTTGATACCCATTCCACAAGCATTAAGGGATGTTAAAAATCATGAATAAAAATTTATCACTCTACATCATACCCATGCTTTTATGTGTACATCAATAGCAACTCTACCCCTACGCTAAAAATATCATACCCGGCCACCATTCCCACAAGTAGCTGCCATTTCAACTTTTCCACTCTCTACCACAAGGTACTGCTAAGCTATGTGGAGAAAGGGCAGGACTGCTCAATTTCATTTAGCCTCTCCCGTAGGGGAACATGTATGATACAAAGTACCAATCGGCCAGCAAGTTATTGGCACTAAACATTGAACATCAAGATTCCCTTAACTTTGGTTATATATAGAAATTCAAATTCTGCATGGAAGAGAGGCATGGCAATCTATATTAGGGTTTGTTATATTTGACCATGGGAATAAAATTTTTCCTTTGAATGGTAGTATAAAATGGTAAAGGACCCCTTGTGACTGGTTCTATCACTCTTTCTCTTCTATCCGATATGTTTATCCATCAATTATAAACATAAGAATATACATTCATGTCAGTCATCAACAATAACAATTTTAAAGGACAATATATAATGGAATAAAGATGATATCTACTTTATTCTTGAAATATAAGAATAAACAATGCAATTTCTGTATAATTTGTTAATATCTCATAAATTTTCTCTCACTTTGACCAAAGAGCCTTCCACTTACTTCATTTCACACAAATGGGAGGGAAAAGTTCAAAAACTTAAGAAAGAAAATTTAAAAATATAATATACCAAACTCAAATACTTTATAATCCTCACCAAGTCCTAGGGAAACACAATTAAATACATAAAGGGAGAGACATAACAAATTACAACAATCTTAAATACTTTACAATCTTCTTCCTGTGTATAGACCATAAAGGAAAAAGAAAAAACATGAAACACCAAAATTAAATACATCATAATCCTTTCAAAAAAAAAAAAAAAAACATGGTAAACATTCCTTTGCCATCGGGATGCCAAATGAAGGTCATAGACAGGATTACCCAAAGAAATCTAAAATGATTTTTTGTGTTAGAATTGGATGAAATTGAAAGATCCACACCACCAATCCAGCTATAAATCAGCTAAGAAACTTGCTTGAACTGCTAAAATCAGATTCTTTACTTCCATATTTTTTCCTTGATACCTGAAACATTAAAATCAAACACTCAAATAGATTCCATGCCATTAAATAAGGCAAACCCATCATGGTCCCATTAATAAATAGTTGATCCATGATATTCCTTTAAAAAAATAAATGTGGAAAGGATCAAGAGAAGATAAATGGCCCATATAGAATTTGTAAGACAAGCTAGAAAGATCATCTGAATGATGATGAGAAAATCAGTCATTTATGAGGATCAATTCTAATTTCCACCATCTAAACAAGAATTACGAAAAAGTTAAGAGCCATTCAAATGAAATAAATTGTAATCCAAATTATAAAGCACGTGTTGCTTACAACTTCTATTGCACAATCAAATGCTAATTCTTGGTGTGTACTTTTGCTTTGCTTTTCAAGCAGTCACAAATGCATCTGCATTAGGTAGCCTTAAGCACCATATCTCAACATGAGAACGCCTGAGCCAGCCATATTCATTCAACTAGTGGCTAAGGATCAACCCCTCCTATAGGAATTCATTGTGCGTTTTATACAGCTAAAAGAATACTAGGTTGTACAAATCATTTAAACTACAACCCTTCCCTTGCCCCCTATATAAAAATAAGAACATGATTATTCAAGACAATCTTCTTTTCTCAAAACCAGACAAATGGTTTTAAATATATCTTTGAATGAATTGGCTTAAAAGCATTCCTATTAAAAAAATTTAAAAGAAGACACCCAAGGATCATTTATGCAATATAACATGTGTCTTGAACCCACTATCTATATTTATTAAAGTTCAAAGATTGAAGCTTACAATTAAATGGCAGAAAGTTTAGTTTGACATGGTGCCAAAAACATAAACATTTTTTCTTTATTGAAAAATAATACAAAAACAACTACACAGTCCATGCAAACGCATTGGATGATGGGGGCAAATGCAGACCAATATGACCGAAGCACTACGATAATCTCAAGAAATTGCCCATTTTCCCCCAAAATATTGACTAAAGAAATGGCCCCCAACATGGGTATCCAATTACAACATATCCGGTGGAATCATCCCTTATTTTTTTTCATCTTCAATCGCACCTCATGTATTACACATACAACTATATGAACCATCCAACAATAATTATATTTACCAAATTCTCTACAATTTTTACAACATCATATAGACATATCACGAAAAGAGAGAGAGGAATCCATACCATCAACATCTGATCATGTGCTATCTTGCCAAGAAACTGCTGAGAAGTACATTAGGTGTTGTAAAGTATGTCCACTTCCCATGTGTTTGTTGCATCCCTACAAATAGTATAAAGGTAAGCACTATGACTTAGGACTTCAAAATCTATCATTAACACTTATTCATTCCTGCACTATTTTATTTCAATGTATCCAAATAGTCCAAAGATTGTTGAAAGAATACAGTGAAGTGGTTGCACTAGCCTTATGCTTTATTCACTCTTTCCAGCCAAGCAGCAACACATTTATGACTTGAGTCTCAAGTACCTTCTAATGGTGAGTGGTGATCTAAACCACGTCGCACAAGTTAAGTTTTAGGTAATAAATTGGTGATCCAGGCATACCTCTTTTATAGCACATGAAGGGCAAGAAGCATCGGTGATTTCTGATGAGATTCATATTTGCTAACTCCTAATCACTGCGGACAATCATTTTGTAGTTTCCAAAGGAAATAAGGAATTTAAAGAAGTTCAAGCTTGCATAGGGCAGCCCACATCTGAGATCCATATCTCTAAGTTCTGCTCTTCCATCTGAGCATTAACTATGGAGAAGCGAGGCTTTTGACTGTATAAAGACATGACCGATCATGGGACCAAATAAGTTTATTTGTACTTCCAAATCAGTTATTGATTGTCTTGTTTTTCAATGGCAACAACATGACTTGAAAGTACTTTGAAAATTTAATTTAAGCTTTAGAGAATCATTTTTAAGCACAAAAATTTAAAAGATAAAGATGTTTTATCAGTAGGTACAATTGTTATCTCAACAATGACAAAGTTAAGGCATTGGCATCATCATTAATTCAAATATTCCTAATTAACAAAGAAAGAAACAAGCAAACAAGAACATGTTCTTAAATAATTCCTCAACCTCAACCAATTAAATATGAATAATATGAAGAAGTGAGCCCCATTCTCAAGGCAGGTTTTGCAAAAGAAAAGGTTTCTGGGGCCATAGCTTAATGCAAAATTTAATTTACACTTCTCCAGGTAATCAGTTCAATGCATCCATGTCCAATGTCATTTATCTTTCAATAAATTTATGAATATCCAAGTTATATTATTCAGTGAATCAACAAAAGCAAAGAAACATCTATGTTAGCTAACAATATTAAAATTTAAAAACCCAGGAGAAAAGCATAAGTAAATAAGTAATCAAACAGAAATATTTTTGTAGAAATTTAAAATAAACCTTAACAATTAGTTCTATGTGTAGCATAGGTCATCTAAGCAAACAGGTTCAATATCCTGAAGAAGCATTTCATCGAACAGTTGTGTGCTTGACTTGACTTTTAGTTTCGAATAATCAGCAAGCATACTCATTATTTGGTAAAATTGTAGATTAAAAAATCTTACAAGAAGAAATTATGCACCAGAAGCAGACAAAAAGACAAATATTATAATAAATGAAAATCAAATTGCAAGGTGAAAAGGGATCTTAGGCCTACCAATTACTTCGGTAGCAACCAGGCATCATCTGCATTGAAAAAGAAATAAAGAAATTAAATGCTTCTTGTATAAATAATAATTACATAGCCCAACGGTTTGATTTTGCAATTATTTACTTGAAACACAATGTATACTTGAGCAACGATCCTATGAATAAGCCTTTAAATTTAGAGAAATAGAAAGAGGCAAACCTTCTCTTCAAAGTTGGATCAACACGTTTTTGTCTTCTGTGATGGTGGATACAGATTGGCATTGGTATCATCATTAAGAAAGGTATTGGGGATTGAAGATGAACCCTGATCATGAAACCCATTGGTAATTTGTCGTCTCCGGGGTTTGGAGCTTCGTTTCCAGAGTCGGTATCGGATTCGAAGCCATCCAAAGCGGGACAGGTAGTGTTTTTGGGGACGTCTAGCATGGGTTGGTCGATGGTTTCTTCCTCGCAGTCGGCATCGGATTCCAACACGGCCTGAATCTTCTTCCCCATTGTTGAAAGCACATTGATCCATAGATGAGGCAGGAGATATATTGGGTTTCTGAGGACAACAGATGCATTCTGCATAAATCCTCATCCTATTTACAGAAAAAGATAAAGGATTTGAATTAAACCCTATAGGTTTAACCTCAACCTCAATGCGATTCGCTTCAGATGGATTTGATTTATACACTTTCTGATATTTTAACCATACATGGTCACAATTACCATTCGTCTCGCACGTCATACCACCTGTGAATTGTTTTTCACCATTGATAAAAACGTGAACATCCCAATGGCACCATGTCTTCATATCCTTTGTTGGAAGAACAATACAAACAACCAAATTTGAAAATTTGGGACCGACCAAGAATGATACGAAATTTCCAACACTCTGATAATGGTTGAATTTGAGCCACTTTGGAATCTCAGTTACTGGTAGTATAAAACTAACCCCACGTCCGTAATCAAAGATTGTTGCAGCTTCAGCGACTGTATTTGGTAGAATCCCTAGAATTTCTCCAAACTGCAAGAAATTGAAGTTTAACATAAATTTGTTTCTTTATAACTTAAAACTTCAGAGAGAAAGAGAAAGAGAGAGATACCTGATTCAATAATCTGCTTGATGATTGTGTATCCAGCCGATCGCAATTCTGTACATCCAAACTTCTTATAGATTGTGGAAGTCTCGGAATTTCCCGAAGCTCTTTGCAATATTTAATGTCAAGTCGTTTTAATGTAGTAAATCTACTAATACTTTCTGGGATGGTAACAATACCAGTACAAGAAAGATGCAAATATGTCAATACTGGGAAGTATTCGGGCTGCATCCAAGAATCTAATTCAATAATAGGAGAACCGCTAAGACCCAGTTCTGTCAAGCACAGAAACCCAAATCTACTAATACTTTCTGGGATGGTAACAGTACCAGCACAAGAAAGACGCAAATATGTCAATACTGGGAAGTATTCGGGCTGCATCCAAGAATCTAATTCAATAATAGGAGAACCTGTAAGATCCAGTTCTGTCAAGCACAGAAACCCAGTAGGTCTCAATTTGGCAGAAGGAATATCTTCTTCCTCCCGCATTTGTGATTTATTGGCCCCAACTAGAAAATTCGTAAGCTTACTATTCAACATTGGGCGAAAGTTGTCAAGTCCAGTCAGATACAACAGTGATGAAGGCAATTCTCTAATACCACTCCTTCTCAAAGACAATTCCTTCAGACAATTCATTTCTGGGTGAATATCGGGGAACTTCTCAAGCCTAACGCAAAAATCTAAAACAAAACTTTGAAGAGATTTCAACTTGAGCGTACTTGGAAGAATTTGAAGTTGTGAACAGCTCCCGAGATTCCATACTTCAAGCTTCTCAAGAAATCCAATGGACTCATGAACCTCAATTAAATTTTCACAATATTGAAGATCCAATTCCTCTAAGTTTGGGCAGCACAAGTCAGGTAATTTTGTAATGAATTCACAAGATCTTAGACTGATCATTTTCAAATTTTTATATTGTATCCCCTATGAAAAATTTAAAAAAAGAAAATCAAAAAACAAAAACAAAATTTATCTTCAACAGCTTTTAAAAATAACATTTAAAGAAATTAAAATTTATAAATACTAATCCTTATACCTGCTTGACTACATTCTCCAATATAATGTTAGACTTGGACATCTTGAGTACAACAAGTTGTCGAGGAAGGCAACATTTGGAAGATAAGGATAGAGGAAATTCATGCCATTCAAGAACCCTTAACTCATCTGGGAGATATTCAAGTGCTTCACCAATTTGTACATTGCCTATAAGAAATTTGAGATTTTTCATCCTCTTGAAAACATTAGCTTCCAATGCAATCTTTGTTGGTTCAGGTGAGCACAACAATATACCTCGAATTCTATTTGATCCCTGCTTAAGACAAAAAATTAGTCACACTTTATAATAGAATTCGACAAAAGTATAAAGATTTTGAAACTTTAAACAAAACATATATTGAGAAAATTATATTTTGTTCAATATTGTAAAGGGAAAATCCAATAAAGAAATATTTTGAAAAAATGGACAAGCAAAGAATGTATACCATATTTCCAATTAGTAATTCATGAGCATCCTCATAACGCCATATCCTACTACGCTGATCAAGCTCTTTTGATTCTTGTTGAACAATTTCTCTACCCATTTGTTGTACCAAGTCATGCATTGACAAAAAGTCATGCATTGACAAAAAGTCATCATGTAACATATAGTCATATCTCAAGGTTATGAGACACTTATCAATTAGCTTTCCAATACCATAGTTTGGATATAACTTGCAAGAATCTAATATATTTGTAACATCACCCATTTTCCAACCCTTGAAAAAACATGAAATATCAAGAAAAATTTCCTTTTCAAAATTTTCCAATCCATCATAACTTATTTTGAGTATTTCTTGAATATTTTTATGTGGAATGTTTTTATACTTTTCTAATGCACTTTTCCATTCATGTATTTTTTTTCCACACAAATCAGAACCAATTATTTTTAAAGCTAATGGTAGGCCATTGGCATAACATATAATCTGTTCTACAAGTTCTGAATAATCTTCCCCATATTTACTTGCTTGGAAGGCATGTTTGATGAAAAGTTCACGAGCTTCACATTGCCTCAATTCTTCAACCTTGTGCATTCGACGATGATCAATTCCCAAACTGGTTAGTACTTGTTTGTTTCTTGTTGTTATAATAACTCTACTTCCAGGAGCAAACCAGTTATATTTTCCAAGCAAATATTCCACCTCTTTTAAGTCACCCACATCATCAAGAATTAAAAGAACTTTTTTACCATGAAGTCTTTCCATTATCAAATTGGTACCTTGAGAAACATTGTACACGTTCAAATTTGTACCGTGTAAGATCTTAGAAAGAAGTGTCTTTTGTAGTAGGATTTTGTTACTATCTATCTCTAACATTTCTCTAACATTCTCTAAAAAACAGCTTCCTTCAAAACAGTTTGTAATTCTATTATAAACAACTTTTGAGGCTGTAGTCTTACCAACTCCCCCAAGACCATAAATTCCTACCATGCAAGCATCATTTGATTCCATATCTAAAAGTGATTCTATGGCCTCCGCTCGAGTATCTATTCCAACTAGATGTTGAGCAACAAATAATGGCATATGATTCGATTTAATACTTGATATCTTGTTTATAACTTTTTGGATAAACTCAAATTCAAATTCAGTGCAGCTGCAAAGCATTGAGCATAAGAAAGACATAATGAGTTGGATTAGTTGTAAATATAAATATGAAGATGAACTAAATTCAATATCTAATTTTATGCATTGCAATGAACATATTGTTATTTAAATTAAATGGCATTGAAATTCAAAAGATTAGGAATGATCATTAATTTTAGCACATTATTCTTCTTCTTTTTCCTAGAAAATTAGATCTAGGCTTTTAGAAAATGGTTGGATAGAAACTCCCATTTAGTGATGAGGATTGAGGAAACTCCTTTATTGGAAACCCACTACTAATACTTGAACAAAATGAGATTAAGAAATTTTGACAAAATTTCTAAAAATTAAATGGGAGAAACTCTTGAATTGTAACAATAACATTAAATTATTTTATTTCTACATTGTAATAGTAGAATATATGATAAATAATAATATTACAAAAAGTGTACTTTCAAAATTGGACATTTAATGGTCATAAAATCATTTAAAATTTTCTAACTAATAGGTCATCTTAAAAATAAAAAGGTAATTAAAAGGTAAAACGAAAAACAATTTGAAGAAGGGTATTTTATTGCTGGAATTTATAGTGCTTTTAAGGGTTTTTCTTTTTCATTTATTATTAACACTTGGCAAAAGGATTGACATCATGAGCCAAATGTTGTCTGCCATGTGGCATTATTTTCCATGTCGTACCTAATCGCCTGATAGATGGAGGAAGTTACAAAAAATGATATGTGTTATTGTTTTATGCAATGTCAAAGAGACATGTGACATCATTTTGTTCATCCACCAATTGTAAGGATCCAACTTTTATAATATACTAGCCGCATATAAATATTATATAATAAGGTGTAATATATAAAAAGTGACACTTACTTCAAATATTGTCAAATTGTTTTTTTTTTTTTTAATCTTTTTATCTCTACAAATATATCATTTTATTATTTTCTGTGTTTAATTAATATTTTTTTTTAAGATGAGCCATATCCTTCTACCTTTTGTAGTAGTGTGTTATATTTGCCTAATATACAACTAAATTTTATAAGTTTTAAATTTATTAGTCAAATTTCTCATCTCTTAAGGAATAAGGAGATTATCACAATATTCAAAATCTATCACAAAATTATAATATTATCTTAACAAAATTTAAAAGAAATCAAAGGAATAAAAGATAGACTTTATATAAATTTATTATCTAAAATTTCAAACGATATGGTATGCACATTCAAATCCATAGTCATGTAGACTAATTCAACCAAAGCTATAAAAGGGGGAGAGAGGACTTTGTGATGGGAAATGGAAACACAATACCAAAACACGTATTAAAAAAAAAAACCATCAACTTTAATTAGAGTTATAAGAAATAACAAAAATTTACCAAAAGAAAGTGAAGAGAGAGAGAGAGAGAGTACTCACAGTTTTTGTGTAGGAAAAATATGGATTAAATGGAGGAAATGATATCAAGTTTATGGTATAAAGGAGTTTGGCATGAAGTTCGCTAATGTGGTGGAATGGTTAGTAGCTAATATGGTTACTAGCCGTAGATCCACGAGGTGCGTGGGAATATAAATATTATGTAATAAGGTGTAATATATAAAAAGTAACAATTACTTTAAGTATTGTCTATTTAAAATAAATAAAAAAAGATTTCTACAAGTAATTTTTTTTTATCTTTTTATCTCTACAAATATATCATTTTATTATTATTATTATTTTTTATGTTTGATTAATATTGTTTTAAGGCGAACCATATTCTTCTAATTTTTATTGTAATATATTATATTTGCTTAATGTACAACTAAACTTTATAAGTTTCAAATTTATTATTCAAATACCAAAACAAAAATAAAAGGGAAAGAGAAGAGTTTTTGATGGGATATTAAAAAAAAAAAAAAACACAATACCAAAACACATATTAGTCTCAACCTTAATTAGAGTTTTAAGAAAGAACAAAAAATTCACCCAGAGAGAGAGAGAGTTCTCACAGCTTTGTGTGGAAAAAATATGGATTGAATGGAAAAATGATATCAAATTTATACAAAATAAAATGAGTAGAAGAAGAGTCAAAATATAAAAAAGAGGAAGAAAGTACAACGGTAAAGTAGTAGAGAGATAGAGAGACAAAAAAGAAAGGGAAATGTTGGAAAAAGTGTAATAGTAGGTGCGTAAACTAATAGGGAGAAAAAAAGTTTTTAAAAAAAAAAAAAAAATAGGGGGAAGAAAAGTTTGACTAGAAAAAAGAAAATATAGAAAATAAATGAATGACATGGCTATTGATGTGGCTTAAAAGGAGTGTAGTAATAATAAATACTATGCTTCAGCTTGTAGTAATATATAGATTAGTATAAGATATATGCTTCTTATGTCAATGAGATTTGTTCCTAACGAAGCCCGAAAATTTGTATGTTTATTATGACTCTAACATAAGTAGTGAAGCACAAAACTTTCGTGATGTCTTTCTTCGAAGCAAAGCTCTCGAAGGCGTAACATTGTCTATTTTATGTTGAAATCCATCTTCATATAGGTAGTTTGTAATACCTCTATCTCTTGGGTCAAGGAGGAAGGGTAGGTTTGAAAGAAGATGTATTTAGGATTATAAGCTTAAATTAGATTCAAGAAATGACTCTTGGTCGAAGAAGGTATTCAATTCTGTTACACACAAATTAGATTGCGTTAAAGTTGGCCTCGAAGGAGACAAAAATAAACAGCCATTTAAGTAAAGAGAGGAGACAATAAAGAAGAGCACAAAGCTTCAATCCATAGAGTTGTACCTCGCATTTAGATATAAATGATGCTGATTTTATTGGTATTTTAAGATTTTTTTTTTTTTTCCCATTAAGTAGCTTAATTTTAGGTTGAGTGTTTGAGAGTTGCATTTCTTAGAGCAGATGTGCCAATAAGGTAGATTTATTAACTTTAAACAAAAGAAATTTGATGGAAGAAATTTTTGTTTAGTACGTATAATATGATCGTTGATTGTTTTATCTGTTTAATTTCCAATTGATAATATAAAAAAAAAAATGGTTTTCTTATATTGATGAAATGTTTGATACATAGAAAAATCGTGAAAGATGTTAACATAAAAGTGATGACCAATTTCTGGTGCTGAAAGGAAGTGTACTTTGTGCTTTATTATTGGCATCGGGGTACAACAAATGGATCTTATACAACCGCTATAAGAAAACAAATGCAAATGCCAAAGTTTGGGGTACGAAGGGTAAATGTAAACGTCAAAGCTCGGCAAGAAAGGAAAGTGCACGTGGTAACAATTATACTTTCTCAAAAACTAATAAAATAAAATAAACCCATGCCATATTTAGTTTAGTAGTAAAAGAAATGATAGAAACAATACTTTCATAATTGATAACATTATCCAGGTTTAAATTATTCTAATTCTACTATTCACCTTTTATAGCTTAACTACCTTAGTATTTAGAATCTAAAGAAACTATTTGGTCCTCTTGGAAGACCACATCAACAATACCTAGTGGTCTTCTCATCTAATAGTATTGTGCCATGTGATAATTTATTGACTAAGATCCTTGGCATCAATCCAATTTTAAAAATAAAATAAAAAAACCTTCCCCATCACCTTCATTATCCTTACCCCCCGCTCCACCACCACCACCACCACCACCACCACCACCACCATCCCCCATCTTCAATGTCAGCAATGATGACATTATTTATAAATAGAAAAACAATAAAAGTTTGTAACTAATAAAAGCACACCAAAATAGTCATTAATTAAATACATACCTATCATTGTAATGAAATCCAGACAAATTAGCTGCTTCAAATAAAGCTTTCCTCCACCTCTGAACCTTTTCTACGTCATCTTTAAATTTTTCTTCATGTTTAGCTAGTGCAATCCCAAACTCTCCATCTTGTTTACGTATTTCTGATGGGTTCACTTTGTAAAAAATTGGTAGAACCGATTGGCCATTACTCCTACACTCAAAAATCTTGACAAGTTCACTCAAGCACCAAGTAGAAGATGCAAAACTTTTAGAAAATACAACAATCGAAATCATTGACGATTCAATGGCTTTAAGAAGTTCCATTGAAATTTCTTCTCCCTTTTGAAGGTCTTTATCGATGAAGGTGTTAAAACCCTGGTTACACAAAGCCTCATATAAATAGCCTGTAAAATTTTTACAAGTATCTTCACCTCGAAAACTCAAGAAGACATCATAGTCCCATCGGTGGGCAGAAGTAGAAGAAGAGGCTTCTTCGTTGGTCAAGAAAACCATTGATAAGATTTGTTGATTGAAGATTGAGAAGATGAAAAAAGAAGAACAAAAGGTAAGAAAGATCAAAGATGTGATGAAATTAACAGAAATGATAAGAGATGAATGAAAGCTTGCAATTTGAGTGGAGGTTTACGGATGAGTTGAGGGCACTAAATTTGAAAGGTTTTGAGTACGTATGTTTGATTGGGAAATTTGACGAAAGAATGATGATTTACAACAAGTGTACTAGAATTGAATCTCAGAGAGAAAAAAGCAAACTGGAAATATGGAATTGATAGGGAAGAGGAGTAGTGCTCACTACAATATGAAATAAGAGAGGATGGCTAATAGTGGCTCCTTTCCACAATATATATATATATATATATATATATATATATATATATATATATATATATTTTATATTTATATATATTCTATTCAAAAGTTAGTGACTCCTTTTTATTTTTTATTTTTTTATAATAATAATAATATAGTGGCTATAAAGTGTCAGTCGATTCATGACTTTAGAGAGTGAGTTGACTCATGACTTATGTTACGTGGTTGGAATTTTCCTTATTGCAATTTTCCACCAATGGTGTCCCACACGTTTTGCAAGTTTCCACCAAAGGTGTCCTACGCGTTTTGCAATTTTCTGCAATTTCCACAAAGAGAGAAAGTGGGAATCTTTTTTTTTTTTTTTTTTTTTTGACAACACGCATTCATGGGAAAACATCTTTATCACTGTAGCTTCTTAATTCTGTGACTTCTGTTCTTGAGCTTAAAAAAAAAAGTACTCTCTCACATTTTTTTTTCCTTGTGCTGAATTTTTTATTGTTTCTTAGTATATAAGCGTGTCTTACACTTAAACTTCTTGTCCATAAAAGTATACTTCGCGTGTAGGTTGAAAAACGCTAAAAACGGTCTGTAAAATACGAACGTATATGAAAGTAAAACAAAATTAAGGTGGGGTTTGGATAAATGTCTGGCATTGGTTTTTAGTTTTGCGTTTTCTCTCTTTTTTTGGCATGCGTTTAAGGAGATAGTGCAGTTACTGTTTATGCACGGTTCATGAACAGTAATAGTATTATTTAACTTTTTAACCCTTTTAGCTTTTAGTGGGTCCTGTGAACGATTGTATGAGACTCACAAATCTCACTTTTCAAGAACTTTTTCATTAAAAATGAGTTTCACGGTATTATTTACATATTTAAAAATTATTTTACTACAAATGTTTTTTCATTTTCAGTTTTTAGTTTCAAAGAAAATAAGTTATATCCAAATGAACCTAACGCATTGCTGTCAAATACTGAAAGTGAAAAACTACACATATAAAAGATTAAAATAATCTTAAATGAAACGTAATGCCCTCAAAGTCAAACACAAAGAATCAGCTTTAAATTATAATTTTAAAACAGTGCTACAATAAACATTATTTTCGTAACAATTTTACATTAAAGTCTAAGTGATAAATTATTATTAATTTTTATTTAGAGTTCATAACTTATATCATTTTTTAACTTACTATTAACAGCTTGACACTTAATTTTTAATTTTCAAATTATTGTGAAAATTATTCTTTATTTTATTAAAGAAAAATGCTAATGTCACAAAGTATTTTGTAAATTTTTTTACAAACTACTAGTATGATAAGTAGTTATTAGTAAATAAAAATATAATATTAGTAGCGGGCCCAAATGAGAACTTGTAAGAATTTATCACAATCTCACATCAACCGTTTGTAAAAATGTTATAAAATTATTTGTATATTTAGCATTACTCTTTATTAAATTGTGAAACTCACAAAAAGTTAAACACAAAAGCTACCACAACCTATTGCCATGCATCATCCTCTCACTAGTACACCACAATAATAATTGTAAGTGAGTAACTGAGTGTGTGTGTATATATATACTGTATTTATATGATAAATATTTTCATATTTTTTACACAAACTTTTAAAAAATAAACATTTAATTCCCATACTACACAAGTACTATTTATTTTTCTGTTTTTGTATTTTTATGCTGAATTTTTGAAATGCACTTTTATTGAAAGATACCAAATTATACCCATTTGTATGTTTACCATAATATATGCATACCGCATTTTACTAACTATAGACTTAACCCTCAAGTTGATAAAATTTTATTTATTTATTATTTATAATTCTACTATGTGTTGATACATTTTGTGTTGCATTTTTTAAGTCTCCATCACAACTCCCCTCTTTCCCTCTTATAATTTATGTTGATTTTAGTTTGGATTAATATTTAGTTATTTTGAAAGTTGAGATTTGAGTTTATATTCAAATAAAATATACATGGTTATATATTTAAATGTACCTATAAATTGTGTGAGTAATAAATTATTATATTGTCTATCTTTAATGCCTTTAGTTTAATTTTAATTTTGGTTAAGATAATATTATAATTTTGTGGTGAGTTTTGATTATCATGATAATCTCCTTAAGAGAAGAAGAAATTTGTATAATATATTTGAAACTTAGAAAGTTTAGTTCTAAAAAAAAAAACAAATTAGGAAAACGTAACGCACTATAATTAGTAGTTAAAAGAATATGGACCACCTTTAAAGAAATCAATCAAACACACCCAAATATAAAATAATAGAATGTTATATTTGTAGAAATAGAGAAATGGAAAATACTTATAGAAACTGTTTCATTTTTAGAGGGAACAAATTTTCTTGAACAAATTTCAGAGAACAAATTAGACATTATACCATTATCACAAAATAATTATATATTTTCATGCATCGCATGGGTCTGTAATGGTTCTATGAGTAGTCTACAAAAAAATCTCAAGACAATAAATAAAATCTCATGCCATAACTTCAAAACATATTTTATCCCCAAAAAAAGGCATATAACACCCAAAATAGTAAAGAAAAAATGTTCAATTAGTTTGAAAGAAAATTCTTTCAACTCACTACCTGGTGATTAATAAAATTATCCACTTATAATGTTAGTCATAGGACAAAATTTGGATACAAACTTCATTGAACCAACAATAGTAAGATGTCATGTGTCACTCTCATGTAGAGATGAAACCAGGATTTAGAGTCTCAAAGCACTCGCATTAGTGCTTGTATAATAGAAAATTTATCACATTTTAGCCAACCAAGTTCAAAATTCACTCACATCGGACTATGCCAAATTGTGTAGAAATACATTATTCCAATATTCATGTAAATTTACACTAGCACTATTCATATTGTATTTAGCTTTTTACTGTTTCTTTACGTATGCCAAGGATGAAGGAAGAAAATAGATGATGGTTGTTATTTGTGAAGAAATAGAAACTACTAAAAAAATTAAGAAATATTAATATTTTAAAGAAATGTAGTGTAAAGTAGATAATCTAATATGAGGTGTTTCGAAAAGCGAATACATAAAATAAAATAAAAAATAGGTTTTTTTTTTTGTTAAAATAGATAGAAATTTTTTCATGAGCTAATATGAATAGTAGACCAAATTAAGTATGAAAAAAAATAATAATAAAAACCAATTTTTTAATACAATGCAATACACTAGTCCATTAAAAGATGCAAATCAATGGTGCAATTAGTAAAATGTCACAAATTTCATTCTTAATATGAAAAAAATATAAGGAATTACATGAAATAATTTTATTTCTCATAAGCTACTTTTAAAAGTTGGATGGGCTAATTTTGTAAGGCTAATAGCTTTTAGGACTGAAAAAGAATAGTGATTGGGCCCATCAAGCTCTCTTTCTTATTGATTTATTTAATAGTAATTATAATTAAAAAAAAGAATGGTAATCACTCGGTGCATTAAATTTAATAAGAAATTGATCAATTTTTCTTACACGGTATGATTCTACATGCAATAAAGATAAAGTGAGAAAGCAATGAAGATAAAGTAAGAAAGCAACGAAGAATTAGATCAATTTTTCTTACACGGTACTAGCTATTTAATTGAAAGTGTTGGAGGTTGGGATGACAAGTTGTACTTTTCATTGATGTTCAAGTGAGAAAGAAACAAAGATAAGGATAACTCTATATGCAAAAGTCATTTTCGAGTTTGTATGGAAATAATGGAATGAAACCTCAGCTTTGTGGAAGCTATTTGTTGACTCATGGCTTGAGTCATGAGTCATGGCTTCAATTGGATATGAAGAGGAATGGAACATCTTGCATGACATCTACACCAAACTTGTCCATTATTGTTGGGAGCCTCTTACCATTGAATATCCAGGTAAGTTCTTTTCCCCTCCACTAACTTTTCCAATAATACTTGCTCAAAAAAAAAAAAAAAAAAAAAAAAAAAAAAAAAACTTTCAATAATAAAGAGAAAATTATGTTCACAATATTTTACAATACTTTTACAATAAATTCTAATATGCAAGTTATTACTAATTGTTATTGGTGGTAAAAAATAAAAAAATAGTAAGGGTTTAAATTAAAACCAAGAATAACAAAAACCACCAAAGATTTGTAGTAAAAATATTGCGTACGTAACATTTCTCTTTAATAAATTCTATAAAAATCTTATAACTTAATTACTTATTGATAGAATATATTAGTCTAAGTGGTATATCTTCAAGTACAAAGTCCTTGAAAGTTGGGCATAGAGGTTCCAGATGCAACGATAAGTATTTGGTAGATATTCTAATCATTTTTTTAATAAAGAAAAAAATTACACTCTCTATTATTTATAGCAAAAGGTATGTGTTTTATTTACCCCACCATACTATCAATTTAATAGAAAATTAAATAAATTCATGAGTTCAATTAGAGCGTTCGCACAAGCTCATAGAAAATAACATAAAACCTAAAGAACCTAAAAAATCACCAACATTATATCATGTACCAGTTATGCAAAATAAGGTTTTGCTATAATGCTTGTGCAAATACACAAGTCAGTAGCTTGTGCTAGATAATTTTTTGTTATTTCTTTACGTTTCTCAAGGACAAAAAAATGAATAATAGTTATGGGTGAAAAGAGAAAAATAATTAAAAAATAAGAAAAATTGATATTTTAATTAAATAAAATATATAATAAATAATTAGAAATGATAGTTTTGAAGGGAACCGCAGCTTAATGGATGGTATTTGTTGACTCATAACCTGAGTCATGAGTCATGGCTTCAATTGGTTATGAAAGTGCATGAAACATCCCACACCAAACTTATCGAAAGTGGTATTTCTTGAAGTGTCCAAAATATATAGGGTTCAAATATCTTACTCTCAACCCAAACAAGTTGGTATCTGTTCTATGAACCTATAATATGCATGTCAAAGTATTGGCTCAAAGAGACACTAATGCCAGCATTACTTCTTTGTTGAATGGCATAGCTTGAATGCTAGTACCCTATCAGTTAAAATTCTACTAAGCAATTAAAGCCAATGGATATTTTATGAGAAACTGTTAATATTAAGGAAAAGTAAGTAAAAAAAAAAAAAAAAAATTGGAACACATTAAATCCCCACACTTTTAAATTGGACATATTTTAAACCACACACTTTCATATTTCATAAATAGGACACTTAAAACTCCAGATTTGGATTTATATATATTTGTGTAAGTATGAAATTTAAAGTATCCCATTTAAAAGTTAAACTCAGTTTGGAGTTTAACGAATCCTAGGAATTAAACTACAAAACTTTTATATACTTTTCCCTAATGATAATTTTCCCTTTCAATTCACGATGCTGTGTACATAAACATTGTTACAACTTACAAGTTGTATTTGACTTTTCTTCTCTTGTTTGAGCTGTTCTTTGTTGAATAGTCACATCTCAAACTTCACGTCAATTAATTTGATCAGAAATCCCCCTTTCACGAAGTTTCCTTACGAGGGTGTCCTACAATTCAATTGATTTGAGTTACTATTTTCTTACTCGGCATGACTCTACATGCAATAAAGATAAAGTAAGAAAGCAATGAAGAAATTGATCAAATTTTTCTCAGATTGTACTAACCATTTAATTGAACGTGTCGGAGGTTGAGAGACAAGTTATACTTTCAAGTGAGAAAAAAACAAAGATAAGGACGACACGAGTTCCAGCCAAATACCGCTATTTTTCGACAATGCCATACTCGAATATTATGTTTATGTAAGAGCAATTCCCACTTCAACAGCACTCACACAGACAACAATTGTGGCTGTGGCGTTTCTCCTTTTTCTTTCTTTTGTCAGGGTCACATGGAAAAGGTAGTGAAAAACAATTGTGGCTGTGTGATTGCACTCAAACAGTCAACATTTGTGGCTGTCTCACACAGTCAACAATTGTGACTGTGGATTTCTTTTTTTTCTTTCTTTTGTCAGGATCACGTGGAAAAAGGTCGTAAAAAACAATTGTGGCTGTCTTAGACAGTGAACGATTGTGGCTGTGGGCTTCTCTTTTTTCTTTCTTTTGTCAGGATCACGTGGTAAAAGGCCGTGAAAAAACAAGAAAAAGTGAATAATAATTACGCGTGAAAAGAGAAAAATAATTAAAAATAAAAAAATTAATATTTTAATTAAATAAAATGTATAATAAATAATTAGATAGGATTGTTTTGAAGGGTACCGCAACTTAATAGGTGATATTTGTTGACTCATGACTTGACTTGAGTCATGAGTCATGGCTTCAATTACATGGGACATCCCCACATCAAATGTCCATTATTATTTAGGGAGGTGGTTATTCTTCCCAAGCTTTTCAAATAGTTAATAAATTTTTTATTGCCAATCTTTGAGCTCTACAAGGTGGTATTTTTTGAAGTGTCCAAAATATGTAAGGTTCAAATATCTTATTCTCAACTCAAACAAGCTAGTATCCATTTTGTGAACTTATAACATGCATGTCAGAGTATTTGCTCAAAGAGACACTAACAACCATACCTGAATGCCAGCATTACATCTTTGTTGAATGGCATAGCTTGAATGCTAGTAACCTATCAGTTAGAATTCTACGTACTAAGCAATTAAAGCCAATGGATATTTTATGAGAAAATGCTAATATTGAGGAAAAGAATGTATATATATATATAGGTTTTTTTTTTTTTGGGGAACACATTAAACTCCCCACTCCCACACTTTTAAATTGAACATATTTTAAACCTCACATTTTCATATTTCATAAGTAGGACACTTAAAACTCCAAACCCAATTTAACTTTTAAATTGGATACTTTAAATTTCATACTTCCACAAATATATATAAATCCAAATCTGGAGTTTAAAGTATCCTAGGAATTAAACTACAAGATTTTTATATACTTTTCCTTAATAATAATTTTTTCTTTTAATTCATGATGCTTTGTACATAAACATTGTTACAAGTTACAAGTTGTATTTGACTTTTCTTCTCTTGTTTGAGCTGTTGTTTGTAGGATAGCCACGTCTCAAACTTCACGGCAATTGATTTGATTAGAAATCCCTCTTTTACGAAGTTTCCTCATGAGGGTGTCCTACACGTCAATTGATTTGAGTTACTATTTTCTTACTCGGCATGACTCTCTGTTTTCTTACACGGCATGACTCTATATGCAATAAAGACAAAAGTGAGAAAGCAATGAAGAAATTGGTAAAAATTTTCTTATGATTTGATCAGAAATCCCTCTTCCACGAAGTTTCCTCGTGAGGGTGTCCTACACGTCAAATTGATTTGAGTTACTTTTGTTTTCTTACACGGCATGACTCTCTGTTTTCTTACATTGCATGACTCTATATGCAATAAAGACAAAAGTGAGAAAGCAATGAAGAAATTGATAAAAATTTTCTTCGGTTTGATCGAGAAATTGATAAGGCCGACTTTACACGCAAAGGTCATTTTCAAGTTTGTATGAAAATAATAGAATGAACCTCGCTTTTGTGGAAGCTTTTTTTTTTTTTGGGAGAAACGAAGTTAATTGTTGATTCATGACTTGAGTCATTAGTCAAGGCTTCAATTGAATTCAAAGGAGCATGGAACATCATAGCACCCACACCAAATTTTTCTATTATTATGGGGAGCCTCGACCAATGAATATCTAGGTAAGTTCTTTTATCCTCCACTAAATTTTCAAATATTTAATAAAGTGAAATATATGTTCATAATATTAATTTTTACAACAAATTCTAAATGGTAGATTATTACCAGTTGTTTTTTGTAGTAAGAAAGTAATTTTAGTAGTGGTTTAAATTATAATCAATAACAACAAACCACCTAAGATTTGTAGTAAAAATGTTGTATACGTTCCATTTCTTTTTAATAAATTCTTTAAAAATTTTGTAACTTAATTGATACTTTCTTATGAAACATGTTGGCGGTCTAAGTGTTACATCTTCAACTACAAATGTCTTGAAAGTTGGGGATAGAGGTTCAAGATGCAACAACTATTATTTAGTAGATATTCTAAGCATTAATAAAGAAAAAAATACACTTTATTGTATTATAGCAAAAGGTATGTGGTTTAAATACCCCACCTTCACTCAAATCAATATAATAAATAAATAAATAAATTCATGAGTTCTATTAGAGCATTCGCACTAACTCATATAAAATAATATAAAGCCTAAAGAATCCAAAAATCACAAACATCAAATCATAAACCGGTTATGCAAAATGAAATTTTGGTATAATGCTTGTGCAAATATACAAGTTACTGTAGCTTCAGCAAAATAATTTTTTATTGTTTCTTTTCATTTCTAGAGGACAAAAAAAGAAAAAGAAAAAAAAAAGTGAATGATAGTTGTTGTACGTGAAAAGAAAAAATAAAATTGATTAAAAAAATTGATATTTTAATGAAATAGAGAATATAATAAACAAGCAAATATGATTGTAATGAAGGAACCACATTTTCATGGACGCTATTTGTTAACTCATTGCTCATGAGTCATGTGTTATCGCTTGAGTTGGACATGAAGATGCATGGAACATCCTGTACAGCACCCATACCAAACTTGACCATTATTAATTGTTGGGAGCATCTTACTATTTAATAAGGTCTTCTAACCTAATTTAGGAAGACAAAATTCTTCTAAATAGCTTTTCAAATATTTAATAAATTTTTTATTGTCAAGAACCTTTGAGCTCAAGTTACGCTAAGTGTAATCTTGCTTAAGGAAGACTTGAGCCCAAAATTTTTAAATAAAGTGAGTAAATTTTGGGCCATGTCAAACTTGACCATTATTAATTGTTGGGAGCATCTTACTATTGAATAAGGTCTTCTACCCTAATTTAGGAGGACAAAATTCTTCTACCTGAAAAGCTTTTCAAATATTTAATAAATTTTTTATGGGATAATTACACTTTACCCACCTGTGGTTTACCTCGAATTCTAAGTGCCTACCCGTGGTTTCAATTTTGACACTTTGCCCACCTGTGATTCTCACCGTTACTGTGCCGTAACCCACCTCTCTACTTTCCGTTACTCTAACAAAGAAAATGTAAAAAACAAAACACCAAACGGATCAAAACACTCTCAAATCTTGAACATGAAGAACATGAAGAACATACCCAAAAATCTGAAAAATTACAGGAAGTTGAACCCAAAAACAATATCCAACACAGCCCAAACCACAACAACAAAACTCAAATCTTACATCAAAACTTAAATCCAAAAATTTAAAAAAAAAAAAAAAATCCCAGCCAAACCCACAACAAAACCCAAATCTTACAACAAAACTCAAATCCAAAAAAATCATAGCAAACCAATCACCACATCAGAAGCCACAACCACCCCCCACTGCAAATCAATCCATATCAAAAGTGACTCCGGCCGATTCGGTTGATTCAAACCCAGATTTAAAAGCTTTCGCACCAAGATCTTCCTAGATTTGTTTCAAGTTGGCTTAAGTTCAAACCCAGATCTAACGATTTTTAACCCAGATTTGGTTCGTGTATCTAATCGGAGCATCGACAAACCACCGCCGAAAACCGGATGAAAACCATCGTCGAAAACCAGTTGAAAACCCAGCTGAAAACCACCGCCGTATATACCGAAAAAACGAACTCAGGTGATCTTGCTCGATGCCAGTCAAAGGAAAATTGTCCCACAATGATTCAGTGGTACCTAACGATTTGATGAACACCCCCGAGAGAGAGTGGGTCGGGTTGTAGAGAGAAGGGAAATCTGAGAAAGAAATTATGGGACAAGAGAAAAGAGTAAAGTTTGAGGGAAAGAAAAATGACTTTGGCTTTGTCTTTGAGTCACAATGATTCAGTGGTACACACCAAATTGAAGGGAAAAGGCCGCACGTTTTTTCATATCTGTTCAGATTTTTCCATTGATTTTAGGCTTAGTCAACTTTAGAAAATTAATTATCGATTCTGTTTTCATTAATTCCTTTCAAATGTAATTTACACATTCCAATTATTGTATGCCCCGCATTTCCTGCAGATTTTGGATTGAACAAATGATGAAAGTTATATATATTGTTCACGTCGTGATTGGTGGGATGTATATCTTTGAAATTTGGTTTGTTACCTAACAATTCGACTGATGAGCACCAGAGAGTGGGTCGGGTTGTAGAGAGAAGGAAATCTAAAAAAGAAGTTGTGGGACAAGAGAAAAGAGTAGAGTCCGAGGGAAAGAAAAATGACTTTGGCTTTGTCTTTGAGTTTTGGGTATGTTCATGTTCAAGGTTTGAGTGAGAGTGTTTTGATCTGTTGGGGTTTTTTTTTTTTACATTTTCTGTGTTAGAGTAATAGAAAGTAGAGAGGTGGGTTACGGCACGAGAATCGGTGAGAATCACAGGTGGGCAAAGTGTCAAAATTGAAACCACGGGTAGACACTTAGAATTAGAGGTAAACCACAGGTGGGTAAAGTGTAATTATCCCATTTTTTATTGTCAAGAATCTTTGAGCTCAAGTTACGCTAAGTGTAATCTTGCTTGAGGAAGACTTGAGCCCAAAATTTTTAAATAAAGTGAGTAAATTTTGGGCCATGTCAAACCTGGAGTCCAGACAAAAAATCAAAGATTCATCAATCTCCTATCCATCATCCCCGCTCGAAGATCCCTCCCATGTAGATAATCTCTAACAAACAAACAACTAAAGGTTTGTGTGTGTTTTTCTGCCTTGCAATTATTATCAACTAGCAATGGGCCTGTGCAATGTGTTGATAATGATGTAATTTACTATGTGAGAAGATTATATAGAATAATCAAAATATTTTAAAGTAACAACATGACGTTGTGTTGCGATAATATGAAGATGTTTTTGTTTAATTAATGATGTAATACAAAATTAAGGGGATGAAGAATATAGACTATAGAGTAAGTGTCATATAAATTAGAAATTAGTTATTATGTGGTGTAACTAATAAGTTGATTGTTTGTTTAATCATAGTTTTTGTTTCTTCAATGCATTGGAGTTAGTATAAATTTTTGTAATATCATGTTAATGTTTAGTTGGCTTATGAAAATATCATACATAATTTATGATCAATGTCACATTTATGTTATTGAAGTATGATAGTGGTGTCATTTTCTCCATTGTACAATGATTTTTCACATGCTCCTCATTCCTCACTATGTATCACCTCCGTAGCCTACGAACAAGTTTTACATACATAAAAGAAAATTGGGCTCACAACAAATTGAGGCATCTTCTTCTTTCTCTACCATTATTTTTTTAGAAATTTTAAATTAGCAAGGGTGAAAAGAATTATTTTGATTTTTTTATTATTGATTTTTGAGCTGTGGCTGGAGAGACTTCATGGAATTTAGAGCTTAAGGTCTTTTGGAGGAAGGAAATCTTGGGTTTTTCTTCTTTTTTTTTTTTTTTTTTTTTTTTTTTTTTTTTTTCATATTTGCATGTATATGTTTCTGTAATTGTCATTGTAATACTAAATACCAATAGTGGTGACCTTAAAGATTGCATGAATGCTTGCAAGTTTTTCATAATTGTGAAAATTTGATTTTTTTTTTTTTTTAAATTATATTTTAGAGCTACGCCATTTGTCATTACCTGGTTGGACCAATTCTCAGTTTTCCAGGTCAGTGTAGGCTGCTACTCATTGCAACAAGTTTTCCTTGAGTTTAATTGTAAAATATGTAGTTTTTATGAAGGTTTCACATTTTCAGTATGCTTTAGCAGGCTCTTCATTCTAATGGTGTCTCAGTCACTTGTTAAGATTTTATGTCTTGTTGTTTATTTATTAGATATCTCATTTTGAGTTGTGATATTTTGTTGTCACTCCATTTATGTATACAAGGAACACGTAATATACTTTTGTTTTCTTGCTATCTTGATGATTAATTTGCTATTTTATAATCAGGTTATTGATCCAATTCGTTTTCCTATCTGATCATAAAACATTTAACAAATACAATATTACATAGTCCATTTGATCCTCAAATCCTATTCGGTAGATCTGGAAATCTTCATATAGAGGAGGAGATGGTGGCAGGCACACCCCACCACATGGTCCTGCAACAACTACAACTACATCAACTACACCAGTTGGAGGAGGGGTTGCTATAATGCCACTGCCTTTAACGTCAGTTTTTGGGCAGGTACAATTATCTGTATCGGCACAAGTTCCTATTGCTTAATTCTGGCCACCTCTCGGTATGGTGTACTGTGAATTTCATAGGGTAGACTGCAACATTCTGGGAATCCTAGAGTAGCATAATAACAAAAAGAAATATAAAAAGAATTTGTAAAGACATGGCGAGTTGTAGAGACCCAGCAAAGTCAGAACCAAGTAGTAGAAAGTGTAAATGTCCAATTCTGAATTGAAACAAGGAGTTTTTTTCTTTTTTTTTGACAACCGAAACAAGGAGTTTTTTGGCCTGAAAAAGTTGAGGAATTTGAAAAACAAACCCATCTAGAAAATATAAATTGTGAAACTGTTACTGATGACAATAAAAAGGAAACAGAGCAGCATAATGAGGTGGCATAGGAAATTCTGATGTTTTAGCAGTTGAACCTGAGAGGATTTGCAACTTGGGGGCATGGTTTCAAGTGAAAGATGAGAGGGCAAGTATATGAGAACTTGTGAAGGATCTAAAAGGCCGTTTTAGCCCTTCAAACCATAACAAGTGGTTCTTTCAATGTCAAGTGTGACTCAGATTTTTTTAATAGTCATGTGATTGGTAAAAAAAAAAAAAATGAAAAGAGAAAAGATTTGTATGAAGTCCAACCAAAAGATAACTTTAGTTCAGAATTACTATTTTTGTATATATTAACAAATAACTGAAATGTTATTATAGGGATGCAATCAATAAACAAATTTATCTTATGAATCAAAGCAGGTCAAATCACATCAATGCCAAAATATAAAAGGGGCCAAGCCATGTGACAACCTTGGCAAAAATGACCCATTACCATCAATTTTGGAAATAATTTGCCCAGAAACACTGTTTACGAACTATATAGCAATGTACCACTTTTTTCGGTACTCGAGCTTGGTGAGCTCGAGTACCATGTTTTTTTAATCCACTGTCACCCTATATTCAAGGAGCCCTATAGTGACGTTTTCGGGCCCTATAGCGGCGTTTTTAAGCCCCCTACCAGGTTAAGGGGCCCTATAGTGACATTTTCGGGCCCTATAGCGGCGTTTTCCTGTAAAATTTTTTTATAAGTCCTCATAACAGGTTCAAGGGGCCCTATAGTGGCGTTTTTAGGGCCTATAGTGACGTTTTTGGGCTCTATAGCGGCGTTTTCCTGCAAAATTTTTTACTGGTCCCATAACAGGTTCAAGGGGCCCTATAGTGGCGTTTTTAAGCCCTATAGTGACGTTTTCGGGCCCTATAGCGGCGTTTTTTTTTTGGAGAAGATGTTTGACCAATGAAAAGATGGTACTCGAGCTCACCATGCTCGAGTACCGTAAAAAAGTGGTACATTGCTATATAGTTCGAAAACAAGTGTTTACGGGCAAATTATTTCCAAAATTGATGGTAATGGGCCATTTTTGCCCGACAACCTTACAACAATGTGCCTTCAAATCTTCTTCATATAAAACAAAAGTCTAGAAACACTATCCACATTACAATAAACTTTGAGGTTCAAAAAGAACTTTTCATATTTACACTAAATAATCTGTTAAATATTTTCGCAGAATGACCATACCAATACTAATAGAAACACAATGTATTAGCAGCTAAACACACTGATTCATTCTCATTACCATTGGCAATGAACATGTGATTTAGCCACCAAAGCATGAGGGGAAACAAAATGCAGACCCATGAGAAGAGATACAACAATCTAAAATTGCATAGCAGATGTACTGCAGCCACTAGCGAGATATATATCATTTTGATCAAGGAACCAAGCACAAGACCTTCACTGGGCCTATGCTCACCACATAAGAACTTCCACATCCCAATTCAACATTCTCATCATAATGCTTCTTTTCTTCCCCCTTCTCTGCTCCATCTTTATTATATTTTTTTGGATTAAAAGTAAGATCTCTAATCTAATAGTTTGCAACAACATCAAAGAGGCGCACAAAAAATCAGAATTAAAATGTTTTATGTTCCAACTGGAGTACACAAAAGCTTTACAACCTTGTAGTCATTTGTCTTGGATTGATAAGCAAATCCGGTAGAAACCCAAAAATCTTAGTCTCTAGAAAAATATTGGCTTAAACGCAGATCGTGCAACCTCTTAAATTTTCTAATACTTGGGGTTCCACAAAAATTTAGAATCGAAGTAGTGGAACGATTTCCATATCGAACAAGACACGCTAAACCATTGCACGATCGACCATTTGGGACGTGTCTAAATCAAAAGCAGAGCGAACTGAATACTCAAAAAGCCAATCAAACGTGTGGTCACAACAAAGAAGCTTATAGACTTTTGGTATCCTAGAAGAGTTATAATGAATACAAGTTTGTATGAGATAAGCATGATCATCGTCGTTGTTGGTGTTGTTAAGGTGGGTGGAGATGAAATTAGGACTAGTGATTGAGGAGTCCCGGGGTTTGCAAACGCACCTGAATGTTGAGTACGATGTCTTGTGGGAGATGGTTCTTCCTTTGTCGGAGGATCCGAGGTTGTACTTGTCGACGAGGTTCCATTGTTTGGGACATTTTTTCAGCGGAAAAGAAGAGGTTTATGTTTTAGGTGTAAAAAGAGTAAAGCACTAATATGTTGGGTTGGGATTGTTGGGCTTGGGCTTCTTGATGTTTTTAAATTCACCAGCTTTTTTGGGCCTCCAGAACACTAATAATGAGAGAGTTGATCCTGTTAAATTAAGAACAGTAATAATGAAGAGAAATAGAGTGATGGGAATAAATGTGCACTTTAGTGGAGAAAGTTTATTAACACACCCAAATTTACGACATAGTTAAGTGTTACCTTGTGATTGGTGCACCCAAATTTTTTATTAAGTTTATGTGTGAGTAGTTTCTCAAAAAAAAAAAAAAAAAAAAAAAGTTTATGTGTGAGTCCTATGTGTAACTAATGAAATCTAATTATAAAGTGACATCCAAGCAAGTTATGAGATTGAGTATGAGTTTGGGCATGATTGTAAGTACTTTGATATATATTGTGTTTTTTGGTAGAATATGTAATGTAAGTGTAGGCCTCATTGTTGACTAATTAGATATGCAAATATTCTTGATTAAGGCTGAAGTCAAGGACACAATGATGGTCCTCAATTTTAGATTAATCAAAGGTGAATATATATGGAAAATATTTTATAACTAATGTCCTCCCTCCTCAAACAGGTGGCATTGAACATCTCATTTGGAATTTGAAAAGAAGATATCGATATATTATACATCAACAAAACCATTAAAAAAATGCCACCACAGAAACATTGTTTACGGTAGATTTTCAAATAGTTAAATAACGTTGCAATGTGAGGACAATTGAGAACCAACATGTGGGATAATAATATTATTGCAAATATGTGAATTTGTATGATGACTAACTTGGTTATTTGTGATGGAGTGGTGTGCTTTTTGCATTGGTAACTTCATTTTGGATATGGAGAAGGTCCACGCTAGAGTGGAGTGGAGCTTTCTATTCAGTTACTAATATGTCTTAGATTAGGCAACCAAATGTTAGGATTAGTTAAGGAGTGCAACTCTTTTTCCTTATTCCCAATCTCAATTTTTGGTTTTATCAAGCCATAAAGAGTATTGAAACAAGGAAATCCTTAATTTCTTTTCCTATTCATTATAGTATTGGAAGTATTGTCAAGACTTCTTTAGCCCAAAGAAGATGAAAGTAAAATTTTGGTCTTTAAGGTGGCAAGGGCTAGTCCAAAAGTTAATCATTTGTAATTTGTGGAGATGATCTAATTATTTTTCAAAGGAAAAAATTAAGGGATACTCTAAGGGCATTAATTTAGGAAATATTTTAGAAACTTTTTATCGGAAAATAAAAGATAATTAATTGCTTTCAAGGCTTTTTAGATTTTCGATGAAAATGGTGTAAAGACTTTTCTAAAATGGTTTGTTAACAATTGCCCAAAGAGTACCCACTAACAAGACTTAAAAGGGCAAATCAAGATAAAGTTTCTAGAATTATGTAGTGCCCTCCTAAATACCAAGAATCATTGGGGCAGGTGGTAAGCCTCAAGAAATCATCTATGATGTCAAGAAGTGACCATGCAGTCAAGAGAAATCTAAGGTTTATACTATAGCCCATGTGGTAGAAGAGGTGCAAATGTGGGTACAAGGTTGTAAGAAAAGAATAATGTCTTAGACAGCTAAGCTTACTTCTTCTTCTTCTTAATTTCTTTTCTTTTCTTTTTTTTTTTAGAAGAAAAGCGAAGCTTACTTGATCAGATTAATTAGCAGCAAATATTTTGAACCATATGATGTCAACAATAGGATTTTCTTATTTAGCTTATTTATGTAAACAAATTATAAAGATACAACATGGGTGTAGCACCCTTATTTATGTAAAGATAATTGTAAAAAAAATTGGTCAAAGGAAAACTAACTCATAAGTTCCCTTGTTTAGCTTGACATGAAATAAAGTTCTTTTGCACTAAAAATTTCTGGAAAATAAATCCATCTCACACAAAATAAATAAGGAAAATAACTCTGTTTCACACAAAATTAAATAAAGGAAGTCAAGAGACAGTTTTTCAACTCATTTTAAGGTTTATACCAAATTTAGGAAATTGAGACATCTTTCTAGAAAATTATTTTTAAAAAATAATTCCAGAAACTATTAATGTCAAAAGAAACAGAGCTTGGGGACTTTTGGTGAGGAACCAAGAAGACAAGAGGAATCTACATAGAAGCTTGAGATGACATCTTCAAGCCTAAACGTGTTATGGGACTTGGGCTTAGACGTACGGAGTATATCAACAGAGCAATGATAGAAAAATTGGATGGAGCAACTGAAAAATGACGATAAGGTCTGGCTTAAGAACTATAACCTTAATGTTAGCTCACTCTTCTAGGATGAGGTCATGGCCCATGGGTGTAGAAATGAATTCTAAGCAGTAGAGATTAAGTGGGTGCTTTTTGACAGAAGGTATTTGTTGAAATATTGGAGAAGGGGTAGGAATCGATGTTTGGACTCCCCATTGATTCCTTACATACCAGGATTTAAATTGCCTAAACCTCAACACATGAACCGGGATATTGAGTCATTGAGTGGGTGTTTGAGCTCATCATCACCAACCCGAGAAGATGGGATAGACAAACTTCACTAGGTACTTGAATCAGTAGTTGCATAAAACATACTGAAGATTCTGCTCTCTCAAGCCTTTCAAGACCCCTAATTAGAGTGGAGACTTCTCGACAAAAACTGTATATTGGACTGGCCAACTCTGCAAGTTCAGTGGGAGTGGTCCTATGCCTAAAAATGGAAGCAGAAGGGACTTGAAATTCATGATACACTTAAGACTTTGTGGAAAATCATCCCAACAAAAATGACGCTAAACCAGAGATTTTAAATAGAAATCTAAACTGCATGATGTTTATGAAATTCATCAATGTACGCTACCATATATTGTGATGTAATCTGGTTGTAGAGGAATAGATGGATTGCAAACAGGACTGAGACTCATCCACAGCTAAGATACAAAGTTCAACCAGAATATGAGCACCTCTTCCTCCCCTTCTGTCAAAGTGCAACAGTTGGTCATGACCATAAGAATGACATTATTTTGGTTTGTATTAAACTGACAAGCATGGATGGTCCTCTTAAGGCAGCAGGTGCATCACTCTTGGTAGCATCTTCAGTGGTAAAGCTTTGTTTTATGAAGGTGTTGATAGAGGACAATGTACTAAATGAGTAAATGTAATTCAACCAATCCAAAGTTGTGTTATGCAAAGCTCACTGATCCATAGAACCGCTAATAGTGGACGCTATAGATAATCTGCAAATTAGACTCGGCTTTGTAACATCAAGGAAACTATAGATACTCTGCAAATTAGAACACAGATTTTCTCTTTTCTCTTTGATGTGGTTTTCCATGGACCATGACTTATCACGGAAACTATAGATACAGTGCATCTTCAAATCCATGCAAGCATGGAGGATATATATAAAGATTTTTTTTCAAAAATATAAAAATATTTTATATGGTTATTTATATGAATATGATATAAAAAAGGGTAAATTATAAAGGTAATTCTTATTCTTTACACAATATGTTAATTTAGTCTCTAACTTTTCAATTATGTAAATTTAACATCTGTCATTATTTTTTTTTTTATGGAAAAATTAAATGTGACAACAAATAATAAAAAATTGATTTTCCATGCCACATCAACTATAAACTGTATCGCTACATCAGATTAAAAAAAAAAAAAAAAAAACCAAATTACATCTTCCTAAAACTTTCTAAAATTTGTAAAAGTCCCTAAAACTTTCTGTTCAAGAGTGCATCCTTACAGAAATTGGTTGCAACCCCCAATGAGGAAAACAACAATGAAATTTACATCAAGGACATTCATGGTGCAACTGCTTTTGAAAGACTCGATTATTGTTGTTAGAGATATATATTAGACATATTAGTCCAATGTAATAGGCCCAAGCCCAGTCCTGCTTGTACTAGTAGTCTAGGGTTTAGTCGTCTATATATACTCATGTTATGGCTCATTGTAACACAGGTTATTATACTACACTCTTACACAATAAAGATGTAGCCCTTAAGGGATTCCTCCGTGGATGTAGGCCGTCAAGGCTGAACCACGTAACCCTCGTGTTCTTAATGTTCCTATTGTATGCTTCCCCTTCCGCATCCACTCTAGCATACACAACATAATATAACACATCACATGCTAATATTTAACATGGTATCAGAGCCAAACTTCGTTCTTGGCATCAAACAAACATCTCTACACAGCAAAGAAGATTCACACGTGCATACCACCATCTGAAGTCACACATATTTCTCTGCCGGATCTAGACTCCATGGCATCTCGCAGCCACCATGGCTCATGTCTTTGTCAAAATCCAACCAACTCAAGCAAACCCGTGACATCAATCTCGGATCTGTGCAAATCCAAGCTTCTTTGATGAAACCAACAAGACATACGTGCTCCACAAAGATATCGGGACCAAAACCCGAAAACCCAATCTCCAACGGCAGCCTCACGCGCTCCCACGCGCCGACAATGGCTCCTGGAACACTCACACGCTGCCGCCGCAGATTCTCGACTCCCGGGCTAGATCTCAGTCACACGCGCCGCCAAGACGGCCTTCTCGTCCACCGATCTACTTGGCCTGAGAATCTGGTGGTCATACGACGCTGCACGCGACACCACGCGCTAGCGCAGTTTCTAGCGACTTCTCCACGCGCCGTCGCCGATTTCACAGGGTCAGATTCTCCTATGGTTACACGCGCCGCCATGACGGCCTCGTAGCTCGCCCATCCGCCAAACCACCGAATCCGAGCATCAATCTCCCTTGCACGCGCTTCCACGCACCTTCGGAAGTTCCAGACACGCGCCGGTGGAATAGAACACGCGCCGGAGAGCTATCGCTGACGTGTGACGTCCACCGATGACGTCACTTATCCACGCCGGCATGCCACGCACGCCCTAGTCCACGCCATCAGAGACACGTCATCGCCCACGCCGCCAGTGTCGTCTCGTCAGCACCACGTCGTTGACCCGGACCACCCGGATCTGACCCGTGAGCACTTTGACTGTTGACTTTGACTCTAGACCAGTTGACTTTGACTTTTTGCGTTGACCTTTGACCAAAAGTCAAAATTTCCAAAATGGCCTATCTTGCTCGGTTTTACGCGTAGATTCCAATTTTGGACTCCGTTTCTTCATTTGAAACTCCGAAATTGGTCAATTGGCACATTCTTCATTGTGGTTTCTTCAAAGGCATTATTTATGGCATCTCCAAGTGATCTTCTCATGCTTATCCAACCTCAAGCCTTCATCGAGCTTCCGCCTTGAGTTTGAGGGAGGGTGTTAGAGATATATATTAGACATATTAGCCCAATGTAATAGGCCCAAGCCCAGTCTTGCTTGTACTAGTAGTCTAGGGTTTAGTCGTCTATATATACTCATGTTATGGCTCATTGTAACATAGGTTATTGTACTACACTCTTACACAATAAAGATGTAGCCCTTAAGGGATTCCTCCGTGGATGTAGGCCGTCAAGGCTGAACCACGTAACCCTCGTGTTCTTAATGTTCCTATTGTATGCTTCCCCTTCCGCATCCACTCTAGTATACACAACATGATATAACACATCACATGCTAATATTTAACATGTTTTCAAACAACGATCCATTTTTCCGTGGTTGGAGGAACTTAAAGTGGTTAGCCATTGCCTTGATTCCATAGCTTCCAAGGCTTCTTTGACACTAAGGTGGACTGGTCATACACCTACGAGAATGGGAATGATCCACTTTGGAATAGTTGTGAGAAAACAGCAGATGTTTCCGAAGGACTGGTGGGTAGAAGACCTCTGTGAGCTTCAGATTGATTTATAGAAGTTGGTCATGACAACAATAAAGACAAAAGGCAAAGTTTCAGATCTTGACTCATGTGAGCGTGAGGACAAGGGAAAAGAGATGGAGACGTGGACTAAAGAGACAGGGTTTTAGGGATTTTACAAATTTTAGATAGTTTTAGAGAGATGTAATTTGACTCACGTCCGAACATAAAATTTGGATTTTTTTTTAATTTAAAAATAATTTAACATAATGGTACAGTTGGCAATTAATGTGGAATGAAAAATTCATTTTTATTTTTTTGTTTGACATTTCAAATTTTTTCATTTGGGGATATCGATATGAACTAAATTGATACAACAAGAAGATGTTAATAACCAAATTAACAAAATTAAAAAGTCAGAGACTAAATATGTACAGAGACTAAATATGTAATTTATTCTATAAGAAACCATTTTTAATTGGAATACTTATTATCCAAATAAAAATATTATTTTTATTTTATTTTTTGATACAAGATAGAAATCCTACTATATATATAGCAAGAATCGGGATTGTAATAGCCTAAATTTGTGTTACGACATTAAGAAGAGTTTAATGGGATGAATGCATTTATTTTCTCTTTTTAATTATATGTAATGCACCAATTATTTACATAAAGTGAATTTTCATAATTATTTTCCAAAATTCCAACAGTACCCTAAAATTAAGGTTTTTGTTTTATGTTTGGCTATATTCTTTATCTTATTTTCAAAAAAGGCTGAAGTCATT
Source organism: Quercus dentata (assembly GCA_028216015.1). Taxonomy (NCBI): domain Eukaryota; kingdom Viridiplantae; phylum Streptophyta; class Magnoliopsida; order Fagales; family Fagaceae; genus Quercus; species Quercus dentata. The sequence goes on from CP116447.1 coordinate 36,773,149, forward strand.
TAAGGGTAATATAGTCAATTGGATGGTACCTTGAATTATTTTAATTAAATTTTTAGTGCATTTTATGTAACGTGTTTCTCTCCTTTATTTGAACTTTAATTGAACATTAAAATCAAGGTCATTGTTAGGGTTTATCCACTTAACAATCATTACTATTCCTCAATTGGTAGTCTTATACCTTTTGCATACAGTACGTGGATTATTACCAGCGAAAGTGTCACTGAACTTAGCGAATACTCTAGCATATGCAAAACAAATGTCATAATTGTTCTTTTATTATTATTATTATTATTAAATTGTTATTGTTAGTTTTTTATTTTCATTTTCATTTTTGTTTGGCCAATAAGTATTCCAATTAAAAATGGATTCTTATATCAAAACTCATATAAATAACCATATAAACTATTTTTATGTTTTAGAAAAAATTATATAAATGATTAATGTACACCTATAGATATATTATATACATTTACTCAATTTGTAAATTTAACGAATTACATTAATGCAAATTTTGTTTGAGTGGAAATCTATATGAAGAGAGAGCAAAGATGAAAAGTCGCAATCTAGTTGATAATTGCGGCAAAATCCAAGCATACAGCCCTACACATTGTTAGATGGTACTTTATACTCATCATCGAGGAAATTGTTCCTAGGCTGGATGAATAAATTAGTATATACAGAACAACAAGTATATGACATTTAATTATTGTACTATACATGCTAGTTTATTCATATAATCTATGAACCATTTTGTGGATTATGAGATCAAAGTATTATTCAACAATTTATATAGACTCTTGGTGGAGACATGACTCCATTTATCATTGGTGATATCTTGCAATGCTTATTGGTAGCAATTTCATATCTACCATTTTCATTTAGACCTCAACCTCAACAAAGTTAGCATTTATGTGATTCACTGAATTTGCAAACCGAGATTTTTTTTTTTTTTTTGAGAATTTAATTTGAAAATTGAGTAAATACATTATATATATATATATATATATTATTTATATAGTTATTTATATAAATTTCATATGCAAAACCATTTTTAGTTGAATAATTATGACCTTAGTAAAATAAACATAAACATAATAATAACAATAATAATAAATATTATTTGTAAATACAGGTAATATATGCGTATGTTACCCATTCGTACATTACATTAAAGAAAACTCATGTCTCCTGTTTTTGGTTTAAGGATCCGTTTGAATATAGCTTATTTTACTGAAAACTGAAAACACTATAACAAAATAATTTTTAAATGTGTGAACAGTGTCATGAGACCTATTTTTAATATATATTTTTTCTGAATAAAGTAGTTGTGGGTTACGTAAACGATGACGTAAACAATGTACTTTGTCTCCTACATAATAAATTCATGTGCATAAACAGGACAGTTATTGTTCATACACGCTAAAAAAAAACTATGATAGTTTAAGCTCATTTGGAGTTAGTTACGGAAGACATAACAAACACCACATCAAATACGACATTTAAATGATAAAATATTAAAATAGTCACAGTCAAATATGAATATATATGTTTAAACTATTCAAAATAAAATCCATATGTAGGCTGTAGCTATCAGCCCATCATACGCGCACATTAGTGTAATATACTAATATCTAATACAAAAGCTTGGCCGGCTTAAAAGTAAAAAAGATTTAAAAAAAAAAAATATATACACAATATTTTCACAACACTTTCATAATAAATTTTATGTGGTAAATTGTTATGAGTTTTTAATTTGAATCCAAAACTGAAATGATTTTCTTACCCACCAATAACAACAAATAACAACTTATCATCTAATATTTTTGTATGAAAATGTGGTAAAAAAGTTATGGTAATAGCATTTTTATATATTGAAAAAAAAAAAAAAAACTACCCAATCTATTGCATCCTACAACTTACAGTATCACTCTCTGTATAGTCAATTGTTATTCTGCCTAATTGTCTCACAGTCCCCAGTACTAAAGTTATTCATTGTAAATACTATATTTCTCTCAATGTAATACATTTTACTCTCTTACTTTTTTTCTTTTTAAATCTCTTTCACCTATTGTTATATTTACATCTCTCTCTCTCTTAATTATACCTACATAGATTTATTTATTTTTAATGTAAGATAGAAATATCTAGATATGATTTGTTGTAGATATGTAGTTATCTAAAAAAAAAAATTTATAGAAAAAATGTTTCCCTATTTTTGTTGCTATTTTTAAAAACAATAGATGTATTATACACGAATTGTTCTTTTTACATTTTTGTATTTTTCTGCCAAATTTTTAAACGTATTTTTCCAAAAAATGTCATATTATACCAGTTCATATAATTACTGTATTTTACACATACCATATTTTACTAACTATGTTATTATCATAATTTTTTTTTTAACCAATTTATGTATATCAATCTAAGGAATTTATATACTTCACTCTCTCTCGAAGATTTTTCATTTGAAAGAGAATTTTGGAATAAGTTTTTCATTTATAATATATGTGTATCTATAACGTTAAATATATCTCAATATGACTTTGAAATATTGGATCATGAAGATATTGAGTTAAAACCTTAAAAGGTCCTTGATTGTAAAGTTAAGATTAATGCCCTAGCTTTTGAGTACTTTAACTTTAATGGACATTTGAGTGACATTGCTTTCCTTAAAAAACTAGACAACTTAGTTAAGGGAGACATCTACCTATATATATCTAAAATCTGAAGCGTAATATTTATTGTTGCTGTGTTCCGGTTGAGTCACATCATCACCAAGTCAAATACTACGCCAACCCTTTAGGCGACCAACTATCCTCTTGAAAGATAGACCCGCATCCCAGTGTAGTTTGTCTAGAACACGAGCTCCTACCTCTAGAAGAGACTTAAGTCCGCAGTTTCAAGGTGTTAAAGACCATTCCCAGGTTAGTACCCCTTGTTACACAACCAAACAAGACTCAGTTGCTGATCAAGAAGAAGACAACAACGATCGGGACGATCTTAAGCCTCCCTCACCATCGGGATCTGATTTCAAGAATCCTATTCAGCAAGAAACTGAATACGACTATCAGCTCCTAGTGTCTATAAGTCATCATCATGGTCTTTGAAAAAGTCTTTCAGAACGGACTACCATGTTAGGACTATAGAACAAGTCTACAACATTAACAAGGAATATGAAACCTGTTATTTGTTGTCCCCTGCAGCCATGAAAGCTCACAGGGAAAATGGTCATAGATTCCTCCACATAGGACTTGTCCAAGTTGGAGTAAAACCATTGATCAGAGAAGGCTTGAACAACTCGATCCTTATGGCACTTAGAGACACCCGTCTTATCAGATTTAGAGACAGTCTTCTAGGAACCATAGAATCCAGTTTGAGTAACGGTCCAATTCACTTCGATTTTTTTCCAAACTGATTTCCAATGACTCCTAAACACTGATTGGTATAGTTGTTTTGCTCTATTACCTTCTTGACAATATCTTCTTCTCGGATAATTGCACATTTGAAGGGAGAGGCAATGACCTTGGTTCCACGGTGGTTGAAGAGTAGGGCTTCTTGGGGAGGATGGCTGGACCTAACAATTTCTGGTTTGCTAGAACTTGGTGCATCCTTTTTGGGTAGAAGCGTCCAGTTAGTTTTGGTAATGACACAATTCTTTTTATGCCATTGGAAATGTTTCTCAAAGTATTCAAAGAAAGGATAATCAGCTTTTACCTCTTTCATGAATAACTTCCATTTCTCCAAAACTTCAACCTTTTGTTCCTTGGTATGGTTGGCTCTATAGGTTTCTCTTTTGACTCTGTTCTTTTCTAAATTAAATTCCTTTTCAAGAGCTTCCATATCACTAATGAGGAGTGCTCATTTGTAACCTATTTATGGTTCCTAGAAGAGGAGTGTTGAATAGTAAGTGTTGAATGCTGGATTTTGGAATACAATAGGTTTACCAAATACAACCTCGGTATTTGGAATACCATCATTTAGATAGTTATTGGCTACCATGGTTATATGCTGGATTTTGTTTTGGATTTCTTGTTCGGATAAACCATCTATGTTCCATTCATAGAGTTTAGCACTGGAAACTGTGAACTGAGTGGATCTTTCCTCATACTGGAGGTCAGGGGGTGTTGGTCCGGGATACCAATTTTTGGTAAGGCTAGTTGGGGTTACTTTGGATTGGTAAAGCTTATTTACCTGTAAACCTCGAAATTGGTCTTCTATCTGTTCTATCTCCTTTTCGGTTTCAGAGGAGGTTTTACTAGAATTGCTAGAAGTCAGATGAGCATGTAGGGTTTCTAACCGGGTTTCAAGCCTGGGGTCCCTACTGGTTGTGGTGTGATCTAGTGAAGGGGTGATTGGCTCCTTTTTCACAAGATCTTCAAGCTTTTGTGCCACTATTTTTAAGGCTGTTTGGTCCTTAGGTTTGAGGCTAGCTTGTCCGGTTGTGGGGAGCTTGACAAAGGGTTTTTCTAGAATCTGGATTGGTTTGCTAGGGTTTCCTGGTTGGAGGAGAACCTTATTATCAATACCATCTTCTAGCCTCAAACCTAAGAGGTAAACTAGGGGGAAGAAGAGAGCCATTCTGATAAGACGAGGGCGGAAGCATAAATAGGTTACAAATGTAGTTCTAGTACAAGTGTAAACTAGGGGGAAGAAGAGAGCCATTCTGATTACAAAGTATTTCAGAGTACTAAGTAAAAGCTGCGGAACAGAGGACTTAGGAGAATTAAGCCTCCGAGGTATTCCTAAGAATTAAGCTGCAAGAAGACTCAAGCCAAAGGTCCCTTTTATAGCCGAGGAGAGCCTTGGGTAAGATCAGGAGGATGATGGAATCACGGAGAGTAATTTTGCTTTTTCTACCAAGGTAGATTCTTTTCCACCGAAAGCAAATAGTAACTCAATGATTCTCGTGCAGGGTACTATAGAGTGAACAGTGTTTTGTCCCCTTACTTTTCTGGAATAGTAACTCTGCATAGTGTTCGGGTCATGCAAAGTAAATAGTATTTTGTCCGCATGCGGGTCTTGCTCGAATAGTAGCCGGTTTCTTGCGACTGGTGTCCGAGCTTCCTAAGGCATTGCGAGCGTCTGGGAGCCATTAATCACCGTCCAAATTATAGCCATCATAAGGATCTTGTGAATCCTGGAATGGGTCAATTGGGACACGGTTGCACGAGGCTTCAAGAGGCGGAGAGTTCTTTTTCTCGACTCTAATCAAAAGTGCGATTGGAGGAGTAGCTGTTGGGCAAGGTCCTTAAGTTCTTTACTAGATTTTCCTGAGATCCGCACGGAATCTAGGCTTGACTGTGACCTTGTGCAATGTGCTATAGGTTTTTGTATTGGAAGGGGGAAGTCTTTATACATTTTGGAGATAGCATCGCTTGGTCTAAATTTATCCCACCATTTTGTAAAGAACTCCCTATCGAGTATGTTTTGGTTGATAGCGTAGTTCCACATGCTTATCCAAAGGATCTTGTATTGAATTGTCATATGCAAGATGGCTGGAAACTGTGAAGAATGCTTATTAGTCCGGAACCTGGAGGCAAAATATCTTAGTGCATCCTGTAGGGGTTACGGAAGGTTACGTGGAGTTGAACCAAACATTTCCCACCATTTGAGGAACCACGAAGGTATCTGTCCCTTGAAATTCCTGTCAAACTGAATGAACCATGAGTGATCATAGTTCTCATTCTGGAAGAATAATACCTTTTCAAATGCATCCATGTAGTCATAATAGTTGTACGGGGTTTCGAGCCCTTGAGTCTCGTAAGTGTTACGAGAGTGGAGGGGTGTCCCCAATCTTTGCGGCTTACAAAACTCAGTATTATGAATTTATGGTACAGGACTATTGAGGGATTATTCCTGTCTTTAGGACTATAGAACAAGTCTACAGCATTAACAAGGAATATGAAACCTGTTATTTGTTGTCCCCTATGACCATGAAAGCTCACAGGGAAAATGGTCATAGATTCCTCCACATAGGACTTGTCCAAGTTGGAGTAAGACCATTGATCAGAGAAGGTTTGAACAACTCGATCCTTATGGCACTTAGAGACACCCGTCTTATCAGATTTAGAGACAGTCTTCTAGGAACCATAAATAGGTTACAAATGAGCACTATGAGTTGACTATTTAAGTGTGAATAGTCAACTCTCTTGGCCAGAGAGTTGACTAATGGAAATTCTTCCAATCTCAATTTCTGTCTCAAGGTTTACTAGGTGCAATTCTAGTGCTCTGAGGGTTCTTTGAAAAAGACGATTGTTGTTTTGGGTAAAGGCTCTTTGAAGGTTATCAATGACAATTTTGATGGAGGGTGGAAGTCCTGTATACACTCCATTTGCAAATTGAAAATTCCTGGATAAAACTTCATGCAAAGTGATAGTTCTATTACCACCTGAAAATGTTATTTGAAGCGGAACATGTTCTAGAAGGGATGTTACTTCCCTGGGCTCTGGTCTAGAGGAAGTGCCTTCATGCTTTTGAGAAGGAGAGCCGTTTACAGGGGCTTTTCCTTTGTTCCCGCTTGAAGAAGCCATTTTAAAAGATACTTGCTTTTCTTCTTGCCATGTATTAACAAAATGGTTATATTTGAAAACATTTTTGTTAAAATTATGAGAAGTTGTGGAGCAAATACTTTTATATGCAATGTGATGAGATGATAATTTATGAGGTTTATTGAGACCCAATGAATTATCAAATATGGTGGATGGTATAACTTGTTCAAGATTTGGACCAAATGGAGAAGTGTTGGCTTTGATGAGGTTAAGATTTTTAGAAACAGAAACTTTTTGGAGACTCTCAATCTCTTTAGGTTCGGGGTTTCTAAGAAACTTAAACTTGACTAGTTGGCCAAATGGATGAGTAGTGATACCTTCACTGTCCGTGGTGAAAGGATACAACAGACACATGAATGGGTTTCCTAAAATGACTCTATCTCTTATATTCTTGACAAGGACAAAGGTGGTTTTAAAACACGCATTGTCTTGACAGACTTGTGCTTCTAGGATTTTGAATTCAATCTGCATTTTTCCACCGCTTGCAGAAGTTAACCTTTCTTTGGTTTTCTGGAAGTATTTAGAGGGAATGATTCCTTCTTGAATGCGGTTGAGATCGGCGCCCGAGTCTATTAGGGCTATAACCTCGAATTGAAAATCCTTTATGACAATCCCGACTTTGGAATGCCATTTAAAAAGTTGATACTACTGATGGTTTGCAAGAACGATCTATTGGATGGTTCGGGCTCCATATCTGCAGTAGGATTAACAGTTTCATCTACTTCATTATCGAAGGGTTACGTAATGAGATTACATCCTCATTGCCTTGCTGAGAAGTGAATTCTAGGTTTTTTACTCTTAAATCCATGAGACCATGATCAACCCTAAGGATGGTCAACTCCTGCTTAAGGTTTCTCATTTCTATTTTGTGATCCTTGATCTCTTTCTGGAGATCTTGGATGGTGATCTCTTTCTTGGATTTGGTAAACCTATTGTAGATTTTGGATCTGTAGAGGATGGTATAAAAATAGGTTACAAAAGGTAAGACATATCCGGACATTCAACACTTACTATTTACCAACACTCATCTTAGTCAGTGTTGGAGATGGATTTAATACAATTTGACTAAGCATCAAATTGTATTAAATCCATGCACGAATAGTCACAGCGGAACAACACTATCGAAGTTCTTTCTAAACAAGAAGAACTACTCCTAGATCTCATAGAACAGATCAAGGAACCGGAAGAGAAATCTCGAAGGCTTAGTGAATTCCATAAAACCCTAGTCAAGGAAACTAGTACATCCAACCCTAGGATTCAGGAACCCAAAGTTGACTTGGATAAAATCTACAATAGATTTACTAAATCCAAGAAAGAGAAAACTGTTCAAGATCTCCAAAAAGAGATCAAGGATACCAAGTCCGAGGCTAGAACCCTTAGGCAAGACTTAATCATCCTCAAGGTTGATCATGGTCTCATGGACCAAAGAATCAAAAACCTAGAGTATACTTCTCATCGGAGCAAAGAGGACAGAATCTCTTTACAAAACCCTTCGATGACGAAGAAGATGAGACAGATTAATCCTACCGCAGATATGGAACCAGAATCATCCAATGGATCGTTCTTGCAAACCATCGGTAGAATTAACTCCCAGAAATGGCATTCCAAAGTCGAGATTGTCATCAACAAGGATTTTCAATTCGAAGTTATAGCCCTAATAGACTCGGGCGCTGATCTCAACTGCATCCAAGAAGGAATCATTCCCTCCAAATACTTCCGGAAAACCAAAGAAAGGTTAACCTCCGCAAGTGGTGGGAAAATGCAGATTGAATTTAAAATCCCAAAAGCACATGTTTGCCAAGACAATACGTGTTTCAAAACCACCTTTGTCCTTGTCAAGAATATGACAGATAGGGTCATCTTAGGAAACCCATTCATGTGTCTCATATATCCTTTCACCATGGATAGTGAAGGAATCACTACCCATCCTTTTGGCCAGCCAGTTAAGTTTAAGTTTCTTAGGAGTCCTGAACCTAAAGACATCAATAGTCTCCAAGAGGTTTTCATCTCCAAGACCCTTAACCTTATTAAAGCTAAAACACAACATCTTAAGTACCTTGGTAATGAACTAAGTTACAAAAGAATTGATAAACAACTAGCCTGCAAGAGTTACCAATCGGACATCAGAAAGTTTGAAGAAAAACTCAAGCATGAAGTTTGCTCTGATCTTCCCACAGCCTTTTGGCATAGGAAAAGGCACGAAGTTGCACTACCTTATGTCAAAGATTTCCATGAAAAGAACATCCCTACCAAAGCCAGACCTATCCAAATGAGTCAAGAACTTATGGATACTTGCAAGGCAAAAATCGAGGATCTTCTTAAAAAGGGAATCACCATGGTCTTGTCCACCCTTTTATGTCCGGAAAAACGCCGAGATAGAAATAGGTGTCCCTAGACTTGTCATCAATTACAAGCCCCTTAACAAAGTCTTAGAATGGATTAGGTACCCTATTCCAAACAAAAGAGATTTAGTTAACAGGCTTAGTAAAGCGATGGTCTTGATGAAGTTCGACATGAAGAGTGGTTTTTGGCAGATACAAATCGGTGAGTCCGATAGGTACAAGACAGCCTTTACCACACCCTTTGGTCATTACGAATGGAATGTAATGCCCTTTGGTCTCAAGAATGCACCTTCTGAATTCCAAAACATCATGAATGAGATTTTTAATCCATTCTCCAGTCATACCATTGTGTACATTGATGATGTACTAATCTTCTCTCAATCCCTAGACAAACATTGGAAGCATCTCGAAACATTCTTCCAAACCATCAAAAGAAATGGTCTTGTTGTCTCGACTCCGAAGATTAAACTTTTCCAAACAAGTGTCAGGTTCTTAGGTTTTGACATAAAACATGGTGTCATCAAACCCATAGACAGGGCCATACGGTTTGCAGAAAAGTTTCCGGATGAGATTCTAGAAAAGACCCAACTTCAAAGGTTCTTAGGATCCCTCAATTACATTTCTGATTTCTATCAAAACCTTAGGCAACAATGCAAGCCTCTTTTTGATAGACTCCGAACCAATCCTTCTCCTTGGACACCCACTCATACATTGGTTGTTCAACAGATCAAAAAATATGTCAAGACACTCCCTTGCCTTGGGATCCCCTCTGAAAATTCCTTCAAGGTAGTCCAGACAGATGCCTCTAACATTGGTTATGGTGGCATTCTCCTTCAGCGTGCTAGTCCTACTTCCCTTGAACAAATTGTCTGTTTTCATTCAGGAATTTGGACTCCCACTCAACTAAATTATAGTACTATTAAAAAAGAAATTTTATCTGTGGTACTATGCATTTCAAAATTTCAAAGTGATCTTTTGAATCAAAAATTTTTATTAAGAATTGATCAGAAATCTGCAAAACATGTTTTAGAAAAAGATGTTCAAAACATTGCATCAAAACAGATTTTTGCACGTTGGCAAGCCATTCTTTCGGTTTTCGATTTTGACATTGAATTCATAGCGAGAACTCGAAGATATCACGACTTCCTAACCCGTGAATTTTTACGAAATCCAGAACAAAATGTCCTGAAAGAAACCCGTACAACCCCAACCCCTAAATTGCCTAAACAAAGAAACCACTAGGAGTACCCGATCCAGGCCGCGAAACCCTGGCCCTTTAGTACCCTTTTCCAGTTCACCTAGAGTTTCACCTGTGTCACCATCCATTGTAGCCAATCGTTATTTGGTCTCCACAATCCCGAAACCAAATTACCAGAGGCCCCAAGGACAACACAGTTACAGATTCGCTTTAGCCACACTTCCTCCCAAAGCAACTTTAGCTCCATACAAAGTTGAAGAAACCTTTGGTCCGATCGTGTCTAAGCAATCTTCATATACTCTCCCTCCCGCAACAGTAGAGCTTCTTATATCAAGAAACCTTTTGTTCAGCATATCTCTTATATCGAGCCACACTTGGCCCATATAACGGATCCACCGGCACTAGCAATGGAAGTATTGCCTCCTGAATGGCATTTCCTTCCCAAAAGCCTAGAGAAAAGCATCAAATTCTCCAAACAAGAAACAGTTTGGACTTCCTTTTCACACATTTTCTATAATCAATTATCTTTTCTCTCTCTCTCTCAACTCATAATCTTCCCATCATTAATTTCCCAAATTATTTTTAAACATTCTCCAACTTTTCCCCTCCTTTTTACCTTTTCATATCCCCACTACTATCTACCTTAATATTACTCTTCCTCTATTCCTTTATCTTTCTTTTATTTTTGGCTCTTCTTATTTCTATCCCCTTACTATAAGTTTGCAATTCACTCTCTCATTCTATGCATAGTTTTTCCACACACAAAAGGTTATTTCTCTCTCCCTCTTTCTCTCTCTCTCTCTCTCTCTCTCTCTCTCTCTCTCTCTCTCTCTCTTTCTTCATATTTTGGTGTATTTTATTATTTTTCTTACATCTCTACTTTAGGTTGATGATTTTTTGTGTTCTTTATAACTCTACTTTAGTTTGATGTGATTTAGTTTTATATTTTTAAGTTGTTACCTTTTTTCTTTTCTTTGATCTCATAGACTTTATCTTATTGAATTATAAAGATAGAATATAATTAAGAAATGTAATGTTATTCTATTACATAGCATGATTTGGATAATTTAGTGTTTATTACTATATCTTTTTTTTTACTCTTTTTTTTTTCTCATTTTATTTTCTATAATTTTTTATTCTCTCTTGAAAAAGTGATTATCCTCTCTCTCTCTCTCTCTCTCTCTCTCTCTCAATTTTATTTTCTTCCTTGCAACTCTACTTGAAGTTGATAAATCATTGTGTTTTTTAAAACTTTATTTTGTGTTAATACGTATTGGAGTGTAGTTTTGAGTTCTTCATCATAAGTAGTCTTTCTCCTTCCTAGTTTTGGTTTGATTGTTGTTTGAGTTAATACTTATTTATTTTTAAAGTGATAACTGAATTTGAATAATATATTTGAAACTCAAAAAATTTAGTTGTAAAGAAAAAAGAAAAAAATAGGAAACTTATCAAATTGGTCATATTCGGTCCATCCGGTCTACTTCAATCGATTTTAGTCCACTTCAGTCTATTTGATCTACTTCAACCCAATTAGGTCCACGTCAGTCCATTTCAGTCCACTTTGGTCTATTTGATACATTTGGTCCACATCTATACGATTTGGTCTATTTCGTCTAATTTAGTCCATTTTGTCCACTTTGGTCCATTTGGTCGGTCCATTTCAGCTCATTGCGATCCATTTTGTCCAATTTGGTGTACTTACTTAAGGATGGAAAAAGACAAGTATTGGTTGAGAGTACTATCAGTTGTAATTATAGGATAAGTTTTTTTTATCATAATAATCTCCTTAAGAGAGAATAAGATTTTGAATAAAAACTTAAAAACTTAAAAATTTTAGTTGTACCATAAGAAATTATGAAAATATAATGCATAATAACAATAATTAGAATAATATGAAATATTTCAAAAAAGAATAATATTATCAATAAAAAAAACATAAAAAATTATATATTTGTAAAAATAAAGTGATCAAAATTAGTTTTTGAAATTGTATAATTTTTAGGAAGAGCAAATTATCTACAATAAAATTTAGAGAATAAATTATACATATTCATTATAAGTTTTTTATGAGTTTTGATTATCGTGATAATCTCCTTTAAGAGAATGAAGAATTCGAATAATTTATTTGAAACTTAAAAAGTTTAATTGTACCAAAAAAAAAAAAAAAGCATACTACAACATAATTTCAATAAATATGGACCACATTATACATTAATAATATCAATCAAACACACTCAAAATAATAGAATGATACATTAGTAGACATAGAAATATGAAAAAAAATTAATTAATTTTAAAATTTTTAGGGAGAACAAAATTATCTTCAACAAATATTAGAGAACAAATTATACATTATACAATTACAAAATGAGTATCTAATTTCATGCATCACTTGGATCAGCAACCAGTTAATATTAATTCATTCGAAACTTGATGGTGTGGGGAGGAGTGTTTTGCAAATAAGGTATTCAAGCTTAATGTAGCACTTTATAATGCCAAGTTCCTGTCATTTTTTATTGTCACTCACAGGTGAGGTCTCTTTATTTATTATTATTTTTAAAGAATGTTTTACTCTTGATAAATTTGCCCATCATTCTCTACAGAATTTATAAACATTTTCTAGTACAAACTTTGGTGTTGGAGTGATTATAAGTTGGACACAGACATGCAGTGCCTCAGCTATGTTCTACTTATCCCTCCTAGTTCCAAAAACGTGTTATCAAAACTTAAATTGTCATTGTACTAAATATAAATACTAATAGGATTGACCTTAAAAAGACTGCCAATAACATTGCTTATGTGTTATCAGAGGAATGGATCCCTCAAACCCAAGTTATGCTGGAAGGAATCAAATGAACTTGATTATGTGTTATCAAACCTTAAATTGTCATTGTACTAAATATAAATACTAATAGGAGTGACCTTAAAAAGACTGCCATAACATTGCTTCGTGGCGGCTTTGCATAAATGCTTGCATGTTTTTCATAACTGTGAAAATCTTTTTTTATGACTATGCCTACATTGCAACCTTTTAGTGTATGTCTTTTTTTATCAAGCAATATCTTAGCAGGACATTCCTCTAACCAACATAAGGTTCCTCAGTCTCCTTAGCAGTATTAGCCAACAAATGGGCAACACTATTACATAGCCTTGGGACAAAATGGTAGGAGATCTTCTAAAGCATCCACTTGGATCCTGTATAGCACAAACCTCCAACAAACTTAGATCACCTGAGCTCAACAGATTGACCATCTGTTTGTCTGAAAGCTCAACCGTGATTTCTGGTATCCCCATTTCCTAACTAAATCATAAAGCCTTCAGGATTGCCGTACCATTTCATATATAACGGTTTCACATTTTTGGTCTGCTTTAGCAGGTTTTATTTTTTATATTCCTCTGGTGTCTTACACAATCGCTCCTCAAGTCACTTATTAAATTTTTCAGTCTGGTTGTTTATTAAATAATTCGTTTTAGGATGTGACATATATATATATATTTATATATATATGTATATATATATATATATATCAGCTACATGAAATGTACTTTTGTTATCTTTCTATCTTTATGCTCAATTTGCTAGTTTTGGAGATTTATTTTCAAAATAAAATTTAATAAGCTTGTTGTTCTGGCTGCTATTCTGCAGATTTGGTAATCTCCTTATAGAGCTGGAGTTAGAAGGGGTGTTAGGCCCTTCAGAGGGGGTGGTTGAGGACATTTTATCCCAAGACTAAGTGGCTCATAATCCCCTTTTTGTGGTTGGGGATATGGCCAGGGTGGTGCTGCTAGGCGCTTCCCACCTCATGGTGCTGCAACACCTACAACTACAGCATCTGCACCAGTTGAAGGTGGAGCTACCATAATGCCTCTCCCTTCTGCATCAATTTCTGGCCAGGCACCTTTAACCAGCACAAGTGCCTCCACTTCCACCTCTACCTCCAACACAATTATACTTCACATTATAACAGAGCTTTAACTCCGTCAACATTAGCATCATTATTTTATGGAAAATCATCAGATTTTCAATTGAAAAAAGTAAACTTTAATTATTCTTTGGCCTGTAGGTCTTACTTTGGCTCCTCACAAAGAACCCCATGACTAACTAATAATTGGTTTCATTTTAATTGTTCTACTTTTTGGACATTTCTTTGCTATTAAAGTGTTGCTTCCTATTGTATAATTAATTGTCTCCACATTGTCGTAGTGTTCCTTCATCAGTTGCTATTGCTCGTTTGGCCAAAAATAGAACCCTTTACAGATTTCTCCTCGCATTGATATGGTTTTCCATGCTTTATCACAAATTTTAGATACTATCAGCATATTCAAAACCATGCAAACATGCAGGATAAACTGATTTTTTTGCAGTCCTTACTATACTCTTATAATCAAGATGAAAGATTGAGATTTGGATTGGGTAATAGGTAGTCATGTGATATAGCCTTGGTGTTCTTAGTATACTAATTCTCGTTTTAAAGTATAAACTAGCCAACTATGGGCATGATGCTCTTCTAAGTTAAGGGTAATTCTACCCGTGAAGATCGGTTGTTGAGGCTGCCCAAAAACTAGAAGTATGGTACAATGAAGAAGGGTATAGTGTTCCATTGCAACTTTCAAACCATTGAAGAAAGTTTGACTACTCCACAAAGAAGAGTCTAACAAAGCTTTGAGAAAAAAAAACATTGACAATTAGGAGGCGCTTAATTTTTTTCATTAGTAATTCCAAGAAGCTACAATTTGAGAGTTTACATTTCATGAGGGAGATGAGCTTCAATTCATCACACAGAGAGAGAGAGGTGCCTGAGAAAGAAAGAGCGTTATCTTTCAAAAGAAAAGGTTGACAATTAGGAAGAGCTTACTGGATTTAATAGTGCAAGAATGGCATATCAGATCTCCCAGTAAACATTTCTTTGGAATTATGAATAGAAAGACGTACAAAATCTACTAATGTTATGAAATTTATTCCATTTTGGGCGAATGAGGACATGTCAGTAGTGAACAGAAACTTTTGGTTCCGAAAGGGTAGCTGTTGTGGATGATGTAATTTGGATAAGAGGGATAATAACAAGAAAGTATCCACCTAAATAAATAGAAAAATTCTAAACCTACAGCTCTTATTAGAAACAGAAACAAAATCCGCTACCTGGAAACTACTAAATTTTCAATTTACTTAAAACCCATCACAGTTCAAATGGAAATTAGCAGTAAATATTGATGGAATGATTAAAAAAAAAAAAAAAAAAACCATTGTTGGAAGGTCATAAGTGCACACTAACAAGTGAAATACCACTGCTAGACACAGGTGCATCTCAATTGTTTCAAAACTTGTTTAACTATACGAACTGCAACTTTATCTCACGCCCTTTTTACAAATATATACATACATACACACATATATATATATATATATATATATCCTACCAATTTACCATACATTATTTTAAAAAAAAAAATCTGAAAAAGAAAAACATGACTAATAGAAGGTGGCAAGTACAAGCACAGACCTGTTTGGTTTAAAAGCACAACCGACCAAACTTTTGTGCTTTGATTGGCAAGAAACACAACAGACAGCCATCTGTCACAAGACTCCTAAACCCAAAGGCTTAAGCAACTTACAGCAAACTTATATCTGCCAACACAGAGTCGCCAAACAAAGAATAAGAAAGTTCAAACAGAGACTATCACTAAGAATTAAGAACTTGGTTATCCAAAAACAGAGTCAATCAAACACAACATAAAGATCCATTAAAAACATAGTTCTTGAAACTCCCTCTGATAACCACACCGGTCTTGACTCTTGACTTCCCATTTCATGGACTGCACAATACCTTCTTCAGAGCTAATCAGACCTCTATGAATGTCCTATTTCTCTGCAATAAAGATGGTAAACTGCAAAAATCCAAGCTAATCTGCACATTACAGCATTCAAACTTCTTCCTTCCCAGTATTTGATACCCATTCCACAAGCATTAAGGGATGTTATAAATCATGAACAAAATTTTCACCCCTTTACATCATACCAATGATTTTATGCCTACCGTAAGAGAAAATGATACTAAAGGAAATAACATGATATTAATCTCATTTGCATCACACTTACATTACAAAATCCCTGGATGATCACTAACGATTTCACTTCCTATCCAGATAACTCAGTTGCTGCATCAAGTAACACAATGCTTTCCTTGAAAGTAGTAGCTATAGTTGGAACATGTTGAATATCAAGATTCTTCTCATGTAAAGTTTCAGGGTCAAGTGATACAATCAACACAGATTTGTCCTTAACCTCCTTTTGAACTAAAAGTTCACCAAGCCTGGTGGCTGGTGCAACCAAAGAAATATACAGTATTTTCAAATTTTATAGGAAAAAAAAAAAACTTTATTCCATGATTCACCGTTCACGTACACCGTACTCTTCCATCACCCAAATGATGAATGGCGACTGATGCAAAAGGCAAAGACTGTGATTTAAGTTGTACAGGACCCTCCAACTATAATGAAGGCCAAATTCCAGTTGAACACCATCAGATCTTGTGGTAGCAGTTTATGTCCATCTAGGAGAGCCAATTTTTCATTATTGACATCAAATGACAAAATGATTTTCTGATTTTCACTATTATGTCCCAACCAATGAAAGCCCCACTAAAAAATGCAGCATACGAACTAGCCCCGATATAGGGGACTGCAACATTTGATCCCCACGAGGTTTCAACCCTTCTCCAACAGTTCGAGCTTAATGTGTAAACCTCAACCTTAACCTGACCCACTTTGTTGGCTGCTCGAGAAGAACACCAAATCTATAGAACCTTGTAGTCATTGGTTTGTTACTGATGAGAAAATCCAGTAACAACCCATTCATATTCGGTTACAGAAGAAACAGAAACAGCCAACCTCTTAAATTTTCTAATGCTGGATTCCACAAATACGTAACTTCAGTACCACTGTCACTGAGGCACAATAGGCCATTGAAAGAACCGACTATTTTGACAAAGTATGAAGGAAAAGAAAAGGGAACTGAATACAGGGAAATCCTATAAAACGTGCGGTCAAGAAACAGTATAGACAAGGTCGTTATAAAGGTAAGACAAAATTATTGAGCTTTCTAAAAACATGAGCCATGAGGCATATATATGAGATAACTGTGATCTTTGTTGTTGTTAATTAATTAGGTGTTAGGAGATGAAATTTGGGGTGGTGATTAAGGAGTCCCAGGTTTTGCAAACGCACCTGAATCTTTATCACTGATTTGATAGGCAGCCTTCACAAGATGTCGAGTACAACATCGTTTGACAAATGTTATTCCACCATTAGAGTAGGAATGTTATTGGGTACTCTGAGAGTATATGTGGGTGTGGTTGGTTCTGGGCTTGGTTCTCTGGATTGTAAAATTTTTCTGCTCCTAAGACTAGAGAGTAGAAAAGAGACAACGCCTTAATGCCATTTGGCTAATGTGTAAAGTGACTTTTTTTCTTTTTTTCTTTTTTAATAATCTAGAACCACAAATTATTTCCTCCACAATTTAATATAATAGTGTGGGCTGCGGATAAAAAACAGTAGCTTCATCTATAAGTGAGACAACCACTTCACTCTACTGAGTCAGAGTTGTGGCAAAAAAATTGCGATATAGTTTAGGGAAAAACTACTTTTTTTTTTTTTTTTTTTTTTTGTATTTTTCATGGGAAGTTGTCACATAAGCCATTTTTTTTTTTTTTTTCTTTTTTTTTGAGAATCACATAGGCCACTCTAATAACATGAGATGGAGATAATTTTTAGATAGTCCTAGAGCAATGTTTCAAGGTCTCACAGTGGGAGTGAATGCACTGAGACTACTTAGAATTTTCTAATGGGATGGTAGGTTTAAAAGAAGGCCATGCCAGGTGCTTGAAAATAGTTGTCATAGAGTTTCAAATAGGGGCTGTTGCTTGGAGTACGTTTAAAAATTCTTTGGTAATCGAGAGCGAATACGAGCACCACGAGGAGAGAAGCTTTGCAAGGCGTATGCTTGGGCTTTTAAAGGCATCGATGAGGACTAATTTATTGATAATCTTTCTAATCAATACCTTGTTCGAGTTCTTATACTAGTTTGTTCAAAGATTTCTGGGTATGTTTTTCTTTTTTCTTGGTTCTTGTTTTTTCATCCTTGTTTTTACATTTTAGGTTTAGTTGTGATGGAGAGGTTTATGATATGGTTTTTAAGTTAGTTTATTGGTTGTTAATTGGATTAGGATCCTAACATAACACATATAGCTTTCAGAGATAGGAAAAATTAATTAATGCCCTAAAAGCATTAATTTAAAAAATATTTTTAGAAACTTATATGAAAAAGGAAAAAAGTAATTGTTTTTTGTACAACTTTTTATATTCTTCATAAATGTAGTAGTAAAATGTTTTTAAAATTGTCCATTAATTAATGCTCTAAAGACACCTGTTAATCAGACCCTTTAAAATATCAACACAAATTGGAAGCTCGAAGTTAGGACAGCTGTAGAAACTTTGCCAGTATCCCGCTAGATTGGAGGAAGCTGGAAGCTGATCAATCCATATGCGGAAGCTTTTTCATATTTTTGCTTGGAAGCTAAGTAACAACCAGAATTTCTCTGCCTAGGTATCTAAAGCTAACAATTATATTAATTCTATCCATTTTCTCAAAATAATAATAATAATAATAATAATAATTCTATCCATGAATGCCTAAATGTTGAATATTTGCCATGAATTCTTGAAACTTTTTTTTTTCAAAGAATATTCTTGAATATTGAATATTTGCTATTTAAAACACTAAAAAGTGCCATTAAATAAAAACAGAGTTATAAATGTCCCAATAATAGTTGAACCTACTAGTTGGGACACCCTAAACCCAATCTCCTTTATATGTAATAATAACTAAGCTGACAACCATATAAAGGGTTCTTAGGTTTTGTGATTTTTAGAGTAACAAAGTTTCTCACTAAACTAGTTTAGAGAGAAACTTTTCAAATTTCTCATATATCTTTTTTTTTTTTTTTTGGTGAATTTTGAAAATCTAACCGTTAAATTTCATGTTCTTTATGTTCTTAACATGTATATCAAATTTCATTCAAATTAGATATTATTTACTGTTCGATTAATAAACTTATTTTATATACACAATTTTAGATCATAAAAATTTGAAATTTTAACATTTGTCGATGAGATAGCAATTAATCTTTGATCTTCTTGAAATTTTACATGCATGAAGAATATAATAAGAACATATAATCTAACGGTTAGATTTTCAAAATTCACACTCAATATAAAGATATATGAGGAGTTTGGAGAGAAACTTTGTTCTCTTTAAAGTCTATCTAGTATGTGATTTCAAACAACGGTTTTCGGTGTTTAAACGCTAAAAACTGTGATTTTAAAAAACAAACACGTTTAAGTAAAGGTGTTTTTTTAGGAGTATTTGAATTGCGTTGCTTAATTTAGGGTATTTAAATACTGAATTTGAAAAACTCCTTTTACCGGTTTTCAGATTTCAAACAACGTTGTTCAATGACACTTTTGTAAATATTTTGAAAAACATGGGTCCCACTTGATTAGACAACACATAAAACTTCCATTTTTTTTTAAGAAAGAAATAATTTCATTAAATTAAAGGTCAACCACGACTTAAATCGACAAAACAAGGTTGATAGCATCACTATGGGTGCTGTTTAACCAGCTACGAGGAGAGAGGGACTCTCTAGCCAACTTAGCTAACTTATTAGCTACTCTATTACCCATTCATTTTACATGATTAAATGCAAAGGCACTGAAGCTTGCTACCAAGTATCTAGAATCCTCAATGATATGACCAAAAGATGCCAAGCATTCCTCCTCCGAGTTGAGGGAGTTTATAATTCCTGTTGCATCCCCTTCAAAGATTACTTTTGGGAGACCAAGTTCTTTTGCAAAAGAAATCGCCCTTATACTTGCCATAGCTTCAATGTCTTCTACAGAAGGTGGTAGAGCAATTCTTTCAGACAGAGCTCCAATCACAGTACCGTCATGATCCCTTACAACCACTCCCAAACCTGCTTCTCCTAGTTCTTGAAAGACAACCTCATCAAAATTAGCATTACACCAAGAATTAGAGGGAGGGGACCAATGGATTGGCTCTGCAACTTGGATAGGAGCCGTGGGCGTTTCTTGGACCCTTTGGAATTCCTGTAAACATTCCAAGGCCTCGGTATGGATCATTGAATAGGGAAGAGACGGAGAACTAGTTCTGATTGCATTTCTTTTATACCGTATACTCCAGGCAATGAATGCAAATCTTTCAACTAGGTGAGGGTCTTGAGCCTTAAGGATTCCCAAGAAAAGATCCTGGAAATTCACAAATCGCTCTATGAGAAATGGTTTGTAAACCTCTTCCTTCCACCAAATTTCTTTGACCCCATAGCAATCCCATAGTGCGTGAATGGCATCTTTAGGTTGGTCCCTAAAAAGTCACAGGTTACATTGGTAATAATTCTCCTCTGTGCTAGGTTCCTTTTCGTTGGTAATGAGTCGGAGCATGCTCTCCATAGGAAATGCTTCACCTTGTTTGGAATATTAAGCTTCCAAATGTTGGTCCGGAAGCTATTTAGCATCGTCGGATTTGAGGTGCCTGGCTAGTTGCTTTTTGCTGTCTTGGACAAGAACCTATAAGCTGACTTTGTGGAGTACACCCCATTTTTAGTTTCCTTCCATATTCTCAGGTCAACCGGCCTTCTTGAACTTAGAGGTATGCTAAGGATCTCCTTAGCCTCAAAAGGTAGAAATTCACTCCTAACTCAGTCTGCGTCCCAACTAGTACCATTTTCATTCATCAAAGCACAAACTTTCGTATTCATAGGGAAGTGATTTTGGGGCGAGAGAACTTTGCTGTGATGTAAATCCGGCAGCCACTTGTCCCCTCCGATCAAGACACTACGACCATCTCCAATCGTCCAATAAGACCCCATATCAACTACTTGGCGAGCCTTAAGTATACTCTGCCATGCATAAGATCCATTGGTCTTAACCCCTTCATCCATGATTAAGCGGGTTCGGAAGAACCTAGCTTTAAAGACCTTGTAGAACAGAGAATCCCGATTGTGTATTAGCCTCCATACTTGTTTTCCAAAGAGGGCAAGGTTGAAGTTTTCAATATCTCGAAATCCCAAACCACCTTGGCATTTAGGGAGACAAAGTTTATTCCATGCCACCCAATGAGTTTTACATTGCTCTCCTCTATAACCCCCACCAGAATTTTCAAATGAGAGACTCGATATCCTTACATAAGCTTCTTGGTAGTTTAAAGCAATTCATGGAGTATGTTGGCATGGCTTGCAATATAGATTTGATCAATACTTCCCTACCTGCTTGTGATAGTAGTTGCTCCTTCCAACCTTGAATTTTTTGTCAAATCCTCTCACGAATGTAGCTAAAACTTTGCTTCTTCCCTCTGCCCACAAAAGATGGTAGTCCTAAGTACTTATCAAATTGATGGGAGACCGCAACACCCAATTTGCCTTAATTGAATTTCTGACCTGTTGGTTTGTATTGGAGCTAAAAAATAGTTGAGTTTTATCCCGATTGATCCTTTGACCCGATGCCCTTTCATACTTCTCTAATAACTCCAGGACAGAATTGCATTCATGGTCATTTTGCTTTACAGAACAACAAGCTATCGTCCGTGAAAAATAAATGAGTCACCTTAGGACCCTCACAGCATAAGGAAACTCGAGAGATGGTACCATTGGCTGCTGCTTGCTTAATAAGGACATGTAGTCCTTCTACACACAAAAGGAAAAGATAAGGTGACAACGGGTCCCCTTGTTGGAGACTACTTTTCAGCTTTTAAAAAACATACACATACTAAACACACAATTATGTTTTTTTACACATTAAAACATGTTATTTTAAACATGGTACTAAACACATTTTTTGTTTTATTAATACTGTAAACACATGTTTTCACAACACTTTTTAAACCACAATTTTCACATTATTGTAAATAACGATACTAAAAATCTCCAACCAAATGGGCCCTTGTGGTATCGGATTGGAGTAAAGTAAACTAAAGTTGAGATAAATGTGACAAACACATAACATGAAATATACTAAAACGAAACTAATTAAAAACTTCCAAGTTGACATCTAATTAATAATATTATTCTTTGAAAGACTTCAGTCTTTCTAGGACAATAAGATTTAGATTTCTAGGATAATAAGATCTAGAATATGGAAAAATATAAAACAAAACCTTAATTATAGGGTACTGTTGGAATTTT
This sequence comes from Quercus dentata, assembly GCA_028216015.1. NCBI lineage: Eukaryota > Viridiplantae > Streptophyta > Magnoliopsida > Fagales > Fagaceae > Quercus > Quercus dentata. The sequence goes on from CP116447.1 coordinate 36,795,491, forward strand.
AGAAAATAACTATAATTAAAAAGTGAAAATAAATTAATTTATCCCATTAAACTCTTCTTAATGACATAACACAAATTTAGGAAATTACATATCAATAGGAGTTAAAATATCTAAATTATTGATCAAATATCACATCGCCCTTTTAATTTCAAAAAAAATTTTAAATAAAAATTTTAAATTAATTATAATAAAAAAGTAAGTTTACTAATCAAATAACAAATAAAATTTGATTACTATGAAATGTGAAATTGACAAAATGTTATTCCACTTGATGCTATTAGATGTAAGTTTTAAAGGAAAACTAGTCGCAGACCCATGCTATGCGTGGGAATATATAATTAATTCTTTAAAAATTTACTAAAGATAATTTTTTCTTCTTAAAAATTGAACTATTTCTTAAAGTATTTTCCATCTCTTTATCTCTACAAATATATTATTCTATTATTTTGAGTTTTTTTTGGGGAAAAAATTGGGTGTATTTAATTGATATCTTTTTTTTTATTGAGAAGAGCTATTATTCTTTTTCCAAGTAATCTATATTCTTTAAACTTTTGTTATAATGCATTATGTTTTCCTTTTTTATTTCTACAACTAAATATTTTTAAGTTTCAAATTAATTATTTAAATTTCTCATTTTTTTTTAAGGAGATTGTCATGTTAATTAGATCTCATCATAAATTTAAAATTAATATTACTCAAATAATTGTAGGCACATTCAAATATTACAATTTTTCTCTTTAATTGTTAAATGTTATTCTATTGCATCATAAAGAATTAAAAATAGCATATGAGATTTTTTTTTTTTTTTTTGATTGTTAAATGTTATCCTATTCTATTATAAAGAATTAAAAATAGTATATATAAATATAATATTATTCTATAAATAATTAAAATAGTATATAAGAATATAATACTAATCTATTATATAACATGATTTGGATAGTCTAGTGTTTATTGTTATATCTTTTTTTTTTTTCTTCTCATCTTATTTTATTCAACATTTCAATTCAACCACGTCTTCTGTATGAGTAATATGCATTTTCTAAGCTCTCAAAATTCCGCTATTCCCGACCAGAGGAAGGAATAGAATAAAGGGCTGAATTATTTATATTTTATTTCTTTTTTATTTATAAAAATTAAATATATAATATTTTACTTAAATTCAAGTAAATAAAATTGTCAAATTCTCACTTCTAAATTATTTAAGAATTAACTCAAACCAAAACTATAAGAGGGAGAGAGGGCATATGTGATGAGAAACTCACAAAACACACCACCAAAATGCATTGCCCTAAAGTAGAGTTGTAAGAAAGAATATATATATATATATATATATATATATAGAGAGAGAGAGAGAGAGAGAGAGAGAGAGAGAGAGAGAGAGAGAGAGAGAGAGAGTATTCACATGCTTGTGTCGGCAAAATATAGATAGTATGGAAGAGAGAAAAACAAATATTTATAGTAATAAAAATGGGGAGAAAAAGAGTTAAAATAAAATGAATATGAAGGGATGGAAGAATTGAAATGTTAAGGTATAGAGTAGTGGGGAGATAAAAAGGTAAAAGTAGGGGAAATGTTAGAGGAAGAGTAATTATAAGGTGATAAATAAATAAGGAGAAAGATAAATAAAAAGGAGAGAGAAAATGTTAGAAATAAGTGGATGACGTGGCTACTGATATAACTCAACAGGAGCATAACAACAATAAATGCTACACTTCAACTTTTATATATAGATAGATATAAATATAGATGAGAATGTAGGTAATACAACATTGTGATTCACAAAATATTAAACCAATTAAATGATATAATATTATTATTATTGTAGGGTCTCATTTTGTGGCCCAAACCTGAAAATATGGGGTATGTTGACCCAGTGAGCCCAAAACAATTAATTTGTAGAGAATGGGGTGAAGAAATGGACCTTTATGAATTTGATAACGGCTAAAATGATTTTAAAGATAAGTTGAGTATAACAAGAGACCCAAATATATATAGATTCCCAGTTCGAGGAGGTTCTCCTTGGACAAAAATCAATCGAAATTGAGTATCATTATAGATTATAGTGCTACAGTATCCCTTCTAGAGTTTTTCGATCCCTTCTTCATGGTAGGTCTCTCACACTATATGGCTCTTCCTAGACCATCTTAATTTTACACTTGTTGATCATCCGAGCTATTACTTGAGTACTTGTCCCATCAGATACCTTCTTTAGCTTTTTGTGAGTTGTGGTAGCTAAGACAAGATCTTTTTAGGTCTTCTCCACATAAATGCGGCCAAAAAAGCAGGTGTAATGCATTAAATGCGATGGTAGCAGACTTTTCTTAGATATTTTGGGTTTCCTTTCCTCTGGTATGCTTGTGCGGCATGTTCCCATCAATGGAGTTTCTTGGAGGGCCGTTCTAGTGGCTAGAATACATGCTTGAACTACGTTGATTAGGTCCGAGGAGGGATTCCCCCTCGGACCGCCCTCCATTCGTCCCTTCCTTGCGAGATTCAAATTGGAATTTCTTATAACCATTCGTCCCTCCTTGGATCACCTAAACATCCTTGGACAAAGCCCAAGGCCCAACGCATGATTCTGGGCATTTATCCCTACAATTATGATTATTATTATTATCATTATTATTCCAATTAAAAATGGTATATTACATCAAATCCATATAAATAACCTTATATGCTATTTTTATATATATTTGAAAAAAAAATTATTTAAATGATTAATGCACACCTATAAATGTATTATATGCATTTACTCAATTTGCAAATTCGATGAACTAAATAAATGCAAATTTTTTTGAAATGGAAGACTAAATGAAGAGAGAGCAAGGATAAAAATGCCACTAAAAAACATGATCCATCATCAACTGTGTTTGGAATTGTACGAATAACAAAAGTCACAATTTAGTTGATAATTGCAAATATCCCTCAAACTAGAGCCCTATACCTTGATAAATAATATGTTCATTCAACACAGAAAAACTAAGAACCATTATTCCATTTTTGAATATGCATAGCATGTTTCACTCTCCAATTTTTATGTAGGTTACCCCTCGCATCCATTTCATGCGGTTTAAATTGAGTATAAACTTCGTTTCGTAGTTATTGTTTTCACCAAATTGACGGATGGTTTGATTCTATTAGAGCTTTGCAATTGATAACAAATAACGCTGGAAATTATCACCTACCATATGTCCCTTCCTATGACATAAAAGGTTGGAAGGCGACTCAGTCTATTCATATACTTAGTACCCATAAATAAAAAGCAATCACATTAGACAATTTTTCACTTTACAACATTAGCATGTACTACATTACATATTGCTAATTTTATCAAGGATAAATATTGTTCAAAATGAAATTAAAAGAAATTACACTACCTAGTTGGATTGTATCGTCACAAATTCAATGCAATATGTGGCCCAAAATACATGCACGGGGCAATTCTTTTTATATGGAGCCCCCACCCACTACAATAACGAGTAAATCAATATCTAACACATATCTACTAGTCTCATTTAGGTTTCAACCTCAACAAAGTATGCATTTATGTAGTTCATTGAATTTGTAAATAGAGTAAATGCATCTAATATATCTATAGGTGTGCATTAATCAATTATATAAAAATAATTTTTTTGAAAAAAATATAAAATTAATTTACATGGCTATTTATATAAATTTCATATGCAAAACAATTTTTAGTTGGACAACTTATTATCCAAATACAAATAAACATAAATATAAATATAACAATAACAATAACAATAACAGTAACTAATAAATAATAAATAATATTATTATAATTTTTTGTAACTAATTTATGTGTATCAATCTAAGTAATTTATATAGTTCTCTCTCTAAGAATTGTCGTTTGAAAGTGAATTTTCTAATAGTGTTTTCATTTATTATATATGTATCTACATTGAAACGTTTAAATACATCTCAATATTATTTTGAAATATTTGATTGTGATGATATTGAGTTAAATCCTAACAAAGACCTTTATTGTAAAGTTAAGACAAATGCCTCGTCTTTTAAGTAATTTTTACTTTAATGAACATTTGAAGAAAATCGATTTCCTTTAAAAATTAGGCAACTTAGTTTAAGGAGAAATTAATATCTATACATTTGAAGCTCAATAGCATGGGGAAGAATGTTTTGCAGGTAAGGTAATCAAGCTTAATGTAACACTATTCATTGACGGTGCCACGTTCGAGTTAGGGTGTTCCTAGGAACACCCTGACCTTAAAAAGAAAAAAAAATTATATATAATAATTTAATTTTTTTTATTTGTTAACCCTTAAAAAAAAAAATTAGGAACACCCTCAAGCAAAATCAGGAACACCCTCAAATAAAAAAAAAATTAAAAAAAAAAATTTACCCTTATAGCCATTGTTGAAGCTTCTCAACCACGGTGAGATGCTGGAAGACCATGAGCTTGCATCTTCATTTTTTTTTTCTGCCATTTCTGCATTTTTGCTCTTTCTGAAGTCTTTGCTATTCTTTGCCCATTTGCCGATGATGAAGACGAACTTTTTATTTTTTCTATCATGGTCTTCTACAAGTCAGTAAATGGCTAAATGCTTGGCTATCAAAGTGTAAAGTGTCAACACTTTCTTCTTTTACTTGTACTAGATGATTGGCTATCACCCATTTACTTAAGGCTTGTATTAGTATTTATTATTTAATTATTATTTTTTGAGGGGATTTAATTAATTTTTTAATGGGCAAGTTTGCCACTCTTCCGGATTTTACAATTTTTTTTTTTTTTGAAATTTAATAAATAGTTAACCATTTAAATGGACTTGGGCTGTTGGGCATAACTTAAGATTAATTTAAATATAGACCAACACAAAAATGTTATATAAGTATGTGGGTGTGTATATATATATATATATTTCATCTCTTCTCTAAATTAAAACAATTTCCATGATGTTATCAACTACTTGATTAAGAAACTTGATATTTAATTTATGTTTGCTTATAATTTAGTATTTCTTATTTTTCTTATGAAAGTTATGATATAAAAAATACATTCAAAAGATAAATCTCAATATTTATTTTGACTATTTTAGTCAATTTTTCTACTTTTACTAATTAATGTATTTATTTATCTTTAAAAAAATTCTTAAATTAATTATGATGTTATCACGGTTCATTAGTTTATTTGCTTGTGAAGTTAGTTTTGACCATTCCCCAATCGCTACGGCAACAACAAAAAAAGAAGTTTTTCAGCAATGAAATATATAAATAATGAACTATGCAACCGAATAGGAGATCAGTGGATGAATGATTGTTTGGTTGTGTATAATGAAAAAGATGTAGTTTGTAGCATTAATAATGAAATTATCATGCAACGATTTCAAAATATGAAAACTTGTAGAAGTCAATTGTAAACTTTATGTATTTGTGTGTTTTTTTATTGTTATTGTTGTCAATATATGAATTTCTCTTTTTATTAGATTGTGTAATTTATGCTGCTTAAGGAACACCCTAAGAAAAATTCCTGGAGCCGCCACCGACACTATTACTGTCATTTTTTATTGTCACTCAAAGGTGAGGTCCCTATATTTATTATTATTTTTAATGAATATTTTATATATTCTTATTCAAATTGCACGTCATTCTCTATTGAATTTATTGACGTTTTCTAGTATAACCGTCGGTGTTGGTATGATTATAATTTTGGCATGCAATGCCTCAGCTAGGTTCTACTTATCCTTCTAGTTCCTAAAAACTGGTTTTGATTGGGCTTTAAAGTTATGTCAAAGTCAAACTGGCATGTGCTACTGCTACAGGCCTTGCTCCAAAATTCTCCTAATATAGAAGTTTTAGATGTTACTAATACATTTAGTTTACTTAATCCAATGTTTTTTTAAGCTAATCTTCCCCAAACTTACACTAATAATCTAGTTTTTATGTTGTCATCAGAGGAATCGTTCCCCTTAAACACAAGTTATGCTGGAAGGACTCAAATGAACTTGATTATGTGTTATCAAACCTTAAATTGTCATTGTACTAAACATAAATACTAATAGGCAGTGACCTTAATTGAACTACCATAACAAGCTTCATGGCCGCTTTACATGAATGCTAGCATGTTTTTCTAACTGTGAAAAGCTTTCTTTAGGACTATGCCATCTGTTATTACCTGGTTGAACCAATTCTTAGTTTTTTAGGTCAGTGCCTGCTCTAGGTTGTTACTCATTGCATCAAGCCTCCTTTTAGTTTAGTTGTGATATATGTTTTTTTTTAATTAACAAGCAATATCTTTGTGTACAATTGGAAAAAGAACAGCAGGACATTCCTCTAACCAAATATAAGGTTTCTCAGTCTCCTTAGCAGTATTAGCCAACAATTGCGTAACACTATTACATAGCCTAGGGACAAAATGGTAGAAAATCTTCTTTTAGCATCCACTCGGTTCCTGTATTGCATAAAGCCTTTAGGATTACTGTACTAATTCCTATATAACAGTTTCATATTTTTTGGTCTGCTTTAGTAGGTTTTTAATTTATTCTTCTGGTGTCTTACACAATCACTCAAGTCGCTTATTAAAACTTTCAGTCTGGTTGTTTATTTAATTTTTGGTTAACGATGCATAACACTAAGAAACTACGGAACAACAAGTCTATTACAAACATGCCCGGCTTTATCATTATCCAGTAAATCAACCATCACAGGTAGTGGGTCATACAAAAAGAGGTAGTCTGACGTAAGATCAGCTCCCATCCTAGCTAATCTGTCGGCACAGCCATTAGCTTCCCTATACACATGCGTCACAGAGCAGTTAGTGAACGTCTTCATTAGGTTGTGATGTTTTATTGTCACTCCACTTATATATATATATATATATATATATATATATATATATATAAGCTACATGAAATGTATTTTTGTTATCTTGCTATCTTTATGCTAAATTTGCTAGTTTGGCAGATTTATTTTCAAAGAAATATTTAATAAGCTTCTTGTTCCAGTTGCTATTCTGCAGATTGGGCAATCTCCTTATAGGGCTGGAGGTAGAAGGCGTGGTATGCCCTTTGGAGGGGGTGGTAAGGGACATTTTGACCCAAGTGGCCAGGGTGGTGGCAGGCACTTCCCACCACATGGTGCTGCAACACCTACAACTACAGTATCTGCAACAGTTGAAGGTGGATCTAACATAATGCCGCTCCCTTCTACATCAATTTTTGGCCAGACACCATACCCATACCAGCACAAGTGCCTCCTGCTCCATTCTGGTTACTTGCCACCATATGGCATGATGTGAACTTTGTAGGCTTGACTGCAATGCTCTGGAAACCTAGAGCAGCATAAGAATGGAAAGCAATTTTAAAGTATAAAATAACAATCACAAGTATAAGATAAGTAGCAGACTCAGCAAAGTCATAAACAGACGGCAGAAAGTAGAAATGACCAATGCTGAATTGAAGCAAGAAGTTGTTCGGACTTCAAAGTTTAGGAATTTGAAAAACAAACCCCGTTAGAAAATCTAACCTCTGAAACTGTTGCTGATGACAATAGAAAGGAAACATAGCATCAGAAAGTGGCGGCAGGGACTGCTGAAGTTTTAGCGGTTGAACATGAGAGGAAGTCCCAGGATCAATTTGCAGCACAGGGGCGATGTTTCAAGCGAAAGATGGGAGGGGGCTATATGAGAACTTCTGAAGTTTTGATTCCAAGAAAGCCTATTGAGCCCTCCAAACCAAATTAGGTGGTTCCTCTAAAGCAATTTCATTTCCACCTTTCTTGTATGGAGAAGCAGGACTTCAAGCAGTTTACCCAACCAACTTTAACGCTCCATCAGAGCATGGACAAATGGGGCTTCAAGCAGCTAACCCATCGGACATAAGTGCTTAATCAACTTCCAAAACTCCTCAAGTCCAACAACAAGATTTTAACCTATCAAAAAAATAAAATGGTTTTACTAATGCCCAGGTTCTTTTGGACCAACGGTTGATGACTTATGTGCTCTCTCAATCCCAGGCACCAGCAATGGTACCAGAAACAAGCACACTGGCCTACAACCACCATGCTCCACCGGCCACATCAGGATTGATTCTTGAAACCCGGTATCAACAAGGCTCAGAGACTCAAGGATGAGGATATATATCTAAAAGATGGGATCCCAAATACTGATATGACATAAGTCAAAAGTCAGTTGCAACCTGTAAGAACAGAGTCTGAAGCCCCAATAACTGCCGACACCAAAACTGAGGATGGAAATTCAAAGTCTATAAAAGAGGCAAGTCTACCCTCAGATAACTCAGCCATGAAACCATAGGATAATCCAGTCGTGTTGGTTGAGCAAGTTGTATTTGCAATAGTGCCCGATGAAGTCTGATGAAATTGCCATAAGCATAAAGGGTTTATATATGCATTATGGCATACGTACATACTCCCTAAAAAATTACCAGAAATCATTTTTGTAGAAGTAAAATGCTATATGTTCTTTGCCACAAGAATAAAGTGTTGGTACAAATCATGAAAAAATTCACCTACATCTTATCAATACTTATATGCTTACCGCAAAACAAAACGATACCTAAGGAAACAACATGATGATGGTCTCATTTGTATCACACTTACATAACAAAACGCAATGATATTATCACTAATGATTTCACTTCTTATACAGATAGCTAAGTTGCTCCATCAAGTAACACAAGGCTTTCCATGAAACTAGTGGCTATAAGTGGAAGATGTTGAATACCAAGATCCTTCTCATGTGAAGTTTCAGGGTCAAATGAAACAATCACGGAGTCATTGCACCTCTGTAATTCACCATCATCAGATTCGGTCTTGAGTTCCTTTTCAACTAGAAGCTCACCGTGCTTGGTGCAACCTTGTACATGTATAACATTTTCAAACTGGACAGAAAAAAGTTTATTCCATGATTCATGTACACCATACTCCCCCATCACCCAAATGAAGCATGGCGTATGGGTCAGCATAAATCCGTGGTAGATTACAGGGTACCCAAATGTAATGAAGGCCAGTTTCCCCTTGAACACCATTAGACTCTGCGGTACCGCCACTAGACCTTGTGGCAACACTTGTCCACGAGGAAGTGCTATCTCTCCAAACTTATCATTATTGACATCAAATGACAAAATCATATTTTGATTTACGAATTGCCCATCACCTTCACTAATATACCCCAGCCAATGCAAAGCCTTATTAACAAACGTGGCAGACGAATAATACTTGACATTGGAGACCACAACATTGGGTCTCAATGAAATTCCAACCCTCCTCCAAGAATTCAAGCTTAACGTGTAAACCTCAGCCTCAACCTCATCCTCAGGCCTGTTGGGTGCACGCAAAGAAGAGATCTTTACAACCTTGTAGTCATTGTTCTCACACTGATAAGCAAACCCAGTAGCAACAGAATCATATTGGCTTAAGCAAGTATCAGGCAACCTCTTAAACTTTCTAATGCTGGGGTTCCACACATATATAACATCAGCAATAGTGGACCCATTGCCATACTGAGCAAGACAAACTAGACCATTACAGGAACCAACAATTTCAGGACAGTTTAAATGAAGTTCAGAGGGAATTGGGTACTCAGAAATCCTATTGAACTTGCGGTCACAAGCAACCATACAAACTGGGTTGTTAGAAGGAGAATACATAGCAGGCATGTATATAAGATAAGCACGATCATCATCATTATCATTCTCATTGTTGTTGCTGTTGTTGTTGTTGATAAGGTGGGTAGAGATAAAATTGGAGCTGGTGATCGAGGAGTTCCAGGATTTGTGAACGCACCTGAATCTTAGTACTGACTTGACAGGCAGCCTTGACAAGATGTTGAGTACGACTTTGTCCGGGAGATGGATCGGAGGTTGTCGGAGGATCGGAGGTTGTGGACTGAGTTCTTTTCTTTGTGACATTGTTTTTCAGCAGAGAGAGAGAGAGAAAGAGAGAGAGAGAGAGTTTAGGCTTTAGAGAGTAAAGTGAAAGACAAAGATTGAAGAAAAGAGTAAAGACAGGAACATGTTTGGGGTTGCCTTGAGGTAACGCTGTGTTTAAGCATATCTATCTCTTTTTTCTTATTGCTAATTAATGTGATGTTGCCACATCACCTACTCTGTTAACCTACTTGCCCAGCTGTCTTGCATATTAAACACAAAATATCAGATCATATTATACTTGGAGATTTAATGCAATGCCATATCATTATAACTTCTTTTCTTTTCTTTTTTTTTGGATAAGCACCATGTCATTATACCTCTGAATAGGGATAAACATTAACATGGATGGTGAAATTTATACTTATATAGTAGTTTTAACATTTTTTTTTTCTCTCTCTCAATTTATTTGGAGCTATATATATATAGCCTAAGTTGCTCCAATTTTTTTTTTTTTTTTTTATGGTTTAGTTATATTGGTCTTCTCGTTTTCTACACTAAATTTACTTATTGCTACAAAAAATTAAATGCTTAGATTAGATGGAACACGTGGCGCAAAATTAAACTCTAGTTGAAATCCAATTTTTACATTGAATTATCTTACTTGACACAAAAATTTCAAAACTTTTTTTGATAGAAAAGATAGAAGTATATTGAACCAAAAGAAAATGGTTACAATGCGTGCTCAAAAAATAGGCATACAAGAGGCAACTAGACTTGGTTTAGCCCATCTGAATATGCTCTAAACCTAAGCAAGTACAATAACACACACACACACAAACTTATAAATACAAAGTAGAACCTAAAACTTTAATTAGATAGGACACGTAACACAAAAATAGACCTTAATTGAATTTTCTCTCATCTTTCCCTATCTATATATATATATATATATATATATATATATATATATATATATATATATATATATATATATATATTATGGATGAGTTTGGCTCATTTAATTGTCGAGTGTAAAGTTGGGCTTGAGATTAACTTGTTTGCTAAATAAAAGAACATAAACAAGTATTTTTCAGAGCCGAGATTGAGCTGTTCATAAAAAAAAAAAAATTGGTTCTTTTATAGCTCTAGACAATATTGACATTTCTTTTGGGCAAAAATTTATTTAGTAGGACTGCATGTTTGGAACTCCCTGGGATTCCTTACATACGTGGATTTAAACTTCCTCAACCTCAACACATTAGCTAGGATAATAAGTGGGTGTTTAAGCTCATCTAGATCAACCTCAGAAGATGGGATAGACAAAAGGTTTACTAGCTATTTGAATCAGCAGCTGCAGAAAACATACTGAAAATTTAGCTCCCTCAAGCCGTTAAATATAACAAATTGGTTAGAGTGGAGACTTCTCAAAAAAAAAAAAAAAAATGTATATTAGCTTGGCCAACACTTGATGTTCAGTGAGAGTGGTTCTATGACTAAATATAATGGAAGAAGTAGCGGAGACTCAAAATTCATGAGACACTTAAAACCGCTTTCGTGGAATATCATCCAAAAACGATATTGATGCTAAACCAGAGATTTTCAATATATATAGAAGACTTAAACAGTATGAACTGTGTTATCATCCCCTTCAGCCCACTGTTATGTATCACTAGTTGCAAACCTATGCGCGTGAGAAAATGTAACATAATTATTTTAAAGCTCAAAGTTTTCCTTTCATCTTCTACATGTTAAAGAAGTCTTGACAACACTTCCAATCCTAAAATGAATAGGAAAGGGGATAGAGGATTTCCTTGTCTCAAACTTCTTGATGGTTTGATAAATTCAAAGGGGCTCTATCGAGATCGGGAATGAGTAAGAAAGTTGCACTCCTAATTAATCCCACAAAAAGTGCTACATCCACAATATTTTCACAGCAATTTTACAACAAATTTTATGTGATAAGTTGTTATTGTTTTAATTTGAACCAACTGCTGAAAATACTTTTTGCCCACCAATAACAATATGTAACAACATGTCAAATAAAATTTGTTATGAAAATATTGTGAATATAACATTCTCTTAATCCCACATATTGCTTGTTGAATCCAAGACATTTTAGTAACCTAAATAGAAAGTTCCCATCCATTCTACCAAAGGCTTTCTCCATATCCAAAATGAAACTATCAAATTACATAAATCATTTGTCTCTTTTTGTTTGTTCTATTTTATGTTCCACTAATCATAATTTACTATGATTCATTTGACTTTCCTTATAAAAAAACCAAAGTTTAAAATGAAAAAAAAAAAAAAAAAAAAAAAAAAAAAATCAAACACGCGGCATATTATGATTGGTGAAATATAAGGTGGATTACAAAAAATGAGGGAAAATACTAAAACCACAAATTATGTTACAAAGTTTTTACAAATTGTTGATGTGGTAAGTAGTTATTGGTAAGTAAAAAAATGATATTAGTGATAGGCCCAAATAAAAACTAATAAGAATTTTCCACATCAATAGTTTATAAAAATGTTGTAAAATGTGAATGTAGCATTACTAAAAAATGAGAGAAGATTTGTATTCATGTTGTGGTAGATCATTTTATTAATTTATTTTCCCTTGAACCATACTTATTTTTACACTTATCCCTTTAAACCATACCTCATTTTACACTTTACCCCCCTTAAACTATACCCCTTTTACACCTACCTCCTAAACTATAAGAATACACACTTATTTTCCTAAACAATTACCCATAGGTTGGAATGCAAAGTATTACATAGGTAATAGTTTAGGAGGGTAAGTGCATATTCTCATAATTTAGGGGAAAATATAAAAGAGAGTATAGTTTTGGGGGAAGTGGGGTAAGTGTGATAATTTTTTTGGGGGGAGGGGGTAAGTGTAAGTAGAGGTATAGTTTAGGAGGATAAAGTGTAATTTACCCCCTATAGGTAAACTTTCTAATCATTAGTGTTTTACGGGACCAAAAAAAGCACGTATATAGTCTACTCAAAGAGAAAAGACTCATTTTCACATCAAATCCTAAGCACCAAGCAGTAATTGGTAATTAAAAAAAAATAGTGGTAAGCCCAAATTAGAACGAATAATACCTTGTCATTCTTGATTCTTGGTCATGTTTTCTGTCTTTATGTGTAGTGTAAAACATGACAACTAGACATGGCAAAATGGGCCGGAATTTGCTAACCCAATTCGAACCCGCTTGTTTTGACCTGCACCAAACCCAAATTTTTTGGCTTGAATAAAAAAAGGGTCAACCCGTAGCCCACCTATATTTTGCGGGCCAACTTGACCTGACCTGACAAACCCATGACTTGACCTTTTTTATTAACTTTTTATTTTCCTAAAAAATATTTAGACTACATGTCAATATGCTAGGTGCATACTGTATGGACATAAAGGCACAAAAGCACCGCACCGACACTACCTAGCAATTTAGTAGCCACCAATGGTAGTGGTCATGCCCCCATTAGGGTTGTTTGTGGTGTGATTTGGTGTGTTTTTGGGCTATTTTTAGCACCATACTTTGCGGTGTGGTTTGGCCAAAACCATAACCACATTGTACTTCAATTTTTTGATCATAGGTGTAGTATGGTGTGGTGTATATGGTGCGGTTTTAACGGTTTTGGGCTGGTACATTTTTCAAAATCTTGGGCTTATATACTCAAACAAAAATTAACAAATAGATAACCAAAAGAGAGAGAGAAAAGTGTGTGAGACTTAAAAGAAATAAATTTGTGAGAGATTGAATGGCCTAGCTATCGGATCGAGAGAGATACTATGAAAGTGATATAGACTGATATTTTGATTTAGATACAAATAATGATACTGAGAGCTTTCTATTCCCAAAATAAAAAATAAATAAAGATATTGAGAGGCGGCTAGGATATTTTACTATTTGTATTGATATTTTACTGATTAAAAAGAATTCAGCCTTAGCTTATCTCTCGAGTCACGAGGCGTTTTCCAATGACAAAGCCATATCGGATAACATCCTGGTGGCTTTCGAAACACTGCATCATATGAAGACAAAGAAGTTTGGGAAAAAGGGTCACTTGTCACTAAAATTGGATATGAGCAAGGCCTACAATAGAATTGAATGGGTTTTCTTAGAAAAAATCATGCTCAAGATGGGTTTCAACAATAAATGGGTGGGCTGGATTTTGGAATGCATTAGATCACTCACATACTCTATCTTAGTAAACGGTGAACCACAAGGACACATTGTTCCAACAAGGGGGATTAGGCAAGGCGATCCCCTTTTGCCGTACCTATTTTTGCTTTGTTCGGAGGGTTTAAATGGGCTGATCCAGCAAGCAGCGATGAATCGAAGGAAATATCCAAGGTGTTTCACTTTGTAAAAATGGACCAAAAATTTCTCATCTATTTTTTGTAGACAATAGTCTCCTCTTTTTTCGAGCTAGTTTGGGGGATGTTCATACCATTAAAACCATTATGGAGACTTATGAAAAAGCTTCGGGCCAAAAACTCAACACGGAAAAGACAACTCTTTTTTTTAGCAAAAATGTTCCTGACTGTTCTAAGCTATCTATAAAAAATCTCCTTGGTGTACCAGAAATAAGGGAGTATGAATCCTATTTGGGTTTACCTGCGGTGGTGGGAAAAAACAAACGTGCAAGTTTAAACTACATCAAGGATAGAGTTTGGAGTAAGTTACAGGGATGGAAGGAGAAATTGTTGTCACAAGCGGGGAAGGAAGTTTTGTTGAAGGCAGTGGTGCAAGCAATTCCAACATTTGCCATGAGTTGCTTGATTCTTGGTTGGCCTTTGTCAAGACATTGAAATGCTCATAAGGAAATTTTGGTGGGGACAGATGGGGGAAAGGAGAAAAATTCATTAGACAAAATGGGACTCAATGTGCAAGCCAAAAGATGAGGGTGGATTGGGGTTTAGAGATCTTTGTAAATTCAATGAAGCTATGTTGGCGAAACAAGTATGGAAACTAATACAAGATAAAGAATCACTATTTTACAGAGTTTTTAAGGCCAAGTACTTCCCAAATGGCTCTATTTTTGAAGCAAACTCATCATCGGGTTCTTTTGCTTAGAAGAGTATTTTGTGGTCTAGGAAACTCATCGCCAAGGAAGCAAGATGGAGGGTGGGGGATGGAAAATCTACACGCATATATGGTGATTCTTGGCTATTAGGCACGATAAGGGGAAAGATCGGCTCTCCTCCCTCTTTTCTCTCATTGGAAGCAAATGTGGATGCTCTAATTGATCCACACACAGGTTGGTGGAATGTGCACCTAATAGACTTATGTTTTTATCTCGCAGAAGCTCAGCAAATTAAGTCCATACCTTTGTGTTCTCCCCCACAACCTGACATTCTGATCCGGCCAAAGGAAAATTCAGGTGTGTACTCGGTTAAATCCGGTTACAAAACTCTTTGTGAAGAGGACGTGTAGAACCCGATCCTCCCTCAAGAAGTAGCAGCACAAAAATCTTTCTGGCATGGGATTTGGAAGCTAAAAGTACCAGGTAAAATTAAACATTTCCTTTGGAGATCTGTTTCTAACTCTTTCCCTACAAAATCCAATCTTGAAAACAGGAAAATTCTGCAAAACCCGGTGTGCCAATTATGCTCATCAAAGACCGAGGATGTGATTCACGCTCTCTGGGGTTGTGTAAAAATAAAGCATATCTGGTCCGAGGATTTTGGCCGGGTGGATAGGACAACAGCAGCAGCTCTCTCTTTCAAGGACCTGGTCGACAAAATAAGGGAGAAGCCTCGGACCTTGGCCCTCTTTGCTGTCACGGCTTGGTCAATTTGTCAACATAGGAACAAGTCACGTTTGCAGGAACCTTCGATGTTGCTGGAAAAAATTGCTTCTTACGCCAAGAACTATATCAGAAATTTAAAGAACCTGGAATTTAGACAGCCACGATCACGAAACGATTCAAAGAAGAAATGGAAGCCTCCTCCATCAATTCATACAAAACAAATTTTGATGGGGCTATGTTCAATGAATCGGATGAAGTGGGCATTGGTGTTGTTATCAGAAATTGTAAAGGAGAACTTATGGCGGCACTTTTAGAAAAAATTCGAAAACCACAATCTGTTGTGGCCTTGGAGATGTTAGTCGCAAGAAGGGCAACCCTCTTTGCCTGTGAATATGGTTTTCAACAATCGTCATTCGAGGGAGATTCTGAGTTGGTGATAAAGGCTCTAAGATATGGAGAAATGCAGCATTCCTCTGTTGGTCATATTCTTAAAGACACAATGTCTTATGTAAGCTCTTTTCAGAGTTGTTCCTTCTTTCATATGGGTAGACAAGGCAACTCCGTTGCCCATGCCTTAGCCCAAAGAGCAAGGCTCTCTTTTCCTATTGTAGTCTAGATGGAGTCTGTTCCTCCGGACATAATGTCTTTTGTTATGTCGGATATTTCATCCATTGAGTAATAAAGCTTACGCGTATTCATTCTCAAAAAAAAAAAAAATGTATAATATATATTTAATATAAAAAATATATATATATATATATATATTAAAAATTAAAATTTAATATATATATATATATATATATATAGAGAGAGAGAGAGAGAGAGAGAGAGAGAGAGAGAGAGAGAGAGAGAGAGAGAGAGAGAGAGAGGGTTGTGGTGCTTTGTGGTTTATGCGATTTATCTAATTATAAAACTATATACCGTATTACACCATGCGGTGCGATGCGGTCGGGGCGGAGAGAAGGGGGAGGGTGTCCCCTTTGAACTTTCAAATTTTTGACTAATAATATTATAATAACCTGAAATACCTTATGTGGGGCCGGAGATTTTGTGACCCCAGCCTATTTCATGTTAAGGCCCAAGGCCTGCGTCGAGGAGATACGGGGTAGAGGACGCATCATGAGAGTCGAAGACGGTCTAAGGAAATGGCCGAGGACGAGCTCCTACTCGGCATGCCATAAATGCCCCTAAAAGGAAGAGTGATCATAGTGCGGAAGAGCACGAATAAAAGGCTGCCGTAATCGCAATAAAGCATTTTGCACCTGACAGAGTCATGCTCTTCAACTTTTACAACCACCCCCAACCACTTTGGGTATGGACTGATGGGACAAGTATCAGTCTTGGAAAAGTTAATCCTACACGTGGACGAAGGATAAGGAATACAGACTAATATATAAAAGAGGAACAAGCAATCTGGGAGAGGGGCTGGGAAAAATGGCCAAAAACCGTAGCCTCCCAGCCCGCCTCCAGGAGAAAGACTCTTAGAGCGAACACGATTTAATTATGTATGAACACCACGGAAAACCACCGTCTGGTGACCAAGGCCTAACCTTTCAAACCCACGCTCTATAAATGATATTGTTTGGGTCTTTTTACGTGCGAAGCCAACATTATTATGGGTCGTTACAAATCGTGTCCTCACACCTTATTTGCCCCTTGACACAAAAGGCAAAAAAAAAAAAAAAAATCTCAATTCAGTGAACTCACAGTACCTTTCCTAGTAATAGTAAACTTCTACTCCTACTACAATTCTATATATAAAACCAATAGGTCCCACTTAGTAATTATTAAAATAAAAAAAAAAAAAAAATCTCTACATTGATTCATTGAATAGTAGTCTGAACACAAAAACTTGATGGACTAGACAAAACCGTACTACAAGTCTACAACTATAATATAAAACCGTGGCTCCCACTTGGTAATGATTAAAAAACATAAAAAAATAACAATTTTGCTACACCTACACGTAGAAATTAGTACTAGCATAGAACTCTGGAAAAAAAAGGTATATATAATGCAAACAAAGTACGCCTCCCATCAAAAAGAAAAAATTTCTTTTCATACCGGTCTCTTTCTTTGGACCTTAGAGCATCCTTATCGGATGTTGCAAAAAAAAAAAAATGTCATTTTAATACACCAAAAACTTACTTTATTATTTTACCACATTATTTTACAACATCCCATTTATTAGATGTTTTATCATTCAATTTTATACATTAAAATAATATTTACTACACATTAAAATAATATATTATCTCATCCTTATTATCACCATCAACAACAACAACAACACATCCACCACTCACGCAACAACGACCACCAACAGCAACAACATCGGCACAAACCCACATCCACCAACGCCACCTTAAAAAAAAAAAAACACACACACACACACACACACACAACCAGAGAGATCGGCCTCCCTATCATCACCATCAACAACAACAATGGCACATCCACCACTGCTGCGAATAACGGCCACCAACAAAGAATAATACCAAATGCCCGACCACCATCGGCACAAACCCACATCCACCAACGCCACCTTAAAATAAATAAATAAAAACACAACCAGAGAGATCGACACAACCACAAATCTCAAACCCATCGGCACCATCCCAAATCTCAAATCCACAGCACCATCCCAAAATCCCAAATCACGGCAAGATGGTGGCAAGCTAGATCAGAGAGACTTGGACGGCGAGACACGGCGGTGTTTTGGCCCTTCTCGTCTTGGATGTCGGCGATGACGATGGCTTGTGCGCCGTGAGCAGCGAACTCGCGAGCCGTGTCCTCGCCCATGTCGCTTGTGCCTCTGGTGATAATGGCCACCTTACCTTGGAGCTTATTGTTTGAAGATGTGGAGTGTGTTCTTTCTCTGTTGAGGGAGGAGTTGGAATCTGATGTGAGAAGAGAGAGATAAAATCAATTAAAGAAGTGAGAGGAGAGAGAAAGCCAAATAAAAAACATTGTTTTGGTTTTAGCATTTGTGTCCGTACCGTTGCAAATTTGCAATGCAGACGACGAACACAAATGCCAAATATTTGCAACATTTAAAACATCTCTTTGTAAAGGTGTTTTTTGGTGTTTGGTATGCCAAATGTGCCAAATATTTGGCATTTGATATTTGGCACATCTGCTGTGGATGCTCTTAGATTTTTTGTGGAGCTTTTAAAAGCATTCAAGTTAGGTTTTTAAGTCACATGTTCAAATATTCACAAGTATACATATTCTTAATACTTTTGCTTTGATTTATTTATTTATTTATTTTTTGAAGAACCAAATTATATGTTTAAACTGTTTATATTTAGATAGATCTCTTGATTTGACTATTTTTAACCATAAATTTATAATTCAAATTATATGTTTAAACTATTTGTATTTATAATAATCTCTTAATTTGATTATTCTTAATCATAAATTGTATTTTTTTTCTTTATTTTAATGATATGACATATATATTTGTAGTTAATTGACATATAGTTGTTTATTTATTTTGTTATTAATATTGATTATATTTTTTAGATTAATTTTTTACATTTAATCTTCTCCTTTAATCTTAGACCTCCTAACCTAAATTCTTGGGTCCACCACTAGATGCTATTATGCCATTTTGTGGGCAATTTGAGCGGTATGGTGAACATGGAATTTAAACCCGGACCGGACCGTGCGGTCGAACCGGACCCTCGAACCGTTCACATCTACGGTCCATTTAAGGTGAAGAACCGTTCCATGCGAAAAAAGCATGGAACCGTCCGGTTTCAGCGGTCCGACCGTCGATTCGTGAACCGTGACCGGTTCACACGGTTCAAACGGGCCGCTTGTTTTAGCTTAAAATCGTGTCGTTTTGTCCTTTTTTTTTTTTTTTTTTTTTTTTTTTTTTTTACGGATACGGCGTTTGGGGCATCTTGATTGAATTACCCTGAAACGAAACCCTCGGGTCCCTCACTCTCTCAATCACTCTCGCCTCTTCCTCACTCTCTCAATCACTCTCTCGTCTCTGCCTCTCTCCCTCGTCGCCGTCGCAGCCTCACTCAAAGAGATCGCGACTCACTCTCTGCCTCTCTCTCGCTCATCTCTCTCGGCCAAGATCGCAGCAGCTCGCCGAGCCGCCTCCGTCGCCGCCGCTTCGCTCCAGCGTATCCCAATGCTTTGGCGATGAGTGCGGTCCAAAGCACGATCTCGACTCTTAAAGGACTCTTCGACGGTGGCATTCTGTTTCTGCGAAACCTGTGGTACTTGGTGGTGCTTCCTCCGCTCTACTTGTCCAGGTTGCTCATGTGTGTTGGTGGGCCCTTCTTGGCTCTCGTCGGCTGGCCCACCACTCCTAGCGCCCGTGTGTCGTAGCCACGACATGATTCGAAAATTTTGGCATTGTATTCACTCGATAATTCCTCTGTTCTTGAGGTACGCTCTTTGTTTTGGGTTTTTCATTTGGTTGCGAGAGAAAATGCGGAAAAAGAAAAAGTAAACAATTATTTCAATTTGTTTTTTTTTTTTGTGCAAGATATGGTTTTTGATCGCTACATTTGAGGTTCGGAAAGGAATGTTTCGATCATGGAGTATACTAGAATTTTTCAGGTGGTTTTTTTTTTTTTTTTTTTTTTTTTTGAGTATAAGAATTACTTGGTTTCTAAAAATGGGTAAAATATCAAATGGGTTTTACTTAATTAGGATAATTGTAGGGATGTTTAGAATTTTGGACTTACTATCAGTTTTTTTTTTTTTTTTTGGGTAATAATAATAATAATTTTTTTTTCTTGTGGGTTTTCGTTTGCCTCCTCTATTATAGTAATTTAGTGTTGCTTTATGATTGCATTAACCACACAGAAAGTAATAGTAGATGGAAGTAGTATTATGGTGTTTTCTTTTAGTTGATTGATGACTGGAAAAGTTTCTTGAAATTTCAATTGGAAAAATTGTCTTGGAGATTCATATATACTTGTGAAATGGTATTCGAATAATGAATTTACATGGGAAATTTGTTGAAATTATTTTACATGGGAGAGTAGGCTGTTTGGTTTTTAATGTTTTTATATATATTTAAAATAATTATTAAATTAATTATGACGTCATCACGGTTCGACACCGGTTCGACCTCTGTTCGACCTCAAAAACCTTGAACCTCTCTCTTTTACGGTTCAATGAACGGTCCGGGTCTAAAAACCATGATGGTGAACACTTTTACCCCAATGCTCAAAACTATTAAAATTGGAAGGATATAAAAAGTTATATATATATATATATATATATTTTTTTTTTTTCCCCTTCACATGTACTATAATAGTAACACAGATAAGCTAATAATAGCAGGTTCCCACTTAAAAAAAAAAAAAAAAAAGTTATTATGTGTAATTCATTTCCTTGATTTGATTAATTTTGTCTAAACATTTGACATTTATTTTATTTTATTTATGTGAAAATCCAACCCCACCCAATCGAACTATTTGTCATGTCTAATGATAATTGAATGAAAATAAAGCTGATTATTTTTTTAGAGTCACGAGCTGATGTAAACATAAAACACTGGACAGTGAAAATGCCAATCTCCAGAACTGGTAATGTGGCAGTACCCCAGTAAAAATAATAAATAAATAAAAAAAGAATAAGATATGCTTAAGCGCAAGACAGAGCAGATTACTCTTTACCCTATTCTACTGAAACAACTCTTCCGCCGAAAAAATGTCTCAAACAAGAGATCCTCGTCCACAACCTCGGAGCCTCCGACAAAGGAAGAACCATCTCCCACACGACGTCGTACTGAACATCTTGACAAGGCTTCCAGTCAAATCAGTCCTAAGATTCAGGTGCGTTTGCAAACCTTGGGGCTCCTCAATCGCTAGTCCTAATTTCATATCCACCCACCTTAGTAACACCAACAACGATGATGATCAAGATCAAACTTTTCTCATACAGACGCGTATTCAATATAATACGCGTAAGATTCCAATAATCTCTAAGGTTCTTTGTTGTGACCGCACGTTTGATTGGCTTTTTGAGTATCCAACTCCCTCTGTTTTTGATTTAAACATGTCCCGAATGGTCGGTTCTTGCAATGGTTTAGTGTGTCTAGTTCAACATGGAAATCGTTCTATATATTTGTGGAACCCCAGTATTAGAAAATTTAAGAGATTGCCTGATTCGTGTCTAAGCCAACATTTTTCTAATGGCCAAGATGATTGGGTTTCTACCGGATTTGCTTGTCAGTCCAAGACAAATGACTACAAGGTTGTAAAGCTTTGGTGTACTCCAGTTGTGGCCGAGGTTTACACATTAAGCTCGGACTCGTGGAGAAGGGCTGAAATCTCATTGAAATCCAATGTTGTGGTCTCCTATATCGACTTTTTTACAGATCCCCATTTTGTTAGTGGGGCTTTGCATTGGTTGGCTTATCATACTGAAGGTGAAAGGGAAGGGGAATTCCTAGATCGAATGATGATTTTGTCATTTGATGTCGATAATGAGGAATTTGGGGAGATGGCACTACCTGATGGAGATAAATTGCACCAGCGAAGTCTATTTGTGTTCAAGGGAAATCTGGCTTTCATAACATATGGATACCCCGAAAATGATGACGACAAAATGCCAGATTCGCAATGCTTCATTTGGGTAATGAGGGAGTACGGTGTACATGAATCATGGAATAAACTTTTTTCTATCCGGTTTGAAAATTTTGATATAAGTTTCTATGGTTGCACTGAACATGGTGAACTTCTACTTGACAAGAAAGTCAAGGAAGAATCCAAAGATGGTGAAATAAAAATATATTATTGCAATGAGTCTACGATTCTTTCAAATGACACTGCGATTGTTTCACTAGACCCTAAAACTTTACATGAGAAGGACCTTATTATCCTACGATATGTTACAAATATAGTTACTACGTTCAAGGAAAGCCTTGTGTTTCTTAATGGAGCAACCGAGCTATCTGGATGAGAACTGAAATCATTAGTGATAATCATTGCATTTTGTTAGGTAAGTGAGATATGATTTAGACCATTCTCATGTTGTTTACTTTGGTATCATTTTGTTTTGCCGTAGGCATAAATTTACTGATATGATGTAGGTGAACTTAATTCAGATGTATATCAACCCTTCATGCTTGTGGCGATTTCGTGAAAGAACATATAACATTTTAATTCTGACATTTTTTGTGCCTCTCTGATTGTGTTGCAAACTATTAGATTAGAGATCTTACTTTATCCAAAAAATAAAATAAAAATGGAGCAAAGAAGAGGGAAGAAAAGAAGCCCTATGATGAGAATGTTGAAAATGGGCTGTGGAAGTTCTTATGTGGTGAGCATAGGCCCAGCGAAGGTCTTGTGCTTTATTCCTTGATCAAAATGATATACATCTTGTTTGTGGCTGCAGTACATCTGCTATGCAATTTTAGCTTCTTGTTTATTTTTCATGGTCCTGCATTTTCTCATTCCCCTGCAATAACATATAGTGTTTGAAAAGGATTTAAAGCTTTGTGATCATGGATTGTCAGCACTTCTATTTTGGAGCTGCAATTGTTTCCCCTCATGCTTTGGTGGCTAATTGACATGCTCATTGCCAATGGTAATGAGAATGAATCTGTGTGTTTAGTTGCTAATTCCTTGTGCTTCCATTAGTATTGTAAGGTAATATGGAAGCTTCTTTTTGAAGCTCAAAGTTCATGGTAATGTGGATACTGTTTCTAAACTTTTGATTTTTATGAAGATTTTTTTGTAAGGTTGTCACATAGCTATGCCCTTTTTTTTTTTTTTTCTTGGCATGATGTGATTTGACCCGTTTTGATTCATATGATAAATTTGTTTATTGATGCATCCCTATAATAACACATAAGTTGTTTGTTAATATATTCAAAAAGAGTAATTTTGAACTAAATTTATCTTTTAATTGGATGTCATACAAGTCTTTTTTCTTTTTCTTTTTCAAACTTTCAGCAGTTGATATCCAATTTGAAAGTTGAAATTGACGGATATTCCTGCTGTCAAATTTCCATTTGTTGTAAACGAAAGTTTTTCATTGATTTCAAATTCTTAATTAGATTTCTCTAAAATCATAAATTTGTTTAATGACATCTATTGTCCTTAGTGTAAACGTTGAGAGAGCAATAAACCATCTCCTGATTGTCCAATCTCTGCTTTTGCATTGGTCACTTCTAGGAATGGTCTTTGTTGTATATTCAAGGTACACCTATGACACTCCAACAATTTATTTTTCCACAATTCAATCATTCCATCAAGAATGAGTATGGAGTACCCACAATTTCACCAAAAACAGATAATGTTGGTAGCTTCTGGTTAATTTTGGTGCCTAAAATTGAAGTTTACTTAAAACATGTCTCTGTTGATCCCCTAGACATGCATATACTTCATTAGGTGGATCCATTTTGTATTTGATTGCACCAAGGCATATGGTACATACTCCGTCAAAATTTCAATACTCATTCCTCACCATAGCTTAAAGGCTTTTTACTTCATAAGTAGCATATATTTGTGCAGTGATTACCTAATATCCTCAATCAAAAGGGAAATATTAAATAAGCCCATCTTTCTTCCTCTTTTCATTCAGATATCTAAGCAAAATCAATATCATAGGAGGTTAGCATCACCTTTTGTGTGTGTGTGTGTGTGTGTGTGTGTTGAAGAAGGGGGGGGTGTTGGTGGTGTTGTTAAGTTTGTTTTGGTCCCAAGGAAAGATTATATCAACTTTGGATTAGAAACAACATCTGAAAGGTCTAAGATCAGCATAGTAAAAACAAGAAACTAGTCTTGGACACCATGTCAGCAATGACCTGACACAATTTCATTGGACAAATGCGAGACCGTAGAGCAAGCAAGTGAAGAAGCAAGTCAAATTCTAAGCTGTTAAATATAGTACTGACCCACTCCGAGATGCAAGATGGCTTAGCAAGCTTTCAAGCATGCCTTTTGAATTGCTTAATACTTCAAAATGAACTTTAAATAAATAATGCAATCCAAGAAGATGACAATAACAAGCGAGGAGTTTAGCATATCCTAGTGCAAACCTCAGCAAAGTAGTTTAGCTTATAAATAATGCAATTCATTACTGTTTGATTTCTTTTTCTTCAATTTTTTTTGGGAGTAACCAAAAGAAAACATAAAACTAGCTTTTTTAGTTCTCTTTGCTTTTAAATATATATATATATATATATATATATATATATATATATATATTTTTAAAAGGCTTATTAGTTCTTTTTCTATATCTTTTAACTCTTGCTCCAACATATGCATTTTGGGTTCTACATCACAACTCAATCTCATAAGGAAGCTTCACTAACTAGAATAGGTCCTAATTGCAATGTTATCGGGCACTCTTGCAGATACAACTTGTTTTTCCAACATGGCTAGATCATCCAATGGTGCCACGATTGAGTAATCTCGGGGTGACTTGCCTCCTTTACAATCGATCGGGGTGACATGCCTCCTTTACACGCCGAATTTCCATCCTCGCTTTTGGTGGCAGCACTTAAAGTTAATGGGGTTTGATTCTGTTCTTACATGTTACAGTTGACTTTTGATTTCTGTCATACCAATATCTTGGATCACAACTTCAAGAATATCTGTTGATACTTCCTATTAGAAAGATATGAAAAACACCTGCACTTTGTAAAAGCAATAGGCATGTGTATAAGATATGCATGATCATGAATAATTCATGATCTATGGTGTTATTACGGTGGGGGGAAAAGAAATTGAGGGTGGTGATTGAGTAGTGTCGGGGTTTGCAAATGCACCTGAATCTTATGAGTTATTTGACCGGAAGCCTCGTTAAGATGTTGAGTACGACATCATCTTGGAGATATTTATTCATTAGTTTTGTTGTAGTTGTGGTTCTCTCATTTGCGACATTTTTATTCAGAAGAGGGGACAAAAGTCACAGAACTCAAGAGAGTCTAACCTAAAGAAAATCCATTTGGCTATCTTATTTTCTCTTCAAGGTTAAACTTGCCTCCAATAGGCGATCTTTTCCTTCAAGTGAATTTAATGAGCTTTTAATACTGCTAACGTTTTAAGTAGAGCATCACTTTTCACAACTCGGGGGTAAAGGTATGTGGTTTATTGATGTTTTAAGGTTATCTGATTTTTTCACTTGTAGTAGGAAAGTGATGATCAGAAAGTTGATCTCATTAAACCAAAAAATAAAATAAAAAAGATGGTCTAGTACTGTCGGTTGTGGCCTTGTGGGTTTAGACTTTAGTAAGATTATATTTATTGTAATTTGAGAATTGTAATTTATAATTATCTGTTTAATTGATAGTAGTGACTTGAGCAATTAAATTAAATTACTGATATAAAGTTGTTTATTTTATCAATTTGAGTTATTAAGATTATAAAATTTAATATTTATGTTTACATATTGTGAATAATTTATAGGGGAACAATCTACAATTGATGCATATTTTGCAAAATGGACAATAAATTCTTGAGTGATTGTTTAACTATATCAATAGAAAAAGCAATTGCTAAAGAATTTAGTTCGAATCGATTATAAATGATATTAATGCCATGAAAGAGCGTAGGACACAACTTTTAAAATTAAAAGTTAATTTGTGTAATAAAAGTTTTTTTTACTCATTTTTTTTTTCATACATAAGAACTGTGAACACAAAATCTTAGGTTTGAAAATTAAACAATTGACAATGTTTTGCAAGTGTAAATTTGTATTGATGAATGAGTAAGTACAATTCTCTAAAATTGAATCTTGTTACAAAAGAATACTCCTCTGATTTGATCTCCTTGAAAAAAATCTTTGATTCAAGCATAAACTTGATTCAAACACTAGATGCTTCCCAATTTGATTGAGAAAGGGATCAAAAGATCTTTGAAATAGAATTACAATGAATCCCTAACAATGTGTTTGTTAGGAATCCTTCATTCTTCGCATTTTTCGTGTGTTCTTTGAATTTTCTTCGTGTGTTCTTTGTCTTCGAAGATTGTAGTGGAAGTTCTTCGAGGTTTTGGAGGCTTGAATTCGTAGATCTTCACTAAATTGCAATCTTTTAAAGTTTCTAAACACTTTTGGACTTGATTCCAATGCAATTTGAGATTTAGGAAGATGACTTGAGTGATTTCTCTACGAATGTTGTTAGGATTCGAAGGTTGAAGTTTTTGGAGGCTTTGGAACTTAATTCTGGTAGAACTTTGAGACTTCTGAATATGTGTGCATGTCCCCCTATAAGATTGAGAGAGGTCTCTATTTATATGAGTCTTGGGGAGGTGTGATAACACGTGATTGGTTATCATTAATAACCTGTGTCATAATTTAAATGGAGGGACTTTATTTCTTGTTCTCCAAGTGACATATGGCATTATTTGATTAGTCATAGAGGTTTAATTTAAAATAACACATTTCAGCTTTTAATTAGACTGCTTATGTCATTTAAATTAACACTTTTTTTTTTTTGGTTAAAATTTGAATTAACACATGCAAACATTTGATTGGTTCTCAAGTTTTCTTCGCAATCTTTATTCTTTGACACTTGGAATATTGCCATTGGCCTTTGAATAATGATAGTGGAACCGACTAAGTAGCATGTGGCATCTTGTAATTAGCCGTTTTAAATGTACCACATGAACTTTAGTGGTCCAATGTGGCAACTTGTTATTGATAGAAAATATCACTCTCTACTTTATTGTGTTTACATTGGCTTCGTGGAAAAAATTTTGGTTCGGCCAGTGATCCCATCAATCAAAAATTGTTATGTATTCATTTGACTTTGCTTTTAACATAACTAGAGATAAAAATGAAAGAAACAAATAAAAATAAAACACATGACGTGGTGGAACATAAAGTTGAATATATAATAAAAGAGGCTCAACACTCTCTTTCATTGTTCCAGAGGCCCAAAAATGCTCGTAAAAAAAACATCAACGAGCCCAAGCCTAACCCAAACCCAAACCCAACAGATTGGTGCTTTTACTCTTTTTAGTCTTTATCTTTACTCTTTAGTCTTTACGCCTAAAAACTGAAATCTCTCATCCGCCGAAAAATGGAACCTGGTCCACAACCTTTGATCCTCCGACGATGGAAGAACCATCTCCCACACGACGCCGTACTCAACATCTTGACAAGGCTACCGGTCAAGTCACTCCTAAGATTCAGGTGCGTTTGCAAACTCTGGGACTCCTCAATCACTAGTCCTAATTTCATCTCCACCCACCTTAATATCGTCAACAACAACGATGATGATGATGATCATGCTTATCTCATACAAACCTGTATTCAATATAATTCCTTTAAGATTCCAATGATCTGTAAGGTTCTTTGTTGTGACCGCACGTTTGATTCGCTTTTTGAGTATTCAGTTCCCTCTGTTTTTGCTTTAAACATGTCCGAAATGGTCGGTTCGTGCAATGGTTTAGTGTGTCTCGCTCAACGTGGAAAGCTTTCCACTACTGGTGATGCTATATATTTGTGGAACCCCAGCGTTAGAAAATTTAAGAGATTGCCTGATTCATGTTCTAATGGCCAAGATTTTTGGTTTTCTATCGGATTTGGTTATCAGTCCAAGACAAATGACTACAAAGTTGTAAAGCTTTGGGGTACTCCAGTTGTGGCTGAGGTTTACACATTAAGCTCTGACTCGTGGAGAAAGGTTGAAATCTCGTTGAGATCCAAAGTTGTGGTCTCCCATATCGAACCTTATCCGTTTCCCCTATTTTTTAGTGGGGCTTTGCATTGGTTTGCTAATCATAGTGAAGGGGAAGTGGAATTCCTATATCCAATGATGATTTTGTCATTTGATGTCAATAATGAGAAATTCGGAGAGATGGCACTCCC
This sequence comes from Quercus dentata, assembly GCA_028216015.1. Lineage (NCBI taxonomy): Eukaryota > Viridiplantae > Streptophyta > Magnoliopsida > Fagales > Fagaceae > Quercus > Quercus dentata. Next base: position 36,823,912 of record CP116447.1, read on the forward strand.
TGCTCGAGATAAATTGTTTGAGGACAGTCTGTTTGTGTTCAAGGGAAATCTGGCTTTCATTTCATGTGGATACGCAGAAAACGATGATGACTTACAGTCAGACTCGCAATGCTTCATTTGGGTAATGAGGGATTATGGTGTAGATGAATCATGGAATAAACTTTTTTCTATCCGGTTTGAAAATGCTGATATAATTTTCTATGGTTGCACTGAACATGGTGAACTTCTACTTGATAAGAAAGTCAAGAAAGAATCTAAAGATGGTGAAATAAAAATAGATGAGTCTACGATTCTTTCAGATGACACTGCGATTGTTTTACTAGACCCTGAAACTTTACATGAGAAGGACCTTGGTATTCTACGATATGGTACACATATAGTTACTACGTTCAAGGAAAGCCTTGTGTTACTTGATGGAGCAACCGAGCTATCTGGATAAGAACTGAAATCATTAGTGATAATCATTGCATTTTGTTAGGTAAGTGTGATATGATTTAGACCATTCTCATGTTGTTTATTTTGGTATCATTTTGTTTTGCTGTAGGCATAAATGTACTGATATGATGTAGGTGAACTTAATTTAGATGTATATCAACCTTTTATGCTTGTGGCGATTTCATGAAAGAACATATAACATTTTAATTCTGACTTTTTTTTTTTTTTATGCCTCTCTGATTGTGTTGCAAACTATTAGATTAGACATCTTACTTAATCCCAAAAAAAAAAAAAAAAAAAAATGGAGCAAAGAAGAGGGAAGAAAAGAAGCCCTATGATGAGAATGTTGAAAATGGGCTGTGGAAGTTCTTATGCGGTGAGCATTGGCCCAGCGAAGGTCTTGTGCTTTATTCCTTGATCAAAATGATATATATCTTGCTAGTGGCTGCAGTACATCTGCTATGCAGTTTTAGCTTGTTGTATCTCTTCTCATGGGTTTGCATTTTCTCATTCTCCTGAGAGAAAAATTTGAGATAACATATAGTGTTTGAAAAGGATCTAAAGCTTTGTGATTGTGGATTGTCAACACCTTCTCTATTTTGGAGTTGCAATTGTTTCCCCTCATGCTTTGGTGTTTAAATCACATGCTCATTGCCAATGGTATTGAGAATGAGTCAATGTGTTTAGCTGCTAATACATTGCGTTTCCATTAGTATTGTTGTGGTCATTTTATAAAAATATTTAATAGTATCTAGTGTGGAAAGTTCTTTTTGAACTTCAAAGTTCATGCTAATGTGGATACTGTTTCTAAAATTTTGATTTTTATGAAGAAGATTTTTCTTGTAAGGATGTCACATGACTAGGCCCTTTTTTTTTCTTGGCATGATATGATTTGACCCGCTTTGATTCAGAAGATAAATTTGTTTATTGATGCATCCTATAAAAACATGCATATACTTCATTAGGTGTGATTCATTTTATATGGATTGCACCACGGCATATGGTACATACTCCATCAAAATTTCAGTACTCATTCCTCACCATTGCTTAAAAGCTTTACTTCATAAGGGAAAAATTAAATAAACCCATTTTTCTTCCTTATTTATTCAGAAATCTAAGCAAAATCAGTATCATTGGAGGTTATCATCAACCTTTTTTATTGGGGGTTGTTAAGTTTGTTTTGGTCCCAAGGAAAGATTATGTCAACTTTGATTAGAAACAACATCTGAAAGGTCTAAGATCAGCATGGTAAAAACAAGAAACTAGTCTTGGCCCCCACGTCAGCAATGACCTGACACAATTTCATTGGGCAAAAGTGAGGTTGTAGAGCAAGCAAGTGAAGGAGCAAGTCAAAATTCTAAGCTGTTGAATATACTGACCCACTCCGGCAAGATGCAATCTGGATTAGTAAGCTTTCAAGCGTGCTTTTTGAATTGCTTAATACTTCAAAGTGAACTTTAAATAAATAATAGATCAATGACAACTTCAGAAAAATAATGCTATCCAAGAAGGTGACAATAACAAGCGAGGTGTTTAGCATATCGTAGTGCAAACCTCAGTAAAGTAATTCATTCATTACTGTTTGATTTCTTTTTCTTCATTTCTTCCGGAGTAACCAAAAGAAAACATAAAACTAGCTTTTTAGTTCTCTTTGATTTTAAAAATAAAATTTTAAAAAAAGGTTTATTAGTTTTTTTTTCTATATCTTTGAAGTCTTGTTCCAACATATGCATTTTGTGTTCTACATCACAACTGAATCTTAGAAGGAAGCTTCACTAACTGGAATAGGTCTTAGTTGCAATGTTATCAGGCACTGTTGCAGATACAACTTGTTTTTCCAACATGGCTAGATCATCTTATGGTGCCACGACTGAGTAATCTCAAGGTGACTTGCCTCCTTTACAATCAGTCAGGGTTATTTGCCCCCTTTACAAGCTAAATTTTTATCCTCGCTTTTGGTGGCAGCACTTAAAGTTAATGGGGTTTCAGATTCTGTTGTTACATGTTATAGTTGATTTTTGATTTCTATCATACCAGTATCTTGGATCACAGCTTCAAGAATATCTCTTGATAATTCCTATTAGAAAGATATGAAAAATACTTGCACTTTGTAATAGCAATAGGCATGTGTATGAGATATGCATGATCATGAATAATTCATGATCTATGTTGTTAGTCTTATTACAGTGGGCAGAAAAGAAATTGAGGGTGGTGATTCAGGAGTGACAAGGTTTGCAAACGCACCTAAATCTTATGGGTTATTTGACAGGAAGCCTCGTTAAGATGTCGAGTATGACATCATCCTGGAGATAATGATTCATTAGTTTTGGTTGTAGTTGTGGATCTCTCATTTGCGACATTTTTTATTCAAAAGAGGGGACAGAAAGTTCTGAGAATTAAAGAGTGTCTAACATAAAGAAAATCCATTTTGCTATCTAATTTTCTCTTCTAGGTTAAACTTGCCTCCAACAGACGATCTTTTAATACTCGTTAACATTTAAGTAGAGCATCACTTTTCACAGCTCTCGGGGTAAAGGTATTTGGTTTATTGATGTTTTAAGGTTATTTGAATTTTTTGCCTGTAGTAGGAAAGTGATGATCAGAAAGCTTTTTTTTTTTTTTTTTTGTGAGAAAGTGATGATCAAAAAGTTGATCTCATTAAACCAAAAAAAAAAGAAAAAAAGATGGTCTAGTACTGTGTTGTGGGTTTAGACTTTAGTACTTAATAGATTATATTTATTGTAATTTGAGAATATTAATTTTTAATTATCTGTTTAATTGATAGTAGTGACTTGAACAATTAAATTAAATTATTGCTATAAAGTTGTATATTTTATCACTTTGAGTTATTGAGATTATAAAAATCAATATTTATGTTTACATATTGTGAATAATTTATAGGGGAAACGATCTACAATTGATGCATATTTTGCAAAATGGACAATGAATTCTTGAGTGATTGTTTAACTATATACATAGAAAAAGCAGTTGTTAAAGAATTTAGTTCAGAATCAATTATAAATGATATCAATGTCATGAAAAGCATAAGACGCAACTTTTAAAAGTTAAAAGTTAATTTGTGAAATAAAAGTTTTTTACTCATTTTTTTTAACACATAAAAACTTTGTTGTGTTTACCTTGGCTCCTTGGAAAAAATTTCTGGTTTTGCCATTAACCCCATCAATCAAAAATTGTTATGTATTTATTTGAGTTTCCTTATAAAACAACCAGAGATTAAAATGAAAAAAATAAAATAAAATAAAAATAAAACGCATGATATTTTTTATTTTTGAATAAACAGTAATATTTATTAGTATAAAAAAAATAGCAATACGATTATTTTAAACCGAACTTATAATATATTATATAACTGAAGTACAACTTAAAAAATGCCTTTAAAAAAAAACAAAATCGCCTAAAACTGAAACTGCTGTTACTCATCTTATTTAAGTGTTCCGGAGGCCCAAAATTGCTGGTGAAAAAAACATCAGTAAGCCCAAGCCTAACCCAACAGATTCGTGCCTTTACTTTATTACTCTTTAGTCTTTACGCCTAAAACTGAAACCTCTCATCCGCCGCCGAAAAATATCTCAAACAATGGAACCTGGTCCGCAACCTTTGATCCTCCGACAATGGAAGAACCATCTCCCACACGACGTCGTACTGAACATCTTGGCAACGTTACCAGTCAAATCCCTCATAAGATTCAAGTGCGTTTCCAAACTCTGGGACTCCTCAATCACTAGTCCTAATTTCATCTCCACCCACCTTAATATCGTCAACAACAACAACAACAACGATGATAATGATCATGCTTATCTCATACAAACCTGTATTGAATATAATTCTCCTAAGATTCCAATAACCTATAAGGTTCTTTGTTGTGACCGCACGTTTGATTCGCTTTTTGAGTTTTCAGTTCCCTCAGTTTTTGATTTAAAGACGTCCTTATTGATCGGTTCGTGCAATGGTTTAGTGTGTCTCGCTCAGCTTCGAAAACTTTCCGCTACTTCTGATGCTATATATTTGTGGAACCCCAGCATTAGAAAATTTAAGAGATTGCCTGATTCGTGTTCTAGTATCAAAGCTTTTTGGTTTTCTACCGGATTTAGTTATCAGTCCAAGACAAATGACTACAAAGTTGTAAAGCTTTGGGATACTCCAGTTGTGGCTGAGGTTTACACATTAAGCTCTGACTCGTGGAGAAAGGTCGAAATCTCGTTGAGATCCAAATTTGTGGTCTCCCGAATCGTACCTTATCCGTTTCCACTATTTTTTAGTGGGGCTTTGCATTGGTTTGCTTATCATAGTGAAGGGGAAAGGAAATTCCTAGATCCAACGATGATTTTGTCATTTGATGTCAATAATGAGAAATTCGGAGAGATGGCACTCCCTGATGGAGATAAATTGATCCTGCAATATCTGTTTGTGTTTAAGGGAAATCTGGCTTTCATTTCATGTGGATACCCTGAAAACGATGATGACTTACAGTCAGACTCGCAATGCTTCATTTGGATAATGAGGGATTATGGTGTACACGAATCATGGGATAAAATTTTTTCTATCCGGTTTGAAAATGCTGATATAATTTTCTATGGTTGCACTGAACATGGTGAACTTCTACTTGATAAGAAAGTCAAGAAAGAATCTAAAGATGGTGAAATAAAAATAGATGAGTCTACGATTCTTTCAGATGACACTGCAATTGTTTTACTAGACCCTGAAACTTTACATGAGAAGGACCTTGGTATTCTACGATATGTTACACATATAGTTACTACGTTCAAGGAAAGCCTTGTGTTACTTGATGGAGCAACCGAGCTATCTGGATAAGAACTGAAATCATTAGTGATAATCATTGCATTTTGTTAGGTAAGTGTGATATGATTTAGACCATTCTCATGTTGTTTACTTTGGTATCATTTTGTTTTGCTGTAGGCATAAATGTACTGATATGACGTAGGTGAATTTAATTCAGATATATATCAGCCCTTTATGCTTGTGGCGAATTCATAAAAGGACACATAACATTTTAATTCTTACTTTTTTTTTTTTTTTTGTGCCTCTCTGATTGTGTTGCAAACTATTAGATTAGAGATCTTACTTAATCAAAAAATAAAATAAAATAAAAATGGAGCAAAGAAGAGGGAAGAAAAGAAGCCCTATGATGAGAATGTTGAAAATGGGCGGTGGTAGTTCTTATGCGGTGAGCATTGGCCCTGCGAAGGTCTTGTGCTTTATTCCTTGATCAAAATGATATATATCTAGTGGCTGCAGTACATCTGCTATGCAGTTTTAGCTTGTTGTATCTCTTCTCATGGGTCTACGTTTTCTCATTCCCCTGAGAGAAAAATTTGAGATAACATATAGTGTTTGAAAAGGATCTAAAGCTTTGTGATCATGGTTTGTCAATACCTTCTCTATTTGGGAGTTGCAATTGTTTCCCCTCATGCTTTGGTGGCTAAATCACATGCTCATTGCCAATGGTATTGAGAATGAATCAGTGTGTTTAGCTGCTGATACATTGCGTTTCCATTAGTATTGTTGTGGTCATTTTATAAAAATATTTAACAGTATTTAGTGTAAGGTAATATGGAAAAGTTTTTTTGAACTTCAAAGTTCATGGTAATGGGGATACTGTTTCTAAACTTTTGATTTTTATGAAGATTTTTCTACTGTTTGTGGATACTGTTTGTGTATACCGTTTGTAAGGATGTTCACGGTAATGTGCATACTGTTTGTAAGGATGTCACGTGACTAGGCCTTTTTTTTTTTTTTTTTTTTTTTGGCATGATATGATTTGACCCGCTTTGATTCATGCAATATACTTCATCTGGTGTGATTCATTTTATATGGATTGCACCAAGGCATGTGGTAAATACTCCATCTAAATTTCAGTACTCATTCTTCTGCATTGCTTAAAACAGTTAAAAGCTTTACTTCATAAACCCGTCTTTCTTCCTCTTTTCATTCAAAAATCTAAGCAAAATCAATATCATTGGAGGTTAGCATCAACCTTTTTTTTTGTGTGGTTGTTAGAGTTTGTTTTGGTCCCAAGGAAATATTATATAAACTTTGGATTAGAAACAACACCTGAAAGGTCTTAAGATCAGCATAGTAAAAACAGGAAACTAGTCTTGGACCCCATGTCAGCAATGACCTGACACAATTTCATTGGGTAAAAGCGAGGTTGTAGAGCAAGTGAAGATGCAAGTCAAAATTCTAAGCTGTTGAATATACCGACCCACTCCGCCAAGATGCAAGATGGATTAGTAAGCTTTTATTCAGCCAAAAAAAAAAAAAAAAGATGGATTAGCAAGCTTTCAAGCATGCTTTGTGAAATGCTTGATACTTCAAAGTGAACTTTAAATAAATAATAGATCAATGACAACTTCCCAAATATAATGATATCCAAGAAGGTGACAATAACAAGCGAGGAGTTTAGCGTATCATAGTGCAAACCTCAGTAAAGTAGTTATCTTTGATTCTAAAAGAAAACATAAAACTAGCTTTTTAGTTCTCTTTTATTCTTAAAAAAAAGGGGCTTCTTACATTTTTCTATATCTTTGGAATCTTGCTCCGACAAATGCATTTTGGGCTCTACATCACTACTTAGTCTCACAGGGAAGCGTCACTAACTGGAATAGGTCATAGGTGCAACGTCATCGGTCACAGTTGCAGATACAGCCATCCAAATTACATAATTATAATATTGTTTTATATAAATAAAAAATATATTGTTAAAATAATTTTTCATAAAGGGAAGTGTTATGCCCACAACATTTTTATAACAAATTATAGGTGATAAATTGTTATTGGTTCTAATTTGAATCCATGACTAAAATTACTTTTTTTGCCACCAATAGTAACTTGTCACTTAAGATTTGTTGTGAAAGTGTTGTCAAAATATTGTGGATATATTATTTTCCTTTTTTAAATATACCATAATCGGTTTACTAATTTGAATATGTCCAAGAATATTTAAATATTTATATACACCTTCATTCCATAGAACACATGTAAAATGTTACATTAAGTTTAAATTATTATATAAGTTCAAAATTGTAGTAGTTTTTTTCCTTTCCAAAAATAAATATGATGTCTTTATTATTGAAACTTGAATTTTAAGGTAATCTTTTCAATATTATAATTTTTATTGCTTTTTAATGACCTATATCTTTAATTTCAAATGCCTATTTTGTTTGTATTTTTTAGCCCAAAATTAAAAAGTTTGACCCAAATATAATAAAATTTCATACTTTTCAATCCAAAAATTAAGAAAAGTAAAATAAAATTTTGAACGCAAAATTAAAAAGGCATCTTACAAAAAAAATCAATTTAAAACCCAGTTAGACTGAAGGACAAATTGAACTAAATCAACAAAAGTGACAAGAATGGACCCAAGTGGACAAATATAGACCAAGATTAACTGAAGTGGGACAAATATTGGACTGAAATAGATCGAGTGAAACCGAATTGGACCAAATGGCCCAAAATGCTATCTTGATATGGCTTAATAAAATGGTAGCAACGATAAATGCTACACTTCAATTTTTAGATATTATATAGATATAGATATGTAGTTTCACAAAGATTCAAATTAAATCATGATCCAACAATTACAAACTTTGACCATGACAGTTATTCAAATCAATCAATATTATGAATATATATATATAAACAGAGACTTCATGCGAGAGAGCACAAGGATCTGTCATGTGACGCTCTCTTTGAAAAGAAAATTGAAATAGTCTTTAAAACCACAAGATAAGAACCAAAAAAAAAAAAAAAAAAAAAAAAAAAAAAAAAAGAGAGACTTTTGGTTTCTTTGGTTCAATGCTTCAAGACTTTTCTTGTTAATGAATAATGATTCCTTGTAAGACTCTTTGTTTTCTTTGATTCAATTTTTCAAGCTAAAAACGTCTTGCACTTCTAGTCAACCTTTCAAGCCATCTCATCTCAAAGAATCATGTTATATATCTTCAACCTTTCAATGATATCTACCTAGCTTCAACTTCATTGTCCCATCTAATCCTAACTCGTATGAGTTGGCTATAACTAAGGAAGATGGCCTTTTTTTTTTTTTTTTTGAGTGACAATGACAACTTATTATTTTTCAGAGGACAGATGTTGTGGGTTTTGTAAAGGATGATTGTTTTCAGATTTTAGGTGTTTGGTGTGAGAAAGTCATATTTGTATTTTGTTTTATAACTAAATAGAAATAGAAATAAGCATTCTAATTGATTATCAATGAGATTAGTTGTTTTTTTCATTGTGTTTTAGAACTCATAATTTGTAGGTCTTTATAGTTTATTTGTAGTCAGATTAGTTGTTTTAAACCTCTTGATGGTTTAATAAATTCAAAAGGGCTTCTATTGAGATCGGAAATGCATAAGAAAAGTTGCACTCATAATTAATTTCATAAGAAGTACTACCTCTACAAAATTTCACAACAAATTCTATATAGTAAGTTGTTATTGTTCTAATTTGAACCTATCATTGAAATTATTTTTTTGCTCACTATTAACAATAAGTAACAACCTTACACATAAAATTTGTTATGAAAATATTGCAAACATAGCATTCTTTTAATCCCACATGTTGGTTGTTGAATCCAAGACGTTTTAGTAACCTAATTAGAAAGTTCCACTCCATTTTAGCATAAGCTTTATCCATATCCAAAATGAAACTATCGGATAGAAATCATTTGTCCAACTTTTTGGGTTCCACTTTATGCTCCACCCAACGGCTAAGCTAGGGAAGCCAAATTAGGAAGAATTTAATTACCCCCCCCCCCAACTAAAAATACATACAACAATTTTAGTCCTAGCCCATTCTTTAGCAGTTTGGCCCACAAACATTTTTTTTTTTTTTTTGAGAAGGAAGATTCACAATCTCGTTCTAATTAAATTAGAACTCCAAAATCAAAATAAATAGTAGGGGTGACAATTTTTATCCATATCCATGAACCCATCTATTACCCACCTAATTTAGATAAGTCATAACTCAACCCACTTGAATATTTGAGTTGAATGGGTAAAAACTCATTAGGTTATTTAATTATATGGGTCTTAATGGATAAGCCCACTAATACCCACTAAAACTTAAATAAACAACATGAAATCTAAATTTCTAGAAAATGACCGAAATACCCTCAAAACTTAAAAAATAACCAAAATATCCCATGAAACCTTAAAATTACCAAAATACTCCTAAAACCTTAACATTACCAAAATACCCTCGAAACTTAAAAAATGTCCAAAACACTCATGAAACCTAAAATTACCAAAATACCCCCCTAAACTTAGAAAATGATCGAAATACCCCTAAAACCTAAAAAATAACCAAAATACCCTCAAAATCTAAAAATTACCAAAATACCCTCTAAACCTGAAAAATGACCAAAACACTTTTGAAACCTAATAAATGACCAAAATACTCTAAAACTAATTATTACCAAAATACCCCTAAACGTAAAAGATGACCTGAATACCTTTGAAATCTATAAAATGACCAAAATACCTTCGAAACCTAAAAATGATCAAAATACTTCCTGAACATATAAAATGACTAAAATATCTTCGAAACCTATAAAATGACCAAAATACCCCCCGAAACCTAAAAATTACCAAAATACCCCATAAACCTAAAAAATGACCGAAATACTCCCAAAAACTTGAAAATGACCAAAATACCCTCCCAAACCTAAAAAATGACCGAAATACCTCTGCAACCAAAAATTACCAAAATACCCCCGAAACCTAAAAAATGTCCAAAACACCCCCGAAACCTAAAAAATGTCCAAAACACCCCCGAAACCTAAAAAATGACCAAAATACCCCTAAAACTAAAAATAACAGAAATAGCCCAAAAACTTAAAAATTACCAAAATACCTCTAAACCCTAGAAATTTACCAAAATAGCCCAAAAACTTAAAAATTACCAAAATATTTTGTTCATTTTTAAGGTTTTCGAGTTATTTTGCTCATTTTTGAGATTTTGGAGGTATTTTGCTCATTTTAGTGGTTTTTTATAGCATATTTGGTGATTTTAGAGATTTTGGGGTTTTTTTGGTCATTTTAGTGGTTTTGAGCATATTTGGTAATTTTAGAAATATCGGGGGTATTTTGGTTATTTTAGAGGTTTCATGGGTATTTTGCTCATTTTTGAGATTTTGGTGATAATTTGCTCGTTTTAGAGATATTGGGATAATTTTGGATGTTTAAGGGTATATTAATAATTTTGGAAGTGTAGGGGTATTTTGGTCATTTTAGGTATTTAAGGGTATTTTGGTAATTTTGGAGGTGAAGAGGATATTAGTTTTAGAGGTATTTGGGTCATATTGGGTTAAATGGGTGGGTTGCTAATTAAATGGATTCAATTGGTAATTGATAATTAATTTATATATAAACGGGTCATAAATAGATAAATGGGTAATTACACACCCATCCCATTTATGACCTAATTCGCCCATTTGCCACCCTTAATAAATACACACAATTTGCAATAGTAACAAAACACAACCCAAACTTCCCAACCCCAGCCCCAACCCCAACCCCGGAGATCAAAACTTCACAAGTCACAATTTTTTACTCTCAAAATAAAATCTAAATATATGTTGCTCTTACGCCAAGGCTGCATTTGTGCAATTGTGCAAGTGGGACCATGACCAGTGACCAACGAATCGTTGAACTCCACCTTGGTCCTCCCGTCTCAATTTATCTTCGGTGGACGTGTGGTATTTATGTGGTGGTGGTTTCCCACTAAAACAAAGCAAGTATTTGAGCCAAAACCAAAAGGATAATTCTCGTGCCACAACTTGTGGCACAACTCGCCCATATGGCGAGTTGTGGTTGGTGGAAGGGTGTCCTCACATGGACTCACCATCACCTCTCCACTAACCACAACTCGCCACATGGGCGAGTCATGGCACCAGCATTGCTCAAACCAAAAACCAAAGCAACTATCACTAGAATAGATGGTCTAGTACTATAGGATGTGGGTTTTGACTATTGTACTTAAATTATATTTATTATAATTTGAGAATATTAATTTTTAATTATTTTTTTAATTGATAGTAGTGAATAAAGCAATTAAATTATTGCTATAAACTTGTTTATTATATCAACTAACTTGTAACCCCATGCATATGCATGAATATATTTAAAAGATACACATTAAAATGCATAGTATAATAATCTTACATATATAATTTAAATATTATTGATAGTCAATCATACATTTTTTTAACTCTTTAAAATTCTTGTAAGAGTGTTATTAGGTAGAAAATGTAAATTGTCCATTTTTAAATATTTTTATTAAACTCTTTGGTTTTTGTACACAATAACTCACTTAAATAGATATTTATGATATGAGCTCACATTTGATTCCAAAATTAAGAAATAAAATTCTCTCTAAAAATAAATAATTTAGGACACATGGTGCAAAATTGGACTTCAACCATAGAATCTAATTAGATTTTCTCTAAGCTTTACCTATTAATTCTTGAGTGATTGTTTAACTATATCAATAGAAAAAGCAGTTGCTAAGGAATTTAGTTCAGAATCAATTATAAATGATATTAATGCCATGAAAGGGCATAGGACACAACTTTTTAAATTAAAAGTTAATTTGTGAAATAAAAGTTTTTTTAACTCATTTTTTTATACATAAGAACTGTAAACACAAAATCTCGGGTTTGAAAATCAAACAATTGACAATGTTTTGCAAGTGTAAATTTGTTTTAATGTATGAATAAGTACAATTCTCTAAAATTGAATCTTGTTATAAAGGAATACTCATTTGATTCGATCTCCTTGAAAAAATCTTTGATTCCAATATAAACTTGATTCGAACACCAAGTGCTTCTCAATTTGATTAAGAAAGGGATCAAAAGATCTTTGAAGTAGAATCACGATGAATCTCTAACTGTGTTTGTTAGGAATCCTTCGTTCTTTGCGTTCTTCATGCGTTCTTTGAATTTTCTTTGCGTGTTCTTCGTCTTCAAAGATTGTTGTGGAAGTTTTTCGTGTCTTTGGAGGCTAGAATTTGTAGATCTTCACTAACTTGCAATCTTTTAAAGTTTCTGAACACTTTTGGACTTGATTCTAATGCACTTTGAGATCTTGGAAGATGACTTGAATGATTTTTCTTCAAATGTTCTTAAGATTTGAAGGTTGAAGTTCTTGGAGGCTTTGGAGCTTAATTTCGGTAGAGTTTTGAGACTTCTGAATGTACGTGTATTTCCTCCTACGAGACTAAGAAATGTCTCTATTTATATGAATCTCTAACATATAAATAGAGACATTTCTTAGTCTTGAGAAGGTGTGATGACATGTAATTGGTTACCACTAATGACATGTGTCATAATTTAAATCGTGAGACTTTATGTCTTGTTCTCCTAGGGACATATGACATTATTTGATTAGCCATAGTGGTTTAATTTAAACAAACACATGGTAGCTTTTAATTAGATTGCTTGTATCATTTAAATTAACGCATGCTAACATTTGATTGGTTCTTAGGTTTTCTCTGAAATCTTTATTCTTTGTCACTTGGAATATTGCCATTGGCCTTTGAATAATGACAGTGGAATCCACTAAGTAGCATGTGACATCTTATAATTAGCCGTTTTTAAATGTATCACATGAACTTTAGTGGTCCGACGTGACAACTTGTTATTGATAGAAAATATTACTCTCTACTTTATTGTGTTTACATTGGCCCCCTAGAAAAAATTCTGGTTCTGCCACTGCTCCCATCAATAAAAAATTGTTATGCATTCGTTTGACTTTCCTTATAACATAACTAGAGATTAAAATGAAAAAATACAAATAAAAATAAAACACATGACATGGGCTCAACGCTCTCTTTCATTATTACTGATCGTATTTTAAGAGGCTCAACTTTCTCATCATTAGTGTTCCAGAGGCCCAAAAATGCTGGTGATAAAACACATCAATGAGCCCAAGCCTAACCCAAACCCAAACCCTAACCCAAATCCAACAGATTCGTGCCTTTACTTTATTTCTCTTTATCTTTACTCTCTCTAGTCTTTACGCCTAAAACTGAAATCTCTCATCCGCCGAAAAAATGTCCCAAACAATGGAACCTGGTCCACAACCTTTGATCCTCCAACAAGGGAAGAACCATCTCCCACATGACGTCGTGCTCAACATCTTGGCAAGGCTACCGGTCAAGTCACTCCTAAGATTCAGGTGCGTTTGCAAACTCTGGTACTCCTCAATCACTAGTCCTAATTTCATCTCCACCCACCTTAGTATCGTCAACAACAACAACGATGATAATGATCATGCTTATCTCATACAAACCTGTATTGAATATTTTTCCTGTAAGATTCCAATGATCTGTAAGGTTCTTTGTTGTGACCGCACGTTTGATTCGCTTTTTGAGTATTCAGTTCCCTCTGTTTTTGCTTTAAACCTGTCCGAAATGGTCGGTTCGTGCAATGGTTTAGTGTGTCTCGATCAACGTGGAAAGCTTTCCGCTACTTCTGATGCTATATATTTGTGGAACCCCAGCATTAGAAAATTTAAGAGATTACCTGATTCGTGTTCTAATGGCAAAGGTTTTTGGCTTTCTACCGGGTTTGGTTATCAGTCCAAGACAAATGACTACAAAGTTGTAAAGCTTTGGGGTACTCCAGTTGTGGCTGAGGTTTACACATTATGCTCTGACTCGTGGAGAAAGGTTGAAATCTCGTTGAGATCCAAAGTTGTGGTCTCCGTTATCGAACCTTCTTCGTCTCCCCTATTTTTTAGTGGGGCTTTGCATTGGATTGCTTATCATAGTGAAGGGGAAGTGGAATTCCAAGATCCAACGATGATTTTGTCATTTGATGTCGATAATGAGAAATTCGGAGAGATGGCACTCCCTGCTGGAGATAAATTGTCTGAGCACAGTCTGTTTGTGTTCAAGGGAAATGTGGCTTTCATTTCATGTGGATTCGCAGAAAACGATGATGACTTACAGTCAGACTCGCAATGCTTCATTTGGGTAATGAGGGATTATGGTGTAGATGAATCATGGAATAAACTTTTGTCCATCCGGTTTGAAAATGCTGATATAATTTTCTATGGTTGCACTGAACATGGTGAACTTCTACTTGATAAGAAAGTCAAGGAAGAATCTAAAGATTGTGAAATAAAAATAGATGAGTCTATGATTCTTTCAGATGACACTGCGATTGTTTCACTAGACCCTGAAACTTTACATGAGAAGGACCTTGGTATCCTACGATATGTTACACGTATAGTTACTACGTTCAAGGAAAGCCTTGTGTTACTTGATGGAGCAACCGGGCTATCTGGATAAGAAGTGAAATCATTAGTGATAATCATTGCATTTTGTTAGGTAAGTGTTGTACGATTGAGACCATTCTCATGTTGTTTACTTTGGTATCATTTTGTTTTGCCAAAGGCATAATGTACTGATATGATGTAGGTGAACTTAATTTAGATGTATATCAACCCTTTATGCTTGTGGTGATTTCATGAAAGAACATATAACATTTTAATTCCTACTTTTTGTGTGCCTCTCTGATTGTGTCGATAACTATTAGATTAGAGATCTTACTTTATCCAAAAAAAAATAAAATAAAACTGGAGCAAAGAAGAGGGAAGAAAAGAAGCCCTATGATGAGAAAGTTGAAAATGGGCTGTGGAAGTTCTTATGTGGTGAGCATTGGCCTAACGAAGGTCTTGTGCTTTATTCCTGATCAAAATGATATATATCTTGCTAGTGGCTGCAGTACATCTGCTTTGCAGTTTTAGCTTGTTGTATCTCTTCTCATAGGTTTGCATTTTCTCATTCCCCTTAGAGAAAAATTTGAGATAACATATAGTGTTTGAAAAGGATCTAAAGCTTTGTGATCATGGATTGTCAACACCTTCTCTATTCTGGATTTGCAATTGTTTCCCCTCATGCTTTGGTGGCTAAATCACATGCTCATTGCCAATGGTATTGAGAATGAATCAGTGTGTTGAGCTGCTAATACATTGCGTTTCCATTAGTATTGTTGTGGTCATTTATAAAAATATTTTACAGTATCTAGTGTAAGGAAATATGGAAAGTTCTTTTTGAACTTCAAAGTTCATGCTAATGTGGATACTGTTTCTAAGGATGTCACATGACTGGGGCCATTTTTTTTCTTGGCATGATGTGATTTGACCTGCTTTGATTCACAAGATAAATTTGTTTATTGATGCATCCTATAAAAACATGCA
Source organism: Quercus dentata (assembly GCA_028216015.1). Taxonomy (NCBI): domain Eukaryota; kingdom Viridiplantae; phylum Streptophyta; class Magnoliopsida; order Fagales; family Fagaceae; genus Quercus; species Quercus dentata. Next base: position 36,839,592 of record CP116447.1, read on the forward strand.
TATACTTCATTAGGTGTGATTCATTTTATATGGATTGCACCAAGGCATATGGTACATACTCCATCAAAATTTCAGTACTCATTCCTCACCATTGCTTAAAAGCTTTATTTCATTAGGGAAAAATTAAATAAACCCATCTTTCTTCCTCATTTATTCAGAAATCTAAGCAAAATCGGTATCATTGGAGGTTAGCATCAACCTATTTTTGGTGGAGTTGTTAAGTTTGTTTTGGTCCCAAGGAAAGATTATATCTTTGATTAGAAACAACATCTGAAAGGTCTAAGATCAGCATAGTAAAAACAAGAAACAAGTCTTGGACCCCATGTTGGCAATGACCTGACACAATTTCAGAGCAAGCAAGTGAAGAAGCAAGTCAAAATTCTAAGCTTTCAAGCATGATTTTTGAATTGCTTAATACTTCAAAGTGAACTTTAAATAAATAATAGATCAATGACAACTTCAGAAAAATAATGCTATCCAAGAAGGTGACAATAACAAGCGAGGAGTTTAGCATATCATAGTGCAAACCTCAGCAAAGTAGTTCATTCATTATTGTTGACGAATTGGACCAAATCAACCGAAGTGATAAGAACGCACCTGAATGGACCCAAGTGGACTGATATAGACCAAAATTGACTGAAGTGGAGGGAATATTGGACTGAATTGACTGAAGAGGACTGAAATAGACTGGGTGGGACTGAATTAGACCAAATGGACTGAAATGTTATGCTGATAAACGTTTAGCTTCATCTTTTAGATATTATATAGATATAGATATGTAGTTTCACAAAGATTCAAGCAATCTATTAAAGCATGATCCAACAATTACAAACTATTAAAGCAGATATCTCATGTAGAAGAGTATGAAGTTTTGCCATGTGGCTTCTTCTTTGATCACTTCCAGATATATATATATATATATATATTTTATTTTATTTTTATTTTAAAGAAAATTAAATTAACTTCTAACTCATCATTAGCATTTAAACTCCTCTTCACTCATTTGTGTCTCTTCGTAATCCCAACTTATCAAACCAATGTTTCTACTCATTTTTCAAGTCTTAATTCAACCCTCTTATATAGTGTTAATTAACGGAGATATATGGTTAAGGAAGATAGAAATCACTTTACGAAAAAAGGAAATGTACAGTCTAGCCTCAACACCCATAATTCTTTTATATTCCCGATTCCTGAATCGAAAATTGGATCTACATTTCATTTCTTCTTGGCAAAACTCAAGGTATTTTCTACATTTTATTTTCTTCTCTTTTTTATTCTTTAAATAGTTTTTTTTTTTGAATATCAAATAAGTATCTCAGTATTTGCTACATCAAGTTAGACCAAACTGTTTGTGATCCTTCAAATTGTAGGTGATTTATTTTTTTATACAAAAATGCATGAAAATGTTAGGTCCATCATAAGCATAAAGATGATCATAAATTCAGATATTGACAAACAATTGAGATACTGCATTCATAGATTCTGATAGCATTTGTCCCTTTTGAAAATCTAAACAATTTATAAGATTCTAGCCACAAATATTCAGCATATAATCTATGACGCAAAAATAAGTTTGGTATATTCTTTGGTAGAAACAAGATGGGACTAAATAAAATTTTTTAGTTAGATGCACACCAATTTTTTTTTTTAAGCTTTCCTGTAGTATTTACATGGTCTAGTTTAAAGTAGAATTTCATTGGCAGAATTAGTGACATATTCATTCAATCAAATCAATGAACAATAAGGGTATGTCATATGTGATCTTTTTACTCTAAATGTTATTTCATTCAGTTATTATTTTTTATTTTATATATATACTACTTTTTTTATTATTAGTTCTTGCTTTATATTGTTTTAAAAAAAATTGTGGCTAATAATATGTGCTTATTTTACTTATTAAAGCAAATCTATGTTTATTTTGATGTTCATTTCTATGAGTCAGCTTCAAGTTTTTCCTACTTAATCAATTCCTATTGATGTAAATACTGAAGATCAGAATTCCATAGAAACCAAGTTTATTGTTTTAGCTTGAAACCAACATAATTTAATTATATTTTTATGCAATGTTTGAGACCAACATAATCTTAGGCAAAGTTTTCCCGTGCATCACATGGGTGTCCAACTAGTTGAACAAGTTACTATATCCATTTAATGTCAATCAAAATATTTCTCTATATCAGAAGAACATTATTCTCATACAAAAATAAGCAAATTACTATTTTGGCTATACAAACAAATGTCTTTAGCTCGTTGTCTATCCTTCTTACACTTTCTCTCTTTTGTGTTTGTAGGAGGCCAAGACAATGAGCCACATGCTTAAAGTGTGTGAATGGTGAAAATGCACAAGAAGTTTGGAGTCATAGCCCGGTGTCATTGGTTCGGGACTGATCCTCGCAGATGAATTTTTCATACATTCTAATGTATGCTCCTCAGCTACTAAAATGAAGGTGGAGCTGCTACAAAGCCTACAATGCTGTTGCCTTCAGAATTAGTTTCTGGGCAGGCACCATCACCTCTACCAGCACAAGTACCTGCTGCTTTATACTGGACACCTTCCCCCATAGGGCATGGTGTGAAGTTTTTAAGGTTGACTATAGCACTCTGAAAATCCTAGAGCACCATAAGAATGGAAAGCGACATAAAAAGAATTTGCAAGTACACAATGAGTATCAGAGACTCATCAAAGTCATACACTGACAACAGAAAGTGCAAATGTACAATTCTGAATTGAATCAAGAAGTTTTTAATGAAAACGGTGAGTAATTTGTAAAACAAAGCCCTCTAGAAAATCCAACCCCTGAAACTGCTACTGAAGACTGGTAAGAAACATAGCAGCAAGAAAGAGGTAGTAGGTACTTCTTAAGTTTTAGCAGTTGAACCTGAGAGGAAGCCCCAGGATCAATTTGCAGCTCGGAGGCATGGTTTCAAATGAGAACATATGAACAATCAAGAAGGCAAATTGAGCCCTCCAAACCAAAACAGGCGGTTCCTTAAATTTGTGAGTTGTGCAATGTCAACTGTCAAATGTGATTCACAGGTTGCTTTTAAGAGTCATTTGACTGGTACAAAGCACCTGACAAATCTAAAGCAGTTTCATAGCCACCATACTTTGTATGGAGAAGCAGGACTTCCTAATTTCAATGCTCCATCAGAGCATGGACAAATGGGGCTTCTGGTAGTCTACCCATGAACTTCCTTAACTCATCAACTCCAACAACAGTGCTGATGAAGTTGCACCTCATTCCAGGTAGTAAAGTTGCCCCTTGAGAATAAGTTGTGCTGTAAAACTCAAAATGCTTATGTTGGAACAGAGCCCGAAAATATAAAAAAAGCCAACTGATAAGATAGTTTTGTTTTTCCATTCTCATCATGGAAACTATAGAGATATTCTATGCATGGAGGATACACTGATAATATTATTTGAATAGTACTATACTCATTATTATGATGCAAGATTGGGTTTTGGAGCTGGTGAATAAGCCTTAGTATTATTAGTATACTAATTCTCATCATTTAGTATAGCCTAGGGGCCTGAGGTATCTTCTACGTTAAATTTCTTTTGGTGGCACAAAATTTACTAAAACAATTGATTGGATTTAAATCACCAACACTCCTGGTTTTGATGGAATCAATAAATAAGAACAATTATGTTAAAGGTAAAAATCAGTTCTTGAAAGGGTGCAGAAACTGGAAGTGGTGACACAATCAAAAAGGAGATGGTGTTCCATTGCAGCTTTCAAACAAAGGACTGTGGGTCATGGAGAATTCGCCTCCTCCATGAAGAAGAGTGATACACAAGACTTTGAGAAGAAAATTTTAACAATTAGGATGGATTCACTTTTTTATTAGTAGTTCCAAAAAGCTACAATATGAGAAAAATTATACCTGCTGCAGGGTATACCTTCTCACAAGTCACAATTTGAGGGTTTATAATTGATGAGGGATTTCAGAGAGAAGCTTGAGAAAGAAAACGCGTTATACAGAGTTTTCAAAAGAAAAAAGAAACTAACTGACAACTAGGAACAGCGTACTTTTTCTTTATTTATTTTTACTGTACTTTTTTATTTATTAGTAGTTGAAAGAAGCTAAAATTTGAGAGTTTACATTTGATGAGGAAGATGATTGAGAAAGAGAGCACAAGCGGATTTAATAGTGCACAGATGCCTTATGACATCTCCAAATTATCATATCTTTGGAATTATGAATAAAGAGATGTACAAAATCTAGTAATGTAATGCAATTGATTCCTTTTTGAGCCAATGAGGACAGGTTAGTAGTGAAGAGAAACTTTTGGTTCCAAAAGGCAGGCTATTGTGGATGTAATTTTGATAAGAGGCATACTGACAAGATAGAGTATCCAAAATAAATAAACAAATAGAAATTTCTTAGACTACAAATACAAATACAAAATCTGCTTTTACTAAAAACAAATACAAAATCTGCTACCTGGAAACTACAAATTTTTAGTTTACATTCATTATGGCATTTGGCAAGGAAGTGCATCATTGATGTTGGTAAAAGCCTAAAACATAAAAAGCATCAACTAGAGTAACCTACCAGGATACCACTTTGACTAGTGTATTACAGAAAGATTAATAGGTAAAAACAAATAAATTTTGAATTTTTTATTTATGGAAAACTTATCATGACTAAGTGCGAGCTAGTGTAGCTTGTCCTAAACACTCTTTTGAGCTTTGGTTGACCATAAATCATTGCAAACAACCCCTCTATTGTTCTAATTACATCACAGTTGTGAAACTTATACTTGACTTAAAATAAATGGATGTGGATTAGGTTAGTAAATTCTTTGTTTTTAAAAGTTCATAAAATGTCTCATGTGATGAAGTATATCTAGAGGATAGATAGATATAAGTTAACTCTATTTCAATGGCACCAAATAGAACCAAAAAATACCAATCTCTGATCAAACGAAATTAGCAATACTCATATTCTAAATGGAATGACAAAATATGAGAAACACCACTGTTGGAATGTCAAAGCTGTAAGTGAAGATCACTCCTAGACACAGATGCATCTCAGTTATTTCAAAACTTGTTTACTAACTGCAACTTCATCTTAGGCCCCCAATGAAAATTTAAGTTGAAAAAAAGCACCTGACAAAACATGACTAATACGAGGTGGCATGCACTAGTACAGACCTGTTAGGTTTGAAAGCACTGCCAACCATATTTTGTGCCTTAATTAGCAAGAAACACAATAGAGAAAGACATCTGTTACAAAACTCCTAAGCTACCACCAAAAGGCAAACGTGCTTGGCAAATACCATATAGATATATGGTGTTCAGAAGCATTGTTATTCTGATATTTTTCTTCCCAATGATCCTAACTCATAGAAAAGAAAGGAAAAATATATTCATGCTTGTTCATTCCCTGAATGTTTGGTTTCACCTGTGGACTACAAAATCACAAGTCACTTATAGACCTCTATTGGGTAGTTATTCCTCCATTTTGGAGCCGGGTTTTTTAGGGGCCTAACAACAAGAAATACAGTTCTTTGAAGCCCAACCAACACACACATAAGCACAAACATGTGTGTATTTCAACTCATGGAAATGGACTTGAAAGTCTTAGGTCCTTCAACACTGCTATCTAGAATCCTAGATATTGTGTGTATAAATGGTCTTATTGCTATCCAGTCTCACAGTCTTGCCACGAATTGCCATGCATCAAAAAGTATTTGTGCTTTGTGCAACAGATCTTTTAGGTGGTACTCTGAAATAATGGGAGTTCCCATGAGCCCAGTATCAGAGAGGCATTGAGTCAAAAGCTGGCATGCCTTAGTGACTCAGCCATAATTTTTATTAGAAAATATAAATTCCAAGGAAATCAGATTAGGTAATTGTCTCTCTAATAAGATATTTCTAATAGCAACACATAGTGGAGAGAGAGAAACTTGCCTTGAATCTGAAGATTGCAGGAGACCAAAGAGATGAGCAAATAGTCCATTGCTTTCCGCTATAGCAAAACGCATCACTATCAGGTCCAGCCCATTTACTTATTATACTGTTCAAAGTTCCCCATTCCTTAAGAAGTTCAGCTGTTAAAAAATGTATATTGGCCATGCTAGCCAAAGATAAATGAGTGCACTGAAATATTTATATGATATTTTTAAGGCACAACCAAGCAAAATTTATGGAAAACAATCCCTTCTGATCAGGCTCCAATAATTCTATCATTACAACCTAGTTTTTCTTTTTCTAAATTATGTTTTTATTTTTTATAAGTTTTGGTCTGATACTCATTCAAGTCAGTCACATGTTTTTTTTTTCTCTACCATTCTATCTATTTGAAATCATATTCTCTGTAATCCTTCAACAAATTGACCCAAACTTATAACTGCCAACACAAAGTAAGCAAACACAGAGTAAGGAACCACGAACAAAGATAGATCATCACTAAGAAACTGTTACTAAAAAGCAAACACAGAGCTGCAGGTTCCCCCTCAAAACAGGAGGTGAGCACTAGGAAATCTTCCTACACAAAACAGAGTAAGGGACCCCCCAAGCATAGCATAAAGTGCTATTAAAAACATAGTTCTTGAACCTACTTGTAGTAAGCACAGGTTTTGGTTCTTGACTTCACATTTGCTAGACTGCACAATGCCTTCCTCATAGCTAATCAGACCTCCATGATTGATTAAAAAAAAAAAAAAAAAAACCCCAAGATAATCCCCGCATAACAATAATCGAACTTCTTCCTCTCCAGTAATTGATAACCCATTCCACAAGAGCATTAAGGGGTGTTATAAATCATAGAATAAAATCCACCCCTCTACATCATACCAATACTTTCATGTCTACTACAGAACCAAAGGAAAAAAACATGATAATGGTCTGGTCTCATTTCTATTGGCGGTTGAATAGCAAAATTCTATGAAACCAGTAATAAATTCACTTCTTATCCAGATAACCCGTTAGCTCCATCAAGTAACACATGGCTTTCCACGAAAGTAGTAGCTGTAGTTGGACGATAATGAACACCAATATCCTTCTCATGTAAGGTTTCAGGGTCAATTAAAACAACTGCAAGGTTATTCCAATTGGGAAATTCACCCACATTGGATTTAGCCTCGACAACCTTTAGAACTATAAGTTCACCATACCTGGTACAACCCAAGAAAGATGAAACATTTTCTGACTGCACAGGAAAAAAAATTTATTCCATAATTCATGCACACCATACTCCTCCAACACCCAAATGAGGCATTGAGAACAACTGGTATCATGTCTGAAGCCAAATTCGAATGAAATCAAGGCCAGTTTCCTCTTGAACACCGCTAGCCTGTGACGTCCACCCGGTAAACCACATCCATCAGGGAGTGGTATCTCTCCAAGTTTATCATCATTGACATCAAATCACAAAATCATACTTCGATGTAAGAATTGCCTTTCACCCTCTTTAACATCTGCCAACAATGCAAAGCCTCACTAACAAACGTGGCAGGCCAAAATGGATTGATATAAGAGACCACAACATTGGGTCTCAGTGACATTGTAACCCTTCTCCACGAATCCGAGCTTAACCCGTAAACCTCAGCCTCAACCTCAGGCAAATTTACATTGTTGGGTACTCACAGCCTTAACCTTGTAGTCATTTGTCTCAGACTGACAAGCAAACCCAATAGCATCGCGATTATATTGGCGTAAGCAAAAGTCAGGCAACCTCTTAAATTTTCTAATGCAGGGGTTCCACAGATATATAACTTTGGCAAACCAGTCATGATTTTTAAACTCAGCTACACAAAATAGACCATTGTACGAACCGACTAAAATTTTAGTTTCATATATACCACATAGACAGCAAGCTAAAATTCATAAATGTATAGACCCAAAACCCTAGTTAGTGAAACACACCAATTTTTGTTCCACAATTTCAACAAATCCAAACCCAAAGAACTAATCTAATTTACAAAACAAGTTGATCACAACATCATTCTCTACACCATATACAAAATATTAAAATACACTACATATTTTTTATTTAAATTTTGGTTTTCATTTTTTTCAAAAATTAAAAAAGAACAATAAAGGAAAATCATAAGAGGCTTAACAATGATGGCCTTGGCCTCGACATTGTGATCTGCAGCTGAACACACAATATTGTTGCTTGTTACCTCTGCCAAAAAAACATATGATATAGCCACGAAAGCATGAGGGGAAACAATTGAGACACCAAAAGAGTCAAGGTGTTGACAAGCATTAAGAAGTAAAATCTTTGAGTAAATATGGTTTGTCATGAAATTCCCACCAGCTTTACGGTTGACATAAATCATGAATAAATTTCACCCATTTACATCATACCGACTTACCAATACTTTTATGCCTACTGCAAAACAAAATGATACCAAAGGAAACAACATAATTATTATCTCATTTGCGTCACACATGTATGACAAAATTCTATGATTATCACAAGTCATTTCACCTCCTATCCAGATAACTCAGTTCCTCCATCAAGTAACACAAGGCTTTCCACGTAAGTAGAATTCCCTTGTAAAGCATCAGGAAGTCCAGCATACCTGGTGCAACCATAGAAAAAACCAGTTTCTATCAGCAATGAAAAAAGTTTATTCCATGATTCATGTACATCACCATACTCCTCCATCACCCACATCGTAATATAGGGGTCGTCATAGTTTACAGTGTTTACTGTAATGAAAGCCAACTTCCCCTGAACACCGCAATATGTTGAGTTCTACTACACCCATCAGGGAGTGCAATATGTTGAGTTGTTCTACCCCATCAGGGAGTGCTATGTCTCTGGATTTCTCATTGTAGACATCAAATGACAAAATCTTTGTTTCACATTGCAATTCGTCTTCATATTCAATAAAATCTACCAACCAATGCAGAGCCCCACAAGCAAAAGTGGCATGTGAAATACTCTCGTTACCATGTAACCTGACATTGGGCCTCAATGAGATTTCAACCCTCCTCCATGAGTTCGAGCTTAATGTGTAAACCTCCGCATACTGACACTTTATTTTCGGCTTGCCAAATTTTGTAAAACCACCTAAACAATAGATCCTTATAACCTTGTAGTCATTAGTCTTGGACTGATAACCAAATCCGGCAGCAACCCAATCATATCGTTCGCTAAAGGAAGAATCGGGCAACCTCTTAAATTTTCTAATAACGGGGTTATACAAATATATAACATCAACGCAATATCCTTTATAGTGAGGAATACACAATAGGCCATTGCACGAACCGACTATTCCAGCAGACAATGATCCAAGATAAAAACGATCAAAACCAGAGGGAACTGGATACTCAGAAATTATATCATACGTTCGGTCGCAAACAACTTTGCAGACCTTACCCTTTTTACCAAAATAGTCAGGCACCATAATGAAACAACCATGATATTTGCTGTTATTGTTATTAAGGTGGGTTGAGATAAAATAGGGGCTGATGATAAATGAGTCCCAGGGTTTACAAACACATCTGAATCTTAGGACTGATTTGACAGGTAGCCATGCCAAGATGTTGAATTTGACGTTTTCTGGGATGTGATTATTCGTTGGTTTTGGTTTCGTTTGCGACATGTTTCAATGGAAGAGAAGAGAGAATTAGGGCCGGCTAAAGAGAAAATATTACACACGAACATACTATTATTTACTGTATTTATATGTTTTGTTTTATTTATTAATTTACTAATTTTATATTATTATTTTTCACTACTTCACTAACGCAATATTTTATTATAGGGTGCAAACTATTTGGACTTATCAACTTATACTACAACAAAGTTGATTTTTTCCGAGGGTCAAAACCCTTGAAAAATGTATTAAAAGCCCTAAAAAGATATTATTTTGAGGGTTTAACTGACCCTTGAAATTGGAATTTCAACAGGAATAAAAGAACAATAACATTTTTTTGAGGGTCTCCCAACCCTCAAAATAAGGTTTTTCTCTTTAAAAAAAAAATAATAATAAATAAAAACCCACAGCCATACACATAGATTTTAAAGAATCACATATTAAAAAATCTATATTATTCCAAAACACAAATATCAAAACAAAATTCAATTAGCTTTCCCAATTACTAAATTCTTCATTCTTGAAGTTTATGTAGACATTTTCATATTAACATAAAGGAACTTAGTATTTTAACTAGATAAAGGAGAAAAAAAAAAAAGGAAAAAGAAGAAGATAAATGAACCAGTACAAGAACCATGCATGATCAAAATCCTAATCTTAATATTATTTTATTTCAATGCAAAACAACCTGATGAACTAATGTTTAAAGGGTTTCACATAAAAGATTCCGCCTTCTCCTCGTATTTCTCAAAGACTGATGCATAGCCACCAACTTTCCCTTGCATTAAGAATTGCAAGGAAATAAACAAACCAATTAATCATGCACTTGTAAAATGGTTGAGGTGTTTGATTGAAAAATTGTTGTACAATAAAGCCCATATTGACAAGAACAAGATGATTAAGTTCAATAATCAAATCTCTGCAACCAGGTAAATATCCTGACCCAAAATGTACTGCCAACATTATCTATATGGTATTTGTCAATAAAAATCTTATTCAAAGTTGAAAAAAAATAAAGTTTTCCTTTCTAACTAGTCTTGGGTTTCATCCCTTCCTATGAAATCTGTTTCCAGGATTTTCCATTATTAGCCACACAATTTCAATCCAAATCAAAGCAAATTTTCACTCAGATGCAATGTAGTGAGACCTATAGCATATAGCTCTCTTAGTGAAGGACTAAAACGAGTAACTTTCTAGTGTTAGCTTCAGACCTGAAAAAGATGCAGTGCAATACAACATTCATATAGAAATTTGAATTTCCAGAACACCACAAAGATGCTTCAAGAATGACAAATCCTGCCAGAAAGAACAGTAATAAACTAGGGTTTAGAGACCTGTTTAAAATCTATAAGGATGCAATGTTCCATAAGTTCTTATATCTCCCTCCCCGCAAAAGAAATAGAAGAAACATAGTACCAGCAAGAAAACAGTCTACTTTCATGGTAAATTGAACAGAGGTATGGCAAATTGAATGCAGGTATTTTCTCTGTAAAGGCAGCAGTCTACTTTCAACGTAAATTTATCATAGTTGTAAGATAAATTTTCTGTTTAGTAGGTAAAAAAAACATGCAATAGATAAGATGTGGGCTATGATTTTGATGTTGTATCTGATTTGGTATCTCATAGCTTCAGTTCAAGCTTGGATGTGGTGTTACATTAGGCTTATTTGTTGTGAATTATTTTTATTTTTGAACTTGCTTGTTTGTTTGTTCAGACCACAAAACTGTAACTCCCTGCCTTCTCCTCTCCAAACAACCCCCCCAACATAAAAAAGAAAAATAAAAAGAGGAGAAAGTAATCAAACAGTAATAAAAGGAACTACTTCTATCAAGCTCTCAACAAAGCATGCTTGAAAGCTTGCACTTCATCACTAAATCTTTCCAAATAAATGAAATTTGTTTGTTGAATTAGAATCCAACGTCAATTCTTTCTATAGGAAAATATTGAAATACCTATCAAAAAAACAAAGAAAATCTTTCTATAGGAAACTATCTGTAGTGGCCCTGGCACCTGGGACCTACCACTCTACTAGACAGTACCTTGACTTGGTACTTGGTGATTGCGTCAGTACTATATTCAACAGCTTAGCATTTGACTTGCTTCTTCACTTGCTTGCTTAACAGCTAAGTAAATGTTCATTAGATTATCCACAAATGTCTTGGTGGGCAACAATTTACCATATGTATTCAAAGAAAAATAGAATATATGACGGTGAGGTTAAAACTTAAAACAGAGGATCATATCTTTTAGTGTATGAAAAGTGATATGAGGAAGAATTGAGGGAAGCAGTAAAGTGGAGAGTGCAACTCCATCCTTTGTAAAATTCTTTGTCGAATTGGGGCATTCTTAGATGAATTTGTCTCTTTTATAACTTGTTGTAATTGCTGGTCTTGGCTCTGGTTGTTGTGTAGTACAGTTTATGAACTTTATGTTTGTAGTTGAATTTGTTTAGACTCTTGTATTCTGCTGTTTTGGCTCCCAGCCTTGGAGTTAGCCTAGTCTTGGGCTGTAAACTTTGTTCTTTGTTCAATGAAATCAAGAATTATCAAATAAAAAAAGAAATTGAATATATACTCTATTCATCAGTACTGTAACAGGTTTCTCTATAATAAGCTATTAAACATTCGCAGAAGATTACCACAACAACAATAATTGACACACAATGCATAATCAGCTGAACATACTCATTGTTTCTTATTACCTAGCCTCTGGCAATAAAAATATAATTTACCCACCAAAGCATGAGGAGAAACAATTACAACATCAAAACAGTAATTACTACATCAAAACAGTCAAGGTGGTTACAAACATTAAGTAGTAAATGTTGAATAAATATATTCTGTCATAAAATCGCCACACACTCTTAGGGTTGATAAAATCATGAATAACATTCACCCCTTTACATCATACCAATACTTTTAGGCCTATCAAAAACAAAATGATATCACAGGAAACAAGATAATGATCTCATTTGAATCATACTTAACAAAATTCTATGATTATCACCAATGCTTTCACCTCTCATCCAGATAGCTTGGTTCAATAATATATTCATCAGAGCTTTAGCATTGGACTTGCTTCTCCACCTGCTTGCTTTACAGCTGAGCAAATGTTCTAGAGATTATGGTGGTGAGGTTAAAACAGAGGACCAAATCCTTTGTATTGAATGAGATATAAGGTGTAGAATGGGGGGGCAAATGGATAACTACATCCCTAACAAAATTCTGTGTGCAAATTGTAGTATTCTTAGATGAATTTTTCTGTTTTTTAACTTCTAGTAAGGGATGGTCTTGGCTATAGTTGTTGTGTGGTGCAGTTTGTGAACTTGTGTCTGTAGTTGATTTTGTTTAGACTCTTCACTTGTGTTCTGTTGTTTTGGCCGTGATGGCTCCCAGTCTAGGAGTCAGCCTAGTCTTGGATTGAAATCTTTGTTCTTAGCACAATGAAATGCTGAATTATTAAATAATAAATAATAAATCGAAAATATAATCTATTCATCAATACAATAACAGGATTCTCTAGGATAAGCTATTAAACATTTTCTGAAGACAATAATATTAATATAAACACAATGCATAAGCAGCTGAACATACTTGTTTCATATATACCTCTGGATATAAACATATGATTTAGCCACCAAAGCATGAGGGGAAAACAATTGCAAAAGCAAAATGTTAAATAAATATGCTTTTCCGTGAAATTGCCACAACCTTTTCTGTGTTGATTTAAATCATGAATAAAGTTCACTCCTTTACATCATACCAATTCTTTTATGCCTACCACCAAAAAAAAAAAAAAAAAGGACACCAAAGGAAACAATAAGATAATGATCTCATTTGTATGACACTTGCACAAAAAAATTTTACAATTATCACAAATGATTTGCCTCTTATGGATAGCTCAATCAAGTAACACAAGGCTTTCCACGAAAGTAAAAGCAATACTTAGAAGATGTTGAGTAACAAGATCCATCTCATGTAAAGTTTCAGGGTTAATTGAAACAACCTTGAAGTTAACAAATGGAACCTCGACATTTTTTCGAATTATTAGGTCACCATGCCTAGTGAAACCAAAGAAATTTTCAAAATGTCCCAACTGTAATGAAAAAAGTTTATTCCATGATTCATGTACACCATACTCCCCCATCACCCAAATGAAGCATGGCACATCCAAAACCAAAATATTGTAGCATCCAAATGTAATGAAAGCCAGCTTCCCCTTGAACAGCCCAATACTTGCCAATCCTTTATTGTAATTTGTATCTCTATTAGGTAGTGCTATCTCTCCGAATTTCTCATTGTTGACATCAAACGACAAAATTCCTTTTTCAGATTGTAAATCTTTGAACTCAGTATTAAAATATCCCAACCAATGCAAAGCTCCACTAACAAACGTGGCAGATGAATAAGTCTCAATACTGGAGACCGCGACTTTGGGTCTCAAAGAGATTCCAACCTTTCTCCATGAGTCCGAGCTTAATGTGTAAACCTCAGCCACAATACTATTCTGCATTATGTCGCCTGTAGGACAAGAATAGATCTTTACAACCTTGTAGTCATTCGTCTCGGACTGATAACCAAATCCATTAGAAATTTGATCATATTGGCCGCTTAAAGAAGAATCAGGCAACCTCTTAAATTTTCTAATGCTGGGGTTCCACAAATTTATAACATTACCCCAATTCCTACCTCTTCTATTCTCAAAAAGACACAATAGGCCATTGCACGAACCGACTATTTCAGCATGGCATGAATGAAAAGTGAAGGATATTGGATATTTGGAAGTCCTACTATAAGTGCGGTCACAAACAACCGTACAGACTGGGGGCTTTCTGAAAACAGTAGCCATGTGTACCATATAACCATGATCTTTGTTGTTACTGTTATTAAGATGGGTAGTGATAAAATTGGTGCTGGTGATGGATGAGTACCAGGATTTACAAACGTGCCCGAATCTCATAAGTGATTTGACAGGTAGCCTTAGCAAGATGCTGTGTAGGATGTCATCTGGGACATGGATATAACCATTCCTCTGTCTTGATTTTGGTTGTGGTCGTGGTTGTTTACTTTGCGTCATGCTTTTTGGAAACAGCACAGTAGAGAAGCGAAGAAGAAGAGAAGAGGAATGCGAGGGTCGGTTATTAGAGCATCCACAGCAAATGTGGCAAAAATTATGCCATTTTGCCACACCAAAAACCTACTTTATTATTTTACCACGTCATTTTACAACATTCCATTTATCAGATGTTTTATCATTCAATTCTATATATTAAAATAATATTTAGAACACATTAAAATAATATATTATCTCCTCTCTATCATCACCATCAACAACAACCCACACCTGCGGATCAACCGCCACACCCCACAACCACCGGCCACCCCCACGGATCAACCACCACCACCAATATCAGCCACTGCTACCAAAAAAAAAAAAAAAAACTCAAACAAACACTACACACCCACAACCACCGGCCACCCCCACGGATCAACCACCACCACCAATATCACCCAAGGTTTTGAAACTCGGGATCGGGCCGCGTTTGGTTCGACCGAAAAAACCTTGAACCGTTCATTTTTGCGGTTCTTTTAGCTTCAAGAACTGTTTTATGGAAAAAAAACAAGGACCCGTGCAAACCACGGTCGGACCTCACGGTTTTGAGAACCGTGATCAAACCGTTTCTCACGGTTCCTTACTTTCCATCGAATCCGAACCAAAAAAAAAAAAAAAAAGGAGAAAAGGAAGAAGACGACGGTGAAGCGGGGGTGGCGCCATGAAGCAATCGCTTCTTCTTCTTCTCTGTCCGTCGCCCTCTCTCCTTTAACGGTTCTTGCGGGTTCGATTCAGAGCTTTTTTCTTCTTCTTTTTTGGGTACTTACAAGCTTAGCCATTGTTGAATCTTTATTCTACAACCACAGACCTTTAGATCACACCACCATTTCTTTTTATTCTTCTTCTCACTCTCACTAGCTCAATCTCTCTATCATGGTTTCACAGATCGTTGCTTGACATTTTTGTCTCTGCACTTTTTCCGGCTCTTTCTGCATTTTTTTTCCTCGCTCTCTCTGCATTTTGCTTTTGCCTTTGCTCTCTAGAGTCTTCTAGTCTACTTACTCTTCTCTACGTGATGGACAACTTGCTTTACTGTCACCCACTAAATTATTGCTGTCAAGTTGTCAACCACTCTCTTTTGAAAATGTTATTGGGTTTTGTTCTTTATTTAATCAAATATTTTAATGGTTTGGCCAGCTACTCTTCCAGCTTTTGTTTTTGTTTTTGGCTTTTTTTTTTTTTTTTTTTTGGTTATTTTAAAAGTTTTCATAAATGATCCTAGTCAAATGGGCTTGGGCATGACAAATTATTGGGTTGTCAAATGGGCTTGGTAATGATTTAAGATAATTTAAACAAGCTCCTATAAAAAAATTATAATATTAAACCTTAACAAAAATTATTTATGTTTGCTTAGAATTTAATATTTCTTATTTTCTTTATGAAAGTTATGATATATATATATATATATATATAATAAAATATTTGAAAGATAAATCTCTATATTTTTTTTGAACTATTATAGTCAATTTTTCTATTTATACTAATTTAATATATTTATTTATATTTAAATAATTATTAAATTAATTATGACGTTATCACGATTCAACTTCGGTTCAATCTTGGTTCGACCTTAAAAACCTTGAACCTCTCCCTTTTACGGTTCAATGAACGGTTTGGGTTTGAAAACCTTGCTTGTGAGCTTTGTAAAGACTATAATTGACTATAGGTGTTTGGGATGTGTATTTTTATTTTAGAATTAAGGAAAAAGAGAAAAACACATTCGGTATAAACTTACATTCTACAATATTTCTCCAAAGTTGTTTTCTTATTTCTCATTACTTGAACTAAATAATTGTAATAGATATATGTGTACAATTTATAATTGTTGTTTCTTATAATGAACTCATTACTAACCAAATTCTATTACAATTATACTATAATATATGTACAATATTTTCCAAAACTATTATACAAAAAACATAACTTAATTTTTCAATAACTCTTAGCAATTATTTTTGCCTTTACTCCCCCGCACTTTGGAATTAAATTCTGAATTCTTTGAATTCTAACATCTGGAACGTGTATCACCTTATCAAATTCATCCGGCATATCCCCGAATTCAACGCTTTTGAGGTTTCTAAGGTCTTCAAAGCCCGCCGGTACCTGCCTCTCCAACAACTGACAATCGATGATCTGGACCACTTCAAGACATGGCAGTGAGCTCTTCTCTGCTGCAACTGATCTTAATCCCTCTAAACTGTAGAGCAACAATTTCTTAAGCCTTGGAAAACCCCCAACCCGAAAATATAACGCCTGGCCATCATATGCTTGATATAATTGAAGTTCAATCAGATTGGGCAAAGGGTAAAGGGATTCAAGTAGATCATCCTGTAGTTTACTCCAGCTTAACTGTACTTTCGCCAGGTTAGGAAGAGAAGATATCCACTGTGGTAACTTGTCCAAACGTCCTTCCAAGTATAACCGCTGAAGAGATGGAGGTGGTGAAGACTCTGAAGAAAAATATTGTAGATCAATGATTTCGTCGGGTGTTATTGAGACTAGAAACAAAGAGAAAAGATTGGTTAACTTTTGGATCAAAAAACACACAGCTTTCCCGTGTTGTCTTCTCAAATTCGAAATCCTCAAACTTCTTAATTGCTTCAAATCTCCTAACTCTCTGATCAAGTCATAGCCGTGATTTACCTCAATACAACTGAGCTTCTGGAGAGATGACAGGCCTCCAATTCCCATGGGTGCCTTGAAACCACGTTTCCCGCTATGAAAGTGTGAACTGTTTACATATTTATAAACAAGCAGGTGGCGAAGTCGATGGAGTTTTAAGATCCCTACTGGTAGTTCAGTCACATTAGTTCCTCTGAGATCAAATGTCTCAAGGTATTGAAGCTTCCCGATAGAGCTTGGAATCATTTTCACCGTAGTATCTCTCAGGCTCAAATATCTTAAATGATACAACTTGATAACTTCCTTTGGAAACATCTCCATAGTTACACCTTGCAAATCCAACACCTTGAGCGGCTTGAATCTAGCATGAGATAATTTCAAAATGGGGAGGTTAGATGAGAGATTTTCCTCTCCAAATACAAGCAAAGAACGAAGATGAGATATGTCCATGTTTGTGTCTATGTTTGTTGAACTTTGGTGGATTGTCAGCCGGCGGACAATACGAGGACCTCCTACATTTTCTGGACACACTTGCATAGCAAAATTTTCATGTCTCGCCTTGGAAACAATGATATCTCGTAGAAGGTCATGTATGCGGCATTTCATGACTTGTGCATCAACAGTTGTTGTAGCTATTTGTAGCAGGTTTCTATTAAGAAGCTCATTGAGGTAGCCATCTGCAACTTCTTCAAGTGTTCTTCCTTTTATTTTCTGCACGAAGCCTTCTGCAATCCAAAGTCGGATCAATCTCATGCGCTCCATCAAATGATCTTGAGGGAAAATGCTAGCATACAAAAGACAAGGCTTTAGATGGTAAGGCAGGTCATCGTAGCTGAGTGAAAGTATTTCGTTCATCATTGTGTCTTTTAATTCAGCGTCAAGACTACGGTTAACCATTTCCCACCGTTCAATTCTAACGTCTTTAGCCAACATGCCACCAATTGTTTCAACAGCTAATGGTAGTCCCTCACATCTTCTTAATAATTTTCCAGCTAGATCTTCAAAATTAGGAGGGCAGACTTTATCGGGAAATATCTTCCTACAAAAAAGAGTCCAAGAATCTTTCAAAGACAAGGGCTCTAGATGGTGAAATTCACCTTCGAACTCCATATCGACCTTGGCTCTAGTGGCGACATCATTATTTCGCGTTGTGAGAATTAATCGACTGCGACGCATATTATTGGGAAATGCTAGTTTGAAAAAATCCCATCCATATTCTTCCCAAATATCATCCAACGCAATCAGGTACCTTTTGTCCACAAGGAAACCTTTGATGATTTCTTTTAACCTTATATGCTTGTTTGTGCCATCCACTTCTACGGGAAGTGGGTCCTCGCTTCCATCGAACAATTGTACGATTAGTTGTTGTAGGAGCTCAACTTTATCGAATGATTGGGAAATAGTGATCCAAGCACGGCAAGGGAATTCTTTTTTCACTTTTGCATCATTATAGATGCTCCTCACCAAGGTGGTTTTCCCACTCCCACCCATGCCAACCACCGAGATGACTTTGCATTTGCGGTTATTGTCAACGAGCCACTTAATTATTTCCTTTTTGGGCTCTTCAATGCCGACAAGTTTAGCTTCGTCCAATAGAAACGCATCCAGGCGAGAGTCGTGGCAGCTAACAGTAGCAGCTGTGGCACTTGATGGGACATTGAATATGTCGACATATCTCTCACGTCGTGAACGAATATCGTTAACCCTGGACTTGATGTCACGGAATTCAGTTGCAATTCGCCGGCGAGATCTGAAGTTCTTAATTGAGAGAGCAATTTTATATAGAGAATGATAAACTCCATGCCCTTGATGATGTCCAAGACGAAGAATAAACTCATCAAGCACATCTTCTGTCTCATAAGCAATATTTCTCAATTGTTTAATCCATTCTTGGAGTTGTAGATGATTATCATCATTTGCATCAGCAGTTAAAACGGCTTTTATGGACTCCAATTCATCTCGGATATACTCAAAATCTTTCCAAACCCCTTTTAAGAGTCCCACTTCTTCCTTACAGATGTGCTCGAACTTGTCAAGTAGAAGATTCACAGCAATCTCTGCCATTCTATATGACCTTGAACTGTCTGTCAAAAAAAAAAAAAAAAACACGAATAAATAAACAAATAAAGAAAAAGAGACAGTGGTCCTCTCAGATTGACCGTTGCTTATATTTTCTCTTTGTATATAAGAGTTAATCGAAGATCAAAACTGTGCTTTGCATTTAGTTCAAGAGCATAAAAAAAAAAAAAAAAAAAGACGACCCCACACTCCCACAGAGTTGTAAACCGTCCAATACAAGTCTTAAAAATTTGGGCCGAGCTTATATTTGTGTTATTCGGTCAATTTATTACCCCTTCCGTCCCATTTTGTTTGTCCTGTTTGAAAAGTCAAACTTTTTAAGGGAACATCATTTATTGTCTTATCTACCTTTAAAAATATATAAGTTTCCAAAACTACCCCTAAATAAATTTATCAAAAAATTGAATTAGTAAATTAATAGGGGTATAATAGGAACATTAGTAAATTAATGAGTTTTATTTTTAAAAACAGGATAATATTTTAGGACATCCCAAAATGGAAAAGAGGACAAACAGAGTGGGACAGAGGGTAAAAAACATTAAAAAAAAAAAAAAAAAAATTAGCCTTCAAAAATCTATGTGGATAATTATGTTATAGTTGAAATTACATAATTTGAGTTAATTAAATATAATTATTTTCTGTTTAATAATTTATAAAACTTATAGTTGTAGCCATAGGTTACAACTAAGTTTATACCCAAACTTTGTCCTTAATATGTACACCTACCCATAATATTGTGTTTTATTTTTTATTTTTTATTTTTTTTATTTTTATTTTTTTACACGATATAAATTCTACTCTAACCTAATCTAAGTGTATATATGTGTGAAACTTCATCCTAGAGACCTGAATCCGTGCCCTTGCCCCTAACACTCCACAAGCACTTATACTTGTGGAGTGACCATCGCACCAAGGGTGTGCGGTGGTCTTACCCACAATATTGTTGAATGCTTTGAAACTTGATCTTTTTAATTCATATTTTATAAAAATTAAAAACTTTCCTAAAATAGATTTCTGAATATTGAGTTGAATTGTTTTACTAATCTAAATTTTTGAGGTTGAATTTGAATAATTTTTCAACATTTCTATTAGAATATAACATATTATAACATTTATAGTTAAAAGTGGACTTCATTTGTTTAAAATATTAAATGATTTTGAAATCTATATAAAAGAATTTAAAGCATAAAATCCTTTGATATCCTAAATTTACATAAATTTAAGCAACCTCCCAAACACTTGCCTCAATCACTCTATTCTTACAACCAAATACTGAAATCCCAATCTTAAGCAGTTATTTTATTATCTTAACGAAAATAAGAAAATAATTTGTAAGTATCAAAATAAAGAGAAAGTCATTAAACAAAGAAAAATTTGCTAAAAACACATCCATTTATCAAAATTTAATTGCCTTTAATTGCACTTCTATATCCAAAAAAAAAAAAAACTCTAAAATCATCAATGACTTTTATTTTTATCACTATGGCTCATACCGTACTAAATTAAATTGCATTAAAAAACTATAAATAAACTTACAAAGTTCGAGTTCTAAATCAAACTTTTAATATATATATATATATATATATAAAAAAAATAAAAAGCTAACCTCATTAACAATCAATTAGAAGGTTTCTTTCATTTTTTTTTTCTTTAGTTCTAAAACAAAATATATTTATGGCATTCCCACACCAAAATCCCAAATACCAAAAGACTCAAAGTCAATCACAGCCTTCACAAAACCTACAACATTCAACTTCAACAACAAAATTGTAAGCTGCCATCACTAAAATAAAATAAAAACACAAGCCTTCTTCCTTGGTTTTAGCCAAGTCATACGAGTTAAGATATGATGGAACAACAATGTTGGAGTTAGATAAGTGTCGTTGAAAGGTTGAAGGTAAATGATATTGTTCTTGGTTTTAAATGGGATGACATGATAGGTTGTGGACAAGTATATATAAAGGGTAAATGAAAATGCAAAGAGTTTGTGTGTATGAAAGAGAGGAAAAGCTAGAAAGCACAAGTGCGGATTCGGATTCAGGTATGAGTACGAGTGCGATTGCAAACAACGCGGAAATTTTTTAAAAAGTAGGACACAGGTACGGCAAGATACGTTTATTAATTAATTATCAAAGATATTTTTATTTATATTTTCTATATATTGCTAATCATTTTTTTTTTCATAGAATGGTAAACATATATCATTTTAAGAGTAATTGTAGATAATAAAGAGAATTGAAATGATTTAGGGTTTTTCTTTTAAAGTCTATTGACAAAATGGTGTGTTTTGATCTAATATTTTAACCTTTTTTTTTTTTTAAGAAGAATGTCAACCCATATCGGACCAATTCAGGTCCTGTTTTAGACCGAATCGGGACCAAAAAAAAAAATCCACGAACACACATGCAACCGCATCCGACTTAGATGCGTCGGCCAATTCGACGCACCAATGCTTTGCGGAGGAAAAGTCTTGAAACATTAAACCAAAAGAACAAATAGTTCTTATTTTTCAATTTATTCTTATCTCCGATGTGACACTTAAGAGTATTTCAATTAATTTTTACAAAAAGTGTGTCACATAGTAAAACCTCATGCTCTCTTTCATATAAAGTCTTTGCTTTTATACACTATCAAAATACACTGAATTTGTATATTTGCATATAGTGTGTGAAATTGAAAGGAAGGAAAAAGGGACAAAAGAAAGTAATAAAAGTAACACTTATCGAAATAAAACAAAGCAACAAGAGCGACCGATTAGCTTAGTGGCAGGTAACAAATTTTATATTTGCATCTGCACACACAAAAAGATAGTGTCTTGAGACCAAAATAAAATATAGAAAGCTATTCATATGTGTATTTAGTAATACCACTCATATCAGAAGCGGATATCATAGGTTGGAATTCTCTAAAAATAAAAATAATGTAAGAAAACCCAAAAATTAAAAATATTTTCATTATATTTTATTTATTAGTTAAGGTTTTTTTTTTTTTTTTTTTTTTTTCTTTTTTTGGTATGAATAATTAACGCATTTTTCTAGATTTTTCAAAGACAAAATTCCTCCCAATGATGAAAAGAATTTTAATAGTTTTTTTTTTTTTTTTGATAGAAGAATTTTAATAGTTAAATAGGAAATACAATATAAGTTATTTATGTTATTATATAATCATCCAAAAAATTTTTTTACATATTGCACAAAATTTTATGAAAGAGAATGAATTATTGTGAAAGTTATAATAGAGGGGTAAGTTCTGCCACATAAAACCAAAATTTATGATAGAGAGTAGGGGTGTCAATGTTCGACCCAACCCGCGAACACGACACTAACCCAACACGGGTTTTTTCGGGTTAGGGTTGGACCTTAATGGGTTTTGGTCATAAACGGGTCGACTCGAAAGCGACACGATAAGAAACATGTCATAAGCGGGTCAACCCGCATAACCCGCAATAGACACGTTTGACACGCCAATTTATTTGTGTCAACCCGAAATGACCCATTTAACACAACCCGTTTAACTCATTTAACAAATAAATATTTATTTTATTTTAGATTTGTCAAATACCTTTTATATCCAACATATATTTTAAATTTAAAAAGAAAAGTGAGTGAGTAATTACAAAAATTTACAAGGGATATAATTGGAAATTGAAACTTTACAGACACTAGAACTACTAATACTTTTTTTTTTTTTTTTTTGCATAGAACTTGCACAAATAAAATTGGATGAGCTTGTGGAAGATGTTATGAATTTGGACATCAACAAAGAATCTATAGATGATAATAGTGATCATAGTCGGGATTAGTCTCACTGTTTACTCAAATTCTTTCAATATTGATACTTAGTATTTGACGAGTTCCAAGGATATTATATTTTTTTGAACTATGTTATTTTATTTTTGTTAAACTTAGTTATTTTGAATTTGGTTGAAGTGTATGCACTTCTTTTGGAGTGTAAAGAACTTATTTTCTAGATAAATGTTATATTTTTGTTAAACTATATTATTTTGAATGTGAGTTGAAGACTTGAAGTGTATGCATTGCTTTTTGGGATGTAAAAAAATTATTTCTAGATGGATGCTATATTTAATATTATGCAGGTTGAAATGAGTTGTGTTACATTCGTGTCAACCCAACACGACTCGTTTATTAAGCGTGTCAAATGGGTTGGGTCAGGTCAACCCGCCTTATTAATGTGTCGGGTTAGGATTGAAGGATCATAACACGATTATTAAATGGGTCGGGTTAGGGTTGAGCCATTTAGTCGAATACCCCTACCTTGACACGACACGAACTCGACACGCTAACCCGAATTGACACCCCTAATAGAGAGGGGTAGGGCTGTCCACGAGTCGGTTCGGGCCGCCCAACCCGAAACCGACCCTCCAGAATCAGGTGGCAAAAAAATGCACCCGCCACCGACCGCCGAAGTAATCGGATCAGGCAGATCGGACCATTAATGGGCCGCGAGCGGGTCAATCGAGGTCGAAAATCAAGTAAATGGCGAAAACCGACATGAAAACGGCGAAAATCCAGCATGAAAATAGCGAAAATCTGGCCAAAATCTTTGAGGTTTCTCCGGATCCAACCTAATCTAGGCCATTTTTGGCAAGATCTTGGCTAGATCTAGCGAAATCTCGTTGAGATCTTGACGAAAATGGTCTAGATCTCACCGGATCTACCAAATATCGTCGAAAATCTTGTGGGTTGGTCGAATTGGTTTGATCGACTTCTGGAGAAGGAAAACCGACATCCGACCCGCCAAACTTGGGCTTTGGAGGAACAAACTCGCCGCCAACCGTCGAAGAAGTCGGATCGGTCAGCAGTGGGTCGGGTTCGGTTAGCAACGACAGGTGGATCAGTTGGCCGGTCTGTGGACAGCCTAGAGAGGGGTAAGTTCTATTATAAAATCAAAACTTATAATAGAGAGAGGTAAGTTATACGACATAGAATAATTGTGAAAGTTTGTGTGTAAAATGGAAATGAATTTGGTCCCCTAAAATTACTCGGATGGTCGGCTTGGGGATCAATCAATCGCATTTCATGCAAATCTCATCAACCACAAAAGAATTGCCACCTCATCATAATCTTATCTCTTTTATTTCTTTCCTTTTCAGATTCAACGTACCTTTGCCTTTGTTCTTTTTTATTTTATTTTTGTCTTTTTCTAAGCTCTTTCTTCTTCCACCGTAAACCCTCACCTTCATAATCATAGCCAAATAGTGGTGTCCAGGTTACCCGGGCACCTGACCAAACCGAGCAACCCGCCCGGACCGACCCGCTCGCCGCCCGATCCGACGATTCTAGAGATCGGCGTCGGGTCGAGTAGTGGGTTTTCTCCTCTAAAACCCCAGCCACTCGACCCGCCCGACCACCACTTCAGATTAACCATCCTCCGCTCGGATCCGGCGATGATCACCCCTCCTTCGCTCGTATCCGGTGATGATTTTTCTCGGATCTACTTAGATCCGGTGATTTTGGCTCAAATCCGACGATATTTTTTTCAAAAACCCGCTTATATCGGGTAACTTTGGGCCAAACTCCTCCTCTCTTTCATCTTCAAGCTCTCACTACTCCAGCCATGGCCGACCGTGGCCGACCTCTATGGATAGCCACCGAGTTACGGCTTGCCATAGATGGTGGTACTTCACCGTCGCCACCACCAAGCTCTTGGACCAGCCCATCCTCCCTCAGATTTTTTTCTCTTTCTCTAGTTATTTTTCTTTTTCCTCTTTCTTTCATTTTTTTTATATATTTTTCTTCTTGCCTGTCTTTATTTTACTTATGGCCGAAACCTCCTTCCTCTCATCTCTTATTGTTGCAATACCCTAACAGTTCACATCTTGCAATGAACTTTGAAATTAATATGTATTATTTTCTAATACAAATAATATGTTTTATTATTATTATTTTTACGTAAATGATGAGTATAATTTGAAATGATTAACAAACCTGTTTCGTA
This sequence comes from Quercus dentata, assembly GCA_028216015.1. NCBI lineage: Eukaryota > Viridiplantae > Streptophyta > Magnoliopsida > Fagales > Fagaceae > Quercus > Quercus dentata. The sequence continues at coordinate 36,864,925 of CP116447.1, forward strand.
GGATCTTATTTAATGCATTTTATCTTTACTATTGTTTTCATATTATTTAAAGATAAATCCTCTTATGAAAATTGTTTTGCATGTATTTTTGGTATTTCTTGTATAGGATCATGTTTTTTACCATTCCTCTCATTGAATTTTTTTAAAGAAAATATTAAATTAATGGCATTTTATGAGATAGTATATGCTATTTATTAGACATTTTGTTATTATAAATTTTAGAAATATGCACTTGTCAATTATTTCAACAACCTCGGGATCTCAAGATTTATATATATTTTTGTTGCAATGGTCAATGACCAAGAGTTTGTCTGCATCATTATTTCATGAGAATGAGATTTTCTAGAACTATTATCTATGTGAGGGAGGAAGAAGAGAGTTTGTAAGAGGGTAAGAGTTTTTGCTTTAATTTACATGTGAGAAGGGTTAAACTTTGGTCATAATATGTAAGGTAATAACTGGGCTTGAGTTTTCATATGGTTTGGTCTACTTTTAAAAGGAAGTCTATTTTGTAGTGAATAACTTTTGGTCTAATTGGTCTAATTGTCAAGAATAGCTCATAATTGATATAATAGTAAAAATAATTTATTATGATCTATTGGATAACAGTAAAAATACTTAATGAAAAGAGGTAAAAAATGCTAAATTTATATAATAGTAAAAATAAGTTACTATGATCTATTATGTAACAGTAAATAAAACTTAATAAAAAGAGTTAAAAAAAAAAAAAAAAAAAAGCTATACGCAACATTAGTGTGCCACATGGAAAAACCTCATCCATTCTAGGCCTATATTTTTATATTTTCGTGTCTTAATTTCCCCTCGCTTCGGAGGTAAATTCTGAGGTAAATTCTGAAGAATTTCCCCTCGCTTTGGAGGTAAATTCTGAGGTAAATTCTGAAGAATTTCCCCGCGCTTTGGAGGTAAATTCTGAAGCCTTTGAATTCTAACATCTGGAACGTGTATCACCTTATCAAATTCATCCGGCATATCCCCAAATTCAACGCTTTTGAGGTTTCTAAGGTCTTCAAAGCCCACCGGTACCTGCCTCTCCAACAACTGACAATCGATGATCTGGACCACTTCAAGACATGGCAGTGAGCTCTTCTCTGCTGCAATTAATCTTAATTCCGCTAAACTGTAGAGCAACAATTTCCTAAGCCTTGGAAAACCCCCAGCCCGAAAATGTAACGCCTGGCCATCATAGGCTCGATATAATTGAAGTTCAATCAGATTGGGCAAAGGGTAAAGGGATTCAAGTAGATCATCCTGTAGTTTACTCCAGCTTAACTGTACTTTCGCCAGGTTAGGAAGAGAAGATATCCACTGTGGTAACTTGTCCAAACGTCCTTCCAAGTATAACCGCTGAAGAGATGGAGGTGGTGAAGACTCTGAAGAAAAATATTGTAGATCAATGATTTCGTCGGGTGTTGTTGAGACTAGAAACAAAGAGAAAAGATTGGTTAACTTTTGGATCGAAAAACACACAGCATTTCCATGTTGTCTTCTCAAATTCGAAATCCTCAAACTTCTTAATTGCTTCAAATCTCCTAACTCTCTGATCAAGTCATTGCCGTGATTTACCTCAATACAACTGAGCTTCTGGAGAGACAACAGGCCTCCAATTCCCATGGGTGCCTTGAAACCATGTTTCCCGCTATGAAAGCGTGAACCGTTTACATATTTATAAACAAGCAGGTGGCGAAGTCGATGGAGTTTTAAGATCCCTACTGGTAGTTCAGTCACATTAGTTCCTCTGAGATCAAATGTCTCTAGGTATTGAAGCTCCCCGATAGAGCTTGGAATCATTTTCACCGTAGTATCTCTCAGGCTCAAATATCTTAAATGATACAACTTGATAACTTCCTTTGGAAACATCTCCATATTTACACCTTGCAAATCCAACACCTTGAGCGGTTTGAATCTAGCCTGAGATAATTTCAAAATGGGGAGGTTAGATGAGAGATGTTCCTCTCCAAATACAAGCAAAGAACGAAGATGAGATACGTCCATGTTTGTGTCTATGTTTGTTGAACTTTGGTGGATTGTCAGCCGGCGGACAATACGAGGACCTTCTGCATTTTCTGGACACGCTTGCATTGCAAAATTTTCATGTCTCGCCTTGGAAACAATGATATCTCGTAGAAGGTCATGTATGCGGCATTTCATGACTTGGGAATCAACAGTTGTTGTAGCTATTTGTAGCAAGTTTCTATTAAGAAGCTCATTGAGGTAGCCATCTGCAACTTCTTCGAGTGTTCTTCCATTTATTTTCTCCACGAAGCCTTCTGCAATCCAAAGTCGGATCAATCTCATGCGCTCCATCAAATGATCTTGAGGGAAAATGCTAGCATACAAAAGACAAGGCTTTAGATGGTATGGCAGGTCATCGTAGCTGAGTGAAAGTATTTTGTTCATCATTGTGCCTTCTAATTCAGCGTCAAGACTACGGTTAACCATTTCCCACCGTTCAATTCTAACGTCTTTAGCCAACATGCCACTAATTGTTTCAACAGCTAATGGTAGTCCCTCACATCTTCTTAATAATTTTCCAGCTACATCTTCAAAATTAGGAGGGCAGACTTTATCGGGAAATATCTTCCTACGAAAAAGAGTCAAAGAATCTTTTAAAGACAAGGGCTTTAGATGGTGAATTTCACCTTCGAACTCCATATCGACCTTGGCTCTAGTGGCGACATCTTTTTTTCGCGTTGTGAGCATTAATCGGCTGCCACGCATATTATTGGGAAATGCTAGTTTGAAAAAATCCCATCCATCTTCTTCCCAAATATCATCCAACGCAATCAGGTACCTTTTGTCCCCAAGGAAACCTTTGATGATTTCTTTTAACCTTATATGCTTGTTTGTGCCATCCAATCCTATAGGAAGTGGAACCTCGCTTCCATCGTATAATTGTTCGATTAGCTGTTGTAGGAGCTCAACTTTATCGAATGATTGGGAAATAGTGATCCAAGCACGGCAAGGGAATTCTTTTTTCACTTTTGCATCATTATAGATGCTCCTCACCAAGGTGGTTTTCCCAAGCCCACCCATGCCAACCACCGAGATGATTTTGCATTTGCAGTTATTGTCAACGAGCCACTCAATTATTTCCTTTTTGGGCTCTTCAATGCCGACAAGTTTAGCTTCGTCCAATAGAAACGCATCCAGGCGAGAGTCGTGGCAGCTAACAGTAGCCGCTGTGGCACTTGATGGGACATTGAATCTATCATGTCGTGAACAAATATCGTTAACCCTGGACTTGATATCACGGAATTCAGTTGCAATTCGCCCACGAGATCTGAAGTTCTTAATTGAGAGAGCAATTTTATATAGAGAATGATAAACTCCATGCCCTTGATGATGTCCAAGACGAAGAATAAACTCATCAAGCACGTCTTCTGTCTCATAAGCAATATTTCTCAATTGTTTAATCCATTCTTGGAGTTGTAGATGATTATCATCATTTGCATCAGCAGTTAAAACGGCTTTTATGGACTCCAATTCATCTCGGATATACTCAAAATCTTTCCAAACACCTTTTAAGAGTCCCACTTCTTCCCTACAGATGTGCTTGAACTTGTCAAGTAGAAGGTTCACTGCAATCTCTGCCATTCTATATGACCTTGAATTGTCTGTCAAAAAAAAAAAAAAACACGAATAAATAAACAAATAAAGAAAAAGAGACAGTGGTCCTCTCAGATTGACCGTTGCTTATATTTTCTCTTTGTATATAAGAGTTAATCGAAGATCAAACTGTGCTTTGCATTTAGTTCAAGAGTATAAAAAAAAAAAAAAAAAAAAAAAAAAAAAGACGACCCCACACTCCCACAGAGTTGTAAACCGTCCAATACAAGTCTTAAAAATTTGGGCCGAGCTTATATTTGTGTTATTCGGTCAATTTATTACTCCTCCCATCCCACTTTGTTTGTCCGGTTTGAAAAGTCAAACTTTTTAAGGGAACATCATTTATTGTCTTGTCTACCTTTTAAAAATATATAAGTTTCCAAAACTACCCCTAAATAAATTTATCAAAAAATTGAATTAGTAAATTAATAGGGGTATAATAGAAACATTAGTAACTTAATGACTTTTATTTTTAAAAACAGGACAATATTTTGGGACATCCCAAAATGGAATAGAGGACAAACAAAGTGGGACAGAGGGTAAAAAAAAAAAAATAAAAAAAAAATTTAGCCTTCAATAATCTATGTGGATAATTATGTTATAGTTGAAATTACATAATTTGAGTTAATTAAATATAATTATTTTCTGTTTAAGAATTTATGAAACTTAGATTTACTAATATTGTATTTAGGGACATTTTATGGCAAGACTACCGGCCATGGCCCCCTGGATTTTTTTTTTTTTTTCTTTTATAATATTAGACATATATACATTGTAGGAAATATCATGAAATTCCCACATCTGTGTAATGCAAAATAGAGAAAAAAAAATAATGCGCAAAAAAAATAAAAATAATAATACAAGACAATATTTACGTAGTTCAACAATTTGCCTGTGTCAATGGAGTTACAACGATTTCACTATTCACAGAGAAAATTACAAAATACAGTAGTTCAATTTTTCTTTCTCAAAACAACACACCAAGTACAGTTGCAACGATTTCATTATTCACAGGGAAAACTACACCGATTTGCCTATTGGCCCAAGCCTAAGTTTCAGGAAAAATCCGATCAAATACTATACTTTTATATCGGGTTGGGTCATAATCTTGATCGAACATAACTAGACTTCACAGAGCCTAACATACATCACTTTTTTTTTTTTAAATCAAATTTAATTTCAAAGTAATTACTAATCACACGGCCCCTCAAAATTTAAAAATCAGTCAAAAGAACCCAGTAAAGGAAGTTGGGCATCTCATTCCTATGAATGTGTACTACAAAAACAAAAATGCCTTATGTGACGGAGTGTTGTTGTTTAACACTTTTTATGACTTGTTGCATATCCCATTCCTGAAGAGGTTTCTGTAATTTATTCTTAATTAGAGATAATATTCTGCGTGATGTATGAATACTTTGCAATTTCATTTGAAATAAATTTTGTATATTAAGATTTAAATATAATATTCATTTTGTTGTATAACATTTAGGATAAAGTTTGGCTACAAATTTCTTGTAATAGAAAGGTACAACTTCACTCAATATCTTTTTATAAATTAATCATTAGATTATATTTTCTTCTTATATTTTCAATAAATGCAAAATTTTTTAGAAGATCACCCGGCCCCTCAAAATTTAAAAATTAGTCAAAAGAACCAAATAAAGGAAGTTAGGCATCTCATTCCTATGAATGTGTACTACAAAACCAAGTATGCCTTATGTGACGGAGTGTTGTTGTTTAAAACTTTTTGTGACTTGTTGCATATCCCATTCCTGAAGAGGTTTTTGTAACTTATTCTTAATTAGAGATAATATTCAGTGTGATGAATGAATACTTTGCAATTTCATTTGAAATAAATTTTGTATATTAAGATTTAAATATAATATTCATTTTGTTGTATAACATTTAGGATAAAGTTTGGCTACAAATTTCTTGTAACAAAAAGGTTCAACTTCATTCAATATCTTTTTATAAATTTATCATTGGATTACATTTTTTTTCTTATATCTTCAATAAATGCAAAATTTTTCAGAAGATCAAGGATTAATAATTATGTCATTAATCAAATATTTAAATTTAAAATTTTTGTAATCTAAAATTTTGCATAAAAAATAAGTTTATGTATTAAATAGTAAATAACATCCGATTGACATAAAATTTGATATATATGTTAACAACATAAAAAACCTGCAATTCAACCATTAGATTTTCAAAATATGTAACCAAGTTAAATTTTTTTAGTGGAAGTTGTAGCCATAGGTTACAACTAAGTTTATACCCAAACTTTGTCCTTAATATGTACACCTACCCATAATATTGTGTTTTATTTTTTATTTTTTATTTTTTTTATTTTTATTTTTTTACACGATATAAATTATACTCTAACATAATCTAAGTGTATATATGTGTGAAACTTCATCCTAGAGACTTGAATCTGGGCCCTTGCCCCTAACACTCCACAAGCACTTATACTTGTGGAGTGATCATCGCACCAAGGGTGTGCGGTGGTCTTACCCACAATATTGTTGAATGCTTTGAAACTTCATCTTTTTGATTCATATTTTATAAAAATTAAAAACTTTCCTAAAATAGATTTCTGAATATTGAGTTGAATTGTTTTACTAATCTAAATTTTTGAGGTTGAAATTGAATAATTTTTCAACATTTCTATTAGAATATAACATATTATAACATTTATTGTTAAAAGTGGACTTCATTTGTTTAAAATATTAAATGATTTTGAAATCTATATATAAGAATTTAAAGCATAAAATCCTTTGATATCCTAAATTTACATAAATTTAAGCAACCTCCCAAACACTGCCTCAATCACTCTATTCTTACAGCCAAATACTGAAATCCCAATCTTAAGCGGTTATTTTATTATCTTAACGAAAATAAGAAAATAATTTGTAAGTATCAAAATAAAGAGAAAGTCATTAAACAAAGAAAAATTTGCTAAAAACACATCCATTTATCAAAATTTAATTGCCTTTAATTGCACTTCTATATCCAAAAAAAAAAAACTCTAAAATCATCAATGACTTTTATTTTTATCACTATGGCTCATACCGCACTAAATTAAATTGCATTAAAAAACTATAAATAAACTTACAAAGTTCGAGTTCTAAATCAAACTTTTAATATATATATATATATATATATATATATATATATATAATAAAATAAAAAGCTAACCTCATTAACAATCAATTAGAAGGTTTCTTTCATTTTTTTTTTCTTTAGTTCTAAAACAAAATATATTTATGGCATTCCCACACCAAAATCCCAAATACCAAAAGACTCAAAGTCAATCACACCTTCACAAAACCTACAACATTCAACTTCAACAACAAAATTGTAAGCTGCCATCACTAAAATAAAATAAAAACACAAGCCTTCTTCCTTGGTTTTAGCCAAGTCATACGAGTTAAGATATGATGGAACAACAATGTTGGAGTTAGATAAGTGTCGTTGAAAGGTTGAAGGTAAATGATATTGTTCTTGGTTTTAAATGGGATGACATGATAGGTTGTGGACAAGTATATATAAAAGGTAAATGAAAATGCAAAGAGTTTGTGTGTATGAAAGAGAGGAAAAGCTAGAAAGCACAAGTGCGGATTCGGATTCAGTGCATGCGAGTACGAGTGCGATTACGACGACGCGCAATTTTTCAAAAAGTAGGACACAGTGCGGCAAGATACGTTTATTAATTAATTATCAAAGATATTTTTATTTATATTTTCTATATATTGTTAAGCATTTTTTTTTCATAGAATGGTAAACATATATCATTTTAAGAGTAATTGTAGATAATAAAGAGAATTGAAATGATTTAGGTTTTTCTTTTAAAGTCTATCGACAAAATGGTGTGTTTTGATCTAATATTTTAACTTTTTTTTTTTTTAAGAAGAATGTCAACCCATATCGGACCGATTCAGGTCCTGTTTTAGAACAAATCGGGACCCAAAAAAAAAAAATCCACGAACACACATGCAACCGCATCCGACTTAGATGCGTCGGCCAATTCGGCGCACTAATGCTTTGCAGAGGAAAAGTCTTGAAACATTAAACCAAAAGAACAAATAGTTTTTATTTTTCAGTTTATTCTTATCTCTGATGTGACACTTAAGAGTATTTCAATTAATTTTTACAAAAAGTGTCACATAGTAAAACCTCATGCTCTCTTTCATATAAAGTCTTTGCTTTTATACACTATCAAAATACACTGAATTCGTATATTTGCATATAGTGTGTGAAATTGAAAGGAAGGAAAAAGGGACAAAAGAAAGTAATAAAAGTAACACTTATCGAAATAAAACAAAGCAACAAGAGCGACCGATTAGCTTAGTGGCAGGTAACAAATTTTATATTTGCATGTGCACACACAAAAATATAGTGTCTTGAGACCAAAATAAAATATAGAAAGCTATTCATATGTGTATTTAGTAATACCTTAATGTAAGAAAACTCATATCAGGAGCGGATATCATAGGTTGGAATTCTCTAAAAAAAAAATAATGTAAGAAAACCCAAAAATTAAAAATATTTTCATTATATTTTATTTATTAGTTAAGGTTTTTTTTTTTTTTTTTTGGTATGAATAATTAACGCATTTTTCTAGATTTTTCAAAGACAAAATTCCTCCCAATGATGAAAAGAATTTTAATAGTTTTTTTTTTTTTTTTTTTTTGATAGAAGAATTTTAATAGTTAAATAGGAAATACAATATAAGTTATTTATGTTATTATATAATCATCCAAAATTTTTTTTTACATATTGCACAAAATTTTATGAAAAAGAATGAATTATTGTGAAAGTTATAATAGAGGGGTAAGTTCTGCCACATAAAACCAAAATTTATGATAGAGAGGGGTAGGGTCGTCCATGAGTCGATTCGGGTCGAGTTTGTGCCCAACCCGAAACCGACCCTCCAGAATCAGGTGGCAAAAAAATGCACCCGCCACCGACCGCCGAAGTAATCGGATCAGGCAGATCAGACCATTAATGGGCCGCGAGCGGGTCAATTGAGGTCGAAAATCAAGTAAATGGCGTAAACCGACATGAAAACGGCGAAAATCCAGCATGAAAATAGCGAAAATCTGGCCAAAATCTTTGAGGTTTCTCCGGATCCAACCTAATCTAGGCCATTTTTGGCAAGATCTTGGCTAGATCTAGCTAAATCTCGTTGAGATCTTAACGAAAATGGTCTAGATCTCACCGGATCTACCAAATATCGCCGAAAATCTTATGGGTTGGTCGAATTGGTTTGATCGAATTCTGGAGAAGGAAAACAGGACATCGACCGCCAAACTTGGCCTTTGGAGGAACAAACTCATCGCCAACCGTCGAAGAAGTTGGATCGGTCGTGATGGGTCGGGTTCGGTTAGCAACGACAGGTGGATCAGGTTAGCCGGGTCCGTGGACAGCCTAGAGAGGGGTAAGTTCTATTATAAAATCAAAACTTATAATAGAGAGAGGTAAGTTATTCGACATAAAATAATTGTGAAAGTTTGTGTGTAAAATGGAAATGAATTTGGTCCCCTGGCCTAAAATTACTCGGATGGTCGGCTTGGGGATCAATCAATCGCATTTCATGCAAATCTCATCAACCACAAAAGAATTGCCACCTCATCATAATCTTATCTCTCTTATTTCTTTCCTTTTTCAGATTCAACGTACCTTTGCATTTGTTCTTTTTTATTTTATTTTTGTCTTTTTCTAAGCTCTTTCTTCTTCCACCGTAAACCCTCACCTTCATAATCATAGCCAAATAGTGGTGTCCAGGTTACCCGGGCACCTGACCAAACCGAGCAACCCGCCCGGACCGACCCGCTCGCCGCCCGATCCGACGATTCTAGAGATCGGCGTCGGGTCGAGTAGCGAGTTTTCTCCTCTAAAACCCCAGCCACTCGACCCGCCCGACCACCACTTCAGATTAACCATCCTCCGCTCGGATCCGGCGATGATCAGCCCTCCTTCGCTCGTATCCGGTGATGATTTTTCTCAGATCTACTTAGATCCGGTGATTTTGGCTCAAATCCGACGATATTTTTCAAAAACCCGCTTATATCGGGTAACTTTGGGCCAAACTCCTCCTCTCTTTCATCTTCAAGCTCTCACTACTCCAGCCATGGCCGACCGTGGCCGACCTCTATGGATAGCCACCGAGTTACGGCTTGCCATAGATGGTGGTACTTCACCGTCGCCACCACCAAGCTCTTGGACCAGCCCATCCTCCCTCAGATTTTTTCTCTTTCTCTAGTTATTTTTCTTTTTGCTCTTTCTTTCATTTTTTTATATATTTTTCTTCTTGCCTGTCTTTATTTTACTTATGGCCGAAACCTCCTTCCTCTCATCTCTTTATTTCCTTTTCCTTTTTTTTTTTGGTTCTTAACCATGACCGAAACCTTCGGACCTCATCAGATTCCTCTCTTCATTTCTTCTTCTTCTCCCCTCCCCTTATTTTCACACAACCCCACAGTTTATGTTTTTTTGCTTGTGTGTGCATGTTTGGTGTAGACTTGTGAATGTGTAGGTTACGTGTCATTAAATGGGTGTGCAAACCGTATCTTGTGTATGTCGGTTTGGGTGACTGGTTCAGGCCAAAACTATATTCAAAAAAAAAAAAAAAAAAAACGACTTCGCCAGTGCCATTTTTTGTCTTTTTTATCTCCTTCTCAGCCTCAAATTTGAAATTGCAATCCCAAAACACACTAAATCGGTAAATCCACATAAAATAATATGAAAAGCACAAACCTTTTTTTCTTCTTCCTGATCTGCGTCTTCCTTCTTCTTCTTTTTTTTTTTTTTTCTTCTTCCTTATCTGCGTTTTCCTTCTTTTCCCTCTTCTTCTTCTTTCACCCGTCACTAGTACCCAAAACAAAAGCCAAGTTTTTCTTTTTCAATGAGTTGTCTACTATAATATTATTAATTTTGTTCGGGACCATTTCGGTTTGTTGACTGAAACGAAATATTTCAGTCTGGCCAATTTTGACGCACCGTTTCAGATGTTTCGGGTTTATATATACATATATCAACGAAATATTTCAGCTGGCCAATTTTGACGCACCGCTTCAGATGTTTCGGGTTTTTATATATATATATATATATATATATCCCACTTTTATAATTTTTTTTTGCTAAATACTTTTATAATTTTTTTTTTTGCATGAATTATGTTAATTTACACCGCATTTCATAGTTATTAATTTATTATAAATTTATAATAAATTAAGGTATTAATAACCCATCACACCATTCAAAACTCAAATAAAATAATAATTTTCAAATTTACTAAAAGATAATCATATCTTGGAAGTAAAAATCATTCAAAACTTTATCAAATCATAGCCATCGTTCAAAAATAACATAAAAAGTTCGCTTAGAATTCATTTATTTTGTTAAAATTGAAATTATTTTGTTAAAATTTAAAATTTTTTACTAAAAGTACTATAGATAAATATTAAAATTAACTGAAATAATATAGTAAAATTCATGAATAATATCAAAAAACGCAATAGACCCCGTAAATAGTAGAAAAATTAAACTAAATAGTGACCGATTTTTCATCTTTTGACTTTTTCTTGCCTCCTCTAAAACATGTCAGCCATGTCCCACCCTTTTTCTTTTTCTTTTTTTTTTTTATTTTTATTTTTATTTTTATTTATATATATATCTTGAGTGAGACCATGTGCTCGTTTGGTTTGACTTTAAGGGGTTAAAATGTGCGTTTTCAAGCCCAAAATTCAAAACGTGTGTTTGATAATTTTTTTTTCAAAAGCGTGTTATACAAAAGTGCATTTTTCAGCTCAAAAGTATTTCTACATTTTCGTGCGGCAACTTTAAGCTACAGTTGCAAAACGCACAAACACGTTTTCTTAAAACAAAAATATTATCGTTGGTAGGTTTCTCTTTTTCCTAAATTGCCCATAGTTTTTCCTACTCCTTTATCTTTGTTATCTTTGTGGCACCTCGTCTTCTTCTTCTTTTTCTTTTTCTTTTTTTCTGCTGCTTCTTCTTCTTCTCTTCTCTATTTTTTATTTATTTATTGATTTATGCCTTACATATCTAATCTCAAAAAAAAACCTTTTGAATTTGGTAGAGTTTTCGATAAATGGAAAATATGGAGAGAGAGAGAGAGAGAGAGAGAGAGAGAGTTGTGTGTGTGAGTGTGTGTGTGGTTTGGGGGAGTGGAGGAAAGAAAAAGAAAAGGAAAATAAGAAGAAGAGGAAGAAGCGACGAGTAGATGAGAAAAAATTGAAAGAAAAAAAAAAAAAAAGTTTTTAGGTTTGGGTAAAGCAACGTGGAAGAAAATATAGAGATTAGAAACACAAATTATTTCACAACTTCTTTTTCACAACTATGATATTACAGAGTATGTGGTGGAGAAAAAATTGTGGGTACATGTATAATCCTAGAACAACTCATTTAAAAGATACGTGTTAATAATAGTTTTTACATCCCCATTGCTAGTACTCTTAACACATTTTAACACTCAGAACCCTCTGATAGTTAGGTTAGCTAGTAAAATCTTTCAAAAAGCTAATCAGTTTGTGTCTTGGCTTGATGATATGAAGTTATTATCAAGAGCAAACACCATAGGTTAAAATTCTCTTAAAAAAATTATATATATATATATATATATATATATATATATATATATATATATAATGTACCCTTTAATAGTTTGACTTTTTTTATTTTAATGAGAATTTTTTTGACCTAATCTACCATTTTCATTGGTCCTTAAAACTTTTGTTCGCAACTGATTTTAGTCATTTAAATTTAAAGTGATTGATTTTTTTTTAATTATTTTTTTTTTTAATTTTTTATAAATACTGTAGAATTTCAACTTATAGTATCTACTCCATGATGATTACCCTTATCATGAAGTTTGAGGAAGGGGAATTTGAATTCTAAATGTTGACATTTAAATCTTCAACAACGTTAAAATAATTTATTTTATTACTTTACAAAATTTAAAATGATGATTTTTAGTCCTATCAAATATGATGTCAGATTTTATTTAGGTTATGTCCTCTAAGGGACTAAGAGTAACCATTTTAAATGTCATGGACTAAATCACAAGCTAAGCTTTTGTTATCAATAGTATTTTTAAGCCATTGTTCTAAACAAAATTTGTGGGATGTAATCCAGCCTCTAGCAAGGTCCATCAGCTAATTGCACCCAGAAAATGCCGAACTTTTTTTCCAATGGAAATAAAAATTCAAAAGTTAACTCTATTTTACGCACCAATTTGTTAAAAACAAAACTACCAACCTATATGGAATGATTGAATACAGGAGAACCAAGTTGGAATGTTGAGGTTGTACCCCGACATAAGACCAGTTTAAGGAGCATCTCATCCTTAAGTGAAGATTATTAAAAAGGAGATGCTTTATTGTTTGTGGCAACGCAACTTTTACATGGATGACAGAGGCCATTCAGAATTTGCCGCTTCCTCTGTAGAAAAATATCGCAAAGAATTTTCCAAGGAAATGTATTGCATTTGTTAGATGTGCTTAATGAGGCATACTGTAGGTGCATGTTAGAGTTATTTCAAAACTCTATCGACTAGACTCAGATTGCAAATTATCAAAGGCTAGGAAAAACAGGTAAATTGATCTAGAAATATAATATATAGTTCTAAAGAAAAATTACCAAATAGGAGGTGGCACTAGCACAGACTTGTTTGGCTTAAAATTTCAGCAGACCACTGTTTTGTGGCTTGGTTTGTCACGAAGGGGAGACTGCAGAGGATGGACAATTGTGAAAATCGAGATTTTTTATCTTGATTAGGCTAGTAGGAAAAGTGCAACCATTGTATCTGATTGTGACTTAAGATATCTTGTTTAGGCTATTTGCAAGATGCAAAATGATGCACTGCAATTAATGTAATGCGGTTCATAAATCAATGGCTATGAATCATCTTAAAGGGGAGAATGCTATTTGCTCAAATCAAGATAAAGTCTAAGCAAATTAAATAGGCAACAGTGCTGTGTTGGCTAAGCAAGTTGTATCTGCAGTAGTCCTCAATGAAGCAGCGCTTATTCTAGGTTGTAAAATGAAGGCTCCTTCTTTGTTAAGGAAATTTCCTCCCTAGATATCACAGCAAGTCCCACAATCTCTGACATTTAGGCCACTGTCTGTGCAGCAGTCAAATGAGGATCACATTTAAAACTGTATATTTGAACTAATGTAGTAGCAAAATTGTAGGGATTAAGTGTAGAACCACGCTAAATTCTTGATGTCTTTTTTTTTTTTTTTTTTTAATTAATTACACAGGTAAGGAAGTTGCCCTTGAGATAAAATTTTCTGTAGAACCCAAAATGCATGTGTAGGAGCAGAGACCAAAAATATAGAAAGCCAACTAATAAGATATATATATTTTTTTGTTTTTCCACTGTAGTGTCAAATTGCTTGTGTTTAAATTGGACCAACTAACCTGTTGAAGTTTGCACTAAGTTAGTTTAAACTCCTGGCTTGTTATTCTGAACATCCGATACAATGTGTTGAAATTTTCCATTAATCTATTTGCTTTTTAGATGTCCACTTCAAAGTATCAAGCTTTCAACAAAGCATGCTTGAAAACTTGCACTTCATCACTAAATCCTTTTTTCTTTTTTGGATAAGTTTCACTTCATCACTAAATCTTTCCATATGTATTGAAATGCTTTTGTTAAATTAATATTTGACATCAATTCTATAGGAAATTGTGTCTTACTCACATGGTCATAGCCCCTAGGACTTGCCAGTCTACTAGAATGTAACCTTGCTTGGATCATGGTCGAGTGGATCAGTATTATATTCAACAACTTAGCATTTGACCCGCTTCTACACTTGCATGCTCTACAGGTTAGCAAAAGTCTAATGAATTATCCCACAAATGTCTTGTTGGGAAACAATTTACCACTTGTGGATTCAAAGGAATAATAGAATCTATGCTGATGAGGTTAAGACACTTGAGCAAATCCTTAATGTGAAGAATGGAGGGAAGCAGTGAAGTGGACAACTCCATCCTTAGCACAAATCTCTGTGCAAATTGGGCTAGTCTAAATGAATTTATCAGCTTTGTAACTTGTTGTAACTTGTAAGGGCTGGTCTTGGCCCTGGTTGATGTTGTGTAGTGAAGTTTGTGAACCTGTCTTAATAGTTAAGTTAGTTTTGACTCTTCACTTGTGTTCTGTTGTTTTGGCTTTGCTGGCTCCATGGCTCCAAGTCTTGGGTCATGAACTTTGTTCTTAGTTCAATGAAATCAAGAATTCTCAAAAAATAAATAAATAAAATTTGAATATATATCTATTCATCAGTACTGTAACCGGTTTCTCTAGGATAAGCTATTAATCATTTTCAGAAGATGACCACAAAATTATTAAATAGAAACACAATGCATTAGCAGCTGAACATACTCACTGTTTCTTATTACCTCTAAACATATGATTTAGCCTCCAACGCATGAGGAGGAAACAATTCCAACACCAAAACAGTCAAGGTGTTGACAAACATTAAAAAGTAAATGTTTAATAGATATATTCTGTCGTGAAACTGCCACAAGCTTTATGTTTTGATATAAATCATGAATAAAATTCACACATTTACATCATACCCAAAACTTTTATGCCTACAAAGAAACAAAATGACACCATAGGAAACAACATTATAAGGATCTCATTTATATCACACTTACATAACAACATCCTATGATTGTCACTAATAATTTCACCTCTTAAGCAGATAGCTCGGTTCCTTCATCAAGTAACACGAGGCTTTCCATGAAAGTAGTAGCTATATTTGGAACTTGTTGAAAATCAAGATCTGTCTCATGTAAAGTTTCGAGATCGATTGAAACAATCATGCAGTCATCAATTAGACCCTTGACTTCTCTTTGAACTAGAATTTCACCATGACTAGTGAAACCAAAGCAGTCTACAACATCTCCCATCCGTAATGACAAAATTTTATTCCATGATTCATGTACATCATGCTTTCCCATCACCCAAATGGAGCATGGCTTGATATAGTCAACGTGCTAGTTTGTGGGCTTTCCTAATATAATGTAGGCCAGCTTCCCCTTGAACACTGCTACCTTTTTGTGATTCATTGTACGTTTACCAGGGAGTGCTATCTCTACGAATTTCTAAATGTTTACAACATGTAAAGTTGTGATTTCCAACTATATTGTGTTGGCTTTAATTCCGTGCCAAATTTAATTGTAATTTTTGTAATCATTTTCCTTGTATGTATGTGGGTTTATTTGTAAGGGATGAGTGTGAGAGTTTGGTGAAAAATCAAGCTTCAAATGATGATTAAGTGGATTTCGC
The DNA here is from genome assembly GCA_028216015.1 of Quercus dentata. Taxonomy (NCBI): domain Eukaryota; kingdom Viridiplantae; phylum Streptophyta; class Magnoliopsida; order Fagales; family Fagaceae; genus Quercus; species Quercus dentata. Next base: position 36,880,875 of record CP116447.1, read on the forward strand.
GACTAGCTCGCGAGAAGCAACCCGTGAAAAGGTCACGTATGAAGTACATGATTGGAAGATGAAGAGTCGTGCCAGTCAGTCAATTTCACGAGTGTTTCATGAGAAGGGCCAACCTGCGAAGTACCAGCGAAAGTTTCTGTTTGGCAAAAAGTTGTGATGTTTTACCAAATTCTTTACCCACACTATAAATACCTTCATTACCCACGAATTGTAAGGAGTGCTTTTCAAAGAGAAAATCCTAGCAAATACATTTGAGAATTAGAGATTGTCATACCCACAATCATCTACACATTTCTTTGTAGTTTTTCTTAACTCCTACCTTTCCATCTCTAGATCCTTGAGAGATTGTTAGCCCAAACATTTACCACACCCATTCTGAGTGTCAAGTGAGATTTTGGTGTTGTTAGGAAGCATTGGAAGGAGTCATTCATTGGCGGATGTAATCAGGCTGAATTGCGGAATCCGGAAAGTTAGAGAAAACAAGACTCTGAGAAGTTCGTTGGTAGCAGGAGCTTGGAGAGTTCAAGTACATGGGGTAGACTAGGCTTGGAAGGTCATTTATAATTTGTGTATTCCAACTTTATTCTTTAGTAAATCGATTTTGACTTAGAGGGTCGTGAAGAGGTTTTTCGTCAAGTTCTTCGGTTTCCTCTTCGATAACACGTCTCAATGTTATCTTGTATTTGCATATCTCTTCCTACTCTTTAAGCTTTCATTTTATTGTTGATGATGAATGAATATGGCTTAGGGTAGCTTTATCAGTTCATTGCGCTTATTTACTCTAATTCCACACTTAGCTTAAGTTAGAGTAAAAACAATCTAACCGTAATTTTTATTTGGGGGTCTAAATATGCTCTTGGATTTTAGCACAAATACGAGCTTTCACATCAAATGACAAAATCTTTGTTTCATCATCATCATTGTCTTCATTAAATTCAAGAAATTCTCCTATAACCAATGCAAAGCCCCACTAACAAATGTGGCAGTCGAATTAGCCGTGAAACAACTGACCTCAACCTTGGGTCTCAATGAGACTTCAACCCTTCTCCACGAGCCCAAACTTAATGTGTATACTTCAGCCACAAGCCGAGGTTCTTCATTGTAGCATCCAGAAGACAAAAACGAATAGATTTTCACAACCTTGTAGTCATTGGTCTCGGACTGATAAGTAAATCTGGTAGCCTGCCATTTATATTTTTTTATGCAAGTATCAAGCAACCTCTTAAATTTCCTAGTACAGGGTTCCACAAATATATAACTTCAGCCATATTGGCAACAGTTCCAAAGTTTGCGACACACGATAGGCCATTGCATAAATTGACTATTTCAGCAAGGTATAAACGAAGGTGAGAGGGAATTGAATAGTTGGATAGTTGTGATTAGTAACATGTCTATTTTTAAGACCTATTTATTTAAATTTGTTTTATCTCTATCTCTAGCATTACTTAATTCTTTGGTTCTAGTAAAAAAAAAAAATGTAAACTAAATTTTTTTTAATATATCCCAAAAAAATTAAAAAAATAATTTTCCCCCCCCCAAATTTGGAGCCTTTTTCTAGTAAGGGGGCCCTAGGCAATGGCCTAAGTGGCCTAGGCCTAGGGCTAGCCCTGAATGATTGAAGAGTCCCAAGATTTGTGAACGCACCTGAATCTTATGACTGATTTGACTGGTAGCCTTGACAAGATGTTGAGTGCAACATCGTTCGGGAGATTAATGTTGGTTGGTTTTGGTTGTGTTTGCGACATGTTTCAACGGAGGAGAGAATAGCACTGAACAGAAGAAGAGAAGAGAGAGTTTTAGGGTCAGCTAAGGAGTAGAGAGTAGAGACACACATGACTGTACTTATAAATTTATAATACCTATAATAATTGTTTTCCCTCACATATTATCTATTATTTTGTTAAAACAAAATAATAATAATAATATATTAGTATTATTAAATTAAATGAAGTTTCTTGCAAATTTTGATATTTAACCTTAAGTTAAAACTCTGGTAATGAAATTTTATTAAGAGTAAACTATGTTAGTAATTTAATGTGCTTATAACACATCAAATGATAAATTATATTGTACAAAGTGTAGCATTTATATTAGACCACAGATTACAAGGATAACATGTAACAATTACATGGAATCATGGATGGAGGGAAATACACTGTATTTCAACTTAGGGACGAAGTTAGAACTGGTGTTTGGTTTATTAGTCCATAGTTCATTAGCATTAGGTTCATGTGATTATTAGCAAGCTTTACATGTGGTTAGAAAGAGCATCTCTTTAGCCCACTCTATTAGTAATTGGAGTTTTCTTTGTAACATTGAGGGAACTATTCCCATCTCCAAAATTTCACGTATGGTGACACACAGTGACTGCCTTCTAAAGAATCCCCAAACCCAGCCTAATGTGATTTGCAAGCCTGCAATTGAGGCCCTTATTTGAACAAATTTTACCATAAAATTAGGTGTCATCTTAAAGCTTAATGGCTCCTTTCTCCAAGGGGTCAGACAACATTTAAGAGTGGTTTCTTCTACCTACTCTTATCCCTTGGATGAGTTTCCTTTGTGTGACGAGCTTTGCTCTTATATCCATTCATAGAATCCATTAGAGTATCTATCTTTTGATCTTATCTATCTTCTCATCATTCACCTTTTCTTTTTTTTTTGGTATCACCTGGTGTTGGATCTGGGAGAAACAAATGGACCAAGTACCTTCTTAAATTTTTTCCAATAAGTTATTGTGTCTTTGATGGGAAATGGGGTTATAAAAAATGGGAGAGGCTTGGGTCCAATGATTCCTATGCATTGGACTTGATAGGATGCTGACAATTGCCACATGGCAGCATCTTATTGGGTTTAGTACACTAGAGACTCCCAAGCCAAGCCAAACTCATAAATAAAAGACACCATGTTGTGAAGCAAACTTACCAGATAGGAGGTATTGCTTTGGCTCCTCATGGAGAACCCCCACTAACTAATACCTGATTGGATCCCTTTTTATTGTTGATCTTTGATTCTCTAATAAGAGATTGGGGGTTTGAATCCCGCCTATACCAAAAACCAATTGATGGCTTAACTTAATAATAAACAACAATAATCATAGTGCAGATGTCATAAGTTAAATTCTATCGTACAATAATAAATAATAAATTGTTTTTCTATTGTAGAATTGTCTGCACATTGTCATGGCGTCTTTGTTGGATACTATGAGCTCGTTTTGGTAAAATTAGAATCCTTTACAAATTTTCTCTTTCACTTTAACATGGTTTTCCAAGCCTCAATCATGGAAAGTAACATATTCTGTGCATGTTTTAAGTCCATGCAAGCATGGAGAATAACTGATCTGTATTATTCGAAGTCCTTATGATACCATCATTCTCATTATGCAAGATTGAGTTTTGGATTGGGGAATAAGCATAAGCTCCAGTGTTCTTAGTAATACTAATTCTCATCATAAAAACTAAAAAAGTCTAGGGGCCTGACTTCTCTTCTACAATAAATCTCTTTTGGTAGCACAAAATTTACGACAACTAAAGACTAGATAATTGATCAGATGTAAATGGTCAACACTCACAACTTTTGATGGAATCAATAAATTAGAAAAACTATGTCAAAAGCAAATATCAGTTCTCCATAGCCTAGAAACTAGAAGTGATGGCACAATGAAAAAAGAAACGGTGTTCCCTTTCCCATTTCCATGGAAGGGTATTTGGACCGTTAAGGTTCCTAGGTTGTGTTCTTTATGTGGACCGCAGCGTTAGGTCAGATCCTTCTGTTTTGGATAATCTTATGGGGAGGGGATTGCCATTGGTGAATTGGTGTTGTGTGTGTTGAAGTAATGGGGAGTCAATGAATCATATTACTTCACCGTGATATTGCCCATGCTATCACATGCTTTGTGGGGGCATGTATTTCAGATATTTGGGATTTATTAGGTCATGTTAGGTTACATTGCGAGTTTATTGTTTTGTTGGAGAAATTGGTTTGGGAAGCATGGCTAAGATATCTGGAACTTGGTACCAAATTTTTTTATGTGAATTATTTGGAAGAAAAGAAATCATAGTTTGTTTGACGATATAGAAAACTCCTCCTTGGATCAATTAAAATCTATGCTTCAATGCACTCTTTTTGATTTGTCAAGGTTTTGGGGGTCCATCTAACTGTTCACCCATGTTTGAGTTCCTAGCTTCTCTTAGACCTACAATTTGATATTTTTGTAATTCCTGTTTGTGTTCATCATCATGAACTCAAAAGTTCCTTTTTTTTTTTCTTTTTTCCTGATTAATAAAATTGCTCTACTTACCTATCAGGAAAAAGCTACAATTTGAGAGTTTATAATGACAAGGGAAATGGGCTTCAATTCATCACACACACACACAGAGCAAACCAGACTTAAAAGTTCATACATGCCTTATCACATCTCCAAATTATCATATCTTAGGAATTATAAATATAAAAGTGTATAAAATCTAGTAATGTAATGAAATTGATTCCTGGTTGGGCCAACAAGGACAGGTTAGTAGTGGAGAAAATTTTGGTTCCAAAAGGCAGGCTATCGTGGATAATGTAATTTGGATAAGAGGGGTAACAACAATTAACAAGACAGAAGAGTATCCAAATTAAATAAACAGAAAAATTCTTAAACTGCAGCTTTTAAAAGCAAAAACAAAGGCCACTACTTGGAATTGGAAAATACGAAATTTCAATTTATTGATGTTGCTAAAACTTAAAAACCATCAATTAGAGTAACCTACCACATTGTCTAGGGGGCTACAAAAACATTAAAATGTAAAAAAAAAAAAAAAAAAAAAAAAAAAAAAAAAAAAAAAAAAAATTATTATTATCTTATGGAAAAGCTTGACTTATCATGACTATGTGAGCAGGTTTATTATACACTTTTGTGCTTTGGTTGACCATAAATCATTCCAAACAACCGCCTCTATCGTTCTCTTTACATCGCAGTTGTAAAATTTATTTTTTTTTTGATAAGTAAGAATGTCATCTATACGAATGGCTACTCTATGCATAAAAAACATAGAGAAAACCCAAAAAGTACAAGAAGGAAACAACGAAAAAGCAAAAAAGAAAACCAAACCACAAATTAATTACAAAGAGAGAGAGAGATAATGAAAGAAGGGAGAGAATCACTAGTCGTGAGTCCCCAAGCCCGAGACCAATCAAAAAGAGTCCCACTAAAAGAAGCTAGCATCGATCACCGGAGCTAATCAAATCCTCAAAAGTCCGCCGATTCCGTTCCTTCCAAATACACCAAAAGATGCACAATGGAACTAAATTCCATATCCGAGACGAGTGTTTCCCCAACCAATTCCACCAGCCAAAAAGCAAGTCTGGATCGAACTAGGTACAACCCAAGACAAGCCAAAAGTTATAAAGACAAAACTCCATAACCGATAAGCCATCTCACAATGAAGAAGTAAATGATCTACCGACTCTCCACAATGTCTACACATAATGCACCAGTCCACAAAATGCACCAGTCTCCTCAATCTTAGGTTATCACCCGTTAGGATTTTATTCCAAGCTACACACCAAACAAAAAGGAGACTCGCCTAGGGGCCTTTACTTTCCAAATAGCTTTCCACGGAAAAACAATTGAAGGAGAATTCCTTAATTTGTTATAATATGACCGGATATCAAAATCCCCATTAACCTTCAACTTCCACCTCATCCGGTCTCCCACATCCATAGGAGGAGTATTAGCTCCCAACATACAAAGAAAATGTAGCCTTCCTCCATCTCCCAATCATTAAATTCTCGAGTAAAACGAACATCCCAAATTCGTCTATCCTCCTCCCCTTGCCTTGACAAGGAGGCTTCCACAGTTATCTCCTTATCAATAGCAATACCATACAACCTTGGGAAGGCCAAGTGAAACGGATGACCCCCACACCACCCATCCTGCCAAAACCTCACTCTATTCCCCAACCCAACAACAAATTGACAATTCTTACTAAAATCCTCCCAACCCATGCGAATGCCTCTCCACAAACCACACCCATGAACTCCCCTACCCGGTTTTGAGGTCCACCCCCCACTCTTCCCCATATTTTGAAGCCACCACTCTCCTCCATAGCCGATCCTCTTCCTTCCCAAACCGCCACAACCATTTCCCCAATAAGGCCTTATTGAAAGTAGTAAGTTTCCTTATCCCCAAACCACCATTAGCTATAGGCGCACAAACTTTGTCCCATCCTACCGGATGAGTTCTGCTATCACCCCAAAGAAAATCCCTTTGTAGTTTTTCAATTCTATTAGCCACATGAGTAGGAATTGTGAATAGCGATAGAAAATAGGTAGGAAGACTAGATAATGTACTCTTGAGTAACATCAATCGACCCCCCTTAGACAAATACAGCTTCTTCCACCCAGCTAATCTTCGCTCAAATTTTTCCGAATAGGATTCCAAATTGAAGGGGAATTATGTGAAGCCCCTAAAGGCATGCCAAGATAAGTCATAGGTAACTTACCGACTTTACAACCCAAAATTTCAGCAAGGGCATGCACATCATCAACCACCCCTATTGGAACCATTTCACTCTTATGCACATTAACCTTCAAACCTGTTACGCCCGCAAAAACTAAGTAACAACAACCGAATATGAAGGATTTGCTCCACATCCGCATCACAAAATAGGATAGTATCGTCTGCAAAAGTAGATGTGTAACACATTCCCCACCACCCCTCCTACCTTCAACTTTAAAGCCACGAATCAAACCGGCTTCCTCCACTCTTCTCAACATCCTACTAAACACCTCCATCATAATCAAAAACAGCATAGGAGATAGCGGATCCCCTTGTCTTAAACCTCTTGAACTACCAAAGAAATCAGTGAGACCCGTTGATCAAAATAGAGAACTGAACTGTAGATATACAAGTACGGATCCATTTACACCACTTCACTCCAAAGCCCATTCTATGCAACAAATTCAACAAAGTCTCCCAATTCACATGATCGTAGGCTTTCTCAATATCAAGTTTACAAATGACTCCAGGAACCCTACTCTTCCCTCGACTATCCACACACTCATTCGCAATAAGAATCGAGTCAAGAATTTGTCTCCCACCCACAAAGCTATTTTGAGACTCGGAGATCAACTGATCTAATACCACTCTCAATCGGTTTGCCAAAACCTTAGACAAGATTTTATACACACTCCCCACCAAGCTAATAGGTCGGAAATCTCTAATATTAGAGGCATCATTCTTTTTAGAATTTAATGCAATGAAGGTAGCATTAAGGGATTTTTCAAACTTACAATGTTGAAAAAACTCTTCAAAGACCGCTAAGACGTCTTTCTCCACTACTCTCCAACAGAGATGATAAAAAGCCATAGTAAACCCATCCGGACCTGGAGCTTTGTCCCCTTCCAAATCACGTACAACTTGAAGTATCTCTTCCCTCTCAAACTTCCTTTCAAGCCAAACCCTCTCCACATCCCCAATATGATCAAATTCCAAACCCTCCACAAAAGGCCTCCAACTCTCGGTCTCCTTGTACAAAGTTTTATAAAATTGTACTACCCGATTAGACACCTCGATTCCTCCTCAAAAACCACCCCATCCACCTCCAAACTCCTTAGATGATTAAACCTTCTATGAGAATTAGCCATTTTGTGAAAAAACTTGGTGTTATTATCCCCTTCCTTGATACATAACATCCTAGATTTTTGTCTCCAGAAATTTCTTCCAAAGAAAGAAGATGTTCCACCTGGGACCTCAAAGCTACCCCTATGGCCTTTCTCCCCATCGGTGAGACCAAAATCCCCCTCCTTGGCGTCTAATTTTTTTAGTTCCTCCAATAATTGTTTCTTCCGACGCTCTACATTACCAAACTCTCGGCGATTCCATTGCACAATATCCTCTTTCGTAGCCTTCAATTTTTTTGCAAGCACAAAACTAGGTGTACCCACAAAAGAATGCCGATTCCACCAAAATCGAACTCTATCCACAAATCCCTCCGTTTTCAACCACATATTTTCAAATCTGAACGGACTTTTCCCCCTTGCCATTCCCCCTGCCTCCAAAAGAATTGGACTATGATCCGAGATAGGACGTGGTAAAATCCTTTGAAGAACATCAGGGAAGTGGTCCTCCCAATCTGGAGTGACCAATGCTCTATCAATCCTAGACATCGCTGGTTGATCGGTGCCACTGGACCATGTGTATCTACCTCCGTCTAAAGGCAAATCTACCAAGTTAAGATCCTCAATAAATTCAGAGAATTTTTCCATAGCTAATGTCAAACGTGCCTCCCCCCTACGCTCACTAGGAAAGCGAACAATATTAAAATCGCCAAAGCAACACCATGGTAACCTCCAATACTTCTGAATACCCACCAACTCATCCCACATGTGACCCCTCTCAACATTCTCATTTGGGCCATAAACCCCTGAGCATGCCCATATAAAACCGTCCTCCACCCCTTGCCACTTAACCGAAACGAGTAAATGCCGACCATAACCTCTACTACCTTCTCCAAAACCCTTTTATCCCACATAAGCAAGATACCACCAGCAGTCCGATCGACCTCCAAAACAGCCCAATCCACATATGGACAACCCCACAAACTACAAACCAACTATCTATTCATGCTAGCAATTTTCGTCTCTTGTAAACAAACTACATCGCACTTCCACTCCCGCAACAAATTCTTCACTACCGGTCGTTTTTTAGGATCATTTAAACCTCTAACATTCCACGAAATCATTTTTATCTTCATAGACACTAAACTATCCCCAACTAATAACACCAACACAAAACCACCCTTTATCTCCTCTCATAATTCACCGAACATATCAAGTTTTGCAACTCTCTACGTCCCTTGTTTTTGGTCTTAGCCGCTTTTTTTACTACCCATTTCTCTCTGTGTAACACATTGGTGCTTCCATCTCGCTTTCTAGCCTCTCGTAAGAGAGCAATGCACAACTTCTCATGTCGATTCGTTGACAACCCAACTAATTTACTGAACCCGAATTCATACTTCACCCAACTAGAAATATCTAACTTATTCTCAATACTTAATACCTCGGTGGCCTCCTTCAATTCTTCCAAATTTGTTGACACACCCGGATCAATGATTTGCAGAGGTAAACAATCTGACACTTCATATTCACCAAAACCCACAGAAAAATCAACTGCATCCCTTGCAAGCACAATCTCCCTAGGAAAGCTTGAAAGCTCCTTACTAGAGAAAGTATTAACCTCCCGACCCGATACTCAGAAACCCATCGACCCAGCTCTCAGAAACTCCAGAAACTGATCGGAAAAAGGAATTCCGATCCATCTCGGCACAAAATCAAGAATTACTAACCTCTTAGCTTCAAATCAACCCACCCGACAACTCAATATGACCCAACAAACTGTTTGCCGAACGAATCGAGCACGAAACCCAACTTGAAAGAATCCCGGTGCATCCCAACTCTTCCACCGGCGAAACCCATCGGCGAGGAACAGTCAAAACTCCTTCTCGCGACTTTTGTACCGGATCCTCCGAGGGCAACACCTTCGCCGGCTCTAGCAAGAGGCATGTCGGAGCTAAGGGTGGTGAACCCAGCTCACGAGTGGCCTTGACCATTTCCGCTACCGGTATCGGCAAGATGGGGTGGTGGGTGATCCAGCTCGGGCTCACCTGGACACAAGACCCACTCCCGCCGTGGACTTCCTGGTGCGATATGGGTGAGCTCGAGCTCAAATCAGCCACCGGAGCCATCGCCGTCCTCCGTGTCGGTAGAAGATCAATCACCGAGCTTGCGGGTAGCACACTAACACTCATACCTTCTGATGTGGAGCTCGGGCCTGATGTGTTTGTGTTTGCCTGAGCCTTACCACCTTCCACAAATGGGCCTGTAGAACTTGGGCTGGGTTTATTATTGGACCGCTTGGAGCAAGCCCCCGCCTCAAAAGAAAAAGAGCTAGGCAACAAAGGGGCCTAAGCGGCTCTTATCAAGATGCTGGGCTTGAAAAACCCATTGTCCATACCACGAAAGCCAACCTGGCGAGAAAGATCCTCCCGTGCCACCCACTTTACAGCTTGCTTATCACTCCTAAAACGTTGCCAAGACACCCGCCTCTTGCCAAATTCATTTACTTCCACAGTCAAACCTTTCCTTAACCAACTAGACCTCCTAACTTGACGCTCCCTACCAAAATCAACCTCTTTCAAATTCAAATTATTCAATCTGAATTTATTTTGTTCCGGGATTTTCTCCTTAACCTTAGCATCTACATTAATACCACGGTGACTCCCCTCCACCCCACCCCCGGCAATTGGAGTAGCCTTATTAGTCGGAACTTCAAAAGCCACCACCTGAATCCCATCTTCATCTCTCGGAGGCGGCATAGTGTTCTCCGCTACTTGAATCTTCTCTGTCTCTTTAATGGAGGGCTGGAACGCATGCTTCCTTCCCCGCATAGACGCTTTTACCGTTTCAACAAAAGACCGAGAAGGGTGAACCTCTGAACCCAACTTAGACAATACGACTTTTGGAACATCCACCGCATAATGAGAAGGTTCAAGCATTCTCCTTAATTCAATACCAAAGGCCCTCCAACCTCGTTGTGCCTTGCCTGCGGGAATAATGATCGATCTTCTCATCCCGCCAACTTTTAACTCTTTACTAACAAATATTGTCCAAACGAGTTAGAGCCCCGTTGCACTTTGTGTATGCGGTGTCTCCTTCCCCGAGCGTGAAGAAGTGTTTGGGGTTAATCCCAATCACTTGTGTGTTCCAAGCTTTGCATTAACCATCGTCTTTGCACTCTTACCCATAAAAACTGATTGCATGAAATACTTTCCCGTTCATAAATCCTAAGGGAAAAAAGTTCCCCCTTCCTCAACCACCAATTGAAACAGACTTGATTCAATAAAAAAACTGCGAAATCCACCCATAACAATCCAAGACAGACGTAAAAAAATAACCGGGAACAATATTTCTGACTAATTTGAGGTAGCCGGGCCTCTCAAAACAAATAGATTATGCATAACTTTCTTTGTAAAATTTATACTTGACGTGAAATAAGTGGATGAAGTGGATGAAGGCTGGGTTGGAGAATTCTATGTTGGAAGAAAATTTCTGTCTCTTATGATTGAAGTATGAAATTTCTAGAGGATAGATTGATATTTGATCTAAGTTAACTCTAATTCAATGGCAGCAAAAAGAACAAAAAAAAACACCAATTAGCTGTACTAATGTTCTTGATGGAGTGACTAAATATGAGAAAAAACATTGTTGGAATGTCAGGCGTGCACTAACCTAGGTGAAGACCACTTCTAGACACAGGTGACAATGTCAGTTGTTTCAAACCTAATCCAACTATAGTAACTGCAAAATTATCAGAGGCCCCAAATTAATAAAAAATAAAAAACTTCCCTATATATATATATATATATATATATATATATTTTGATAGGTAAAACTTCCAATTTATCAAAAATTAAAACAAAATGACCTGACGAAACATGACTAATAGGAGGTGGCATGCGCTGGCACAAAATTGTTTGGTTTAAAGGCACTACTAACCAGATTTTCATGCTTTGATTGGCAAGGAACACAGCAGACCACCATCTGTTAAAAGAGTCCTAAGCCCAAATGCTTAGCAAATTGCTGCAAACTTACAATTACCAACACAGAATAAACAAACACAGAGTAAGGGAGTTCAAACAGAACTAAGAATTAAGAACCTGTAATCCAAAAACATTATCAAGAAAACACAACATAAAGCTCTATTAAAATCAAAGTTTTTAAACCTCCTTCTAGCAACCACACGGGTCTTGAATCTTGACTTCCCATTTGATAGACTGCACAATACCTTCTTCAGAGCTAATCATACCTCCATATATGTTCCATCTCTCTGCAATAAAAGATGGTAAACTGCAGAACCCAAATCAAATCTGCACAAAACAGCATTCAAACTCCAAGCAAATCTCCTGTATTTGATACCCCATTCCAGAAGCAGTAAGGGATTTTATCCATCATGAATAAAATCCACCCCTTCATGTTATAAGACTACTAGTTGGGATTAACTAGTAGTAGTTATTGTTTGCATAAACACTAACTTCTATTTCTAATGAGGATGGCTTTGTTTATATCATTGATTGACCTCTGTAGTCTCAAAAATGTTGCTAGTTCATATATCTTAATGTATATTGCATGTTTTTTAAAACACCTCTTGTGCTTGGAAAGGAACTTTAACTTTCAATCAACCAAAAAGAACCAAAAAAACACCAATGAGCAGTACTAATATTCTTGATGGAATGATTAATTATGAGAAAAACCATTGTTGGAATGTCAGGTGTTCACTAACTAACCTAGGTGAAGAACACTACTAGACACAGGAAAATGTCAGTTGTTTCAAAACTAATCTTCTAACTGAAAATTTATCAGCGGCCCCAAATCAATAAAAAGAATAACATTAAAAATTAAAATAAAAGGACCTGACAAAACATTGACTAATAGGAGGTGACATGCACTAGCACAAAATTGTTTGGTTTATAGGCACTACCAACCAAAAATTTTTGTGCTTTGATTGTCAAGGAACTCAACAGACTGTCATCTGTCACAACAGTCATAAGCCCCAAGGCTTAAATTGCCGCAAACATACAATTGCCAACCCAGAATAAGCAAACACAGAGTAAGGGAGTTCAAAGAGATACTATTACTAAGAATTAAGAAACTGTTATCCAAACAGAGTTTAAAAAAAAAAAAAAAAAAAAAAAAAAAAAAAAACACAATGTAAAGCTCTTTTAAAAACAAAGTTCTTAAACCTCCCTCTATCAACCACACCATTCTTGACTTTCAATTTACTAATTACAAAATACCTTCTTCAGAGCTGATCAGCCCTCCATAAATGTTCTATTTCTCTGCAATAAAAGATGGTAAACTGCTGAACCCCAAGCAAATCTGCACAAAACAGCATTCAAACTCCAAGCAAATCTCCTGTATTTGATACCCCATGCCGCAAGCAGTAAGGGATATTATCCTTCATCTATAAAATCCAACCCAGCGTGTCATACCAATACTTTCATGCCTACCACATAACTAAAAGTAAAAACATGATAATGATCTCGTTATTATTAGAGATTGCATAACAAAATTCTATGAAAGCTAATGATTTCACTTCCTATCCAGGCCCCCCATCTGCTCGATCAAGTATAACAAGGCTTTCCTCAAAAGTAGTAGCTATATTTGGAAGATGTTGAACACCAAGATCCTTCTCAAGTAAAGTTTCGGGGTCAAGTGAAACAATCACACAATTATTCAACCTCAGTACGTCACTAGCACCATATTTGAACTTGAAAGCCTTTTGAACTAGAAGTTCACCAAACCTGGTGCAACCAAAGAAACTTTCAACTTCTCCCAACCGCACAGAAAAAAGTTTATTCCAAGATTCACATACACCATATTCCTCCATCACCCAAATGACACATTGGCAAGACCCGATACTATCTCTGAAGTAAACAAATTCACGATTTTCAAATGTAATGAAGGCCAGTTTCCCCTTAAACACCGCTAGATTTTCTTTGTAGCGCTCCGAATGTAGCGGTTTCAGTCCATGTCCACCAGGGAGTGCAATCTCACCAAATTTATCATCATCCACATCAAATGACAAAATCGTTTTCCTATTTTGAAATTCCACTTCACCTTCACTAACAGACACCAACCAATGCAAAGCCCCATTAACAAACGAGGCCGACGAATAATCCTTGACCTTCGAGACCACAACATTGGGCCTCAATGAAATGCCAACCCTCGTCCACGAATCCGAGCTCAAACTATAAACCTCAGCCTCAACCTCAGGCCTTTTGATTCTGTTCGACGACGGAGAATAAATCTTTACAACCTTGTAGTCATCTCTCTCCGAATGATAAGCAAACCCAGTAGCATCCCAATCAAATTGGCTCAACCACCAAGTCCGAGGCAACCTCTTGAATTTTCGAATACTGGGGTTCCACAAGTATATAACTTCCTCATAAGTAGCACCATTTCCATACTCAGCGAGACACAATAGACCATTAAACGAACCGACTATTTCGGCGAAGTTGATCAGAAGATCAGAGGGAATTGGGTGCTCGGAAATCCTATTGAAAGTGCGGTCACAAACAACAGTACAGACTGGGTTGCTAGAACTAGAAGACGAATACATGGTCCTTGTAATTACATTGGGCATGTGTAAGAGATAACCACGATCATCATCATCATCGTCTTTGTTCATGTTGTTGTTGTTGTTGTTGTTGTTGATGATGATTTTGTTGTTGTTAAGGTGGGTAGAGATGAAATTGGGGTTGGTGATTGAGGAGTCCCAGGATTTGCAAACGCACCTAAATCTCATTAATGGTTTGACCGGCAGCCTTGCGAGGATGTTGAGTGCGATGTCGATTGGGACATCGGTGTTCCTCCGTCGGAGAAACGGTGGTAGTGAACGATGTTCTCCCGTTTCCTGCATTTCTTTCAACGGAAAGGGGAGAAAGAGTTTAGGGCTGGAGAGTAAAAAGATACGAATATAATGCTAGATTGGTAATCGGATAGTTATCAATCTCCACTTTAGGTTTTCCCATCTTACCCCTTACCGCATGAAAGATCCAGAAAATTAGTTATAACTTTTTTATTGTTAAAAATATCCTAAAATTAATTAATCAATAACTTAAAAGTAAAGTTAAAATAGTAAATTGATAAAAAAAAAAAAAAAAGTTAGTTATTACTTTTTTTTTGGTCAAAAATACTCATACTTAAAACTTAAAAATTAGGTTAAATAGTAAATTGACAAAAATAATAAATTTCTACTTTTATGTTGAAATGTCTTCCTACTTTTAATAAATTTCTACTTCTAAGTTCCCATTCCTACTTCTATGTTGATACAAATTTCTACTTCTACTCAATAGCTTAAAAAACTCCCCACGTATTTACCTTCCCCACATTTTCTCGAATAGAATTTCTCATTAAAAAAAAAAAAAAAAAAAAAACTTGTACAATAAAACTTCCTCACATATCTATCCTACTATTTAAGATGCTTCTCCTGTTTAGATTGTATTTTTCTTTTGCTCCAAAATACCCCTACACTTGGACAAATTTGGAGGACAATCCTGTAATTCTTAACAACCCATTGCAAAATAACTTCACATCCACTAATCCACTACTAAAACCTAAACAATAGGGTTAGACATGTAGAATTAGTAATTTAAAAACTTATAAATTGTTACCAAAATTTTTAAAAAAAATCTATTTTTCTTCCCACCTCTACATTTCTCTCTATTGTTATTTCTAATTGAAATAGATTTTTTTGTCGATTTGCATTTCAACAACAAATGCATAATAGTCAAAAAATTTTCATCACACCTATAGGTTTCTTATTTGTGATTTGAAAATGTAGTAATCTCAAATTACAATAGATATAAAATATTAAAATTTACCTAAAAAATAGAAGAGCCTCTAAGCACGAGCATGAACACATGCTTAGAGTCATGCGCGTGCTTAGAGGGGTGTGTGTGTGTGTGTGTATATATATATATATATATATATATTATTTCCAGGAAAATTACAAGTTACCTGTAATTTAATTGAAATTTAAATTGCCTACCTGTGATTTGAAATTTAACACTTTACTTACTAATGTTTGACCAAAATTTAAGTTGCCTACTTGTGATTTGAAAACCTATGATGCAAGTATTTTGCTCGATTCTTTTTTATCTTATTTGATCTTGTATTTTTATATTTTTTGTGTTTTTGATGGAGAGGGACATAAAAGTAGAGCAAAATTACATATTTAGCCCTGTTGTGGGTTACACAATTCTAACTGAGCTAACCTCATGTGCATAAAGTGTTAAATTTTAAACCATAGGTGAATAAGTTGTAATTTATCATTTTTTTATATGTCAAAACATAAACTCTATATTCAAATCAACAATTATCTTATGAGATCGTCTTGGTGTTTTTATAAGTCATCTTTCTCATAATATGTGTGCAACCCACGTAGAAATTCTCATGAGATACTTTCTTTGTTCAAGCACCCCACTCCTAAAATATCATAAATTCTAACATTCTCGAAAATTTCTAAGTCCATGACTACGAGAAATTATACGATCTTCCTCGGTGAACCACGTCACTTGTCCACCATTCCACTAAAAATTCCCACTTGTTTAAGATTGCTGAGTCGGCTATCGGTTTACATTTTTAAAAAATTTCTAACTAAGCAATTTTAAACAGATAGGAGTTTTTAGTGGAATGGTAGACCAATCACTTGTCCACTATAAGGACCTTATAATTTCTCCATGACTACATCGTATCTTGTAACGCAAGGAGATACAAGGAATTTAACAATGTAAATAGGACTTACAACGATCCAAGGGCAACTCAACTTCTATTTCGAATCTGGATGGCTCTATTTGAAAGGTTATTGACCTCTGTAGTCTCAAAAATGTTAATAGTTAATATATCTCAATGTATATTGCATGTTTTTTCGAAACACCTCTTGTGCTTGGAAAGAAACTTTTACTTTTAATAAAATGATTTTGTAAAAAAAAATATATAAAAAAAAAAAAACAAAACAAAAATGAAAACAACAAAGGAGAGAACATAACATCTATTGATAGGTCCCTAATTTCTCAATAAAAATTCAACCAATTCTACAATTTTCTTATAGTTTATAATTTATTACAAATTTTCACAAATTCTATAATTCCAAATTTGTACGCAAAATAAATCTATACAAACAATTCGTAAATTTAAGATCCATACACCAAAATCGTTAAGCTTTTGATTGTTGCACTCAAGCTAACCCTTGTAATTAGGTTTGAACAAAGTTTAGATACAAAATTGGCTTTAGTCTAAGTTTATAACCTTACTCAATAAAATAAACATTACTACATATTTTGTAAATCTAACCGTTGAATTGCATATTCTTTATACTCTTATTACACATGTCAAATTTTTTGTTAATTAGATATTATTTACCATTTGATCTATAAGCTTATATTTTATATATAATTTTAAACTACCAAAACTTGTCATTTAAACAATTTATTGATGACATAGCTATTGATCTTTAATTTTCTAGAAAATTTTCAAGCATGGAGGATATGAGAAGAAGATGTAATCCAATAATGGATTTGTCAAAATTCACCACTAATAAAAAGATATTGAGTAAGATTGTAGGTTTAGGTTATAACCAATTTTGTAACTAAACTTTGTTCATTAGGTTTTCAATTTAGCTTCCTACTTGAGTCTAAATGGAATTTGCTAAAGAACTAACTAGTCAAACAATTATAGTCGTAGCCTTCTATGGCTGGACCATGCGTGGAGAACTTCCAATTGGAGAGTTTGTCAAGGCCAAGTCCAATGTTTGGTGACTAACATATGTGGAGGACTGATTATGCGGTTATTTCACTTGACCTCCAAACTTTAAAAGAGAAAGATCTTGGTGTTCAACATGTTCCAACTATAGCTACTACTTTGTGAAAGCCTTGCGTTTTGTGTTGATTGATGAAGCAAATGCGCTATTTGTATAAGATGTGAAATTATTAGTGGTATTGGTAGAATTTTGTTACCATATTTGCATTCTGCAATAGAAATGAGTCCAATTATGTTGTTTCATTTGGTTTTGCAATAGACTTGAAAATATTGGTATGATGTCGTGGGTGAATTTTATTCATGATTGATAGTAAGCCTTAATACACAGAAGAAGATGGAGAGAGAAAACTTGAAGCGCTCTGATGAGGAAGGCGATACTCGGCCCGTAGCACAAAGAAATTCAAAGATAGCCATCGGGCAACTAATGATATGGAAGATAATTTACATTACAAGGCGGGTAGCTACGAGAGATAAGTTGGTGGGATCAATCCCTGGGGCTTTTGAAAAAGCTTTTGGATTTGCTTGTGACATGCAAGAAGATTTAGAGTCCGATGATGAAGAAGAACAAGCGGAAGAGGGCTGCCTCAGTGTGCTTCTCCGGGGATGAAAAATCCCATATGAGAGCACCACGGCATCAAGCACTTATAATCAAACCTTTTGGAAGAAAAGTGGGTTACACTTTCCTTGCTTCCAAGATTCGGAGCATGTGGAATCCAAGGGGAGGAATGGACTGCATTGATTTGGGATTTGATTTTTATCTTATTAAATTTGAGAACAGAGAGGATGTGGACAACATTCTTAAGGGAGGCCCTTGGTTTATAGGGCAACACTTCCTTGCCATTAGGCAATGGGAACCTGAATTCCATGCATCTACTGACTACTTTCTCTTGATTGCGGTGTGGATTAGGCTACCGGAATTACCTATAGAGTTCTATGAATATAATGCGTTGATGAAGATAGGCAGAGCTATTGGTCCTGTTCTACGAATTGATGCTAACACAGCCAATGGAGTTAGAGGGCGTTTTGCTCGCTTATGTGTTTAAGTTAACCTTGACAAACCTCTGCCTAAGTCCATCTATTTGGGGCGGCTGAAGCAGAGTATTATGTACGAAGGGATTGGCACCCTTTGCTTTGAATGTGGTCGTATTGGGCATGGTAGGGAAGTGTGTCCTTTCCTAGTTCGGGGCCAGAGTAGGGGTGTCCAAGAGGAGCATGGCGGTGGAAGTCAAGAGGTTCAGAGTGGCGTAGCTGCAACACCTGTGGTTGAAGAAACTGTTGCCCGGCCCGAGAAGATGAGTATGGGGAGTGGATGATCGTTACCAGGCGTAAACCTTTTAGCAAAAATCGAGACAAGCCGAGTGGAGCAAGTGGAAGCCAAGGCGATGATTCTTCCCATCTGCCTGTTGATAAGACCTTGCATAGGGCAGAGAACAATGATAAAGCGGCCGGGAAAAGAAAAGCTCCGGTTTTTCAGGACAACAGGCCGCATAAGGAAGAGTTCAAGAGCTCCCCGTCTCATCACAACAAGACTTTTGATAGAAAAAGCACTGTTAGGAATGGTAGCCGTGTAAGCTCCAAGCGAAAGACCAAAGTGACCGTTGGTTCTCAAATTAGTGAAATGGGCCTGAGTAAGGAAAATAATTTGTTTGTATTTGGGGCGAATGCGGGCCCATTGAGTAATGATGGGCTGGACCAAAGGCCTTGCACCTCTTCTATTGCGCTAAAGGCAAGTAACAAAAGCTGGTTTAACGGATAAGATTAGGGAGTCAAACACCACGAAGATCAAGAACCATGGAGAGAGCGAGAGAGGTGGGCGTTGTTCTACAAGGGAAAAATCATTCGATCGGGGACGAGACGATCAGATGGATAAGGCAGGATCCAACGGAGGTTTGGGGATGGTTCGATTTGGAGTTGACGCTGGCCTGGAAAAACATGTTTCCGGCCGACGGAGGAGAGCGAGCGTTAGGCTATCTTCCTGCGATGAACGAGCATGGGAGCTGACACCGAATCCATGGTGGAGGTTTGTCACGGACCAACCAGCGTTTCAAACCCCTCCACCAAGAAACTCAAGCTCGTCGGCGACAAAATCAAGTGTGCAACACTCGGAAAAATTGCTGACCAAGGCGGAGAACGAATGGATGAGAAATTTAATTGTTGTGAGGAAGAGTCCACAGGACAAACCTGTGGAATGCTTGTTGAAGGGGAGCGTCCACATGATGAAGATGATTCAGGTGACAAAAGCAAAGAGCTTAGGCACCATCCTCACCAAATCCTCGGTAGGGGAGAGAGGGATAATCCAACACTCTGTTACCTTGTTCCGAGAAAGGTTGGTGAGCAAGGAGGAGGTGATGGGAGCATGGAGATTGAGAGACATTGAGGATGCTTCTTCCTTGATGCCGTGTGACTCCTCTGAAGTTTCTTTGAAGATGATGAACATCCTAATCTGGAATTGTAGGGGTGCTATGAAACCCCAATTCAGAAAGACAATGTTGGACTTAGTGGAGTGGCATGCTCCATTGCTGATGGTTATCACAGAGACTAGAATGAGTGGTGCTCGGGCTATAGAATTGATTGAGTCCCCGCTTTTGAGGGCTCTGTGGTTGCTGATACTATTGGTTTTGCTGGGGGCATATGGATGCTCTGGAGGACTGACTTGGTGCATGTGGAAGTTCTGGCCTCAACAGAGCAGGAGATCCATGCCATTATCCGGGTAAGATCTCAATCCCTTTCTGGATCATTAGTGCTATCTATGCTAGCCCTAGGTTTGTTGAAAGATGCATGTTATGGGAAAACCTTAAATTAATAGCTACATTGCATGACCTTCCTTGGGCCCTTATGGGTGATTTTTATGAGGTTATTAATGAGGAAGAAAAGGTCTGGGGTAATCCTATTTGTCAAAGAAGAGTGAGGGCTATTCTTGATTGTATGAATGAGTGTCAAATGTGGACTTGGGTTTCTCGGGGCCTAAATTTACCTGGACTAATAAGAGAGAACTGGGGGGTCTCATCCAATGTAGGCTTGATAGAGTGTGGGCAAATCCTGTATGGAAAGCTTCCTTTCCTGAAGCAAATGTAACTCATTTGGCCAGGGTTAATTCGGATCACTGCCCCTTTTACTAAATCTATGCCCTAATCTGTCTAATGCTTCAAATCGTCCATTTAGGTTCCAACCTATGTGGTTGAGCCACAATGATTTTCCAGCCATTGTTAGGGATTCTTGGAATGGTATGGAATATAATCTTCTTGGAGTGTCACTAGGTTTACTCATAAGGTCCAAATTTGGAACAAAGAAGTCTTTAGAAATATTTTTGTGAGGAAAAGGCAGATCATGTCTAGATCTGGCTGGGAGCCCAGCGTGCTCTTGCCTTTAATCCTAATAACTTTCTCATTAGCCTCCAAGATCAATTATCGAAGAATATAATGAGATTTTGCAACTTGAAGAGGAGTCATGGGCTATGAAATCTAGGGTTAATTGGACTATTTTTGGGGAAAGAAATACTTCCTATTTCCATTTGACTACCTTGACTAGAAGAAGTAAGAACAGGATCACTAGCATATTGAATGATGAAGGGGTTTGGGTTCATAATGTGGAGCAAGTTCAAGAAGTTTTTACCAAAACCTTTATTAAGCTATACCAGGCAGATCAAACCGCTTGTCCTTGGTTTCAGAGATGGGATACAGAGTGGTGCATGAGGCTAGAGGCTCAAGAAGCTAATGCTCTAGGGCTGATGCCTTCTAATAAAGAAATTTGGGATGCTCTTAAGTCCATGAAGCCTTACAAGGCCCTTGGAAATGATGGGATGCACGCTGGATTCTACTAGAGGTTAAGGTGGTGGTTGCGGAATCTGTGAGGAATGAAGTGAAACAAATTTTTGCCAACCAAAAAATCTCGGATTATCTCAACCAAACCCCGATAGCCTTGATTCCTAAGCAATTGGGACCTGAGACAGTTAGCCACTTTAGACCTATTAGCCTATGTAACACTGTGTATAAAATCGTATCAAAAATCCTTGTTCATAGAATTAAACCCCTTCGCCTAAACTTATTTCTCCCATGCAAGCTGCTTTTACGGAAGGGAGGAGAGGTTCAGATAATGTAATCATTGCTCAAGAGCTTATTTATTCCCTTGGAAATAGAAGAGGTAAAGATGGGTATATGGTGGTGAAGATAGACTTGGAGAAAGCATATGATCGCTTAGAATGGAGCTTTATCGGGATGATTCTTATACAATTCGGTTTTCCTGAAAACATCATCAAGCTCATCTTAAGTTGTGTGGCTACGTCATCTACTTCCCTTCTCTTCAATGGAAGTAAACTTCCAACCTTCTGCCCTTCAAGAGGAATAAGGCAAGGGGATCCCATTTCTCCCTATCTTTTCCTCTTATGCATGGAGGTTTTTGGAGCTCAAATAACCAAGATGTGTGAGGATAAGAAGTGGGATATGGTTAAAGCTTCTAGAAATGGGCCTAGCTTCTCCCATGTCCTTTTTCTTGATGATATTCTGCTTTTTGCCAAGGCCAATACTAAGAATTGTAATGCTATAATGGAAGTTCTTAATAACTTTTGTAACCTGGCTGGACAGAAGGTAAACTATGTAAAATCTAGAATTTTCTTCTCTTCAAATGTTCCCGCTAGAAGGCGGAGGACTTTATGCAGGAAATTGGGAATCATTGCTACCAACAACCTTGGTAAATATTTGGGTTTCCCCATCATCCACAAAGGTAGAGTTGGTACTACTTTTAATTTTATCTTGGACAAAATCCAAAGTAAGCTAGCTGGTTGGAAATCTAAAGTTCTGTCTAAAGCTCGGAGACTAGTGCTTGCCAAGACTGCTGCTGCTCCTATTGCCGAGTACTACATGCGGTGCCATAGTCTTCCAGTCAAAGTATGTGATGCCATTGACAAAATGATGAGGGATTTCATCCGGGGGTCAACAGAGGAAAGGAGGAGAATGCATATGGTGAAGTGGAGAACTCATTACTTTGCCTAAAGAGTTGGGAGGTCTGGGGCTTTTTTCAATGAAGCATAGAAATGAAGCCATTTTAGCCAAGCTTTGTTGGAGGCTTGGCCAAGAGGAGGAGAAACCATGGGCAAAGATGCTAGCAGCCAAATATCTCTGTCCCAACAGAGTTACTGATGTAGGCAGGCATTTGCCCCGCTCTCGGATATGGGCTGCTTGCAAGAAGGGAGGGCCTACATATGTCAAAGGCTTAAGATGGACCATAAGAAATGGGGAGACTGTGAACATGTGGAGGGATTTCTGGCTGCCTTGTGGGAGATTAAGGGAGCTAATTGAAGGACCACTAACCCGGGAGGAGGAAGTGTTGACTTTAGACAATGCTTTGATGATAACCATGTGTGGAGGCCTCCAAGCATATCCTTTGAGCTTCCTGCAAGTGTGCTAAACACCATTAAGGCCACTCCTTTCTCTTTTGTTAACCAAGATTGTGATAGTCTCATGTGGGCATACTCTAATAATGGATTATTCTCTATCCAAGCTGCATACCTGCTTGCAAGGGGTTTAAATCCCCTGAACCCGGTTACTTTGTCCTTTAAATGGGTGTGGAAGTCTGAAACTTTGCCCAAGATCCAATTCCTTATATGGTCGTGTCTTCATGATAGTCTTCCTACAGCTCAAGTGTTGGGTTCAAGAGGTTTAAGCCTTGATCCTTTGTGTAAAATGTGTTGCAAGCATAATGAATCTATTGAGCACTTATTCGGGAGCCGTGAAGTTGCTCATCGATTCTGGTCACAGTTGCAAGTGCCCCATTGTACCATGAATTCATTCAATTTGCCCTTTAAAACTTGGCTGGAAATCAATTGTAAAGATGATATGAATGCTTCGTGAAAGGAATTCCTTGGAAAGTGCTATTTCCTATGGGTTTGTGGCATCTATGGACTCATAGAAATAATTTCATATTTAGGACTGGTGTTGTGGATCCTCGCTTTTGGAGGAAATGTATCCAAGCCGTCTTGAATTCTTTGCCATTGGTCTTGCTTCTAAGATCAAACAACAAAAAACCATTGTTCCCATGGGTTGGGAGAAGCCACCGAGGGGTTGGATGAAACTTAACACCGATGGTTCAAAGAATGAGGAACCCGATAGAGCTGGTGGAGGGGTTTAATTAGAGATCATGATGGGGCTTGGCTGAAGGGGTTTGCTAGAGGCCTTGGGTTCACTAATAGTGCCTTGGCTGAGCTTTGGGCACTTAGAGACGGGCTGCTGCTAGCTAAGGAAATGGGCATTCAAGATCTTATAATTGAACTTGATGCTTTGAGCATTGTTATTCTAATGAACAATGAAACTGAAAATCTCTTAATGGAGCTTCTCTTATCTGATTGCAGGAGCCTCTTGAAGGAAATTCCAAGCAAGCGCGTGATCCATGCCTTCCGGAAGCAAAACCAATGCGCTGATGCATTGGCTAAATTAGAAGCGCAATTTTTGTCTAGCTTTGTAACTTTTTGTAACCCACCGTCTGTGGTGGAGGATATATTAGCTTTTGATAAGGCTAATTTACGTTGTAATAGACTTGTGAATTCCTAAGTAATGATTAAGCTTGTTTTACCGAAAAAAAAAAAAAAAAAAAAAAATAGTAAGCCTTAATACTTGTGACTCTTTAAGGTAAAATCATACTTACTCGGAAATTTATGTGCTTTTGTATGACTATTTTTGGAGTTATATTTGTTCTCCCTCATGCTTCGGTGGCTAAATTGCATGGTCTACCAATTCTACAATTTTCTTATAGTTTATAATTTATTACAGTTTTTCACAAATTCTATAATTTCAAATTTGTAAGCATATAAATCTATACAAATAATTTGTAACTTTAATATCCAAACACCCAAATCGTTAAGCTTGTCTATCGCACTCAAGTTGACCCTTGTAATTAGGTTTTTGATTTAGCTTCCTACCTAAGCTTAAATGGAATTTTCTAAAGAACTAACTAGTCGAACAATTATAGTCGTGGCCTTCTATGGCTACAACATGCGTGGAGAACTTCTAATTGGAGAGTTTGTCAAGGCCAAGTCCAATGCTGGTGACTTACATATGTGGTGGACTGATTATGCGGAAATTTATGTGCTTTTGTATGACTATTTTTGGAGTTATCTTTGTCCTAGTTGTTAATATCGTATGATACGCGATATGTATTGTATCGTGTACAAAAAGTTTTGTATCATAAAGATGTATCGTAAGTGCTCATGAATCGTTTGATACATAGGTATGTATCATATGAATCGTATCGTATCGGTGAATCGTGCGTATCATAAGATACATAGACATGTGGGTTTAAAATGAGTTTTTTTGTTAAAATTTGTGGTTTTATTTGATTTAAACAAGTTGTTAGACTTTGTTAACACAAAATTATTGGGAAACTTAATTGAGTCTAATGAAATAGCAAGTCCATGAGTTTTTTTCTTCCCTTCTCTTTCTCCTACAAAATTTAGACTATACTCATAGCACTCACTTTCATATGTGCAAATTTATTTTCTATGCTAGAAAAAATATAAAGAAAAAATTATTAGAATAAAAAAACCAAAAAAAAAAAAAGTAAATGTTGATAATAATAAAGAAAATGTCTATGAAAAAATAATTATGTGAGATCTTGAACATGATGACAACATTGACTTAGATGAAGTTGATTAGCCAAGATGATGAAAATATATTATTATTTTGGTTCATATATCATGTGTAGGGACACAATTTGTAACGACCCATAATAATGTTGGGTTCGCACGTAAAAAGGCCCAAACAATATCACTTATAGAGCGTGGATTTGAAAGGCTAGGTCTTGGTTACCGGGCGAGGGTTCGGGTTGGCTCCGGTCGGTGAATTTCATCCGAGGAGTCCGGGGAGCTCTATGCTCTTCTTATTCTCCTTGTTTCAAGGACACCATGGTTGGGAGGACGGATTGTCCCCCCCCCCCCTCTCACACTCTCTCTTATCCTTTTATACGGACATTTATCCTCTTACCGGCGTCCACGTGTAAGCTCAATTCCCTAGGACTTAAGACTTGTCCTGTCGGCCCATACCTAGAGTGGTTGGGGGTGGTTGTAAAAGTCAAGAGTATGGCTCTCACAAAGTGCGAGTATTGAATGGCAGTAATGACAGCTTTCCCTTTGTCCTTGGTCGTTATACTATCCAGCGTTTCCTTCTCTATTGACATAGATATTTTAGATTTTTTCCCAAACTGTTCCTATACCGTTTTTGTCCTTTCTTCCAGGGGAATCTCGGATATGCCGAGGACAGAATCATCCTCGGCTATATCTCAAGACTATTTGGACTTTTATTACACATCCTCGGCTATACCCTTCCTCGGCTCGGGCCTTGGGCCCCAATGTAAAAATGGGTCGGGGCCACAAATTATTGGGTCACACAATAGCCCCTCAAAATCCTGCTGTCCGACCTCTTGGTCGGAGAGGAGGGTTTTGGTGATGCTAAGCCTTTATTACGGTTCGTTTAGCTCTACCCTTCATTAATGTTGGTGTCTCTTCATCTACTTAGGAAACGCGCCGGGTTACGAGACATTCTTCTAGATTTACACACGATGCGCTCCCGTAGTTTCAAGTATAAGAGGCACGTCTTTAATAAATTGCCTTTACGAGGCCAATCAAATCTGACGATTCTGAGATGACATTGGAGAGTTGAACAGACGCTACCTTACTTGTAGATCTTCTTGGAGATATGTACTGATTAAATGCCACTGAATTCACCTTCCATATAAGAAGCCAAACGAGAGGGTACTCCCTTTGCGTAAAGACTCTTTAACCTTCCTAAAACCTCAACCCTCAAGTCGTGTTCTAAGTCTTCCTTATCGGTATAGCCACAGCTTATAGTGTGACACATTTGAAGTAGAAGTGAGGATGATAAGATCATATCCTTCTCGGAAGCGTTCTGTCCCTCCGAAGCTTAAGATGGCTCGGTCGGAGACGGGGATGGCAGAGACTCAAGATACCTTTCATCCTCCTTTCAGCCAAAATTCGAAGCAGGGGCTTGTCGCGTCAAACTTTTTGTGCGACCGAGCTGGGGTCACCCATTATCGGTACCAGCCACTCTCTTATGAGCATAGCTAACATGGCACCAGCGTGTTAGGAGTCGGGACTAACGCAGGGACAAAGTATCCCCGCTTCTTCCTCTCTTCCTTCACCGGTGCCTCCTTTTGCCTCCCCTTCTTCTTCTTTTCCATCACCGGATCCATCATGGTGCTTTTCCTTCTTCCTCTTCTTCTCCTCTTCCACCAAGGGAGGTCCTCCTCTCAATATGGGTGCTACTGGGACAGAATTTGGAAAGACTTGGGAGCATAGCTTAAAAAGATTTAAAATGGGTTGTTTGTTTGTTTTGTTGTTTTTTGTTTGTTTTTGTAATTCGTTTTCTATATAGGCTTGTTTAAGCCCTTCATTGTACGCTATAATACCTCTTTATATTAATGAAAGTCATCATTGCTTTATTTCGTACATTCTACCTCTTCTTTCTGAAATGGTTATGCCGTGAATAGACGTACTACCATATGACTTTTTTTTTTTTTTTTTTTTAACATTCGTAACGATGCTTAGGGCCGAAATCCCGATTAATAAAAAGACCTTGCCCTGTGCTTATTGAAACTATCCGGCATAATAATGCTGATTTGAACAAATGATACTTAGGCGAAAAACCCTTACTAAGAAAAAAGAAAAAGATATTATGATGAGCTTATTAGAGCTGTTTGGCATAATAACGCCGACCTGAGAAAACAATACTTAGGGCCGAAATCCCTTATCAAGAAAAAAGATGTTATTATGAACTTATTGGAGCTATCGTGTACAATAAGACCGACTGAAAAGGGGTTGTATACCCCAAACTTGAACGAGATGATGGCCGAACGCTCGGTGCCGTGTGTGAAGTAATCATCCGAGGATATATAACCCAAAATGAACAGCCCTTGCAGGTCGCCGAGTAATAAGGCGTTTCGCCATCTTTCCAATGACCTTTATAGCCTTAGCCTTTTCTGGTATTTGGTCCGAGGATTGAGCGACTTAGAATTCTCCTTAAGTAACCGATTTTTCCATAGGTTTGAGTCCGAGGACCATGCAATACCTTGGTTTTGTTCAAAACTTGATTTTTTAAATAATTGGTTTCCCCATAGGTTTGAGTCCGAGGACCATGCAATATCTTGGTTCTGTCCAAAACTTGATTTTTTAAGTAGTTGGTTTCCCCATAGGTTTGAGTCCGAGGACCATGCAATACCTTGGTTCTGTCCAAAACTTGATTTTTTAAGTAGTTGGTTTCCTCATAGGTTTGAGTCCGAGGACCATGCAATACCTTGGTTCTGTCCAAAACTTGATTTTTTTAAGTAGTTGGTTTCCCCATAGGTTTGAGTCCGAGGACCATGCAATACCTTGGTTCTGTCCAAAACTTGATTTTTTAAGTAGTTGGTTTCCCCATAGGTTTGAGTTCGAGGACCATGCACTACCTTGGTTCTGTCCAAAACTTGATTTTTTTAAGTAGTTGGTTTCCCCATAGGTTTAAGTCCGAGGACCGTGCAATACCTTGGTTCTGTCCAAAACTTGATTTTTAAGTAGTTGGTTTCCCCATAGGTTTGAGTCCGAGGACCATGCAATACCTTGGTTCTGTCAAAAACTTGATTTTTTAAGTAGTTGGGAGAATTAACCCCTCGGCTATGGCGTGGGACCTTGGTTTAGGGGGATTAGCTCCTCGGCCAAGCCCCTAGAACCATCCGTCTTTGCTTTGACGTTACGAAGCGCAGCCCCTAGTGAAGAAATGTAGCCCCTATTGGAACTTTACGCTAGAACACTACATCCGGCTATTGGAAATGATGTGAGGGATTGTCTCAACCCATCACCCGTGCCAAGACACAAGCCTCCCCATAGACGGCGCCAATTGTAGGGACACAATTTGTAACGACCCATAATAATGTTGGGTTCGTACGTAAAAAGGCCCAAACAATATCACTTATAGAGCGTGGATTTGAAAGGCTAGGTCTTGGTCACCGGGCGAGGTTTCGGGTTGGCTCCGGTCGGTGAATCTCATCCGAGGAGTCCGGGGAGCTCTATGCTCTTCTTATTCTCCTTGTTTCAAGGACGCCATGGCTGGGAGGACGGATTGTCCCCCCCTCTCTCACACTCTCTCTTATCCTTTTATGCGGGCATTTATCCTCTTACCAGCGTCCATGTGTAAGCTCAATTCCCTAGGACTTAAGACTTGTCCTGTCAGCCCATACCTAGAGTGGTTGTGGGTGGTTGTAAAAACCGAAGAGTATGGCTCACAAAAAGTGCGAGTATTGAATGGCGAAGAATGGCGTAATGGCAGCTTTCCCTTTGTCCTTAGTCGTTATACTATCCAGTGTTTCCTTCTCTATTGACATAGATATTTTAGATTTTTTCCCAAATTGTTCCTATATCGTTTTTGTCCTTTCTTCCAGGGGGACCTCGGATATGCCGAGGACAGAATCATCATCGGCTATGTCTCAAGACTATTTGGACTTTTATTACACATCCTCGGCTATACCCTTCCTCGACTCGGGCCTTGGGCCCCAATGTAAAAATGAGCCAGGGCCACAAATTATTGGGCCACACATCATGTATTACTTCTGAATTTAATCAATTTAAATGTGCATGTTATAAACATAAGTGAATTTGATTTATTTAGTTAGCTTTGTTAAATTTAATTGCATAAGTAATGATTAAATTGGTCATTAGTTTAATATATATATTTTGAATTTATAATGAATATACCTTTTATATATGTATATCTATAATTATCTTATAATTTTATGTGGTATTTGTGTATCTTACAATACACAATTCGATATGATACATGATATAGAAAAATAAAAAATCGATTTATGATACGATTCACGATTTGTTCTCCCTCATGCTTTGGTGGCTAAATTGCACAACTACTACCACAAGTGATGAGAATCTATCGATATGTTAAACATCTCATACATTGTTTTTCTATTATTATTATTGTGGTTTTCTTCTAAAGGTATTTAGACGGAAATGTATTTTTTGTTTTTACATTTTGACCCAATTCCCATTTTGGTCTCTACCCTTTTTTTTAAATAATTTTTTTTATCACATTTAGTCCCTATTTTGAAAAACACCATCCGTTTCAATCCCAACTATTAGCTCCCTAACAGAAATATCAAACATGGCTAACATTGCATTGTTAGCACTTAGAATGCCTACATGGCCATTAAAATAATATTAAAAATGCCATATTAACAACCAGTTAATTTTTTTAATTTATCGATTTTAACAAATTTTAAAAAAGAAAAAACGAAATTAAAATCCAAAAAAATACATTAATTTAGAATTGTGTTCATCTTCAACAAGAACACTAAAGAACACAAATCCAGATTTTAAACATAAGAACACATGCCAAGTTTTCTAGCATTTTATTGCCCTTTCTTGTCAACTAAACACAAAAACACAAACACAAACCTAGTAGCATATCTTCTTAGATTTTCTCAAACCATAAAACACATATTTTCTCAAACCACAAAACCTAGATATACAAAATCACAACTTAAACCCATATTTTCTCATCTTTCCTAGAAACCAACACAAAATCAACTTAAACCAACAGAAAACTCAATGATCAACGACCCACCGATTTGAAACCCAATGATTTGAAACTCAACTCAAATCGCCGATTTGAAACCTCCAAACCCACCATATCCGCCACCTCCGATCTCTACTTCTATTTTATTGTGAGGAACCCAGGCTAAAACTCCTTAAGCTTCAATCCTACTCCATTGACCACAATAGCCACGAACGACGGTGAGTCCTTTCTGGGCTTGGTTTATGGGTTTCACATCAAGTTCTCTGCCGACAATTTCTACTTGCTCGTGTCCACCCGAGGTCGATGTCGAGCTCAATGAGTGGCAATTCCTCTTCTTTTTCCTCTCATCTCTCATGGCTAGGATTGAGCTTAATGAGAGGCTGAAGTGCTAAACCAGAGAAAGCAAAAAGGAGAACCTGAATCACGAGAGAGAGAGAGTGTGTGTGTGTGTGTGTGGGGGGGGGGGGGGTTTAATTTATTGGGTTTGTGTGCATTTAATTTTGTGTTTGTTTTCTAAGAAAAACAAATAGAAAATATCAAATAAAGGAAAAATACTCTTCTTGTGTTTGTGTTTAAATATGAGTTTGTGTTCTTGTAAGTTCTTGTTCAAGATAAACCAAAATCTTAATTCATGTGTTTTTTTTTTTTTTTTATTTTTATCTTGTTTCCAATTTTTTTTATTTAGTTAAAATTTATAAATTGATTTTTTAAATTTAGAATATGATATGGATCTAACATGGCATTTTTTAAATGCAAAATAATTTTTTTTAATATTATTTTAATGGCCACGTAGGCATTTTGAGTGCTAACATTGCACTTTGTTAGCCATGTAGGATATTTCTATTAGGGAACTAATGGTAGGGACTAAAATGGATGGCATTTTTCAAAATAAGGATTGAATGTGGTAAAAATAAAAAATAGGGACCAAAATGAAAATTGGGTCAAAACGTAGGGGCGAAAAATGCATTTACGCCAAGTATTTAATATGTGATGTAGAGCAATGTAGGCCTTCCTGGAGCAGCTAGAGCATTGGAAATCACTGTGCAAGATCAAACGGGTGTTAGTAGAACTCATCGTGGCGACGATGCCAGAATTGCATGAAATTTGGAGGGCTCAAGGGAAACAGTCTTTTGATCAAGACTTGAGTCACCTTAAGGTTCAACCAAATTTGGCAAATATCTCTATTAAAGCCTCGAAAATAGTGGTTTTACATATTTAGTAATATATATATTTTCCTTTATAACTTTTAGTTTAAAAGTCATAATTAAGGTCCCGTTTATTTTAGTACACCTCTCAAACAGTAGTTTCAATTTTTGCAATTATCTCAATTTTTTTAATTTTCTATTTTGCCACCTAATTATATGATTAGTGCAAATTATGGTTTTAGGTTTAGTTTCCTTTCCATTAAAAAAGTAACATGTTTGTTTTCTTGTAGCTTTTGCGACATCAGTCTTCCAAAAGAAACATGCTATAGTGTATGGCAATATGGAAAGTGTTTTTCCGATAATTATAGGTTACGAAATACAAAAAGTGTTTCTAAACTTATTTTTGGTTGAAAAAGAATTAAAGGCACACATTATTGTAAGACTGTCAAATGGCTTGGCTTTTCTTCAATAAATGATGTGATTTGACCCTCCTTGATTCATACCGCAAATTTAATTCATGATGCATCTCTATTTCACTTCAATTGTTTTTCAATACTTCAGGAAAAGAGTAAGTTCGAATTAAATCAATCTTTATAATAATATCTACTCATAAAAAATAAAATAAAATACTATAGGATCCAATTTTTTCGAGATTAATGAAAATTGGATTGAATGTCTTATGTATAGACATATGTATACATAATTACAAAAATTAGAATCCCACTTACATGAAATGAGAATTTGAAACAAGCCAGTAATGGAACTTCAATATCTAGTATAAACACTTCCAACTTACCACATGTTTAAGTCAATTTAGCGAACATATGTATCAAAAATAACAAACACATTATTTTATTTGTGTATTCCAAAGAGCAAGACAATTATTTTCAATTTTGGGTAAATAAATAAATCTATTACTAGCATGAAAACAATATGGAAATAGTGTTTACCTCACCGCCGTTAATAGAGAAGTGATAAGGTAGTATGCAGAAATTCATAGTAGGGGTATGATGAACTGCCTAATTTTTTTCCATCTTGGCTAGGAGAAACTCCGCAGTTAAATGTTTTCTCTCTCTCCCAATAATTATATTTAGGATTTGTTCTAAGCGAAAAAGAAAAACTAATTTTTGAATTTAGGAAAATTTGAATTGAGATCGATGAAAGATAGAGAAGAAATGGTCTCATTTTTTATGCAATTTTTGTAATGAATTAGTATTACAAATATAATACATGATTTTTTTTTTTTAATATCTTTTATATAAGATTGTGGGCAATAATCATTTTCAATTAGGCAATATAAAATGGTGGAAGGCAATCGAGCTCATGGGTTCATAATTTTTTTTTTAAATATTTAGGAAAAAATCCATACATATATACAACCATAACGAGTACAAACACAACAAATTTTGTATCAATCTTTGATAGGTATCCAATATCATAAAATTTCTTTTCAAATGAGAATATGATTCATTTAAATATCATATCTTAATATATGTGTATGTTTAAAATATGTTATAAATTCAATATGTGTGGGTTGCTACTTTTATTTATTTAGATTTATCAATATAAGGTGTCAATGAGATTTCTACCCTTCTCCAAGAGTCCGAGCTTAATGTGTAAACCTCAGCCACACTAAAAGAAAAGATCTTTATTACCTCGTAGTCACGTGTGTGGGACTGATAAGAAAATCCAGTAGCAAAAGCATATTGATTTTGGCTTAAGCATGAATTAGGCAAGCTCCTAAATTTTCTAATGCTGGGGTTCCACAAGAATATAATTTCAGCATAAGTCATGACACTGTAATAGGCAGCGACACACAATAGGCCATTGCAGGAACCGACTATACTTGTAAGCTTTGATGAAAAATCAGATGGAATTGAATAGTCGGAAATTCTATTGAACATACGGTCGCGAGAAAACGTACAGACTTGGCTGTTAGAAAGATGAGAAGAAGAAGGAGGATACATGGTTCTAAAAGACTGAGGCAATTTTACGAGATAACCACGATCATAATCGTTGTTATTGTTATTAAGGTGGGTGGAGATGAAATATGGGGTGGTGATTGAGAAGTACCAGGATTTACAAACGCACCTGAATCTTATGAGTGATTTGACAGATAACCTTGTCAAGATGTTGAGTACAATATCGTCTGGGACAAGGTTCTTCCTCCCTGGGAGGATCGTTGGTTCTGTCAACTGAGACATTAAACGAAAGAGAAGAAGAGAAAGAGAGAAGAGAGAAATAGATTAGGGGCAAAGGATAAAGGCACGATTAAGATTTAAGACTACTAGCAGTAGTTATTATTATCTCAAACAGAAACTTCTACTTCTAATTGGGATGGGATTTATTTGACAATAAAGAGCATTATGGGTCCGTTTGGATTAAGCTTATTTTTGTTGAAACTGAAAATTGAAACTGAAAACACTGTAGAATAAATAATTTTTAAATGTGTAAATAGTGTTGTGAGACCCATTTTTAATGAAAAAGTTGTTAAAAAGTATAATTTGTGGGTCCATGAACAGTACACAGATGTACTGTTCATGGAAAATCTGGTCAACAAATGCGGCTTAGAAAAAAAAAAAAAAAAAAAAAGAAAACGCAGAATTAGTGACCGTGGACGCGCAAACGCACAATCCAAACACAGTCTATATAGGCTAGATATGTGTGCAGTATAAGTAATATGAGTAAACTACAAGTATAGTATATTGGACTAAGCCCAATGGGCTAATCTAGTCTAAGCTATACAATAAGTTTGGATTTAAAATCAGAAATCCTGATCTCTAGGAATCAATTTGGATCCAACTTGATTAAAATTCTCTCGATATCCTTTATTGAAAATAGCTCCAGCTATTCTTTCTAAAAAAAAAAAAAATAGCTCCAGCTATTTAAATACAACAAAGTAGCGTTAAAAACCTAAAAATAATGGAGCACATCTTCAAAAATAATCCTGACTTCACTCTTATAATGAATCAAGTTCTCTTGATATATTCTCCTTTAAAAAAAAAAAAAAGTTCTCTTGATATCCTTTATTGAAAATAACTCCAGCTATTTAAATACAATAAAGTAACGTTAAAAACCTAAAATAATGTAGCACTTCTTCTAAAATAATCCTAACCTCACTCTTATAATGAAGATCTCGGAATACAGAGTGAGCACATGTTGCTTGAGAAAAATGATTAATCTATTAAAATTTAAATTGACTAATTTCTGTCTAAGTCATTATCAATTTGTGAAGAAACTCAAGGAATGAGCACATGAGCCATTTTTTCACCAAAATTCCTGCTTGAGAAAGTCATTAGTCCAATTCGAATGAGATCATCAGGAATTTTTTTTTTTTTTTTTAATGGCTAACTGTGCAGAGGAAGCTTAGATAAAGTTTTCTCTGATATTTGTGGCAGAAAATCAAGGCTGAAGTGTGTGTTCAAAACCTAAGAAGAAAATATCGCAGAGCATTTTTTTGCTCCCTTTCTGAATGGGTAGAGCCAATCAATCTAGCAAGAGCACTTTGGCTTTAGAGAGCCAAGAATGATTTTTGAGTCTCCTAGCCAAATTTGTGTAAGTTCGTACACCAAGACATGGGTTTGTGCATAGGAAATCAATGAAAGCAAGCTTGGGGGTTTGAATTCATCATCTGCCATTTTTATTTGAGGAAGCAAAATATAGAGAATAGAGAGGCAAGCTTGAAAAAGAAAACGAAGACAGAATCAGTGCCTTGTGGCAAAAATCATTATTGGGTTCTTGTTTAATTTACCTTTGGATCCCCATTATTGATTGAAGATCATCAAGAACCCATCCAAGTGCTTGATATTAACGCACTGTTCTTTTTATTCAAAGAGGGTGTGTTGAGAGATTGAAACCACAGAGCCAACTATTCAAAGAGGTTTCTTTCAGTGTCACACATTCTAGCTTTTGATTATATAAGGATATCAGAGGTTTTGGGACTACTTTGGTAGGAAGGAAAACAGAGGTTGCATAGAGAGTTTAGGATACAAAGGTTTTGTAAATTATTGATTATTATAATTATTCCTTATTAGTGAATTTTCAATGGGGTTTGTTGCGTTTCGTGGTTGTTTTTCCATTGGAAAGGTTTTCCTTTGATTATTCACATCGTAGCCAATTCTTTGTGTCACTATGTTTATTACTTTGTGACCGATTTCTCCTTTCCTTTTTCGTTCTTGGGATGGAACTCTTTGCAGCTAACACACTTGTGCTTTGCAGATGATCTCATGATTTTTGTCAATGCTGATTTGCATTCAATTGGGGTCATTCAAGCAATAGCAGAATTTAATACGATTGCTGCTTTGGGTCAGTGAATTTTTTGTTAGAAGAAGTTTATAAAATGTCTCACATGATGAAGTATATCAAGAGGATAAACTGATATTTGGCTCAAGTTAACTCTATTTCAATGGCAGCAAATAGACCAGAAAAACACCAATATTTGTTTGGACGAAAATTAGCAGTACTTATATTCTTGATGGAATGATTAAATATGAGAATAGCCATTGTTGGAATGTCATAGGTTTACACTTGCCTAAGTGAAGACTAACCCTAGAAGTAAGTGCATTTAAGTTGTTTCAAAACTCGTTTAACTATACTTGAACTGCAAATTTAGCCCAAAAAAGAGATTCCAATTTATCATAGAATATAACAGAGGGACTTGTCAAAACACGACTAATAGGAGCTGGAATGGACTAGTATAGACTTGTTTGGTTTATAAGCAATACCAACCAATATTTTGTGCTTTGGTTGGTCAGATAGGGGAGATTGCAAACTTTTTTCAGTGTTGATAGAATGTACATTTTTGTACCAAATCAGGCAACTTGTAAGATGCAGTGTTGAAATGCAAGTTATCTCCCCATTTCCTGTCTCCCGAGTTGCGGGATAGGTTAGATCCCACCTCCCTAAATTTTATATATATACAACTTCATAAATCTGGATAAAGAACCTTAGTATCAAAGGAAATTTTTATTTGCAACAAATAGAGATTTGAGAATTAAAATGTTGATCAATTTCAAAGTTCAAAATGGAAACCAACTCTAAAAAGGCTTGGGGAACCAATATAAAAAATAAAAAATAAAAAATAAATAAAAAAACAAAAAAAACATTGGACTTGATTGATGTTCATGAAAAAAATTAATTTAGCACAAACTCTTTTTTATTGCATATTGAAAAAAAAAAAAAAAAAATGATATAAGGATGCATCATTAAACATGTGATTCAGCCACCAAAGCATTGAGGGAAACAATTGCAGCTCCAAAATAGTTAAGGTGGCAATCCTTTCTTAAAAAGCTTTGAATATTCTTCACTATATGTCATCTCAATTTTAAGGTGGAAATTTTCACAGAAACATTTATCTATCACTTTAGTGAGTTTATTGTCATTAAAATGGCATAATTAGATGTACTGCAGCCACTTGTAATAACTGTATCACTCTTTGGAAAAGGTTTGTTTATATGCAACCTGAGTTACATGAACTTTTATGCACTTATAGTCACGTAACTTTTTTAATGGGTCATGTAAACTTAGGTTGCATATAAACCTTGTCCACTTCACTTTTCATTTTCAATATTCTCATTTTAGAGCCTTTTCTTTTTTTTTTTTTTTTCGCCATGTTTAGTTAGTTTTTATTTTTCTTTTTAATTTTTGGTGTGAAGTAAGATCAGTAATCTAATTCTTTGCAACAGTATAAGAAAGGCACCAAAAAAGGATGTTTTATTTTTTAATTTAAAAAAGGAAAAAAAAAAAAACATACTTTTTATTGAAACACAGTAAAGAACACATTAGTTAGACAGCCATCTGTTATAAGACTCCTAAGCACAATGGCTTAAACAAATTTCCCATATCTTCTAACTGCCAATATCATGTCAAACAGAGACAATCACTAGGAACAGAGCAGGGGACTCCAAAGCAAAAATAAAGTTGGGAATTCCCTTTCACAACATGGGGAGAACACTAGGTAATCTTGCTATACAAAACAAAGTAATCAGCAAACCCCGAAGCTTATCTGCACAAAACAGCATTCAAATTTCTTCCTCTCCAGTATTTGATACCCCATTCCACAAGAATTATGGGGTGTTATGGATACAACAACAATCAAAGGAACAAAATGATAATGGTCTCAATTCTATGCTTGCATAATAAAATTCTATGAAACCAGTAATGATTTTACTTTTTTCAAGATAGGTCATTTTCTCTATCAATTAACACTAGGCTTTCCACGAAAGTAGGAGCTATTGTTGGAAGATTTTGAATACCAATATCCTTCTCATGTAAAGTTTTAGGGTCAAGTGAAAAAATCAAATAATCATTCGCCTCCATAATTCATAACCATTGGATTTGGACTTGAGAAACTTTCGAAGTAGAAGTTCACCGTGCCAGGTGCACCAATGAAATTTCCAACATTTTACAACTGCACCAAAAAAAGTTTATTCCATGATTCAGGTACACCATACTCCCCCATCACCCAAATGAAGCATTGCAAATACTCTCACAAAGTCCGTTTCGGGGTATACTAATGTAACAAAGACCAGATTCCCCTTGATCACCACAAGATGTTGCAGTGGTTGTTCAAGTCCATCAGGGAGTGCTATCTCTGCGAATTTATCATTATTGACATCAAATGACAAAATTATAGTTTGATTTAGGAATTTCCCTTCACCTTCACTAATATATCCCACCCAATGCAAAGCCCCACTAACAAATGTGGCACAGGTATAAGACCCGATTGTGGAGACCACCACATTGGGTCTGAATGAGATTCCAACCCTTCTCCATGAGTCCGAGCTTAATGTGTAAACCTCAGCCACAACCTTAGCCTCTGTTTCTCTGTACGGACACAAACAAGAGATCTTTACAACCTTGTAGTCATGGGTCTGTGACTGACAAGCAAATCCGGTAGCAATCCAAATATATTGGCTTATGCAAGAATCAGGAAACCTCTTAAATTTTCTAATGCTGGAGTTCCACAAATATAAAACTTCAGCAAATGAATGACTATTTCCATGTTCAGCAAGACACAATAGGCCATTGCATAAACCGGCTATTTGGACAAGGCATGAATGAAAATGGAAGTGAGGCTGATATCCTCTTTAAGATCAAGCTCCATGCTTCTGATTGAGCTCATGCACGGGTAAGTTTAAAACACTTCAAATTCATTTCAATGCAATCTGTGTTTTTGAGAAATTCTATGAAAATCCTTGAAAATGTATGCTTGATGTAAAAATTTGTAAGTTTTAGGATACATTTGATTTAAAACATGCTTAGGAACTGAGCTTTGGGTGTAGAAATGCTTAGAAACCAAATTAGGATTGATGATGTCAAAATCGTCAGTTGAGGTAATCGTCTAGACGGAAGGTGACTCAGGATCATCCAAAGGCCTGCAAGAGAGAAAGACTCAAGCTAGAAGGGTTACTGGTGTGGTGCCTGTTGGGCTTTATGGAGTCTAGTTTTCTTTGATCCGGTTCGACGACCTGACCCGACTCGAATAATATTCCGTGGTTTTTAATGGGAGATTTACTGAGGCTTAGTCCATGGAGCAGCCCAAGCCCCCGGGAAAATTTTTTTGGCCCGTTTAGCCCATTGTGGAACTGACTTTGGTGATTAGGGTTTTTATTGTGGGTTGATTGCTGTGTATCCGGTTAGACAGAAAAAATTGTAGCTGCACCTTGTATTTCTTTTTTTTCCCGATAATAGTGAAATCCCCGCAACTCCATGGATGTAGGCAAATTGCCGAACCACGTAAATATTGTCTTGTGCATTTGATTGCTTTCTTTGGCATGTGTTTTCTTTATTTTTATTTTTTTGTTTCTCATAGATTGGGATTTCGGTTAAATTCCCTATAGTGCCAACCACTGGGCCTCTGATGATAAAGTCAGATGATTAGAAAATGAATGGCCAATAACTCTGTCTATATATATATGGCTTTCTTTTCTAGCCGTTGGGGGCATTCAATGGCGGTGTCAATGTCATTCTTGTAATGCCTCTGAGTGGTTTGAATAAGAAGATTCGGTGACTCCTCAACATCTTTGTTACTTATTGTTGATGTGTAACAGCATTCTATTTATTGTGGCTTAAATGACTTTTCCCTTCGTCCAACATGGACTTGCCTGGACGAAGGAAATTTATTGGACTCATTAAGAATAATTTGAAAATGTGTAGAGTTAGGTCTGAAAATATGGAACAAAGAGTGTGTAAGCACTCTGTAGCTAGCATACGCACTAAAAGTAAATGGCAGACAAAAATCCTTTTTTTTGCTCAAAACTTGTGATTTTTCTTTTCTTTTTTTTTTTTTTTTTTTTTTTAATGATTTTATGCTTCAAAATTCGTGTTGAAATGAAATGCTAAAGATGAAATTCATGATGCAGTGAAAAGAAAATGCCTCATTGGATATGTACAATATATTGAAAATGCAAACTAGAAAGCAAGTTAACTAAAACAAAGAACACTACACACAAATAAATATCAACAAACCATGTGATAAAGAAAGAAACTATACACACATGGCATAATAAGTAGAGTTTAGTCATGCAATCCTTATGTATACTTACTTGTATTCTGATGTTGTCATGCTCGCCTGCAGGAGCCCTATCCCACTCCCACTAGTAGGGGTAGACTTGCTAAGACATAGGACTGATGGGATGCACTAGTCCCTGAGATTTGTTGAGGAAGATACACAAACCCAGAACAAAATAGCATTGTTGACTTCAACATAGTAAGCATGAAATGCACAATTTCATTTAAATGGCCAAATGCACTGTTTTATTTAACTCAAGCAACGTCAATAGATCCGTTGCTAAATGGTGTCGTTCTGGTCCTTTGTAAGTCGATTACACAAGGCGGGAATGGCGCTTACCTTGCTCAGGGTTTTGGTTTCCACATTATGTAGATCAATTCTATAATTCTAGGGATTTAAATATACGGTTAGAGACCAAAGGGACCCAAGTGTTCCAAGCAAGATAAAGATTTTTTCATGGAGGGCTTGTCTTAATATTCTGCCCACACAAGATAATCTTATTCGAAGAAGGGTGATGGAGAATGCACGTTGTTGTCTTCGTCAACAAGAGATTGAAACAGTTCTGCATGTTCTCTAGAGTTGTGGGGCGGCACAAGATGTTTGGGCTGGGAGCTTAGGTAGACTTCAAAAATCTTGTACTGCATAGAATGATTTTTTGCAGCTGGTCACAGGTCTTATGGTGAAGCTTTACGAGGAGGAATGGAATCTGTTTTGGATTACTTGTTGGCAGATATGGCATCAGAGGAACACGGTAATTCATGGAGGTGTATTCCAACATCTTTCAAGATCGGCCCAACGTGTAGTTGACTATTTGAAGGAGTATACGGCTGCACAAGATTCTCTGAGTGTGCCTATTCCGAATCATGTTCCAAAGACAACGAACATGGCAGCCTCCACTAGAAACGTTATTCAAGCTTAACTTCGATGGTGCTTGTTTTGATGATGGTGCTGCGTCGGGTTATGGGGCGTTGATTAGGAATGAAAAGGGTGAAGTCATGGCTGCTTTAGCGGTGTGGGGAGGAGTTGTGTGTGATAGTGAGGAGGTGGAAGTGATGGCGTGCCGTAAAGCGCTTGAGTTTGCCATTGATGCGGACTTCACGGAGATAATACTAGAAGGCGATAATGCTATGGTGATGAAGATGATTTCTCGGGCCCAACCAGACCTATCATGACTTGGATTAATTTACGAAGACATCTGGTGCTTGGCTGCGGGTTTCGAGTCCATTTCATATAATTGTATTAGGCGTAGTGCAAATAGTGTTGCTCATTCTTTGGCTAGGTTTGTTAGATTACTTGACAATGAAATTTTTTGGCTGGAGGAAGATCCTCCGCTAGTCATGGATGTTTTGTATTTGGATTCTAGTTTTCTAATTTAATGATCTTGGTTCCAGCTTCAAAAAAAATATACGGTTAGAGAGGTTCATCTAGTATAAATACTGTGATATAGTTCATATTATTATTTCAAGCAAAAAGATCAATGAAAGTTCTTCAAGATTTCTCTCTCTCTCTCTCTCTCTTTGATCTTTGCTACATAAACACTTTGATCTTTGAAACTTTCTTCACATTGAAGAACTATCACAAACCATAGTTTTCTTCATGGTATCAGAGCCATCAATCCTTGCAAGCAACTTAACAATGGTAGCTTCGAGCTTAGCAATGGCCTCTTCTTTAACAACTACCTTAACTTCTTCAACCTCCACTGTTAATGTGATGAATCAACCTCTATTACTCTTGTCAAACATGGCTAAGATGATGACTGATAAGCTTGATAACACAAATTACATAGTGTGGAAGCACTAGATCACTACGGTCTTGGAAATGTATTCATTGTTTAAGCTTTTGGAGGAGACTTAATTAATTCCAGAAAAGTATTTGAAGGATCTTTCAGGATTAATCACCACATGAATCATGAATCCAAATGATGTGAATTGGAGATCTAAAGAGAAAGCTCTACTCACTTTTATGAGTTCTACCCTTTCACTTTCTATTTTAGCCTTGACTTTAGGCTATAATACTGCAATGGAAGTGTGGAAAGTTCCAGAGAATAGGTTTTCATCTATCTTTAGATCACATGTGATGAATCTCAAAGGAGAGCTAGATAACATCAAGAAAGGCACAGACTCAATGGATCTTTATCTATAGAAGATCAAGGTAGTTTGAGACAAGCTTTTGGTTGTAGGTGTCATAGTAGATGATGAAGAATTATTGCATATATCAATCAAGGGACTTCCTAAGTATTATAATGCCTTTAGGTCTACCATAAGGACCAAAAGCACTCAACTTAGTTTTGATGAACTAGCAACAATGTTGAATGCTGAAGAAGAGTCCTTGAATGAGGGTTTAGATGTTAAAGATCCAATCTTTGCTACTGCTGTTGCATCAAACTCAAGGCCTAACACTAATTTAAGTTACAATCAATCTTTCAATCAATCCTATAATAGAGGAAGAGGTCAAGGCAATTACAACAATAGAGGAGGTCAAGGAAGAGGCCCTAATTTATCATCAAATCAATTCAATCCATTCTCACAAAACCAGTCCATTGGTGCAAGATCAGAAAGGCCTACTTGTCGGATTTGTGGTAAGCTTGATCACTTGGCAATTGACTACTACCACAAGATGGATTGTGCTTATTAGGGGAAGCATCCATCCACTAAGCTTGTTGCAATGGCCATAGCATCAAATGCTTGCATTGCTCAAGAACAACCATGGCTTGCTAATAGTGCAGCCATAGATCATGTTACATCTAGTCCGAATCAACTCAACTTCCAAAACCCTACCATGGCTAAGATCATCTCACAATAGGAAATGGGCAGAATTTACCCATCACTCATGTTGGTAATTCCTTAATCCCTTCTTCTCAATCAGATATTCTTCAAATAAGTGTAATGCTAGTGTTTCATGTAAACATTGCTTATATGGAAAAATGCATAAACTTCCTTTTCTTAAGTCTCAATTCATTGCTAATTCCCTTTTTGAACTGATTCATTCGGATATATGGGGACCTAATCCTGTTAATTTTGTCAATAGTTTTAAATATTATATCCTTTTCATTGATTATTATACTAGATTTACCTGGATTTACTTTCTTGAAAACAAGTTAGATGTGTTTGCAAAAAATTTTCAATTCAAATGCATGGTTGAGATTCAATTCACTGCCAAAATCAAGACTTTTAGGTCTGATGGAGGTGGTGAATTTCTTTCCAATGCCTTCAAATCTTACTTGTCTCGAAATGGCATTATCCATCAAATTTCATATCCATAAACTCCTCAACAAAATGGTTTAGTTGAGAGAAAGCATAGGCATGTCATT
The DNA here is from genome assembly GCA_028216015.1 of Quercus dentata. NCBI lineage: Eukaryota > Viridiplantae > Streptophyta > Magnoliopsida > Fagales > Fagaceae > Quercus > Quercus dentata. The sequence continues at coordinate 36,923,760 of CP116447.1, forward strand.
GAAACCACTATCACCTTGCTATCATAGGCTTCCATTCCCATATCCTATTGTCCTTATGCTACACAAATAGTTGTTTCTCTAATCAATCTTCTTCCTACTTTTGTTCTGCAATTCCATTCCCCTTAGTCTATGTTATATTGTTCTAAGTCTTAGCTCAAAGTATTTGGTTGTGCATGCTATCCATATCTCGGACCATATAATTCCCTCAAATTGGAGCCTAGAACTAGAGAGTGTGTCTTCCTTGGTTACTTCATAGTATCTAAAGGTTATTTGTATCTTGACCTTTCATCAAATTGATTTATACTTCTAGACATGTCCTTTTTAATGAATCTAAGTTTCCTTACACTCTTTATACACCCACTAAATCTACTTCCTCCAAATTCACTTCTACTTCCACTAATGCTACCTGGTTTTCAAACCTACTATATCTCCATTCTACAAATCAGCCTTCAGTCCTAGACCATTTTCCTTATGCTCACCCCACTAACTCTTCTTCCTTTGCTACCACTCCACACATTCCACTTCCTACCTCACTTGATCCACTCTCTCAACTTGTTCCTACTCCAACTATTTCCCATCCTATAGCTTCCTCCACTCCTACTTTAGATTCTAATATGTCTAATCCTACTGTTTTGGATTCTACAATTCCCAATTTTGCAGCTCCCAATTCTATAACTCCCCTTTCTAATGTCACTTTCCCCGTTTCACAACCATCTACTCAAAACCAACACCCTATGCGGACTAGATCAAAGAGTGGTATTACTAAGCCTAAGCTATGTTACAAGGCCGTCGTTGATTACACTTATATTGAGCCTCCTACATACAAAATTGCTCCTCAATATCCCAACCGGTGTGAAGCAATGGATGTTGAATTCAAAACTTTATAGAACCAAGACACTTGGACTTAGTTCCTTCACCTCCCAATGTGAATATTATGGTCTGCAAGTGGGTCTTCAAACTTAAGTTGCATAGTAATGGTTCTATTGCTAGATACAAAGCCAAGTTAGTGGCTAAGGGATTTCATCGAAAAAAGTCGGGACTGGATTATACTGACACATTTAGTCTTGTTATCAAACCTACCATTATGAGGTTAGTTTTAGCAATTGTAGTCGGTTCTTACCTGGCTACGTTTATTCCAAACATCCTAATTATGTTTGCAAATTGCATAAGTCCTTGTATGGTTTGAAATAAGCTTGAGAGCTTGGTTTGAAAGGTTCACATTTCATTTGCTACACTTTGGCTTTATTGCTTCTCTAGCTGATAGCTCTCTCTTCATTTTTCAAACCACACAAATTATCATCTACTTGCTCTTGTATGTGGATGACATTACCGTCATAGGCAACAATTCTGCTCACATCAGTAGCCTTATTGATGTCCTCGGTTCTACTTTTGAGGTAAAGGACTTGGGCCTCTCTTTTACTTTCTGGGTATACAAATTTAGCCTACTAAGTATGGTCTCAACTTGACACAAAGTAAATATGCCTCTAATGTCTTATATAGGTTCCAAATGGAAAATGCCAAGCCTACTAAATCCCTTGTTGTCCTTCTAAGAGATTGCTGCCTTATGAGGGACTATTCTTTCTAATCCTACTAAATATAGATCTATGGTTGGAGCTTTATAGTATTTGACATTCACATGCACTAACTTAGCTTTCGGTGTGCACTAGCTCTATCGGTTTATGCATCATCCAACCTTGACTCATTTTTAGGCTGCTAAGCGGGTTCTTAGAGATGTTAAGGGCACTATTCACCATGGTATCAATTTCTCCCCTGGTCGCTTGACTCTTTCAACTTTCATCAATGCTAACTGGGCAAGGGATCTATCTAATCGTTGTTCAACAATTGGGTTCTTGGTTTTCCTTGGTTCTAGTCATGTGTCCTGTGGTCTTCCAAGAAGCAATCTACAGTCTCACGCTCTTCTACAAAAGCTTAGTATAGGGCCTTAGCCACCACTACAGCTAAATTGGCTTGGCTGCACATTCTTTTCAAGGGGCCAAAATTGTTTCTATATCATATTCTAGTGTTATGGTGTCACAATGTCTCGGCTATTGCCCTTTCAGCCAATCCAATCTTCCATTCTTGCACCAAACATATTGAAGTTGACTACCATTTTGTTTGTGAAAAGGTTCTTCGTAGAGATTTGTGTGTGAAGTTTGTTTCAGGCAAGGATAATTTAGCCGATATTTTCACCAAATCTCTACCCTTGCCTTTGTTTCTTCATCAAAGGTGCAAACTCATGGTGGATTCCTCCCCCTCTCGTTTAAGGGGGGATGTTAGGGAAGATACACAAACCCAGAACAAAACAGCATCATTGACTTCAACACAATAAGCATGAAACGCACAATTTCATTTAAATGTCCAAACGCACCATTTTATTTAACTCAAGCAACGTCAATAGATCCATTGCTAAATAGTGTCATTCTGGTCCTTTGTAAGTTAGTTACATAAGGTATGAATGGCGCTTACCTTGCTTTGGGTTTTGGTTTCCACATTATGCAGATCAATTCCGTAATTCTAGGGATTTAATTATACGATTGTAGAGTTTCATATTGTATAAATACTGTGATATAGTTCATATTGTTATTTCAAGCAAGAAGATCAATAAAAGTTCTTCTAGATGTTTCTCTCATTCTGTGTGTGTGTGTGTGATCTTTCCTACATAATCACTTTAATCTTTGAAACTTTCTTCACATTGAAGAACTATCACTAACCATAGTTTTCATCAAGACTAAGGAGTTAGTGCACCAAGCTGGCTTTGGAGTGCTAACAAAGACTTAGCCTAATGGAGGAGCTCTAAAGGTCTTGTTGCTGGCTTTCTCTAAGTAGTGGTGGGACATAACCTGCATGTTCCATATTACTGGTAGGGAGCTGACTCAAACCCTACATGACACCTACCACCTTATCGAACTTCATTGTAAGGGGGGAAGAGGGGTAGCCGTGAGGTTCTAGAACCTCCTTGTTGATGCTTGCCCCGATAAGGCGTTATTGGGCACACTTTTCGAACCAGCACTATCAACTTAGGGGCCTATACTTGCTCAGAAATAGGCCTCGGACCATTCATGGGATTAAGAAAGGATGGCCTAAGCCTTCATTCTTTATCTACTTGCAAGACACTTTGATAGCCAATGCAGTTGGGTCAATCTCACTCTACTACTTTACTTTGTTGGTTGACTTTGTGGAGGTAGCGAACTATCACAAAGTCACTCAAGTATTTAAAGGAACCAAGACAACAAGAGGCCTTGGTAATGGTGGGTTCAATGGCGGATTAAGCCGTGTTGATTATCATTTTCACTCATTTTCACAACACATCTACAAGCCCCATTCGGCCAAGATCAACTTATATTTGGGCTTAATCCATGTGTTTTATTTTATTTTATTCTTTTAAGCATGACCTAAACTCATATGACATATTGGGAAAATTGAAGAAGTGTGTTTTGGAGGGCATGGTTCGGTTCCTTTTGGACTTTTTGCATAAGCCTAACTCATGCATGCTACAAAGCAGGTTAGGGATTCTAGTAGCATCTCGGGGTCATGGAGGGGGTCTTGTACCTGAAATTTCAACTCCAAATAAGGTCTCATGCTCGTGTTGTCTGTGGCCCAAGTAATTTGCCCTACATATTTTTCTGCCTAAAAAACACAGCTGACTTTAATTGGCTAGTCTCACCTGTTGTAGCCACCTATTGCAGCCTTCAAGAACCTACCATGACTAGGAAAGGGCAGCCAATAAGATTGAGCCGCTTTATTTCCTCAATTATGCTTAAAAGCAAGCCAATCTTTTATCCAAACAAAAGGCAAATTGTACAAACATCAATTTAGCACCTTGGAGGTCCATAGCCTCATCTTTTAGTTTAAAACCAATCATTAAGGACACCTCAAGCCAAGTACAAAACATTCTTTAGTTCAAAAATAAGCTAACCATGCTTTACCCTTATAGTTGAAATTTTTGAGTAAAACCCCATTCAGGTAACAAAGATTCTCACTATTTTGAAGTTTGTGGGTGGAAATACTAGTACAGAGGAACCTACCCTCTTAGTTTTCTCTTCTTGCTGTCTGTGAGTCGAAGTTTTAGACTTGATGTTCTAAGTTTATTTTTTGCATTTTTGTTATAAGCATTTTTTATTTTTCTCTTGTTAAAAAATCATTGACCTTTGTTCATCATACATTTTAAATTTTGGGCTTAGTTTCACAAATAAACATCTAAAGAACCCAAGGGGAATTTAGGATTTTGCCACCATTTTGGCAATTGTCGCAAAATATCCCCGACAAGCGGCATGCTCACTCTGCCATCTTTTGCAGAGCTTGTCCCAGTCAAAGACGATGACTTTGTTAGCTTCTCTTCTCTAGTGTACACAATATATATATTTTTTTTAAATATTCGGAATATATATATGATGTAATGAGAGTGTGATCTAGTGTTTTAGACTTTATTATTACCTGCAAACAAAACTGATTTGACAATATATTATTGGATTTGACAATATATTATTGGAAGGTGTAAATATAGGCTTTTACACTACATACTTTTTGAACTTAATCTCTTTATGTAAAAGAAACCCATGGCCAATCATTAAACTAATATTATTTAAAACTACATATTTTATCAAACATTCAATAACACCTCACTGTAAATAAATAAATAAATAAATTCACTATCAAAGATTCAAAGTTCAAACATATATATATATATATATATATATATATATATAGAGAGAGAGAGAGAGAGAGAGAGAGAGAGAGAGAGAGCATGTTGAGGGTTGATTTTTAACTGAGTTAAATCGCGACTACGAGCTTGATCATTCACCGGAGTTCTTTATATTAAATATATCTTTAATAGGTTTTTATGAACCAAATGTAAGATTGAAGGAGGCCAAAATTATAACATTTTAATGGGTTTTAAGTCAGATTAATTAAATTTGTAGTTTTTTTTTTGCTCTCTCTCTCTCAAAAATCCTGATGGGGTGGGGGGAAAGTAAGTAAATTTTAACATAATTTTAGATTTTATTAGTATCATAATTGGAAATTTTGAAACGTCAAGGGGGGGGGGGATTGAAATAAAATGAAATATAAATGAAAAAAGATTATATGAAGACTCACCACAAATAAGACAATGATTTTGTAAAAATATTGTGAGATTTTATTGTGTCACTAAACTTTCTCATAATAGTAAAAATACATGTAAATTAATAACTAATATAAATATATGTCAAATTATTATTATTATTATGAAGGGATAAAAATCATAAAAATCAATGCAAGACCAAATCAATGCATTAGATTGTAGTTTGTCCTCTTTTTTATCATTAAACTATACTTTTAAATCAATGTGTCAGATGATTCAAACATATGTTTTTATACAGATATTACTATGTATTTCAAATTATATCTAGTGTAATTTTGAATGTTACTTTACACCCTTCAATAATTTTAACTATTACAATAATTATACCCATCAATTTTATTTTTTTATTTGATGCAAACTTTAACAGATTTATCATTGGATTAAATTATCTTTGTATATTCTTCATATTTTCCAAATTTAAAAACAATAAAAAATTAATAACTATATAATCAATCAAATGTTTAAAGTTCAAGTTTTTGTAAATTAAGATTATGCATCAAGGATGAGTTTATTAATAAAATAATAAACTACGTCCAATTGGTACGAAATTTCGTACATATGGAACATATAATCTAATAATGAGTTTTCAAATTATTAATTTAATAAATAGTTTTAGGTGGCGTAACATTTCTAAAAATTACATCAAATTTAACTTAAATCTCACCCATCTAACATATATTGAATCACGATATTTTCAACCTGGCTATTTAGAATCAGTTATACTAAGATTATCCTTAGGGTTTAGAAAACTAAAGAGAAAGCTGCAGCAAATGTCAGGATGGCCGAGTGGTCTAAGGCGCCAGACTCAAGTTCTGGTCTTCGTGAGAGGGCGTGGGTTCAAATCCCACTTCTGACACTTTGTTTAATTTTGGTCTTCGTGAGTGGGTGTGTGTTCAAATCCCACTTCCGACACTTCGTTTAATTTTGGCATCTTTTACTCTCATATATGGATTCTTGCTACCATGTGTAACTTTGCTGAATTGATGGTTTTCAGACTTGGGTCTGGCCAAGCTCTAACGTTTGCACCAATTTTTGTCATTGCGCGGTAGCAATCAGCGATCGATTAAGCTTTCAAAAAGTAAACATGTCCAATTTTGGATGACTTATAAACCCCTATATCTGCGCTGCATATTGTATGTATATATGAATGACAGTGCTGGCCATGTTTAGAGTCAGCAGCATATGGAAGAAACCAAAGACAGATTTCAAATGGATGGAACAAAGATAAATGAAGAGTACGTTGATACATAAAATGCCTAGCAGACTAGAGGAAAATTTATTTACAAATGATATTTAAACCTTCAACATGCATAAAACTGCCACATACTCTGCCGTCAAGGTTGCATTTAGGCCGTAGAATATAGAGGTGATTCTGTAAGCTCTAAGAAAGCTATGCCACTCTGAAGCCTTTTGTCGTAGACTCATGATACACTTTGTTTAATTTTGGCATATTTTATTCTCATGTATGGATTCTTGCTACCATGTGTAACATCGCTGAATTGATAGAATTCATATTTGAAAATTTCACCGTTTGAATTACATAATCTATATATATGTTCTTAACATTTATGCCATTTTTCATGTGAATTGAATGTTATTTACCATTCAGTCCATAAATTCATCTTTTATGCATTATTTTAAACTACAAAAACTTGATTTTAAACAACTGATTAATGACATCACCATTAATCTTTGATCACCTTGAAATTTTACAAGCATGAAGAATATACAAAGATAATGTAATTTAATGATGGATTTGTCAAAATTCACATTCAATTAAAAAAATATTGAATGGTATAATATTACTTAAAGTTACGCTAAGTTGAACTCAGCCCTAAGTTATACAACTTGATTACATTTGAAAAAAAAAAATTAAGCCAAAATCCCAATTCATTAATGAAAAACAATCCAAATTTTTGAACCTTTTTAAAAAGTGAAACATGCTTGAGTAAAGATAGATTTACATAGGAATTTGGACCAAGTATTCTAATTTAGCCAAATATTATAATCTTGCCCACAAATAAAAACCTTTTTAGATCTTCTTTTTCTTGTGTATCCAATTTCATGTTGGCAACAAATTTTTCTTTCAAAGAAAATAGACTACATAGAACAAAGCACCAAATAAAAACCACAACAAATTAAATCCACAAGAAAATATCGATATCAACCACAAACAATCATGTGATGACAAAAAAAATATACAAATACTTCACTTACTATATAATCTACTCAAAGGGAAAACATTCCACACTATTACATCACAATTGAAACTTTATAAGCTATCATTAGAAAGATGCTATGTCTACAACAATAACAAACAACCTAAAACTAAAAGATGAAGCGATGTCTTTGAGATTAAGAGATATAGAAGTTTAGAGAAAACAAATCAGGCCATGGATGATTGTTATAATCCCTTAGGGAGTGGATTTTTATTTTTAGTGGTCGTGAAAATTCACCTTTAATTCCTGATAAGCATAATCTATAAACACTAAAATGGAATTTCAACCTATCTATAAAAGTTGTTGATAAAAATCATATACCATATTATAAAAATGCAACATATACACAAAACCTATTTAATTTGATGAAAAATCTTCCAAGATGCTAAGCTAGCGACTTTTTCTTTTTTATTTATTATGCTAAAATTTATTTCATCTTAGAATGTGCTTATGTTCTTAGTCTGTTCTTTACTTCAATGTATCTTTTAGAGTAGGATTAAATATTTCTCTTAAGAAATTTAAGAAAAATTACATTGGTGTTATGAATGAAAATAGTAGAAGAATTATCAATTATTGTTGAGCATAGGATAGCACCCTGTTCATAAGAAACATTGAATACTTAGGGACGTACTTTTTTAAATGCCTTGAATTAATATACAAGGATGTATTATAGAGAGCATATTGAGGGATGATACAAACCTTGATGCATTAGTATGGTTCACTTTAGTCACTCAATTTAATCTGTTAAGGATTTATATTTGACTCCAAATTTTGGTACTAAAGTTTTGTTGTTGTTTGAAATATATATATATATATATATATATATATGTATATATATATATATATATATATATAGTTGTAAAAAATAGTTAATATCATATCAGAGTGGTGTTCTTTGTCTTTACTATGAATTTTGCAATATTTCTACTCTCTTAGTTTTGGTTTTTTTTTTCTTTTTCTTTTTTTTTGCCCTTTGTTGAACATTGTCTTCTTTTCAATTGTTGTCAAGTTGCAAGATGTCTTCTTATCATATGATTGACGAGATTCTTACAATTTTTGTCAAGTTTGAAATATATATTTTATTTGGTTGTAAAAAATAGTTAATATCATATTAGAGTGGCGTTCTTTGTCTTTACTACGAATTTTGCAATATTTCTATTCTCTTATTTTTTGTATTTTGCTCTTTTTTGAAACATTATCTTCTCTTCAATTGTTGTCAAGTTGCAAGATCTCTTCTTATCATATAATTGATGAGATTCTTACCACTTTTGTCAAGTTGCAGGATTTCTTCTTATTATACAATTGATTACATAAGAATTTGTTTCGAGCATTTAACCTTGTACCGCAAGCCCATTGGAGCACATGTTCATGTGGTACGGGGTTAAAGTGTTTCTTAATTTGCATATTTTTAACCTCAACTATCGGGAAAAAAATTGGCAAATGCCCTTTTTGGGGAAAAAAACCAGCATTCTGCCCTATTTCCTAAACTAATTAGGAAAATGCTCCTCTTTTGTAACTCGATAGTACGGAAGTCGAGATTCATTGAAGAACTCGATTGTGTTATAGTCGAGTTAGCTTCAGCTTTGTGCCACGCCGCCAAAGCAGACGTGGCATTATAAACGTATAACTCGGTAATTAGAAAATCGAGTTTGCTTTACATTTTTCAAAACCAACGCCTCACAACGCTTGTTCACTCTTTCCCTATTCACTCTCCCTCGCTCTTTGCCATCACTCTCCCTCTACACTCTCCCGCTACACTCTCCCTCACTCTTTGCAATCACGCTTCCTCAGTCTCCCCCACCCTCCATCAGCCTCCCTCACCCTTTTTGATTAGTCGCCGTTGCCGGTACCCAGGTGCTCTGTCGGTACCCTTTTCGAACCCTCACCGTACCTGCCGCCATTGATTACAGGTATGTTGTGTTAGGTTCTAATAAATTAGGAACTAATGTATTAGAACTTCAATTTGTATTATGTTGGCAAACCATGATCAAAATATAGAGTCTAGGTTTAGGCTTGCTCAAAGTATGTTTATTTGTGAAATTGGAATTGAGTGATTGCAGAATTTATTAAACTAAATCAGTAAGGCTCGATTGATCGAAAATTAGACTCGATCGATCGAACCATGTGCAGATTTATTTTTCTCCAGAGTTCCAGTTCGGCCCAAACTCTACTTAAACATATTAGGATTCAAGTAAAACTCTCCTATATATAAGGGAAACCCTAGAACGTTTTTTAAAGTGGTTTTTAGAGAGATTAGAGTGCCTCTTGTGCCTCTTTTTATTTTTAGGGTTTTGTACCCAAAGGCTCTCTAAAGGTTGCTCATATTTGCGATTTGTGTAAATCTCTTGTAAGATCTAGAAAAGCTTTCCTTTACACAAACTTAGGGTTTTCAAGGAGGAGATATTTTCTACGCCTTGATGATCAATTCAGTTGCTGCCATTGAAGCTTAAAGAATACATAAGTGGGTGTGCTTGTAGCTAGTGGTGAATCCAAGAAAGAAGGAGTCCGTGGATTTGAAGCTTGCACGTGGTCGTGTCAATAAGTTCTACTGGTTGGTAGCAATAAGAAGTCGAGCGTGGGGGCTTGTAAGTCCTATTGTATGAACTTCGATTCTTTCAAGATAGTGGATTCAAGTTTACCTTGAGAATAGTTAGGTCAAATCCTCCCCAGGTTTTTACCGGTTTGGTTTCCTGGATGATCATATCTTGTGTTATTTATTTTCCGCTGCTTTGCATGATTTGATCTTTATTATTGTGATAACCTAGACTTGTTTAATTGGACTAAGTAACAACTTGGCTAATTACCTAGGTTTAATCAATTGTTTAAGGGGTCTAAAAACTGTCACGTTGCAATGCCGTTTTACTGTTTTGTGCTGCATTTGTTTTGTGGGAAATGGATGTTTATCGAAAAGGGATCTCGCATTACCAAAATCTTCAATTTTTTTCATTTGTTTTATGGGTACGCTGGAAGTTCAGATTTTGCGTAGGGAAGAAAAGATGATAATAAGTGTGCTAGTTAAATTTTTTACTATTTGAAAATGGGTTGTTGAAAAAGTTTTGTTTCATATTGCAAAAACAAATGGCTACTGTGGAAGGAGCAAAGTAGCTGTATTTTTGAAGATACAAATTGATTAAACACTCGGTTGGAATCATTGTCGATTAGAACTTTGGTTGATTGGTCTCGTGCCTGGGGTGCTTACAAATAGCAACCCCCTTCTTCATTTCACATAATCACTTATCTTTGTACATAATTCTTTTAGGTTATGGTGTGCTTATGATCATGAACATGAAGTAATATGTTCTATTAATAAATTATCATTATTTATCATAAGACAAATGAACATGAAGTAACCTGTTCTATTAATAAAATTTATTTATTAATATACGAAAGTATAGTTTATATAAATATTTTCCATTTCTGCAATAGGTGTGGACATTGAACTTCATGTTGATATCGTTTCCTTTCATCATTTATTGTGGAGTTTGTATTTGCTGCAAACAATATGAGCGTATGCACCGACATTGAAAATAGAAAATATATTGCTGCTTTCATTAGAGTTCAAGCCATGACATGCATTTCATGATTTCCATTTTGTGAAGTTTCTTATATTAATCTATGCAATGACATTGAAAATAGAGACTAAATGCACATCAAAGTTTGTAACTTTTGTTTTATGATTATTAATCTTCAATTGTTTATATTAATCTTCGATGTTTTTCATTTGTTTTATGATTATCAGAGGGGGATTAATCTATCTTTCTCTTTCATTCTCTTGAATGTGTGAGTTATAATATGTAGACTGTTACTTCAATCTATCTTTGTTTTTTCATTTGTTTTATGTTGACTGTGAATCATATACTTTTATATCTTTTTGTTACATGCTGGTTCTCAAATCTTCCATCATTCATTTGAATCTTGAACCAAATGAAAAAATCTCTTTTAAAATTATAAGACACTTTGGTGATAAGATGTCTTTTAAAATGAGAAGATCTCTTATGTTAATGTTAATTGAATTGCTTTTGTATGAATTCATCGATGTCTTTGTCCCAAAATTAAGATTAATCTTTCAAGTATGCTTTCTTTATTGCCAAAACCAAACAATTTTCACGCTTTCGTTAGTGTTTTGGAATTCTGTACTATCTTGTTTTATGTTCCTTTTATGGAGAGAGAGAGAGAGAGAGAGGAATAGAAAGATATTTTGAATGCCAAGAGTTGTCCATGTAGAGTCTTAAATTTCAGTTAATAGGGTTGTTGTATTATTGGATGTTATTGAATGCGCCTAGACCTCCAAAGCTTCCTGTTCTCATAGTATTTGTAATTTGTAGTTTGTCCTAGAAATTTAGGGTATACATCTTGTATGCTTCATTCGATTTTGTTGTACCTGGTTTTTATTTGATGAAATTTAAGCCCAATGGTCTAATGTAGAATCCTGACTATTGCTTATAGCTAATCTTGGACACAGGTATAGTTTCGAGTCCGGTAGAGTCATACTCATATAAATGGATCTAGAACTAACTCCTAAAAGTTGAAAATGACTCACCAAGAAGGAAATTGAGTAGAATTAACTCCTAAAATGTTGAAAATAGACCTAACAAGTAGGGAAGTGGGCTGATTGAGTCATGGTATGCTTACATATCTAGTGAGTAGAAATGTAGAATAATTAGTATAAGTTTCTAGATATTAAGTTGAGAACTTGACACCAAATGACCTGTAGTTGTAGGGATCTTAGTGGTCCATTGTAAACGAGCAATTGCATAAGACATAAAATGGGGAGCTGTCAAGGATGACCTTGTAGAGAGTGTTACTTTGTTGAAAAGACCAAGGTTGATTGAACAGTTACGAGAACAGAAAACCTAAACATTGAGTTGTTGCAATTTATATTTACTATGTCACCGCATTGGTCATAAGCCATAGAGTTGAATTTAAATGTTCTTCGGGGAACATCATATATTGTGTGTTGCATGGTTAAATTTAATTGGAAACCTAATATGCAACTCCTAATAATTGTAATTGATATTTTCCCTGTTAAAATCTCTCTCAAAGACATCATAAACCAAAAAGAACTATCACATTTAAATATTGTGTAGATGTTGAACATCTAGGTGTCAATCAAGTTTCTAACACATTAATTAGTCATTTGTTTGTTTTTTTTACTTCAATTACAGATAATAGAAAAGAAAAAAGTGTTTTTATGGAAAATTATGGCAAGTTCTTATTTTTTTTATTTAAGCTTTAATTTGATCGCTTTTGGGTTGCATGTTAAGTGAGGGCAAGAAGTGATGTTGACAATCTTATTGGGATCATAATATGTCTTACTATGTCCATGCTTTTATTTTATATTAATTGTGGTTTACTTGTCAAATGATTGCTAAGAATCTATTTGCTGCCATGTTAGATATGCAAGCACTACATAGAGTGCAACCTAGACCCGACGATGTGACCCAAATGACCCAGTAGCTGAATCATCGGTCAACTCCGCTTTGGAGGCGCGGCTGGCGACGAGGTATGTAGTTGTATTATTAATACATGTCCGTTTTATAATTTTACCTTATGTGCACTACCTAACACAATGCCCGTCCGTGTGTGAGAGGTGCCTGGCATCATAAAGGTTCGACGTCGTACATGTGTATTGCCGCAAGGTGGGCTAGACCCACGTATCATGCAATACATAGATGCAGCAGGTTTGACCGGGTTATTCAAGGTTCCCGATATGGAGGTCGACCATGCTTTGATCACGGCCTTAGTCGAGCGGTGGCGTCTAGAGACGCACACGTTCCACTTACCCCATGGAGAAATGGGTATCACCTTACAAGATATAGATGTGATGTTGGGGATTCTAGTGGATGGGTTGCATGTCACCGGGAGGACAAACCTGAAATGGAGTGAGGTGTGCCGAGACTTGTTGGGCCATGAACCTCCGCCCGTGATACCGAACTCAAACAAGTCTACCCTTACTGGGGCGAGGATAAAATACAACTAGCTTGATGAACAGTTTGCCGCTCCCCTAGCCACGGACGTCGGTAACGAAGTTGTGCATCAACATGCCTGCTACCACCTACTTGTATGGATTGAGGCCTTGTTGTTCATGGACAAGTTGGCGAACCGGGTCTCACTATTTACTCCGCTGTTGTTGAACCCAATCAGCAATGCGAGACGGTACAACCGAGGTAGTGCAGCATTGGCCTGGCTCTACAGGCAACTTTGTAGTGCATCGAAGAAGGATGCGATGCATATTGGAGGAGAACTCTTGTTGGTGCAGCTATGGGCTTATTCAAGGTTCCCACGAATATGCCCTATTACGAGGCTGCCTTTACCACTAGTGCACTTAGGGCCCCTTGCCATTAGGTACGTTCATTGAGTTCTAGTTATTCAAGCTAAGTGTCTCATAGGAATAATTACTTATGTGTGATAGTATATTAGATTTTATTTGTCTCTTTGTTATAATAAAAAATATGTGAAACTAACAAACAAAAGAAACATATCAATGCTTAGTATATGGATGTGAAATATAAAGCAAAGTTTGTTAAATGTAAAGTTCAAGAATCGCATTCGAAACCCTATGTTTGCTATATGGAGCGGGCCAAAGATCACCACAGAGCATGCCACACACGTTCTCGCTGTGTACCAAATGTCACCGGCTACATTATGAGCGGAGCAGGTATTCGGTTAATTGACGTCCTCAATTTGAGTTTTTCATTTTCGTTTCCCTCAATTGCATGACCACGTTTTTTATTTTTGTTTGAAATCTTGGATTGTTGTAGGATTGAGTTGATTTTAGAATATTGGTTCTTTTCTAGGTTGGTTACGCTTTTATTGAAGCCTTCTGTTTTATTTAGGATCTATGCTTGGTATTGATGCTTCATTAGATTATTTTGAATCATGGTGCTGATTGTCACCAAGTTTTGTATTGGTGAATTCTGCCTTTAAATTCTACTCCCGCACCCTAAATTACCTATTAACAATAGACCAAAAACAAAAAAAAAAAAAAAAAAAAAAACAAAACAGAGGTAAGGAATTGACTATGGTGATTCAAGGCTCTTATCCCCGATTAAGGAGTTGTATTGATGCAGAATACTACTGTATTGTTATGTTAAGAAGCTTAATATTTAGATTATTATTAACTAGTCTCTAACCCGTGCTATGTAGGACTGATATTGGGTCGGGTCGGGTCGGGTCCAGTTAATCGTGACCTGAAACCCGACCCGATATAAATCGGGTTTCATTGTCTTAAACTCGACTCGACCCGACCCGACCAGAAAAATCGGGTCTATAGTTGGGTCGGTTTTTCGAGTCTCGAGTTAGGCACTTTTTTTTTTTTTAATTGCTAGCTGTTCATATCCTCCATATCAAAGTCATGCCTCACGAACAAATGGCACCTTGTTGCCTTTTAAGTATGAACAAAAAGGCAACAGTGTTAAAAAATCATAACCATTTAGATGTTTGCTACTAGACCCTTTGATGAATAGAACCAACCAAAATAATACCACAAACAAAACAAATTATAATCCAAGTAACAATTCAACCAACTAAAATTCAGATAGTTCAACAAAAAAAAAAAAGAGAGCCTTAAACCAAATAACACAAAGAGGGCCAACCCACAAACAGAAACAAAGAAAAAAATTTTAGATAACAAAAACGAGGCCAAATGACAAAATGGGAAAGATCAATCCATGGATCGATCTGAGTTGGTGTAGCTTTGACAGTTCCGAGGTGGTCGGGGTCTCCTTCGAAGAGTTCATACTAAAAAAAGATTGCTGGCTTTGCTGTTCCAATTTGTTCTGTCATTTTTGTTCCCGCACCGAGGAAGAAAAGAAGTGAATATTATTTGCAATGTTCTATTAAGTTTGTGTGTAAAAATTTTAGCCATAATTATATAAACTGAATATTATGGCATGATACAACAACCCCAGGTGAAAGCTTACAACTTGTGTCTGATACATCAAGCTATAACTGATTTTGTTGATGTCACTAAAATAACCAAATCTAGTGTAACTGAGTTAGCATATCTGATGCTTTATGAGCATTTTTCCATTGTAAAATTAACACACACAAAATAGTTATAATGATTTCTCATCATTCTAGCTTGATGATTGTAGATTCATATACGACTATATATCTATATTTAATCCTTTCCTTGACATTTACAAGAGATATCATAAGAGGAAGAATTGCTAAGGTACAGTCAAACAAACCAGCAAGAAAAAAGCCATCGGGTACACATGTCCAAGGTCCAATAGATAGTAAACAACTTGATATAGCCAACAAAATCGGAACAAAAAGCAGCGTCCAGTTTAGATAAGAAATAGATTTAATTCGGATGAATAAGGTGATCACTCTTCATTGATTTTTAAGCATTGATGACTAGCAGTTTAGATGGGAAACAATTTTGATAAGAGACAAGAGCAACTAGCACCCAAATAGTCAGATCGGATGTGATAAGAGACAGTTCATTCATTCCCTTAAACAACTAGCACACATGAAAAAAAAAAAAAAGACCTTGTACAGAATCGCAAATACCGATGTTAAATAACAAAAAAACCCATTACATAAACTCAAACACCCAAATAGTCCTATTAAAAAAAAAAACACCCAAATAGTCGGATCGGAGAAAATGTTAAAAACTGGAAAAACAAAATCTAAACAAATGGAAAAAAGTAAGTTCACACACACCAAAATAGAATGCAAAACGCAGCCTAAATCTAAATTGTAAACTACACAATGCGATCCCATTTTGATAAATCTTTAATCCAAACCAAACAAACATTTAAAGAAAGAAAAATAAATTACCTTTCACTACTTATACACTGACATCCTCAACGCAGGAGTAGGACTCTTGATCAGCTCTGATAGGTCTAAAACCAAATTAGTACATATAAACACAAAGTACATGTCAACACCCAGAACCAAATGTGAAGCACTTAACAGAGAAGATTCATAACTTTCCTAGTTTAAAAAACCAACTACAAAAGCCCAAATAAAAACTAATAAAAAAATCTTATCTTTAGCAAAACCCAGAACACCCATTGGAGTGAAAAGCATAGAGAAAACAAGAACTACACGTACCTAGCACTGTAGAGACAGATCTTGTGGTTTGAAACTACAAAACTCCAACTGGGTTTTTGTTCTTGTTCAAAGAGAGAACAACAAATCACAGGAAAATCCAATACTCTTGTATAATGAGTGAGGGAGGCGGAGAGCTCAGGGAGGCGGAGAGAACAACAACAGAGTAGGGTTTGTTTCAAAAGAAAAAAATTGGGTTCAGACAAGTGCACTTATATGACCCGACACCTAAACCGATATCGACCCGAACCCAAAACTAACTCGTAATTAAGACTCGAAACTCGACCTGAATATTCTCGGACCCGCCTAAACCCTATCGGGTCGGGTCGGGTCGGGTCGGGTTTTCGGGTGGGCCTGGTCCTTGCTTAGTCCGAGTGCTATGCACGAGAAAGCTATTAAGGGTTCTTTTGGATACAGTTGAAAACAATGTAGCGAATTTTTTTTACAATGTGTAAATAGTATCGTGGGACCAATTTTTTATGAAAAAGTTGCTGAACAATGAAGTTTGTGGGTCTCATTAACAGTGCGTGCACTGTTCAAGAGAGAAAAGTAAACAATCACGGGTTGAAAAAAAAAAAGAAAAAAAAGTAAAAGAAAAAAAAGTAAAAGAAAAACGCAATACGTAGATGTGGGAAGTGTAAAACGCGCTTCCCAAACGCACATAAATATGACTTAGAAGATTATTCTAATCATGCACACAATCTTCTCTTTTTGCTCCCCAATTTTCATACGCTGTCAACTCTGTCTCAGGCTTGAACCGAATAAAATTTCATTTAGTTTTGTGTTGCGTAGGATTAAATGTGTTTTGTTTCCTATGTTGGGGCTCCTTTGTTCTTGTTAATGTGTATTTCTAAGTTCTAACAGTTACATTGTTGTATTTCTTATATATATCTCTAACTTTATTCGTAACATGTACCACAAACTATATGATACATGAGAAAGAATTATTATTCATTGACCAAACATCCATTCAGCAAAAAAGAAAGACCAAACAAACACCTAATTAACCATGGCAAAAGCTAGTAAGGCATTTAGGACAGAATGTGACTTGTGAATCATCTAAGAAAATCTAAGACTTTACAAACGTAGTCCCTAGTACAATACAATGGGCATTCATAGGATGCTACCAACTACTAATTAATTATTACAATATGTCAATGAGTATTTAAACACTAACTACAGTAGCAACACTTGATTAATGCAGCCATAATGCTGCACTTGCTCATTATTCTTTGCAATTTAGAACATGCAAATTATGAGGGGAACACACTGTGAAGGTCAGAATTAAAAACCTACAAGTATTTTAAAAACAATTAGAGCTATTAGTGGTAATTTGAACTCCAGTAGAATAACCTACTACTAATTTTAGGAAATTGAATCTTGGAAGACATTTTCTAAACCTACCTGTGTTGATTGATCATTGTACTTTGGCTTCTTGATGTTTTTGCCTTTTTTGTACATTCCCTATGTACTGGGTGGAGTGTTAATGAAGTTCTTATGTTACTTATCAAAAAAAAATTATAAAATAAAATAAAATAAATTAGGGAGCACAAAAAGGGAAAAAAGAAGAAGAAAAAAAAAAAAAAAAAAAAAAAAGCGATTTTGAAATTAGAATGAAAAGTTTCATGTACCTAGCATATGTTCATGTTGTCTTTGCCACATTGCCTCCTGCGGTTGCACATCCTTGAACTCACTCTAAGTTGAAACCCATAAGCGTTCCTAACCAAAAATAATATATTTTTTTATTTGGTAAAATGCATAATTACATGGTTAAATTCAGTATAAGAGATGTTGTCACAGCAAATTTCATACGAAAAGCTCATTCTCGCATCATGTTTCAACTCATTCAAAGTTCAATGCTAACTTAATCCAATTACAACAAAACTCTCCCCCACCATAAAACCATAACATAACCAACCAAAACAAATCCTGAAAACCCTAGTCTCTGATGGTGTTGCTTAGCTTTGAATGTTATGCATATGAACATGGGGTTGAAATTGGAATGTGGATCTCGGTCAACCTAGATCCTTTATTTTACATTGTGCAATTTAAATGTCTGAACTATACACTGTTTTTTGTAAAGTGGCATTAACATGACCAACACCGCGATGCACATGGGGCTGAATCCTAGTTATTGTTTCAAGTGCTTGTTGACTTAATTTTGTTAATATTTTGAACACAATGTAGCTGTTATTTTACTTTCTGCCCAATAATCCTTGAAGATTTTGTGTACGACTAGAAGCAAGCAATTACATGCTTTCCATATTACATATCACAAACATAATCTTAAATTAGTATGATGTCTCACTATCACAAACATAATCCACTTATGCAGATTGTATGAGAGCCATACACGCGTACGTTGGGCTCCCCGCTTGCGTATTGCACCGCCGAGCAGCATATTTGGATGGCGAAGGTGCCATTAATCTACTTTTGGATAGTGGAGGGGCATCATCCTGATTGGGTCTTGAGTCAATTTGGGATGAAGCAAACAGTTCCACTTGTCGTGGATACGTCGATTGACCTTCACAGAATATCCCTCCAAGGTAAATGGGACAAGGACTGGGAGGTAGAACATCATGTCCATATTCAGTAATGGGCCAAATGAGGGCATGAAGTTCATGGTGCCCCTCTCTTTGACAGTGATGATATGTACCTCATTCAAGACATGACGTGGTATGATCACAGCACAAGGCGGTACATAACATCGTAGTCCGCATACTGGGAACTCATGGTGAGGCAACAATTCCTTCCCCTTTGTTGAAACCATTGTTCGATAAAATATCTTCTACTCCCTCCGTCCCACTTTGTTTGTCCTCTATTCCATTTTGAGATGTCCCAAAATATTGTCCTGTTTCTAAAAATAAAGTCATTAATTTACTAATGTTCCTATTATACCCCTATTTTATTAATAATTCAATTTTTTGATAAATTTATTTAAGGGTAGTTTTGGAAACTTATACATTTTTAAAAGGTAGACAAAACAATAAATGATGTTCCCTTAAAAAGATTGACTTTTCAAACAGGACAAACAAAGTGGGACGGAGGGAGTACATGTTTATCAGAATGTAAAACTCCACAATTCTTGAAGTCGTTACATCTCTATGAGTTTATCTTTCATTATATTTTAAAGTTAAAACATATTGTGATTTAAGTTCTTCATAAATAAGTGAATTTGTCTTTACCAAATTTTTTTGTGTGAGGAATGGTTAATTGGCAATGACATGAAAGACCACACCTTTCTCCATATAATTACATTAAAATTATAAAAAGGGTGGGTTGGGTGTTATTCTTTTATTCGTATTTTTTGTTTTTGGTTGTCTTTTTAGTAGTGATAATTAGACATTTCATGATAGTTTACAATCACACTAGATAGCCTTTCTTCCAAGACTGAAAGCTAATTACATATTTTATGATAGATATTACCCGCATAGTGCATTATTGTATTATGGTTGTTCTCAATTTAAGGACTAAAATTTCTCAAGAAACACTGTAAAGTCCCAGTGAACTTGTAGGTTTTTGTTTTGGTATTTTCATAATTTTCTAGTGCTGTAGAATTTGTCGGAAATAAATATAGTTTTCAATGTTCTTTTTGATGTTGTCTTGGTATAAAAGCATAACAAACTTTTCACTACTAGGCCTAGTTGTTTTATTATGCACATTTGAGTGAAAGTTGTCATTTATACTCTTTTATTTGTAAAATAATGAAAAATCTTATTTTTCCCTCACCTTTACTTTTAAGATCATATGCTTTTGTTAATATGGTTTACAAAGCGTTACCTTAGGTGGATAGGTAGGTTGTTCTATATGTTGATATACCTGGTCCTTGGACCTAGTATAATAGTTGAATTGTTTTTAGTCTACCTTGGATTAAACCTACTGCAATAGTATATTTTCCATGAACCTGTTAATTACAAAAGGAGTAACTGAAAAATATTTTTTTTAAGACTTGATAATTTGTGCAAACGCTTTGGAAAACATCGAGAGACAATTTGGTTGAATGACCACTCTAGTGCACTATTACCTTATATATTTGTCCCTAACTTGCCAAGCATGGCCCAATTTTTTTAATCAATTGCCACATGTGTAAGTTTCTTCATAGGGTACTCTTCATCTGCAACATTGACTCATGCCTTAAATTAATGACATAGTCTCGAAAATTACAATTTATGATGCCCTTGTTTTGTAGGTTCGGACGATGCTTAGGTCTCTACAGAGCTGTGACGAAGGTTCTAACATTCACAATGACCTTAAGCTGACACTAGAATGTGTTGAGGATCCGGGCCGACTTAAATTGGCGAATGCGCTTGCAGAAGTAGCCGACATTGCTCCACGGCCCCAAGTCCGGTGGTAAAGTGGTGGGTCTTGAGGGGGTGGACGTCATGGAGGTGGTCGAGCTGGTCACGGCCGTGCGACCGAGCCGGATCCCATCTACGAGGAAGGGGATGACTCGATTGTAGAAAAGTCATGGCTTGGCATTGGTTGGGTCTTGTCGACGACAACGGTAGGACACCGCGATACACATCGATCTTGTCAGCTTTGGTGTTGGGCCATCCCACACCGCTGGTCATGAGGACACTATTCTAGCCCGGACTACGGCCTGTGGTGCTAGCACGAACTATTAGGACCCTCCCCGTATGTCGCCCCCAGTTTTTAGTGGATCTGCGCATGATGGTTGATGCATATTTGTCCCCACACCAGGCATGCCCACCCCACCTCTAGTGCATGTGGAGCCCACCATGTCAACTTCATCTCCAACCCCTCACGAAGAGGTCAGTGCAGATTGAGCAGATACCGGCCGAGGACATTGAGCCAGTGGTGGGTTTGCGGAGATCGCGACGCCCTCCCGTGCATGCTCCCAATTGCGGGACCGGTGATGGTATGTACCTCGTCTACACTTCCCATCTTCTTGAGCTACTTATACTATGCATTTGATTGAATATGTTAATTTAATTATGCTGTTGTGTCTGATGAAACAGGTAAGATCGGACTTGTAAGGGCATATGGGAGGATACGAAAAGATCATTAAATGCCTGCATGCGCTTATACTTCCCGGTGATAGGTGATTGGATATTTCTTTTTCACTTTTCTTTTAAAAAAGTAGTGATTTTTTTAGCGCTCATATATGGAGGGAAAAAAATGGTATTGCCCGTAAAAAACATTTTCAATTATTTCACAATTTATTAGAGTGAGCAGTTATAATTGCTACAATATCAGTTTATTTTGATTCCATACTTCGTATATCAGATGCTAAAGTTAGAGAGACCAAAATGATGGGAAATTATCCTACTATTATCTTCGCAGGATGCATTATGTTTTCTTTTTGAACTCGATAGCAAGCATGTTTGCCACATTTCTTGTGGAAACGAACTCTAATACTCATTATCTTCTTCTTGATGCAGGACAAAATTGAGGAATTTGCGTACGTGTGCTTGTCGTGGGTTAAGGGTTAGGATTCATTTGTAGGTTTTGATTTATCATGGTTGAGGAGAAGGTTGTGGGGTTCTATTAGGAATATAAAGATAGTTTGATGAGTTTGTTGATGGCTATTTGGTAGAAGAAAGTTTGGGTTTTGACAGGTAATAGGAAGGACTTAATTTGGGGTTTGTAAGAAAGAAGACAAAAGAGGCAGTATGGATATGTTTAGGGGCTGTATAAATAGTACCATTGAACAACTTATTAAAAATTATAATGTGATGTCCTTATTAAAAAAAAAATAAACTTATCAAAAAAAATATTGTACCTATGAACAGTACCACAATATTTTCAACAAAAGAAAGACAAGGAAGGGAAGAAGAAATGGGAGGAGAACAAAGAAGAACAATAAGGTGAATGTGCCCTATACTCTATCACTCATTTTTGTTTTTTATTTTCAATTCCTTTCAGTATTTGTGCCATATGCATATACTCTTTTTTGGATGAACTAAAAACCTAATAAAAGACTTAAATTTATTTTGCTTTGAGAAATAAGCTTCATGGTTAAGAGGTAGTTAGTATGTCAGTATGTTGTGACTTATAGGGTCTTTTGTGCATTGCTCCTGCTCCGAGAAATAACTTCCATGGTTGCAGTATGCAAGTGGTTAGCATAGATAAGACGTGTATTGCATTATGAAAATTTGTAGAATATAAAGGATTGAGAACGTGGCAATTTCTCTACCTGGCCTAGTCACGCAAATAAATGCTATTGTTTGTGTTAATAATGCCACCTTCTGTAGGTGACTTAGCCTTTGAACCCATCCCCTATGTTTTTAGGTTTTCATGAGGGTTGCATCTATCATATATGGTTTCAAAGGTAAAATTATAGTGCTCATGAAAGTCACAATCCATATGCATGTCTTATAGTTGAATGGATTTGACAGTGGTGTTTTTTATATAATTAACTTCATGACAATAATGGATACGGTAATGGGTTTATGAGGTTTACGGCATAAGAAGGTCCACTTAAATTAAAATAAAGCATGATAGCATCATAGCACCATTGCTTATCCATGTCATCTATATATATATATATAACCGAAACTTTTGAAGCTCTCACAATTTTCCACATTAGCATTTATTATTTTATTTAAAATAAAATTATATATATATATATATATATATATATATATATATATATATATATATAATAGAGAGAGAGAGAGAGAGAGAGAGAAAGAGCTCTTTGTATTAAATAGGTAACTAAACAAAGAATAGTATAGTTACCTATTTACAATAAAATATCTTTCTATACTATTCAAAGAATAGCATACTATTTTTACAATTTGCCATACGTTAGATTTCATTTATTAGTATAGTCTTTCATGTATTAAAATACGTTTTCATAAAGCCATGTACATCAGAGAATTTGAAATTAAATAGTTATAAAATCCATCAAATGGATTTTGTCTTTAATTTATATATCTGTGTTGATAAAAGATAATTAATATTATCTTTATCTTCAACGTTGAGGTTGAGGTTGATTTGAGCTTCAACTCTACATTGTAATTGTATAAAACATCAATACCCATCCGCCCCTCTCATGATCTCATCCCTATATAAAACCTAACTCCTCTTCTCCAAGTTAGTAAGAAGAATACCCTAGCCATGCAGCCACAGCCGTGAGAATCCCCAATCCACAGCCATGGCCATGGCCAACACTTCAGCCATATCTTGGTGGAATACCACTGCTGGCCGCATTTTGAATTAATGCCTTAAACAGAAAAGATTGCAGCCACATTGTAATGTTAGCTAATTATGTAGGGTAAGGCTTTCTTCATTCTCATCATTTCTCTTTTCTGTACATTGTTACAACATTATGTTCAAAATTCTAATTTCCTTGATGTGAGACTAGCAACTTTTTATATGAAATTCAAAGATCTTGGAAATTTTAAATTAACATAAAAAATGTAGCCCAAACAAGATGTTTAAATTTAAATTCCATCCCATCTCTCTTTGTGTCATTCCTTTGGTTTTTATTTATTTATTTATTTATTTTGTACATAATAATAATAATGTTTTTTGTTTGGTTACTAAGAAATTGTAGGAATCAAATTATGAATAATTGTGGGTTTTTAGTTAGTATGTTTGGGATTCAAGCATCTTTAAGGTTTTTTTTTTTTTTTGTTTTATTAATTGGTTACTATTAGTTTCATTACATATATATATATATATATATATATATATATATATATATATATATATATATATATTTTATATATATTTATATATATAGATGTTAAAATGTTAATGATGGCTGCTACAATGACAAAACAATGACACAATGGATGCAAATGGACGAAAATCTATATAGTTGAGGGTGGCTGTCACAATGATAGATATGATGCGGAGTGTTTTTACAAGAAATGTACAACTTGTGTTTATGTGATGGATAACACCTAGTCTTCTAAGTTTATGAAAATTTATATGTATTATTTGTGTTATTGCCTCTATGAAATTGTATATTTTTTCCACTAGGTTTCTACTTTAAGTTTTTTTCAAGTATTGTAGTTAAAAGTTGTATATATTGTGTATTTGTACTATTACAGTGTTGTCCAAACAAAAAAGGAGGAACATTTACACAATTGGATTTTTATTTTCAAATAGGACAAAGTTTAACTATAAAATTAGTTGTAGTTTTAAGTTATAACCTTATAGCTAAACTTTGTCCTTTCAAATATACCATGGAAAGATTGAAAATATTAAGACATGTGAAATGAGTCTTTCTTTTTTGGAGAATCTATCAAGAAAATTCAATATTATTATGTGTCTCTAGCAATTTGAGAACCTTTACAAGCATGCACTTGCAAGCCTTTCCAACACATGTAAATTCCTTTATAGAAATGTGTCTTTCATGTATTAACTCATTTGTTTTAGTCTATAACTTTTACATGAAATGTGTGAACCTTTATTTTGAACAAAATTATTTATTCCCATTCATTTTCAAGTCATATTACCTTCAAGCAAGTTAAATATTTTTAATTTTTAGCGACTAGTCTATATATATATATATATATATATATATAAAACTGAAACATCTGCTAGCACCACAATTTTCCACGTCAGCACAACACAATATCCCAAACATAAAAAATATAATTAAAAATATTGTTTTCCTCTCCAAAACAAAACCAAATACTTTTTTTTTTCACTCGATACTGATCTTTAAAAATACTCTATCGACACAAACACAAACTTAGCACACACGTTTGCTACTCTCTTCCTCTCTTCACACTCGTAGCATCCCTCTTCTCTCGCCTTGGCTCTCTCTCTCTGTTCATATCCTTTGCTAGCTCAAGTCTTGACCTCTAAAGCTTGGTACGTTTTTGTAATCTTATTTGGTTCTGGAGAACATGTTGATTTCATATGATTTTGTTTCTATATTTCCATAGTGAAGTCTTTATATATATTTATAGATTACAAAAATTACAAAAAAAATTGCTAAGAGTTTTGGGTCTAACGGAATTACTGATTTTCTGCTCCAATTTGTTTTAGACCCTTCTTTCTCTTACGGTTTTTAGCGGTTTAATTTTGATGTTTTGTTTGCTATGTGATGAATATGTGTTGTTCATTCTGCTATTCATGTTTTTTTTTTTTTTTTTTTTTTTTTTTTTTTTGGTTCTTATGGTTTTATGGTGAGATTTAAGTTTTGTTGTAATTGGTTTTGTTATAGTTTCATGTGCTGTTGAATCCATAAATCGGACTCATCGGACTTTGGTCCTCTACCATTTGATTTGCAAATTTTAGGTTTGGTTAGAAAATCTGCAATCAACATTCGGCAAAACCTATTACCATCTATTAGTTTTTTCCAAGCTTTATTCCTAGTTTATGGAGGACTTTTGGATTGAACTTTCAGCTTTAGCTCAAGATTTTTTTGTAGCAATCATCAAATGTTTCTTCTCTACATGGGTATTAAAATTGGGTGTTTTTTATTTTTTTTATGGCCCAATTTACTAAGTTCGTCTCTTTTCTGGTCTTTGGGTTGCTACTGATGGCTATAATAAATTTTTTACTTGGATATGTGTCTTTTTGTTAGGATAATACACCTATTGGTATTTGACACAAGTTTCCTAAAGTTTATGTTGGTTGAAACTTGGATTCTTATTGTTGTTAATTGTTTTGCTATCAGGGAGATTTTTGATTTTCTTGGTAGGATTGCAAAAATATGTCTTTAACTTGATGGAACTCCCATGCAAAGATGTAATGGTAGTGTTGGGTAGTTGGGGAAACACCACCTTTGAAATTTAAAAAGCTTTAAGCAATATTAAAAATGAAAAAAAAAAAAAAAAAAAAAGAGCTTTAAGCCACGGGTTAAATAATATTTGTTGCCTCTTATTGCTTGAGCCATAGTTTAAATACAACTATGAAAAATTCATTTAAAGCTATTAAAGCTGTGTGTTCGAGACTTGTTAAGTTATGTTACAAGGTTAAAATTTTATATCAATATTTATTTGTTAACATGTGTTTTAAAATTTAAGGATAAATGAGTTATAAATCAATTTATATCCGGGTATTTAAATCAATTTGTTAGCATGTGTTAAATAAAAAGATTGACAAATTTTGTTCTTCAATTCAAACTTTGAATTTGTTAGCATGAGTTATAAAACTTTCAATTTGAAACTTTTGTTGTGAAAATAAACTGGTAGTGATGTTTGTGGTAGGTTCGAATTCAGGATTTAGGTCAACTTCGATGCCATGGCTAGTTTTCTATATCGTACGTACTTTGCATATGGTTTATTGTTTATGATGCTTTGTATACTCACCTGTTTAGAGTAATGTTCATGTTGCAGACACATCTAAGAATTTGGAAGCCTATTTTGAAGAATGCTAGCACTCTTGATTAAATCATGTATGCATGCACCGATTTCCTTTGGATTTTCTTCATTGATAATGTTTGCAACCTCTTTATAAAATAAAATTTATTCTTAGGGAAAAATGTCAGCAAAAACTTTTATTTCTCTCAATAGATTAATTAATTTTTTTTTATAAGAAGTAGGTTGGTTACTTTGTTCTTCTAATTGATCTTTTCTTTTCTCTTTATATTTAATTTTTGCATGCAAATTGGTTTGTACTATTATCGTCATAGTTGGCTGCATACACTTTAGTTTATTGAACGTGACCTAATAGACTCCAAGTGATTGCCTACTTTTTCTTTCTATAATGCTAAAGGGATTTAAGTTCTACACATTTAAGGGTTTTAATGGCATGAGTTGTTTTCAATTTAAACTCCACGCCAAGAGCATTCCAATTTTGTTGGCAAAGTTCTGCCACCTTTGCCTTTTTTTACTAAAATCTTTTTGTTGAAAAAATATACTCAATTCTATGTAACCCACCATCTTATAGAATCTAAACAATGTTGTTTGTGGTTTCTCTTACCCAGGTTTGTGTTGTGGATTCTTATTATTGCCCACAATCTCTTCGTTGATCCTTGCTTGTGACTTCAGAGGTTGGAAGAAAAGGAGAGGGCACCCCTTTTGTATTCCATTGCTATTTTCAACTTGGTAAATAGAAGGGATTGTTTATGATGCTCTGGGCATTAACTGCAAGGTCGTGAAAGTTCTTCATGGAAAGAGTTATATACACAAATGATATTTGTTAACTTAAATTTGTTAAAAGTTTCATCATCTTTTTAGAATTCTAGATAAAAAAGATAAAGAAAAAAAGTTCATAATATGCTTTGAGTCATATTTTTGAATAGAAAGTGAAACATATACGTGTTTAAACAAATATTTATTTGAGCAAAGTAAATATGTATAAATTTCATTAACTTATCCCATGTATCGCATGGGTTAGCAACTAGTTTAAATTGAAACTAAGTTCGTATGATATGCGCATGTTAAAATTGCAATTTCTCTAGAATATAAAATTGCAGTTTTCTAATTTTGTAGTTTTTCTTCATGTTACTTTTCCCTCCTGTGTTCTCAATGGCTTCTCATTGCGACAGCAATAATTAACACTGTTCCATACCACATTCTTACTTTGAACTACTGTGACCTCACTTTAGGGGGAAAAGATGTCTCATTAGTGCCCCATGTGCATTCAGGGTTGATTGTGTTGTGTGGCATATGATGCATTTAACAATGCATTCAAACTTACCTTGTAAGAGTAACGTGGAGAGTGAGAGTGAGGTTGTGGGTTCAAGAGCCACCGGCGGTGTATGTAACTTCAAATCAGAAAAATAATGTGTTCAAAGTTCAAACTTTTTCTTGTATTATTCATTATTTGTAATTTCATTGTTGATTGTTGCTCTTCACAGCTGGCTCTTCAAGCAAATAACAATTTTACTTTAAAAATCAGTCATCCGCATGTTAGAGGTGTGAGTTAATGCATTTAAACTTAATCATATATTATTGTTTATTGTTTCTCTTTATCATGGCTACCCAGACTCTTAAATTGAAGCATGTAATATTTTTCTTTAGAAATCTGTGAATGACATGTTTCGTGAGTTATGGTACAATATAGACGAGCCGAACTTCATGCATTATAGTCCAAGCTGCAGGTTTGGTTGCATCAATCTTGGGTGACTAGGTTGCTCACCCATGAGCATGGGCTGATCTTTTATGACATTTGCACTACCCCAAAGCTTCCAGGGCCTCGTACTATGCAAACATTCATTATATATATATATATATATATATATATA
This sequence comes from Quercus dentata, assembly GCA_028216015.1. Classification (NCBI taxonomy): domain Eukaryota; kingdom Viridiplantae; phylum Streptophyta; class Magnoliopsida; order Fagales; family Fagaceae; genus Quercus; species Quercus dentata. The sequence goes on from CP116447.1 coordinate 36,952,276, forward strand.
TATACATATTTGGATAAAAGAAAACCTCCACCATATAAATTCATTTCGATTCTTGCTTCAATTGACACGAAAGTAGTGCGGAAACAAAAATAATAAGGTTAACTAGAAAATGTGATAAACGAAACAATTTGTACGTTTGTCATCAAACATCGCATGATAGCCACAGTGTTAGTCAAATAGCTGGAAAACGATAACATTTCTAGTTAAACCACACTAATTATTATTCCTAGTTATTTGGTATTTATACACATCTTATTGAACACCACAACAGAAAGTCATGCTTTGAGTCATTTAACCGTATTAATCGTCTCATCGATTCATCATCTTCATTATCCCTCACAACATGGGCCACCATCTCATTCAATATGTTCGCACTCAAGGTTGCAATCCTTCTTGTGTGGTCACGCTCCTTTCTAGCAACTTCCAACTGATACCTCAACAAGGTGTTCCTAATGTCTCCTCTTGGATAGTTGGGTCCTTCGCTTCTAGATGTGCTTGGTGGACTTGAGGTGGACATGTTCCGGACTTGCCCCCGATACGGACACACCACCACCGCGTCCATACCATTACAATGCAAATACTCCATGTATGCAGCTTCTGCTTCCCTTCGATCTTTATATGATTTGTGATTGGCATTTGGGAACTTATGAACTTGTCTACTCGCATCTAGCCAACTGTCATATATGCCTGGAACACGACCATTAAACACAACGTAAGTACGTCCCATCTCGCTCTGCAGACATGCAATGTTGGGAAGTCCTTGTACTAGAATGGTGATGCATCTTACTAGCGGAGTAGGCCTGGGAATTTATACAAAAAATGGAAAGAGAAACTCGATTTTTGAGAAATTGAGTTATTGAGTGACTCGATTCTTAAATTGCCGAGTTTTTGAACCACCATCACATCAACAGATTTCTCGAGATATAACTCGACCACTTAGAAATCGAGTTTTAGATCAACTTGATCTCTTGTATATCGAGTTATTATTGACTACCCACATATGAGTGCCCATGCACGTGTCTCTCTCTTTCGATTTTGAAACAGCTTCACTTGTGCGGGTTACAAAAAAGAAAAGCTTGAGAGTGAACAAGTTCTTGGTGTTTTCCTTTTGGATTGCATCCCCATATCCACATATATACAGCTGTGGCCCCCTTATTATACGTTGTGGCGCATCTCTCTTGACAGGTATATCTTAACTGTGATTACACTTGGATTGGCTCTTTAGTATTAATGGTGCAAGTTCTTGCTATGATTCTCACACTTGGATTATGTAGATATATATATATATATATATATATATGTTGATAGCATTTTAATGAATATATGTTTGTCAAGATGTGGTTGTATATACACACACACACACACACACACACATATATGTAGATACACACACATATATATGATTAATTATTATATGCTCTTATGGCACATATTAGCAAAATCCTATATATATATATATATGTGTGTGTGTGTGTGTGTGTGTGTGTGTGTGTGTGTACATATATGTGCGTGTGTGTGTGTGTGTGTGTGTACATATATGTGAGTATGTATGTGCGATAGTGACACTATATACATATATAGTAATGTATGTATAGATATGTATGAACATATATATAAACAAACATACATGTGAATTCTGATGGTTTTCGGACCCCTTAAAACACAATTGATTTAACCTAGGTAATTAGCCAAGTTGTTACTTAGTCCAATTTAACAAATCTAAGTTATCACAATCACAAAGATCATATCATGCAAAGCAACGGAAAGATAAATAACACAAAATATGATCACCTAGGAAACTAAACCGGTAAAAACCTAGGGAGGATTTGACCTAGCTATCCTCAAGGTAAACTTGAATCCACTATCTTGAAAGAATCGAAGTTCATAAAATAAGACTTACAAGCCCCCACGCTCGACTTCTTATTGCTACCAACCAGTAGAACTTACTAACACGACCACGTGCAAGCTCCGAATCCAGGGACTCCTTCCTTCTTTGGATTCACCACCGGATACAAGCACACCCGCTTGTGTTTTCTTTAAGCTTCAATGGCAGCAACCGAGTTGATCATCAAGGTGTAGATAATATTTCTTCCTTGAAAACCCCAAGTTTGTGTAAAGGAAAGCTCCTCTAGATCTCACAAGAGATTTACACAAACAACAATATAAGCAACACTAAAACGTGGCTAGGGTTTTCCTTTTATACTTAGGACAAATTAGAAAACCCTAAAACATTTTAAACAACTAGGGCTGAGTTGGAAATCTGCAGAAAAAAACATTCTGCCCGAGATTCGATCGATCGAGCCTAAGCTTCGATCGATCGAGCCAGGCCGAAATGCACAATACTTTCTGCATTAGCTCAATTCCAACTTTACATAAAATGTACAACTTTGAGCAAGACTAAAACACTTCTAAACACATTGTTTGATCATGGTTTGCCAACAATACACATTAGAGTTCTAAATACACAAATACCTAAGTCTTTAGAACCTAACAAATTCCTATGATGATGATATATGCATTCATCCATAGAGGTACACAAATTCATTTATACAAGCAATCATGGGTTTAAATTGTCTGTCTCTTTTAGATCTGAAAAGCTTCAGTGTGTGGGTTACGAAAATGAAAGCTTGAGAGGTGAATAAGTTCGTGCATTAAGAATACTTAGGATATCATTATAGTGTGCGTGCAAAAAGTTTTCTGTATGCGTTCATGTGGGGTAAAGATTAATTACACCATGGACATAACCCCCTATCTTTTGCATGATAACCACAATTAATTGTCCTTATCCAGGTTTGCCATAGGTCGTCATTGCTTCTACGTTTACTACAATGGGGAGCAGTATTTCCATGAGTTGCATGGGTTGTCTTATAGAGGCGAGTCAATGAAGCAAAAGTTCATTGACTTGAAATCCAGAACACACTTGAGAAAAATGCACCGGAAGATAATGGAAGCTCTAGGGTTGGATAAGGAGTCACATAAGATATCCATTGTGTATTGTGCCCCTCGGCTACTTGTGAATACTCGGGTTGTCTACAACTTAAATCCGTTGGGTTGTGATGCTGACGTGGACATGATGTGGACAGTGATTAAGCGGACCCCCCAGTTCATAGCATCCGACTTATACGTAATCGTTGAGGCTGTTGGGTTCCATGCTGGTGCAAGTTCATAGCGTGGTAGTGGGGTGGAAGAGCCACACTCATTGCCGCTTGACTTGCAGCCTTCCTTTGCCGATGCCATGCCTTTGCCCTACAATACTCAACTAGGTAGTGCGGTTGATGATTTGGACAACATCGAAGTGTTGGGCGCCACCCGGACACTTGATGTGGGATGGTCTAGTCATGCATATGAACATGTCCAAGCCTAAATGGATGAGGAAATTGATATTGATGCCAACCGAGATGTGTATGAAGAGTTCATTGATACTGATGGACCGGACCACGAAGCGGAGGTCTTAGATGGAACACGGATCGAAAATAACAAGGAGGATAGCCCTTCTACAGTTTCTATCCCAGAATGGTTCACATCAAACATATGGGACAATATTAATGACCCATCACCTGCATTGGGTGCAGGGATGACTTACAAGTTGGCATAAAGATGACCAGCCGACGAAAGGGATGCTATTCCAGAATAAAGCCTCCATTCATTATGTGTTGACCCTCTACTCTGTGGAGCATAATAAGCAATACAAGGTCATTAAGTCCGACACCAATAGGCTGGTTGTGTGATGCATACATGAGGCATGTCCGTGGTCAATTCGGGTTATTTGCGATGAAGAAGCACATGATGTGGGTGATCGATGAAATGTAATGGTCCCCATAGCTGCACATCCCTCCAAGTAGTGACCGATGGGTGGATGATGATTCAAAGTTCATTTCCATTGCACTTGAGAAGTATGTACGGGAGGGCCTAACCCGATCTGTAAAGGGCCTGCGTAGTTTTCTACATGCAAAGCATGGGCATGATGTAACTATGTACAAGGTTTGGAAAGCTAAACGAGAAAAGCGTTGCGCGTATTTATAGGGATTTTGACGAGTCGTGCGTGTAATTGCCACGGTTTCTAGTGGCATTTTCCAATGCAGATTCGGACACTGTAACCACATTAAAGTGCGACCCCGTGTCCCGGGGACTTGTGTATTCAACTCTGCGTTTTGGGCTTTCGATCCGAGTATTAAAGGGTTCGGGCATTGCGGGCCGGTGATAAGCATAGATGCAATGCAACTCTATGGTAAGTACAAAGGAAAGCTGTTGATAGCAATGGCAACAGATGGTAACAATGAGGTTTATCCACTTGCATCTGCCATTGTTGAAAGTGAGAGCACGGAGTCTTGGGGATGGTTCTTGGCATGCCTCCTAACCTATGTTACGGACCGGACCAATTTGTGTATAATATCCGATAGGCATCAGGGGATACAATCATGCTTCGATGACACTCAACATAGGGGCTACTTGCAACTGCCCTTAGTCCATCACCGGTATTGCCTTTGTCATTTAGTAAGCAATGTTAACACTAACTTCAATAGTGTGGCATTGAAGAACTTGGTATGAAAGGCAGAAGAATCGCAAATCAAGTTAGGAAGTTTGAAAACACCATGGATTGCATCAAGAATGTCAACCCAGCTACGTACAAGTATCTTAAAGAGGTAGCTCAAGAAAAGTGGACACTTGTACATGACCATGGGCACCGATATGGGGCAATGACCTGTCAGAGTGCTTCAATGGGGTACTTAAGGGCGCACGTAGCTTGCCCATAACTACAATGGTTCAGTTCACATTTTACAAGGTGAACTCGTACTTTAACGATCATCGAAATAAAACACTAGAGCAGTTGGAAGAGGGGCAAGAGTGGTGCAAATATGCCTATGACAAATTTGAGACAAATCAAGAGAAGGCGAAGTTCCTTATGGTTAGAAGGATGAGCGCACAATAGCGCTTATATACAGTGGAGACACAATCTTCACTGTTCAACACTGGCGGGGGAGCTTACACCCATAAGGTTTCCCTCATGGACAGGGCATGCACGTGTGGGAAATGGGAAGCAAACAAGATCCCTTGTTCACACTTGATTGTACAAATGTCCTAACAGCCAAACACAAATCCACAACTACCCAAAGTATACCAACCACAAATTAACATAAATTCATTGGAAATATGTTTAAAATAATAATAACATTAAGTAACACCCTTTTCCCAATTCAAAAAAATAAATTCAGTTAAATTTTTAATTAGAATTACTTAATATATTAGTTGCATTCGCTAGTAAATTATATTATCAATACAATTTTCCATTAACATAATATTTAACTTCAGCTTTACAGATTGCAAATGGCTTCGATAAAATAAAAAGGAAGCACTAACTGACTTAAAGTTAAATAGGGAAAGCACTATGTGTCATTGAGCAAGAACAAAAGAAAGAATGTGTAGGACTTTAGAAGCACTAATTGCATATGTTGCTTGTGATTCTCTTTCAATGTTTTAGATACCTACCCTATTATAGATACCTACCCTATTATAGATACCTACCCTAATTTGGCAAAATTGAATTGTAGACAACATGTTCTTGAAGAAATTGTTTGCAAAGTCCTTGACAGGATTTCTTTTATTTTTTTCCCCCTTTTTTTGGCTGAATGAAAATTTTCATTAATAAGAAATAAAGGATACATTTCTAAATCAAACCTCCCAAATGAAAGAGGAAGAGAGGAATTACTACAATATAAAGACAAACTATTTGTGGGTGCAAATTTTTATGTCGTTAAATGATCACTGGATTTAAAATATTCTTTGTCCAAGCTTTAAGATAGATTGCATTTCATCTTGAACTACTACTCTCAAAATTTAAGCATTCACTGACATAACAGCATCAACATTTGCTTTGACTGTACGTGGTGGGGTAATTTCCATCTTTTGATTACTTGAAGTCCTTGCCCATGATCTTCTCATCAGCCATTTAAGAACAAAGAATGGTTTTGGTAAACGTTTATAGATTTTATTTATCAAAACCTATATTTGTTCTACATATTCACTGAAAAATTTAAACAAACACATTGAGAAAAAACACAAAGATAACCAAGACAAAAGTTATTTAAAAACATTGCAAAAAGTTATTCAAAACAAGGCAGATTTAATGAAATAGTGCGAAGTCTTTGTGCAAATTTTTATGAATCGGTGCGGTGTAGATTTTGTGAATTAGTGTAGTGAAGATTTTAGTTGAAAAAAAGAAGAAGAAGCAGATTTTAGATGTGTAACAGTGCAGATTTTTTGTAGAAAAATAGTGCAGAAAAATAACATTTTGAAGAAGAAAGTTTTTTAACAAATTGGATCCATAGACCAAATTTTATTCACTGAGAAATTTAAACAAACAAACAGAGAAAAAACACAAAGATAACCAAAACAAAACCTTCAAACTCACATTGCTCATTTTATAGAACTTGGCATATAAAACAAAAATCCCAAAAGCCAAAGCTTATTAGTAAAATCACATAAAATCACATACCGGATAAAATGGAGGTTATGATGTGGTTTTGGAGAAGGAGATGGGAAGAGAAAAGAGAGGATAGATTAACAGAACACAATGTATGCAAGGCCTAGTGATACCCATTGAGAAGCTTCAAACAGGGCAAAAAAAAAAAAAAAAAAAAAAAATCCTTTAAAAAACCTTTCTTTTAAAGGTATAGATAATAGGTTATACAATATCAATTGATTTTTTTATATTCTAAATAAAATTTGATTTGTGGTAAATTATGATAAAATAAGCTTCAAGACCCCAATATTTATAAACCACTTAAGTTAGAATGTAAATTCCCAAATTCATAATCTATTTATTCTAAAGACAACCTCACACAAAGACATTTAACATTCTTTCAAACATTACCCTAACAAAAACATGAGAGAGAGAGAGAGAGAGAGAGAGAGAGAGAGAGAGAGAGAGAGAGAGAGAGAGAGAGAGAGGGTAATTATAGAGAGACAAAGTGAGAAAACTGGTGAATTTATTGGACAAAATTCTGTTTTGATTAGTATATTAAAGCCAATGAATGTTTTAGAAACCAAAGTATGTTGAAGGCTAATAGCAAAGGGGTTTTGAAGAGACCATTGTTGATTCATTTAAGTTTTAATTTTCTTTAAGAATACCTTACAAATTGGCTCCTTTACTAACTCTTCTCCCTTGCTTGGTTGAGTAACTGTACTTGCTAAAAGAAAATGATACAAAGGGAAAAATACAGACGTGTTTACAATTTAAAGAAAATAGGTTAAACAGCCAAAATTGATGATATAAACTTTGCAACATTTTCTAATAGTGCAAAGCAAGAAAAAATAAGGAACCAAGCCAACTAAAACTTAGGAAAAAGAAATTTTATTTTCAAAAAAATAAACCGAAGAAAACTTAATTTTGCAAAGAACTATCCCAAATACCTCAATTGGAAAAATGTAATCCAATGGATGAATCCAATGATACTGATATTGAGATAGAAAAGAGAAGAAGACAATTGGAGAAACAACGGAACCAACCTAGTGGAAGTCATAGGATAGAGAATGAGAAGAATGATAGCTAGAACATCCTAACCTGCCAGTTTTATCCAGTAATGTTTCTTGAAAACACCTGGTGAACGTTATAAATCTATCTAAATAGAGGTAATTCAAATAACAAATACATAATGGATAGAATCTATTACAAAGTATAAGATAAACGAAAGAGAAATTAGTCTTTCATAAACAATGCTGACCCAATCTCCAAGTATGTTTGATCATATCTAAAACAAATTAATAAACTACCAATATACCTCATTGTCATAGTCGATCTTTCTTTAAAAGACCGATTTTCAATTGGTAATCTTATCACTTCTATGATACAATTTCTATTAAATGCTCTTCAATTGGCATATCTCATCCATATATGTTAAGAAATCACACTAGGTTAATTTGCAAATTTTAGCAAGTAACAAATATTGATTTCAGAATTTAATCAAACAAATTGGAATCAAAGACAGACTATATACCAATTAGGAATAGCTACCACATTAAATTCAAACCCACAATCCCATATTAAATATTACAAAAAAAATTAATACTTTTGGTCAAAGTAATTCCTCTTTCATGAATAGCTTTTGTTATATTTTTTTGGAACATAGCTTTTTATTTATAACGAAAACATATAAACATTATAAATACCAAGACAAAGAAGAATGTACAATAGAGGGAAAATGTGAAGTTACTGACTATAGATTAAATCAAGACAGATATTACAATTTTACAGGTCAATTCAATCCAAATACTTGAGGAAAAAAGAACTAAATATGGAAAATAATTATACAACGAAAAAAGGCATGGGTAACAATAAAGAAAACCCAATTGGATAGCAAAGCAAAAAACCAATCCCTGATAACCAAACAACACTCGTTACAAAACATATAACATGGGAAAATAAATAAATAAATGCAACTTATGCATAGGTTAGTGCTTTTTGATTAACTTTCGTATTTATTTGTTTCTAATTTTAGTACAAATGAAAATCAATTATAAAGTCATCAAAGGATAAATGTAATTAACAAATTAGTAAATAACAAAGTACTGGAATTGTTCTTCCATGAAATCTAAAGACCAAAAACCACAAACACAAACATAGAATAAATGCTATAAAGACCACAAACCAAATTTAAAACCTGGTTTGAAACTGAAATTAATGATTACATAATCATCACTAATAGAAACTCAAATCTTTCAAAACCAACACAATGTATTCATTGAGCTACACTGAATAGTAAAATTGCACAAAAACAAATAAGCCAAATTGATTGCAAAGCGGGGCAAGCATAAAAATAAAGATACATGGACTAATCAAAAACATTAATTCGTTCATAAGATTTTAGTTTCAAGTTTAACACTTTTACTACTGCTTTGGTATCGCTTTAGTAAAACTACCATTATTTCCGATTGCTCAAAAAATAAATCATAGCAGTTTTAAATTGCAGCAGAGAAAAATGAAAGAAATACATAAAAGAAGCCTAAGAAAACATTGAACATATGGGTTGAATTGTCAACAACACACCATTTAATCAAGTCTATGTCATTTATTTCTATGTTTCTATTTCAAAGAAGGTAGTAAATAATCGAAGAAAACAATAATTTCAATTTGGAGAAGATTATAATGTTACTAAAACAGGGGAAAAAAAAGATTATAATCTGAGACCAAATCATTCAAAGAGAGAGAATAAACAGATGGATTTTAATTCAAATTCGAATAAGAAAAAGTACCATTGAGGAGTTCCGGAGAAATTAGTGCATACCTTCTGAATACACCAGGTTTTAATATGCAATAACACCAATCAAGCAAATGACAACCAAGAAAGAAAGAATTCCACCTTTTAAGCTCGTGAAAAGAAAAAGAAAACACAGACACACACTCTTGTTTAGAGAATGACCAACCTAGCATCAACACATGATCTAGAAAAAATGATAATTGAAATCTCATAAGCTATAAGTAATGCAGATTTGAAATAAGTAGAAGGGAAAATTGGTTAAAAAAATCAATTTGTAAAGAAAAAAAAGTGACTAAAACATACAAATCAGAGCCAATTGAAACACATACAGTAAATGGACAAAATCTAATACGAAGTATGAGATAAGTAGAAGGGAAATTAGACTATCCTAACCTATCGCTTTGTTCCAACAATGTTTCTTACAAAAATGCCTAGTGAACATTATAAATCTAACTAAACAGGACATTCATCATGTCACTTTTGATATATAACTTAAGTATTAAGCATATGTCAAAGCATAAAAAGGAATCTTCCACAGCAAAGGAAACAAATAATAATCTCTCTCTATTATTTAATGAACCACCAACCACTCCTTCAATTTCACATACATTGTTTGTGGAAGACACAAACAACAACTTTGTAGACACAAAGGAACTGTAAAAAAAAAAGAGTAAAAGAGAGACCGGAAAAAGAGTTTGAAGTAATCGTTGTAAAAAATAGCGTCTAAAAATCATTTGCAAAGTGTATAACATACATTAGTTATCAATCTGTTTGTTTGTTATTTTAAAATGTAGTAATTAACCCAAAGAATCCCATAATCCCACTTACAAAAAAATTATAATTACTATACACACTAAAGCATACATGTTGAAATCTATTTGTAATCCCTAATGTATAATACAATAGACCAAAGAAAAATAACAGTTCATACCTTGTACAAAAGAGAAAGTGTATAATACAAGAGTCAAATTTTGGCCGAATCGCTTTCACAAATGGTTTAATTATTCATAGCCCGTTGACCTCATGTAAACATTCCCGACAGAATACCATTCAAGCAAACTATAATAAACTGTAAAATGGTTTTATTTTTCAATAATCTTATCTATCTAGAGGTCTGCCATTCTTATCCATGCTATAAGAATTAATATTGACAACAAAGCATCTAAAGAAAGAGAATAAACATCCGAATTTCATTCAAATTTGAACACAAAGAAGTGATGCGTACCTTTCGTTGGTCTGTGTTTAGTTTCGATTATGTTGGTCACAGAGTAGTGCCTATCCTCAATCTCAATTCATATGCGCTTACGAACTGTATCTATCTCCCTCTATTTCTGTCTCTTCATTTCTCTCAGATTCGCCTCTCTTTATTACCGATTGCGATTAAAGAGAAAAACCCATAAAATTTGCAGCAACCACTGTTTCAATATTTCAGGATAGTTAACAAACATGAACGACAAAAATTATTCAATAATCCTAAACAGGTAAATATCATAAAATTAGTATTTTAAAAAAATTTCTCATTGGACCCATTATAATAGCTTGACATATCAATGCCTAAAAATATCATTCAAATGCAATTACTAACATATCAAACAAACATAAACACACAATAATAATAATAATAATAATAATAATAATAATAAACAAACAAAAAAAAAATTCTTCTTCTTTTTTAATTATTACAAAAAAAAAAAAAAAAAAAAAACTCTTAAAAACTGCTAATCTAAGAACCAAACATAGAGGCTAAGTGAAATTGATTAGAAAGCATAGTGAACCCATATATTTCACATTCAGCATAGTGAAAAAGAATCCGTGAATACTGAATGGGAAAAAAAAAAGGTAAAAAAAAAAAATGCCTACCTTCTACTAAACCCATATTTTTTTGAAAACCCTAGAAACGGTAATTGAATAGAAAAGAGAAAAGGGGGAAAAAAAACATGCCTACCTTTTGAATTGTCTATTGTTGAAGAGAAGGAACGGGATAGCTTCAATCGTTTCTTTTATTATAGGGGGACGAACAAATTTTTTCAGTTTTATTTGTTGTAGATCACGAACAGAGGTTTTCGTGTTTCTCTTCTTTTTTTTCGCTTCCTTTGGGATTTTCTTTCTTTGTATGTTTGTTGGTTTGAAACACGCTATTCTGATCTGTGCGTATATGGATTTGCACCGAACTAAGGGTGAGTCTGAACTTTCGATTGGGGACTTTCTCCTTCCCTCTCTGTATCACTAGGTTTTTTAAGTTGCAAGCCTTTTTTTTTTTTTTTTTTTTTTTTTGCTTTACGCGTTTTTATATATATACCCAAAGACTATTAATCCATGTAAAGGTTGGGAAACAATATAATATGTCATTTTTTAAATTGTAAACATGACAGCATTCTAAGTGGCCTTTTTTCCTAACATGGCAACACCTCCTTAAAGGCTTTTGCTATTATATATAGTATTAGATTAGATTTAGAGTAAAAGCTATCTAGCCGTAATTTTAATTTGGGGGTCTAAAGAAGCTCTTGTGTTTTTACACAAATCTAAGCTTTCAATTCGTATCAAAGTGGGTACACTTATCAGATTTCATCATCTTGGTGTGATCCTAGATCCCAAAAGATATGGATAGATCTCAATCTCTCAATGGTCCTCCATACTTTGATGGGAGTAACTATGCTTTTTGAAAAGTACATATGTGTGCTTTTCTTTATGCCATTGATGAGACGGTGTGGGATTCTATTGAGAATGGGTATGTATAACCCACTACTACCAAATCCGAATAGGATAAGGCTGCTCTTGTTTTGGCAAACACCAATAGCAAAGCAATTAATGCTATTTTCTATGGTGTTTCTACTGATGAGTTTCACAGGATTTCACATGTGAAAACCGCCAAAGAGGCATGGACCATGCTTAAGACAACCTACGAAGGTACCAAGAAGGTTAAGGATACCGAACTTCAAATGCTTACTACTTGGTTTGAAGAAGTAAATATGAGTGACGATGAGTCGTTTGATTCTTTTTATGGGAGACTTAACGAGATAGCGATTGCCAAGCTCAATCTTGGGGAGAAAATTGAAGATGCTAAAGTGGTGAGGAAGATGTTGAGATCCTTACCCTAAAGCTTTTGGGCTAAGGTCACAGCCATAGAGGAGAGTAAAGATTTGGATGAGATAAATATTCAAGAATTCATTGGATCTCTCCAAACCTATGAGCTCAGACTGCCTTCTCACAAATCTAGCAAATCCTTTGCTCTCAAAACTATAAATGAGTGACTAGGTGATTCCTCCGATGAAGACGATGTAGAGAAGGATACGGCATTTCTTGCAAAGAACTTCCAGAAATTTCTCAAGATGAAGAACAATGGGAAGTCGTTTGCTAAAAGAAAGTTCTCATCCTCAAAGAATGACAAGAGGGAGTTCAAGAAGAAGGATGGGAAAGATTCGTCATCAACTTAAGGAATTGTGTGCTATGAATGTAATAGACATGGACATCTCAAGAAAGAATGTCCAAACTACTTGCGAAGAAAGGGTAAAGTGTTTTCAACTACCCTTAGTGATTCAGAAAGCTTAAATTCTAATGTAGAAGGAGAATGTGATAGTGAGAGAAACTATTCAACTTTCATGGAAATTATTGCAATTGATTCTAGAGATGATTTGAGCAACTTGGTTGATGAGCTTGGTGTACATTCTGAAGGTGAAGAAGTTGAAAAGTTGGAAGATGAGGATGTGTGTCTCTGTAAGGTTGAATTTATTCAACCATCTAATTGGCTTTATTCCGTGCCAAATTTGCTTGTAATTCAGCATTTAGTAACCCCGTATTTAGGTGGGATTGTTGTAAGGGTAGTGAGTGAGATAGAGTGAAGATTGCTCAAGAGTGTGCAAGAAAACAGTGTGTCGCGGCCGGGACTCGGCTGGACTCGCGGCTTCAACCCCCGCTGAGAATCGCACACGTGCCAAGCATCTTTGGAAGATGAACAGTCATGCTAGTGGAGCACTACAGACAAAACAGACAATCGCCATACGGTTATCTCGCATGATCGGAACTCGCGACTTAGTCAAGCCGCGAGGTCAAGCCGCGAGCCACCCCCTGTTTTGGAAAAACCCGCGTTTCGCATTCCTCTCCACTCCAATAAATACCCTTTTAACCCACGATTGAAAGAGAGCTTCCAGAGAGAATTTTGAGAGAGAAACCCTAAAGAAAAACCAGATTGTTTCACCCACAATCTCTACCTTAGAGTCTCATCAAATTCCCTCACTCTCTTCCTCTCCATTGCCAAATCCTTGAGAGGCCTTATAACCAAACCTGGTTCTCACCATTATCATCTCTGTGAGACAGACGTTTGGAGTTAAGGGAAGCGATTAGGAAGGAGCCAATCTTCATTGGTTGATGCTACGGTCTAGTAGCGGAATCCGTAAGCTAGAGAAGAAAAAGGTTCGGCGCAACCTCGTTGGAGCAAGAAGCTTGGAGGGCTTAGGTGCATTGGGTAGATTAGGCTTGGAGGGTCTATTGCTTTGTCCTTGTATCCCAACCGTATTTTCTAGTGGATTGATTACCGCTTGGAGGGCGGCGGAGAGAGGTTTTTCGCCGAGGTCTTGGTTTCCTCTTCGATAACACATCGGGTGTTATCTCTGTGTTTGCATCTTCCTTCCTCTCTATCTCCTCGCCTTTACATTATCTCTGTGGTTTATTTTGTTATGGCTTAGATAGTTGTTTAACCAATTCCATATTATAGCATATGTTAAGTTTCCGCACACTAGTTGTTTGACATATTGCTTGTGTTGGTTAAGTTGGTTTTTGGGGTCTAAACGTTCAAAAGTGTTTTTGTACACGTTTTTGAACTTTCAATTGGTATCAGAGCGGGTACACTTGTTGTGGTTTTAATACCTAAGTGTGATCCTTGACCCCTTGTGTTTATTTGCCATGGATTGTGCTTTGTATGACTCTTTGCATGATTTGGTTGGTGATGAATGTAACATGCCACATGTTTGTGATAATGCCTCTATGAGTGTTAATCCTCATAAGTGTGATGACATGTTATTTGAATCTATGGGTGTTGTTGACAAACTCTTGAAGAAAAATGCTAAGAAGTTTCAAAAGAATTTGAGCAAGTTATTTTGTGAAAAGGATGATTTGATTGCTAAGCTCAATGAATCCAACAAATTGGTTGAGAAATATAAAAAACTTGCTGAAATTTCTCTTGAAAAGCTGAAAGAGTTTGAACGTTTGAATATAGACTTGGATGCTAAACTTGTTTTGTCTAACAAACTTGTTGATGATCTTAAATGTGAAAATGAATCTCTTAAGATGCATGCCAAGTGTTTGATTGCTGAACCTATTGTTAAAAAGGATGAAAATATTTGTTGCAATCATGTTGTGGTACCCGATTTTGTGCCTAGTGTGTGTTCTACCTTAAAGGACAAATCGGTGTACATTCCTCCACATAAAAGAAATCAAAAGGTGGAGAGAAAGACTGTTAAGTCAAAGCCTTCGTTTAGGTCTCAACCTAAGGTTTTGAATGGATCTAAGTTTGTTCCAACTTGCCACCATTGCGGTGTGATTGGTCATATAAGACCTCAATGTCATAAGTTGAAGAGGGAACAAAACCATGTTGCTAGATCCCTTCCCAAAAAGCCTAGTGGACCTAAACACATTGTTTGTCACCATTGTGGTGCCTTTGGTCATCTAAGACCTCAATGCTCTAAGTTTCATGCTTTTAAAAGAATCAAAAGAAAAGAAAAACTTGAGCTTTTTGGAAGTTGTGATAAAAAGAGTAAACCGGTTTTGAGTGAAAATAGCATGTTGTTAAAGAAAATGTTTAATGCTCTTAACTCCTTGACTATGTGCATCTCCGGTTCTCATTCTTCCAACCCTCGTCTCACTTCTCTTGAGACACTCATTCCAAACAATCGTTCCGTTTGGATGAGGAAGGGTTCCTATGGTTGAGCTTTTGCTCTTTTGGTCCTTGATCTAATTCTTTCGATCTTTGTAGGACCCTTCATGCATTAAATGTCATATCTTCATGCATTTAGTGCATCTTGCATTCATTTATATGCATTGTTTTGTTTTTGATTTTACTTTTATATTTCAGTTTTGTGTGAGTAAAAAATCCAAAACCACATAAAAAGTGAAAAATTCAAAAAGTTTGATCGTATATGTTTGAGCACATATTACATGTGAGTTTGGCCTTGTACCTTTGTACAAATGGCTTTGTGCATTTACTGAGCTTAGCTTGTTATTTTTGCACTTATATCTTTGTGGGAAAAATCTTGACATCTTTGTGTGATTGTTGTAAATCGATCTTCAAGCTTGTCATGAATGATTTGTCAATAGTCATGTTGGTTTTGATACTTGCGTAGACTTGTGCTTATATCTCTTCCCACTCTTTTATTTTTATTGCTTAAAGAGCTCAATAAATGTAAATCTCAAAATGAAAAGAGATAATGAGCTGCAAAAGCCGTCGCACATACTAGTATTCGACTAGGAAAAAGGAAAGCGACTTATATGAAAATGTATGATGCCCAAAAAGCCAAAGGCTTGTTCATCAATTTGAAATATCAAAATTTCAGGCATCAATCTCAAAAATGAGATGTATTGCTCAAAATGAGTTGTATTGATTCAAAATGATCAAATGTTATGAATTGTAAGAAGCCAAATGAAAAGCTTCAATCTTATGTAATCATTTTCTTGTGGGAGGTCATATATGTTCATTTCTATAATTGAGATAGACCACTTGACTTAGTACTAGTTGTGTATGACTTGATTGAATTGATCATTGAAGCTTCACTCTAGACTAAGGACTATTCCACATTTGATACACACACACAACACACATGCCTAATGTTCAATGAATGTCTTATTCATTTGTTAGATTGTACTTGTCTAAATGTGATGTATGTGTGCTCAATCTTATATGGATTAATCCAAAAGATTTTTGATCATTTTATATGTTTTTGGAAGTGATTTTTATCACTTTTTGTGTTTATGTTTAGTGCTTACTTTGTTTTTCAATGTTTAAACATGTTCTGAATTGAAAAACAGGTGTCAGAGTTTTTCGCGGCTCACCGGGCGACTCGCCCGATCGCGAGTTCATCCAGAAGCTTTTGGCGGCTCACTCGCGGCTTGCTCGCGGCTCACTCGCGACTCGCGAAAATTTTCGCGACTGAAACTCGCGGCTCGCGGCTCGCGGCTCGCGGCTTGCTCGCGACTCAACCTCGCGACTCGCCCGATCAGCGAAACGCCCAGAAACAGTTTTTAAAGGGCTTTTTGTGGGAAACTTGTTTTAAACCTCTCCCATCCTCTCTAAAACCCCTCTTTCAATATTTTTACATCAAAACCCAACCAATTTGAATGGTTTTTCCATCCATTAACATCTCTAAGGTAATTATAAACTCTTTTCATTGATTTTGATCCTTAGATTATGTTTTGGAGAGTTTTGTGCTCTTGGTTGGGATTTTTATCATAGGGGTTGGGAAAACTTAATTTTTGTCAAATTTCTTCATGGGATTGGTTTCTTTTGTTGATTTGCTTTGGATGTTGGCCCCTTGTGGCAGAAAGAACATGTATTAAGGGTAGATTTCATGATGTTCATGCATTGTTTCACATTATTGTTCATAGTGTGCATGTTAGGTGTTTGATAAAATGACTCTTAGATTTTTTCTCGCTTGTTTGGACTCCGATGAGTACCAAACTTTGGGGTTTCTCATGTTTCCTCTTTAGGAACATGTTTGGTTCATTGGTTGTGTATTTAACACACCTTGCCCCACATGTGCTTTTTTCATGCATTGGTCATGCATTGCACTTAGCCACCTCTTGCACACACATTTGCTACCCTTGTCATGCATTGGTATAGACCTTGCTTCTTCATCCTAGTATGTCATGTCTGTCTTATGCTTTGTAGCATTTTACTTTGTCATGGGTTTGAGCTTCATTTTCTCATTCATCTTGCACCCCTCATGCATCATTAGCATTGTTCGTACCTTCATCTCTTGCCCTCTTTTCTCTTTGACCCTTTGTCTATTCCCCGACAAAAAGGGGAGAGTATACTCTAGAGAGTATTCCAGAGTATTTTGTCATTTCTATATGACTCTTGTTATGACTCTTGTGCACATCCTTAGGGGAGAAATTCTATTTCTCGTGCACATTTGTAGGGGGAGAGATATTCCATAGGGGAGATGCATATACCAAGGGGAGAAGACATTGTGTTAACAATAAAACTTTATTGTGTTTGTTTTCTTGTATTGCATCGTGTTTGTGTTTTGGACATGCATATATCCCTATGCTATTGTGCTTCATTGAATGCATGTTTGAATGATCATTTGCTTTGCTATGTGATCATTGTAGTCATTTCTATATGACTGTTTTTTGGTGTTTGATCAAGTTGCTCATATGTTTTACATCATGTTTACTTGATCGCAATTTGCCTGTTACATTATACTTGTCATTTTATTACTTGCTTTACCTTGAGGGTCTAATGTGTTTTGTGCAAGTGTTTCAGGTTACAAGTATATATGTTCCAAGTGCATCACAGCTTCTCATCATTTTGAAGGGGAGAAACTTTAAGCACTTTTAGTTTATATTGTTTAAGTTTTTATTCAATATAATGTGTTTGTACCCATATGCTTTTGTAAGCTTTTAGGGTTTATGTTATTAAGCATATTTGTAGGCCTTGTGGTTTGTACCATGCTTAAGTGCAGCCTTTATGCTTGTTGAAATCAGTACTTTGTTCCAAATGTTCTGCATTGTGGTTTATTGTCTTTGTCACTCTTGTGCCCTTGTAGGATTGTTCCTAGATGCATATGCCTTGTGTGCTATGCATTGGTTGAGTGTTGAGCATACAAGTGACTTGCCTTGTGCTTGTTAACTTGTATGTCTTTGTGTTCATTCCAAGTGTGAATGAACACTGTGATCACTACCTTGTGGTGTTCACTTGGTTGATCAAGCCATGGGTTGTATATTACTCCATCTTTGCTTGATCACATTTCAGCTTGTTTCATATGCATTCATAGTTTTCTGCTTACAATAATCAAAGTGTATTGTTGTGTTTCAGAGTATATTGTTCATATGATTCAAGTGCTTCACACTTCTAGAATTAGGTGTGAGTGAGTTTTGTTCAACCTGTTCCCAACTCACAGTTTAAGTCTAGAGTCTGTTTTAGGGTTTTGTCACGGAATAGCCAAAGGGGAGATTGTAAGGTTGAATTTATTCAACCATCTAATTGGCTTTATTCCGTGCCAAATTTGCTTGTAATTCAGCATTTAGTAACCCTGTATTTAGGTGGGATTGTTGTAAGGGTAGTAAGTGAGATAGAGTGAAGATTGCTCAAGAGTGTGCAAGAAAACAGAGTGTCGCGGCTGGGACTCGCGGCTGGACTCGCGGCTTCAACCCGCTTGAGAATCTGCACACGTGCCAAGCATCTTTGGAAGATGAACAGTCATGCTAGCTGGAGCACTACAGAGGACAAAACAGGACAATCGGGCCATACGGTTATCTCGCGATCGAACTCGCGACTTAGTCAAGCCGCGAGGTCAAGCCGCGAGCCACCCTGTTTTGGAAAAACCTGACGTTTCGCATTCCTCTCCACTCCAAAGATAAATACCCTTTTAACCCATGATTGAAAGAGAGCTTCCGAGAGAGAATTTTGAGAGAGAAACCCTAAAGAAAAACCAGATTGTTTCACCCACAATCTCTACCTTAGAGTCTCATCAAATTCCCTCACTCTCTTCCTCTCCATTGCCAAATCCTTGAGAGGCCTTATAACCAAACCTGGTTCTCACCATTATCATCTCCGTGAGACAGACGTTTGGAGTTAAGGGAAGCAGATTAGGAAGGAGCCAATCTTCATTGGTTGATGCTACGGTCTAGTAGCGGAATCCGTAAGCTAGAGAAGAAAAAGGTTCGGCGCAACCTCGTTGGAGCAAGAAGCTTGGAGGGCTTAGGTGCATTGGGTAGATTAGGCTTGGAAGGTCTATTGCTTTGTCCTTGTATCCCAACCGTATTTTCTAGTGGATTGATTACCGCTTGGAGGGCGGCGGAGAGGTTTTTCGCGAGGTCTTGGTTTCCTCTTCGATAACACATCGGGTGTTATCTCTGTGTTTGCATCTTCCTTCCTCTCTATCTCTGCCTTTACATTATCTGCTGTGGTTTATTTTGTTATGGCTTAGATAGTTGTTTAACCAATTCCATATTATAGCATATGTTAAGTTTCCGCACACTAGTTGTTTGACATATTGCTTGTGTTGGTTAAGTTGGTTTTTGGGGGTCTAAACGTTCAAAAGTGTTTTTGTACACGTTTTTGAACTTTCAGTCTCAATGAAGGTGAGAAGAACCTTCAAGAAGTTTATGATGCTTGCTTGAAGATTGTGGCAAATATGCGAAAGTTGCAAAGAATGCGGCTAGAAAGATGAAGAAGATTGAAGAAGAGAATAAATCCACATTTGTGCAACTTAAGGAAGCTAAAAGTGAAGTTGTAGAGCTAAAGGAAGAGTTGCTGAATGTGTATTCTAAAATCAAGTTCCTTGAACTTGAAATAATCCAAGCAAATGTCAAAGTGGAGTGCATTTCCACCAAGAAGCTTGATAGTGTGCTTTCTTCTCAAAAATCTTCAAATGACAAGATCAGTTTAGGCTATACCGGTGAAGGAAGCTCAAGCAGCGAGCCTAAGAAGGAAGTGAAGTTTCTGTCAACAAAGAATGTAGAGAAGCCTAAATTGGAGAAGCCTAAGATTGAGACCCCTGTTGTTGCAAAGAGAACCATTGGTCCAAAACCAAAAGAAAAAGGGAAGTCATTACCCAAAAGTCAAAGGAGACCTCAAGTGAAGCATTTTTGTCATCATTGTAGCGAGCAAGAGCATAGAAGGCCAAATTACTTCAAGCTTTAGGCACTCAAGAGGGCTGATTCTTTGCGTGGCCAAAACAACTCAAGAAGAATGCCAAAGGGAATTCAAGCTAAAGGAGAAAATGGGGGACAACTCATTGAAGATGTTATGGAAATGTTGAAGAACATTTCATCATGCCTTGCGAGCTTCACCTCAAGGTTTAAGAGTTATGTCGATCGTAACCCTCCACCTAATGATGTCACCCAAACCACTCATGCAATGTGGGTGAAGAAGGGTACTCATGCATGATCACTCACTATGCCCATGCATTAATACTTTCAACGTATTAGGGTTATAGTTTCCTGCATCATGACATATGCAATCTTCTTGTGTCACTGCTTCCATTTTTAGCATGTTTCTTTTTGAAAGGCTTTGTTGTTTACCTTGTTTTTGGTTGATCTTACTTTGTTTGTTCTATTTTTGAGTGTGTTGAAAAATTCAAAAACCCATAAATAGTGAAAAATCTTCAAAAGTTTGATCATTGGTGTTATGTATATCACATGTGAATTTGGCCTAGTACCTCTATACTAATGACATAGTGCATTTATGAGCTTAACTTGTTATGTATGCACATTTTCTAAGTGTGAGCGGCATCTAGAAATCTACGTTTGATTGTTATAAATAGATTTTCAAGCTTATCATGAATGATTGGTCAATAATCTTGCTTAATCTTGATACATGAGTAGATTTGTGCTTATATATCTCCTCACAATGTTTTTCCTTTTTCAAAAGAGCTCTTCAAATGTCTATCTCTAAAAATAGAAAAGAACTGAAAAAGCCTTACTTTGAAAACTAGTTTGACTAGGAAAAGGTGGAGCAAATTTGTATTAAAATGTATGGTGCCAAAGCCAAAGGCTTATTTGTCAAAAAATACAACAAAAAGTTCATGGTATCATTTCTCAAGAATTTGAGTTGTATTTGATCAAAAGTATGAAAAATGGAAGCCAAATGAAAAGTTTTCAATCAATTGTAAACACATGAACTTTTTCTAGTATATGTTCATTTCTATAAGTGGGATAGATCACTTGACTTCGTACTAGTTGTGTATAACTTGATTGAATTGATCATTGAAGATTTATACTAGATTATGGACTAGTTCGTACTTGATCCACACACACAACACACAAGTCTAATATTTAACGAATGCTTATTCCATTTATGTGATTGTACGTGTTCAAATGTGATGTGTATACTCAATTGCATGATGATCAAATCCAAAAAGATTTTTGAGTATTTTATATGTCTTTGAAAGTGTTTTTCTGCATTTTTTATGTTTAGAGTTTTGTTTTCCAATCAGTCCATTTCATTTTAGTTGCAAACTCTATTAGAGGCATTTTTGTGAGTAAGTCGTGACTAAGATCCTACCCACGAAATTTGTCAATGTGCTTCAGTGGCCATTTCACAAGTAACTTCGAAAAAAGCTCACCTGCAAAATGAGTGGTTTTGTAGTTTTTAAAGCCAAATAGTGACAGTTTTTCAAACATTCTCATTTTGCCTCCTCTGTGCCTCTCTCAACCCAAAACACATTTTCTCTCAAAATCTCACCCAAAACTCAAGATCAATCCCTCCTAAGATTCATCTAAGGTATGTTTTAACAGTTTTTCACTATCGATTCTGAAAACTCAAATTTGTGTTAAAACACAAGAGCTTGTTTAGACCCCCAAATAAAAATTACGGCTAGATTGCTTTTACTCTTACTTAATCAAAGTGTAGAACAAGAGTAAATCTGTGCAATAAACCTATACTACTCTAGTGCATAAACATGAACAACAAACAATAAAAGTAAAGCACAAGAGTAAGGAAAGAGAGATGCAACTACAAGATAAAACCAAGACTTGTTATCGAAGAGGAAACCGAAGAACTCAACGAAAAACCTATCCATGACCCTCCAAGTCAAAATTGATCCACTAGAGAATAAAGTTGGAGTACAAGAATAACAAAAGACCCTCCAAGCCCAGTCTAACCCATGTACTTGAGCCCTTCAAGCTCTTACTACAAACGAACTTCTTGGAGTCATGTCTTCTCTAACTTTCCGAATCTTGCAATACGCTTGAGTGCATCCGCCAAGCCTCACCGGCTTCTTTTGGCAAATCTCCAAAGCTTTCCAAGCTCCAAAACACTCTCTACATTCTGAAAAGGTATGGGTTATGTTTGGGTACAAATCTCCTCTCAAGGTATGACAATGGGAGAGAGAAGGAGAAGAAGCTACAATGATTTCTCACTAAGGATGAGTAGCTCTCTCTCTAAAGATAGGTGTGTTGTGTTGTAGAAAACCTATCTAGGGTTTTTCTCTCTGAATCACCTTTCATACTTTTGTGGGTAATGAGGGTATATATAGTACGGGTGAAGGTAAGAAAGTCACACTTAAAATCCTCCAGGCAGAATATTTCATGAGTATTTTATGGGAAGGCCTTACCCATGAGACACTCGCAAAATTGATGACTTGGCATGACTTTTCAGCTTCTAGTCATGTGCCCTTTTAGTGGGAACCCTTCTCATGAGCTATTCATAAGCCAATCGCGAAACTGCATTGATTCTTCATTTCATGCTCGATTCTTCACCAACTTAATACTAAATCCAATACAATAAAATCCCACAAAATACAAGGAACAAAATTAAAGTAATTACAACACTTTTTGTCATGGAATAAAGCCAACATAAAACATAGTTGTAAATCACAAATTTATAGATTCCTTAGATTAAGTCTTAGATGATAGGCCAAAAATGTATTGACTCCTTTGGTAAATTAATCAATTAATTATCCAAGTGAATTAATTAGATTCAATTACATGCAATAAGCATGGTAGCACAAACAAATCACCAACTAAGTTGAATGCAGCGGAAAATAAATTTGACACAGGTGATTTGTTTACAAATAGGGAAAACCACTGAGGCAAAACCCTACCGGGTGAATTTAAGGTCACCACTACCGATAATCCACTATTTCCAAAACAAGTGATTACAAGGAAAAGGAATCTCAATACCTAATACCAATCTACAGTTGAACCCTTAACCCAATACCCAATTGGACTTGTAATATAGCGGCAATCTCTCCGTTCAATGCATGACTCCTAGTATGCGACTAACCAATGATGCATAGATCCTAGTACGTGACTAACACACTAACTTGAGGAATATGTTGGCTAAAAAGTTCTTTAGTTCATCCAACAATGAAGATCAAGAAGCTCTTTGGTTACAAAACCCTTGGTGTAAAGACATAGTAGCTTCTAGAAAGAATATGATGAACTAGGGCAAGAACGTCTCTGATCACAACATGCGTGTATTAACAATTGCAACAACCTTTTGCATCACTTGTGACAGTCCTTAAAATAATCCTTATATATGTCTAGAGTTGTGAGAAAAGAAATTCTACACAAATACTCATGGATATGCATGAAATCAGATCTGAAAATTCTAATTTCGTAATTCTCGATAGATACAGCTTCTATCAAGCTTCAACATTAAACCTCGATAGAAAGACTTCTATTGAGACATCTGTCGAGCTTTAATGAACAACACTTCTTCACTTGTTTCTTTGTTAGATTTGCATGGCTTCAATACTAAACTTGAACACTTGTTTCTTGAAGTACTAAACCCATCCTAGATCTACCCAATTACAAGTAAAGTGCATTTTGTCAAAGGATTAGCCAATTTACATAACATATGTCTCTAACAATCTCACATATGTCCTAACAATCTCCATTTTTGGCAATCCGTGACAAAACCACAACAAACGAATGAATCATGAGAAAAGTCTTAAATCACTAAACTCATAATCACTTGTTGAATTACAAAAAAAAATCTAACCCTAGTACAAACTCTTGAAAATCTTTGCAAGAAGAGAGTTCATAGATAGATTTTCACAACCAGTCTTTCTGAAACACTTTAAACAAAACTCATCAAGGAATCTTAGTGTGAAACAGAAATAAAGATTGCGTACATAAAGAAACATGTGTATAAAGAGAGAAAAGAAACAACACATGGAGAGATAAGTGAAGAACAACATACATCATCATATATATATGAAAATAAATACAATGTATGTCATAAATAAATAGTCACAAGACCAATGTAACTAAAAAAGAAAGAAAAGAAAAGTACATAAAATCATCACTACACCCCTCAAGAAAATAAACAATCCCTGTAATAAAAATGTCCTATACTAACTCTCCCCTTAAATACAAGACTACTCTCATCCCAAAACTACTCCCCCTTTTTGTCACGAATGACAAAGGTGAAGTCACCGAGAGGTCATCATCTCATCATCACCGGAAGAGCTAGCATCCTCATCATCACCATCATCACCATCCTCATCTGCCGAAACCTCTAAAGAAGGAGATGGAGAAGCGGCAAAACCACCAAGGCGAGCCTGTCGTCATGCTATATGACCAACTCATCAATGAGAGTGTCAAGGTGAGCATCCATGCACTAAAGTTGCGCCATGATAGCCTCGAGGGTCACACCACCAGTCGAGGAGGAAGGAACAGAGGTGGAAGGAATAGCAAGTGTTGTAGGACTGGTAGTCTCCACACGTGGCTGCTTCGGTCAAAGCTAGACCTCACTCTGTCAAACCAAAACGGGGTCGATCGCACCCATGTTGGTATAATAAGGAGAATCAGGAATAGGGATGGAAAAATGGAGAAGGATCCTCGTGATAGCCTAAGGAAAGATGAGCTTATCACGGGTTGCCGTATCCCGATAGACATTAATGATAGAAGTGAAAAAATGAAAGGGGAAGTCCATAGAAAGATCCTTAAGGAGGGACAAAAGAAAATGAGCATGAGGCTCGGTGATAGATTTATAGTGAGACAATAGAGTAAGAGTAAATGTCATCACTATATTAAGGAATCTCGGACCTTTTGCAAAGCCCGAGCATAGGGTGTTTTGCTTCCCACCCCATATGGAAGGTGTCTCACATAAGTCGAGACGGCTCGTCTCTGGACACTGTTCGAAGACGCTTACAACCAGGGTAATTAGGATGCGATACCCTCGGGACATGTAGTACCTCGAATATAAGATCCAAGGTAACTACGATACGAGTACCTCGAAATGTCATGGCAAAACGAGGAATAGAGGTATCGATGCCGTGTATGTTGGAGTAAAACTCCTATATAAACATGACGGGACACCTTAAGGGATTCTCAAGTAGAGATTCCCGACCCCGAGTTCAAATGATGGCGAGGAGAGGAGTGTCAAAAAAGTTCGACAGAACAACATGACACTTTGAATGATTGCCATGTTTCTGAAAGTTCTCAAGAAAGTCTTGTTTGGCCTTCCTGTTGATGCCCAGCCTTGATCAAAACGGGGCGAAAAAACCGCCACCGTCGTCGTGGACACTCATTCGACCACTCGTCGTGGTGACAGCTCCCGTAGGTACAGGGCCCCATTGGAAGGCCCCTTTCGATATGATGATGATGGTGTGGTTTGCGCGGGGCTTCGAATGCTCTCTCTCTCTCTCTCTCGGTGGAGGAGGGTACTTGTCTACCTTTTGGCGTTAGAGGAGGAATCTAGGCCAAATTTTAAAAGGTTACCAAAGGTGAATGGAGTCACCACCAATTATTGGATTTTTCTAAGGTGTGATTGGTCACCTGTTTCTAGTTTATTTTACTACCGATCCTAGGTTAAGAAAAATGGAATTTTTCCCAATCTAATGTGGATGGGAAAAAATCTTGATTTTTAGGTTCGGAAGTTTGGTTACGTGTGGGGAATGTTAGGCACCCTACAAATCTTGTTCAAGGACAGTCCTTTGTTTTGATAACACATTAATTTTTGGAGATGGGTAGTAAAAACATGATTTTGGCATTGGTTTTCGGGGCATTGCATGCATGTGGGCTTTGAGGTTTTGCTTTTGAATGGGTGTGGTCCCAATCTATGCTTTCAGCGAGGGAAAAATGTAAGTTTGGATCGAATGTCCATAACTTCATTGTATTGAAGCATGGACGACACACTAGCAAGTAAGACTCATGCATGGATATGTAAGCAAGCGTGTATAGATGAATATAAAACCAACTGGTGGCATAAACAAGCATGGCAAACATATCATCGCATAGAGTGGGAAAGGGTAAAGGTATGCACAAAGAAACCGATATCATGGCGATGCATCCCAAGTGGTTGCACCCAAACAGGGCCTCACAACACAACCACTAAGGATGTCAAGCGTGGCAAAGCCTAGAACAAGAAAGGCTAACACAAGCATAAAGCATAGAAGCAAGCAAGCATAGACATGCAAAATGGGTGATCCAAACCCTTTTATGTGGGCCTTGGTGTATGAACAATGACAAAGACCACAGGGTCTAGATCGGGTCCTAACCACTAGGCCAAAATACAAGAAAGAAAGATAAAGCGACAAAAAGGCTACAATAGCACATGGCATGACAAACATAGCCTAGGTCTAGGCACACAAACATGGCATGGAGTGCACAAGCACATGGAATATAGCAAAAGCATGTAGAAAGCATAGATCTAAGCACATAGACATGTGAGAGCATATATATAGACATACAGGCATAGGAACATACATGTAAACATGTAGAAATTTAGCACATAGACATGGAAGCACATGAATCCAAGCATACAAGCGTGTGAAGACTCGGATATAGGCATAGGAGCATAGAACGTGCATACAAACATGTAGATCTAAGTGAGACATAACCATAGACATGATATCAAGCATGTGAGCATGTAACCTTAACATTAACATAGAGCAAAAAGGGGAACAAAACATTAAAAAAAAAAAAAATGGCATAAAACCCTAAGCATGTAGATCTAAACATATGAACATGTGGGAACATGGATCTAAGCACGAAACATGGCATAAGACATAGCAACAAAGAGATTTAAGATAGAAACACAAATAAAGCAAGAAACATGCTACATAAAGCAATAAATCATGTTATTCAAGCAAAAAGAGCAAAATAAATGCTAGGAAAAGATTTGGAAGGTTAGGGGTGTGGATGATAGCTAAAAAAGCTACATCCACACCCCTAAACCCCAAATCCAAAGTGTAGAACTAAGGGAAGGAAGATTGGGTATAAGAACAGTACCTTGTGTTGTTGGTGAAGAGAGAAGAATCAAGAGGTTTTGATGTGTTTTTTTTGTCTTTTTTTAGTGTTTGGAAGAGGGAAAAACATGTAGGGAAATCGGGCAGAGAGTAGGAATTCAGAAAAAATGTCTTCCTCTTTTGGTCTGAGGGGTGCCTGGGGCTATTTATAGCCCCAATGCATTTTTCGAGGCAATGGCCCTTATAGGGATGCTAACGGCCCTTATAGGGACGCTAGCGGCCCTTATAATGATGCTAGCAGCCCTTCAAGGATCGCAATCCATAAAAGGCCTTTGATTGGATTGATTTTGACTACATTGGAAAGATTTTGACTTCCTGTTTTCGAAAAGGTATGGATCTTGAAAATCCAATCGTCGGATCAAAAGTTATGGCTCTCAGAAGTTTGTGCTACATCGATTAATGCATCATCCCGGTTTTCATGATATCTCGGCCGTTCTGACTCCAATTTTGACCCATGAATAGTTGTTGGAATGAGAATTTGATAATATCTACAATGGCACTAGTTTCAACCCGTTTTGACAGCCAGATAAAAATTGGGTTTTTGGGCCCACCCAAAATCGACTTCAGGTCAAACTTTGTCAAACTTGGTCAAAGTTGTCAAAATTCTCCGAGAAGCTCAAGTTTGATGTAAAACTATGAAAAGTGTTTTTTTTGTGAGGGCTTTGAACTTGTTTGACCTTTGGTTAAACCTGTAGGGGACTAGGGGCATTTTGGTCATTTTAGCCGAAAAAGACACTTCAGTGCTCCGATGCCTAAACGGGTTGCGCCACGTCGTTCTAGATGTTTTCGCTGCCCCGTTGAGAGAAAATGATATGTTTGAATTTTTTGGGGTTCAGCACGCAAATTGAGGGCGGACAAAATACGGTATCAACAACTGCCCCTTCTTTATCGATATCTCAAGTGCAACGAGAGGTGTTGGATAAAGAACGTGATTTCAAATTTTGTTGCCCCCAAATTTGCGTGTGGAGACTATTCATGGATCAAGACCAGACCTTACCCGACTAGATTGATTAGCGATTCTTTGTTGAAATATTTTCCGTGCATGCCCCTGCACTCTAGGAAAGGAGAAAGGAGTGGATTTTTTTTTTTTTTATTATTATTTTTTTTATAAAAGGGTTTGACGGGTCAGCATTGACCAGGTCAACGATGACCTGGTCAACCCCGCCGACAACCTTATAGGACCGTTTGGCCTACCCGAAGGCCCTAGAAGGTACGTCGGGCTACCCAGGGCCTTTAAAAGCCTTTGCAGCTCATTTTCTTTGCTTATTTCTCACTTTCTCTCTACTCCTCACTTCAACAAAAATTTCTAGAGTGCTTTAGAGCTTAGTGGATTTGTCCTTTCAGCTTTAGTTTGCCATTCCAGTTTGTTGCTTCAGTCTTTTCTGCACTTGAGGTCGGTGTCTATTTTTCCTTGTTCTCTTATTTTTTTTCTACAAAATGTTAGTAGCAATACTACTAGAGATGCATGCTAGTATTTATTTTATTTTTGGAACTTTCATAAGCATATATTTTTGCCATGATTTATCCATGCTATCTTAGGAAAAATGCATATGTGTGTGTATATATATATTGTCATTGACATATGAGTGCAAACATGCAGAAATTTAGATGCTAAAAATAAAATGTGGGACATAGGTGAGGGGACTTACATAGTAGTCGGAATAGTGAAAAAGGTGAGACATACGACATCGTCGCTAGTTAGCCTCAAAATAGGGTGTGAGCATATGGCACGACCACTATAACCCACTATAAATTGGGAATTTGGGAACCTTTTTTGGGAGATCGATAACTGTGTGATGTGAGGCGTATGACACGGTCGCTATAACCTTAAGATAGGATGTGAGCATACGGCACGACCGTTATCACCCACTGTAGATGCGAACTTGGGACTTCTTTTGGAAACTTGATAACTGTGATGGCGCGAGGCATACAACACGGTCGCTATTACCTTAAGATGAGATGTGAGCATACAGCACGACCGCTATCACCCATTGTAGATCTAGAACTCGGGACTTCTTTGGAAACTTGATAACTGGGATAGCACAAGGCGTACGACATGGTCGCTATTATCTCAATACGGGATGTGAGCATATGGCATGACCGCTATCACCCACTATAGAACAGGAACTTGGGACTTCTTTGTAAACTTGATAACTTGGAGGGCACGAGGTGTACGACACGGTCGCTATTACCTTAAGATGGGATGCAAGCATATAGCACGGCTGCTATTACCTATTGTAGAACAGGAACTTGGGACTTTTTTGGAAATTTGATAACCGGGATGGCGCGAGGTGTATGACACGGTCGCTATTACCTTAAGATGGGATG
This sequence comes from Quercus dentata, assembly GCA_028216015.1. NCBI lineage: Eukaryota > Viridiplantae > Streptophyta > Magnoliopsida > Fagales > Fagaceae > Quercus > Quercus dentata. The sequence continues at coordinate 36,981,770 of CP116447.1, forward strand.
CGAGCATACGACACTGCCATTATCACCCACCGTAGAATGCAAACTTGGGACTTCTTTGGAAACTTGATAACTGGGATGGCGCGAGGTGTACGACACGGTCGCTATTACCTCAAGATGAGATGCGAGCATACAACACCGCCGTTATAACCCACTGTAGAATGCGAACTTGGGACTTCTTTGGAAACTTGATAATCGGGATGGCGCGAGGCGTACGACACGATCGCTATTACCTTAAGATGGGATGCGAGCATATGGCATGGCCGCTATCACCTACTTAGAATGCGAACTTGGGACTTCTTTGGAAACTTGATAACTGGGATGGCGTGAGGCGTACGACACGGTTGCTATTACCTTAAGATGGGATGCGAGCATACGGCACGACTGCTATCACCCACTGTAGAATGTGAACTTGGGACTTCTTTGGAAATTTGATAACTGCAATGGCACGAGGTGTATGACACAGTCGCTACTACCTCAAGATGGGATGTGAGCATACGACACCGCTGTTATCACCCACCGTAGAATGCGAACTTGGGACTTCTTTGGAAACTTGATAACTAGGATGGGGTGAGGCGTACGACATGGTCACTATTATCTTAAGATGGGATGCGAGCATACGGCACGGTTGCTATCACCCACTGTAGAATGCGAACTTGGGACTTCTTTGGAAACTTGATAACTAGGATGGCGTGAGGCGTATGACACGGTCGCTATTACCTTAAGATGGGATGCGAGCATATTGCATGGCCACTATCATCCACCGTAGAATGCGAACTTCGAACTTCTTTGGAAACTTGATAATCGGGATGGCACGAGGTGTACGACATAGTCGCTATTACCTCAAGATGGGATGCGAGCATACGACACGGCCATTATCACCCACCGTAGAATGTGAGCATACAAAGCACACCGCTATCATCCACTATAGAATGCGAGCATATAGCACACCTGCTATCGCCCACTGTAGAATGCGAGCATATGGCACAGCCACTATCACCTACTATAGAATGTGAGCATACAACATGGCCACTATCACCCACCGTAGAATGCGAGCATACGACACGGCCACTATCACCCACTATAGAATGCTTGTAAGAATTTGCTTTTTGTGAGATCATATGCTTGACATAGACCTGCATAACATGTTTAGGAAAAAGTGTTAGTTCATCTATATTGCCATTTAACTTTTGGGCTTACCACTTGTGTCCGAATTTCTTGTTGTTTTATAGATCATGTCTCGAAGGGCTAGTTCCAAGGGAGACTAGGGGAAACCCCACATTTACGTTACGTCCCATGGGGATGATTCTTCCGATGATGAGATTGCTTGAGCTAATGAGCAAGCGGCTTGGGTTTTGCAGAGTCACTCTGACTACGGGGCTAATGACCCCAGGCCTACTAGCGGTATACCCATGGAGACCCATTCTAGGAGGCAGCATTCGATTGAGACGGCCAGCTTCTCCTTTGAGTCTCATACTATTTCTAGCGGGGTTTCTTCATGGCGCGAGGCGGTTAGAGGGAAGGGAGCCTCCCGAGGAGAGATGCGAGTCAAGGACCTTGTCATTGACATAGATGTTAACTTTTCTCAAGATGAGGTCCATCCGGACTTGGGCGCTCGGAGGCGCGATTTGAGGCCGAGGTTCTCGCCACATCAGGCTAGGGCCGATGCTTGTAACAGCGTTGCAAACAGAGGCATCCGGGACACTCACCTTAAATAGGGGCTGAAGGACCATCCTTCCACACAAGCACAAAAGGAAGAGGTATGATGTATTTCTTCCTTTGTAATTCAGATTCTAGTTATGTGCATGTACTAACAAATAGCTTCGATTTATTTATGGGGAGGCCAACAAGGTTCAGGGTCGTGGTCCTTGGTCCACCGTTCTTCGGCTATTTTTTGCTCAGAAGACCCACCAGTGGTACGTCAAGTTTATGAGAGAGTAGGGATTTGAGGATTTTCTGTGGATCCCCCGTACACCATGAGGCATGGGATCAAGGAGGCTTTGGTGCAGCGGTTTCATGTCGAGACAGGCACCTTTCACTTGAGCTATGGGGAGTACGTGATCCTCTTTCTTGATTGGACGGCCATCCTAGGTATCAAATTTGGTGGCTTCCCGATTCCGACCGATGAGATGAGCTTTGGGATGGCCAGTGAACTGTTGGGCATCTCTCTCCAATTGACTGCAGACATGAGAGGATGTTTCGGACCCATTGCATCACCACAGATTCATACTGAGTGGCTGCAGGGTAGCATTCCTTGGGGTGTGGCACCTACCGACATTCATCTTTGGTGGTTCTTCCTATTCTTTCTCGGTAGTTGCTTCTTTGGCAACAACCATTCAATGTTGACCTTGCCACCGGCTTTGGGGCCATAAGAGCAGTCTCCGATATTAGGAGATATGAAAGGGGTCTGTCACTTACGACTTCTTCATCGCTTTCTTGAGGTGAGCCTCCCAACGAGATTTCAGGAGTTATCAGCGACGATGTATCCTCGAGCATATGCTTGGGCTTTCTGTACGATCACCAAGATTGTTGTAGTGCAGTTGGTCACTATCTTTGCAGCCTTGGACTACGTTACTTGGGATGAGATTATAGTTCGCCCCTATGATGGCGCAGTGCTAGGGAGGCCAGAGCTCATTATTGCCATGGGCCAGTCAAGAATATGACGTTGGTTTGGGCCTTGATGAGTTGGGAGTTCTTTTTGGCAAAGAGGGCCTTCCACCAGGTCATGTCGGTCTATGGAGTACCTAGGGATCCGCCTCCTCACGACTTGTGTTTTGAGACCACTGTCTTGGATGACCTGGCTTATGCGACGGGTTCTTTTGATGCCGATGTGGATACCAATAGAGATTATGCTACTTCGTTTGCAGAGTCTTCTACTAGGCCAATCATTGGAGATGTCCCTGTGAGTGGAGGCAGGGTGCTATGAGGCATTATCCGTGCTTAGGTGGCCATCGGGGTAGAGTGGAAAGCGCGTGCAGAGGCTCTACAGACCAAGTTAATAGAGCTTGAGGCCACCCTTGCCACTAGGGAAGCATATATGTAGGAGGAGACTGCTCGGGCATTAGCTCGGGTGAGGGAGCTCTAGCGGAGAGATTGGGAGGTTCAAGCTACCATGACAGAGAGGGAGTGGAGTCGGCTTTAGAGTGAGCTAGCCATGCTTCATGGCTATACCATGCTCTTGGCGTAAGAGTTATGAGTGGCTCGTATTCCTGTTCCGGTTGCTCCTTAGATTTTAGGTCGAGAGCCCATCATTACTACGCTCAAGCCTGGGTACATGCCAGTTCTTCCAAGCCCACCAGGTGGTTGGGGTTCTTTCGCTCAAGCTCCAAGGCCTTCCCGGGATCCAGGGTATGCTCCTGGCACTTCAGGTGGTACGGGTCCTTCCACCGGCCCTTTTTTAGGTGATAATGATAGTGATGATGATGATGATGATACGGACCAGTTTATCGGGAGTGATGATTCTTCGTAGGGTTAGCCATTTGTTGTAGCATGATGTTGCCCCTGCGTGGTCATGTATTTTTTTCATGTATCTTGTAGACATTGCCCTATGATGGGCCCGCTAAGTATGTATATTATTCATTGCCTCTTGACAGGCCTTGACATGTATGTATGGTATTGCCCCACAATGGTCTTTGATGTATGATATTCTCTTTGTAGCATGATGTATGTAAGGAATAACGCCTCCGATTAGGACTTACATGTATAATCATAGAGAAAATTGCCTTTGAGAGGACTGCTAATTTGTGACCTTTAGTAAAAGGGCCTTTAGGAGGGCCGCAGATGTGTATGAAAGACAATGCCTCTAATTAGGACTTACATGTATAACTTCTAGGAAATTGCCTTTAAGAAGGCAGCCATATCACCATAGAGAAATCGCCTTTGAAAGGGCCGGAGACATATGTGAAAAACAATGGCTTTGGGTAGGACTTACATACATAACTCTAGGAAATTGCCTTTGAGAGGACTACTATTGGTGTAGGAGAAACAATGCCTCGGGGTAGGACTAACATGCATAACTTAAGAAAATCGCCTTTGAGAGGACTTCTGATATGTGAACTTTAAGAAAAGGGCCTTTAAAAGGGTCGTAGACATATGTGAGAAGCAATGCCTCTGGGTAGGACTTACATGTACAATTCTAGATGTCACCTTTAAAAGGGTTGCTGATGTATGCAAGAAACAATGCCTTTAGGTAGGACTTACATGTGCCATTTTGGGTAAATTGCCTTTGAGAGGGTCACGATGCATGACTTTAGGAAAAGGGCCTTTAAGAGGGTTGCTGATGTGTATGAAAGACAATGCCTTTGATTAGGACTTACATGCATAGCTCTAGATAAATCGCCTTTGAGAGGGCTACTGATGTATGTGGAAAGTAATGCCTCTGATTAGGACTTACATGCATAACTCTGGAAACTGTCTTTGAGAGGGCTACTGATGATGTATGCACGCACTATCACATTTTCATTGTGGATGGTGGTTTTGAACCAGCTTGTGCCATACTTCTTTGCTTTTTGCACCACGCTTTCACGGGTTTGTCGGTGGTTTTGAACAATGATCGTCCCGTTGGGAGGAGAGAAAATGGAGAGATCGCATGAAATAAACTGCCCTAGTTTAGGGTTTCATGCGATTCTTGATATAAGAGAAACATCCTTAGTGGGGCGGACCCATTCTTGTATATTGGACAAAGGAAGAGAACCGCAAAAAAATAAACCACCCCAATTTAGGGTTTTGTGGGGTTCTGAGCCTACAAACTTGCTAAAAGTGGCCTCAACTTTGCAAACATACCATAATGCTGATAACAAATACGAACACTCTGAATGAGATCTCCTTAGACATGTCATGAGGTGGTATACACTAGTCACTCCTGTTATTACTCGAGTGGGCTAAAATCCAAGGACAAGCCTCTTGACGCAACATCATGGGAAATGAGTCCCTTTGCCCTCCAAATAGGCTAGAAAAGCAGCTACCGCGTGGCCGAGATCGGGTTCTAGCTTTTTTTGTTGCGAATTTTGATTATCGTGGTTGAACCGATCCTTGAATCGGGTGAACTGAGCTTTGAAAATGAGGTTTAAGACATCCGGGAGTGCTAAACGAGACGCACAAATATAAACTACCCCAGTGTAGGATTTGTACGACCACAGATGCGTGAGTGAGAGTGTTTGCCAATCCGGTTTACTGTTGGGCCGACCGCACACTACGACGAGTGCTAAAATAAGGGAATCTTCGCTCCAAGGTTATCTAAAACATGCCAAATAGGGGGGGTGTCGAAATGTGTGTGGGTTTGTGCTTGGGGGGTAAAAAAGCCCTGGCACATTTCTCAAGGTCTGCGACCTCGGGAGACGTGCATAAAAGCTGGGTTCTAACCTAGTTGTAGCTCATCCAATCTTGCGATTTTTCTGGGCTTTCTTCTTCCATTTTTTTCACCCAAAACGCTTAGAAAACAACGCTTTTAGCCATTTTTTGTGTAGATCTTCATCGAATCGTCAGATTTTAGCAAGATTCGATTATGAATGCTCTTGGTGCTCACTCCTATGACACCTTGGTTGAGCTTGAGAGGGAGGAATACCATGAGAGGAAATTTAAGAGATGGTGGGGCTTGTTTTCTTGTGGTGACCAGGCATTCATCCAATAGCTTTTTGAAGATGCCACTACTCTTCTTCGCACCAAACTAGATTGGCATTTGTTAGAGGTCATTACCTCTTGCTAGAACCCTACTTTGAGATGCGTCACCATTGGAGATGTTGACTTGGTGCCTACCTTGGAGGAGTATGATCATTTCCTTTCTCTTTCTACTCCTCTAAGCATTGTTTTTGTTCCACCAGTGCAGACACACTACCGCAAGAGGCTTTCTAATTTGATGGGCTACAAAAGGCTTGTATTGGAGGCGCTAACTTGGTATGGCAAAGATAGGAGGGAACATGTCCTTTGAGTTCCTGCATGATCGGTTCCATTTACCGGAGTGCCCTGTTGGCTAACGAGATGACTTTGTGAATTTGGAGGAGCAATGGGCATTTATCGGCGTCATGCCTTTCTAGTGGCCTTTTTTGGTGTGATGCTATTCCCTTCACCCTCAAGAGCTATCATTTTTTCCGTTCTCCCTCTGATGAGTGCCCTACCTCATGGTACCGCTTTCATTCCTACTTTACTTTCTGAGACCATTAGATCCTTGTCCTTGTGTTGGGAGGTGGGTAGGGGTAGGCCAAGTTGCTATGTTCACATGTTACGATTGTGGTTCCGTAGCCACTTGAGTGTCATTATTAGGGATCAGCCCATGGGCTTTGTGAGTAGGAATAGAGTCCAAGCTCTTGTATCTCTCGATCTTCCTTTTTCCAGGGATACTAATGGTTGGCCGAGATACTTGTGTAGCTTGAGTCCTACTAACTGGACCTAGAGAGTCAAGTGGGGTATCACTAGATGGCAGGGGAAAACCTATTGTGCCGGTTTACTCGCCATTCCCTTGGTGGGCATCTAGGGGTGCACTAGGTATTTCTCGAGCATGGCCATGCGGCAATTTAGGGCATCCAGCATATTTCTCGACTTAGTGATCTTTCTCTCATTACTGTGAGTACGGGCTCATGGACATCAATGTAGCGGTGATAGGGCATGCCTCTGAGTTCTAAAAGGCACGCAAGTCGAGTATTGACTTCCCCCTTTGTTCTAGGGATGACCAGGAGTGATTTTTTGCTGAGTTTAATGTGTGGTGAGACATAAGGGATCCTGTCTTTGTGCATAACTTATCATCCCCGATTTGATTGAATTTGCCACTTTTGGCTGATATTCTCAAAGATTATACCCTAAGGTTTGAGATCAGGGTTGAAAGGGCCTTTACAGATCTAAGGGAGTGCCTAAGGAGGGAGGTCATCGGGGACAGAGACTACTACAGGGAGATATTGAGCAGATGAGTAGTGCGTATGAGAGTAAGCTCGCTACTCTTAGGGCAGAGCTCGATTGGAGGGGGCTAGCCCCTCCAGGCATAAAGGCAGAGTGTGTGTCGATTGAGATCTCGGGTTGCGGGTTTGGAGGATGAGCTTACAGCTCTTACTCGGAGGTTTGCCGCTCTAGATGACACTTGGAATGAGGAGAGAGCCACATTGGAGGCTAGTAAGGCCGAGGCTAGAAGCAAGGCCAATGGCTTAGCACTAGAGCTAGTGTAGGCGAGATCCTGTATTCCCTCCACTTTGAGCATGGAGTAAGGGCGAGAGGGTGATGAGCCTAGTAAGCCGCAGCTGGCTTTCCATTGCCCTCAAACTAAGTTGGTCGAGAGAGAGGAAGCCTTGAGAGTTGCTACTGCAAAGGTGGGCATCTTGCAGGCTTTGCTAGAGACTAAGAGATAGGGCTCTACTTCTGATTCCACAATGTAAATGGAGCTGGTCCGTCTTTAGCATTCCTATGATAGACTTAGAGAGATTGCCAGAGACCTGGGCTTCAATGCAGCTAGATTGCTTCGCACTCATGCTCGGGATGACCCAATTCTCTCACACCGGTTTTGGGAGGTTGTGCCAAGCCGTGTTTGAATGCTTGGACCATGTTTGACTGGCTGGCATTCTTTTCTATTCTACTTTGTTTCTGCACATGAGCTATGTAGTTAGTATCCAACCATGTATGGAAAGGTCCTCCATAAATTGCTAGGCAATTGCATAAGGCCTTCTGCTTTTTGTTTGAGTTCTTAAAGCATAGCCTAGTCTGTTAGGCATGCTTAGAAACTAAGAGATGGTGTAGAGAGATGTTTATGATGATATTCAGGAAACATTTATGAGATGAGATTTCATGTTTTGATACCAGAATATATGAAAGAAATTGAATGGCACAATACAGGCATGTTAATGAATATGCAGGCAAATGCTTTGAAAATGCAAGATTATACAAATAAGTAATAAATGTAAAATCCATGCATATCAATATCTTATTTTTCCAAGGATACATCCTGTTCTAGAGGGATCTCTTCCTTCTCCCATTAAGGTACATTTCCATTGGCATGAGCCAGACCATCTTGAGTAGATCACCGGGTCATGGCAATGTTGTAGACAGAGAGCGATCTCGGAGGTGTCTTCACATCTTGTCTTGGATGCTAGATCCATCTAATTTTCAAATCTTGAGTAGAAATTCAAGCAAGCCAAGCTGACTGGTTTTTGTTGTAGGATGTGACCGAACCAAGATGGCTGAGTATGTACCTCCATGAGGAAGGATTAGGTCATCACGTAGTTCAACCGACTTTTTAATTGCCTTAATTTTTTCCTAGACCGCCCTTTTGGGTTTTCAATCTAGCAGGCTCTCTCACACTCTTTCTTTTGCTCCCCTTTTGCGTAGAACACCCTTTCGCATTTTCAATCTACCTTTTGTATTTTCTCATGCTCTCTTTCTTTTGGCTCTCCTTTTGTGTAGACCGCCCTTTTAGGTTTTCAATCTACCCTTTTACATGTTTTTGTTTTTTTTTTTTTTTTTTTTTTTTTTTTTTTTGACATCAAAATATAGAGATTAGGTGCACTGAAAGGCTCCTTCAAGAAAAGTACCATATGACAAATAAGTTAGAATTGGTGGACATATTGAAGCCATGCTCGTCCATGTTGGCTAGAATTAAGGTTCCTCTGGTAGAGGTCTTCTTTACCACATATGGGCCCTCGTAGGTTGGGGTAAACTTTCCTCTGTGATTAGGCTCGGCCTAGTTGCACTTCTTCAAGACTAGATCGCCTTCTTCGAAGACCTTAGGTCTAACTTTCTTGTTGAATGCTCGCTCGATGTGACATTGGTACAACTGTCCATGGCACATTGCGGTCATGCGCTTTTCATCTATCATGTTCAATTGTTCATATTGGGAATGGGCCCATTCAGCTTCTGATAGCTCAGTCTAAGATAAAATCCTGAGAGATGGGATATCTACCTATACGGGGAGGACTACCTCCATGCCATATACTAATGAATATGGGGTTGCACCCGTGGAAGTATGAATAGAAGTGCGATATGCGCCGTAACAAATGGCAAGTACTCGTGTCAATTCTTGTATGTGTCTGCCATCTTCACCAAGATTTTCTTCATGTTCTTGTTAACGGCTTCCACTGCACCATTTATCTAAGGGCGATAAGGAATTGAATTTCTGTGCTCAATCTTGAATTGTTGGCAAAGTTGCTGGATCATTTTCCCGTTTAGGTTCACTCCATTATCTGTAATGAGCTCTCTCAAAAAATAATGTTATGTTTCAGGAACCGAGCTACCACTGCTTGAGTGACACTTTTGTGCAAAGCGGCTTCCACCTACTTTGTAAAATAATCGATGGCCATTAAGATATACTCGTAAACATTTGAAGCTTTCGAAATCATACCCCAGGCTGAGAAGGGCCATAGGGCTGCTAAAGAGTGCAAAGGCTAAGAAGGAGCATTCTTCTTGTCTTGATAGGCTTGGCAATGGTGGCATGTCCTCATGTGTTTAATGCAATCATTTTCCATGGTGAGCCAGTAGTAATTGGCTTTCATAATCTTGCGGGCCAATAGGAGTCCACCGGCATGAGCTCCAAGCCTTCATGCATCTCTTCCATCAAATGATTATCCTTAGAGGCATCTATGCATTGGAGCAAGGTAGAATCGTGGTTCCTTTTGTATAGGACTTCTCCACTCAAGAAAAATTGGTAGGTCATGCACTAAATAAACTTTTTTTCATTGTCTGTTGCAACGGATGGGTATTCACTATTCTTGATATAAGCCTTAATATCATGGTACCATGGCTTTCCGTAGGCTGACTTCGACACTCATGCATTCTTTGATGTTCATGCAATAGGCTAGAATGCCACAGAATTTTACACATAATTGCCGCATATCATATCCTTCTGATAACTAGACCATGCTAGCCAGGGTAGCCAAGGCATCTGTAAATTGGTTGTGTGCTCAGGGAAAATAGGCAAATGTGATGTTTAGAACTTCGAAATCAAGCGGTTGACACATTTTCGATACGTAATCAGCTTGGCGTCTCGGGCTTGCCATTTTCCTTCGATTTAGGAGATGATCAACAAGGAATCTCCAAAGACACTTAAGTCGTAGGCGCCAAACTCTGGGGCCACTTGCAGGCCTACTATGCACGCTTTGTATTCTGTGACATTGTTGGTGCAATCAAAATTCAGCTTGACCGAAATAGGGATTTGCGGGCCCTTGGGAGAAACTAAGACTATTCCCACTCCATTTCCGGTAGAATTGGCGGCTCCATCAAAATAAAGCTTCCAACGCCATGGTTCCACATTTTTTGGTTCTGGCTCTAGTGCCATGACATCCTCATCAAGAAAGAGGGATTAAAAAGTTTTGGATTATTTACGACTGGTCTGCTAGGTAATCGGCTATGGCCTAGCCCTTAATGGCCTTTCCTGTCACAAACACAATGTTGAACTCAGAGAGCAACATTTGCCAACGGGAGATCGTCCCTGTAAGGGCTGGCTTTTTGAAGATGTACTTAATGGGATCCATACGGGAAATGAGCCACATGGTGTAGTAGAGCATATACTACAGCAACTTGTGCAATGCCCATGCTAGGGCACAACACGTCTTTTCAATGACGATGTAGTTGATCTCACAACTGGTGAACTTCTTGCTTAAGTAGTAAATTGCCCTTTCTTTCTAGTCAAGCTCAGCCACTTGGCCTAACATGCAACCTATGGAGATTTCTTGTACCGCTAGGTAGAGGATCAACGAATATCCTAGCATCGGGGGAACCAAAACAAAAGGGTTTAACAAATATTGCTTTATCTTGTCAAATGCTGCTTGGCACTCATTTGTCCATTATATTGTATCCTTCTTCAAAAGCTTGAACAATGGATCACATGTGGCGATCAATCTGCGCTATGAAGCGAGCTATGTAATTGAATTTGCCTAAGAAGCTCTGAACTTGTTTCTTAATTTTCGGTGTCAGCATGTCTTGGATGGCTTGGACTTTTGCTGGGTCCATTTCGATTCCTCTTTGGCTGACTATGAAGCTAAGCAATTTCCCTGAACTAGCTCCAAAGATGCACTTGTTAGGGTTTAGTCTTAACCCGTACTTGATAAGGCGTTTGAATAGCTTTCTCAAATCTACCCGTAAGGTTGAATTTATTCAACCATCTAATTGGCTTTATTCCGTGCCAAATTTGCTTGTAATTCAGCATTTAGTAACCCTGTATTTAGGTGGGTTTGTTGTAAGGGTAATGAGTGAGATAGAGTGAAGATTGCTCAAGAGTGTGCAAGAAAATGCAGAGTCGCGGCCGGGACTCGCGGGTGACTCGCGGCCGCAAGCCGCCGTAAGTAGCACACGTGCCAAGCATCTTTGGAAGATGAACAGTCATGCTAGCTGGAGCACTACAGGAAAAACAGGACAACTGGCCATACGGTTAACTCGCGATCGGATCTCGCGACTTAGTCAAGCCGCGAGCCACCCCCTTTTTGTAAAACCCGACGTTTCACATTCCTCTCCCACTCCAAGATAAATACCCCTTTTACCCACGATTGAAAGAGAGCTTCCAGAGAGAATTTTGAGAGAGAAACCCTAAAGAAAAACACGATTGTTTCACCCACAATCTATACCTTAGAGTCTCTTCAAATTCCTCTACTCTCTTCCTCTCCATTGTCAAATCCTTGAGAGGCATTATACCAAACCTGGTTCTCACCATCATCATCACCGTGAGACAATTGTTTGGATTTCTGGGAAGTAGTTAGGAAGGAACCAATCTTCATTGGTTGATGCTATGGTCTAGTAGCGGAATCCGGGAAGCTAGAAAAGAAAAAGGTTTGGCGCAACCTCGTTGGAGCAAGAAGCTTGGAGGGCTTAGGTGCACTGGGTAGATTAGGCTTGGAGGGTCTATTGCTGTCCTTGTATCCCAACCGTATTTTCTAGTGGATTGATTACCGCTTGGAGGGCGGCGGAGAGGTTTTACGCCGAGGACTTCGGTTTCCTCTTCGATAACACATCGCGTGTTGTCTTTGTGTTTGCATCTTCCTTCCTCTCTATCTTTGCCTTTTTATTATCTCTTTGTGGTTTATTTTGTTATGGCTTAGATAGTAGTCTTTAACCAATTTCGTATTATAGCATGTGTTAAGTTTCCGCACACTAGTTGTTTGACATATTGCTTGTATTGGTTAAGTTGTAATTTGGGGTCTAAACGTTCAAAGGTGTTTTGTACACGTTTTTGAACTTTCAATTGGTATCGAGCGGGTACACTTGTTGTGGTGTTAGTACCTAAGTGTGATCCTAGACCCCTGTGTTGTGATTGTTGTTTTGGAATATACCATGCTGAATTGTAGCTTAAGTGTTTGTGAAAATGACTCTATGCATATGTCTGAAAGGTGTATTACTGATGGTCTTGTAGAGTTGTTAAAAACTAAGAAACATGCTAGAGTTTTTGTTCACATGCTTTGGAATATCTTGAAAATCGAATCATGTCTTACACAAAAGAGCATATCTGAATCTAAATCATTGATTAAGAAATATAAAAGAAAGAATAGAATGTTATGTGAGATGATTGAGAATCAAAAATGAAAAATCAATCTGAAAGAAGCATGAAAACCGATGATGAGTTTGTGTTTGAAGGTCAAGAATGTCTGTCACATGTGAACCTATTTGTGCATACCTCATTGAAGGTGTTTAATGCGTGTTTGTGGTATCTTGACAAAGGGGTGTTCGGCCATATGACAGGGGATACGTCACTATTTAAGACACTCAAAGAAAATGTTGGTGACTATGTGACTTTTGGTGATGGAAGTCATGCCCAAGTTCTAGGCAAAGGAACCATTGAGATACCTGGTTTGCCTCTGTTGAAAGATGTGCTTTGTACATAAAAGGGTGAAGGCGAATTTGCTTGAGCATCACTCAAATTTGTGATGATGATTTCTGGTACAATTCTCTAAGAAGGGATGTTTGATCATCAATGAAGAGGGGATTCAGGTTTTGGAAGGAAATCGGACTACGATAATCTGTTATGGAATAGTTCCCACGGCACCCATATCGTGTAGAAGTGCTCGTGTGGATATGTTGGAGCTGTGGCATCATAGATTTGGGCATGCCAACTTCAAACAAGTAGCAAAAGTCTCCAAACTAGAAGCAATCGAGGGACTTCCTAAGTTTGGAAAAATGAAGAAGACCGTTTGTGGTGCATGTCAAATGGGAAGCAAACTAAGACAAGTCATCACAAGGTGAATGTGATAGCCACCTCTCGGTGCTTAGAGTTACTCCATGTTGATCTAATGGGGCCTACCAGAACTCGAAAGCCTAGGGGAAAGAGATACATTATGGTCATTGTGGACGACTACTCAAGATACACTTGGGTTGAATTCCTTAGAGAAAAATCGAAGCTTGTGAGAGGTTGGAGATTCTGTGCAAGAAACTACAAAACGAAAAAGGAATTCCGATAGCCAAAGTCGAAGTGATCATGGGAGGGAATTTGAGAATGCAAGATTCGAGTCCTTCTGTGAGAAGAATGGAATTAAAAGAGAATTTTCAGCTCCCAAAACTCCACAAAAATGGAGTGGTAGAGAGAAAAAATCATGTGATCCAGGAGATGGCAAGAGTCATGTTGCTTAACAAGCAAATACCTCAAAAATTTTGGGGAGAAGCTGTCAACACCTCGTGTCACATTGTAAATAGGATTTTCTTTCGAGTTGGTACAAAGAAGACTGCCTATGAGATATGGAATGGGAAGAAGCCTAAGGTGAAGTATTTCCGGGTGTTTGGAAGTAAATGCTATATCCTAAATGATCGAGAGAATCTTGGGAAGTTTGATGCGAGAAGTGATGAGGGTATTTTTCTTGGCTACTCTACTACAAGTCGAGCATATAGAGTGTTTAACAAGAGAACAAAGGCTGTGATGGAGTCCATAAATGTCAAGATTGATGATGTAGAAGGGCCAAGCACCAAAGAGCCCGATGTTGAGGTAGAAGCTTTGGATATAGAAGGTGAAGAACCTATACCAGAAGTAGAATCGACTCCCATCAACCCAAGAATGGAAACGAGATCGATGTCTAGAACATCAAGTCCTCTTACTCCTCCAGAAGTTCATCCTCCTATTTCTCGTAGTGATGAAGTTTCCACTTCAAAAAGGCCATCTTCAAGAGTCATCAAGAATCATCCGGAAAGTAATATCATAGGATCTCTTGATGACGGTCTTCGCCTCGAGAAAGGAAACATTCTCGCTAGCCAATCATGTAACATATCACTGTTTATCTTGCACGTTTGAACCAAAAAGGGTTGAAGAGGCTCTTCAAGATGAGAATTGGGTTGAGTCAATGCATGAAGAGCTGAATCGGTTTGTGAGGAATGATGTGTGGGAACTTGCTCCTCGGCCCGAGAACGTTCATGTTATAGGCACAAAGTGGATTTTTAAAAACAAAACTGATGAAAATGGAGAGATAATTCGAAACAAATCTCGATTAGTAGCTCAAGGATACACTCAAGTAGAAGGAGTGGATTTTGATGAATCATTCGCTCCGGTGGCAAGACTCGAACCATTCGAATCCTCATGTCCATTGCGTGCACTTTGAATTTCAAACTTTATCAAATGGATGTAAAGTGCGCGTTTCTGAATGGATATCAAAATGAAGAAGTATTTGTTGAGCAACCAAAAGGATTTGAGGATCCTCATTTTCCAGATCATGTATTAAGATTGAAGAAAGCCCTTTATGGCTTAAAACAAGCGCCTAGAGCCTGGTACGATCGTCTTACACATTATCTTCTAGATAGAGGTTTCAAGAGAGGGTATGCCAATCGAACTCTGTTTGTCAAAAATGATGAAGATTATCTCCTTGTGGCACAAGTCTATGTTGATGACATAGTGTTTGGGGCAACTATTGAAGATCGTGCTACTAAATTTTCTGAGGAAATGAAGAAGGAGTTTGAGATGAGTATGGTGGGGGAGCTCACATTCTTCTTGGGTCTTCAAGTCAAACAACGTAAGGAGGGTATATTTGTATCTCAAGAGAAGTATGCCGAAAACATTGTCAAGAAGTTTGGCCTAGACTCCAAAAAACATGCCTCCACTCCCATGAGCTCTTCCACTAAACTGAATGTGGACTCGTCGGGGAGTTGAAGTAAGTCCTACATTGTATAGGAGCATCATAGGGAGTTTGCTCTACCTTACGGCCAATGAGACGGACATTGCTTTCAGCGTGGGCGTTTGTGCCAGTACCAAGCTAATCCGAAGGAATCTCATCTCGATCAAGCTAAGCGAATCATTCGATATGTGAATGGTACTACAAACTATGGTCTGTGGTATTCAAAAGACTCAAATGCTTGTCTTGCTTTGGGTATTCGAGATTTGACTGGGCTGGCAGGTGAGACGATCGGAAAAGCACTTCAGCGGCTGTTTTTATCTTGGTAACAATCTTGTCTCGTGGATGAGCAAAAAGCAGAATTCGATGTCTCTATCTACTGCAAAAGCGAGAATACATCGCTCTTTGGAAGTTGCTGCACTCAACTACTTTGGATGAAGAAATTACTTCATGACTATGGCATTCCTCAAGAAACGATGTGTGTCTTCAGTGACAACACCAAATTGCCATCAATCTTTCCAAGAATCCTCTGTCCAGCATTCAAAATCCAAACACATAGAGATACGTTACCATTTCATTCGGGATTTGGTAGAGGAAAAAGTTGTGTGTCTTGAGTTCATACACACCGACAATCAAAAGGCGGATATCTTCACCAAGCCTCTCGATGGTCCACGGTTTGAATCACTCCGTAAGACCATTGGTGTTGGTACAATTCCTTGACTCTCTTGTGTGTTGTGTGCTTCACATATTTATAATATGATAAGTCTGTTTGTGTTGGGGCACACACCTTTTGATTAGCTCTTTGTGCAACATGTTTATTGTTTGTTTGTCCATTTGTGAATACTGTTGTGTCTTTTTATGTTTGTTCAATCATTTTCTTCTTCTGTGTCAAAAATCCAAAAATCACATAAAAATTAGAAAATCAAAAAGCTTGATTGACTTTGTTGAGTTTTGTCTCAAATCTTGTTTTGTCTTGTACCTTTGTGCTAATGGCTTTGTGCATTTTCGAGCATTGCTTGTTTTCATGCACTTATATCATCAGGGAAGAATCTTGAAATCTATGTGATTGTTGTAAATAGATCTTCAAACTTGTTATGAATGATTAGTGAATGGTTATGTTGATCTTGAGACATGCATAGACTTGTGTCTATATATCTTCCCACTCTTTATTTTTGTTTTGCTAAAAAGAGCTCACCAAATGTAAATCTCCAAATGAAAAGAGATATTGAGCTGCAAAAGCCTGTCGCACATTCTAGTATTTGACTAGGAAAAAGGGTAAGCGACCTTTTATTAAAGTGAATGTTTATTCAAAAAGGCCAAAGGCCTGTTCTTTAAAGTGAAATGTCATATATCACTCTCACAATGAGAGATGATTGCCTCAAAAGATCAAAAAGATCAAATGTTATGATTGAAAGTGGAGTCAAATGATAAGCTCCAAGTTATGTTATCAAGTTGTGTGGGAAGTCATATATACATATTTCTATAATTGAGATAGGTCACATGATCTAGTGCTAATTGTGTATGCCTTAGTTGAATCGATCATTGAAGCTTCCCATTAGACAAAGGACTATCTCATTATTGATATCCACACACAACACACAAGTTTATGTTCAATAAATGCCATATTCATTTGTGTGATTGTACCTGATGAAATGTGTTTTCACATACTCAATCTTTGTTAATTCAAGCACAAAAAGATTTTTGAGTGTTTTAGGTTTTTTTGGAAAGTATTTTGTTTGAAAAATCTGAAAATTTCAAAAATCCTGTTTTGCCCTGTTTTGGTGGCTCGATCGCGGGTATGTAAAGTCGCGAGCCTCGATCGCATCTTCGCTGGTCATTTTTGGCGACTTGTTCGCGAGTGGAAGGTCCAGTCGCGAGGTTCACTCGAGATTTTTTTCGCGGCTCACTCGCGACTCACTCAGCGGTAGACCTTCCAGTCGCGAAAAACACTTAGAAAAATTTTTCAAATTTTTGTTCTTGAGTGATTTGGCGACTTGATCCGGCAACTGTGTGGCGACTCGTTTCGATCGCGAATATCGCGTGTTTTGGACATACAGGGGCAGTTTTTAAACTTTTTGTTTTTCCCTCGATTTTTTTGTGACTGTTCATTGTCTTTCTCATCTGCTCTTACCCATTCACACCGTGCCTCCATTGTCGATCTCCATTATTTTCTTCTTTTCAGCTCAAAATCGTCGACTAACAGGTATGGTTTTTTTCTGTCTTGAACTTTTTCTTGTTATTATGGTTTTCCCTTTGGATTATTCACACTTGATTGTGATATTGTGATGGGTTTTTAGCTCAACTATTACTCTTTGTCCATGCTTAGCTTATGGAAGCTTGTGTTTCTGTTTTTGAGCTAGTTTATTGTGGTGGTTGTGTTCTTCATCATGTGCTTAGCTAGGGTTAGCTATTTTTGTCCGATCTGCTGTTTGATGTCGTGTTTCACTATGATCTTGTGTGGTATTCTATTGATGTATTGTTGAATGTGGGTCCTTTTTCAGCTGATTATGTGGTTCTATTTGGACTCCTCTTCTCGTGTAGTTCAATTTGGGCCATTTGTGTCCATCATTGCTATTTTCTCGACCATTTTCATCCAGCTATTAGGGTTTCTTCATTGTCCCTAAATTTCCACTAACCCACCGCTAATATAGTCTCGTTGGATTGTGTTCTGTCATTTCCTTGTTCATAATGCAGATCGGTCATGTCACCATTCAAAAAAGTCATTTGTGAAAGGAGGTACTTCCAAAGGGAAGGAACCAAGAATTGATGTTGATGAAGACCCACCTCAACCAAAAGTGACTCGCTCTTCATCAAAGAGATTCGATCCCAACAAGTTCGAGATCATATGCAGCCTATCGGTCTTATGAGAATTTCTTTCTACATGCCACACCATTACTAGAAAGAGCTTTGGATCAGTCCTCACTTCATAACACCGATATTCCGAAATGGTTTGCTCACAAGGATTGGAATTACCTTCTCTCGATCCGGATGATGTGTATGAAGAGTTGGTAAAAGAATTTTATGCTAACGCAATTGTGGAAGGAGATGAACTTAAGTCTTTGGGTTCGGAAAAAGAGCTTTTCTATCTCTCCTACATATCTCGGAAAATTCTTCACATCAACGACCTATTTTCCGACATTCACCGGTTTATGATGATCTCTGTCCCCGATGAGGAGCTTCTCAAAGAAAGTCTTAGTCAAGACTTGGAGTTCTCACCCAATGGCAAATCCATCAGTGTTTCCTCTCTTTTTCCAAAACTGAAAGTGCTTACAATTGTGATGTTTCACAATTTATACCCTTTATCAAGCAATGGGTAAATGAACCTCGGACGTGCTTTGTTTCTTCATGATCTAATCTCTGATGTGGAAATAGACATCTGTGCTCATATCTTTCATGTTCTACGCAAAACGGTTCTTCGAACAGAGTCTCGAATATGCGTTCCTTTCTCATCTCATTTCACGGATCTTGAAGCTCAAGGGATTTTATCCAATGGTCGATGAATCTCCTATCTCCAAACCAAGTCCAATCAACATGCGTACCTTCAATGCAAGCATTGGACATAGTCGGAAGAGAGCCAAACCAGAAACTTCTGCATCTCACAAAGTGACTCTCGCTTTAGCACTCTCTCCCTAGATGAGAAACTTGATCGCATTGTATCCTCTCGTCCACGAGTTGAATACAAAGATGTCCGGACTCACCGCTTCTCTACACCATTAAAGCACTCGATGGGATATGAAGTTTACTTCTCTTCAAACTCAATTAGATCAAATTCAGAGAAAGTCGGAAGATGATGACTAGCCTATTCCATGACAAAAAGGGGGAGTGATAGGCTTGATCGGAGGGGGAGGATATTACCTAAGGGGGAGTGTCATTACCTAAGGGGGAGTGTCTTTACATTCTTCTTCAGTTTCAATTTTCTCTTTAAGTTGATATATTGTGTTTTGTAAACTGTTATTCAGAATGTTTTTGTGTTTGTACCCATGTGCTTTTGTAAGCTTTTAGGGTTATTGTTTTATGCATATTTTGTAGGCTTTATGGTATGTACCTTGCTTAATGCAGCCTTTATGCTATGTTGAAATCAGTACTTTAATCTAAATGTTCTGCATTTTGGTTTATGTATTGTCACTCTTGTGCCCTTGTAGGATTGTTCCTAGATGCATATGCCTTGTGTGCTATGCATTGGTTGAGTGTTGAGCATACAAGTGTCTTGCCTTGTGCTTGTTATCTTGTATGTCCTTGTGTTCATTCCAAGTGTGAATGAGCACTTTGTGATCACTACCCCGTGGTGTTCACTTGGTTGATCAAGCCATGGTTTGTTTCTTAACTCCATCTTTGCTTGATCACATATTGCCTGTTTCATATGCATTTATAATTTTCTTCTTACAATGATCATGGTGTATTGTTGTGTTTCAGAGTATTATGTTCATATGATTCAAGTGCTTCACAGACTTCTAGAGTTAGGTGTGAGTGAGTTTTGTTCAACTGTTCCCAACTCACATGTTAAGTCTAGAGTCTGTTTTAGGGTTTTGTCACGGAATAGCCAAAGGGGGAGATTGTAAGGTTGAATTTATTCAACCATCTAATTGGCTTTATTCCGTGCCAAATTTGCTTGTAATTCAGCATTTAGTAACCCCGTATTTAGGTGGGTTTGTTGTAAGGGTAGTGAGTGAGATAGAGTGAAGATTGCTCAAGAGTGTGCAAGAAAACAGAGAGTCGCGCGGCTGGGACTCGCGGGTGACTCAGCGGTGCAAGCCGCGGAAAGACACACATGCCAAGCATCTTTGGAAGATGAACAGTCATGCTAGCTGGAGCACTACAGGACAAAACAGGACAATCGGCCATACGGTTAACTTCATGATCGGATCTCGCGACTTAGTCAAGCCGCGAGGTCAAGCCGCGAGCCACCCCCGTTTTGTAAAACCCGACGTTTCACATTCCTCTCCCACTCCAAAGATAAATACCCCTTTTACCCACGATTGAAAGAGAGCTTCCAGGAGAATTTTGAGAGAGAAACCTAAAGAAAAACACGATTGTTTCACCCACAATCTATACCTTAGAGTCTCTTCAAATTCCTCTACTCTCTTCCTCTCCATTGTCAAATCCTTGAGAGGCACTATACCAAACCTGGTTCTCACCATCATCATCACCGTGAGACAGTTGTTTGGATTTCTAGGAAGCGATTAGGAAGGAACCAATCTTCATTGGTTGATGCTATGGTCTAGTAGCGGAATCCGGGAAGCTAGAAAAGAAAAAGGTTCGGCGCAATCTCGTTGGAGCAAGAAGCTTGGAGGGCTTAGGTGCACTGGGTAGATTAGGCTTAGAGGGTATATTGCTGTCCTTGTATCCCAACCGTATTTTCTTGTGGATTGATTACCACTTGGAGGGCGGCGGAGAGGTTTTACGCCGAGGACTTCGATTTTCTCTTCGATAACACATCGCGTGTTGTCTTTGTGTTTGCATCTTCCTTCCTCTCTATCTTTGCCTTTTTATTATCTGCTTTGTGGTTTATTTTGTTATGGGTTAGATAGTCTTTAACCAATTTCGTATTATAGCATGTGTTAAGTTTCCGCACACTAGTTGTTTGACATATTGCTTGTATTGGTTAAGTTGTAATTTGGGGGTCTAAACGTTCGGAGGTGTTTTGTACACGTTTTTGAACTTTCACTACCAAATGATCCTTGGCAGTGTGGGATTTGGCAATCATGTCGTCTACATAGACTTCAATCTCTTTGTGCATTATATTATAGAACAAGGTTACCATGGCTCGTAGATAAGTTGTGACTACATTTTTTAAGCCGAATGGCATGACATCATATGCATAAGTTCCCCAATGAGTGGTGGATGCTGTCTTAGCTTTGTCTTCCTCGACCATCTTGATTTGATTGTAACCTGAGAACCCATCCATAAAGGAGAAGAACATGTTGGTCACGGTATTATCGATCAAGGTATCTATGTGCGGCAACGGAAAATTATCCTTAGGGCTGGCCCAGTTTATATCCCCGTAATCAACGCATATACACACTTTCCCATCTTTCTTAGGCACGGGAACAATGTTGGCGACCCAATCTGAGTAGCTATTGCGGTAAGGAAACCGGCTTTCAGCTGTTTTTCTACTTCTTCTTTGATCTTCAAAATAATTTTAGATTTCATCCTTCGAAGGGCTTGCTACACTAAAGGGCACTCAGTCCGACTGAATTCATGCATGACAATCTCAATATCTAACCCCGACATATCTTGGTAAAACCGAGCGAAGATCTCTCTGAATTCCTTGAGAGCGCTATGAGCTCATGTTTCAAGCCCTTAGAAAAGTTTACCCCAATCTTGACAGGCTTTTCATTCTCACCTTCATCAGCCAGGTTACCATTTTTGTCTCTTCTATATTAGGCTTGGACCTTTAGCTCTCTCTGTTTAGTGCTTCCAAAATATCACGAGGCAGACTCGGAATTTCCTCTAACCCTTCGATATCATGTTCCAACTCTATTGTCTCATTCGTATCATCAATATCCTCATTATAGCAACAAGATGATGTACCCGCTTGGGAATTAGAATAGATCCTATAGAACGGAATGTATACAAGGAAACATAAGACAATTTGCACATACATATTCATAGGAAAGCAAGTAAAGAGATAAATGCAAGGATTTCCTTGAATAATACATTGGATAATTTCATTAATGGATTATAGATAGGGGAGATAATAAAGTTCATGCCTAATGATGATAAAAAGGAGACATTTTTTTTTCTTGGAAAATAAACTGGGAAATGCAAACAAGAAATGCAAGAAATAGGAAATAAACATGCAAAATAAACTAGATATGCTATTCCAACTTTTTCGGGCAGTTGGAGGACCCAACCACACGATAATGGAATACTCCTTCCTCAGCCAGTGCAACCACAAAGGAGGGCTTGGCAATCCAATGGCCTACTGTCTCGCCCGGCACACAAGGCCTAATGGTAGCCGTCAGATCATCCCTTGGGGATATGATGGCATTCACCGAGAATTCTTCTAGACAAAGATGGATGAGACAAGCCAAATCTAATTCGTCCTCGCATGATTCCTGCACTACTTCTGATCTAATGACCTCGGCCGGAGCTGGAAAAGTAACCCTAATATGGGGCATAGACATCCCTTGGCCAATGAACTTCCACCGGAAACCTGGAAAAGTTCTTCGTCGAAGGGGTGGTAGCCTAGACCAAATCCTCCTTTGTTGTCCGGGAGTTTAATTAAAGAAGCCTTCCCATGTCCTACAGCACCGAGGCCTTGGCGTAATCGATAGCCAAATTTGAGCATCTCCTTGGCAGCTATTAAAGTAGTGAAGGCCCATGCTGACCCAAGTTCTGAAGCTCTATAAATCATGGAGACTAGCTCAAAACTATGAAAAGTTTCCTCCGGAATGTAGGGGACATAAGTCTCCTTGAAGAAAGTCAGGGGTTCCTCACCCATAATAGTGATCATCTGATCCTTGGATGGGAACTTGAGTCTTCGATGAAGGGTAGAAGCAACTGCACTTGCCGCATGTAGCCAAGGCCTCCCTAGGAGCATATTATACGGGGAATCCACCTTGATGACTTGGAAGTTGACCATGAACAACATAGGGCCAATTCCAATGGCTAACTCGATTTGGCCTTACACCTCCTAGAGAGTGCCATCAAAAGCTCTAATGATCATGGTGGTAGGGCGGATAAGAGAGGTATCCACATTCAAACGCTCTAAAGTAGACATCGGGTAAACATTCAGGGCTGATCCATTATCGATTAGTACTCTTCACACCTTATCATAATGTGCATGGGTAAAGTATGCTCTTTACCTTCCGGTGGTAGCTCATCATCTGTAAAGGAAATTTGGTTGGTGGCCAATACTATTGAGACCATGCCTTCAAAGGCGGATTCCGTAGCACTTGTAGGAACACATGTCTCTTTTAGGACTTTCAAGAAAGCCTTGTGATGGACATCAGAGGATAGCAATAACGCCAGGATGGAGATCTGAGCCAGCGACTTGTTTAACTACTGAATCACATTGAACTCTAAGTTTCTGATAATTTTCAAGAATTCCTCAACCTCTTCGGTCATGACCCTGTCCCTAACGGGTTTGGCTATACCCTTACCAACCTCTTTCCTTCTCTCTTCTAGCTCCTCGGGAGTATAGCAACGGCCACTCCTAATAAGCCTAGATAGACCTGAAGAGATATTGGAGTAGACCTCCTCTTTTCCAGTTCGTGTGGAGATCAATGACATATCATATTTCCAGGGAACACAATGGCTATCCTCATAAGGAAATGGCTTCGACATGCGAATGATAACACCTTCCTAAGTTTGCAAATTGGGCACTATAGAGAACATCTTCAGATTAATGACCACCGTGGTTGGCAAAATGGCTTCAAAGGATTTTGTATCGGATACCCCAGAGATTCTTGAGGTAGGCTTTGGCAAAATAAGATAATCGAAAACTCGGATAGCAGGAACAATAGCAGTTCCCTCTTAAACCGATGATGAGGCTGGCTCTGTGATCGCAGGTAATGCGAAAACTAGAGGGATAGATCCTTCGATGGCTAATTGGGCTTATCCTTTCCCTGAATCTAATGACCCTGAATCCACAGGTGATTCTACGATCTCCTCAATGACTCAAGAAGAGGGAGGTCCTAAAGTAACCTTACCAAGGCGTTTCTGTAGATATTCGTCCTAATCTTTCCTCGACCTAACTGATATAGCATTATCACCGGCTCTAGACTAGGCGGTTAGAGGACACAGATTGGTTACCATGCAATCACCTCTTCGCACAATTTCCCTTTCTTCCACTAGTCATGATGAGGCTGGCCCTGAATCCACGGGTGATTCTTGAGGTATAGGAACCTCAGGATTTGACTATGGGATTTGCTCATTTTGTGACAAAGAAGACAATCGTGCCCTGTTTGACTGTAAAGTGCTCCGAGCACACGTGTAGAGTCTAGCCGAATACAATATCATCTAGATCGAATCGGGGGCGGAAAAACTACCGCCGTCATTGTAGGCCCTTGTTTAACCTCTTGTCGTGACGACAGCTCCCGCGCGTGGGGGACCCCGTTGCAGGGCCCCTCTCGATATGATGATGATGGTGTGGTTTGCACAGGGCTTCAAGTGCTTTCTCTCTCTCTCGATGGAGGAGGGTACTTGTCTATCCTTTGGCATTATGGCGAGAATCAGGCCAAATTTTATGGGGTTACCAAAGGTGAGTGGAGTCACCACCAATCATTGGGTTTTTCTAAGGTGTGATTGGTCACCTATTTCTAGTTGATTTTATTACCAATCCTAGGTTAAGAAAAAGGGAATTTTTCCTAATCTAATGTGGATGGTAAAAAATATTGATTCTTAGGTCTGAAAGTTTGGTTATATGGGGGGAAGGTGTTAGGCACCTCACAACACCTATCCAATGACAATCCTTTGTTTTGATAAAACCTTAATTTTTGGAGATGGACAAGAAAAACATGATTTTGGCATCAGCTTTCGAGGCTTTGCATGCATGGGGGCTTTGAGGTTTTGCTTTTGAATGGGTGTGGTCCCAATCTATGCTTTCCTATGGCATTTGAGCAAAGTGCCAGATTTCTACGGCAAAAATCTAGTGACAAGTCACCTTACTTTCACGGTGGAAATTAGGCTTCGCTCGCCTTAGGTGACACAGATCGTGACAATCACATCGGAGGGGACAACCAGGTATATACATACATCATGCACAATGCAATCACACAGAGTAGGAAAGTAAATGCCTACATCCCTACAGAATGGCCCAAAATATATGTGTAGGAAAGTAAACAGGGGTCGCCATACACTAGAGATGAGGATGAATGGTACACAACATGATATACCTAATACAAACCATCTAAGACAGAGGGGGAGGAGGAAGGAAGGGGTTTAAAAGAGTATATAACCAAACGGGAGAGGCCGGACCCCTAAATCTACTAAACATAACTGTTTGGCTCATATCGACATGCTTGCATTTGCACCCTTTTTGCTTGCACCTGGGAGACTATGCCCTAGCTTCAAGCATCCTCGCTCCATGTGTGTACATGCAAAGGCAAAGACAAGACACAAGCAGACAAGTAATGGAAGGAAAGGAAACAAAGGGTATGTGAAAGAGGCATAAAGCAGATAAGCATGATAGACATGGCAAGCATAGCAGGAAAGGAAGGAAACAAGCAAAAAGGCAAACAAGCAAGGAAACAAACAAAAGATGGTGTTCGCGAGGGACAAATGTAGGTTTGGATTGAATGTCCATAACTTCATTGTGTTGAAGCATGGATGACACACTAGCAAGCAAGACTCATGCATGAACATGTAAGCAAGCATGTAAAGATGCATATAAGCCAATGGGTGGCACAAACAAGCATGGCAAGCATATCATCGCACAAAGCGGAAAAGGAGAAAGGTATGCATGAAGCAACCAGCATCATGGCGATGCATCCTAAGTGGTTGCATCCAAACAGGGCCTTATGGGCGTCGGATGTAACCACACAACCACACGCCTGCTAAGGGCATCAAGCATGGCAAAGCCTAGAACAAGAGAGGCTAACACAAGCATAAAGCATAGAAGCAAGCAAGCATAGACCAAAGACCACAAGGTCTAGATCGGGTCCTAACCACGAGGCCAAAATACAAGAAAGATAAAGCGGCAAAAGAGCTACAATAGCACATGGCATGACAAACATAGCCTAGGTCTAGGCACACAAACATGGCATGGAGTGCACAAGAACATGGAATATAGCAAAAGCATGTAGAGAGCATAGATCCAAGCACATAAACATGTGAGAACATAGATCTAGACATATAGGCATAGGAACATACATGTAAACATGTAGAAATTTAACACATAGACATAGAAGGACATGAAACCAAGCATACAAGCATGTGAAGACTTGAATATAGGCATAGGAGCATAGAACGTGCATACAAACATGTAGATCTACGCGAAGCATAACCATAGACATGATATCAAGCATGTGAGCATGTAACCCTAACATCAACATAGAGCAAAAAGGGGAATAAAACATTAAAAAAAAAAATTAATAAAAAAAAAACATGGCATAAAACCCTAAGCATGTAGATATAAACATATGAACATGTGGGAACATGGATTTAAGCACAAAACATGGCATAAGACATAACAACAAAGAGATTTAAGCTAGAAACACAAATAAAGCAAGAAACATGCTACAAAAAGTAATAAATCATGTTATTCAAGCAAAAAGAGCAAGATAAATGCTAGGAAAAGATTTAGAAGGTTAAGGGTGTGGATGATAGCTAAAAAAGCTACATCCACACCCCTAAATCCCAAATCCAAAGTATATAACTAAGGGAAGGAGGATTGGGTATAAGAACAATACGTTGTGCTGTTAATGAAAAGAGAAGAATCAAGAGGCTTTGATGTGTTTTTGGCGTTTGGAAGAGGGAAGAACGTGTAGGGAAATTAGGTAGAGACTAGAAATTCAAAAAAAAAAAAATGTCTTCCTCTTTTGGTCTGAGGGGTGCTTGGGGCTTTTTATAGCCCCGCACATTTTTCGAGGCGGTAGCCCTTATAGGGCCGCCAACGGTCCTTCAAGGACCGCCGGCCTCAAAAGGCCTCTGATTGGATTGATCTTGACTCCCCTGGAAATATTTTTACTTCTTGTTTCTGAAAAGGTATGGATTTCAAAAATCCAATGGTCGAATCAAAAGTTATGGCTCTCGAAAGTTTGTGGTGCATCAATCGGTGCGTCATCCCGATTTTTGTGATATCTCGGCCGTTCTAACTCCGATTTCACCCCATGAATAGTCATTGGAATGAGAATTTGATAATCTCCGCAATGGCACTAGTTTCAACCTGTTCTGATTGTTGAATAAAAATTAGGATTTTTAGGCCTACCCAAGATCAACTTCGGGTCAAACTTGATCAAAATTGTTAAAATTCTCCGAGAAACTTGAGTTTGATGTAAAACTATGAAAAAAAAATTTTTGTAAGGGTTTTGGCCTTGTTTGACCTTTGGTCAAACCTGTATGACCAGGGGCATTTTGGCCATTTTAGCTAAAAAAGGCACTTCTATTTGCTTGATGCCCGAACAGGTTGTGCCACGTCATTCTTGATGTTTCTGTAGCCCTACAAAGAGAAAATGATATTTTTGGATTTTTCGAGTCCGGCACACAAATCGAGGGCGGACAAAATACGGTATCAACACTTCCAATCACGGAACCGAACGTGAAAAGGGGGGATAGGATTAGAAGAAGAAGACCAGAAACCAAAAGGGTTCCAAGCTGTAGTGGATTTGCCCTTAAGTGCCATGTGCAATTTATCCGAGAGAGAGAGAGAGAGAGAGAGGATAAAACATATCACAACCAGAATAAGAAAAGAATACATATGCATGAAATATGCATGAACATGTGATGTGCAATATTTAAATTGCATCATGGGTAAAAACCCAATCCAAACCTATTAGCACACATTTCACATAAATCAATTACACATCTAAATGCTTGAAACATTGTTAAAATGCAAAGAATATGCAATGCATAAGCATATAGAATCAAATCAACAAGACCCAACCCACAAATTTCTCAAAAATCCCAAAAATTTTCAAAAACCCCAAAACCTAGGTCTAAAATGCATGAATGCATGAAAATGAAGGGATTAGAACACATACCAAGTAATCTAAGCTTGATATAGGTCGAAAATATAGTGGGTGAGAAGATACAAAGTTTAGAAAACTTTGTTTCAATGGCTATCCAAGGTACACAAGTACCAATATACACAAATGCACACTGTTTTGTATTTTTCTAATTTTTCAATTTTTTTTTATGAAAACAAAATGAAGAAAAACTGAAAACAAACAAACAAAACATGTTAAACGAAGCAAAGCATAAAACTAGACTGACTCAAAAACAAGAAAGCAAAATAAACAAGTAATGCATAGCCATAAGGGGAGAGAGAGAGAAAAAAAAAAGTGACTAAATCACTTTGAGCCTTTTTCCTTCCACACCTTGGAATTGTTAGAGTTTATGCCCTAAAATCCAATTTATTGGCATGTCATAAATAATTAAATTGTGTAATTATATAAGACTATTTATTAATGAACTAATGAGATATTATCTTAGTCCATGAGATGTATAGTATGCGATTTATGTGAAAAGTCACAGAAGATATAAATCACAAGTTCTTTATAAACTCAGAATTTTAGTTTGTAGTCGGTGATGAAATTGGGCATTTCATCTGCGAAGACTATAACAATCAACTAAGATAATTTGTCTTAATCATGAAAGTAAAGGCTTCTAGTTAATATGTTTTAAGAGTTAAGACATATTAAATCTGGACATTTGTGAGATTTATTATTCTCCTAACGATTGTCAAATGAATAATAAATCTCACAACTTCTATTTACATCAACTCTATATCCTGAGAGAATAATAGACCTGATCATGAGGTGTAGGTTGCTTTGATATATCGGGAGTGAGATTTATAAGACACGATCAAAACCTCGGTATATTAGGTAACCGCATTTAGTGTTGATGGAACATATATTCTCAAGATGGAATTCATAATCTCTTAACGGAGATATAAAATATTCCCTTGAGATAAGTTTAATCAGTTTGGTTATTCAAAGTGTTGGGCCCAACCACTTTAATAAGGAGTTACTAAAGTATATATTTATGAAATTGGATTTCATAAATATATGATGAATAACATAAATAATTAAACTAGGTATTTAAGGACTAAGATGTGGTAATCTTCAAAGTGTCAGTCTACATTCATGACTTTGTATTACTATGAATATTTTAATGAAGGGGTTGCATGTATAATAAAGTCCTAGGATATAATTTATTAATAAGGCCTAGAGTGCAATTATATTCTTATAGTGGTATTGAATATAATTAATGGTAACTTTGGACTTATCAAGAGTTGACAGAAAAGCCCAATGCCCATTGGAGCTAGTGTCTTATTTGTTCCCTTTGGTCTCATCTCAAACCACAAACTAAAACCCAATTGGGTAGGTCCAAAAGGCTAACTCAATTAGATAATTAGTTTTTATTTAATAAGATTTATTAAATAAATAACTACTAAGGTAGTTAGAATGAACGTATGATGAAAAGAAAAGAAAACAGTTTTTCTCTACAAGGAGAAGAAGAAGGATTTTTTTTTTCTTTGTGAATCAATGTACAAAAGGACTGATTGAGAGACCACACTTCTTGGGCATCATGTGGAATTGAGATGAAGATTAAAGGTATTCTTAAGTCTTGGTTTTGAATTTCACTGCATCAAGGTACGCTTTCTATTCTTTGTTCTAGAATTCAAGATTACATGTTACCTTTCATGAATGAAGTAAATCCGTGTTTGTTGCTTCCACTGTGTGTTTTGTATGGGATACAAAACTAGATTTTCCAACAGGAAGAACCTTTCCTTTGAGCAAACCTTTGATCAAGTGGTGAAAGGGAAGAATTGAAATCATTCAAGTTCAAAAGGAACATGAAGGCCTTTAGAAGATCTCCAAGAGAAGCAAAAGAGGATGGAAATTGATTATGGTTTATAGACGAGAGCATACTATTTCTTTGTTGAGTAGCTAACTACTTGCAGCAATTTGGACGAGTATACCCTGAAGCTCCACAGTGATGACAGAGATGCGACTTCTTTGGTTAAGACTTTTTGTTGTTTACCTTCTTAGTCCTAGGGTTTCTAATCTCTTTCTTTTCAACCTTAGGGGGTGCTCCTGGAATAGATTTTCCCTTGTCTAAGTTCTCACTAGTTATTTCAGTTTTAGTTTCATCATTCTTAGAATTAACATTATCAACAGGTGAGACAAACACAGTTGTACTAGATGAGACAATATTAGGAGAAGAGAAATCATGCCCCAAACCAGTTTTGTCAGTAGCAGCTTTCTGAAAGCTTAGCATCTCATTGAGCTTTGCACTAGAAGTCCTCTTTAATTAAGCTCTGACTTGGAACAACTCCACCTCAAGCTTCTTAGTCCTTTCAACAAGGAAGTTGTTCTCGAACCGCAAAGCTCCAGTGGTTTGATTTGCTTCATCAAACTTTGTAGAGAGCTCCTCTCGATCTAGCTCAACATCACTCGACTTCTTGGTGGCTAGCCTATATAGTTTCTCATGCTTCTCAAAAACCTTGTACAACTTAGCATAGGCTATATGGATGTCATCTTATTCATCCATTTTCTCAACTTAGACTCCACCAAGTCCTCTTCTTCATCTACCTTATCTACGATCCACTTAGGAGGATCCACTTTGTGGCGATGAAGGCATTCAAGATTCCTTCGTCATTATTGTCTTCCGACTCATCCTTAGGCTCGGTGTCACTCAAGGTAGCAGCAAGTGCCTTACTTTTTCCAGTTGTCTTGAGATATTTTGGACATTCTTGTTTCACATGTCCAAAGCCTTGACATTTGAAGCACTTTGGTCTAAAGGGAATAGTGTATGACTGCCATCCTTAGCATCCTTCTTTCCTCTGCCTTAGCTCTTGAATTGAGACGAACTGGATTGCTTACAGTCTTTATCAAATCCTTTTGCATGGGCATTCTTCATGAACTTTTTGAACTGCCTAGTGATGTAGGATTTCATCTTGGAATCTTCATTATCGAAAGACTCATCAGCCTCATTGCTCTTGGCCTTTATTGCCATGCTTTTACTTTTGCTCGCTTTCCCAATTCTAGTAAAACCCAATTCATAGTGTTAGGGACATATTTGATGTAATTGACAAATCTTTTGACAAAATGCACTTTACTTGTAATTGGGTAGATCTAGGATGGATTTAGTACTTCAAGAAACAAGTGTTCAAGTTTAGTATTGAAGCCATGCAAGTCTGACCAAGAAACAAGTGAAGAAGTGTTATTCATTCAAACTTGACAAATGTCTCGACAAAATCATTTCCATCGAGGATTAATGTTGAAGCTCGACAAAATCTATATCTGTTGAGAATTATGAAATTAGAATTTCCAAATCTAATTTCACGCACATTCATGAGTATTTGTGTAGGGTTTCTTTTCTCACAACCCTAGACATATATAAGGATTATTTTAAGGGCTGTTTCAAGTGATGCAAAGTGATAATACATGCATATTGTGATTGAAGACAAATTTGCCCTAGTTCATCATATTCTCTTTAGAAGCTAATGCGTCTTTGTGCCAAGGGTTTTGTAACCAAGGAGCTTTTTGATCTTCATTGTTGGATGAACTAAAGAACTTTGCAGCCAACATCTTCCTTAAGTTGGTGTTGTTAGGTTCTAAATGTTTAGAACAATTGGCAAATCGTGAACATAAACTTGTCTAGATATAGATCTTAGAGTCTATAGGTATTATTAGACAACACTCAAGGTGATTCAAGTCAAGATTCAAGAACATACAAGCTGCAGGAAGAAGATTTCATAATCTGTCTGGTTCAATCAATCAAAAAACAGGCTCGATCGATCGAAAGTCGTATCTACAGAATTTTAATTAAGCCCAAACAGCGGTTCAAGCCCATTTAGGATTAGGGTTTCTAATCTACTTCTCCCAATATATAAACGAAAACCTAAGCACGTTTTTATAAGACTTTTTAGAGAGAGAAAAGTGTGCCTCTTTTGTATTTTGGGGTTTTGTTCCTAAAAAGCTCTCTCATATCTTCTACCGGTATTATTACTTGAAGAATCTCAAGATCCGATATTGTAGAAGTTGTTGTCTTTTCTAGTCATCAAAGGTGTTGATGATCTAAACCTTCAAGGGTGGTCTTGGAGTCACAAATAGGAGAGTTTATGTTGCTAAACCTTTGAGTGGGATCTTAAAGTCACAAAAGGGGTTGTTTGTGTTTTGCAAAGGCCAAAGAAAGAAGGAGTCCATGGATTCGGAGCTTGCACATGGTCGTGTCAGTAAGTTCTACTGGTTGGTAGCAATAAGAAGTCGAGCATGGGGGCTTGTAAGTCTTATTGTATGAACTTCGATTCTTTCTAGTGGATTTGCTTTTTACCTTGAGGATAGCTAGGTTAAATCCTCCCCAAGTTTTTTACCGGTTTGGTTTTCCTAGGTTATCATATCGTTGTGTTATTTATTTTTCCGCTTCTTTGGATGATATGATTGTTTGATTGTGATAACCTAGATTTGGAATTTGGACTAAGTAATCACTTGGCTAATTACCTGGGTTAATTTGTTTGTGGTTTTAAGGGGTCTAAAAACTAACAGGTGTGTTAGTCACATACTTGGATCCGTGCATCATTGGTTAGTCACATACTAGGATTCATGCATTAAAAGGAGAGATTGCCACTACATCACAAGTCCAATTAGGTATTGGGGTAAGGGTTCAACTGTAGGTTGGTATTAGGTATTGGGATTCCTTTTACTTGTAATCGTTTGTTTTGATAATAGTGGATTCTTCGGAGTGATGACCTTAAATTCAACCGGTGGGGTTTTTCCTCGGTAATTTTCCCTATTTATAAACAAATCACCTGTGTCAAATTTATTTTCCATTGCATTTAACTTAGTTGGTGATTTGTTTTGCTACCACGCTCATTGCATATAATTGAATCTAATTAATTCACTTGGATAATTAATGAATTAATTTACCAAAAGGGGTCAGTACATTCTTGGCCTATCACATAAGTTTGTAACTTGCCAACTAGCTTCGTCAAAGGAATTTTGTTAGTGTCCTTTGATTCTTCAATGGAAGTGATCTTGGCATGGAATCTCTCGAGCAAAGATCTTAACACCTTTCTTACAACCTTAGGTTCGAGAATAGTTTCCCTAAGACTAAAGGCTGAGTTGACTATGTCCTTCAGCTTGGCGTAGAATTTGTCAAATGACTCATCCTCCTCAATCTTAATCTCTTCAAAACTCGTAGTAAGCCTTTGAAGTTTTGAATCCTTGACAGCCTTAGTTCCTTCATAGGTTGTCCGGAGGATGGTCCATGCTTCCTTTGCAGTTTTTGTTGAGGACATTTTCATAAACTCCTTATTCATGACCGCACTGAATAGGGCATTCAATGCTCTACTGTTGAAGTTTGCCGCTTTGATCTTTGCATCATCCCAATTAGTCAGTGCTTCCTTTGTCTTAGTCCAACCAGTCTTCACAACTTGCCACACCTTCTCATCTAAAGACTACAAGAAAGCTCTCATGTGTACTTTCTAATATACATAGTTAGTGCCATCAAATAAAGGAGGTATAATAAGAGATTGTCCTCTATCCATGACAAATGAGGCCAATGGATCACACAATAAAGATTAAACCTAATCAGAGTGTGCCCGCTCCGATACCACTTGATAGGCTAAAAATGTATTAACCTATTTGGTAAATTAATCAATTAATTATCCAAGTGAATTAATTAAATTCAATTACATGCAATAAGCGTGATAGCACAAATAAATCACCAATTAAGTTAAATGCAGTGGAAAATAAATTTGATACAGGTAATTTGTTTACAAATGGGGAAAAGCATCAAGGCAAAAACCCATCGGGTGAATTTAAGGTCACCACTCCCGAGAATCCATTATTATCAAAACAAGTGGTTACAAGTAAAAAGAATCCCAATACCTAATACCAACCTACAATTGAACCCTTACCCTAATACCCAATTGGACTTGTAATGTAATGGCAATCTCTCCATTCAATGCACGACTCCCAAGATGTGACTAACCAATGATATACGGATCCCAATACGTGACTAACACACCAACTTGAGGAAGATGTTGGCTGTAAAGTTCTTGAGTTCATCCAACAATGAAGATCAAGAAGTTCCTTGGTTAAAAACCCTTGGTGAAAAGACGCAGTAGTTTCTAGAGAGAATATGATGAACTAGGGTAAGAATGTCTCCGATCACAACATGTGTGTATCAACCATTGCAACAACCTTTTACATCACTTGTAATGGTCCTTAAAATAATCCTTATTTATGTCTAAGGTTGTGAGAAAAGAAACCCTACACAAATACTTATGGATATGTGTGAAATCAGATCTGAAAATTTTAATTTCGTAATTCTCGATGAATCTGACTTCTGTCAAGCTTCAACATTAAATCTCGATAAAAAGGCTTCTATTGAGACATCTCTCGAGCTTTAATGAATAGCACTTCTTCACTTGTTTCTTGGTCAGATTTGCATGGTTTCAATACTAAACTTGAATACTTGTTTCTCAAAGTACTAAACTCATCCTAGATCTACCCAATTACAAGTAAAGTGCGATTTGTCAAAGGATTAGTCAATTTACATAACATATGTCTCTAACAATCTCACGTATGTCCTAACATTAGATTCTAGGATTTCTAGGGTTGGGTTATTTTTTCAAAGGTTTGGGAAAAACTTATTTTTCTGCAAAATCTCTTGATTTTCTTGATTGGGCTATATCTCATTGTGTTTGTTTGTGTTAATGTTGGCCCTAAGTGGCATTTTAACATGTATCTAGGCAAGATTTCAACATGTTCATGCATTATTTTACATGTTAATGATTTATACGCACTCTAAGTGTTTGATAAAATGCCTAAATGGCATTTTCTCGTTGTTTTGGACTCCAATGAGTACCAATTTTTGGGGATTACTATGTTTTTACATTCTTAACATGTTTTAAACATTGGTTTTGTGTTTTACACACTTTTTCCAATGATTGCTTTGTCATGCATTGCTCATGCATCTCACATGCAGACCACATGCACACTTGATGCACACACTTGATCACTAGACATGTTTTGCATTTCACTTATGCTAGATAAGTCTTGTTACATGTTTAGCATCTAAAACATGATCTTATGACTTTGTTTACTTGTTTTTATGTTGTTTTTAGAACTTTTGTTCAATTTTATATACTAACTTGCATCTAATCAAGTTTGTTTTCTTGTTTGTGTTTGTCTTTGATTCTTCGTGTTTGTGTTTGTTTTGCAGATGTCTCCTATCAAGAAATCGGCCACAAAGAAGTCCTCAAAGCATCCCCGTACCTCCTTGGATTCGTTCCGAAATGATGATGCTGAAATGGCCTTTAATGATTATTACAAAAGGGCCCCAATCATCATAGAGAGGACTGTGGACATAGAGTCCTTAGAGGGCACTTTAATTCTAGATGTATTTAAAGAAAGGACGTGGAGGAAGTTATCGATGCCGACGGGCAATATGTATGAAGATGTCATTTGGGAATTTTATGTCAATGCCTTTGTGGAAGGGGATCACATCAACCATTGGCTAAAGGGGAGAGAGTTCTCAATAACTAAGGAGTCAATTTAGGATGTTTTGGAGATTTGACTGACGACTCCACACATATCTCTACAATATGATGAGAGAAGGAAGAAACTAGAACCCCTTGTGGAAATCCTTGGTGGAAAACTCAACAAGAAGGCCTTGCACACCATACCGTTCACCCCGGAGATGCAAACTTTGGCCTACATCATGATCTTTAACCTCTACCCAGTTAGGAACCCGACGAACTTGTCAAAGATGAGGACCATTTTCCTATATGATCTTTTTACTCAAATGGAGATCAATATCTGCAGTCACATCTACCACCTCTTCATCAAATGCATCACAAAAAGGAATTCAAGGCTAACTCTACCATTTCCAAGCCTTGTCATGTCTCTTATCACAAGGGCAAGAGTGAAGATTCGTAGTGGACTTCAAGTAATGCAAAGAGAAGATCCAATAAGTGCGCAAACCATAATCTAAAGCAAAGCTCATATTCTCGGACCAACTATAGGTGTCTCTCAAATTCCAAGAGATGCCACTGCTAAAGAAGAAGGAGACAACAAAGAGGAAATTGAGCATTTTACTTTAGTTCCAGAGTGTAATGTCCCAGTCAATTTAAAAAAAAAAAAAAAAAAAAAGTAGATCAGATTTTTTTTTGGGTTCCCACATGCTCCACCTAACCCCCCTACCCACCACTCATCTCACACTACCACTACATCACTTGGCCGGCTATCCCTTCTTCTTATTTTCTTTTCTTTCTTTTATTTTCTCTCATACACTCCTCTACTCATATATCCTCTCTACCTGGTACTTCCACACCACCACCACCACCACCACCACCATTTTCCACCATCATTCTTTGGCAAGATCACCATAATATTCTTGGGAACCTATAAACACATTCACATCCTTTTTTTGAGGTAAAAATTTCTAATCTTTTTGGTGGATTTTACACTTTTGCTTCAGGTTATTTTTATCTAAACTTTAATAATGATACCTGTAAGGACTCAATTTGTAACGCCCCAAAATAGTATTGGGTCCACACGTTTAGGGCCCAAACAATATAATTTATAGAGCGTGGGTTTGAAAGGTTAGGCCTTGGTCACCGGACGGTGGTTTGTCGAGGTGTTCGTAGCGATTTGCCCAAGGATTTGCCCAAGGAGAAACCTAACGTGTTCATCAATCACCTATTCCGGTATATCATGTGTGGCTTTGGCCTTAAGACCTTATTTTAGGAACTTTATATCCTTATTCCTCTCCCTTTCCTAGGACTCCCTCATCTAGAAGCCCCCCCTCACCGGCGCACAAGTCTTTATATTATATAGCCCTTCTCGGGTGATCCTGTCCCTCCACTTGTTTGTCAGCGAGGCTCCTATCTCAATACTGTTCCTTGTTGCCTCCCTCTGCTTTTTGTTCGTTGCACTAACCAAAGCCACACTGTTCAGACGTCTTTTCTCATTAATATGGCTATGACGTTTGGGGGCGCGTTCAATGTGGAGGTGACATATTTACCTTGAACCACCCCCACTCTGTACCCTCATATGGGTCCCATTCTACTCTCCTCTCCTTCTGGGGGCATTTTGGAGGCAGCCCTTGATGAGACATTACTCTTCCTTTTGAAGTTTTGGGATGTCGAGGACAGAGCCATCCTCGGCTGTGTTTCTAGGCTATTTGGCCTTCCCCTACTCGTCCTCGGCATCTACCCTCCTCGGCATGGGCCCTAGGCCTTGGTGGATAGTGGGTCGGGTCTTAAGTCCTTTGGCCCATAATAGCCCCTCAAAATCCTGCTATCCGGATCCTCGGAAGGATAGGAGGGTTTTGATGACATCGAACCCGACTCCTCGGGCGGATAGGAGGGTTTTGATGACATCGGATGTTTGTCAATGCTTGTCAATCCTTATCACCTATCGGTTCTCGAGACCTTTCGTCTGCCCGAGACACGTTCTTGAAGCCTTTGGAAGGTGAAACGTGTCCTCATTAAATGCGGGCGGCTCTATACTTCCCACGTTCAACAATGTGATAGAGATCTAACAGTGGGGATTTCCTTGCCTTTATGGGCGGGAAAATTCGTGCGATTACTTTCGATGGAAGGCATAAATGATTTTTTGGAACTGCTTTGTCTCTTTAGTTGCACTTAAGAGTTCTAGCGCATATACCTTGGGTTCATCTGAACTTTCGTCCAAACTTAAGTCTATCTCCAGCACAAAAGGCCTGTCTGAGACACTTTTCCTCTTTTCTGTAAGTTTTCTGCCTTCACTAACTCGTGCTTTTTCTTTTAAGGGTTTATTTTTCTCTTGTTCCTCTCCTTCTTCCGTAGTTGGTTGAGTCTGTTTAGTAGTTCTTAGAGATGGTTAAAATGAGACTGAGGAAATTGGTTGAGACCGAAGAGGCGATGGAAAAGTTCATCGCCGATTATAAAATTCCCCCCAACGTGAGTTTGAGGCACTGTAAGATGGGGGAGTGGCATATTCTGAGAAATACAAGCGAGGTGGTAATTCCTGTCCTCTCCTTCGTAGAAGGGGGTATGAGAATCCCCATGGGGTCGGTAATGAAGAATTACCTTAGGCATTTCCGGTTAGCTCCCACCTAGTGCGCCGCCAATATGTTTAGGATTCTGGGTTGCGTGGATGCCCTAAATGAGAAAATGGGGCTAAGATTAACCCATCATGACGTGAATTAGTGCTACAATCTCCAAAAAGTAAAGGGCAAAATCTATTACATGAAGACCCGAAACGAGAGGGTTCGGCTAATTCGGTGCCTCCCCGACTCCAACAAGGGGTTGAACAAAGACTTTCTTATTGTATCCTGGGAATGGCACGACGGCATTCCATGCCCAATGGTGGAGGGAGAACCAGGTGGGGTATAGAGAGTGGAAGGGTGTCGATCCTTTGCGCCATTTTAATTTGATGTGGTTCGGTTACTAACCATGTGTATGTCTTTTTCTTACAAATCCCAATGCCTTTCATCAGCACTTTCACCTAGTTAACCGAGTGGATTTGGAGACTGTTCTTCAAGTAGCAGTTTTTGTAAATGACAATGATGGTCAAGTCAGAGCTACTCACAAAATCTTAGGGTACGCTCCCCTTTAGAAGTCGTTTGCCGACTCGAAGCACGTGATTAGTGCTAACCGTCCTCGGCTTCCAAAAATTACCATAGTTGAACAAGGATTTTTGATCTCCGAAGGATCTCCTGTCCCCGAGGGCATCCCATTGGTGGGCTCTTCGTCGCTTCATCGCGCAGCGGAGGACGAAGATAATTTGGATCCGTCCGAGGAGGGTTTTGGGGCATTCGATCAAGCCGACCCATCCGAAGATCCTTCTGGCGATCTAGGGGACCCAAACTTGTCCGAAGCGGAGCTATTGTCGGTGGGTACATACTCCCGAGCCGAGATGGGCCTTAAGAGAAAACCCTCGACTAGCCTGTTAGACCTCCTTGAAGGACAGCTAGAGAAAGGTGCACAGGGAAGGCCGCACTCCACCGATCCATCTCCCCTGTCTCGGCCCCAGCCCGTGCGGACTAGGTCTTCCTCTGCTAAATCGCACCCACGCCTCCCCGTCCTAAACTTCCTGCTCCTTCCCAATCAACTCTGCCTCCTCGGTCGGAGCCCACCGACTAAAGGAGAAAAAGGAGCCCCAAAGGTAAGGAACCCATGGACGGGGGAAAATCCCAATCCGCTAAGGAAAAGGATGAAGCCCCGTGCGTTAAACAATTAAAGACTGGGCACCAAAGCAGAGGTAAAGAGACCGAAGCCCAATCCGCCCAAAGCAAGGGGAAGGGGATCGAAGCCCTATCCTTGCCAAGCGCCCGGCTTCCCGCCCCAATGCTCCACGGGGGACCACTACTGGAAACCGTGTCCATGAGGGACCTCGGAGATGGCAAGGGCGGCTATGTGGCCGACGCTTTAGGGAGAACCATGCTGCTTCCCACCGATATGGATGAGTTAAAGAACATGAGGATGCGGGAGGTTTTCCTCAATGCAAAGAGGTACTTGGGTATGGTAAGACTGAACCACGAAGTTCTATTAACTCTTGCTCCCGGACTTTCACTCACGATGTATTTATCTGACTTGACAGGCTCTCCGGACCACCTATAGGATGGAGGAGGAGGTTAACAGAGCGAGTAAGGCCACCGAGAATGAGCGCGCCAAACGCATCGACGCCGCGAAGACCCTCAAGGCCTCTGAGGACGACCTCGCAAAGGCTAAGGAGCCTTTAAAGGAGGCTATCCGAGAGAGGGATAGTGCCTCGGCGGGTTTAATCGGCGCCCAAAAACAGGCCGAGGAACAGACAAGACGTCTACTCGAAGCTAAGGATCAGCTGCAAATAGCCAAGGATCAGGTCGGTGATTTGAAGAAAAAACTGATCATGGCCAAGAATGTTAAGGGCGTGGCAAAGTACGCCCGGGACGAAGCCGTGAGGGCCAAGTAGGAGGCGGAGTTTTCTAGAAATGAGGCCGAAGCTGCCAAGGACAAGGCCGAGGAAGAGGGTTACGAGGCAAGTATGGCTGACACCGAGGCCTCCTTAAAAGCACAAATCCCTGGAGTATGTAGACTATCTTGCTCCCAGGTTTGGGGAGAGGCCTTAAAACGAGCTGGGGTGGATGTTTCATCTGACTTGTGGAAGGCGGAAAGCATATTTTACCCTCTAGCCATCCGCGAGACTGCCCCCCGACTCCGAGGCTATGCGTGACCCACAGGAGGCCGGTGTTGCTCGGTCCCGAAGTCTGCTCGGATCATAGTCCCCTCCGGCGAGTCAACCGATAGAGGAAAGCCTCTTGATGCGGCGAAAGCACCTAGAGGTCTGAATCCCGAGACGTCCAAGGAAGGTGCCGAGTGGATCGTCGGTGCTCGATTCACGATGCCGAGGAGCTAGCCATCCTTGCCCACCCCCTGTAGGCAATTCCTCTTGCTGAGGTCCCCGAGAGCACCGACACCGATACCGATCCTACTCGGCCTTCCCCAGAAAGGACTGTCCTCCAGGGCGTCAAAGCTAGTCCTGTTACGCCTTCCCAAAATGTGGCCGACACAGAATTAAAGAAGTAGAAACCCCGGCCAGCCTCTACGTCTGTTTTTAGTTTAATGATTACCTAGTTTCTCTTTTATTCTGAAAATTTTATAGTTTACTTGTAGTTGACCCTGTTGAACACATATATGAAATTCTTTTCTTCCTCCTTCCTTTTGATTGCATGTTAGTTACCTTCGTCGTTACTTACTATTGTTCTTGACCTTATGATTTTCGAACTAGTTATCTTAATAAGTATAAATAGTTATGCATACGATATATTTGGAACCATGTTTCGGAATGCTAGCTCACCCGCACCCATAGGGCATTGAATTCTTATCTGAACCTCCTTCGGTGGAGATATAGGCATCATCCGAGATGTCCCGTGTGTTGTTGGGACCAACTTGGTATCCCGATCTCCTTTAAGTAGTTGGTTTCCCCATAGGTTTGAGTCTCGGGACCATGCAATACCTTGGTTCTGTCCAAAACTTAGCTTTTTTAAGTAGTTGGTTTCCCCATAGGTTTGAGTCCAAGAACTATGCAATACCTTGGTTCTGTCCAAAACTTAGCTTTTTTAAGTAGTTGGTTTCCCCATAGGTTTGAGTCCGAGGACCATGCAATACCTTGGTTCTGTCCAAAACTTAGCTTTTTTAAGTAGTTGGTTTCTCCATAGTTTGAGTCCGAGGACCACGCAATACCTTGGTTTTGTCCAAAACTTAGCTTTTTTAAGTTTGGGGAGATTAGCCCCTCGGCCAAGATATGGGACATTGATTTGGGGGGATTAGCTCCTCGGCCAAGTCCCTAGAACCAACCGTGCTCACGACACTTCAAAGCGTAGCCCCTATTGAAAAAACGTAGCCCCTAGTGGAACTCTATGTTAGGACATTACAACAGGCTGTTGGAAATGACGGGAGGGACTTCTCGTTCCACCGCCTGGGCCAACGCACAAGCCTTTCCCACAGACGACACCAATTGTAAGGACTCAATTTATGACGGCCCCAAAATAATATTGGGTCCGCACGTTTAGGGCCCAAACAATATAATTTGTAGAGCGCGGGTTTGAAAGGCTAGGCCTTGGTCACCAGGCGATGGTTTGTCGAGGTGTTCGTAGCGATTTACCCAAGGAGAAACTTGTCGTGTTCATCAATCACCTATTCCGGTATATCATGTGTGGCTCCGGCCTTAAGACCTTATTTTAGGAACTTCATATCCTTATTCCTCTCCCTTTCCTAGGACTCCCTCATCCGGAAGCCCTCCCTCACCGGCGCATAAGTTTTTATATTATATAGCCCTGCTCGGGTGATCCTGTCCCTCCACTTGTTTGTTAGGCAGGCTCCTATCTGAATACCTATCCCTTCAGCCTCCTCCCTCTGCTTTTTGTTAGTTGCACTAACCGAAGCCACACTGTTCAAGCGTCTTTTCTCATTAATATGGCTATGACATTTGCGGGCGCGTTCAATGCGGAGGTGACATATTTACCTTGAACCACCCCCACTTTGTACCCCCATGTGGATCCCATTCTACTCGCCTCTCCTTTTAGGGGCATTTTGGAGGCAGCCCTTGACGAGACGTTGCTCTTCCTTTTGAAGTTTTGGGATGCCGAGGACAGAGCCATCCTCGGCTGTGTTTCTAGGCTATTTGGCCTTCCCCTACTCGTCCTCGGCATTTACCCTCCTCGACACGGGCCCTGGGCCTTGGTGGATAGTGGGCCGGGTCGTAAGTCCTCTGGCCCCACAATACCCATGTGATTTATGAGTGTTGGAAGTGATATTTATGTGTTTGTATGTATGGTTTTGTATTGGTGGAATTATTTGATGAGTGGTTATATGGTTTGTGCTAATGAGGACTACTTAAGGTTTATTTATGGTGAAAAATTTAGGGGTTTTAAGTTATAACATGTGATGGTTGGTAAATCTAATTTTTCCATTGTCATTGGGTTTATTTGGAGTTAGTTGAAGTTCTAAATTTCTTGTCTTGGAGGATATTTTGATTTTGCTTTCATGGGTCTCTTATTTATGTAGTGTAAATTTTATGGAAGCTAGTCATGAAGTTGGAGATGATATTAAATGGGCTATCTTTATAAATTGGAGTTAACCAAATACATAACAAGCTTGTTACATCTAGTGTTACTTTCACGTGAAGAATGAACGGGTAATTTGTCTGGACTCAATTCTCACTTCTCAAAGAAAGAGTTTATTCAAAGCACTTTGCCATCGGAGTGTGCTAAAGGCTTAAACTTATAATTGCAAATTCTCTATTCTTAAAATTATACCCCCCACATCAAAATCGAATGGACCCTAACAAGACCAAGCAAATA
Organism: Quercus dentata; assembly: GCA_028216015.1. Lineage (NCBI taxonomy): Eukaryota > Viridiplantae > Streptophyta > Magnoliopsida > Fagales > Fagaceae > Quercus > Quercus dentata. Next base: position 37,024,201 of record CP116447.1, read on the forward strand.
TATAATATCATTATTACTACTTTACTAGCAAGAGTTTTAAAATAGTAATATCGTTAATTTATTTGATTCAATAAAATTATTTATTTTTCTATGTATGGAGTGAGAGCAATGATTACTGCTCAACAACTACAATATTAATGTTTACTCACAAATAAAAAAAAAAAAATATATATATATATATATATATATATATATATATATATATATTAATGTGTCCTCCATAAATATGAGATCTATAATCTTTTAACAATTTATTATGAATAAATTTATCTCCAACCATCCTATTGAATCGTAGTTGTGAAATTTACTTTCATTTTAAAATCATGAATGAAGGATGTATATAACTATATATTGTCAAACTGTGAGCTATGCCACTCTGTTGGTAATAAGGAGGATGCCTCAATTCTTTTATGGTATTCAACATTGCACTTTGCCAACTTATTTTTAGAGAGATTGTAGGAGGTCGAATTGTGGCCCCCAACAATCCCCTCTTGTTAGGACATATGTGATTCAGTTGTTAGGAACATATGTCACTATTTTATGTAATTGGCTAATCCTTTGACAAAACGCAACCTACTTGTATTTAGGCAGATCTAGGATATGTTTAATACTTCAAGAAACTTTGTTTCAAGATCAAGTGTTGAAACCATGCAAGTCTGTCCAAGATTCAAGCTGAAAAGTTCAAGTTCATTAAAGCTCGACAGATAGCTCGATAGCTAACCATCTATGGAGCTTGAAGAGCTGTTCCGATCCGTGGCTTGATGACAAATCGACAGATAGTCATCTATCGAGGTTTATGAAAAACAAAATTCCAGTTCTGTTTTGACTCTAATCCGTGATTGTATGTTTGGGTTTTCTTTTCTCACAACCCTAGACATATAAAATGATTATTTTAAGGACCGTCAAAAGTGACATAAGTTGCACAAGTGTTGAGCAAAGTTTGTTCAAGCAAATTATGATCGGAGATAGAATTTGCCCTAATTCATTGTTCTTGTGTAGAAGTTGCTGTGTTTGTGCACCGTAGGGTTTTGTGACCAAGCATCTTCTCGTTCTTCATCGTTTGGATGAACTAAAGAACTTTGCAACTAATAACCTTCTCTAGTTGGTGATTGAAGTTGCGTACTGGGATCCACGCAATAGGTTAGTCGCGCATCAAAAGGAGAGATTGCCACTACAGAACAAGTCCAATTAGGTATTGGGGTAAGAGTTCAATTGTAGGTTGGTATAGGGTACTAGGATTCCTTTACTTGTAACCGCTTGTTATGATTAGTGGATTCTTGAGAGTGGTGACCTTAAAATCACCCGATGGAGTTTTTGTCGTGTTGGTTTTCCCCATTCGTAAACAAATCACCGTGTCAATTTATTTCCGCTACATACTTAGTGTATTTGGTGATTTATTTGTGCTACCACGCCTTTGCATGTTAATTTGATTAATTAATAAACTTGGCTAATTAATACAAGGGGGTCAATTTGTTTTTGGCCTATCAAGTGGTATCAAAGCAGGCACACTCTGATTAGGGTTAATCATTGTTGTGTGATCCATTGACCCATTGTTGTCATGGAAACTCTTGATTGTTTTGATTTGCATGATCTTGTGTTGAATGATGATGATGATATTCAAGATGCCTATTGTAAGCTTTATAATTTTTGTATGAGATCTCTGAAAAGTTCTACAAAATTAAAAGCTAAATTTAAAAAGGTCAAGCTTGAAAAAGATGATTTGATTATAAAATTGGATGAAGCCAATAATTTGAATGAGAAATTTAAAAATCAAATTTCATCTCAAGTGGACAAAATTAAGAGTTTGGAAGAGCAACTAGTTGAATCCAAAACTGAAGTTGAAAAATTAACTAGTGCCAAACTTGTTGTTAAGCCTAACTTAAATGAAAAAGATTTTTATATTCCTTCATTTAAAAGGAATAATGAAGAGTTGAAGGGTAATATTGCGATAGATCTGATGTTAATGCTGAAATTTCTAAACCAATGTCTAAAACTCCTCCTAGGAAGAATAAAAATTATGAATTTGTCCCCACTTGTCATCATTGTCATATTGTTGGTCATATTAGGCCAAATTGTTCTAAGTTGTCAACCTCTAAGGTTAGTCCTCCTTCTAGGAAGCCGAGTAGCTCTAAAACTACTCATGTTTGTCACTATTGTGGTGCTTCCGATCACAATCGACCTAATTGTTTCAAGTTGTTCCCTCATAAAAGAGTGTCAAATGGGTCTCATCCTTTGTCTAAAGGCTCTGTACCTATTCTTGGTGAGTTATTAAAAGTTTTAAGTTTTTTGACTCAATTTCGGGGGAATTCTAATTCCTCTATGTCCTTTAGTAGTCATACTAGAACACATACCTTTTCATCTTCATGGCCAAAGACTCATGCTGTGTGGGTGATAAAGGATCCTAAGACTTAATTGTCTTTTTTGTTTGTCCTCTTCTTTAATTATTTTTATCTTTAGTAGGACTCTCTTTGCTTGATTTCTTATCTGCTTTTGGAATCATGCTTTCATGCATTTGCATCTTGTTTTATGCTTTGTTTTGTTTAACATGTTTTTGTTTGTTTGTTTTTAGTTTTGCTTTGTTTTGTTTTTTTTTTTTTTTTTTTAATTTGAAAAATTGAAAATACAAAAACAGTGTATATTTGTGTACATTGGTAATTGTGTACTTTGGATGGCCATTAAAACAAAATTTTCTAAACTTTGTATCTTTTGTAGCTTAGATGAGCATCTCTATGCACAACTAAGCAAGTGAGCTTTGTGGCTCTTGGTTGTGATGAGTAAGATTAAGTTATCTCTTATACTTAATACTCGTATCACTCTTTTTGATGTGAAAGACTGAAAAATCCTAAGAGAAAGACATAAATAACCATCTCACCACTGTTGCCCGCCAATCATAAAATGACATTTGTATGCTTCGGCATAGCAAAAGTGGAATGTCAAAATGCTTAACATAATTTGGTATTTCTTTTCTCTCTCTTATATGCCCTTGCATGGTTTCCTTAAAAAGAAAATATGCAAAGAAAATAAAAAGCAAAAAGAATAAAATGCTTTAAATATGATTGCAAGCATGTATTCTAGGAGATGTGGGAGTTATAGGATGTACCTCGAAGGTGATAGTCCCCATCAAACAGTTATGATTGTGTGTGAGTTAAAGTGAGTTTCTCATATCTCAAATCGTCATAACATGTATACATTTATGCAATCTTGCGATATTTTTCACAAACAACACACAATATTCTTTGCTACTTTTGATACATGTGTCGGTACAATGTGATTTGGCCATCACAAGGTTTACATGTGTTAATGTATGCTCACTAAACTGTCTTAACTTGTTTTTGAAATATAAAATTAGTTAGACTTGTTTAATGTGTGTGTGCGTTTTGGGATCAAAATGCTTATCATTTTTATTGTTAAGAGATGTTTTGAAAAGTTCAAAATGATGTTTGGATCCTTGGTTGAGTTGCATGTTTGATTGCATTCATATCTATGTTTTTCCTTTCTTGAAAAATTGTTTTTAAGCAATCTCGACACCTCTTTAATACCTCTCAATACCTAGCCCATCTATTGAGCTCTTCAATTGATTGTTATCGCAATCTCGACACCTCTCAATAGCTAGGTGGATCAATCGAGAAATCTTCTATCCCCTCGATAGCTCCTCGATCCATCGAGCTTTGGTTGCTGTGGACACTTACTTGGACTCCTCTCGATAGCTAAATCTGTCGAAGCTTTTAAAGCTCGACACCTTCCTTGATACCTTTCGACACCTCAATCTATCGAGAATTACTGAACACCTATAAATAGGTCTCAAATGAGATCCAATCCTTATTTTCTCGATCCATCCGTGCCTATTCACCTCCCAAACACTCTTTTCTCTTACTAAACCTTTAACCCATGTGATTTTCAGCCTTTCCTTGCTTCAAATCACTTGGTATGATATCTTTTTCTCTCATTATTCATGCATTTCATGCATTTAGACCTAGGTTTCGGGGTTTTTGAAAAAATTTGGGGTTTTTTGAAATTGTTGAGTGTTTATTGAAATTTTGGGATGGGTTTTTGTTTAAATGATCTTTAAACCTCATGCATTGTATCACACATGCATTATGACTATATTTTCATGCATTTAGATATGTGTTATATATGTTAAACTGATTGGTAGGTTTGGAATGGGCTGAGCCCATGATGAAATTTTTACTTTACACGTCACATGCTCAAACATTTTCACGTATACGTACCTTACATTCAATATATTTGTGTATATTTGAACTGTTTGGAACTTTTCTGAATGTTTCTTTCTTCCCCCCCCCCCCTCCTCACTTTCTTGTTTACGTTAGTGCGTTAATGGCACCAAAACATAAATCTGCTCCATCCCAGAACCCTCTTCGCTTGGGGGCATTGTCTTCTTCTGATCCTACCCCTTTTTTATTAGGTTCCATGATGAGGATGCCCGAAAGGACTTCTCGAAGAACTTTTCTCAATGAGGTGTTCATTCGGAACGCCGAGTCGTTTTGGCGGACTTCACGACACACGACCTACTCGATGTCATTCATAGTCGGGGTTGGGAGTCACTATGTGATGTCCCAGTCACAAGTTATTCTGTGCTAATCTAGGGGTTTTACTCCAACATGCATGGACTTGATTCTTCATTACCTCTCTTTCATACTCGCGTTCGAGGTACACGCATTGTTGTCACACCGGAGTTGGTATCCGATGTGCTTCATGTCCCGAGGGTAGAGCATCCCGACTACCCCGGATGTAAGCGTCTGAAGACTGTGTCCAAAGACAAGATGATTTCTACTTTCTGCAAGTGCCCTTCGGATTAGGGTGATCGTCGGTTTATACCATGTTCGACCTTTGCTAAAGGTCCTAGATTTAAGAACATGGAGATGACTTTTGTTTTGCACCCACTCTTTCACTATAACTCTATCACAGAGCCTTGTGCTCGATTTTTGCTTTCTTTATTAGAGCATCTCACTATAGATTTTCCTTCACATTTTATTCTTTCTATTATAGATGTGTATAGGGATACGGCTATTTGTGATAAGCTCATTTTCTCTTCAGCTATCATGTGGATTTTATGCCAATTTTCTGTTCCTTTTCCCTCTTCCGACCATTTCCCCATTATGTGTGCCATTGACTACGCTACCATTAAACGGAGCGAGGCGATTTGAGCGAGACACCTGCAGTACGGTAGCTCCTCCCACTCCTTCAGCTCCATCCACATCTGCTCCCTCCTTTTCTACGAGCGAAATGACACTTGAGGACATCATGGCGCAGCTTTAATGCATGGATGCTTGCCTCAACACTCTTAGTGATGAGTTGTGTCAGGTAAACACCCATGTTGGATGCATTGCTCAACACCAGGCTGAGATGGGTGGTTATACCATGCCTTCCACTCCTGCGGCCCCTGCGGATGAGAGTGATGCTGATGATGCTGATTCTGATGATGCGGATGATGGTGATACTAGCTCACCCAACGATAACGAGACATCTACTTGACACTCTTACACTTTGTCACTCGTGACAAAAAGGAGGAGTTGTTTTGGTTATGAGAATAGTCATACTTAGGGGGAGGGTTAGTATAGGAGATTTTAGTTAGGGGGAGAGTGCACACTGAGGGATGTAGTGAGGATTACTTGTACCTTTTTTCTTTCCTTTCTATGTGAGATACATTTATTCTTGTACCTTAGGTCTTGTGACCATTATTGACATACATTGTACTTACTTTCTTTATATGTTAATGTATGTTTCTTTCACCTATTCTTACATGTGTTGTTTCTTTTCTCTTTTTATGCACATGCTTCTTATTACTTTTATGCAATCTATTATATCTGTTTCACACGGATGCCTTGATAAGTTTTGTTTAAAGTGTTTGAGAAATACAAGTTGTCAAAGTCTACTTGCCATAAACTCTCTTCTTGCAAATTTTTTCAAGAGTTTGTGTTAGGATAGATTTTATTATATTCAACAAGTGAATATCAGTTGAATGATTTATAACTTCTCTCATATGTTCATTTGTTTGTTGTGGTTTTGTCACGGATTGCTAAAGGAGGAGATTGTTAGGACATATGTGATTCGCTTGTTAGGAACATATGTCACTATTTTATGTAATTAGCTAATCCTTTGAAAAAATGCATTTTACTTGTATTTTGATAGATCTAGGATGTGTTTAATACTTCAAGAAACTTTGTTTCAAGATCAAGTGTTGAAGCCATGCAAATTTGTCTAAGATTCAAGTTGAAAAGTGCAAGCTCATTAAAGCTCGATAGCTAGCCATCTATCGAGCTTGAAGAGCTGTTCCAACCCCGTGGCTCGACAGCATGACTTTGACGAGATAGCCATCCTGTCGAGGTTTATGAAAAATAGAATTCGAGTTCTGTTTTGACTCTAATCCGTAATTGTATGTTTGGGCTTTCTTTTCTCACAATATTAGACATATAAAAGGATTATTTTAAGGGCTATCAAAGATGACACAAGTTGTATAAGTGTTGAGCAAAGTTTGTTTGAGCAAATTGTGTTCGAGCAAATTGTGACCGAAGACAGAATTTGCCCTAGTTCATCGTTCTTATATAGAAGTAGCTGTGTTTGTGCACCATAGGGTTTTGTGACCAAGCATCTTCTCGATCTTCATTGTCTGGATGAACTCAAGAACTTTGCAGCCAACAACCTTCTCTAGTTGGTGATTGGAGTCGCGTACTGGAATCCGCACAATTGGTTAGTCGCACATCGAAAGGAGAGATTGTCACTACAGAACAAGTTCAATTGGTTATTGGGGTAAGGGTTCAACTGTAGATTGGTATAAGGTACTGAGATTCCTTTACTTGTAACCGCTTATTGTGATAATAGTGGATTCTCGGGAGTGATGACCTTAAAATCACTCGATGGGGTTTTTGCCGTATTGGTTTTTTCTATTCATAAACAAATCACCGTGTCAATTTATTTTTCGCTGCATACTTTGTTTACTTGGTGATTTGTTTGTGCTACCACACGTTTGCAAGTTAATTTGATTAATTAATAAACTTGGCTAATTAATCAATTCATTTATCACAAGGGGGTCAATTCATTTTTGGCCTATCACCTCTCATAATGACTCATGCAATTCAAACTCATGACTTGACTTTGATACCATTTGTTGGACAGGAAGCTATGTCACTTCACCTCAAAACCAATTGGTGATAAAGAAGACATACAAATATTTAATGGCCTCTAATATTGTGCCCCATGAACTTGTTTTAGAGTGGTTGTAGATAGTTGAATTGTAGTCCCCAACATATATATCTTTTGAAAATCTCATGTGAAATAGATATTGGTTAACTATTAACCAAATATTCCCATGCCAAATAATTTTATTATAATGTACGCAAGTCATTCCTATGCCAAATATTCATGAATGATTCATAAAATATTATTTAGTTTTTGGAAAAAAAAAAAAAAAAAAAAGGAACAAGCACAAAGAGAAATTATTATTATTTTAATAGATAAAGAGAAGTTATAAGAGTTTACAACATGAAACAAAAATAAATAAGTACCAAAACATATCTTTTATTAATCAAATTGATTTGATAGATAAAAGTGGTAGGGCGTCTAATGATGAAGCTAAGCCAATTTTTAAACTTGAACTTGTTGAAATAGAAGTATCATTCCAAGGTCCCGTTTCTTCTTTTATAACATATTCAAGTTCTTCAAAATTTTGTTCAACAAAAGAAACTTTTTGAACTCCCTCCAACTCCATCATGATCTCTATCATCGAAGGTCGTTTCTTTCCATTCCAATGCAAACATCTTTTTGCAAGGTTAGCAATTGCCATGATTTCATCTTTATTACCACCCTCCTTTACTTGAGTATCAAGTATATCAAAGAGATGGTTCTCTTCTAATGAATGAATGAAGCATGTAGATAGATTCCGACCTTCTTGTGATCTTGTTGAGGAAACAGGTTTTTCTCCAGTCAAAAGCTCAATAAGGACTGATGATGCCAAAATTGTCGGTTGGGTCACTTGTCAAATCCGGAGCATTAGACAATCTTGTAGGACCTGCAAAATAAAGGAGGGACTAATTGAAGAGACCACCGGGTTGTGCCCGGTGGGGGAGCCTCCGATGCTTAAGTTAGTACCAACCCATATATTGTGTATATAGACAGTGTTTTGTAGTAGTTTTTTGACGTACCTTAACGAATGGACAAATTGTCCCTTTTATAGGTGACTTAGGTAGCCGTTAGACATAAATGAGGGTGATTATTACCCTAATTGTAACGTTCTTTGTCTTGATGAGAGGGTTTAAGGCCTTTGATGATCGTTATTGAATGTGTTGGGCAGTTACTCATCTATCTTTGATGGCTTACTAATGAGGCAAAGATCGTCCATTAAGATGGACAACCTTAATAATTTTTATGGACTCATCAATTGCCCCCCATTCCCAAGTCTGATTTTGCTTTGTGCTAGTCGGACTTTGGGAATATTCTCGACTTGTTTAGATTCAGACTTCTTTATCTTCAACTACTTTCTCCTTCAAGAACAAGAGTATTTTTGCGACGACTTCTTAGTATCTACCTTTTAAAGTTCTTTTTGGACGTTCGAGGGATTATAGCTTGATCCCGAAAGTGAGCTAATTTCTTTGGACGATCATTTTTTATCACTGCTAGAGAGTAAGGTAATTTCTTTGGACGCCCATTTTTTATCACTCTTGAAGAGCAAGGTGATTTCTTTGGACGACCATTTTTTATCACTACAATGCTTCTTCTTTCATTCAATTTTTGGTTGTCACGTTTGATATTCTTGATTTGCGTGTGACTTGCGTTTGTGTGAGAATCCTTATTTGCTTACACTCGTCTAAGGGTATTTAGTCACTTAACCATTTTTAGGTGACTTACATCCAGATTCTGAGTTTCGTCATTTAGACTTCGTCAGCGATTTACATCGGCCTAGCGGAATCTTATCATTTTTTTTTTTACTTACATCCATTTAAGGAATCTTATCACTTAGGCTTCGTCAATGATTTACATCCGTCTTGGCGGAACCTTATCACTTAGCCATTCTTTGGTGACTTACATCCATTTAAAGAATCTTGTTACTTAGGCTTCGTTAGTGATTTTACATCCGTCTTGGTGGAATCTTATCACTTAGCCATTTTTTGGTGACTTACATCTATTTAAGGAATCTTGTCACTTATGCTTCGTTAGTGATTTACATCCGTCTTGGCAGAATCTTATTGAAAGTTCAAAAACGTGTACAAAAACACTTTTGAACGTTTAGACCCCCAAAAACCAACTTAACCAACACAAGCAATATGTCAAACAACTAGTGTGCGGAAACTTAACATATGCTATAATATGGAATTGGTTAAACAACTATCTAAGCCATAACAAAATAAACCACAAAGAGATAATGTAAAGGCGAGAGATAGAGAGGAAGGAAGATGCAAACACAAAGATAACACCCGATGTGTTATCGAAGAGGAAACCAAGACCTCGGCGAAAAACCTCTCCGCCGCCCCAAGCGGTAATCAATCCACTAGAAAATACAGTTGGGATACAAGGACAAAGAATAGACCCTCCAAGCCTAATCTACCCAATGCACCTAAGCCCTCCAAGCTTCTTGCTCCAACGAGGTTGCGCCGAACCTTTTTCTTTTTCTAGCTTTCCGATTCCGCTACTACACCGTAGCATCAACCAATGAAGATTGGCTCCTTCCTAATCGCTTCCCAACTCCAAACGACTGTCTCACGAGATGATAATGGTGAGAACCAGGTTTGGTTATAATGCCTCTCAAGGATTTGACAATGGAGAGGAAGAGAGTGAGGGAATTTGATGAGACTCTAAGGTAGAGATTGTGGGTGAAACAATCTGGTTTTTCTTTAGGGTTTCTCTCTCAAAATTCTCTCTGGAAGCTCTCTTTCAAACGTGGGTTAAAAGGGTATTTATACTTTGGAGTGAAGAGGAATGTGAAACGTCAGGTTTTTCCAAAACGAGGGTGGCTCGCGGCTTGACCTCGCGGCTTGACTAAGTCGCGAGTTCCAGTCAGCGAGATAACCGTATGGCCGCTTGTCCTGTTTTGTCCTGTAGTGCTCCAGCTAGCATGACTGCTCATCTTCCAAAGATGCTTGGCACGTGTGCGGATTCTCGCGGGTTGAAGCCGCGAGTCCAGCCGCGAGTCCCGCCCGCGACACTCTGTTTTCTTGCACACTCTTGAGCAATCTTCACTCTATCTCACTCACTACCCTTACAACAATCCCACCTAAATACAGGGTTACTAAATGCTGAATTACAAGCAAATTTGGCACGGAATAAAGCCAATTAGATGGTTGAATAAATTCAACCTTACACTTATCATTTAGCCATTCTTTGAATCTTATCACTTAGCCATTCTTTGGTGACTTACATCCATTTAAGGAATCTTATCACTTAGGCTTCGTCGCTGATTTACATCCGTCTTGGCGGAATCTTATCACTTAACCATTCTTTGGTGACTTACATCCATTTAAGGAATCTTATCACTTAGGTTTTGTTAGTGATTTACATCCGTCTTGGCAGAATCTTATCACTTAGCCATTCTTTGGTGACTTACATCCATTTAAGGAATCTTATTACTTAGGCTTCGTTAGTGATTTACATCTGTCTTGGCGAAATCTTATCACTTAGCCATTTTTTGGTGACTTACATCCATTTAAAGAATCTTGTCGCTTAGGCTTTGTCGTTGATTTACATCTGTCTTGGCAGAATCTCATCACTTTTTGCTGGAATGATTCCTTAATGCTATGTCGTTTTGAACCTTCTTGAGGTCATGTTAATATCTGCATTAAGTAGCACATGCACTTGCCAAGACTTGGTTAAACAAGAATTTTAGAACAATTCATACATGAATAATAAGTCACCAATGGCCTAAGTGGGCCTTTTTCTTATTTTATTGTAATCCTAGAGTTTTACCTCTTTTGTGATCTATCTAGTAGTACATATATTTTTGCATGAAACCTTACTAGGTGTAAATTTTTATAGACGAATATAAAAGAGACAGATAAATGTGTTACCTTAAATGACGACATTATTTTGTCACAAACCTTAATCTTTTTATTGTTAGAATCTTCTCGACAAGCTTTTCCCTTTTTAAGATGACGAGCTCTTCTCTTTTCAAGATTTTTTATGCTCAACATGATACTTCATGTCTAAGGCCTAGATCTCTTTTGCTTCAATTTTTTGAAGATGTAAAAACTAGGCCACGTTGTTGCCCCCGTTCAAACATAGAAAAGGCGGTTCTCGTTTGTTGACGACTATAGGAGTGGTCTATCATGATTGGAACCCCTTTTTTTTTTTTTTTTTGCGTGCTTTGACGACTATGGTCATTGCTGTTTGTAATAGCAATTTCCTCTTCCTTCTTCTTTAATTGTACGTTTAAGTCACCTCACTAATGCTAGTTGCATTTTGTTAGGAATGACAATGTACAAATATGCAATTACTTGCTATACAATTATGGATGTCGATTAACGAAATGCATTCCATATGAATCATAGAAAAGTATTATCTGATATATAAAAATTGAAGCTATTTGACTATAGGCTTGTTTTAAACTAAGCTTTGTTAGGTGCTTACATCATATATAATTTTGAAAGCAATTTAAAAAGATTTTGGTGAGTTGACGGAGACAGCAGGAATTTATTGAGACTTAAACTCATGACCATACGATAATCTAACATTTAAAATCTAGGAGACTTAATAGAATTTCTCAGATTCATGACGGTGGAACATATGCTACTAATAATATAGTCATATTAGTTGTGATAATTGTAACAATTTTATAGCAATGTTTTCAACATGATTTATATGTACATATTTGTAGATAATCATGCAAGCTTGATATGCACTTAATTCTAATAAGATAATATTTGGCATGGCTAAATAAAGAGAAAGAAATAACTGAGTTACCTCGACAAGAGACCTTAAATTATGATACTATTATGTACATACCTTGATCTTTTCATTGTTGTAGCCTTCTTGACAAGCTTTAAGATCTCTTTTGTTAAGCTTAACATGCTACTTTCATGTTTGAGGCTTGGATCTTTTTTGCTTCATTCTTTTGAAGGTGCAAGGACTAGGGCATGTTGACCGTTCGCGGTTATATTTCTTTCCTTTAGGGACGGAGACTATCCTGGTGGCTTCTATTATTACTTCCTTTATCATTTGATGGCAACCAGTGAAATGACCCTTGCTTTTTGTCTCTTTGTTTTGACAAAGGCCTAGTTGGCCAATTTCTTTTCTTATTCTTCTCGGGCTATTCACTTGACTGTTATGATCAACTGTCTAAAGTCCTGTCATTCTGCAATTTATACATGTACTTGCAAAGTGTTTAATCATATGAGTAAAGAGACCACTGGTAAGATTTTATAGGGCATTTTGCCTTTGCTCCAGTTTGTTTTAAGGGGTGATTCCATTAGGGTCAAGATTGGCGTGTGCATAAGATAAGATTCTTCCGAACACATGCCTAATTGGTTATGCATATACTACAATTTAAAAAGAGTACTTATGTTTGATACATGATCTATCATCATACTTTCACATTCAATAAATATTCAAGCTAAATTTTTAACACCATGTCTCTTATATATCATTGTGTGAGCCATTATGTATCAAACATATAGCATACTGATATAACAATTATGTATCAAACATATAGCATATTGATATAGCATTTTTTTTTTTTTTAAGAAAGAAATATTCATGATGCTATGGAAAGATTCTAGGCTTTTCCATGATTTTTGGCCTTGGTACAAAATTACCTTGTAGTAGTGTCAACAATTATATATAGATAGAGATGAAGTGGTATGATGCTATCATGTCACATACCTCTGATCTCCTTTTTAGCAAGCTCTTCTTGATGAGTTCTCATTCTTAATCCTGTGGACTTGAAAGTATATGTACAATCGAGATAGTCTAGATACTCTAGTATAGTTGTTGTACTACATGTATTCTTGCTGCGTAAAACATTAAGCTTGGAGCAACATTGTCAAGCAAGAAATCACAAATGTTATTAACCACAAATATATAAAATTTGTTGTGGCTTATGGGCGGTTGATGCGTCCATAACATAGTCTTTAGCATAGTATACCTTAGCATGTTTGCATAACACAAATATGCATGTGCATAACATAAAGAAAATGTAATTTAATTCATATTGAGCACTAAAATAATGGCTCAATTTGTGAAAGTATGATGCTCAAATATATAGAGACCACAAAAGTTTTCATGAAACCATGTAGTGGATTTATGCATCAATTGTTAAAGCATGTTCGATAAGCATACAAGTATACAAGAGGAAAACTCAAAACCCCAAACGCATACGTAGCCAAAGATTTTGGTACAACATGTTATATCATGAGCTATGTGAACAATGCTGTCTCCTACTATTGATATCTTTTTCATTTAAAGAATTCATATGGATATAATCTGATACTATTTTGAGAGCAAATTGTATGATGACAATTCGAAGCATGTTCATTCTCAAAGTCAAACCAGCATGTATATGCTCATGATCATTATGCGTGAATTTGGTAATCATTTATGCGCTTATATGATTTCTACTAAAAACAATTCTGTTGAGAATTATTCCTTCCATAGTTCCACTACTTGCATCCACTAGTGTATAACATATGTGATAGATATTGTTGATCAAAAAGAAAATAACTTCTCACACATGTAACCAATTTAGCTGTGCACGTGCATATGCCAAAAGATATAATCTAGACATGTCACGTACCAAATTTAAAGGGAGCAAGAATCTCTTGTTAGATGGATTTCAATCCTAATAAAATCTGGTTCCATGCTATTAAATGTCCAGATCGAGATTTTGATATTTGGTAAAACAATTAATTAAATTTGACTTTTGCCATCTTTAATAACGAAAATTAAGATACTTAAATTTGATAAAAATAATGGAGGCTGAGAACCTTTACCTTAAGTGGTCCTTACTTGCAATACTTAAGCACCATAAATTCATAACCTTAGCCGACAATATAATTGACAGGTTTCTAGGTAGATTTATTCACCATGTAAAGAAGATAATCGGGGATTTTAATTAAAATCAAATATTATCTCCTATATTTTTTCCTTATATGGTTTCAATATATATTAGTCAATTGCTTGTTTACTAATCCTTTGAATTGACATAGGAATTAATATTAAATTAAACATGTATGAGAGGTACATGATGACACATGCTATTGGTGGATATGGTGCATGGGCATATTGCCCATTCATCTTATTACCCATTTAGCCTTATGACTTATGAGTCATGCATATGGGCTAGCTTTCGGGTTCCTCCATCTTCTAACAGATGGACGACCTAGATTTATTAATCATAAGCAATCGAATTGAAATTATTAGATAACATACCAGGCAATATACCGGTTTGAAGAGAACGTTTCCATCTTTGAGCTTCTTTTTGGTAGGTTCTTCTTGACAAGTTCTCTTTAACAACTGTTCATCGTCTCTAGACCGCATATTGTCACCATATGTGGTTTTGTAGTCAACTTTATTTTTTATACATCTCTTTTGTGAATGTTTTCAATCTCATAGATGACTGCTACAAGATTAGTTTTCATGGACATGTATATATAACATTTTTGCCAAACATATGTAAATCATACATAAATCATGACAGTTTTCACAAGATGCGCTTGTAGCAGAAAAATAGAATATTCATTATCGTTGGCTTCTACCTACCTAATACTAATTAGGTTTGGCCCAGCCAGGCTCATTGGATTTTCTCTTATTTCCAAATTTAGTGTTTTTAAATTTGGTAAGATAGTAGAATCTGACTTTAGCCTCTTTAGTGTCTAAACTCTAAAATTATAATATAATTTCGGTAAGACAAAATTTTGGCTTCAACTTTCTCTAACATTGAAAACTATGATTTATTATCTTTGAAAGTAGTGAAATAAAAAGCCATAGTTAATGGTATAATGTATGAATATCAACCAAGATGCTATCAAGATACCAATTGTTTAATGCTATAAAGAGACACAAATGATCTCCTCGTGTTATAATAGGAAATATAGTAAAGGTGTAAAACTCTTTTTTTGGCTATAATTAGGATATCAATTAGGCCTTAATATATAATTATATTCGGCTTTAATGGCAAGGATCTCAAAGAGACCGGTTTGACTTCTTAGTCACTAATCTTCTTTGAAGTGTGCAGCTTATAACAATCAAGGTATTCATTACCTTTCTTTTTTAATGCCTATATTTAAGATCATAATTTTGGTTTAATGAAATTTGACTTCACCTTTCATGCAAATTAAAACAATAGGGAAGAGTGAAACCAAGAAAGAAAAGCTCTGACAGTAATTTCATCATAGCTTTTGACTTGGGTGGCTGAAAATTACATGACCACCTACAATTATCTCTCTATTTTCAGCAAAAGAATATTTAACATAATAAACTCCTTTTTGTGTTTATAAAGCATTAGAAGAGGTTATTGTGTTTTAGGCTTTTAGGTCATTTAACAACATGTGATAAAACTGATACGCCCGACCAAAATGGTAATCGTCCATACAATGCGGGACAGGGGCGACCTTACTAAAACCGTCCCGAGGGAAAAGGCCGTCGCTCAAAGACATGAACACTCGTTCCCACTCTTCGCGGAATCGTTACAAGACATTAACGATCCTTCAGACCATTGGGAATGGCAGCTCATCATTAACACCCGGCAAGGGCGTTACCAGGCAAGATTAAAGCCTCCATCAAGACTCCACCAACGGCTAGAAGAAATCACCTGAAAGCACACATATATAAAGACTGAACCCCAAAAGGGGTGGGGTAAGAAAAATACTCTCACACACTATTCTCATTACCCTCCTTTGTCAATCTTTCTGACTTTGGCATCGGAGACCTTTTTGCGAGCACAACGCCGGCGAACTACTTCCTTTCTTTCATCCAAGGATTGCAGAAGATTGGTTTGGGGAAGGACGGCTTCCATTTGGACGATCATAATAGACTCGACGATCGCTTCATCATCGCTTTGGCGCCGTCTGTGGGAACGACGATTCGACACGTGATCTGTCCTCGGTCCAAATGGAATCGATAAAACCCGCATCCTGCTGTGTTGGCCCTACAAATCCAGGCCACAAGAACCGTGGAAGAACTCACAAGACAGAACCAAGAGATGAAGCAACGATCACAGGGAAAGCAATCGTGCGGATAGGGGAGACGATGAAGACAAAGAATGAAGGCAAACCAGCACTCCGGAGGAAGCAAGTTCGGATCTTTTAAGAGAGATGAGGAAAGAGATGGACGAACTAAGAAATGCCATCAAAGGAAAGACGGACCAAAGCTTGGAGAGAATCGTCCGGAAGACGACCCGCCCTTTACCATAGCCGTCCAGGAGTGCCCTGTACCCTCTAAGTTTCGTCTACCCCGCTTGGAACCTTTCGACGGGCCGAAAGACCCCTTGGATCACCCGAATACCTTCAGGACAACCCTAGGCCTCCAACAACCGCCTGACGAGATCTTGTGTCGCTCATTCCTTACGACCCTCAAAGGGGCAGCCAGGGAATGGTTCAACAAGTTGCCAACATCGTCCATTGACAATTTCGGCGCTTGAGCGAGTTCCTTTGTCCGTCATTTCGTAGGAGGGCAGCGACCAAAGAGAATCGCCACCACCGCTACCATCGACAAGGAGAGAAGGAACCACTAAGGTCTTACGTGACACATTTCACCCGAGGAATGCTGGAAATAGACGAGACCGATGACAAGGTACATCTCACGACCTTCAAAGCGGGATTGAAGTCCGGGGATTTTGTGGCATCCTTGGCAAAGAACCCCCCTAAGACGATGGCCGAGGCACCGTTGAAAGCTCAGAAGTACATGAACGCGGAAGAAGCCCTGGCAGCTATTGACGGAGCGGATAAGAGTAGGGAAAAGAAGAAAGAAAAGGAGGACGATCGAAGAGGGCTAAAACGAGATCGGGTCGACGACGAAATGACAATGGAAATCGAAGGAGGGAGGACAAAAACCCTCGTCCATCAAAATTCAACCCGCTGGTGATGCCAACATCAAATTCTAACGGAAATAAGGGACGACCCGTCCCTAAAGTGGCCAAAACCACTCCATTCAAAGACTGGAGTGCGCGATAAGAGGAAATACTGCCGTTTCCACAAGGATCACGGGCATTATACAGAGGACTGCAGGGACCTTAAAGAATAGATTGAGGAGCTCATCCGTAATGGGAAGCTACAACAGTATGTAAAAAGGGGGGATTTCGGCAGTGCGGACGGAAAAGCCAACCAGTTAGTACACGGAGAGACGAAGATCGCCCCCAACCTCGTCCACAAAGCGCACTAGGGGAAATAAAGACCATTGCTGGGGGACCGACCATCGGGGATCATTCAAGTCTCTCAGGAAATCATACCAAAGACAGGTAAACAGCGTCCACAGTATACCTCCATCAAAGCAAAGACGCACCAGTGAGGACTTGCATTTCTCTCAAGAAGATGCCGGATGTGTGAAGCAACCCCATGATGACCCACTCGTCATTATGATCATGATCAAGGGGTTCAACACGCGAAGAGTCCTGGTCGACAGCGAGGCTCAAAGCAGACATAATCTATCTTCCCGCTTTCCAACAATCAAGCTGGACCCAAAAAGCCTCCGTCCTTTTGAGTCTCCCTCGTCGGTTTCAGCGGAGACAAAGTATACCCCGGAGGAATCGTGGCGTTGACAGTAATGGCCGGGTCATACCCCCGGCAGGTAACCAACCAAAGACAATTTTCGATAGTAGACTCACCCTCGTCTTACAACGTGATCATAGGGAGACCCATGCTTAATCGCCGAAAGGCTGCTATCTCCACCTACTGCTTAAAGGTGAAGTTCCCAACAGAACATGGTGTCGGGGAGATTAAAGGAGATCAAAATCTTGGCAAGAGAGTGCTACCATGCCGTCCTGGCCTCAAAAGAAAACCATACGTGGATGATTGAAGAGAAAACACCAGAGATTATGGAGAAGCTTGAAACGGTAGAGCTGGCTCAAGGGAATCCTCCAAAGACAACCCAAATAGGGACGAGCATGAGCCAAAAGACGAAAGGTGAAATCGTCGACTTTCTCGAAGAATAACCTCGATATATTCACGTGGAGCCACGAGGATATGCCCGGGATCCCAACGAGCCTCATCCAAAGATCCCCCGAATGTTGATCCAGGGAAGAAACCATCGGCCAAAGAAAAGGAGAGTCTTTGCTCCCAAGCGAAACAAGGCGTTGATGGACGAGGTAAATAAGTTGCTTGCAGCAAAAAATTCATCCGAGAAGTCCACTACCCGCAGTGGTTAGCCAACGTAGTCATGGTCAAAAAGCAAATGGGAAGTGGAGAATGTGTGTCGACTTCACGGATCTGAACCAAGCCTCGCCCAAAAGATAGCTTCCCACTTTGCCCCTTATCGACCAGCTAGTGGACTCCACAGCAGGGCACAAACTTCTCACATTCATGGACGCGTTTTTGGGATATAACCAGATACAGATGGCTCAAGAAGACCAAGAGAAGACCACTTTTATCACTAGCCGGGGACTTTACTGCTACCAGGTCATGCCTTTTGGGCTCAAGAACGCAGGGGCCACCTATCAAAGATTGGTAAACCAGATGTTCGAGAGGCAAATCAGGAGAAATATGGAGGTTTATGTTGACGATATGCTCGTCAAGAGCAAGGAGGAAGAGAACCATCCGAACGACCTTAGAGAGACGTTCAATACTCTCAAAGCGATCGCATGAAGCTCAATCCGTCCAAATGCGCCTTTGGAGTTTCCTCGGAAAAGTTTCTCGGGTTTGTAGTATCGCAGAGAGGGATTGAAACAAACCTCGAGAAAGTTAGGGCTATCCTGGAAATGTCCTCACCCGGGACGGTCAAAGAAGTGCAATCCCTCACAAGGAGAATTGCGGCCCTCAACAAGTTCGTCTCGAAGGCTACGGACAAATGCCTCCCATTCTTCAAGACTTTGAAGAGGGCGTTTTCATGGACGGAGGAATGCGAAACGGCGTTCCAAGAGCTGAAACGTTATCTTAGTAACCCGCCCCTCTTGAGCCCGTCCAAAGAAGGTGAAGATTTATTCCTGTACTTAGTCGTCTCATCACGGCACATCGGTAGCGGCATTGATTAGGGAAGATGATGGTTTGTAACTTCCCGTGTATTACGTCAGCCAGGCCTTCCAGGGTGTCGAGGCGCGGTACCCTCGTATAGAGAAGATCACTTTCGCCACGATTATGGCTTCGAGAAAACTTCGTCCATATTTTCAAGCCAATCCCATCATCGTGATGACGGATCAGCCTATAAAAAAAGCAATGAACAAGCCCGGCGGCGGAAGAATGGTGCAATGGGCAATCGAGCTCACCAGATTCGACATAAAATATCATCCAAGGACGGCGATAAAAGCACGAGCACTCGCCGATTTTATAGCGGAATTCACCATCCCCGGAATCGTAGAGAATATCTCGGGCAGATTAATCGACGGATCGTCCACTCAACGGGGAGGTGAAGCAGGCATCGTCCTCACTTCCCTAGAAAAGAATGTCCTCAAGTATGGAGTCCAACTTAAATTCCCTGTAACCAATAATGAAGTAGAATATGAGGCCTTATTGGCGGGTTTGAGAGTAGCCCAGGCACTAGGAGCCGAGAATGTTGTACTCAAAAGCGATTCCCAACTCGTCATTGGGCAAGTAAGAGGGGAGTATGAAGCAAAGGAGGCCAGAATGCGAAAATACCTCAAGTTGACGAACCAATTGATAAGCTCCTTTAATTATATAGAGTTCGTCCCGATCCCTAGGGATCAAAACGCAGAAGCCGATGAGGTGGCCCGAAGTGCCTCGACGGAGAACGAAAGTAAGAGGATAGATTGGAAGATAGAAGAACAAAACTATCCTAGCATACAAAAACTCCAAATTTCCTCCGTCAACACAGACCATGGATGGACGAGCCCGATATTCACATTCCTTCAAGAAGGACAACTACCGCCTGATCCAGAAGAAGCTAAAAAGGTACGGAAACGAGCAGCCATATTTACGATCCTTAATGACGAACTCTACAAAAGGGGCTACTCCCAACCGTATCTGAGATGTGTTGAAAAGAAGGAAGCCAAGTACATCCTCGAAGAAGTACATGGGGGAATCTGCGGAGATCACACAGGGGCAAAGTCCCTCGTCGGGAAGATCATGAGAGCGGGCTACTTTTGGCTAACAATGCAACGAGACGCAGCTGATTTCGTGAGGACGTGTGATAGTTGCTAAAGATATGGGAACGTTCAAAGAATCCCCGGGGAAAAGATGACCACAATATCGTCTCCATGGCCATTCGGACAGTGGGGGATCGACATCGTGGGCCCCTTACCTCCGGGAAAGAGACAGGTGAAGTTCCCGCTCATCGCCATCGACTACTTCACAAAATGGGTGGAGGCAAAAGCTCGCAACAATCACCGAAGCAAAGGTACAAAATTTTGTTTGGAAAAATATTGTTTACGGTTTCAGGATACCAAGGACAATCATATCGGACAACGGTCGTCGGTTTGATGACCAAAGCTTCAAGTCATTTTGCTTAAGCTTGGGCATCAAAAACAAGTACTCATCACCAGGTCATCCCCAGGCCAACGGACAGACGGAAGTAACCAACCGGACCCTGTTGAAGATCATTAAGTCCCGGTTGATGGGGGTAAAAGGAACGTGGCACAAGAACGCCAAGCGTCTTATGGGCATATAGGACGACAAATGGACACCAACCGGAGAAACACCGTTCAGATCGACATATGGCACGAAGCAAACATACCAATCGAAGTTGGCCTCACAAGCCTAAGGAGAGAATTTTTTGACGAGCAAACCAATGACAGCCAATTGAAAGAAAACTTAGACAGTCTGGGCGAGATTAGAGATCAAGCGATTGAAAGAATGGCCAAGTACCAGCAGAAGATAGCCGAATATTATAATCAAAGAGTGAAGGCGAGAAGATTCAACATCGGTGACCTCGTCCTTAGAAAAGTCACCCCTGCAACAAAGGATCCAGCACATGGCAAATTGGGACCGTCCCGGGAAGGTCCCTCTGAGTCGTCCATTATTCGCGTCGGGCGGTTACCACCTGGAGGACTCGGAAGGAAAAAGACTACCTCGTCCGTGGAACGCCGAACATCTAAAGAGGTATTACGAAAAGGAACCATAAACTTCATTGTAAAACCAATTTGATACTTCTATCTTATGTAAGCAATTATTCGAATAATAAGTATCGTCCAACATTTCTTAAGTGTTATTGAGTAAATCATGCACCACGGTTTTCAAAGAAAAGCACAAACGATCGTCCTTAAAAAGCTTAATGACGATAAAATTCCTTAAATGGATGTACATCGTCGCCAAAAAGTTCAATGACGATAAAATTCCTTAAATGAATGTACATCGTCACCAAAAAGCTTAATGAAGATAAAATTCCTTAAATGGATGTACATCGTCCCTAAAAAAGCTTAATGACGATAAAATTCCTTAAATGGATGTACATCGTCGGCAAAAAGCTTAATGACGATAAAATTCCTTAAATGGATGTACATCGTCCGCAAAAAGCTCATTGACGATAAAATTCCTTAAATGGACGTACATCGTCCACAAAAAGCTTAATGACAGTAAAATTCCTTTAATGGAATTATATCGTCTCTAAAAAGCTTAATGACGACTAACATCCCTCCAGGGGATACACGTCGTCTCAAAAGTTAAAATTCCTTAAGCGGATATGCATCGCCCAAATTGATCGTCCAGAGTGATTTCGTCCATACAACAAAGCAAGAGGATCAAACTCCTCAAGATGACCAACACAACCTCGCCCATGCAGGATGACCAAAAAGTTAGTAAATGGGGAAACCTTTCTAAAACCCCCAAGAAGGGACAAAAATCCTCGCACAACTCATGCAATCATGAAAAGCAAAAATAAACACACAGACATTTATAGCCAAAAATCAAACATAGAGTTAAAGTGTTAAGAAGACAAAAATGGGGGGGCCCCAAAAACAGGAGGGGCATCCAAACATTAGCTGTTCTTAACTTAGTGCGAAAAAAAAATATATATATATATATATATATATATAAGAAAAGAAATTTTCTTTAAGCAGAGTCAAGCTGGAGGGGCGACATTATCGTCCTGAGTAGCCTGAGACGGTTCACCACCGTGAGACGCCATTGCTCGAGTCGCTTCGTCCTCCTCAATCTCCTTGTCGACGGCCTCAAAGTCTAAGTCATCAAGATTCACGCCAGAACCATGCTTGATCAAGTACCTCCGCAGCAGCCCAAACCCCTTGAAGTACCACTGGAAAAGGATGGTATTATACTCTTCCGTGGACGAAGGCAGCGATGCTGACCTTGGCTACAAGAAACCTTCATCTTTTGGGCGGCTACGACCCAGGAGTTCGTCCTTCTGCTTCAAAGATTGCCTCTCGGCGTCCAGCTGCTCCGTCAAGATTCGAACCTGCTCCTTGGAGATGTTGAGGGAATCCATGGTCGTGATCAAATCCTTCCGCAGGCCTGAAGCCTCGATCTCCAAAGCTTCCACCTTCGAGTTGGCCACGACGGCCTTCTCTTCGTTCGCTAAATACTGCGTGGTGATGTGCATGGTCTCCCCCAACACCTATGGACGAGAACAAAATTATTAAAAATTAGCTCAACCAAAAGCAACCAAAATGGTGAAGCGATTAAACACGAAGAAGAAGGAAGAAGTATGATGGGTCACCCGCACGAGCTTGTGAACGTGACGGCTCACCATCTCGTGCGAAGGAATGCTCGTGACTTCCCTCATCTCACCAGGGGTAAAAAGCTCGTTAACACGGTCCATGGCCGTCCCAGCATCCGACCAAATGTTGGCACCGACCTTCTCTTTCCCCTTATTGGCAGCCTTCTGCTTCTTCAAAGGACAAGCCACCTCCTCAACCGAAATGCCAGGAGATGCAGCCAGACCCTCGTCCGGATCAAGGGTAGGTGTGGACGATCCTCTCTCCACCACCTCTTTCTCTTTCTCCTTTTCTTTATCCGTGATTCTCAGCCTCTTTTGGCCTATGCTAGAAAGGGGCTCATTCTTTTTGCCCTTAATTTTGTCGTACATCCCTTTGTTAAACTTCGACGTCATTTCTACACAAAAGGGGTAAGGACGAATAAAAAGAATGAAGATAAACACGAAGAAAAGAGATGACTTGAAGTACAACTTACGTTTTCTCTCTTCACGGTCGAGGGTACCGAGTACGTAAAGGGAAGGTTCTGGTCCCCAGATGGTGACGAGCTAGGGTACGTGGATCAATCAGCTCACCAAAATCCTCAATCGTCCTTGCGTACTTGATCGCAGCCTGAACTCGCTCTACAAATTTGGCCTCAAGTTCGGGACGATCTTTCACCGCAAAGGACGACATCAAAAAAAAAAAAAAAAAAAAAAAAAAAAAAAAAAAAAAAAAAAGGGTCCAACAATATAGGGATAAACGCACGAATCAAGGGGGTCTCCCATCGGCGCAGCAACCTAGGTACGTTCCCCCACAAATCATTAGGCAATGTTTCCCAACCGTCCCTAGATACAAAGAAGTATCTTGATTTCCGATGGCGAAAAGGACGGCGGAAGGTCGACTACCAGGACGAGCCTTCCTATTCCAGGGTACAAACTCATAGTACCCAAATTCTCTAGACTCTTTCGGACGATACAGATGGACGAACTCATTAATCGAGATCATATCCCCATCGGCAATGGTCGTCCGGATCACCATACAACTAATTACTATTCTCCAGGAGTTAGGCATAAGTTGCCACGGGGCAAGGTTAAAATGGTAAAGAAGCTCCATTATGAACGGATGGACGGGAAATCGGAGGCCACACGAAAAAGCAGCCTCGTAAAAGCAAACTTCTCCGTGGGCAAAGGCGCAAGCCTTTTCGCCCTTCCCGGGAAGGCGAGCCCTGGTTCCCTCCGGGAACTGAAATCAGTCCTTAAATTTACTAAAAACCTCAACTTTCAAGGAACAATTTTCCTTGAGGGCATGAAATTGACGGACCGTCATTGGAGCCGGAGAATGGGAGGACGAGGGAGCACGGCAAAGCGCGGTAGCCGTTGCATCGACCCCGGCCTCTTCCTCAACTACGTTAGAGGTCGAACCCCTCTCTAAATCACCTAACCCTTCTTCTAAACCCATATTTTCCTCTCTTAGGAGCCCTCTAATAGACCGAAACCAAGCTTGAGACTCTAACAAAAGAGGGTATAAAACACCCAACGCCGAACCTAACCCGGTACCCCTACTAACAAATTCCTCAACTAGTGGGTACGAACCGGCAAGCGAAGGCGCACCCAATGAGTCACCGGAAAGCTCTACCAAGGAACCTAAGCGGGCAAGGAGAAAAGCTACAGAAGGGAAGTTATGCCTAACTTCGAAATCACCATTAAAGAAAAAAAAAAAAAAAAAAAACTAACACCACCAATCAGTAAGAAGAGAGGATAGTGTAGAGAGGAAAAGGAACTTAAATGACACAAATGCAAGGAAAAATTAGAAAGGAAAGAAAAGCGTAAATGGGGGTGGGCGTGCACGGAAGTTAGGGAGAAAAACGAGGAGGTGAGGAGCAAAATACGCGTAGGAGAGATCAACCGCACAGAGAATGGGGAAATGGAAAAAGGAAAAGCCAAAAAAAAAAATCAAAGGACTCTGCCTTGGAAAGTGCGGGAAAACTGAAAAGGCACTCACCGGAAACGAGGCACTCCAACCAGTAGAAATCAAACACATGGCACTGAGATGAGCCACGGCCGCCACTGCGCAATCAATGCGGAGCAGAACTCCAAGCGCCATAAAAAAAAATTAATAACAATAATGATAACAACAATCTTTTCATATTCCTATAATCGTCCAAGAAATGGACGACCATGGAATAGGGGGGCAGGTGATACGCCCGACCAAAATGGTAATCGTCCATACAATGCGGGACGGGGACGACCTTACTAAAACCGTCCCGAGGGAAAAGGCCGTCACTCAAAGACATGAACACTCGTTCCCACTCTTCGCGGAACCGTTACAAGACATTAACCATCCTTCAGACCGTTGGGAATGGCGGCTCCTCATTAACACCCAGCAAGGGCGTTACCAGGCAAGATTAAAGCCTCCATCAAGACTCCACCAACGGCTAGAAGAAATCACCTGCAAGCACACATATATAAAGACTGAACCCCAAAAGGGGTGGGGTAAGAAAAATACTCTCACACACTATTCTCATTACCCTCCTTTGTCAATCTTTCTGACTTTGGCATCGGAGACCTTTTTGCAGGCACAACGCCGGCGAATTACTTCCTTTCTTTCATCCAAGGATTGCAGAAGATTGGTTTGGGGAAGGACGGCTTCCATCTGGACGATCATAATAGACTGACGATCAGTTCATCATCAAAAACCATTTGACAGGATGAGAAACGACTCGTCTTACCTCAAGACCCAAGAGTTGGGCCATGTCGTTGAGGCCTGTCATGTTCTTCCAAAGTCTGTGTCTGTCTCATGTTTAGTGTGAGCCTCACGGTGAGCCACCTTTGGGTGATTTGATGGAAATTTTGAGGTTTTGTTCTTTGAAGACGAAATTGCTAAATGGGTTTGCTTTATTGGATCTTGAAATAAAGAAGGCTTAGCCTTTTGATCTCCTCTTCACTACAAATCCAACTGTATGCTCTGCTTCTCTTGGATACGGGTTCTAGCATCATCGTCTATGAGTTTGAAGTAAGTGACCCTTTGTCGTAGGAAGAGCTCAATGGCAAATCGCTTTCCCACAGACGGCGCCAAACTGATGATGCCAAAATCGTCGGTTGGGTCACTTGTCAAATCCGGAGCATTAGACAATCTTGTAGGACCTGCAAAATAAAGGAGGGACTAATTGAAGAGACCACCGAGTTGTGCCCGGTGGGGGAGCCTTCGATGCTTAAGTTAGTACCAACCCATATATTATGTATATAGACAGTGTTTTGTAGTAGTTTTTTGACGTACCTTAGCGAATGAACAAATTGTCCCTTTTATAGGTGACTTAGGTAGCCGTTGGACCTAAATGAGGGTGATTATTACCCTAATTGTAACGTTCTTTGTCTTGATGAGAGGGTTTAAGGCCTTTGATGATCGTTATTGAATGTGTTGGGCGATTACTCATCTATCTTTGATGGCTTACTAATGAGGCAAAGATCGTCCATTAAGATGGACAACCTTAATAATTTTTATGGACTCATCAAGGACTACGCCAAAACTATATACATCACTCTTATCTCTAAATTGGCTTGTTTGAAAGTATTCTGGATCCAAATACCCAAAAGTACCATACACTAGTGTGGTTAAATGAGTTTGGTCAATGGCCACGATCTTGAAGTCCCAAAGTCCGCTACTTTTGCTCTATATTTGTCATCAAGGAGTATGTTTGAAGATTTTATGTCTCGATGGTAAATGTCTCGATGAAATTTACTTTCATTTTAAAATCATGAATGAAGGATGTATATAACTATATATTGTCAGACTGTGAGCTATGCCACTCTGTTGGTAATAAGGAGGATGCCTCAATTCTTTTATGGTATTCAACATTGCACTTTGCCAACTTATTTTTAGAGAGATTGTAGGAGGTCGAATTGTGGCCCCCCCAACAATCCCCTCTTGTTAGGACATATGTGATTCAGTTGTTAGGAACATATGTCACTATTTTATGTAATTGGCTAATCCTTTGACAAAACGCAACCTACTTGTATTTAGGCAGATCTAGGATGTGTTTAATACTTCAAGAAACTTTGTTTCAAGATCAAGTGTTGAAACCATGCAAGTCTGCCCAATATTCAAGCTGAAAAGTGCAAGTTCATTAAAGCTCGACAGATAGCTCGATAGCTAGCCATCTATCGAGCTTGAAGAGCTGTTCGATCCGTGGCTTGACAGCAACTCAACAGATAGTCATTTGTCGAGGTTATGAAAAACAGAATTCCAGTTCTGTTTTGACTCTAATCTGTGATTGTATGTTTGGGCTTTATTTTCTCACAACCCTAGACATATAAAAGGATTATTTTAAGGACCGTCAAAAGTGACATAAGTTGCACAAGTGTTGAGCAAAGTTTGTTCAAGTAAATTGTGATCGGAGATAGAATTTGCCCTAATTCATTGTTCTTGTGTAGAAGTTGCTGTGTTTATGCACCGTAGGGTTTTGTGACCAAGCATCTTCTCGATCTTCATCGTTTGGATGAACTAAAGAACTTTGTAGCTAATAACCTTCTCTAGTTGGTGATTGAAGTTGCGTCTTGGGATCCACGCAATAGGTTAGTCGCGCATCAAAAGGAGAGATTGCCACTACAGAACAAGTCCAATTGGGTATTGGGGTAAGAGTTCAATTGTAGGTTGGTATAGGGTACTAGGATTCCTTTACTTGTAACCGCTTGTTATGATAATAGTGGATTCTCGAGAGTGGTGACCTTAAAATCACCCGATGGAGTTTTTGCCGTGTTGGTTTTCCCCATTCGTAAACAAATCACCGTGTCAATTTATTTCCGCTACATACTTAGTTTATTTGGTGATTTATTTGTGCTACCACGCGTTTGCATGTTAATTTGATTAATTAATAAACTTGGCTAATTAATACAAGGGGGTCAATTTGTTTTTGGCCTATCAAGTGGTATCGAGCAGGCACACTCGATTAGGGTTAATCATTGTTGTGTGATCCATTGACCCTTGTTGTCATGGAAACTCTTGATTGTTTTGATTTGCATGATCTTGTGTTGAATGATGATGATGATATTCAAGATGCCTATTGTAAGCTTTATAATTTTTGTATGAGATCTCTGAAAAGTTCTACAAAATTAAAAGCTAAATTTAAAAAGGTCAAGCTTGAAAAAGATGATTTGATTATAAAATTGGATGAAGCCAATAATTTGAATGAGAAATTTAAAAATCAAATTTCATCTCAAGTGGACAAAATTAAGAGTTTGGAAGAGCAACTAGTTGAATCCAAAACTGAAGTTGAAAAATTAACTAGTGCCAAACTTGTTGTTAAGCCTAACTTAAATGAAAAAGATTTTTCTATTCCTTCATTTAAAAGGAATAATGAAGAGTTGAAGGGTAATATTGCGATAGATCTGATGTTAACGCTGAAATTTCTAAACCAATGTCTAAAACTCCACCTAGGAAGAATAAAAATTCTGAATTTGTCCCCACTTGTCATCATTGTCATATTGTTGGTCATATTAGGCCAAATTGTTCTAAGTTGTCAACCTCTAAGGTTAGTCCTCCTTCTAGGAAGCCGAGTAGCTCTAAAACTACTCATGTTTGTCACTATTGTGGTGCTTCCGATCACAATCGACCTAATTGTTTCAAGTTGTTCCCTCATAAAAGAGTGTCAAATGGGTCTCATCCTTTGTCTAAAGGCTCTGTACCTATTCTTGGTGAGTTATTAAAAGCTTTAAGTTTTTTGACTCAATTTCAGTGGAATTCTAATTCCTCTATGTCCTTTAGTAGTCATACTAGAACACATGCCTTTTCATCTTCATGGCCAAAGACTCGTGCTGTATGGGTGATAAAGGATCCTAAGACTTAATTCTCTTTTTTGTTTGTCCTTTACTTTAATTCTTTTTATCTTTAGTAGGACTCTCTTTGCTTGATTTCTTATCTGCTTTTAGAATCATGCTTTCATGCATTTGCATCTTGTTTTATGCTTTGTTTTGTCTAACATGTTTTTGTTTGTTTGTTTTTAGTTTTGCCTTGTTTTGTTTTTTTTTTTTTTAAAAATATTTGAAAAATTGAAAATACAAAAACAGTGTATATTTGTGTACATTGGTAATTGTGTACTTTGGATGGCCATTAAAACAAAATTTTCTAAACTTTGTATCTTTTGTAGCTTAGATGAGTATCTCTATGCACAACTAAGCAAGTGAGCTTTGTGGCTCTTGGTTGTGATAAGTAAGATTAAGTTATCTCTTATACTTAATACTCGTATCACTTTTTTTGATGTGAAAGACTGGAAAATCCTAAGAGAAAGACATAAATAACCATTTCACCACTGTTGCCCGCCAATCATAAAATGACATTTGTATGCTTCGGCATAGCAAAAGTGGAATGTCAAAATGCTTAACATAATTTGGTATTTCTTTTCTCTCTCTTATATGCCCTTGCATGGTTTCCTTAAAAAGAAAATATGCAAAGAAAATAAAAAGAAAAAGAATAAAATGCTTTAAATATGATTGCAAGCATGTATTCTAGGAGATGTGGGAGTTATAGGATGTACCTCAAAGGTGATAGTCCCCATCAAACAATTATGATTGTGTGTGAGTTAAAGTGAGTTTCTCATATCTCAAATCGTCATAACATGTATACACTTATGCAATCTTGCGATATTTTTCACAAACAACACACAATATTCTTTGCTACTTCTGATACATGTGTAGGTACAATGTGATTTGGCCATCACAAGGTTTACATGTGTTAATGTATGCTCACTAAACTGTCTTAACTTGTTTTTGAAATATAAAATTGGTTAGACTTGTTTAGTGTGTGTGTGTGTGTTTTGGGATCAAAATGCTTATCATTTTTATTGTTAAGAGATGTTTTGAAAAGTTCAAAATGATGTTTGGATCCTTGATTGAGTTGCGTGTTTGATTGCATTCATATCTGTGTTTTTCCTTTCTTGAAAAACTGTTTTTAAGCAAGCTCGACACCTCCTTAATACCTCTCGATACCTAGCCCATCTATTGAGCTCTTCAATTGATTGTTATCGCAATCTCGACACCTCTCAATAGCTAGGTGGATTGATCGAGAAATCTTCTATCCCCTCGATAGCTCCTCGATCCATCGAACTTTGGTTCTTGTGGACACTTACTTGGACTCCTCTCGATAGCTAAATCTGTCGAAACTTTTAAAGCTCGACACCTTCCTTGATACCTTTCGACACCTCAATCTATCGAGAATTACTGAACACCTATAAATAGGTCTCGGCGAGATCCGATCCTTATTTTCTCGATCCATCCGTGCCTATTCACCTCCCAAACACTCTTTTCTCTTACTAAACCTTTAACCCATGTGATTTTCAGCCTTTCCTTGCTTCAAATCACTTGGTATGATATCTTTTTCTCTCATTATTCATGCATTTCATGCATTTAGACCTAGGTTTCGGGGTTTTTGAAAAAATTTGGGGTTTTTTGAAATTGTTAAGTGTTTATTGAAATTTTGGGATGGGTTTTTGTTTAAATGATCTTTAAACCTCATGCATTGCATCACACATGCATTATGACTATATTTTCATGCATTTAGATATGTGTTATATATGTTAAACTGATTGGTAGGTTTGGAATGGGCTGAGCCCATGATGAAATTTTTACTTTACACGTCACTTGCTCATACATTTTCACGTATACGTACCTTACATTCAATATATTTGTGTATATTTGAACTGTTTGGAACTTTTCTGAATGTTTCTTTCTTCCCCCCTCTCACTCTCTAGTTTACGTTAGTGCGTTAATGGCACCAAAACATAAATCTGCTCCATCCCTGAACCCTCTTCGTTCTGGGGCATTGTCTTCTTCTGATCCTACCCCTTTTCTATTAGGTTCCATGATGAGGATGCCCGAAAGGACTTCTCGAAGAACTTTTCTCAATGAGGTGTTCATTCAGAACGTCGAGTCGTTTTGGCGGACTTCACGACACACCGACCTACTCGATGTCATTCATAATCGGGGTTTGGAGTCACTATGTGATGTCCCGGTCACAAGTTCTTCAGTGCTAATCTAGGAGTTTTACTCCAACATGCATGGACTTGATTCTTGAGTACCTCTCTTTCATACTCGCATTCGAGGTACACGCATTGTTGTCACACCGGAGTTGGTATCTGATGTGCTTCATGTCCCGAGGGTAAAGCATCCCGACTACCCCGGATGTAAGCGTCTCAAGACTGTGTCCAAAGACAAGATGATTTCTACTTTCTACGAGTGCCCTTCGGATTAGGGTGATCGTCGGTTTATACCATGTTCGACCTTTGCTAAAGGTCCTAGATTTAAGAACATGGTGATGACTTTTGTTTTACACCCACTCTTTCACTATAACTCTATCACAGAGCCTTGTGCTCGATTTTTGCTTTCTTTATTAGAGCATCTCACTATAGATTTTCCTTCACATTTTATTCTTTCTATTATAGATGTGTACAGGGATACGACTATCTAAGATAAGCTCATTTTCTCTTCAGCTATCATGTGGATTTTATGCCAATTTTCTGTTCCTTTTCCCTCTTCCGACCATTTCCCCATTATGTGTGCCATTGACTACGCTACCATTAAACGGATCGAGGCGCAATTTCGAGCTAGACAGTCTGGTATGGTAGCTCCTCCCACTCCTTCAGCTCTATCCACATCTGCTCCCTCATTTTCTACGAGCGAAGTGACACTTGAGGACATCATGGCGCAGCTTCAATGCATGGATGCTTGTCTCAACACTCTTAGTGATGAGTTGTGTCGAGTAAACACCCATGTTGGATGCATTGCTCAACACCAGGCTGAGATGGGTGGTTATACCATGCCTTCCACTGCTGCGGCCGCTACGGATGAGAGTGATGCTGATGATGCTGATTCTGATGATGCGGATGATGGTGATACTAGCTCACCCAACGATAACGAGACGTCTACTTGACACTCTTACACTTTGTCACTCGTGACAAAAAGGGGGAGTTGTTTTGGTTATGAGAATAGTCATACTTAGGGGGAGGGTTAGTATAGGAGATTTTAGTTAGGGGGAGAGTGCACATTGAGGGATGTAGTGAGGATTACTTGTACCTTTTTCTTTTCTTTCTATGTGAGATACATTTATTCTTGTACCTTAGGTCTTGTGACCATTATTGACATACACTGTACTTACTATCTTTATATGTTAATGTATGTTTCTTTCACCTATTCTTACATGTGTTGTTTCTTTTCTCTTTTTATGCAAATGCTTCTTATTACTTTTATGCAATCTATTATATCTGTTTCACACGGATGCCTTGATAAGTTTTGTTTAAAGTGTTTGAGAAATACAAGTTGTCAAAATCAACTTGCCATAAACTCTCTTCTTGCAAATTTTTTCAAGAGTTTGTGTTAGGATAAATTTTATTATATTCAACAAGTGAATATCAGTTGAATGATTTATAACTTCTCTCATATGTTCATTTGTTTGTTGTGGTTTTGTCACGGATTGCCAAAGGGGGAGATTGTTAGGACATATGTGATTCGCTTGTTAGGAACATATGTCACTATTTTATGTAATTAGCTAATCCTTTGAAAAAATGCATTTTACTTGTATTTTGATAGATCTAGGATGTGTTTAATACTTCAAGAAACTTTGTTTCAAGATCAAGTGTTGAAGCTATGCAAATTTGTCTAAGATTAAAGTTGAAAAGTGCAAGTTCATTAAAGCTCGATAGCTAGCCATCTATCGAGCTTGAAGAGCTGTTCCAACCCCGTGGCTCAATAGCGGTTTGACAGATAGCCATCTGTCGAGGTTTATGAAAAATAGAATTTCAGTTCTGTTTTGACTCTAATCCGTAATTGTATGTTTGAGCTTTCTTTTCTCACAATCTTAGACATATAAAAGGATTATTTTAAGGGCTGTCAAAGATGACACAAGTTGTATAAGTGTTGAGCAAAGTTTGTTTGAGCAAATTGTGACCGAAGACAGAATTTGCCCTAGTTCATCGTTCTTATATAGAAGTAGCTATGTTTGTGCACCATAGGGTTTTGTGACCAAACATCTTCTCGATCTTCATTGTCCGGATGAATCAAGAACTTTGCAGCCAACAACTTTCTCTAGTTGGTGATTGAAGTCGCGTACTGGGATCCGCACAATTAGTTAGTCGCACATCAAAAGGAGAGATTGTCACTACAGAACAAGTTCAATTAGTTATTGGGGTAAGGGTTCAACTGTAGATTGGTATAAGGTACTGAGATTCCTTTGAAAAAATGCATTTTACTTGTATTTTGATAGATCTAGGATGTGTTTAATACTTCAAGAAACTTTGTTTCAAGATCAAGTGTTGAAGCCATGCAAATTTGTCTAAGATTAAAGTTGAAAAGTGCAAGTTCATTAAAGCTCGATAGCTAGCCATCTATTGAGCTTGAAGAGCTGTTCCAACCCCGTGGCTCAACAGCAGCTTGACAGATAGCCATCTGTCGAGGTTTATGAAAAATAGAATTCGAGTTCTGTTTTGACTCTAATCCGTAATTGTATGTTTGAGCTTTCTTTTCTCACAATCTTAGACATATAAAAGGATTATTTTAAGGGCTGTCAAAGATGACACAAGTTGTATAAGTGTTGAGCAAAGTTTGTTCGAGCAAATTGTGACCGAAGACAGAATTTTCCCTAGTTCATCGTTCTTATATAGAAGTAGCTGTGTTTGTGCACCATAGGGTTTTGTGACCAAGCATCTTCTCGATCTTCATTGTCCGGATAAATCAAGAACTTTGCAGCCAACAACCTTCTCTAGTTGGTGATTGAAGTCGCGTCTTGGGATCCGCACAATTAGTTAGTCGCACATCAAAAGGAGAGATTGTCACTACGAAACAAGTTCAATTGGTTATTGGGGTAAGGGTTCAACTGTAGATTGGTATAAGGTACTGAAATTCCTTTACTTGTAACCGCTTATTGTGATAATAGTGGATTCTCGGGAGTGATGACCTTAAAGTCACTCGATGGGGTTTTTGCCGTATTGGTTTTTTCTATTCGTAAACAAATCACCGTGTCAATTTATTTTTTGCTGCATACTTTGTTTATTTAGTGATTTGTTTGTGCTACCACGCGTTTGCAAGTTAATTTGATTAATTAATAAACTTGGCTAATTAATCAATTAATTTATCACAAGGGGGTCAATTCATTTTTGGCCTATCACCTCTCACAATGACTCATGCAATTCAAACTCCCGACTTGACTTTGATACCATTTGTTGGACTGGAAGCTATGTCACTTCACCTCAAAACCAATTGGTGATAAAGAAGACATACAAATATTTATTGTGCCCCATGAACTTGTTTTAGAGTGGTTGTAGATAGTTGAATTGTAGTCCCCAACATATATATCTTTTGAAAATCTCATGTGAAATAGATATTGGTTAACTATTAACCAAATATTCCCATGCCAAATAATTTTATTATAATGTACGCAAGTCATTCCTATGCCAAATATTCATGAATGATTCATAAAATATTATTTAGTTTTTGGAAAAAAAAAAAAAAAAAAAAACGAACAAGCACAAAGAGAAATTATTATTATTTTAATAGATAAAGAGAAGTTATAAGAGTTTACAACATGAAACAAAAATAAATAAGTACCAAAACATATCTTTTATTAATCAAATTGATTTGATAGATAAAAGTGGTAAATCAAATTGATTTGATAGATAAAAGTGGTAGGGCGTCTAATGATGAAGCTAAGCCAATTTTTAAACTTGAACTTGTTGAAATAGAAGTATCATTCCAAGGTCCCGTTTCTTCTTTTATAACATATTCAAGTTCTTCAAAATTTTGTTCAACAAAAGAAACTTTTTGAACTCCCTCCAACTCCATCATGATCTCTATCATCGAAGGTCGTTTCTTTCCATTCCAATGCAAACATCTTTTTGCAAGGTTAGCAATTGCCATGATTTCATCTTTATTACCACCCTCCTTTACTTGAGTATCAAGTATATCAAAGAGATGGTTCTCTTCTAATGAATGAATGAAGTATGTAGATAGATTCCGACCTTCTTGTGATCTTGTTGAGGAAACAGGTTTTTCTCCAGTCAAAAGCTCAATAAGGACTACGCCAAAACTATATACATCACTCTTTTCTGTAAATTGGCTTGTTTGAAAGTATTCTGGATCCAAATACCCAAAAGTACCATACACTAGTGTGGTTAAATGAGTTTGGTCAATGGCCACTGATCTTGAAGTCCCAAAGTCCGCTACTTTTGCTCTATATTTGTCATCAAGGAGTATGTTTGAAGATTTTATGTCTCGATGGTAAATGGGTAGTGAAGCTGCCGAGTGTAAGTAAGAAAGAGCTCCTGCAACTTCTGTGACAATCCTTAAGCGCATGTCCCATGTTAGTAATGGAAACTCTTCATTTTTCCCGTGGAGATACTGAAAAAGTGTGC
The DNA here is from genome assembly GCA_028216015.1 of Quercus dentata. Taxonomy (NCBI): domain Eukaryota; kingdom Viridiplantae; phylum Streptophyta; class Magnoliopsida; order Fagales; family Fagaceae; genus Quercus; species Quercus dentata. Next base: position 37,059,282 of record CP116447.1, read on the forward strand.
CGTTGGGAATGTATTCATAAACTAACAAAGGAACTTCTGTCTCTAAACAACACCCGAGTAGTTTAACCACATTTCTATGGTTGATTTGTGAAAGAATGATAATCTCATTAACAAATTGTTCAAGATTTCCCCCATCCATTGTATTGCACTTTTTAACTGCCACAATTCTTCCATCTACTAACATTCCTTTATAAACTGTACCTTGTCCACCCTTACCAAGTATTCTATTTTCATTGAAATGATCAGTTGCATTCTCCAACTCTTTTGAATTGAATAATTTTGTCTTCTGAACATTATTTTCATTTGAAGATAATTGTTGTTGTAATAATAAACCACCATTTCTTTTGAAGAATTTTTGCTTGCGCTTGATTTTGTTTCTTTTCTTTATCACTTTGTATAATGACCATGTAATAATGAGTAGAAACAATGCCCCAATGCTTGAACAAATAACTGCATATGACAAGCAAATAGAACAGAAATATCACATCAACCTAAATGTGGGCTATATAAATAGATTTGAACAAAATTACAATAAGTTGGAAACATCTTTCCCGTGTTTTAAAAGAAGTTACTAGCATTTATTATTTACATTAATATGTTCTCTCAATATCCCACAACTTTGGTTCTCAAAAAAAAAAAAAAAAAAAAAAAATCCCATAACTTAAATAAGTCTTAGGTTTTAGTTATAGCCTAATAATTCAACAGGTTACCACTTCCTGAATTTTCCAACAGAGAAATCTAGAGTTCAAATTTTTCTCCCTTACTGTAACTATCAAATTATGAAATATAAAAATGTGTTAGCACCAATTTAATTTCTTAGGATAAAGAAAATTTATTGATTGTTACTTGATTTTTCAGGTAACACGTACGACGGTCTATTGTGTTTTAAATTGCATGGAACGGGGCTACTGAGTTGGGACATCTTGTTACCCAGCAAAAATTTCCCGTGTTGTTCTGCCTTAAATGAGCATTAAGCCTTTAACAGCTAATATAATTGGTGAATTCTTTGGATAAATTCTTACAAAATTTACACTTTTGTTTAATTTAAATAGTTGTATTCCAGTGCTCATCCCTAAAATCAGCCTTCACTATTTCCTGGGATTAACAAAAATCCTTCACTGAGATCTCCTTCATTTTCTTCAATATTTTAATACCTCCCATCATCTCCTTTAACCAATATTGTTAACGTATTTATCCATTTTTCTTAATCCCCTGTTTAGATTAACTTCTCACCCAATTCTCACTAATGTTAAATTTTTGTTTTTTTTTTTTTTTTTTGGAAGGGATAAAAAAAAAATTATATTGGTTTTCACAATAATTGGAGGTAGGGAGATCTGAATCATGAATATATCTCAATTAAAAATCTCAAAATTAACTAAAAGAACAGATGGATGGATGCTTATTCACTCATACAGAAAGAACGATAAAATCCACTAAAAAAATTAACAACACAAAAAAGAAATTCTAATGAGATATATATATATATATATATTTTTTTTTTTTTGAGAATCATTCTAATGAGAATTAAATGGTAATTATATATATATATATATATATATATAATTTTATATATATATATATATATATATATATCACCATGGAGTTACGATCGAAAAAATACTGTTCCTCTTAAGTCATGAACTACTTTATGCATCTTTCCAAATTTATAAGGCATACCTAACGCGTTAAAAAAAAATAAAAATAAAATAATATCAAAAAAGAAAAACATACCTAAAATGGCTAACTTCAATTGAGATTTCCGCTTTCTTTGCTCGCGGCAAATGTAACTGCCTTCTGTATTCTCACAAATTGAGCTGTTGCCGCATGGATTGAGTGTTTTGTCTTTGCATTCATTTATATCTAATGGGATGTCAAGCAAATTAATAAATTTATTAAAATCTTGTACACTTAGTTTGGTGATCACTAAAAAACAAAGGTCAAAGAAGTTACAAAAGTGGTTAATCAAGCTCAAACAGCGTTAATACTAGAATAGTCTAGGCTCTTAAGTATTCTAGGTTATGGCTAAAAACATAAGCAGACTACAAACATAAACAGAAGCTACCCAAACAATATTATGGCTCAATCAAGAGGTAAGACCGTAAGAGCGAAGACACTGAGATGCAGAAGGGTGGTAGCAGCACTTAGAAAAAAACTGAGAGCTCCACTGGGGCCCTTGGAGGTAGAGGTGAAGGCTTTTAATGAAGGTTTGATCTTTGCAAACGATGTTGGGGTTTGAGAGGTCATTCTCCAGGGAGATTTACAGGTTGACAAGGAAACCAACTAGTTCATTTGTTAGAAAATAGACGCTGAAGCTGTTGAACATTATGTAACTTGGATACAAGAGAACTCATGTTCCATAGAAGAGACTCTCTCAAATGATGTAATTCTTGTTTTCCATTGAATAAAGTCTCAATCTTTTTTTTAAAACCCTAAAAAGGATCCAGAAGTATACAAGTACATAAATAAGAACGAAAAATACTTATTATATTATTAGATTATTGGATTTGTTTTTTTTTTGAGAATATGATTATTATAATTGGAATTACATAGTTTTCTTTAGATGAAATTTAAGTTAAAAAATTAGAATATGTACGGGCATTTTAATAAAAATAAATAAATATTTATATTCGTAGTTTTATTGCTATAAAATTTATATATATATATATATATATATAAATACACACACACGGACATGTTGATCTGTGTGCGTAGAGTCGTAGACTGTGAGAATGATATATGACATAAAATAGCTACTTTAAAATGGTCCATGAAAAAAAAAAATGTGGAGTAAAATTAGAGCTGTGTATTTGAAGTTTACCTTGACATCCCCAGGGAAGATAAGGATTTCCTTCGTATCCCGGAGCACAGGCGTAAAAAATGCCAAGATCAGGCATTACTCCGTATATGGTACCTTTACTAAGCAATTCACTTCTATTAATGGTCGAGTGATTTATCTTCCAGTTCAGGACCACAGGAACGTATTCCCAATATTGCACAGAAGAGGGATCTGGTTTCTTTTTCTCCAACCAATTTTGGTCTACTAGGAAGGCATATTTGCAAGGCTCGGTTGCTACAGAACGATCATAAGGATTCTCTTTTGGATTCGGTTTTTCTATACTTCTGAAATTTACAGCAAATTCTTGAAGGTTTGAAGGGATATTCGTTGACTCACAGCAGTTAAAACCCGAGCATCTAAGTCCACCACTCTCCTTCATGTTTGGAGTGCAATCAGATTTGCACCCAAATTCTGTGGGAGCAATATTGGCTATTGTTGCAAAGTTGTCGCAACCAACCGAAATGAATGTATTATTAAACGTAGAGAAGGAAAAAGGACTCCCTGTGAAGTCCATTCTTCTGCCACCTCTGGTGCTCGTATTTGCTGTAGACGGACATGTCTGCGAATAGATGACTGGCATTTGGACTCGAACTGTAGGGCTTTCGTAGTAAGAGTATGAATCATATGCATAACCAAAGGCACCAATATTGATTTGCTGCACCTCCTTGCCAATGCTAGTTAAGGAGGCAATACTTCCATTGCAAAAAATTTCGAACGACTTGTCCATGTAGCAATCAGGTCCGATTCCAAACGGGTATGGAATTTCAAGATTTCCACACCTGCTTTCACAATTGGGTTTTGCCATAGAGGGTGCTGCTTTTGCAAGGGATCCATATGTCAACAGAAGTAGGAAAGTAATTCGCATCACAAATTGCACAACCATTTCTCTGGGTGTCTTACAATTCAATAATGCAAACTATATACCCAGCCTCTATAAATACTAACACATAGCTAGACGAGATACCTTTCTGCACCTTCCGACTTTGTTCCTTTGTTTACTTGGACTTTTTAAATGGACAAAATCATTACATTACTACTTTGTTTATTTTGAATTAAAATATTTTCTAATTTTTTTATTTTCATGCGTTTTTTTGTAGGTAAAATATGACTAAACTTGTAAAATATTTTCTGCTTATCATAAAATCTTTTTATAAAAAGTTGTAAAACATTTTTACTTTTGCAAATTTGATAAAACATTTTACAAAAATACATATTGGCCTCCTTCATCCCATCTGGTGGCTAGGTCACTATTTGATGAATCAGGGACCAGTCATCAGAGCCATCGCTTCGACAACTGGTGCCGAAGGTCTGATCATTAGAAGCACTATTTGGACAATCAATGGTGGAGGTTCAATAATTGAAGCTGTCTTTCCAACTATTGGTGCTAACAGTCCGGTGGCCGGAATCCAGTGGACAAAGACACTATTTCGGCCATCAGTGCTAGCAGTCTAGTGGCTAGAGACACTGTTCTAGGCACTAAAGACACCACTCCAGTGGCTGTCCAATCATTGGACCTTCGGCACCAGCAACTCTCGTGGCTAAGCCATCATTTGGTTGGTCTGCTTAAAAATTCTTACTTGTCCTACCAAACCCTTGCAAATATTTTATTTAAAAAAAAAAAAAGAAAAAAAAACCAAAACAAAACGAAATGTAGCCGTAAGTTTACAATTTTCAACCACATAAAAATAGAAGTGGTGGTCCGAGATTGGAGAGGGTCGCTAGTCTTTACAGTATCCAGGAAAGTGAATGTGATCAACCCTCTCCAAGCTGAGGCAGAAGCCATCATATGGTCCTAAGGGCTAGCTTCCAAGCAAATTTCACAAGTGTGATAGTAGAAGATGACTCTAGACTTGCATGGATGCCTTAAGAAGCCAAACTGTAGCGATTCCATGGTGTTGAATTGGATTGTTGTGGGGTTAATTTTAGGGTAGTGTCAAAACAAAACAAAAATTAAAAATATTATATGTAATTTTTCCCTGGATACAATGTGATGCCACCACTATTCAAGAGTACAACACAATTGATTCCAGCTAGCTACTTATTATTGATATAGAAACTAGTATTTACAACTACTCCAAAAGTTACTAAATTACTAGAATTTCTATGATAAAAATAAATTTGAACAATTAATGACTGCTTTTATTGTCTTTTTTTTTTTTTTTTCCATGAATTGTTGGAAAACATGATTTTGCATCTCATACAAAATAAACATCGAAAAAAGAAATTAATTTACTCCATTCATGTGTGATAACATGAAACTTTAGAAACTTTCAATGTCCACCCCACTTTAATCATTAAGGATTTTTCTATTTCTGGTTGAATATTTTATTCATATGTTGTTGTTTAGGTTATTTTTGTTGTTATTTGAATAGTTACTTTTATTTTTTTGTTTAAAGGGTTAAGTATTATGTTTGGAGGGTGAATATTATTTTTGAGAGAAATGTTACGTCCACAATTTTTCACAAAAATTTCCTAATAAATCCTAAATGACAGGTTGTTATTGGTGGATAAAAAAAAGAGATTAATAGTGAGTTCAGTTTAGAACTAGTAATAATTTGTCATCTAAAATTTGTTATGAAATTATTGTTAACGTAACATTAATCTATTTCTGTTAAATCCAACTGGTTGGTATTCTAAAAAAGGGTATTCAATATTTTTTCGTTGAGTAACAAAAAATGTTAATAAAAATAAATTTAAAAATTGCAAGTATTTTTTATTTTTTATTTTTTTCGCAAGCATAAGTGCATGGCTTGTAACTTGGGGGTGTATTCAATCAAATCTAAACTTCATCACTTTTTTTCTTTTGCTCTTACAGCATTTGCATTGAAATACAAAATGTATCAATTTTACACATTTAAACTCCAAAATCATCCGCTTTAGTTAAGTTAAAGATATGTAAATTTACTAAGTTGCTACATTAATTGTATAAATTTATACTAACATTATTCATTTTTATTTAGTTTTTTAATTATTTCTTTATAATGGATGGTTGTTGTTGTATGTGAAGAAAGAGAAACGATTAAGAAAAATTGATATTTTAATAAAATGTAGTATAAAATAAATAATCTAATCTAGGGTATTTTAAAAAGTAAATATGTAAAAAAAAAAGTTCATATCTTAAAAAAATTAAAAAAATAAAAATCTATTCGAATTGACGTGAATGCTTTAAATGCATCAAAGTGATTCTCTCTTGATAATCGAAATAACTAAAATTGTTCTTCATTTCTTGTTTTATTATTTCTATGTTTCTCTCTAACGCTCTGTTTATTTCGTTGGAAAACCTTCTGTAAAGATAGTTTTCCACATTTTCCAGTGTTTGGTAGTACAAAAAAAACCTAGTCAATGGAAAACTATCTTTGGTCAACGGAAACTCTAATAAAAATAAGGCTTATTTTCTATAGGTTGTTTTCCAAAAAAAAATTTTGGAAAACAATCTTTCTCTCACGCGTTGCATCTCTTATAAATATTATCTTTGTCTATAGCTGTGGGAAACATAATTTTTTGGCGCCTTCTCTCTCTCATGGTAAGTTTTCTCGCTTTTTCTCTCTTCCCTTTGCTTTTTCTCTCCTCATACCCTCATTGTTACTAACTCTGGTCTCTCCTCATCCCATAGATCTCTCTCTTTAATTGTCTCTCTTCTCTCTTTTCTCCATGTTTCTCTTCCCCTCTGTAACACAATTCTCATATTAGATTTTTTTTTCCTTCACTGATCGGTCAATAGCTCCTACTTGCAAAGGAGAACAAATTTGTAGCTAGTGGTAATTATTTCATTTCTCTCTACCAAAATCCCAATTCTTTACTTTGAATTTCAAGCTCGATTTTCTTTTTCTCTAAGAAATTTTCGGTTTGATGGATTCCAGTGAAGTTACTTCCTTTTCGTACATAAAGTGCAAAAAAAAAAAAAAAAAAAATGAAGAAGAAGAAAGAATGAATGAAGTAAAAGATGAAAATTTTAAACATAGTACCTATATTGCTCTAAATTACTTTTACATGGGACAATCTTTATTGTGGACTAATATTATTATTATATAATCAATATATATATAAAAGCGAGAGACCATATGCGGGGAGTGCATGAGATCCCTGCCAAGTGGCACTCTAATTTTGCATTGTGCATTTTTTTTTTTTTTTACCTCTTTCATTAAGTGTTTTTACTTTGTTATGCAAAAGTTCATATTAACTTATTTTCCTGTTAGCTTATTAATGTCCCATTAATTTACTAAACTTACACCATACCTTTCTCTATTCTTCATGTCTTTTAGCACACCCACCATTTTAGTATTTTTAAAAAAGCAAAAAATAATAGTTAAGGACTAATAATAATAACTAACCGGATAAGGCCTTGAAGAAAGATAGAGAGACACAAAAATGTTGTGGATTGTTATATAAAACGACTGTTTCACTATATATTACAAAAAAAAAAAAAAAAAATCTAAGATTGACAAAACATTTGAAAGAGAGAGAAAGAGGAATCTAAGGGGTCACGCCTTTGTTATACGGGCCACCCACTACCATCAAGACAATCAAGCCCTTACGGGTTTTTTTTTTTTTTTTCCTTTTTCTTTTTAAAATTAGTGGCTTAAATATGATTTAGGTTTACAAATATAAACATTAACATGAGCATGAACATGAAGATAGATTTCTATTCATTTTCTTGAAGAAAAATATACTTACAAAAATTCCAAACTTTATTAAGTAAAGAAGAATCAAGTTCTGAGATAGCAAAATCATCAAACCAAAAATTTTAGGACTAAAAAAAAAAAAAACCATCCCCTCCACACATCCATTGCAACTACTTTAGCTCAAGGAAAACAATAAATATATATATATATATCTTTTTTTTTTTAAAAGAAATAATTACAGTATCTATGCTAACCCCGCAACTTGAACATTTTCTCCTTGACTCCCACAATTTGAACATTTTCTCCCTTAAACCCAAGACACTTTGTGTATGGGGAGGTGCCAATTCAGTTACATGGCCCTCGACATATATATATCTCATTCAATAAATATAGAACTTCCTTTAAAAAAAAAATTAATATGTTTATCATAATTAAGGGAAATCCTAATGGGTACTTCACTTGAGCATATGTGAAAAAGGCATATACATACCACAAATGGCAAAGGAGAAAGAAAAAGTTGCTAATCCCTTTTAATATGGTTAATTGCTTTGCCTCAATTAGTCACCCAAACAACATACCGCTTATTCATTCCACAACCACAAATGACAATGCAACATTGGCCATCGGTAATTGCTAATCTGAAAGTATAGATTTCTTTAATAGCTCTACCTTCGTTTCTTTTTGGCTAATATGTCTTTACCAAATCAAAATCAAACCACAAAAATCATATAAATCACCAAATTAGAGTTTAAAATTATAATTAAATTTTTAAAAGAAATGTAGGCACAATTGCACAAAAATTCCATGTAACTAAGTCACACTTAGGAATATTGGACCCTTTTTCCTTTGTATATATAGGAGGTCCCAATGGGATAAGGGGGCTAACAATTTTCTCTCAAAAACATTTATTGTAGAAACATAAAAGTTTTCCATCGTAGACTTTTCACGCTTAAAGAACATGACTTGCCAACTAATCAACCTATAGTTTTTAGTACCTATAGCAATTTCACAACATCAAGAACAAACCCCAGTGTATACACAGTGTCAAATTCCATAGTCTTCTATTACATCAAATGAGTGTTTAATTTTTCTCACAAAGTATTGAATAGTAAAGCTCCTGGGCCATAGTCTCAACTACAACTCTCAATCATGTTAGACTTGGATGACACCTTTCCATAATGTATCATAATGAGATGTAGAAAAATTTGGAGTGTACACAACGTTTAGTATGGATGGGAAGAAATTTCATCCTATTCCAATTGGTTAGGTCAATAAGGGACCTATTCCAATTTAATGATCTTGGAATTTTGTATACAAGTAATAATCAAGGAAACTTCCACCTAAAAGTCGGACTTTTGGCAAGAGAGAAAATTGATGTCTAGACAAATCAAGCCAACCAAAATGGACCATATTCTTAATTTCAATTTAATGGACCATATTCTTAATTTCAATTTCAATAAGGGACCTATTCCAATTTAATGATCTTGGAATTTTGTATACAAGTAATAATCAAGGAAACTTCCACCTAAAAGTCGGACTTTTGGCAAGAGAGAAAATTGATGTCTAGACAAATCAAGCCAACCAAAATGGACCATATTCTTAATTTCTTATCTTGATTTGTTCCATGTACAAGATTTACAATCAATGCTTGGTGTATAAAAGTTGAACATCTTATCTAAAGTTCATCCTTTGAAAGTTTGAGAAAAATTCATTTAAACCAACACAATATATAAATTATAAAGGAATCAAAGAAAAATTGTCAAAAATAATGAAAATTTAATTTTTGCTTAAATTCTTATAAGGATGAACACAATAACAATATCCTTTTTTATTTATTTATTTAAATAAAGATTTAAAAAATTTATGCTTAAATTCTTATAAGGATGAACACAATAGCAATATCCTTTAAAAAAAAAGATAAAAAAAAAAAATCTATGCTTATTTTGTACGTATGATAAAGTCCTAGCACAAAGTTTTTTTAGACTCATGCTGATTAGTGATTAGGAGTTATAAAGGAATAATCATCAATATATATATATATATATATATAAAGCAGAGATCTCATGTGGGAGTGCATAAGGTCTTGCCAAGTAACGCTCTAATTTTGCATTTAGCATTTTTTTTTTACCTCTTTCATTAAGTTTTTTTATTGTTACCCAAAAGTTCATATTAACTTATTTTACTGTTAGCTTATTAATGTCTCATTAATTTACTAAACTTACACCACACATTTCTCTATTCTTCATGTCTTTTAGCACACCCACCACTTTAGTATTTTTAAAAAAGAAAAAAAAATAATTAAAGACTAATAGTAATAACTAACCGGATAAGGCCCTGAAGAAAGATAGAGAGACAAAAATGTTGTGGATTTTTGTATAAAACGACTTTGTTTCACTATATATTACCAAAATAAAAACCTGAAATTGACAAAACATTTGAAAGAGAGAGAAAGAGGAATCTAAGGAGTCACCGCCTTTGTTATACAGGCCACCCACTACCATCAAGACACCGAAACCCCTACGGGCTTTTTTTTTTTTTTTTTTTTTTTTTTTTTTTCCTTTTTCTTTTTAAAATTAGGGGTGGGTAATTTGGTTGGATAGTTTTTGTTTTGGGTATATAAGTAGAGAGAATATTTAGTGCACAATGTAAAACCATATTCTACCATGGTTCAATTTTAAATCATCTATAAGACACACGCATACACATTTGTCCAAACCATGTCATAATGTCGCACTATCGATAAGTGGAATACGGTCGAGAGTTGGACAAACTTTCATTTCATGGGATGAAATATGTGAACACAACATAAATTAGTTGATTTTCATGGTTCCGTTACTCTTTTGCATTTATTTTTGGTTTCATGATTAAAAAAAAAAAAAATTTCTTACCTTAAGAAGAGTACAAATATGCAATGAAGCTACTAAACTAATTTTTAATACCTTAAAATGTATATGTTTCTTTACTCTAATTTAACTTACTTTTTATAATATATATATATACACAATATTATCCAAAACCATCTTACATAAAATATCACAAAATTATCCGTGCATCGCACGGGCAACTTACTAGTGAATGATAATTGTTTAGGAGAATTGCATTTGTTGGCAGATACTTTTTTTGTTGGCGGATACTATGCGGTGATGATATATTATGTAGTACATTATGTAAATACATAATTTAGAGTAATATTGAAGACTTGTGGTTGACCATAGTAGACAAATGGTTGATATGTGTGTGTGTGTGTACATATGTTACTGTCTATTTATACAAGCAAAATGAGTGATAGAGATCATGAAAATTTGACCACTAATTAATTTTGATTGTATCTATTGTCAAAATTTTAGTATGAAAACCAAATTTATTCTTGGTTTTTTGTTTATAATGATTACGTTAGTTAGTTTTCATAATATACATGTTTTAAATTATACAATAAATATTTTAGAAAAATGCATACCAAACATCGAAAAACATTTTCAATCTCATTTTCAAGGTTGTTACCAAACACTGAAAAAAATAAAGGCAGTTTTTCTAGAAAATGCTCTTTGAAAAATAAATCATTTTCTAGAAAACGTTAATGCTGAAACAAACAGAGCGTATAAGTATTTGTCTGTATCCCTCAATAGTTCAACTGACAGTTTTTTATACTTTGTATCCATCAATAATTCAACTGTCACTATTTTATACTTGTATGGAACATTGGGAAAATTTATTTAAAAATATTGGAATTTGCAAAAAAGAACCGGCACTCCATAGACATAAGAAATTAAAAACATTATTAATGGGTGTCTTTAGAATATCTATTAATTAACTAATTATTTTAAAAAAATTAATATCACTTTCATGAAAAATATAAAAATTTATTAAAAAAATTAATTACTTTTTTATTTTCTTATAAAAAAATTTAAAAAAAAAAATTCTAAATTAATACTCTTGACGGATCTTTTAACTTTTCTCATAAATTAAAACATATATTTCTAGAATTTGTCTATTTATTAAACCAAATTGGACCCCGTCAAAGGGTTTGATCCAATTTTATTTGGATGAATGGTTTGATCCAATTGGTCCACACAGCTAGCCACGTGAAAGTGGAAGTGAGTCAAGAAGGCGCATTATCGAAGAAGTAACTGGGGCTACACGAGTCCCTAGAAAGTAGAAACCACGATGACCTTGACGCTTTCGCAATGTGACCGAACATAGCCTGGGATTGGCTTAGTGCCAAAACTGTCCTATTGGTTGGACAATCAAAATTCACAAGTGGCCGACAAAAAGAAAATCACGTCCGCATGTCGTTTCATTTGCCAAAACAATGACTTTAAAAACCGAACGGTCCTACTGGTTTAACTGAGAACCGGTTACTGATTCGGTCCGATTATTTCTATAAATCAAAAATGACCCAAAAACCAAAAATAACTGAAAACCACCTAGTTCAATCGTAAAACCAGAAACTAGTATGGTTGAACCAGTTATTGGCTGGTCATGGCCCTCACTACCTTTGCTCTGCTTCTCATGGCAAATTTTCTTCGACATTTTGGCTTCTGACGAGGAAGGTGCAAGATTGCTGTTGTCTAATTTGTAAAATCTCGGATCTGGGATAAAAGGAGATTTGATGCGGCGTGGGCGTGTAGAAGCGAGAATCAGAAACACACAATTATTACAACTCTTCCACAAAACCTAAGTTCCACAAGAACATTAGGTTAGTAGGCAAAATAATAGAGAAAACATCTATAACAAACTTTTATTAATCAATGCATAACAATAATCAACCTCTCTATAAAGAGTATTTATATGAATAGAATTTCTCCTACTCCTTTTAAGAAAAGACATAATAAACCTACGCCTACTTGAAAAAGGAAAAACAATTTAACTTGGAAAAGAAAAACAATTAAAACCCTAATTCAACTATGAAAAAAGAAAACAACATAAAATATTAAAATATTTTATTCTTCCTTAATGTATCTGCATCATTCTCTCGGGGTTGGGGAAAAACTCGTCCTCGAGTTTTGTGGCAATCTTCCACGATCAATTGGAACCCTGAATAATCCTTTCCATCCTATTCTTCTGCGCAAGACAAGACGAATCAATATGCTACTTATTAATCTTTTCTCACTCATAATAAATCTTGATGTACGAATTTTTATTCTTGACCTCTTTTGCCATGGCAGGATATATGAAGCAAGTACTAAAAAGAATCCATGCACACATCTAAAAACTTCATATTTCCTCCTCAACAAAGATTACTTAAAATCACTCGTTCACGCCTCTTGTTGACCTCTATCAATTCTTGTTCAATAAAATCCTCCCGAGAAGGGATCAATAACGTTTTCCATTAATCTTTCCAAATTGAAGTTAACTATATTACTAAAGAAATTTGAGAGAAGCTCATCAACCCCAATGAAATCATAGTGTCTAATGTGTTCAAGTTCAAGCTTTAATAGATTGAAACTTTGTTCATCAATTGAGTACTCGTCTACTACTATCGAACAAACCGATTGTACCAACTTATGATTGTAATCAGTAAAATCAATAACCTTTTGTCTTTGAATGTCGAAAGTCTCATCAATGGTGTGAGTTATGGGCTTACCTTGTATGTACATGACTTTATTTTTATCAAGCTCAATCTTGTCTTCTTGACTAAAATCTTCAGGATAGTCATCATAAATTGGTGGAGAATCCCAATTTATTACACAAACTCTTTCAATGTATTCATCCTCCTTTTTGATATCGTAGTCCTCGTCCTCAACATCAAAATACTCCTCCTTCTCCACATAACATGGATTTGGATGGCGTTTTGAGGTTGGTTTTCAACGGCTAAGGCGGCGAGCGCTTTGAAAGCGCATCAAACCACTCCTCTGTTCATTGAAAGAATGCCTCTAATTGCGCATCGTGTGCAACCTCATCGCATTCATACACGTCATCTATGGCAACAAGTCTTCCCCCACATGCTCCTCTTTGTGCCATGGTAGGAACCTAACCTCGGCTCTAATACCAACTCGATGCGGCGTGGGCGTGTAGAAGCGAGAATCAGAACACACAATTACTACAACTCTTCCACAAAACCTAAGTTCCACAAGAACACTAGGCTAGTAAGCAAAATAATAGATAAAACATCTCTAACAAACTTTTATTAATCAATGCATAACAATAATCAACCTCTCTATAAAGAGTATTTATAGGAATAGAATTTCTCCTACTCCTTTTAGGAAAAGACATAATAATCCTACGCCTACTTGAAAAAGGAAAAACAATTTAACTTGGAAAAGAAAAACAATTAAAACCCTAATTCAACTATGAAAAAAGAAAACAACATAAAATATTAAAATATTTTATTCTTCCTTAACGTATCTGCATCAAGATTTGGGAAGACACTTAGATTGGGTAAAATCTCATATTTGTTATGCTAAAAAAAAAAAAAAATCTCATATTTGTTTAAGAATATGTGAGAAAATGATTATAAAATATCTCTTGGTTTGGGTGAGGAGCTGAACTAAGCTTTGGAGGAAACAAAGAGAGACGAAACTCTAGCTCTGCCGCTACAATCTTTTTCTTCATAGTGAAAGAGAGAGATTTGATCAATTTGTTTAGACCTTTTAGATAAGGAGAGGAGAAGACTATGGTAGTGTTTGGAGTCAGATGAAAATGAGTTGCGTTTGTGCTCTTCATTTTTTTTTTTTTAAGGACCAGCGCTACTAGCATTGTTCATGGGACATGAACAGTGCAATTAAGCAAATGAACAATAACCCATATGTGAACAATAACTTTTTTATTATTTTCAGTTTTCAGTAAAATAAATGGTATCCAAATGCACTCTACCTTTTTAAAAAGTTTGGTATAATTGTGGGTGGATGTCCTTTGGCCATGTTGATGATTTGGCGGGAGTGGTAGACCACTTTGTGATTCTACATTTATTTGCACTTCCTAAACACGGTAAGGTTATTGCAATATTCAAGACAAGGACAAGCATAAAATATTTTTATAATAAATACAATTTTTTAAGAAGAAATATTTAGACGTGAAATTATATTAACAGAGATAAATATTTTTTAAATTAAATAATGGTTTTGTTAAAAATATTGAAAATTTTATATGATTATAAAACTTTGAAACTATAACCTTTTTTATTTGGTGGTTTCTTTAGGTTAACTTCTTTTTCTTCCTCTAAAAAAAATGATAATTTATTTTTCTTTTCATTTGAGTTAAATTTAACATGAAAATACTTCTAAAATTTTATATCTTTTTTTAGTAAATATAAGTAGCTATATTCTTATTTATTTAATTTCATTATTTTTTATAATTATTTATTTATTAATTAAATTATTTATGACGTCACCAATTTGACTACCAGTCGGACTCCGATTTGACTAGAAAACCAATAATCAATCCCCTTTTCGATTCTTTCACAATATTGGTTTTTAAAACCATGAGCAAATGATTAAAGGCCTACCCTTTTATTTTTTGGGAAGCACCAATGATATTGACAGAAAAGAAAACAAAGCGTGCAAAGAAACAGTTAAAAAGAAACGTTGCACTTTAATTCCTCTCTTATTATAGGCCTCTCTCTCTCTCTGTTCATCCTAAGTTCTCCTATGAAACAAAAATTTGTTCACACTCACAACAATTCCACTGCAAAACCAACATTTTATAAAGAAAAATGTTGCGACTTATTATCCTTTTACTGTGCAAAATGTTTCATGCAACTTCATATCTAATTGAAGCCTTAACTCATGACTTGAGTCATGAGTCAACAATAGCTTCCACAAAACTGAGGATCCATTTCATTATTTCCATCCAAATGTGAAAACAATTTTAATATGAATGCAAAGTCATCCCTATCTTTGTTGCTTTCTCACTTGAGCATCAGTGAAAAATAAAACTTGTCAATGTTGTCATTCCAATCTCACTTTATTGAAAAGGTGCCGCGTAAGAAAAATTGACCAATTTCTTCATTATTTTCTCGCTTCATCTTTATTCCTTTCTCACTTCATCTTTATTGCATGTGGGGTCATACCGTGTAAGAAAACAATAATTCAATTTCTTCTGTTCGTTAACCCCAAGTCAAGAATGTCAAGAAACAGTAGCTCAAATTTAATGCACTGAGTGATTGTCAGTCTTTTATTTTTTTATTATTATTATCACCATTAAATAAATTAATAAGAAAGAGAGCTTGATGGCCCAGCCACTATTCTTTTTCAATCCTAAAAGCTTTCAGCCTCAAATTCAACTTATAAAATTAGCACATGACAAATAAAATTATTTCATGTAATTCCTTTTGCTTTTTCTTTTTCTTTTTTGTCATATTAAGAATGAAATTGTGACCCTTTACCGACTGCACCATTGATTTGTATCTTTTAGTAGACTACTGTATTGCAATGTATTAAAAATTTGGATTTTATGATTTTTTCATACTTTGGTCTCTATTCACATTAGCTCATATAAAAATTTATGTCTACTTTACATTATATTTAATTAAAATATGAATAGTGCTAGTGTAAATTTACACAGATATTATAGTAACAATGAATTTTAACATAATTTTGCATGGTTTGATGTGAGTGAATTTTGAGCTTGGTTGACTAAAATATAATACTTTTTCTATCATACAAGCAGTGATGCAAGTGCTTTGAGGCTCTAAATCCTGGTTCTGTCCCTACATGAGAGTGACACATGTTATCTTACTATTGTTGGTTCAAACAAGTTTGTATCCAAATTTTGTCCTCTGACTAAAAGTATAGGTGAACTTTATTCTTTACTATTTCGGTTGTTATATGCCTTGTTTTGTGTGGCGATAAAATAGGTTTTGAAGTTGTTGCATGAGACCTTTTTTTTTTTTTTTTTTTTTGAGAATTGTTGCATGAGACTTTATCTATTGTCTTGAGATTATTTGTAGACTATGCATAGAACCATTATAGACTTATGCAATGCGTGTGAATATATAATTGTTTTGTGATATGGTATAATGTATAATTTGCTCTTTGAAATTTGTTGAAGAAAATTTGTTCCCTTTGAAAATTAAATAATTTCTACAAGTATTTTCCATCGCTCTATTTTTGCAAATATAACATTCTATTATTTTATATTTGGGTGTGTTTGATTGATATTTTTTTTAAAGGTGGTCCATATTATTATTTTAACTACTATTATAGTGCGTTAAGTTTTTCTAATTTGTTTTCTTGTAGAGCTAAACTTTCTAAGTTTCAAATATATTATACAAATTTCTTCTTCTCTTAAGAAGATTATCATGATAATAAAAATCACCACAAAATTATAATATTATCTTAACCAAAACTAAAATTAAACTAAAGGCATTAAAGATAAACAATATAATAATTTATTACTAACACAATTTGTAGGCACATTTAAATATATAACCATGTAGATTTATTTGAATACAAACTCAAATCACCACTTTCAAAATAACTAAATATTAATCCAAACTAAAATCAACATAAATTATAAGAGAGAAAGAAGAGACTTATGATGGAGAATTAAAAATACAATACTAAACGTTTCAACACAATTTAGAATTATAAAATAAAATAAAATAAAAATTTATCAACTTAAGGGTTAAGAAACAATAAAAAAAAAAAAAAAAAAAAAAAAAAAAAAAATTCAGCGAAAGAAAGAATAAAAAATTATGAGAAAGAGGGAGAATTCACCTTTTTTTGAAAGTTAAAGGAGAGAACTGAGTGGTTACGGTGATAAATGTGTTCGCACTTCACACACGAATGGCATTGTCAAGAAAAAAGATTCTCACTTTCTCTCTTTGTGGAAGATGCTGAGTGTGTAGGACACCCTCGGTGGAAACTTGTACTGAGGAAACTTCGTGGATGAGGGATCTCTACTTTATTAACTGCACTATTGATAAAAATGCCTATTTGAATATAATAGGAGCCACTATATTATTATAATAAAAAAATAACAAAAAAAATTAAAAAATACTATAAAAATCTTAATCTTTCCTACTAATAAAAAAGATCAACACATTCACTTTTTTTTTTCTTTCTTTTTTTTTATTTTTTAAATACACATTCGTAAGGAATTGCTATGGTGTCACCAATAACTGAGAAAGAGATTTCGCTTATATCACCAATGATTCATACAATAGCCTATGGGTTTTGAGCATTGACCCTTGCCAAGATTACAATGGTGCGTTCTATAACTCGGCTGGATTTGTAGAAAGGATTCTTTTGTACCCCAAAACGGCCAAAACCCATCAAACCTCTCACACTAACAGAGGCTAAAAATGGCACAATAGCACTGTTTAGAGCATCCACATTGGTGGAGATATAATTTTAGTTATTTAGCACCACAAAAAGTTACTTTATCTATTTTACTTTTTTTCGCTTTACAAAACATCCAAAGATCGTAGTTTTATTTTAGCTTTTAACACAATAAAATAATATAAACAGCACAATAAAATACAATAAAATAATATATATCTCTTACAATAAACAACAATTACAACCACCGCAACCACAACTACCCTGTGCCTCTACCTTTGCCAACATCACATGCATATATAGAAACAACAAAATATAAACCTCTCTACACACAGAAAATTCCCAAACAAACATTTACAAGCTGAAAAATAATAAGCACAACAATCTATCTCTTTACAATATTTTCCTCAATTCAATCTTAGGCTGATCAGAAAATGCAGGAAAAATACCATTTGACCAAAGAAAACCCAATTTCAATTAACAATCAAATTATTAATATATCCTCTATTTTCTCATTAACCAAACAAAAGGGTTGCATGACCCCAACCCAAATCCCTTATCTTTTTCCTCAACACAAACCATCAAAAATCACCAATCACAAACAAAACTTCAAAAAATATGGATCTTTTCAATAATCTCAAAGCAAAATCAACAACAACATAAACAAACACACACAAAGACGGCAATAAGGCATGGCTTGCGTGGGTCGGCGATGGCTGATTGAACAGAAAGCTTCAATGAGGATGATAGAGGAACAAAGCTGGGTTTCGAAGATGGGTGAGGAAGATGATGAATCAAGTCGGTGGTGAGGATGATGGATGAATGGAGCTGGCCTTCGAAGATGGGTAAGGAGGATGATAAATTGGGTTGATGATATTGCGTGAGCTTCGGTGGCGGTAGTGAGGAGAATGATGAATTGGTAAGGATGATGGATGAATCGGAGGTGAGAGTTTGAGGAGGATGAGAGAGGTGAGAGTTTGAGAGTTCTGTTTTTGAGAAAGAGAGAATAAGTGTGAAACGACAAAGGAATAAAAGAAATAGAAAAAAAGAAAGAAAGAAATATTATTTTAATGAGAGTGGGAATAAATAATAATATTTGAGTTTAGCTTTGAGCTACGATTGCACGACTACGATTGCACAACCATAAATGGTTGTGCACTGTAGCAAGAAGCTAAAAATTTTTAGCTATGGCACCATCACTATAGTATGCTTTTTAAGTATTGGTGGTGCTAAATAGCTATAATGTGGATGCTCTTACCTAAATATATATCAATTTACTACTCCTTCGAAAATATGTAGGTATCTACCACTTTTTGGCTATTTGAGTTTGGGGAACTCGAGTTTTCCATGGTACTCGAGTTCCATGGAAAAATTTTGAAAATTTTTTATGGGTACCCGAGTTCCATAAAAATTTTCTCGCAAATTTGAAGGCTATTTTTTCAAACTACTCAAGTTCATGGAACTCGAGTACCATGGAAAACTTGAGTTCCCCAAACTTGAGTACTCAAAAAGTGGTAGATTTCTACATATTTCTGAAACAGTGATAGATTGATATATATTTGATAAAAAGGTATTTTGCCATTTTGGCCCACTAATAGGGCTTCACTTGCTATTTAGCCCTCCCATTTTAACCTTCACTCTAGTCCCTTCATACAAACAAATCCAAGAAGAAAAACAAAATGACATAGAATTATCTAGAAGAAGAAGAAGAAGAAGACTCCGACCCAAAGAAGATCACGATAGTGTTGGTGAACCTAATTGCAGGGTATACTATTTGGTTACCAATAAAATGCAAGAAAGTAAAAAAGGAAAAATTGAGAAAATGAAAATAAAAATACGCTTGGTTGTCAAGAAATTGTAAGAAAATTAATATTAATAAAAAATTTAAGATAAATTGGTAAATAAAAAAGTATATGTACATGTTGATGTGGCTTGATTTTACCATCTAAGCACTTATGTGGTCACTAAAATTTAGACATATTAGTATTGATCATGCCAATAATACACACCGTTTGCCACATAGGTATTTTCCGTTAATAAGTTAACAATCGAGACCAAATTGATAGCAAATTGAAAACAATGAAGGACCAAATTGATTACTACCAAAATGTAAGGATCAAATTGATTGTGACCCCAAAATGTAGGGAACAAAATAGTATATTTGCCAAACTCAAATCTCCACTTTTAAAATAACTAAATATTAATCCAAACTAAAATCAACATAAATTATAAAAGGGAAAGAGGAGACTTATGGTGGAGAATTAAAAAATACAACACTAAAACCTATGAACACAATATAGAATTAAAAAAAAAAAAAAAAAAAAATCTCATCAACTTAAGGAGGCATTTGATTCACCGTAATGTTATATTATGCCGTAATATTACATTATTGTAATCTTACATTAATATAATCTCAATACAAGAATACAATATTACATTGTTTAGGAATGTGATAAGATTAAGATGATGTGATATGTTTTGCAATTTTAAATTATAGTAATGTTAGAAAAAATAAAATAAACCAAAAACTTTAATGTCACATCATCATAATGTGCATCACATCAATGGCACATCACGGTGAACCTAAAGAGGGTGAAATGGATGTGGATGGTATCATTCTATTGAATCAGTCATAGGTGACGGTACCTTTTGCTTGAGGTCAAGATGATGGAAGAAGACGGGGAGTGTGCACAAAAGAGGATGGATTCTCTCTGGAGGACGGACAAGAAAGTGGACGGATACAATGTGAACGGCAACAGGGTCATGTGACATCCACTTGGTTTAAGTAGTTCTCAAGAAACTTCAAAAGGAAATATCTTGTGCCTCATGATTAACCCTAATCAACAAAATCATTATATGAAAAGGATCCATAAAAATAAGCACTTTTATGAGGATCTTCCCTATAAGGAAATGTTTCCTTTCCCCAAAAAAGATAAAAGTCGGTTCTACACTACTATAAAAACCCCATAGCAATCACAAACCAAGGTACGCATTTACCCAGCTCTGGCACTCTAGAATTGTGAGAAGTTTTCTAACGTAACCTTCAAAGGATCTTCTTATTCTGTGTTGTGTAGGTGTTGTGTAGGTGTTGTCTTGAGCATGTGAGGACTGTGCGACTTATTAACGATTTTCGGCATCATCGATTGACGCCATTTGTGGAAAATGAACGAAGACTTGTAGCCATACTACCGATTTCCAGATAAAGAGTTGCATGGTGCTTACTCGCTCAATGACGATCACCAATACCGTTCAAGAAGACGAACCACGCACCATTGCACTTGAGAGATAAGTTTAAACTCTCGCCACCGCCGTAAAACGCCTCACCAAGCAAAACCATGATCTAGAAGAGTAGTCTGCGCTGCGAACAATGTGGAGCCTAATACTCAAGTGGAGGATTAAGAGGGCACCAGCCACGAGAGAAGGGGCCAGGAAGGGCCAGAAGGTAGCAATACCCCAAGCAAACCAAAGCGACAGGACATGAGCCATTCATCCACTGCAGATGCGGCTCCACTTCATGGTCGTAGAGATGTAGATGATGAAGGAATGGATGGACTTCATGATGAACGCCCTCGGAGGACAGGTGTCTAGTGACCTCCACGACTTGGTCTATCGAACCGATTCACCATTCACCACATTCGTCACTTCATTCCCTATTCCACCAAAGTTCTACATGCCATAGGTAGAGAGCCACCACAGATCCAAGGATCCATTGGATCACCTGGAGTCATTCAAGACAACGATGCAGGCCCTTCCCCACTACACTCAAGGGCCTTGCAAGGGTTTGGTTCAATAGGTTGATGCCCAACTCTATCGGTACCTTTTAAGGAGTTAAGCACCCGGTTTGCCTCACACTTTATCAAGGGACACAGCTACAAGAAGTCCACTACATGCCCGATTGAGCATTAAGCAATGAGAGGATGAGATGCTTTGAGGTCTTACATAGCCTACTTTAACAAAGAGGCACTTTCAATTGATGAAGTGACAACAAGATACTCGGGGTTGCATTCACGAATGGACTACGAGAAGGGTAAGTTTCTATTTTCTTTATACAAAGTTGACCCAAAAACTATGTCGGATATACTCTCTGAGCTACTAAATACATGAACGAGAAGACATGCTCTTGGCTCATGAAGAAAAGCCTAAGAAGAGAGAAAGACAGGGATGAAGCACGATCGGACAGGGGGCAAAAGATAGCCAAAACTTGTAAAAATATATCACAATATACTCGGATGAAAACTTGTAAAAATTTATCACAATCTCACATCAATAATTTGTAAAAATACTATAAAATTGTTTGTGCATTTAACATTACTCTTTATTAAAGTGTGAAACTCACAAAAAGTTAAACACAAAAGCTGCCGCAACATATTGCCATGCTTCATCCCCTCACTAGTACACCACAATAATAATCGTAAGTGAGTAACTGAGTGTATATATATACTGTATTTATATGATAAATATTTTCATATTTTTTACACAAACTTTTAAAAAATAAATTTTTAATACCCATACTACACACGTATTATTTATTTTTCCATTTTCGTATTTTTATGTTGAATTTTTGAAACACACTTTTATTGAAAGATACCGAATTATACCCATTTGTATGTTTACCATAATATATGCATACCATGTTTTACTAGCTATAGACTTAACTCTCAAGTTGATGAAATTTTATTTATTTTTTTATTTATATTTCTACTATGTGTTGATACGTTTTGTGTTGTATTTTTATGTCTCCATCACAACTCCCCTCTTTCCCTCTTATAATTTATGCTAATTTTAGTTTGGATTAATATTTAGTTATTTTGAAATTGGAGATTTGAGTTTATATTCAAATAAAATATACATGGCTATATATTTAAATGTAACTATAAATTGTGTGAGTAATAATTTAGTATATTGTCTATCTTTAATGCCTTTAGTTTAATTTTAATTTTGGTTAAGATAATATTATAATTTTGTAGTGAGTTTTGATTATCATGATAATTTTGTACAATATATTTGAAATTTAGAAAGTTTAGTTCTACAAAAAAAAAAAAAAAAAAACAAATTAGGAAAACGTAACACACTATAATAGTAGTTAAAAGAATATGGACCACCTTTAAAAAAAATCAATCAAACACCCCCAAATATAAAATAACAGAATGTTATATTGTAAAAATAGAGCAATGGAAAATACTTATAGAAATTGTTTCATTTTTAGAGGGAACAAATTTTCTTCAACAAATTTCAGAGAACAAATTAGACATTATACCATTATCACAAAATAATTATATATTTCCATGCATCGCATGGGTCCAAAATGGTTCTATGAGTAGTCTACAAAAAATCTCAAGGCAATAGATAAAGTCTCATGCCATAACATCAAAACATATTTTATCTCCAAAAAAAGGCATATAAGACCCAAAATAGTAAAGAAAAAAATTTTACCTTCAATTAGTTTGAAAGAAAATTCTTTCAACTTACTACATGGCGATTAATAAAATCATACACATATAATGTTAGTCATGGGACAAAATTTGGATACATACTTCATTGAACCAACAATAGTATAAGATGTCATGTGTCACTCTCATGTAGGGATGAAACCAGGATTTAGAGTCTCAAAGCACTCACATTAGTGCTTGTATAATAGAAAATTTATCACACTTTAGCCAACCAAGTCCAAAATTCACTCACATCAGACTATGCAAAATTGTGTAAAAATACATTATTGCTACAATATTCATGTAAATTTACACTAGCACTATTCATATTGTATTTAGCTTTTTACTCTTTCTTTACGTATACCAAGGATAAAGGAAGAAAGTAGATAATAATTGTTATTTGTGAAGAAATAGAAACTTTCAAGAAAACTTAATATTTTAAAGAAATATAGTGTAAAGTAATAATCTGATGTGAGGTGTTTGAAAAGTGAATATGTAAAATAACAAAAAAAAATAAAAATAAAAAAGGTTTTTTTTTGTTAAAATAGATAATAAAAAAAATTTCACGAGCTAATGTGAATAGGAGACCAAATTAAGTATGAAAAATAAAAACCAATTTTTTAATACGATGCAATACACTAGTCCATTAAAAAATGCAAATCAATGGTGCAATCAGTAAACAAATTTCATTCTTAATATGAAAAAAATATAAGGAATTACTAGAAATAATTTTATTTCTCATAGGCTACTTTTATAAGTCAGATGGCATAATTTTGTACCGCTGATAGCTTTTAGGACTGAAAAAGAATGGTGATTGGGCCCATCAAGCTCTCTTCCTTATTGATTTATTTAATAGTAATTATAATTAAAAAAAGAAAAGAAAAAGAGTGGTAATCACTCGGTGCATTAAATTTAATAAAAATTGATCAATTTTTCTTACATGACTCTACATGCAATAAAGATAAAGTGAGAAAGCAACGAAGAATCAAATCAATTTTTCTTACACAGTACTAGCCATTTAATTGAAAGTGTTGGAGGTTGGGATGACAAGTTGTATTTTTCATTGATGTTCAAGTGAGAAAAAAACAAAGATAAGGACGATTCTACATGCAAAAATCATTTTCAAATTTGTACGGAAATAATAGAATGAAACCTTAGCATCGTGGAAGCCATTTGTTGACTCATGGCTTGGGTAATGAGTCATGGCTTTAATTGGATATGATGATGAATGGAAAATCTTGTAGAGCATCCACACCAAACTTGTCCATTATTGTTGAGAATCTCTTACCATTGAATATCCAGGTAAGTTCTTTTTACCCTCCACTAACTTTTCTAATAATAAAGAGAAAATTATGTTCATAATATTTTTATAATACTTTAACAATAAATTCTAATAGGCATGTTATTACTAATTGTTATTGGTGGTAAAAAAAAAAAAAAAAGTAATTTTAGTAAGGATTTAAATTAAAACCAGTAACAACAAACCACCAAAGATTTGTAGTAAAAATATTGTGCACGTAACATTTCTCTTTAATAAATCCTATAAAAGTCTTATAACTTAATTAATACTTATTGATAGAATATATTAGTCTAAGTGGTATATCTTCAAGTATAAAGTCCTTGAAAGTTGGGCATAGAGGTTCCAAATGCAACGGTAAATATTTAGTAGATATTCTAATCATTCTTATAATAAAGAAAAAAAATTACACTTTCTATTATTTATAGCAAAAGGTATGTGTTTTATTTACCCCACCCTACTATCAATTTAATAAAAAATTAAATAAATTCATGAGTTCAATTAGAGCATTCGCACAAGCTCATAGAAAATAACATAAAGCCTAAAGAGTCTAAAAAATCACCAACATCATATCATGAACTTGTTATGCAAAATAAGGTTTTGCTATAATGCTTGTGCAAATACGCAGGTCAGTAGCTTGTGCTAGATAATTTTTTGTTATTTCTTTGCGTTTCTTAAGGAAAAAAAAAAGTGAATAATAGTTATGTGTGAAAAGAGAAAAATAATTAAAAAATAAGAAAAATTGATATTTTAATTAAATAAAATATATAATAAATAATTAGAAATGATAGTTTTGAAGGGAACCGCAGCTTAATGGATGGTATTTGTTGACTCATGACCTGAGTCATGAGTCATGGCTTCAATTGGATATGAAAGTGCATGAAACATCCCACACCAAACTTATCGAAAGTGGTATTTCTTGAAATGTCCAAAATATATAGGGTTCAAATATCTTACTCTCAACCCAAACAAGTTGGTATTTGTTTTATGAACCTATAATATGCATGTCAAAGTATTGGCTCAAAGAGACACTAATGCTAGCATTACTTTTTTATTGAATGGCATAGCTTGAATGCTAGTACCCTATCAGTTAAAATTCTACTAAGCAATTAAAGCCAATGGATATTTTATGAGAAACTGCTAATATTAAGGAAAAGTAAGTAAAAAAAAAAAAAATTGGAACACATTAAATCCCCACACTTTTAAATTGGACATATTTTAAACCACACACTTTCATATTTTATAAACAGGACACTTAAAACTCCAGATTTGGATTTCTATATATTTGTGGAAGTATGAAATTTAAAGTATCCCATTTAAAAGTTAAACTCAGTTTGGAGTTTAACGAATCCTAGGAATTAAACTACAAAAATTTTAAATACTTTTCCCTAATAATAATTTTCCCTTTCAATTCATGATGCTGTGTACATAAACATTGTTACAACTTACAAGTTGTATTTGACTTTTCTCCTCTTGTTTGAGCTGTTCTTTGTTGAATAGCCACATCTCAAACTTCACGTCAATTAATTGGATCAGAAATCCCTCTTCCACGAAGTTTCCTAACGAGTGTCCTACACGTCAATTGATTTGAGTTACTGTCCTCGGCATGGCTCTACATGCAATAAAGATAAAGTAAGAAAGCAATGAAGAAATGGATCAAATTTTTCTTACATTGTACTAACCATTTAATTGAACGTGTCGGAGGTTGAGAGGCAAGTTGTATTTTCAAGTGAGAAAAAAAACCAAAGGTAAGGACGACACGAGTTCCAGCCAAATACCACTATTTTTCGAAAATGCCATACTCGAATATTATGTAAGAGCAATTCCACTTCAACAGCACTCACACAGTCAACAATTGTGGCTATGGGCTTCTCTTTTTTCTTTTTCTTCTTTTGTCAGGGTCCCGTGGGAAAAGGTATTGAAAAACAATTGTGGCTGTGAGCTTCTTCTTTTTCTTTCTTTTGTCAGGGTCACGTGGTAGAAGGCAGTGAAAAAACAAGAAAAAGTGAATAATAGTTATGTATGAAAAGAGAAAAATAATTAAAAAATAAAAAATTGATATTTTAATTAAATAAAATGTATAATAAATAATTAGATAAGATTGTTTTGAAGGGTACCGCAGCTTAATGGATGATATTGGCTTCAATTACGTGGGACATCCCCACACCAAACATGTCCATTGTTATTTAGGGAGGTGGTTCTTCTACCCAAGCTTTTCAAATAGTTAATAATTTTTTTATTGCCAACCTTTGAGCTTAACAAGGTGGTATTTTTTGAAGTGTCCAAAATATGTAGGGTTCAAATGTCTTACTCTCGACCCAAACAAGTTGGTATCTATTTTGTGAACTTATAACATGTATGTCAAGAGTATTTGCTCAAAGAGACACTAAAGACCATACCTGAAAGCCAGCATTACTTCTTTGTTGAATGGCGTAGCTTAAATGCTAGTAACCTATCACTTAGAATTCTACTTAGCAATTAAAGCCAGTGGATATTTTATGAGAAAATGTTAACATTAAGGAAAAGTATGTAAATATATATAGTTTTTTTTTTTTTTTTTGGAACACATTAAACTCCCCACTCCCACACTTTTAAATTGGACATATTTTAAGCCTCACACTTTCTTATTTCATAAGTAGGACACTTAAAATTCCAGATTTGGATTTATATGTATTTATGAAAGTATGAAATTTAAAGTATCCAATTTAAAAGTTAAACTCAATTTGGAGTTTAAAGTATCCTAGGAATTAAACTACAAGATTTTTATATACTTTTCCCTAATAATAATTTTCCCTTTTAATTCATGATGCTGTGTACATAAACATTGTTACAACTTACAAGTTGTATTTGATTTTTCTTCTCTTGTTTGAGCTGTTGTTTGTTGGATAGCCACGTCTCAAACTTCACGGATTTGATCAGAAACCCCTCTTCCACGAAGTTTCCTCATGAGGGTGTCCTACACGTCAATTGATTTGAGTTACTGTTTTCTTACACGGCATGACTACTGTTTTCTTACACGGTATGACTCTATATGCAATAAAGGCAAAAGTGATAAAGCAACGAAGAAATTGATAAATTTTTTCTTATGATTTGATCAGAAATCCCTCTTCCACGAAGTTTCCTCATGAGGGTGTCCTACACGTCAATTGATTTGAGTTACTATTTTCTTACACGGCTTGACTCTACATGCAATAAAGATAAAAGTGAGAAAGCAATGAAGAAATTGATAAAATTTTTCTTACACGGTACTGGCCATTTAATTGAACGTGTCGGAGGTGGGGATGACAAGTTGTACTTTTCATTGATGTCAAGTGAGAAAAAAAACAAAGATAAGGCAAACTTTACACGCAAATGTCGTTTTCAATGGAAATAATGGAATGAACCTAGCTTCGTGGTGGAAGCAAAATTTTTTTTTTTTTTTTTTAATTTTTGAGAAACGAAGCTAATTGTTGATTCATGACTTGAGTCATTAATCAAGGTTTCAATTGGATACAAAGGTGCATGGACAATCATGCATAGCATCCATGCCACCCACATCAAACTTTTCTATTATTATGGGGAGCCTCTGACCAATGAATATTTAGGTAAGTCCTTTTACTCTCTACTAAATTTTCAAATATTTAATAAAATGAAATATATATTCATAATATTAATTTTTACAACAAATTCTAAATAGTAGGTTGTTACTAGTTATTTTTTGTTGTAAGAAATTAATTTTAGTAGGGGTTTAAATTATAATTAATAACAACAAATCACTTAGGATTTGTAGTGAAAATATTGTGTATGTAATAAATTCTCTAAAAGTTTTGTGACTTAATTGATAATTTTTTATGAAACATGTTTTTCTAAGTGGTACATCTTCAAGTACAAATGTCTTGAAAGTTGGGGATAGAGGTTCAAGATACAACAACTATTATTTAGTAGATATTCTAAGCATTAATAAAGAAAAAAAAATACACTTTATGGTATTATAACAAAAGGTATGTGGTTTAAATACCCCACCTTCACTATCAAATCAATACGATAAATAAATAAATTCATGAGTTCGCATTCGCCCTAACTCATATAAAATAATATTAAAATAATATAAAGCCTAAATAATCCAAAAAATCACAAATATCGGATCATAAACCGGTTATGCAAAATGAAATTTTGGTATAATGCTTGTGCAAATATACAAGTTACAGTAGCTTAAGCAAAATAATTTTTTATTGTTTCTTTTCATTTCTAGAGGACAAAATAAAAAAAGTGAATGATAGTTGTTGTGCGTGAAAAGAAAAAAAACTGATTAAAAAAATTGATATTTTAATGAAATAGAATATATAATAAACAAGCAAATATGATTGTAACGAAGGAACCACATTTTCATGGACGCTATTTGTTAACTCATCACTCATGAGTCATGTGTTATCGCTTGATTTGGATATGAAGGTGCATGGAACATCCTGTATAGCACCCATACCAAACTTGACCATTATTAATTGTTGGGAGCATCTTACTATTGAATAATAAGGTCTTCTACCCTAATTTAGGAAGACAAAATTCTTCTACCTGGATAGCTTTTCAAATATTTAATAATTTTTTTATTGTTAAGAACCTTTGAGCTCAAGTTACACTAAGTGTAATCTTGCTTGAGGAAGACTTGAGCCCAAAATTTTTAAATAAAGTGAGTAAATTTTGGGCCATGTCAAACCTGGAGTCTAGACAAGAAATCAAAGATTCATCAATCTCCTATCCATCATTCCCGCTCGAAGATCCCTCCCATGTAGATAATCTCTAACAAACAAACAACTAAAGGTTTGTGTGGGCTTTTTTGCTTTGCAATTATTATCAACTAGCAATGGGCCCGTGCAATGTGTTGATAATGATGTAATTTACTATGTGAGAATATTATATAGAATAATCAAAATATTTTTAAGTAACAACATGATGTTGTATTGCGATAATATGAAGATCTTTTTGTTTAAATAATGATGTAATACAAAATTAAGGGGATGAAGAATATAGGCTATAGAGTAAATGTCATATAAATTAGAAATTAGTTATTATATGGTGTAACTAATAAGTTGATTGTTTGTTTAATCATAGTTTTTGTTTCTTCAATGCATTGGAGTTGGTATAAATTTTTTGTAATAACATGTTAATGTTTAGTTGGCTTATGAAAATATCATAGAAAATTTATGATCAATGTCACATTTATGTTATTGAAGTATGATAGTGGTGTCATTTTCTCCATTGTACAATGATTTTGCACATGCTCCTCATTCCTCACAATGTCTCACCTCCGTAGCCTATGAACAAGTTTTACATACATAAAAGAAAATTGGGATCACAACAAATTGAGGCGTCTTCTTTTTTCTCTACCATTGTTTTTTTTTTTTTTTTAGAAATTTTAAATTAGCAAGGGTGAAAAGAATTATTTTGATTTTTTTTATTATTGATTTTTGAGCTGTGGTTGGAGAGACTTCATGGAGTTTAGAGCTTAAGGTCTTTTGGAGGAAGGAAATCTTGGGTTTTTTTTTTTTTTTTTTTCATATTTGCATGTATATGTTTCTATAATTGTCATTGTAATACGAAATACTAATAGTAGTGACCTTAAAGATATTGCCTTAAGAGCATTCATATCAGGCTATTCACTATGAGTTATAAGATCAGCATCTGGTTGTGTTGGGTTTTGGGTCTATAGACTGTGCTGTGTTGTGTGTTGTAGATGTGAAAATTTGGGATTAAAAATGTGAATGAGAGAAAATAATATATAATTATAATAGTGATAGAGTATTGAGGTTGATGAATTTTTATTAAAAAAAAAAAAAAGGTAAAAGGTAAAAGGAAAATAAACTTGAAACAGTACTTTTTTTTTATAGTTAGTTTGGCTAAAAATTTGAGGAGGTTAATGTGAGTGCTCTAACAGTTTCATGGCTACCTTGCATGAATGCTTGCAAGTTTTTCATAATTGTGAAAATATGATTTTTTTTTTAATTATATTTTAGAGCTATGCCATTTGTCATTACCTGGTTGAACCAATTCTCAGTTTTCCAAGTCAATGCCTGCTCTAGGCTGCTACTCATTGCAACAAGTTTCCCTTGAGTTTAATTGTAAAATATGTAGTTTTTATGAAGGTTTCACATTTTCAGTCTGCTTTAGCAAGCTCTTCATTCTTCTGGTGTCTCAGTCACTTATTAAGATTTTATGTCTTGTTGTTTATTAGATTCTCATTTTGAGTTGTGATATTTTGTTGTCACTCCATTTATATATACAAGGTACACGTAATATACTTTTGTTTTCTTGCTATCTTGATGATTAATTTGCTATTGTTTTTATAATCAGGTTATTGATCCAATTCGTTTTCCTATCTGATCATGAAACATTTAACAAATACAATATTACATAGTCCATTTGATCCTCAAATCCTATTCGGTAGATCTGGAAATCTTCATATAGAGGAGGAGATGGTGGCAGGCACACCCCACCACATGGTCCTGTAACAACTACAACTACATCAACTACACCAGTTGGAGGAGGGGCTGCTATAATGCCGCTGCCTTTAACGTCAGTTTTTGGGCAGGTACAATTATCTGTATCGGCACATAGGGGCGGAGCCAGAAATTTTTGTTTGGGGGCCAAGTTGCAACACTAATATATTTATCAAGACAACCCCATACACACACATAAATACACATGTTTTTTTTATTATACACACACTTTTTTATTTGATAAGTTATATATATACACACACTCAACAAAAAAAGAGTTTAATATTTTCAATCAAAATTATGTTTGATGGCTATCTTTCATAAAATTCATTTTCACAATTTTCATAGTGAAATTCTTAAAAAGTTTCATTTTCTATAAAAAATTATCAAATTTTATACTAATGTAAGTAAAATTATTCAATTGAACTAATGTAATTTTCAAAAACAAGAATGATCCAAAACTTGTAGGAACAAATTAGGCTTGTGGGGCCAGAGAATTCATGGCCCGGACCCGCTCTACATCGGGGCCCAAGGCCTAAGCCGAGGAGACCTATTGTCGAGGACGCATAGTGAAAGCCCCAAAAAAGGGCCAAGGGAATGGCCGAGGACGATTTCACGCCCGGCAGCCCACGAGACACCTAAAGAAGAAGGACGAGTTTAATGCGGGGATAAGACAAGTGAAAAGGCTGCCAATACTGTAGTAAAGAACTCTGTGCCTAACAGGCCCCTATTCTTGACCATGCTATTCAACCTTTACGTCTACTCCCAACCACTTGAGGTATGGGCTGATAGGACAAGTCCCCTTCCCAAAAGGTAAAGCTTACACGTGGACCCTAAAGAGGGGGAGGAATACGAGTATAAAAGGAAACTAAAGCCAAAGGAAAAAGGGGGGGAGAGAGGAAGGAAGAGAAGAACGGGAAGAACTTGATGCTCCTCGTACTAAGTCCGAGGAGTCAAACCTTTCAGGCTACATCGTTGTAGGGCTTAGATGTTCAGGCCAAACCCACTTCTGCATGAGGCCCCCTAAAATCAGGACCGGACCATTGCCCGGCGATCAAAGGCAAGCCTTTTAAGCCCACTCTCTACAAATCATATTGTGAGGGATATTTTATGTACGAGCCCAACGTCATTCTTGGGTCGTTAAATAATCATGTCCTTACAATTAGCGCCGTCTCAGGGAAGGCTTGCGCGTTGGCGCCGGTGGTGGTGGAGTCAAGTCTCTGTCGAGCAAGGGTTTGCAAGAGCTCCATCATTTCCAGCAAAGATTTGTTATTGTTCCGACATAAATTTTCGCTAGGGGCTACGCCTAGCAATGTCAACGGCACGGGCAGCTCTAGGGGCTTCCAACATCAAGCTAACGCCCCGCTTTGGTCGAGGGGCTAATTTTCGAAAAAAAAAAAAAAAAAAAAAAAAAAAAAAAAAAAAAAAAAAAAAAAATATATATATATATATATATATACAAGTTTTGGACAGAACCAAGGCCTTGTATGGTCCTCGGACTCAAGCCTATGGGGAAACCAACTATTTAAAAGAGAAACTACAAGTTTTGGACAGAACCAAGGCCTTGTATGGTCCTTGGACTCAAGCCTATGGGGAAACCAACTACTTAAAAGAGAAACTACAAGTTTTGGACAGAACCAAGGCCTTGTATGGTCCTCGGACTCAAGCCTATGGGGAAACCAACTATTTAAAAGAGAAATACAAGTTTTGGACAGAATCAAGGCCTTGTATGGTCCTCGAACTCAAGCCTATGGGGAAACCAACTACTTAAAAGAAAAACTACAATTTTTGGACAGAACCAAGGCCTTGTATGGTCCTCGGACTCAAGCCTATGGGGAAACCAACTACTTAAAAGAAAAACTACAAGTTTTGGACAGAACCAAGGCCTTGTATGGTCCTCGGACTCAAGCCTATGGGCCGGCACAATCGAACTCCGGTCCTCGGATCGAGGGCCGGGAGTTATCGGAAACACGGCCAAAGTTCCTTACTACTTGGCCACCCTCTCGGATGGATTATTTTGGGTCCCTCATTCTCGGGCGCCTACTTCACGCGCGCTACGATACACTCAACTGTTATCTCGGTTAGTCCCATAAGTTTAATTTACTATTGATTGGTGTTATTATATTTGATAGTTTTAATAGGTTCAAATCGGTGGTTTTTTGTCACAAGGCTTTCTGTCCTATGTATCATTAAAGAAAAATACAGATATAGCATACCCATTCACAAAGTAATTACCACGAAAAGAGAAGTATTTAGAGGGAAACAAATTTATCTTTTATTAGCACAAAGAAACAAGATCTGATAGACAATGAAAAAGCTTGAATAAGCTTATACTAAAAGCTAACTACATGAGCGGAAAGAAAAGATACAAGAGAGTGAAGAAAGAGCCAGGGAAGAGGGATGCTGCCGTCCCAAAATGTTGTCTAAGGAAACCATTCCTCAATACTTTTACATGCCTATAACTCAGGCAACAAAAGAGCCCAACTTGGGGCTATAGCACCGTAGAAGAAAAGGTGCGGGGAGCCCAACTTGAGGCTTGCACCGTTGAAGAAAAGGTGCAGAGAGCCGGAAGTTGATGAGCCTCCACGTAACCACGCCTGCAGTAGAGCAGACGGCACCGATGGCGGAAAACCTCACTTTTGATGCACCAAGAATCGATGCGACCGATGACACGCTTGGATTTTGACCGAAAGAGGGAGGAATACCATTTTCCCCCTTGTCAAAACGGAAGACTATCTTGAATCTGTGTCTCCCCTGTCCGAGCCACACCCGCTTGAGTCTCGGAAAGACTCGGCGCCTCTGTGGTGGGTGTAAATTCTTTACCTCTGCCCGTGTCTCAAACATATTGCACTAAGGATATAGAGGCTGTGATTATAGGCGAAGGTTGGTGACTCTGAAGAAAGCCAAAGGGTTTGTATGCAAGGCGAATAACCTCCTATCCTACTTATATAAAGGGTAGGGAGGTGGCATTTAATTCGTGCGACTTTCCAAGGAGTGCTACGGACAAGGCAAGTCTGGGCTCAATTTCCCACGCCATCCGCAACCGTAGGATCTCAAGATCCTCGTGAAGGCGCGCTTCGATTGTTGAAACGTCAGAGTACTCCACGTGAGTGAAAAAACGAAGAGATGACTCTTAACTTGGCACGTCTCCCATGTAAATGTAAAAACACAAGTATGAGTGGAGTGCAGAACTTGAACGAGCCATGATGTGGGCCCAACGTCACCAAAACCCTCCTCCCCAACTAAAAAGTCGGGCAGCAGGATTTTGAGGGGCTATTGTGGGGCCGGAGAATTCATGGCCCAGGCCCGCTCTACATCGGGGCCCAAGGCCTAAGCCGAGGAGACCTATTGTTGAGGACGCATAGTGAAAGCCCCAAAAAAGGGCCAAGGGAATGGCCGAGGACGATTTCACGCCCGGCAGCCCACGAGACACCTAAAGAAGAAGGACGAGTTTAATGCGGGGATAAGACAAGTGAAAAGGCTGCCAATACTGTAGTAAAGAACTCGTGCCCAGATGAGGCCCCTATTCTTGACCATGCTATTCAACCTTTACGTCTACTCCCAACCACTTGAGGTATGGGCTGATAGGACAAGTCCCCTTCCCAAAAGGTAAAGCTTACACGTGGACCCTAAAGAGGGGAGGAATACGAGTATAAAAGGAAACTAAAGCCAAAGGAAAAAGGGGGGGAGAGAGGAAGGAAGAGAAGAACGGGAAGAACTTGATGCTCCTCGGACTAAGTCCGAGGAGTCAAACCCTTCAAGCTACATCGTTGTAGGGCTTGGATGTTCAAGCCAAACCCACTTTTGCATGAGCCCCCCTAAAATCGGGACCGGACCATTGCCCAGCGATCAAAGGCAAGCCTTTTAAGCCCACTCTCTACAAATCATATTGTGAGGGATCTTTTATGTACGAGCCCAACGTCATTCTTGGGCCGTTAAATAATCGTGTCCTTACAAGGCTCTAAACATATTTGAAACTATTTTGCTTTGACCCATTATGTGGCAACTAAAGAGACATTTCATGTGTAGTTTTAATGACAAGAATTTTTTAATGAGTCAATGACTTGTTAATCGTCACATAACAGGTTGAAAAAGATAAATTCAAACATGTTTGGTGCCAAACTTTTTCAAATATTTAACAAATGTAAAAGCACATTTTTTAATAAAAAATAGAATTACGAAAAATAAAGTTATGTCTCTATAACTATTAAACCAATTATTTTTTTTACGCTCTGTTTGTTTCGTTGGAAAACTTTCAGTAAAGATAGTTTTCCACATTTTCCAGTGTTTGGTAGTACAAAAAAAATCTAGTCAATGGAAAACTATCTTTGGTCAACGGAAAACTCTAATAAAAATAAGGCTTATTTTCTATAGGTTGTTTTCCAAAAAAAAATTTTGGAAAACAATCTTTCTCTCACGCGTTGCATCTCTTATAAATATTATCTTTGTCTATAGTCTGTGGGAAACATAATTTTTTGGCGCCTTCTCTCTCTCATGGTAAGTTTTCTCGCTTTTTCTCTCTTCCCTTTGCTTTTTCTCTCCTCATACCCTCATTGTTACTAACTCGGTCTCTCCTCATCCCATAGATCTCTCTCTTTAATTGTCTCTCTTCTCTCTTTTCTCCATGTTTCTCTTCCCCTCTCAGAACACAATTCTCATATTAGATTTTTTTTTCCTTCACTGATCGGTCAATAGCTCCTACTTGCAAAGGAGAACAAATTTGTAGCTAGTGGTAATTATTTCATTTCTCTCTACCAAAATCCCAATTCTTTACTTTGAATTTCAAGCTCGATTTTCTTTTTTCTCTAAGAAATTTTCGGTTTGATGGATTCCAGGCAGAAGTTACTTCCTTTTCGTACATAAAGTGCAAAAAAAAAAAAAAAAAAAATGAAGAAGAAGAAAGAATGAATGAAGTAAAAGATGAAAATTTTAAACATAGTACCTATATTGCTCTAAATTACTTTTACATGGGACAATCTTTCTTGTGGACTAATATTATTATTATATAATCAATATATATATAAAAGCGAGACCATATGCGAGTGCATGAGATCCTGCCAAGTGGCACTCTAATTTTGCATTGTGCATTTTTTTTTTTTTTTTTTTTTTACCTCTTTCATTAAGTGTTTTTACTGTTATGCAAAAGTTCATATTAACTTATTTTCCTGTTAGCTTATTAATGTCCCATTAATTTACTAAACTTACACCATACCTTTCTCTATTCTTCATGTCTTTTAGCACACCCACCATTTTAGTATTTTTAAAAAAGCAAAAAAATAATAGTTAAGGACTAATAATAATAACTAACCAGATAAGGCCTTGAAGAAAGATAGAGAGACACAAAAATGTTGTGGATTGTTATATAAAACGCACTGTTTCACTATATATTACAAAAAAAAAAAAAAAAAAAAATCTAAGATTGACAAAACATTTGAAAGAGAGAGAAAGAGGAATCTAAGGGGTCACTGCCTTTGTTATACAGGCCACCCACTACCATCAAGACAACGAAGCCCTTACGGGTTTTTTTTTTTTTTTTTTTTTTTTTTTTAAAATTAGTGGCTTAAATATGATTTAGGTTTACAAATATAAACATTAACATGAGCATGAACATGAAGATAGATTTCTATTCATTTTCTTGAAGAAAAAATATACTTACAAAAATTCCAAACTTTATTAAGTAAAGAAGAATCAAATTCTGAGATAGCAAAATCATCAAACCAAAAATTTTAGGACTAAAAAAAAAAAAAACCATCCCCTCCACACATCCATTGCAACTACTTTAGCTCAAGGAAAACAATAAATATATATATATATATATATCTTTTTTTTTTTAAAAGAAATAATTACAATATCTATGCTAACCCCGCAAACTTGAACATTTTCTCCTTGACTCCCACAATTTGAACATTTTCTCCCTTAAACCCAAGACACTTTGTGTATGGGGAGGTGCCAATTCAGTTACATGGCCCTCGACATATATATATCTCATTCAATAAATATAGAACTTCCTTTAAAAAAAAATTAATATGTTTATCATAATTAAGGGAAATCCTAATGGGTACTTCACTTGAGCATATGTGAAAAAGGCATATACATACCACAAATGGCAAAGGAGAAAGAAAAAGTTGCTAATCCCTTTTAATATGGTTAATTGCTTTGCCTCAATTAGTCACCCAAACAACATACCGCTTATTCATTCCACAACCACAAATGACAATGCAACATTGGCCATCGGTAATTGCTAATCTGAAAGTATAGATTTCTTTAATAGCTCTACCTTCGTTTCTTTCGGCTAATATGTCTTTACCAAATCAAAATCAAACCACAAAAATCATATAAATCACCAAATTAGAGTTTAAAATTATAATTAAATTTTTAAAAGAAATGTAGGCACAATTGCACAAAAATTCCATGTAACTAAGTCACACTTAGGAATATTGGACCCTTTTTCCTTTGTATATATAGGAGGTCCCAATGGGATAAGGGGGCTAACAATTTTCTCTCAAAACATTTATTGTAGAAACATAAAAGTTTTCCATCGTAGACTTTTCACGCTTAAAGAACATGACTTGCCAACTAATCAACCTATAGTTTTTAGTACCTATAGCAATTTCACAACATCAAGAACAAACCCCAGTGTATACAAAGTGTCAAATTCCATAGTCTTCTATTACATCAAATGAGTGTTTAATTTTTCTCACAAAGTATTGAATAGTAAAGCTCCTGGGCCATAGTCTCAACTACAACTCTCAATCATGTTAGACTTGGATGACACCTTTCCATAATGTATCATAATGAGATGTAGAAAAATTTGGAGTGTACACAACGTTTAGTATGGATGGGAAGAAATTTCATCCTATTCCAATTGGTTAGGTCAATAAGGGACCTATTCCAATTTAATGATCTTGGAATTTTGTATACAAGTAATAATCAAGGAAACTTCCACCTAAAAGTCGGACTTTTGGCAAGAGAGAAAATTGATGTCTAGACAAATCAAGCCAACCAAAATGGACCATATTCTTAATTTCAATTTAATGGACCATATTCTTAATTTCAATTTCAATAAGGGACCTATTCCAATTTAATGATCTTGGAATTTTGTATACAAGTAATAATCAAGGAAACTTCCACCTAAAAGTCGGACTTTTGGCAAGAGAGAAAATTGATGTCTAGACAAATCAAGCCAACCAAAATGGACCATATTCTTAATTTCTTATCTTGATTTGTTCCATGTACAAGATTTACAATCAATGCTTGGTGTATAAAAGTTGAACATCTTATCTAAAGTTCATCCTTTGAAAGTTTGAGAAAAAATTCATTTAAACCAACACAATATATAAATTATAAAGGAATCAAAGAAAAATTGTCAAAAATAATGAAAATTTAATTTTTGCTTAAATTCTTATAAGGATGAACACAATAACAATATCCTTTTTTATTTATTTATTTAAATAAAGATTTAAAAAAATTTATGCTTAAATTCTTATAAGGATGAACACAATAGCAATATCCTTTAAAAAAAAATATAAAAAAAAATCTATGCTTATTTTGTACGTATGATAAAGTCCTAGCACAAAGTTTTTTTAGACTCATGCTGATTAGTGATTAGGAGTTATAAAGGAATAATCATCAATATATATATATATATATATATATATAAAGCAGAGATCTCATGTGGGAGTGCATAAGGTCTTGCCAAGTAACGCTCTAATTTTGCATTTAGCATTTTTTTTTTTACCTCTTTCATTAAGTTTTTTTTATTGTTACCCAAAAGTTCATATTAACTTATTTTACTGTTAGCTTATTAATGTCTCATTAATTTACTAAACTTACACCACACATTTCTCTATTCTTCATGTCTTTTAGCACACCCACCACTTTAGTATTTTTAAAAAAGAAAAAAAAATAATTAAAGACTAATAGTAATAACTAACCGGATAAGGCCACGAAAAAGATAGAGAGACAAAAATGTTGTGGATTTTTGTATAAAACGACTTTTCACTATATATTACCAAAATAAAAACCTGAAATTGACAAAACATTTGAAAGAGAGAGAAAGAGGAATCTAAGGAGTCACCGCCTTTGTTATACAGGCCACCCACTACCATCAAGACACCGAAACCCCTACGGGCTTTTTTTTTTTTTTTTTTTTTCTTCCTTTTTCTTTTTAAAATTAGGGGTGGGTAATTTGGTTGGATAGTTTTTGTTTTGGGTATATAAGTAGAGAGAATATTTAGTGCACAATGTAAAACCATATTCTACCATGGTTCAATTTTAAATCATCTATAAGACACACGCATACACATTTGTCCAAACCATGTCATAATGTCGCACTATCGATAAGTGGAATACGGTCAGAGAGTTGGACAAACTTTCATTTCATGGGATGAAATATGTGAACACAACATAAATTAGTTGATTTTCATGGTTCCGTTACTCTTTTGCATTTATTTTTGGTTTCATGATTAAAAAAAAAAAAATTCTTACCTTAAGAAGAGTACAAATATGCAATGAAGCTACTAAACTAATTTTTAATACCTTAAAATGTATATGTTTCTTTACTCTAATTTAACTTACTTTTTATAATATATATATATACACAATATTATCCAAAACCATCTTACATAAAATATCACAAAATTATCCGTGCATCGCACGGCAACTTACTAGTGAATGATAATTGTTTAGGAGAATTGCATTTGTTGGCAGATACTTTTTTTGTTGGCGGATACTATGCGGTGATGATATATTATGTAGTACATTATGTAAATACATAATTTAGAGTAATATTG
Source organism: Quercus dentata (assembly GCA_028216015.1). Lineage (NCBI taxonomy): Eukaryota > Viridiplantae > Streptophyta > Magnoliopsida > Fagales > Fagaceae > Quercus > Quercus dentata. The sequence continues at coordinate 37,098,951 of CP116447.1, forward strand.
AAGACTTGTGGTTGACCATAGTAGACAAATGGTTGATATGTGTGTGTGTGTGTACATATGTTACTGTCTATTTATACAAGCAAAATGAGTGATAGAGATCATGAAAATTTGACCACTAATTAATTTTGATTGTATCTATTGTCAAAATTTTAGTATGAAAACCAAATTTATTCTTGGTTTTTTGTTTATAATGATTACGTTAGTTAGTTTTCATAATATACATGTTTTAAATTATACAATAAATATTTTAGAAAAATGCATACCAAACATCGAAAAACATTTTCAATCTCATTTTCAAGGTTGTTACCAAACACTGAAAAATAAGACAGTTTTCTAGAAAATGCTCTTTGAAAAATAAATCATTTTCTAGAAAACGTTAATCTTTGAAAACAAACAGAGCGTATAAGTATTTGTCTGTATCCCTCAATAGTTCAACTGACAGTTTTTTATACTTTGTATCCATCAATAATTCAACTGTCACTATTTTATACTTGTATGGAACATTGGGAAAATTTATTTAAAAATATTGGAATTTGCAAAAAAGAACCGGCACTCCATAGACATAAGAAATTAAAAACATTATTAATGGGTGTCTTTAGAATATCTATTAATTAACTAATTATTTTAAAAAATTAATATCACTTTCATGAAAAATATAAAAATTTATTAAAAAATTAATTACTTTTTTATTTTCTTATAAAAAATTTAAAAAAAAAAATTCTAAATTAATACTCTTGACGGATCTTTTAACTTTTCTCATAAATTAAAACATATATTTCTAGAATTTGTCTATTTATTAAACCAAATTGGACCCCGTCAAAGGGTTTGATCCAATTTTATTTGGATGAATGGTTTGATCCAATTGGTCCACACAGCTAGCCACGTGAAAGTGGAAGTGAGTCAAGAAGGCGCATTATCGAAGAAGTAACTGGGGCTACACGAGTCCCTAGAAAGTAGAAACCACGATGACCTTGACGCTTTCGCAATGTGACCGAACATAGCCTGGGATTGGCTTAGTGCCAAAACTGTCCTATTGGTTGGACAATCAAAATTCACAAGTGGCCGACAAAAAGAAAATCACGTCCGCATGTCGTTTCATTTGCCAAAACAATGACTTTAAAAACCGAACGGTCCTACTGGTTTAACTGAGAACCGGTTACTGATTCGGTCCGATTATTTCTATAAATCAAAAATGACCCAAAAACCAAAAATAACTGAAAACCACCTAGTTCAATCGTAAAACCAGAAACTAGTATGGTTGAACCAGTTATTGGCTGGTCATGGCCCTCACTACCTTTGCTCTGCTTCTCATGGCAAATTTTCTTCGACATTTTGGCTTCTGACGAGGAAGGTGCAAGATTGCTGTTGTCTAATTTGTAAAATCTCGGATCTGGGATAAAAGGAGATTTGATGCGGCGTGGGCGTGTAGAAGCGAGAATCAGAACACACAATTATTACAACTCTTCCACAAAACCTAAGTTCCACAAGAACATTAGGTTAGTAGGCAAAATAATAGAGAAAACATCTATAACAAACTTTTATTAATCAATGCATAACAATAATCAACCTCTCTATAAAGAGTATTTATATGAATAGAATTTCTCCTACTCCTTTTAAGAAAAGACATAATAAACCTACGCCTACTTGAAAAAGGAAAAACAATTTAACTTGGAAAAGAAAAACAATTAAAACCCTAATTCAACTATGAAAAAAGAAAACAACATAAAATATTAAAATATTTTATTCTTCCTTAATGTATCTGCATCATTCTCTCGGGGTTGGGGAAAAACTCGTCCTCGAGTTTTGTGGCAATCTTCCACGATCAATTGGAACCCTGAATAATCCTTTCCATCCTATTCTTCTCAGCAAGACAAGACGAATCAATATGCTACTTATTAATCTTTTCTCACTCATAATAAATCTTGATGTACGAATTTTTATTCTTGACCTCTTTTGCCATGGCAGGATATATGAAGCAAGTACTAAAAAAGAATCCATGCACACATCTAAAAACTTCATATTTCCTCCTCAACAAAGATTACTTAAAATCACTCGTTCACGCCTCTTGTTGACCTCTATCAATTCTTGTTCAATAAAATCCTCCCGGAAGGGATCAATAACGTTTTCCATTAATCTTTCCAAATTGAAGTTAACTATATTACTAAAGAAATTTGAGAGAAGCTCATCAACCCCAATGAAATCATAGTGTCTAATGTGTTCAAGTTCAAGCTTTAATAGATTGAAACTTTGTTCATCAATTGAGTACTCGTCTACTACTGAACAAACTGATTGTACCAACTTATGATTGTAATCAGTAAAATCAATAACCTTTTGTCTTTGAATGTCGAAAGTCTCATCAATGGTGTGAGTTATGGGCTTACCTTGTATGTACATGACTTTATTTTTATCAAGCTCAATCTTGTCTTCTTGACTAAAATCTTCAGGATAGTCATCATAAATTGGTGGAGAATCCCAATTTATTACACAAACTCTTTCAATGTATTCATCCTCCTTTTTGATATCGTAGTCCTCGTCCTCAACATCAAAATACTCCTCCTTCTCCACATAACATGGATTTGGATGGCGGTTTTGAGGTTGGTTTTCAACGGCTAAGGCGGCGAGCTGCTTTGAAAGCGCATCAAACCACTCCTCTGTTCATTGAAAGAATGCCTCTAATTGCGCATCGTGTGCAACCTCATCGCATTCATACACGTCATCTATGGCAACAAGTCTTCCCCCACATGCTCCTCTTTGTGCCATGGTAGGAACCTAACCTGGCTCTAATACCAACGATGCGGCGTGGGCGTGTAGAAGCAGAATCAGTAACACACAATTACTACAACTCTTCCACAAAACCTAAGTTCCACAAGAACACTAGGCTAGTAAGCAAAATAATAGAGAAAACATCTCTAACAAACTTTTATTAATCAATGCATAACAATAATCAACCTCTCTATAAAGAGTATTTATAGGAATAGAATTTCTCCTACTCCTTTTAGGAAAAGACATAATAAACCTACGCCTACTTGAAAAAGGAAAAACAATTTAACTTGGAAAAGAAAAACAATTAAAACCCTAATTCAACTATGAAAAAAGAAAACAACATAAAATATTAAAATATTTTATTCTTCCTTAACGTATCTGCATCAAGATTTGGGAAGACACTTAGATTGGGTAAAATCTCATATTTGTTATGCTAAAAAAAAAAAAAAATCTCATATTTGTTTAAGAATATGTGAGAAAATGATTATAAAATATCTCTTGGTTTGGGTGAGGAGCTGAACTAAGCTTTGGAGGAAACAAAGAGAGACGAAACTCTAGCTCTGCCGCTACAATCTTTTTCTTCATAGTGAAAGAGAGAGATTTGATCAATTTGTTTAGACCTTTTAGATAAGGAGAGGAGAAGACTATGGTAGTGTTTGGAGTCAGATGAAAATGAGTTGCGTTTGTGCTCTTCATTCATTTTTTTTAAGGACCAGCGCTACTAGCATTGTTCATGGGACATGAACAAAGGCAATTAAGCAAATGAACAATAACCCATATGTGAACAATAACTTTTTTATTATTTTCAGTTTTCAGTAAAATAAATGGTATCCAAATGCACTCTACCTTTTTAAAAGTTTGGTATAATTGTGGGTGGATGTCCTTTGGCCATGTTGATGATTTGGCGGGAGTGGTAGACCACTTTGTGATTCTACATTTATTTGCACTTCCTAAACACGGTAAGGTTATTGCAATATTCAAGACAAGGACAAGCATAAAATATTTTTATAATAAATACAATTTTTAAGAAGAAATATTTAGACGTGAAATTATATTAACAGAGATAAATATTTTTAAATTAAATAATGGTTTTGTTAAAAATATTGAAAATTTTATATGATTATAAAACTTTGAAACTATAACCTTTTTTATTTGGTGGTTTCTTTAGGTTAACTTCTTTTTCTTCCTCTAAAAAAATGATAATTTATTTTTCTTTTCATTTGAGTTAAATTTAACATGAAAATACTTCTAAAATTTTATATCTTTTTTTAGTAAATATAAGTAGCTATATTCTTATTTATTTAATTTCATTATTTTTTATAATTATTTATTTATTAATTAAATTATTTATGACGTCACCAATTTGACTACCAGTCGGACTCCGATTTGACTAGAAAACCAATAATCAATCCCCTTTTCGATTCTTTCACAATATTGGTTTTTAAAACCATGAGCAAATGATTAAAGGCCTACCCTTTTATTTTTTGGGAAGCACCAATGATATTGACAGAAAAGAAAACAAAGCGTGCAAAGAAACAGTTAAAAAGAAACGTTGCACTTTAATTCCTCTCTTATTATAGGCCTCTCTCTCTCTCTTTCATCCTAAGTTCTCCTATGAAACAAAAATTTGTTCACACTCACAACAATTCCACTGCAAAACCAACATTTTATAAAGAAAAATGTTGCGACTTATTATCCTTTTACTGTGCAAAATGTTTCATGCAACTTCATATCTAATTGAAGCCTTAACTCATGACTCAAGTCATGAGTCAACAATAGCTTCCACAAAACTGAGGGTCCATTTCATTATTTCCATCCAAATGTGAAAACAATTTTAATATGAATGCAAAGTCATCCCTATCTTTGTTGCTTTCTCACTTGAGCATCAGTGAAAAATAAAACTTGTCAATGTTGTCATTCCAATCTCACTTTATTGAAAAGGTGCCGCGTAAGAAAAATTGACCAATTTCTTCATTATTTTCTCGCTTCATCTTTATTCCTTTCTCACTTCATCTTTATTGCATGTGGGGTCATACCGTGTAAGAAAACAATAATTCAATTTCTTCTGTTCGTTAACCCCAAGTCAAGAATGTCAAGAAACAGTAGCTCAAATTTAATGCACTGAGTGATTGTCAGTCTTTTATTTTTTATTATTATTATCACCATTAAATAAATTAATAAGAAAGAGAGCTTGATGGCCCAGCCACTATTCTTTTTCAATCCTAAAAGCTTTCAGCCTCAAATTCAACTTATAAAATTAGCACATGACAAATAAAATTATTTCATGTAATTCCTTTTGCTTTTTCTTTTTCTTTTTTTGTCATATTAAGAATGAAATTGTGACCCTTTACCGACTGCACCATTGATTTGTATCTTTTAGTAGACTACTGTATTGCAATGTATTAAAAATTTGGATTTTATGATTTTTTTCATACTTTGGTCTCTATTCACATTAGCTCATATAAAAATTTATGTCTACTTTACATTATATTTAATTAAAATATGAATAGTGCTAGTGTAAATTTACACAGATATTATAGTAACAATGAATTTTAACATAATTTTGCATGGTTTGATGTGAGTGAATTTTGAGCTTGGTTGACTAAAATATAATACTTTTTCTATCATACAAGCAGTGATGCAAGTGCTTTGAGGCTCTAAATCCTGGTTCTGTCCCTACATGAGAGTGACACATGTTATCTTACTATTGTTGGTTCAAACAAGTTTGTATCCAAATTTTGTCCTCTGACTAAAAGTATAGGTGAACTTTATTCTTTACTATTTCGGTTGTTATATGCCTTGTTTTGTGTGGCGATAAAATAGGTTTTGAAGTTGTTGCATGAGACCTTTTTTTTTTTTTTTTTTTTTGAGAATTGTTGCATGAGACTTTATCTATTGTCTTGAGATTATTTGTAGACTATGCATAGAACCATTATAGACTTATGCAATGCGTGTGAATATATAATTGTTTTGTGATATGGTATAATGTATAATTTGCTCTTTGAAATTTGTTGAAGAAAATTTGTTCCCTTTGAAAATTAAATAATTTCTACAAGTATTTTCCATCGCTCTATTTTTGCAAATATAACATTCTATTATTTTATATTTGGGTGTGTTTGATTGATATTTTTTTAAAGGTGGTCCATATTATTATTTTAACTACTATTATAGTGCGTTAAGTTTTTCTAATTTGTTTTCTTGTAGAGCTAAACTTTCTAAGTTTCAAATATATTATACAAATTTCTTCTTCTCTTAAGAAGATTATCATGATAATAAAAAATCACCACAAAATTATAATATTATCTTAACCAAAACTAAAATTAAACTAAAGGCATTAAAGATAAACAATATAATAATTTATTACTAACACAATTTGTAGGCACATTTAAATATATAACCATGTAGATTTATTTGAATACAAACTCAAATCACCACTTTCAAAATAACTAAATATTAATCCAAACTAAAATCAACATAAATTATAAGAGAGAAAGAAGAGACTTATGATGGAGAATTAAAAAATACAATACTAAACGTTTCAACACAATTTAGAATTATAAAATAAAATAAAATAAAAATTTATCAACTTAAGGGTTAAGAAACAATAAAAAAAAAAAAAAAAAAAATTCAGCGAAAGAAAGAATAAAAAATTATGAGAAAGAGGGAGAATTCACCTTTTTTGAAAGTTAAAGGAGAGAACTGAGTGGTTACGGTGATAAATGTGTTCGCACTTCACACACGAATGGCATTGTCAAGAAAAAGATTCTCACTTTCTCTCTTTGTGGAAGATGCTGAGTGTGTAGGACACCCTCGGTGGAAACTTGTACTGAGGAAACTTCGTGGATGAGGGATCTCTACTTTATTAACTGCACTATTGATAAAAATGCCTATTTGAATATAATAGGAGCCACTATATTATTATAATAAAAAAATAACAAAAAAATTAAAAATACTATAAAAATCTTAATCTTTCCTACTAATAAAAAGATCAACACATTCACTTTTTTTTTCTTTCTTTTATTTTATTTTTAAATACACATTCGTAAGGAATTGCTATGGTGTCACCAATAACTGAGAAAGAGATTTCGCTTATATCACCAATGATTCATACAATAGCCTATGGGTTTTGAGCATTGACCCTTGCCAAGATTACAATGGTGCGTTCTATAACTCGGCTGGAATTGTAGAAAGGATTCTTTGTACCCCAAAACGGCCAAAACCCATCAAACCTCTCACACTAACAGAGGCTAAAAATGGCACAATAGCACTGTTTAGAGCATCCACATTGGTGGAGATATAATTTTAGTTATTTAGCACCACAAAAAGTTACTTTATCTATTTTACTTTTTCGCTTTACAAAACATCCAAAGATCGTAGTTTTATTTTAGCTTTTAACACAATAAAATAATATAAACAGCACAATAAAATACAATAAAATAATATATATCTCTTACAATAAACAACAATTACAACCACCGCAACCACAACTACCTGTGCCTCTACCTTTGCCAACATCACATGCATATATAGAAACAACAAAATATAAACCTCTCTACACACAGAAAAATTCCCAAACAAACATTTACAAGCTGAAAAATAATAAGCACAACAATCTATCTCTTTACAATATTTTCCTCAATTCAATCTTAGGCTGATCAGAAAATGCAGGAAAAATACCATTTGACCAAAGAAACCCAATTTCAATTAACAATCAAATTATTAATATATCCTCTATTTTCTCATTAACCAAACAAAAGGGTTGCATGACCCCAACCCAAATCCCTTATCTTTTTCCTCAACACAAACCATCAAAAATCACCAATCACAAACAAAACTTCAAAAAATATGGATCTTTTCAATAATCTCAAAGCAAAATCAACAACAACATAAACAAACACACACAAAGACGGCAATAAGGCATGGCTTATGTGGGTCGGCGATGGTGATTGAACAGAAAGCTTCAATGAGGATGATAGAGGAACAAAGTCAAGGTTTCAAGATGGGTGAGGAAGATGATGAATCAAGTCGGTGGTGAGGATGATGGATGAATGGAGCTGGCCTTCAAGATGGGTAAGGAGGATGATAAATTGGGTTGATGATATTGCGTGAGCTTCGGTGGCGGTAGTGAGGAGAATGATGAATTGGTAAGGATGATGGATGAATCGGTGAGAGTTTGAGGAGGATGAGAGAGGTGAGAGTTTGAGAGTTCTGTTTTTGAGAAAGAGAGAATAAGTGTGAAACGACAAAGGAATAAAAGAAATAGAAAAAAAGAAAGAAAGAAATATTATTTTAATGAGAGTGGGAATAAATAATAATATTTGAGTTTAGCTTTGAGCTACGATTGCACACTACGATTGCACAACCATAAATGGTCATGCACTCTTTGTAGCAAGAAGCTAAAAATTTTTAGCTATGGCACCATCACTATAGTATGCTTTTTAAGTATTGGTGGTGCTAAATAGCTATAATGTGGATGCTCTTACCTAAATATATATCAATTTACTACTCCTTCAAAAATATGTAGGTATCTACCACTTTTTGGCTATTTGAGTTTGGGGAACTCGAGTTTTCCATGGTACTCGAGTTCCATGGAAAAATTTTGAAAATTTTTTATGGGTACCGAGTTCCATAAAAATTTTAAAGCAAAATTTGAAGGCTATTTTTTCAAACTACTCAAGTTCATGGAACTCGAGTACCATGGAAAACTTGAGTTCCCCAAACTTGAGTACTCAAAAAGTGGTAGATTTCTACATATTTCTGAAACAGTGATAGATTGATATATATTTCGATAAACAATGGTATTTGGCCATTTTGGCCCACTAATAGGGCTTCACTTGCTATTTAGCCCTCCCATTTTAACCTTCACTCTAGTCCCTTCATACAAACAAATCCGAAGAAGAAAAACAAAATGACATAGAATTATCTAGAAGAAGAAGAAGAAGAAGACTCCGACCCAAAGAAGATCTCGATAGTGTTGGTGAACCTAATTGCGGGGTATACTATTTGGTTACCAATAAAATGCAAGAAAGTAAAAAAGGAAAAATTGAGAAAATGAAAATAAAAATACGCTTGGTTGTCAAGAAATTGTAAGAAAATTAATATTAATAAAAAATTTAAGATAAATTGGTAAATAAAAAGTATATGTACATGTTGATGTGGCTTGATTTTACCATCTAAGCACTTATGTGGTCACTAAAATTTAGACATATTAGTATTGATCATGCCAATAATACACACCGTTTGCCACATAGGTATTTTCCGTTAATAAGTTAACAATCGAGACCAAATTGATAGCAAATTGAAAACAGTAAGGACCAAATTGATTACTACCAAAATGTAAGGATCAAATTGATTGTGACCCCAAAATGTAGGGAACAAAATAGTATATTTGCCAAACTCAAATCTCCACTTTTAAAATAACTAAATATTAATCCAAACTAAAATCAACATAAATTATAAAAGGAAAGAGGAGACTTATGGTGGAGAATTAAAAATACAACACTAAAACCTATGAACACAATATAGAATTAAAAAAAAAAAAAAAAAAAAAAAAATCTCATCAACTTAAGGAGGCATTTGATTCACCGTAATGTTATATTATGCCGTAATATTACATTATTGTAATCTTACATTAATATAATCTCAATACAAGAATACAATATTACATTGTTTAGGAATGTGATAAGATTAAGATGATGTGATATGTTTTGCAATTTTAAATTATAGTAATGTTAGAAAAATAAAATAAACCAAAAACTTTAATGTCACATCATCATAATGTGCATCACATCAATGGCACATCACAAGAACCTAAAGAGGGTGAAATGGATGTGGATGGTATCATTCTATTGAATCAGTCATAGGTGACGGTACCTTTTGCTTGAGGTCAAGATGATGGAAGAAGACGGGGAGTGTGCACAAAAGAGGATGGATTCTCTCTCGGAGGACGGACAAGAAAGTGGACGGATACAATGTGAACGGCAACAGGGTCATGTGACATCCACTTGGTTTAAGTAGTTCTCAAGAAACTTCAAAAGGAAATATCTTGTGCCTCATGATTAACCCTAATCAACAAAATCATTATATGAAAAGGATCCAGTAAAATAAGCACTTTTATGAGGATCTTCCCTATAAGGAAATGTTTCCTTTCCCCAAAAAAGATAAAAGTCGGTTCTACACTACTATAAAAACCCCATAGCAATCACAAACCAAGGTACGCATTTACCCACTACGGCACTCTAGAATTGTGAGAAGTTTTCTAACGTAACCTTCAAAGGATCTTCTTATTCTGTGTTGTGTAGGTGTTGTGTAGGTGTTGTCTTGAGCATGTGAGGACTGTGCGACTTATTAACGATTTTCGGCATCATCGATTGACGCCATTTGTGGAAAATGAACGAAGACTTGTAGCCATACTACCGATTTCCGGATAAAGAGTTGCATGGTGCTTACTCGCTCAATGACGATCACCAATACCGTTCAAGAAGACGAACCACGCACCATTGCACTTGAGAGATAAGTTTAAACTCTCGCCACCGCCGTAAAAAACGCCTCACCAAGCAAAACCATGATCTAGAAGAGTAGTCTGCGCGAAACAATGTGGAGCCTAATACTCAAGTGGAGGATTAAGAGGGCACCAAACAGAGAAGGGGCCAGGAAGGGCCAGAAGGTAGCAATACCCCAAGCAAACCAAAGCGACAGGACATGAGCCATTCATCCACTGCAGATGCGGCTCCACTTCATGGTCGTAGAGATGTAGATGATGAAGGAATGGATGGACTTCATGATGAACGCCCCTCGGAGGAGGACGGTGTCTAGTGACCTCCACGACTTGGTCTATCGAACCGATTCACCATTCACCACATTCGTCACTTCATTCCCTATTCCACCAAAGTTCTACATGCCATAGGTAGAGAGCCACCACAGATCCAAGGATCCATTGGATCACCTGGAGTCATTCAAGACATCGATGCAGGCCCTTCCCCACTACACCGAAGGGCCTTGCAAGGGTTTGGTTCAATAGGTTGATGCCCAACTCTATCGGTACCTTTAAGGAGTTAAGCACCCAGTTTGCCTCACACTTTATCAAGGGACACAGCTACAAGAAGTCCACTACATGCCTGATGAGCATTAAGCAATGAGAGGATGAGATGCTGAGGTCTTACATAGCCTACTTTAACAAAGAGGCACTTTCAATTGATGAAGCTGACAACAAGATACTCGGGGTTGCATTCACGAATGGACTACAGAAGGGTAAGTTTCTATTTTCTTTATACAAAGTTGACCCAAAAACTATGTCGGATATACTCTACTGAGCTACTAAATACATGAACGCAGAAGACATGCTACTGGCTCATGAAGAAAAGCCTAAGAAGAGAGAAAGACAGGATGAAGCACGATCGGACAGGGGGCAAAAGATAGTCAAAACTTGTAAAAATATATCACAATATACTCGGATGAAAACTTGTAAAAATTTATCACAATCTCACATCAATAATTTGTAAAAATACTATAAAATTGTTTGTGCATTTAACATTACTCTTTATTAAAGTGTGAAACTCACAAAAAGTTAAACACAAAAGCTGCCGCAACATATTGCCATGCTTCATCCCCTCACTAGTACACCACAATAATAATCGTAAGTGAGTAACGAGAGTGTATATATATACTGTATTTATATGATAAATATTTTCATATTTTTACACAAACTTTTAAAAATAAATTTTTAATACCCATACTACACACGTATTATTTATTTTTCCATTTTCGTATTTTTATGTTGAATTTTGAAACACACTTTTATTGAAAGATACCGAATTATACCCATTTGTATGTTTACCATAATATATGCATACCATGTTTTACTAGCTATAGACTTAACTCTCAAGTTGATGAAATTTTATTTATTTTTTTATTTATATTTCTACTATGTGTTGATACGTTTTGTGTTGTATTTTTTATGTCTCCATCACAACTCCCCTCTTTCCCTCTTATAATTTATGCTAATTTTAGTTTGGATTAATATTTAGTTATTTTGAAATTGGAGATTTGAGTTTATATTCAAATAAAATATACATGGCTATATATTTAAATGTAACTATAAATTGTGTGAGTAATAATTTAGTATATTGTCTATCTTTAATGCCTTTAGTTTAATTTTAATTTCGGTTAAGATAATATTATAATTTTGTAGTGAGTTTTGATTATCATGATAATTTTGTACAATATATTTGAAATTTAGAAAGTTTAGTTCTACAAAAAAAAAAAAAAACAAATTAGGAAAACGTAACACACTATAATAGTAGTTAAAAGAATATGGACCACCTTTAAAAAAAATCAATCAAACACCCCCAAATATAAAATAACAGAATGTTATATTGTAAAAATAGAGCAATGGAAAATACTTATAGAAATTGTTTCATTTTTAGAGGGAACAAATTTTCTTCAACAAATTTCAGAGAACAAATTAGACATTATACCATTATCACAAAATAATTATATATTTCCATGCATCGCATGGGTCCAAATGGTTCTATGAGTAGTCTACAAAAATCTCAAGGCAATAGATAAAGTCTCATGCCATAACATCAAAACATATTTTATCTCCAAAAAAGGCATATAAGACCCAAAATAGTAAAGAAAAAAATTTTACCTTCAATTAGTTTGAAAGAAAATTCTTTCAACTTACTACATGGCGATTAATAAAATCATACACATATAATGTTAGTCATGGGACAAAATTTGGATACATACTTCATTGAACCAACAATAGTATAAGATGTCATGTGTCACTCTCATGTAGGGATGAAACCAGGATTTAGAGTCTCAAAGCACTCACATTAGTGCTTGTATAATAGAAAATTTATCACACTTTAGCCAACCAAGTCCAAAATTCACTCACATCGAGACTATGCAAAATTGTGTAAAAATACATTATTGCTACAATATTCATGTAAATTTACACTAGCACTATTCATATTGTATTTAGCTTTTTACTCTTTCTTTACGTATACCAAGGATAAAGGAAGAAAGTAGATAATAATTGTTATTTGTGAAGAAATAGAAACTTTCAAGAAAACTTAATATTTTAAAGAAATATAGTGTAAAGTAATAATCTGATGTGAGGTGTTTCGAAAAGTGAATATGTAAAATAACAAAAAAAAATAAAAATAAAAAAGGTTTTTTTTTGTTAAAATAGATAATAAAAAAAATTTCACGAGCTAATGTGAATAGGAGACCAAATTAAGTATGAAAAATAAAAACCAATTTTTAATACGATGCAATACACTAGTCCATTAAAAATGCAAATCAATGGTGCAATCAGTAAACAAATTTCATTCTTAATATGAAAAAATATAAGGAATTACTAGAAATAATTTTATTTCTCATAGGCTACTTTTATAAGTCAGATGGCATAATTTTGTACCGCTGATAGCTTTTAGGACTGAAAAAGAATGGTGATTGGGCCCATCAAGCTCTCTTCCTTATTGATTTATTTAATAGTAATTATAATTAAAAAAGAAAAGAAAAAGAGTGGTAATCACTCGGTGCATTAAATTTAATAAAAATTGATCAATTTTTCTTACATGACTCTACATGCAATAAAGATAAAGTGAGAAAGCAACGAAGAATCAAATCAATTTTTCTTACACAGTACTAGCCATTTAATTGAAAGTGTTGGAGGTTGGGATGACAAGTTGTATTTTTTCATTGATGTTCAAGTGAGAAAAAAACAAAGATAAGGACGATTCTACATGCAAAAATCATTTTCAAATTTGTACGGAAATAATAGAATGAAACCTTAGCATCGTGGAAGCCATTTGTTGACTCATGGCTTGGGTAATGAGTCATGGCTTTAATTGGATATGATGATGAATGGAAAATCTTGTAGAGCATCCACACCAAACTTGTCCATTATTGTTGAGAATCTCTTACCATTGAATATCCAGGTAAGTTCTTTTTACCCTCCACTAACTTTTCTAATAATAAAGAGAAAATTATGTTCATAATATTTTTATAATACTTTAACAATAAATTCTAATAGGCATGTTATTACTAATTGTTATTTGTGGTAACAATTAAGAAGGGGCCAACTCTTATTCAAACGTTATTACTAATTGTTATTTGTGGACTAATTCAAATACTTAGAAGGGGCCAACTCTTATTTTTGCAGACTAATTTTGAAAACATTAAAATAATTATATATATATATATATATATATATTTTAAAAAAATTTCAAAATTTTGGGGGCGCCATGGCCCCCCACCCTTCAACATGGCTCCGCCCATGTCGGCACAAGTTCCTATTGCTTAATTCTGGCCACCTCTCGGTATGGTGTACTGTGAATTTCATAGGGTTGACTGCAACATTCTGGAAATCCCAGAGTAGCATAATAACAAAAAGAAACATAAAAAGAATTTGTAAAGACATGGCAAGTTGTAGAGACTCAGCAAAGTCAGAACCACGTAGTAGAAAGTGTAAATGCCCAATTCTAAATTGAAACAAGGAGTTTTTTGGCCTGAAAAAGTTGAGGTATTTGAAAAACAAACCCATCCAGAAAATATAAATTGTGAAACTGTTACTGATGACAATAAAAAGGAAACAGAGCAGCATAATGAGGTGGTATAGGAAATTCATGTTTTAGCAGTTGAACCTGAGAGGATTTGCAACTTGGGGGCATGGTTTCAAGTGAAAGATGAGAGGGCAAGTATATGAGAACTTGTGAAGGATCTAAAAGGCCGTTTTAGCCCTTCAAACCATAACAAGTGGTTCTTTCAATGTCAAGTGTGACTCAGATTTTTTTAATAGTCATGTGATTGGTAAAAAAAAAAAAAAAAAAAAAAAAAAAAGATTTGTATGAAGTCCAACCAAAAGATAACTTTAGCTCAGAATTACTATTTTTGTATATATTAACAAATAACTGAAATGTTATTATAGGGATGCAATCAATAAACAAATTTATCTTATGAATCAAAGCAGGTCAAATCACATCAATGCCAAAATATAGAAGGGGCCAAGCCATGTGACAACCTTACAAAAATGTGCCTTCAAATCTTCTTCATAAAGAAACACTATCCACATTACCATAAACTTTGAGGTTAAAAAAGAAATTTTCATATTTACACTAAATAATCTGTTAAATATTTTCACAAAATGACCATACCAATACTAATAGAAACACAATGTATTAGCAGCTAAACACACTGATTCATTCTCATTACCATTGGCAATGAACATGTGATTTAGCCACCAAAGCATGAGGGGAAACAAAATGCAGACCCATGAGAAGAGATACAACAATCTAAAATTGCATAGCAGATGTATTGCAGCCACTAGCGAGATATATATCATTTTGATCAAGGAACCAAGCACAAGACCTTCACTGGGCCTATGCTCACCACGTAAGAACTTCCACATCCCAATTCGACGTTCTCATCACAGTGCTTCTTTTCTTCCCCCTTCTCTGCTCCATCTTTATTTTATTTTTTTGGATTAAAGTAAGATCTCTAATCTAATAGTTTGCAACAACATCAAAGAGGCACACAAAAAATCAGAATTAAAATGTTATATGTTCCAAAGAGTACACAAAAGCTTTACAACCTTGTAGTCATTTGTCTTGGATTGATAAGCAAATCCGGTAGAAACCCAAAAATCTTAGTCTCTAGAAAAATATTGGCTTAAACGCGGATCAGGCAACCTCTTAAATTTTCTAATACTGGGGTTCCACAAAAATTTAGAATCAGAAGTAGTGGAACGATTTCCATATCGAACAAGACACGCTAAACCATTGCACGAGCTGACCATTTGGGACGTGTCTAAATCAAAAGCAGAGCGAACTGAATACTCAAAAAGCCAATCAAACGTGTGGTCACAACAAAGAAGCTTACAGACTTTTGGTATCCTAGAAGAGTTATAATGAATACAAGTTTGTATGAGATAAGCATGATCATCGTCGTTGTAGGTGTTGTTAAGGTGGGTGAAGATGAAATTAGGACTAGTGATTGAGGAGTCCCAGGGTTTGCAAACGCACCTGAATGTTGAGTACGATGTCTTGTGGGAGATGGTTCTTCCTTTGTCGGAGGATCCGAGGTTGTACTTGTCGACGAGGTTCCATTGTTTGGGACATTTTTTCGGCGGAAGAGAAGAGGTTTATGTTTTAGGCGTAAAGAGAGTAAAGAACTAATATGTTGGGTTGGGATTGTTGGGCTTGGGCTTCTTGATGTTTTTAAATTCACCAGCTTTTTTGGGCCTCCAGAACAATAATAATGAGATAGTTGACGGCCAAAATGGCCCATTAGCATTAATTTTTGAAATATTTAGCAACAGAGCACTGTTCGGAAATAATTAGAGAAATACCACTTTTTCTGGTACTCGAGCTTGGTGAGCTCGAGTACCATGTTTTTTTAATCCACTGTCGCCCCATATTCAAGGAGCCCTATAGTGGCGTTTTTAAGCCCTATAGTGACGTTTTCGGGCCCTATAACGACGTTTTTAAGCCCCCATACCAGGGGCCCTATAGCGACGTTTTCGGGCCCTATAGCGGCGTTTTCCTGCAAAATTTTTTTTATAAGTCCTCATAACAAGTTCAAGGGGCCCTATAGTGGCGTTTTTAAGCCCTATAGCGGCGTTTTCCTGCAAAAATTTTTTATAAGTCCCCATAACAGGTTCAAGGGGCCCTATAGTGGCGTTTTTAAGCCCTATAGTGACGTTTTCGGGCCCTATAGCGGCGTTTTTTTTAGAAGATGTTTGACCAAGAAAAACATGGTACTCGAGCTCACCAAGCTCGAGTACCGAGAAAAAAATGGTATTTCCCTAATTATTTCAAAACAGTGCTCTGTTGCTAAATATTTCAAAAAAACATGCTAATGGGCCATTTTGGCCGATAGTTGACCCTGTTAAATTAAGAACAATAATAATGAAGAGAAATAGAGTGATGGGAATAAATGTGCGCTTTAGTGGAGAAAGTTTAGTAACACACCCAAATTCACAACATAGTTAAGTGTCACCTTGTGATTGGTGCACCCAAATTTTTTATTAAGTTTATATGTGAGTCCTATGTGTAACTAATGAAATCTAATCATAAAGTGACATCCAAGCAAGTTATGAAATTGAGTATGAGTTTGGATGTGATCATAGGTGCTTTGATATATATTGTGTTTTTTTTGTAGAATATGTAATGTAAGTGTAGGCCTCATTGTTGACTAATTAGATATGCAAATATTCTTGATTAAGGCTCAAGTCAAGGACACAATGATGGTCCTCAATTTTAGATTAATCAAAGGTGAATATATATGGAAAATATTTTATAAACTAACATACTCCCTCCTCAAATAGGTGGAATTGAACATCTCATTTGGAATTTGAAAAGAAGATATCGATATATTATACATCAACAAAACCATTAAAAAAAATGCCACCACAGAACATAGTTTATAGTAGAGTTTCAAATAGTTAAATAACGTTGCAATGCGAGGACAATTGAGAACCAACATGTGGGATAATAATATTATTGCAAATATGTGAATTTGTATGATGACTAACTTGGTTATTTGTGATGGAGTGGTGTGCTTTTTGCATTGGTAACTTCATTTTGTATATGGAGAAGGTCTACGCTAGAGTGGAGTGGAGCTTTCTATTCAAGTTACTAATATGTCTTGGATTAGGCAACCAATAGTTGGGATTAGTTAAGGAGTGCATCTCTTTTTCCTTATTCCCAATCTCAATTTTTGGTTTTATCAAGCCATAAAGAGTTTTGAAACAAGGAAATCGTTTATCTCTTTTCCTATTCATTATAGGATTGGAAGTATTGTCAAGACTTCTTTAGCCCGTTGAAGATGAAAGGAAAATTTTGGTCTTTAAGGTGGCAAGGGCTAGTCCAAAAGTTAATCATTTGTAATTTGTGGAGATGATCTAATTATTTTTCAAAGGAAAAAAATTAACGGATACTTTAAAGGCATTAATTTAGGAAATATTTTAGAAACTTTTTATCGAAAAATAAAAGGTAATTAATTGTTTTCAAGGCTTTTTTGATTTCCGATGAAAATAGTGTAAAAACTTTTCTAAAATGGTTTGTTGACAATTGTCCAAAGAGCACCCACTAACAAGACTTAAAAGGCCAAATCAAGATAAAGTTTCTAGAATTATGCGGTGCCTTCCTAAATACCAAGAATCATTGGGACAGGTGGTAAGCCTCAAGAAATCATCTATTGTGTTTAGCAAGAATATAAGAAGAACTGACCAGCTATCTTTAAGTAGATCCTGGTTCTTCGAAGGATTGCTCCTCTTTACTCTAAATAACTAGGCTACCATGAAGTCAAGAGAAATCTAAGGTTCATACTATAGCCCATGTGTTAGAAGAGGTGCAAATGTGGGCACAAGGTTGTAAGAAAAGAATAATGTCTTAGACAGCTAAACTTACTTCTTCTTCTTCTTCCCTCTTTTTTTTTTTTTTTTTTTTTTTTTTTTTTTTTGAGAAGAAAAGCTAAGCTCACTTGATCAGATTAATTAGCAACAAATATTTTGAACCATATGATGTCAACAATAGGATTTTCTTATTTAGCTTATTTATGTAAACAAATTATAAAGATACAACATGGGTGTAGCACCCTTATTTATGTAAAGATAATTCAAGTACGTGTGTTCCTTTGTTTCCTTTCTTTATTATTATTATTTTTTTTTACACTATAATTTATGACTTGTCAACTTCATTGGCATCCTATTCACCCCTACCAAAACCAAAAACAAAAAAATTAATCAATATCAATACATAAATATATATATATATATATATATATATATATATATATATATATATTTATATATAAGCAGAGACATCATGTGAGAAAGCATGAGGATCTGCCAAGTGGCACATTGTATGATATCCTTCTCATTTAGACTCTCACCTCATCTAAATTTAGCATTTATGTCAGCCTATTAAGTAATGACAAATGCAGTTATTTCAATGTATTAATAAAATTCAAAAAAATTGTATACAATTATAACTTTACATGCAATTAATTGATACAAATGGATTTAAAATGTCATGGGAAATGTAGGAATAAAATTCAAAGAATTTGTATACATTTAAAACTTTACATCATTTGAATTGATACAGATGGAACTAAAAAGTCATGAGAAAGGTAGGAATTAAAAAAAAATTTCAATTTTCTGCATAAAACTAACTTCAATGCAAAATTGCAAGAGTTGAATTCAATGAATAGGGCAAATATTATTAGTCTCCACATCAATCAATCAATCAATATATGTAAAAGCAGAGACCTCATGTGGGAAAGTACGATATTCTACCAAGTGATACATTGTATGATATTCTTCTCATTTGGGTTTCCACCTCATCTAAATTTAGCATTTATGTCAAACCATTAAGTAATGACAAATGCATTTATTTCAATGTATTAATAAAATTCAAAGAATTTGTATACATTTATAACTTTATATGCTTTGAATTGATATGGATAGATCTAAAAAGTCATGGGTAAGGTATGAATCAAAAAAACTTTTCAATTTTCAGCATAAAACTAACTTCAATGCAGAATTGCAAGAGTCGAATTCAATCAATATATATATAAAAGCAGAGACCTCATGTGGGAAACCACGACGTTTTGCCAACTGGCACATTGTATGATGTCCTTCTCATTTAGGCTTCCACCTCATCTAAATTTAGCATTTATGTCAAACTATTGAGTAATGGAAAATGCATTTATTTCAATGTATTAATAAAATTCAAAGAATTTGTATACATTCATAACTTTACAAGCTTTGAATTGATATGGATGGATTTAACAAGTCATGGGAAATGTAGGAATAAAATTCAAAGAATTTGTATACATTTATAACTTTACATGTTTTGAATTGATACAAACAGACCTAAAAAGTCATGGGTAAGGTAGGAATCAAAAAAACTTTTCAATTTTCAGCATAAGACTAACTTCAATCTTTGAATTTATATATATATATATATATATATATATATATATATTTATTATTGTATTATTTATGTAAGTATGAATTTATTAATTTTTATATTTCTCAACATAAATTTAAAGTCTACATATTTTATAAGCCTAAATATTAGCTTAAGTACATTAACCAATATATTAGATTAAATAAACATTTTTTTAATAATTTTTTTTAATTTTTAATTTTTTTATTGTACCGGACGAAATGTCAATACCAAAAGACAGCTAAAATAGATCCATATAACCTGATATTTTTTTGGTACGTTTTGGAGGAGCATCGATTTAATGACCAAGATGGTATATTTCTCCGGTACAGATAATACCGGTACAATATCTATAGGTTTGTGGCTATTGTCACATGCCCAATTCATATCATTTGAACTCGGGGCATGACAATATTTGATAATATATAATATGATCTTAAAAAAAAAAAAAAAAAAAAAAAAAAAAAAAAAAAAGGGGCACAGATTACATTTATTCATGGAAAAAAAGGGACATGTTTTAAATTGATGCATATTTTATTCGTGTCGCATACATACATGTATATAAGCACAGATAATAGTTATCGAAGATGTAGGAACTCATCTACTTTGAAATTATTACATGCACCAATTAGAGAGTCATATAGACTGTCTCCTAAACGCTGCTCTTGATGGAAGAACTGTATCCTGTTTGGTCATCATAGTATTTCGACCACAGCATCACACCTCCATACTTGGCACTACCTTTAATGGCCGGAAGGACTTTAGAAGTTAAATCAGCAGCTGGAATGAAGCCACTCCCAGCAGCATTAGGGGAAGCGGGAAGTCCTAAGAAAAAATTGGTGGCAGGAATAGAGGTAGTCCATTGGTTCCAATAATTTACTAGATTACCTGAGCTGTACTGGCATGGAGGGTTATTATAGAACTGTACCCATACATAATCAAATAGGCCTGTATTAAGGGCAGCTCCCATATAAGCATCAGGAAATGGGCACTGAGGAGCTGCGGTTAAGTACACTTTCTTTCCTTGTTTGCTGTATTGAGAGAGAAACGTTGCAAGCTCATCCCAATGTTGGGTTGTTCCTCCTTCAATATCAAAGTCAATTCCATCCAAAACAGCTGCTCCAAGAGGGCGAGATGAGGATTGTCCTCCTAAGAAGTTATTCCAAAGATAGGTCGCTACTTGTCTAGCATCGTCAGTTGAAGAAAGAGAATAACTCCCTGCACCTCCTCCAATGGATAACATCACCTTAATTCCACTTGACTGACATGATTGTATCTCAGAGCTAAACCTGGTGCACCCATTAGTTGTTGGATCACAATGGCCGGCAAGGTTGATTTGGGGATTTTGACCGTTGCCAAAGGTTGGAAGGAAAGCGATGTTGACGAAGGCATAATTACCTGTGGCACAAGTTTGTGCCAAGGTACCCTCATTTCCATTCTGACCCCAGTAGATTGCGATTCCACCAGCATTAGTACCAACCACTAGAATCAGAATTACTGATAAGAGTAAAGGTATTGAGCTTGACGGATTTGATGCCATAGTATAGTAGGTTTTTGTGTGTTCAGAGAGTGACAGTTGTACTAGATTTTTTCTTTGTGTTTGTGACGTTCCGTGTATCACTTTTTCCATCTTTTATAGGCTATAAAGTGTCAGTTGACTCATGACTTAATGGTGCGTGGTTGGAATTTTCCTTATTGCAATTTTCCACCGAGGCTGTCCTACACGACACGTTCTGCAATTTTCCACCGACAGTGTTCTACGCGTTCTACAATTTTCCACGAAGCTGTGTTTGATTGCTGTAAACGTTTTCTGGAAAATACATATTTTCCGGAAATGCTAATTTTCGGAAAAGGAAAATATTTCAATGTGTTTTGTTGCATTTTAAAAAATTTTCTGGAAAATATTTTCTGGTGTTTGGAAAAGAAGAAGGAAAACACAAATCCAGAAAAACACAAGCCACAACCCAGAAAAAAATCATCAACGATCGCGATCCGAGATCGCGATCTCGCCGGCGCGATCTTGCGAAGGCGAGACGTTTGCGAGATCACACCGTCGATCACGATCTCGATTCGGCACGATCTCTCTCTGTGCGCACTCTCTCTCTCTCTCTCTCTCTCTCTCTCTCTCTCTTTCCTGAAATCCTTTGAAGTGAAAATGAGGGGAGAAATTCATTTCCAGGTCAAAAGTGAAATTAGTGGTCAACCGGAAATCATTTTCCGGAAAATAATGTTTTCCGTGACAACCAAACACATGGATTTTCCGGAAATTGATTTCTGAAATTGGTTTTCACCCAATTCAAACGCAAAAAAAGTGGGAATTTTTTTTTTTTCTTGACAACGCGGCATTCATGTACAAACATCTTTATCACTGTAGCTTCTTTGTTTCGTCCTTGAGCTTAAAATAAAAAATAAAAAATAATAAAAATTGAGTACTCTATCTCGCAATTTTTTTTTTCTTCTGCTGAATTTTTTTCTTAGTAAATAAGCGTGTCTTACACTTAAACATCTTGTACGTAACAGTATACTTCACGTGTAGGTTGAAAAACGATAAAAAGGATCTGTAAAATACGCACATATATAAAAGTTAAACAAAATTAACGCAAACCTGTTGCTGTCAAAGACTGAAACTACACATATAAAAGATTAAAATAATCTTAAATGAAACGAAATGCCCTATTGCCCTCAAAGTCAAACACAAAGCATCAGCTTTAACTTATTATTTTAAAACAGTACTACACTAAATAATATTTTCATGACAATTTTACAATAAAGTCTAAGTGGTAAATTATTACTAATTTTTATTTAGAGTTCATAACTTATATCACTTTTTTACTTATTATTAATAGCTTGATACTTAATGTTTAATTTTCAAATTATTGTGAAAATTATTCTTTATTTTATTAAAGAAAAATGCTAATATCACAAACTATTTTGTAAAATTTTTTACAAATTGCTAGTGTGATAAATAGTTATTAGTAAGTAAAAATATGATATTAATAGTAGACTCAGATGAGAACTTGTAAGAATTTATCACAATCTCACATCAATAATTTGTAAAAATACTGTAAAATTGTTTGTACATTTAACATTACTCTTTATTAAAGTGTGAAACTCACAAAAAGTTAAATACTCTCACATCAATAATTTGTAAAAATACTGTAAAATTTTTTGTACATTTAACGTTACTCTTTATTAAAGTGTGAAACTCACAAAAAGTTAAACACAAAAGCTGTCGCAACATATTGCCATGCTTCATCCCCTCACTAGTACACCACAATAATAATTGTAAGTGAGTAATTGAGTGTATATATATACTGTATTTATATGATAAATATTTTCATATTTTTTACACAAACTTTTAAAAAATAAATGTTTAATACCCATACTACACACGTATTATTTATTTTTCCATTTTTGTATTTTTATGCTGAATTTTTGAAACACACTTTTATTGAAAGATACCAAATTATACCCATTTGTATGTTTACCATAATATATGCATACCGTATTTTACTAACTATAGGCTTAACCCCCAAGTTGATGAAATTTTATTTATTTTTTATATATATTTCTACTATATGTTGATACGTTTTGTGTTGTATTTTTTAAGTCTTCATCACAACTCCCCTCTTTTCCTCTTATAATTTATGTTGATTTTAGTTTGGATTAATATTTAGTTATTTTGAAAATGGAGATTTGAGTTTATATTCAAATAAAATATACATGGCTATATATTTAAATGTACCTATAAATTGTGTGAGTAATAAATTATTATATTGTCTATCTTTAATGCCTTTAGTTTAATTCTAATTTGGCTAAGATAATATTATAATTTTATGGTGAGTTTTGATTATCATGATAATTTTATATAATATATTTGAAATTTAGAAATTTTAGTTCTACAAAAAAAAAAAAACAAATTAGGAAAACGTAATGCACTATAATAGTAGTTAAAAGAATATGGACCACCTTTAAAAAAAACCAATCAAACACCCCCAAATATAAAATAATAGAATGTTATATTTGTAAAAATAGAGCAATGGAAAATACTTCTAGAAATTGCTTCATTTTTAGAGTGAACAAATTTTCTTCAACAAATTTCAGAGAACAAATTAGAAATTATACCATTATCACAAAATAATTATATATTTCCATGCAGCACATGGGTCTGTAATGGTTCTATGAGTAGTCTACAAAAAATCTCAAGACAATAGATAAAGTCTCATGCCATAACATCAAAACATATTTTATCTCCAAAAAAAAAGGCATATAACACCCAAAATAGTAAAGAAAAAAAGTTTACCTTCAATTAGTTTGAAAGAAAATTCTTTCAACTTACTACATGGCGATTAATAAAAGCATCCACGTAAAATGTTAGTCATAGGAAAAAATTTGGATACATCATTGAACCAACAATAATATAAGATGTCATGTGTCACTCTCTTGTAGGGATGAAACCAGGATTTAGAGTCTCAAAGCACTCGCATTAGTGCTTGTATAATAGAAAATTTATCACATTTTAGCCAACCAAGTCCAAAATTCACTCACATCAAACTATGCAAAATTGTGTAAAAATACATTATTGCTACAATATTCATGTAAATTTACACTAATACTATTCATATTATATTTAGCTTTTTTACTCTTTCTTTACGTATGCCAAGGATGAAGGAAGAAGTAGATGATGGTTGTTATTTGTCAAGAAATAGAAACTACTAAAAAAATCAAGAAAAATTAATATTTTAAAGAAATATAGTGTAAAGTAATAATCTGATGTGAGGTGTTTCGAAAAGCGAATATGTAAAATAAAAAAAAGTAGGTTTTTTTTTTGTTAAAATAGACAGAAATTTTTTCATGAGCTAATGTGAATAGGAGACCAAATTAAGAAGGTTGGGATGAAGATAAAGTAGGTTTCTTACACTTAAAGTTTGGAATAGGACACTTAAAGTAGGTTTCTTAAAGTGAGAAAGCAATGAAGATAAAGTAAGAAAGCAACGAAGAATTAGATCAATTTTTCTTACACGGTACTAGCCATTTAATTGAAAGTGTTGGAGGTTGGGATGACAAGTTGTAGTTTTCATTGATGTTCAAGTGAGAAAGAAACAAAGATAAGGACGACCCTACATGCAAAAGTCATTTTCAAGTTTGTATGGAAATAATGGAATGAAACCTCGGCTTCGTGGAAGCTATTTGTTGACTCATGACTTGAGTCATGAGTCATGGCTTTAGTTGGATAGGAAGATGAATGGAACATCTTGCACAACAACCACACCAAACTTGTCCATTATTGTTGGGAGTCTCTTACCATTGAATATCCAAGTAAGTTCTTTTACTCTCCATTAACTTTTCTAATAATAAAGAGAAAATTATGTTCACGATATTTTCACAATACTTTTACAATGAATTCTAATATGCAAGTTATTACTAATTGTTATTGGTGGTAAAAAAAAAAAAAGAAGAAGTAATTTTAGTAGGGGTTTAAATTAAAACCAATAACAACAAATCACCAAAGATTTGTAATAAAAATATTGTGTACATAACATTTCTTTTTAATAAATTCTATAAAAGTCTTATAATTTAATTGATACTTACTGATAGAATATATTAGTCTAAGTGGTATATCTTCAAGTATAAAGTCCTTGAAAGTTGGGCATAGAGGTTCTAGATGCAACAGTTAGTATTTAGTAGATATTCTAATCATTCTTTTAATAAAGGAAAAAAAATTTCACTTTCTATTATTTATAGCAAAAGGTATGTGTTTTATTTACCCCACCCTACTATCAATTTAATAGAAAAATAAATAAATTCATAAGTTCAATTAGAGTATTCACACAAGCTCATAGAAAATAACATAAAGCCTAAAGAATTTAAAAAATCACCAACATCATATCATGAACCAGTTATCCAAAATAAGGTTTTGCTATAATACTAGTGCAAATACACAAGTCAATAGCTTGTGCTATATAATTTTTATTATTTCTTTACGTTTCTCAAGGACAAAAAAAGTGAATAATAGTTATGTGTGAAAAGAGAAAAATAATTAAAAAAATAAGAAAAATTGATATTTTAATTAAATAAAATATGTAATAAATTATTAGAAATGATTGTTTTGAAGGGAATTGCAGCTTAATGGATAGTATTTGTTGACTCATGACCTCATGGCTTCAATTGGATATGAAAGTGCATGGAACATCCCCACACCAAACTTGTCCAAGGTATTATTTCTTGAAGTGTCCAAAATATCTAGGGTTCAAATATCTTACTCTCAACCCAAACAAGTTGTTATCTGTTTTATGAGCTTATAATATGCATGTTAGAGTATTGGCTCAAAGAGACACTAATGACCATACCTGAATGCCAGCATTACTTCTTTGTTGAATGGCATAGCTTGAATGCTAGTACCCTGTCCCTATCGTTTAAAAAAAAAAAAAAAACACCCATAGGGGTTTCAGTGTCTTGATGTTGGTGGGAGGCCAATATGACGGAGGCGATGTCCCCTCAGATTTTTCTCTCTCTCTTTCAAATGCTATTTTAGTCTCGGGTCTTTTATAGTGAAACAATGCATTTTGATTTCATTGTGAAACAATGCGTTTTATTTAACAATTTACAACATTTTTATGTCTTTCCATCTCTCTCCAAGGCCTTATTTGGTTAGTTATTACTATTAGTCCTTAATTATTATTTTTTTGATTTTTTTAAAATATTAAAATGGTGGGTATGCTAAAAGACATGAAAAAGAGAGAAATGTGTGATGTAAGCTTAGGCAATTAATGAGAGATTAATGAGATAACAGTAAAATAAGTTAATGTAAACTTTTAGATAACAATAAAAAAAACTTAATGAAAGAGGTAAAAAAAATGCTAATTAAATTATAGCATCACTTGGCAAGACCTCACGCACTCCCGCATGAGATATCTACTTATATATATATATATATATATATATATATATATATATATATATTAATGATTATTCCTTTATAACTCCTAATCACTAATCAACATGAGTCTCAAAAAACTTTATGATAGGACTTTATCATATGTACAAAATAAGTATAGATTTTTTTATCTTTATTTTTTTAAAAAAGGATATTGCTATTGTGTTCATCCTTGTAAGAATTTAAGCAAAGATTAAATTTTCATTATTTTTTACAATTTTTCTTTGATTCCTTTATAATTTATATATTGTGTTGTTTAAATGAATTTTTTCTCAAGCTTTCAGAGGATGGACTTTAGATAAAATGTTCAACTTTTATATGCCAAGCATTGATCATGAGTCTTGTACATGGAACAAGTAGAGATAAGAAATTAAGAATATGGTCCATTTTTGTTGGCCTTAGCTTGATTTGTCTAGACATCAATTTTTTTTCTTGCCAAAAGTTCGGCTTATTTTAGGTGGAAGTTTCCTTGATTGTTACTTGTATACAAAATTCCAGGATCATTAAATTGGAATAGTTCCCTTACTAACTTAACCAATTGGAATAGGATGAAATTTCTTCCCATCCACACTAAACGTTGTGTACACTCCAAATGTTTTCTGTATCTCATAATGATACATTGTTGATGGGTGTCATCCAAGTCCAACATGATTGAGAGTTGTAATTTAGACTAAAACCTAGAAGTTTTACTATTCAATACTTTGCGAAAAAAATTAAACACTCATTTGATGTAACAGGAGAATATGGAATTTGACATTGTATACACTGGGGTTTGTTCTTGATGTTGTGAAATTGTTGTGGGACTAAAAACTCTAGTTTGATTAGTTGGCAAGTCATGTTCTTTAATCAGGAAAAGTCTACAATGGAAAACTTTTGTGTTCCTACAATAAATGTTTTGGAGAGAATTTTTAGCCCCCTCATCCCATTGGGACCCCCCTTTTTATACAAAGGAAAAAGGGTCCAATATTTCTAAGTGTGACTTAGTTACATAGAATTTTTGTGCAAATGAGCCTAGATTTCTTTTAAAAATTTATTTGTAATTTTAAACTCTAATTTGGTGATTTTTATATGATTTTTTTGGTTTGATTTTGATTCAGTAAAGACAATATTAGCCAAAATAAACAAAGGTAGAGCTATTAAAGAAATTTGTACTTTCAAATTAGCAATTACAGATGGCTAATGCTGCATTGTCATTTGTGGTTGTGGTATGAATATGCGGTATGTTGTTTTGGCGACTGATTGAGACAAAGCAATTAACCATATTAAAAGGGATTAGCAACTTTTTCTTTCTCATTTACCATTTGTGGTATGCATATGCCTTTTTCACATATGCTCAACTAAAGTAACCATTAGGATTTCTCGTAATTATGATAAACATATTAATTTTTTTTAATGTAGTTTTATATTTATTAAATCACACACACACACACACACACACACACACACACACACACACATATATATGTCGAGGGTCATGTAGCTGAATTGGCACCTCCCCATACACAAAGTGTCTAGGGTTTAAGGGAGAAAAAGTTCAAATTGTGGGAGTCGGGGAAAAAAAGGTTCAAGTTGTATAGTTAGTAGCATATTGTAATATTTTCTTAAAAAAAGGAAAAAAGAGAGATATATATTGTTTTCCTTGAGCTAAAGCAATTGCGATGGAAGTGTGGAGTGTATGGTTTTTTGTTTTTTAGTCCTTGAGTATTTTGGATTGTTTCAAATGAGTAATGGCTCCTCTTAGGCTCCTAAATTTTTTGGTTTATTGATTTTGCTATCTATAACTTTGATTCTTCTTTACCTAAAAAAGTTTGGAATTTTCTGTAAGTCAATTTTTTCATCAAGAAAATGAATAGAAATCTCTCTTCATGTTCATGCTCATGTTAATGTTCATATTTGTATCTTTTGCAATACTCAATAAGTTGTTTATTCATTTTGTGAATTATCAATTGTAGTTAAGAAAAAAAGTATAAACACAATACTATTCAATTAAACTAACTTGAAAAATTAAATCTATTTGAGCATTCTCAACAAAACTCTCAAAAAATTTAGCATTTAGCATCTCAAAAAGCCACTTTATTTTTTTATTTTTTTTATTGTTACCCAAAAGTTTACATTATTTTATTTTACTGTTATCACATTAATATCTCATTAATTGCCTAAGCTTACACCACACTTTTCACTATTCTTCATGTCTTTTAGCATACCCACTTTTTAGTATTTTAAAAAAAACAAAGAAAAAAAAAAAAAAATAACAAGTAAGGGCTAATAGTAATAACTAACAAGATAAGACTAACAAAACATTTGAAAGAAAGAGAAAGAGGAATCAGGGGTCACTACCTCCGTTATACTGGCCTTACACCGCCATCAAGATATCAAAACCCCTACTTTTTCTTTTTAATTTGGGGCTTAAATATGATTTAGGTTAGGTAATTTGGTTTTTTTTTTTTTTTTTTTTTTTTTTTTTTTTTTTTTTGGGTACATGAGTAGAGAGAATATTTGGTGCGCAATGTAAAGTCATTTTCTACCAAGGTTTAATTTTAAATTATCGACACATGCATACACACTTGCCCACACCATGTCTTAATGTCGCACTATCGATGAGTGGAAGATAGTTAGAGAGTTGGGTATACTTTTATTTCATAGTATGAAATATGTGAACACAACAAAAATTAGTTTATTTCATGATCCTGTTACTCTTTTGCATTTATTTTTGGTTTCATGATTTAAAAAAAATAATAATCTTACCTTAAGAAGGCTACAAATAATAATCTTTCCCACATGAGGTCTCTGCTTTTATATATATGTATTGATGGCAAATGCATTTATTTCAATGTATTAATAAAATTCAAATAATTTGTATACATTTATAACTTTACATGCTTTGAATTGATACAGGTGGATTTAAAAAGTCATGGTAAATGTAGGAATAAAATTCAAAGAATTTGTATACATTAATAACTTTATATGCTTTGAATTGATACAGATGGATCTAAAAAGTCCTGGGAAATGTAGGAATCAAAAAAACTTTTCAATTTTCTGCATAATACTAACTTCAATGCAAAATTGCAAGAGTCAAATTCAATGAATTGGGCAAATATTATTTCTCTCCACATTTGTCCAATATAAATCTTCATTTCCATTGGACTTAAAAATTAAACTTCCATAATTTTCTCAAAATATCTTTGTTTTACTTTTTGAGAGGTATGTTAATTTTCAAAATATTATGTTCGTCTTAAATATTTTGTTTAGATTTTATGTATACGATTTTACTTATGTAGCACTGTAATTTATTTAGGCTTACTTTTTCTTATTATGTGCCAATTTATATTTTTGGTTTTCTGTATAATGCGTATACTTGGTAAGGATCTATTTTTGGCTACTTTTAGTTCAATTAAAATTTGGAGTTTAAATAGTGATATTATTGCATCACTATGACATTATTTTTTCTATTGTTGTATCATGAAATTCTAGAAGTTTTTATAGCTAATTAATATATAAAATATAAATTATACAAGAAAGACACCTAAGAACCAACAGGTTTGTAGGTGACAATTTCACTATGATCTGGTGACATTTCTTGGTTGCATGAATTAGAGGAATTTGGCTCCCAATGTATTTAGTTTGAATTTAGTTTTATTAGAAAACCCCATAGATTAAGTGTGACTAACAATAATAGTATTTATGAAATCAATAGGTCATAAATAATTTCTTACAAAATTTATCAAAATACACCGTGCATCGCGCAGGATATCGACTAGTAATAATAAAAAGAAGATGAAGGTTGCCTTGTTTCTTGTTTTAGCCTTCATCTATACTAACACATTCACATCATCAATGCTGCTACTGCAACGACTTTCCTACTCACCAAAAGTACAACTTTTTAAGGCAAAAATAGTGTAGAACTAGACCTCAAGACCATGCCTAACCTTCTACAAATTCAGCTTTACTTACAAATCGGACCCACCATGACCATGCCTAAATTTTCTGCAAAACAATCTACACTTAACACAATAGTGGCGTAGAAAAAGAATCTCTATTATCGAAATAGTATAGACACCAAAAATATAATTTAATCCCTTCTTCGGTCACATCATAAAATTCATTGAGTATTTAAATAGTTTCACTTGGGGCTAAAATAACCACATAAAAAAAATAAAAAATAAAAATAAAAAACCTCTAATTCCAAATAAAACTTAGATTTGACAAGAAAAAGATTCTTAGGGTCTGTTTGGTAATGTTATTCTAGTAAAGTTATTCATATTTTTTTGGAAATACGTATGAGTGAAAAAGTATGTGAAAATACGTATAATATTATTTAAAAACTAAAAATTGTTGTTTAAGCTGTGGTACCAAACACCCCTTTAGGCTCTTATCTCAATTGTATAGTCAAACATTCTCTACTTGAGTATTTTGGGTAATCTCTTCTCTCAAAATCTATGTCATTATACGCTGACTTAAATTAGACTATATATATTGCTAGGATTTCAATTTTATTTTCTAAAAACCTCCCTTAGTATAAAATTGAGCCATAAACAAATTTACTTAAATACCCATACTTTTAATTTTTTAATTTTTTTTTTCCGGGTATTACCACTTTTGTCCTATAAAAGATGGAAAAAGTGATGCACGGAACACCACAAACACACAAAAAATGTAGTACAACTGTGACTCTCTGAACACACACAAACCTACTATACTATGGCATCAAATCCGTCAAGCTCAATACCTTTACTCTTATCAGTAATTCTGATTCTGGTGATTGGTACTAATGCTGGTAGAATCGCAATCTACTGGGGTCAGAATGGAAATGAGGGTACCTTGACTTCTAAAGTACTTCCGGCCATTAAAGTTAGTGCCAAGTATGGAGGTGTGATGCTGTGGTCGAAATACCATGATGACCAAACAGGATACAGTTCTTCCATCAAGAGCAGCGTTTAGGAGACAGAGTCTATATGACTCTCTAATTGATGCATGTAATAATTTCAAAGTAGATGAGTTCCTACATCTTCGATAACTATTATCTGTGCTTATATACATGTATGTATGCAACACGAATAAAATATGCATCAATTTAAAACATGTCCCTTTTTTTTTCCATGAATGAATGTAATCTGTGCCCCTTTTTGTATTTTTATTGTTAAGATCATATTATATATTATTAAATATTGTCATGCCCGGAGTTCAAACGATATGAATTGGGCATGTGACAATAGCCACAACCCTATAGATACTGTACCAGTATTGTTTGTACCGGGAAAATATATCATACCGGCCATTAAACCGGTACTCCTCCAAAACATATCCAAAAAAATATCAGGTTATATGAACCTATTTCAGCTGTATTGGCCGATACTGACATTTCGGTAGGGACAATAAAAAAATTATTTAAAAATTTTTATTTAATCTAATATATTGGTTAATGTACTTAAGCTAATATTTAGGCTTATAAAATCTGTGGACTTTAAATTTTATGTTGATAAATATAAAAATTAATAAATTCATACTTACATAAATAATACAAATATATATATATATATATATATATATATGTATGTATAGATATATATAAATAGCGGTAATTCTAAAATGGTACATTGGTATCAATCGATACCGAAATTTCGCTCTCCTAGCTAAACTGAAACAACATCTAGTATGAAATTGGCTCCTTTGTGATTGATACCAATTAGCTGCTTATTATTGATATAGAAACTAGTATTTACAACTACTCCAAAAGTTACTAAATTACAAGAATTTCTGTGATAAAAATAGATTTGAACAATTAATGATGGCTTGTGTTGTCTTTTAGTTGTTCCTTAAATTGTTGGAAAACATGGTTTTTCATTTCATATAAAACAAGTAGTGAAAAAGTTTTTTTTTTATCTACTCTATTCATGTAAGATAACATGAAACTTTTGAATTTTAGAAACAAAAAATAGAAAATATAACTTGATTTAGTAATTCTTAAAAAATAAAAAATAGAAGATAAATCTTAGGAAACTTTCAATCTTCATGATAAGAACTTGCTAGAATATGAATATGAATTGTGGAAAAGTAAGAATGGTGAATTGCAATAGCAGTTGTTGTAGGCCACTTCAAGGGGACCTAAACCCGAGAGAGAGAGAGAGAGAGAGAGAGAGAGAGAGAGAGAGAGAGCATTAAGCAATTGATTTATTCTTCAATGATATCTAATATTGAATTACAATTTTGTATTTATAAAAGTCTAACTCTAATTTTCTTGGTCCACGAGGCTCAAGATAATTGGTTAGTTAATTCAACATGTGCTTTATAAATTATGTGTTAAATGAGCTACATGTACTCAAATCCTAACACACACATCCTAATCTCAATTAACTAACCAACTAAAGAGATTACAACAACTCTGAGGAGATTACAAGACATACTTTGGGGTTTCTATCATTTCCCTCCCCTTTAAAACACCTTGTCCACATGGTATTGTTGTGGTTGGCATCTTCATCAAAGGAGATCTTCCAATGGACCAATACCTTAGTGATATTTTAATCACCATATTTATGCACTTCTCTTTGACAAGCAATCTCATGTTCATGAAGGTTTCTTTTTCGTAGATCTTCAAACTCTCAAATTATTGAGCCTTTAATGGTTCTTCAATCTTCAAGGTCTCATTGGTTCTTTGGACATTGGAATGTTCTTAGATCCTTAAAAACTCATTTGATTCTAGAACCATTAGAATTGTTGGTGCTTGCATCATTGATTATTAGATCACCGACTTAAATTGCTGATTACTAAATCATCGACTCTTGAGTGAGAGCCTCCATTGGTGCATCAAGAATTGGTTCTTGGTCCAATGGCAAGAAATTCAGGCTCTTGCATCTTAGATTCTTGGGTGGTATTCTCCATTATTGCATCAAGGATTGGTGATCGAAACCGATTTTGTAGAGCGCATATGACATACTCAAATCCTAACTAACTCATCATTGTCTCAACTAACTAACTAATTAAAGGGATTACAACAATTATGAGGAGATTACAAGTATGACATAATTTGGGTTTTTTTTTTTTTTTTTTTTTATGGTTATGGATTATGTTTGGAGGGCTAAGATTATTTTTGTGAGAAATGGTATTGCCAAAATTTTTCACAATAATTTCACAACAAATCTTAAATGAAAAATTGTTACCAATTAAAAAAAAAAATTATTGTGAAATTGTTATGGTCATAAAATTACTCTATTTTATTTAAACCCAAATTATTGGGATTCTAAAAAAAGAGGTTCAATATATATATATATATATATATATATTGTAAAGTAAAAAAAAAAATATTGTAAAGTAAAAAAAAAAAAGCGTTATTAAAAATAAATAATAAATATAAAAAATTGTAAGTATATATTTGGTTTTTGTTTTTTGGCAGTCATAAGTGTCTTGTATATTGGAGGTTTTTTCAGTCAAATATAAACTTCATCGCTTGTTTTCTTTTGTTTTTGAGTAATTCTTTGACCACGCGCTAATTTACAATTTTACCACAACTCTTATTGCATCAAAGTGATTTCCTCTCGAGAGTCAGAACAACCAAAATTACACTTCTTTTCTTGTCTTATTATTTCTTTGTTTCTCTCAAAGTATTTGTTTGTATCCATCAAACATAAATTATTAAAATTTGACAATTTATTAGACCAAATTGGACCCCGTCAGTCAAAGGGTTTGATCCAATTTTTATGTGTGAAAACGAAAGTGAGTCAAGAAGGCACATTATTAAAGAAGCCACTGGGGCTACAAGAGTCCCTAGAAACCACGATGACCTTGACCCTTTAGCAACAAGACCGAACATATTATTGGTCGATGTAAAGGAACTTACACCAAACTTTCCAACTATGACTAGAATTGACCAGGGATTGTGTGGCCCAATGCCGAAACTGGCCTTCCATTGGTCGGACTGTGCGATGATCAATGTAAGGAAAAACTTTTTACTGGTATACTACCACCGGTGAAAGTTTCCAACCATGACTAAGTATTAAGCATTACCACTTTTTACTTTCTATCATTTCAGTCAAAAAAGGAAAAAGGAAAAAAACACTTTTTTTTTTTTTTTTTTTTTTGGAAAAAAAAAAAAAAAAACACTTTTTACTGCTTCACCTAACCCTTCATATTATACTACCACCGGTCAAAGTTTCCAACTATCCGTATATCACTTGTTTACTACTACACTCCTTACCCAAAAAAAAACTTGTTTACTAGTACACCTAACCCTTCTTATTATATTACCACCAGTTCCGTGTATCACACGATTTTAGTTATGAATTTTCTTTATATCTATATATATATATTGAAAAACAATAATTAAATATAAGTTATTGTTATACTTTTAGAACTCAAATCTAATTAAATAAATTATTATTACTATTATTGTTATTGTGGGGCCAGAGAATTCATGGCCCAAGCCCGCTCTACATTAGGGCCCAAGGCCTAAGCCGAGGAGAGCTATTGCCGAGGACGCATAATGAAATCCCAAAAGGAGCATAAGGATATTGCCGAGGACGACCTTATGCTCGGCACCCCACAAAATGCCTGAAGAAAGGGGGAAACTCGGTATAGGGGCGGGACAAGGGAGAAAGTCGCCAACATCGTAGTACGTAACCCCAGTATCGACAAGCCCATACTCTCAACCATACCCTTTAACTTTTCCAACGACCCCTAACCACTCTAGGTATGGGTTGACAGACAGTTTTGCACCCCAGAAAATAAAACTTACACGTGGACCCTAAAAGGGGAAACGAACACTAGTATAAAAGGAAAAGAAAGCGAGGGAGAAAGGGATCCCCCCCCTTTGAGGAGCAAAAATCCTACAAAGGGGCGAAAAAGGGAAGGGTATAGTGCCCTTCGGACGCTGTCCGAGGACTTAAACCCTACAACTTGCACTAGTGGAAGGCTTAGCTAGTCAAGCCAAGTCCACCCATAGAGAAGCTTCCACGAAAATCCCGGTCAAACCGCTAACCTATGACTAAGGTCCCGCCTTTCAAGCCCACTTTCTACAAATGATATTGTTAGGGCCCTTTACTTACGAGCCCAACGTCATTCTTGGGCCGTTAAACAATCGTGTCCCTACAATTGGCGCCGTCTGTGGGGAAGGCTTGCGCGTTGGTCTTGGTGGCGGTGGAGTTGAGCCTCCGTCGAGCAAAGGTCTGTGAAGGTTCCTACATTTCCAGCGACGTGCTATTGTTGCTCCGACATAAATTTTCGCTAGGGGCTATACCTCACAGTGCCAACGGCACGGGAAATTCTAGGGGCTTCTAACATCAAGCTAACTCCCCCCACCTTGGTCGAGGGACTAACCTTTGGAAATAGATAAATAAATGAACGACTACAAGTTTTGGACAGAACCAAGGCCTTGTATGGTCCTCGGACTCAAGCCTCTGGGGAAACCAACTACTTAGAAGAAAAACTGCAAGTTTTGGACAGAACCAAGGCCTTGTATGGTCCTCGGACTCAAGTCTCTGGGGAAACCAACTACTTAGAAGAAAAACTACAAGTTTTGGACAGAACCAAGGCCTTGTATGGTCCTCGGACTCAAGCCTCCAAAACCAACTACTTAGAAGAAAAACTACAAGTTTTGGACAGAACCAAGGCCTTGTATGGTCCTCGGACTCAAGCCTGCGGGGAAACCAACTACTTAGAAGAAAAACTATAAGTTTTGGACAGAACCAAGGCCTTGTATGGTCCTCGGACTCAAGTCTCCGGGGAAACCAACTACTTAGAAGAAAAACTACAAGTTTTGGACAGAACCAAGGCCTTGTATGGTCCTCGGACTCAAGCCTCTGGGGAAACCAACTACTTAGAAGAAAAACTACAAGTTTTGGATAGAACCAAGGCCTTGTATGGTCGTCGGACTCAAGCCTGCGGGAAACCACAAGTTTTGGACAGAACCAAGGCCTTGTATGGTCCTCGGACTCAAGTCTCTGGGGAAACCAACTACTTAGAAGAAAAACTACAAGTTTTGGACAGAATCAAGGCCTTGTATGGTCCTCGGACTCAAGCATCTAGGGAAACCAACTACTTAGAAGAAAACTACAAGTTTTGGACAGAACCAAAGCCTTGTATGGTCCTCGGACTCAAGCCTCTGGGGAAACCAACTACTTAGAAGAAAAACTACAAGTTTTGGACAGAACCAAGGCCTTGTATGGTCCTCGGACTCAAGCCTCTAGGGAAACCAACTACTTAGAAGAAAAACTACAAATTTTGGACAGAACCAAGGCCTTGTATGGTCCTCGGACTCAAGCCTCTAGGGAAACCAACTACTTAGAAGAGACAATACGGGTTTTGGACACAACCTGGACGTTATATGGTCCTTAGAATCTACCCCGGAGAAGAGTTCCCCATTGATAGTCAAGTTAATCCCTAGACTGAATGGAATCCCCAGTCCACCCTCGGATCCTCAATACCAAGAGAATTGATCGGCGATTTATAGGGTCAGATGTTATCCAAAACACGGTCAAAGTCCCTCACTGCTCGGCTACCCTCTCGGATGGATTATTTAGAGTTTATCATTCTCGGACGGTCGCCTCGCATGCATTACGAAGCACTCAGCCATTATCTCGGTTAGTTTCATGAGTTTAATCTACTAGGAATTATCATTATTATACTTGATAATGTCGACAAGTTCAAATTAGTAGGATTCTGTTCCAAGGTTTTTCTTGCTCTAAGCATCATTAAAGGAAAATACACATGTAATATCCCATTCACAAAGTAGTTGTCGCAAAAAAGAAAAATATTTAAGAGGAAGCAAATCCATTTCTTATTAAGACAAAGAAACAAGACAACGTAGAATGGAGGAGCTTAAATAAGCTCATACTAAAACTAAATACATAAGCGAAAAGAAAAGATACAAGGGAGTAAAGAAAAAGCCGAAGAAGAGGTGCGGAGAAAAGGGGTGCTGCCGTTCCAAAATATTGTCTAAGGAAACTATTTCTCAATACTTTTACATGCCTATAACTCAGTGAAAAAAAGAGCCCAACTTGGGGCTGGCACCGTTGAAGAAAAGGTGCAGGAAGCCCAACTTGAGGAGCACCGTTGAAGAAAAGGTGCAAGGAGCCGGAAGTTGATGAGCCTCCACGTAACCACGCTGCGATAGAGCAGACGGCGCTGATGGCGGAAAACCTTACTTCTGACGCACCAAGAATCTGATGCGACCAATACTTGCTTTGGATTTTGACTAAAAGAGGGAGAAATACCATTTCCCCCTTGTCAAAACGGGAGATTATCTTAAATCTGTGCCTCCCCTATCCAGACCACACCACCTTGAGTCTCGGAAGGACCCAACGCCTGTGTGGCGGATGTAGTTCCTTTACCCCCGCCCGGGTTTCAAACATATTGCACTAAGGGTGGATATAGCACTGGATATGGAGACTGTGATTATAGCTGAAGAATTATGATTTTGAAGAGAGCCTAAAGGTTTGTATGTAAGGAAAATAACCCCCTATCCTACTTATATAAAGGGTAAGGTGGTGGCATTCAATTTGTGCAGCTTTCCAAGGAATGCTACGGACAAGGTAGATTTGGCTCAATTTCCAACACCATCCACAACCGTAGGATCTCAAGATCCTCGTGAAGGCGCGCCTCGAGTATTGAAACATCAAAGAACTCTGCGTGAGTGAATAAAGGAATGCCTCTTAATTTGGCACGTCTCCCATGTAAATGGAAAAACACAAATATTAGTAGAGTACAGAATTTGAGCGAGCCATGATGTGGGCCCAACATCACCAAAACCCTCCTCCCCAACTAAAAAGTCGGTCAGAGAATTCATGGCCCAGACCCGCTCTACATTAGGGCCCAATGCCTAAGCCGAGGAGAGCTATTGCCGAGGACGCATAATGAAATCCCAAAATGAGCATAAGGATATTGCCGAGGACGACCTCATGCTCGGCACCCCACAAAATGCTCAAGAAAGGGGGAAACTCGGTATAGGGGCGGGACAAGGGAGAAAGCTGCCAACATCGTAGTACGTAACCCCGTATCCGACAAGCCCATACTCTCAACCATGCCCTTTAACTTTTCCAACGACCCCTAACCACTCTAGGTATGGGTTGACAAGACAAGTCTGCACCCCAGAAAGTAAAACTTACACGTGGACCCTAAAAGAGGAAACGAACACAAGTATAAAAGGGAAAGAAAGTGAAGGAGAAAGGGATCCCCCCCCATTTGAGGAGCAAAAATCCTGCAAAGGGGCGAAAAAGGGAAGGGTATAGTGCCCCTTGGACGCTATCCGAGGACTTAAACCCTACAACTCGCACTAATGGAAGGCTTAACTAGTCAAGCAAAGTCCACCCATAGAGAAGCTTCCACAGAAATCCCGGCCAAACCGCTAACTTGTGACTAAGGTCCTGCCTTTCAAGCCCACTCTTTACAAATGATATTGTTAGGGCCCTTTACTTACGAGCCCAACGTCATTCTTGGGCCGTTAAACAATCGTGTCCCTACAGTTATTATTATTATTATATCTTATAATAAATTGCTTATAAAATGCATAATTTTGTATATTTGTCCTTATATATAATATTTCTAAATTAAATTATCAATAAAAAATTTTCTCTTTTTTTTTTAATATTTTTTTATATATAATTCCTCACTTATTAATAAAGAGTGTGATAAGAACTGAAGCAATAAAATCATTTCTAATACTTGCATGAATAATATTATCCAAAAAGAATTAATTCCAAAATTAAGATTAAAAAATCAATTATATTTACACACCTAAAAGAAATTTCATATTTAAGTCTTATTTGAAAAACCAACATATGTAGTAACCACATGTAACATTCTAACTTAGTAATAATATATATATATATATATATATATATATATATGTGTGTGTGTGTGTGTGTGTGTGTGTGTATATTACACCCTAACTTAAATAGCTTGAGTAATGTCTCTAATTGTATTGTGCTTTAGCCTTTAAGAATACATATATTAATATTACAGATGAGAAAATAATGACTTTAATAATTAAAACATTTGAAAAAAAATTATTAAGCCATAATCCCAATTCAGTAAAACAATCTAAATTTCAGAATTTAAAAAAAAAAAAGGTTGGGTGAAGATAAACTTACACAAGAATGTAGACCAATGGATATAATTTAGCCAAATATTATATGCTAGCTCACATGTAAGAACCCTTTTAGATCCTTCTTTTTCTCTTGTATCCTGTTTCATGTTGGTAGCAAATTTTTCTTTTAAAGAAGATAAACTACCTCCACCAAACAAAAACCACAACAAATTAAATCCACAAGAAAATATTGTTGCCAACAACAAAAAATCATGTAATGAGAAGATAAATGTTATAGATATTTCACTTGCTATATAATCTACTCAAAGAAAAAACATTCCATACCATAACATCATAGCCGTCATATTGAATTTTAGTTAAATTTTATGATCTGAAATGATATAGGAGAAATTCTAAATTGAATTCAGTTATACTTTCTGTTAGGACATATGTGATTTAATGTTAGAAACATATGTCAACATTTTATGTAATTGGCTAATCCTTTGACAAAACGCACTTTACTTGTAATTGAGTAGATCTAGGATATGTTTAATGCTTCAAGAAACAAGGTTTCAAGTTCAAATGTTAAAGCCATGCAAGTCTGTCCAAGAAGCAAGTCGAAAAGTGCAAGATTTTAAAGCTCGACAGATAGCATCTACTGAGATTTAAAGAGAGTCATTTCAGTCAAGGCTCGATAACTGCTCAATAAATAGGGTATTTGTTGAGATTTATGAAGTTCTGATTTTCAATTCTAATTTTCATCCAATCCGTGAATGTATGTTTGGGCTTTCTTTTCTCACAACCCTAAACATATATAAGAATTATTTTAAGAGCCGTAAAAGGTGACACAAGTTGCACAAGAGCACAATTCCATAGTGTGAAGGAGAGTGTAACCGGGAACCTAGTTTTGCCCTAGTTCTTCTCTCTCTTGAAGAAGTTGATATGTTTGTGCACCATAGGGTTTTATGACCAAGCAACTTTATGATCTTCATCGTGTGATAAACTCAAGAACTTTGCAGCCAACATCCTTTTCAAGTTGGTGATCAAGTTGCGTCTTGGGATCTGCGCAATTGATTAGTCATGTACTGGGAGCCGTGCATTGAAAAGAAGAGATTGTTACTACAAAACAAGTCCATTTGGGTATTGGGGTAAGGATTCAACTGTAGGTTGGTATAAGGTACTGGAATTCCTTTACTTGTAAATGCTTGTTTTAATAATAGTGGATTCTCAGGAGTGGTGACCTTAAAATCACCTGGTGGAGTTTTTGTCGTATAGGTTTTCCCCATTCGTAAACAAATCACCGTGTCAATTTATTTTCCGCTGCATACTTTAGTTAATTGGTGATTTGTTTATGCTACCACGTACAATTGAATGTTAATTTGATTAATCAATAAACTTGGTTAATTAATCAATTAATTCATCACAAGAGGTCAATACGTTTTTAGCCTATTAAGTAGTATTATTAGGCGTACACACTTTGATTAGGTTTTAATCTTTGTTGTGTGATCCATTGACCCCTATTGTCATGGCTGTAACCAGCTTAAAAAGAACTTTGCTTTCAAATACATCTTGTTTTTCTAACCTCTACTTGTTTAAGTGTATCGAAAAATGCAAGTCTAAAAGTTATTTGAATTCTATTATGATGACTATTGGAAAAGATCTCAGCTTGACAAATAAGAAATTAGACTGTCTTAGAATGAAAATGTACAAAAGAATTTGTTTGAGAAG
The DNA here is from genome assembly GCA_028216015.1 of Quercus dentata. NCBI lineage: Eukaryota > Viridiplantae > Streptophyta > Magnoliopsida > Fagales > Fagaceae > Quercus > Quercus dentata. The sequence continues at coordinate 37,140,349 of CP116447.1, forward strand.
AGTGAAAGTTAAAGGTCTAGCTCATAAAAGGCGGATAAGAGAAAACATCATTCCTCTTGATCAGTCATCCAAGCACGAAGTGTGCTTCACGATGAAGTCTGCATTTAAGGTTATGGACATATGCTTATGGTACCTTGACAATGGCTGCTCAAGACACATGACTGGAGACCAATCTCTCTTCAAGGTTTTCAAGTATAAAAAGGGTGGTAATGTCACTTTTGGTGATGGAAGTAAATCACAGATTAAAGGAAAGGGAATCATCTCTTTACCTAGACTGCCGGATATTGCAAAATTTCTATATGTAGAAGGTTTGAGAATGAACCATTAAGCATAAGTCAGATATGTGATCAAGACTTTATGGTACTATTCTCAAAAGGAAAATGTCTTGTCATGGATGAGTTTGGAAAGAAGCTTATCGGTGGTGTTTGCACTCTAGATAATGGTTATGGCTTGGTTCCCGATGCTAATATTGTATGCAATAGCATTCATCTACCAAATGAAGACCTATGGCACCAAAGGATGAGGCATGCTAGTTACAAACATCTTTCAATTGTATCTAAGCATGAGTCAGTATTAGGGATACCAAAGCTCAGTAGAGTGAGTAATGTGGTGTGTGGACCATGTTAGCTTGGGAAACAAACAAAAGCTAAACATCTGGGCACTCGGACATCTGCTACATCCGGACCATTAGAGCTACTATATTTGGATCTTATGGGTCCAACCAGAACCGAGTCTCTTGGTGGAAAGAGATACATCATGGTTGTGGTAGACGACTTCAATAGGTACATTTGGGTCATTCTCCTACGATCCAAGTCTGATACTCCTAAGCACATTGAAGCTTTGTGCACAAGATTACAGAATGAAAAAGGCCTGAAGATTGATCGAATTCAAAGTGATCATGGTAAAGAATTCGAGAACTCATATATGGAGTCCTTTTATACAAGATCAAGCATATCTCAAGAATTTTCTGCTCTTATTACTCCTCAGCAGAATGGTGTAGTAGAAAGGAAGAACAAGGTTATTCTAGAGATGGCTAAAGCAATGTTGCAAACCAAGGATGTGGTTAGAAACTTGTGAGAAGAAGCCGTCAACACCGCTTGTCATATGGCTAATAGGGTGTACTTTAGACTCGGTACCAAGAAGACTCCATATGAGTTATGGCTTAGTTCCGATATCGATATTGTGTGCAATAGCATTCATCTACCAAATGAAGACATATGGCACCAAAGGATGGGACATGCTAGTTACAAACATCTTTCAATTGTATTTAAGCATGAGTCAAGATTTGGGGATACCAAAGCTTAGTAGAGTGAGCAATGTGGTGTGTGGACCATGTCGGCTTGGAAAACAAACAAAAGCTAAACATCCGGGCGCTCGGACATCTGCTACATCCGGACCATTAGAGCTACTACATTTGGATCTTATAGGTCCAACCAGAACCTAGTCTCTTGGTGGAAAGAGATACATCATGGTTGTGGTAGACGACTTCACTAGGTACATTTGGGTCATTCTCCTACAATCCAAGTTTGATGCTCCCGAGCACATTGAAGCTTTGTGCACAAGATTGCAAAATGAAAAAGGCTTGAAGATTGATCGAATTCAAAGTGATGATGGTAAAGAATTCGAGAACTCATATATGGAGTCCTTTTGTACAAGATCGGGCATATCTCAAGAATTCTCTAATCCTATTACTCCTCAGCAGAATGATGTAGTAGAAAGGAAGAACAGGGTTATTCAAGAGATGGCTAGAGCAATGTTGTACAACAAGGATGTGGCTAGAAACTTGTGGGGAGAAGTCACAACACTGCTTGTCATACGGTTAATAGGATGTACTTTAGACTCGGTACCAAGAAGACTCCATATGAGTTATGGAAGGGAAGGAAGTCTAATGTTAAGTATTTCAGAATCTTTAGAAGTACTTGTTTCATTCTCAAGGATAGAGAAAATGTGGAAAAATTTGACTCCCAAAGTGATGAAGGAATATTTCTGGGATACTCCTCTACAAGCGGGGCTTATCGGGTATACAACAAAAGAACCATGAAGGTAATGGAGAGAATAAATGTTGTTATTGATGAATCTTCAAATGCTGGTTCTAAAAAATTTAGTGAAGAACTTCCCAAAGAGATTCTTCCTCTTGAGCCTAGAGAAGTTCAAGAAATTGTTGAACAAGAGCTCGTATCACCTAGTACTCCAAATACTCCAAGTGTTGTAGAAGATTTAGCAAACTTATCTACCTCACCTGATTCTGAAACCCATGAAGAGAAAGGACCTTCCTCCAGGGTTAAATGGAGTCATCCTCCTGAAGTTATTGTGGGAAACATGAACGAACTTACACTAAGAAAGCGTACAATTGATAAATGTGTTGCTAATTTTGTGTCTTATTCTCGTTACTTGTCATAGGTTGAACCCACTAAAGTTGAGGAAGTTCTTCAGGATGAAAGCTGGGTGGAAGCTATGCATGATGAACTGCTTGATTTCGGAAGAATGATGTCCGGACTTTAGTACCTAGATTAGAGGGTGAGCACATTATTGGCACAAAGTGGATATTTTGCAATAAAACTGATGAGGAGGGTAATGTGATCCACAACAAGGCTTGTCTTGTAGCTCAAGGATACTCACAAATGGAAGGAGTAGACTATGATGAGACATTTGCCCCAAAGAATCGTATGGAATCCATCAGAATTCTTATAGCCCTGGCATGTCACTTGAGGTTCAAGCTTTATCAAATGGACATGAAGACTGCATTCTTGAATGGGTTGCTTAAAGAAGATGTCTATGTGGCTCAACCAAAAGGATTCATTGATCCACACTTCCCGGATCATGTGCTATACCTCAAAAAGGCACTTTATGGGTTAAAGCAAGGCCCCAGAGCTTGGTATGATCGGCTCACACAATACTTGGTGTCACATGGATTCACAAGAGGAAAAAAACAGATCAAACTCTCTTCATAAAAAGGGAAGATGGCGAGTTGATAGTTGCTCAAGTCTCGTTGATGATATCATCTTCGGGTCAACTAAGGATGAACTTGCCCATAGCTTCTCAAAACTCATGCGAGTTGAGTTCGAGATAAGCATGATTAGAAAGTCGACTCACTTCCTTGGATTGCAGATTCTTCAACAAGATTCAGGTATATTCCTATCTCAATCTAAATATGCTAAAAATCTTATGAAAATGTTTGGTTTAAAATCTGCTAGTTCTATTAGAACCCCTATGAGCTTAAATGTTAAACTCACTATTGACTTGTTAGGAAAAAATGTAGATTCATCTCTTTATAGAAGCATGATAGGTAGTCTTCTTTACCTTCTCGCTAGTAGGCCCGATATTAGTTATAGTGTGGGAGTGTGTGCTAAATATCAGGCTAATCTCAAAGAGTCTCATATAATTGCTTTAAAAAGAATCATAAAGTATATCAAAACCACTACCGACTTTGGTGTGTGGTACAACAAGGACATAAATGCTGTCTTAGTTGGGTATTCGATCTTGATTGGGCTAGGAATGCTGATGATAGAAAGCGTACATCAGGGGGTTGTTTCTATGTGGGTAATAATCTTATCTCTTGGATGAGCAAAAAATAGAATTCCATCTCATTATCCACTGCAGGAAGTTTGAGTACATTGTTGCTTAGGTAGTTTGTACACAACTTCTATGGATGCAAAAACTCCTCCATAATTATGATATTTGTCAAAAACATCTTACCATCTACTATGACAATACCATTGCCATCAACATCTCTAAGAATCCGGTTCAACATTCTCGAACTAAACACATAGAGATTCGACATCACTTTATTAGGGAGCTTGTCGAAGATGGTACTCTTACTCTTGAGTTTATTCACACCGATGATCAGAAAGCTTATTTGTTTACCAAACCTCTTGACAACAAACGATTTGAATTCCTTCACCAAAACATTGGTGTCATCTCCATGGATTGATCTCTTCTTCTCCTCTTTCTTCCCCATGCATTTGTATCTAGTTTTATGCATTGATTTGTTTTTTTTGTTTTTGTTTGTTTTCTTTTTAGTTTTGGTTTATTTTGTTTTTCATATAAAAATTAAAAAAATTGAAAAATCAGAAAAATACAAAAACAGTGTGTGTTTGTATACATTGGTACTTATGTACCTTGGATGACCATTAAAACAAAGTTTTCTAAACTTTGTATCTTTTGTAGCTTAGATGAGCATCTCTATGCACAACTAAGCAAGTGAGTTTTGTGGCTCGTGTTTGTGATGAGTAAGATCAAGTGATCTCTTGTACTTAACACTCGTATCACTATTTTTGATGTGAAGGACTAGAAAATCCTAAGAGAAAGGCATAAATAATCATCTCACCACTGTTGTCCGCCAATCATGAAATGACATTTGTATGCTTCAACATAACAAAAGTGGAATGTCAAATGCTTAACATAATTAGGCATTTCTTTTCTCTCTCTTATATGCCCATGCATGGTTTGCTTAAAAGAAAAAATATGCAAACAAAATAAAAACAAAAAGAATAAAAATGCTTTATATATGATTGCAAGCGTGTATTTTAAGAGATGTGGGAGTTATAGGATGTACCTCGAAGGTAATAGTCCCCATCAAACAGTTATGATTGTGTGTGAGTTATAGTGATTTTCTCATATCTCAAATCGTCATAACATGTAGACACTTATGCAATCTTGTGATGTTTTTCACACACAACATGAAATTCTTTGCTACTCTTGATACATGTGCAAGTACAATATGATTTGGCCATCACAAGAAATACATGTATTAATGTATACTCACTAAACTGTCTTAACTTGTTTTTGAAATATAAAATTGGTTAAACTTGCTCTGTGTGTGTGTGTGTGTTTTGGGATCTATGTGTTTAACATTTTCTTGTTGAGAGATGTTTTTAAGAGGTTAAAATGTTGTTTGGATCTTTGGTTGAGTTGCATGTTTGATTGCATTCATGTCTGTGTTTTTCTCTTCTTGAAAAACTATTTTTAAGCAATCTTGACAGCTCCTCGACACCTCTCGACACCTAGCTAATCTATCAAGCTCTTGAGCTTCTTTTAATCACAATCTCAACACCTTCTCGACAGCACCTCAATCCATCGAGAAAGTTTCTGTCTCTTCGATAGCTCCTCGATCCATCGAGCTTCTTTTTGCTGTGGAAACCTCAGGACACCTACTTGATAGCTGTATTTGTTGACCCTTTAAAGCTTGACACCTCTCAATCTGTTAAGAATTACTAAGCTTCTATATATAGGGTCAGCGCAATTCAGATCTCATTTCTCTCGATCTCTCTCGATCTCTCTCGATTCCTATTGCCTCTTCACCTCCCAAAACCTCTCTCTCCCATTCCAAACTTCATCCTCAAGGATTTTTCGACCTAGATCAAGTTTTTCTTCACTTGGTAAGGGTCCTAATCCTTCTTTTTCATGCATTTCATGCATTTAACCTAACTTTTTGGGATGTTTTTGAAAAATTTTGGGGTTTTTCAAAATTGATGAAGTTATTGTGAAATTCTAATCTTAAAACATCATGCATTGCATCTCATTTGCATTATAACAATGTTTCATGCATTCTTAGATGTGTGTTCACTTTGTTGCAAACATGTGTGTTAGTAGAATTGGATTGGGCTGAGCCTATGATGTTTTTACTATTGCATATTACATGCTCATGCATTTTCATGCATACGTACTTTACATTCTCTCTATTCTTATATATTGAACTATATTGGGACTTTTTTGATTGTCTCTTTCTCCCTCTCTCTCTCTCTCTCTCTCTCTCTTTCTTATGTTAGTTACGTCATGGCACCTAAATGTAAATCTACTCCATCCTAGAACCCTCTTCGTTCTGGGGGCATCCACTTCTTCTAATCCTATTCCATCACATGTCCGGTTCCGGGATGAGAAGGCCAAATCGAACTTCTTGGAGAACTTCTCTAGACGAGGTGTTCATTTGAAACGCCAAGTCATTTTGTCGGACTTCTCGGACAATGGCCTACCCACCGTCATTCATAATAAGGGTTGGGAGTCACCGTGTGACGTCCCGGTCACTTGTCCATCTGTGCTTGTTCAGGAGTTCTACTTTAATATGCATGGATTTGATTATTTTAGTGTCTCTTTTTGTTACTTGCGTTCGAGGTATTCACATTGTGGTCACCCCGAATATTATATCCGATGTGCTCCATGTCCCGAGGGTAGAGCATCCCGACTATCCCGGTTGTGATCATTTGAGAATTGTGTCCAAAGACGAGCTCATATCCTCTTTTTGTGAGCGTCCCTCTGATTGGGGTGATCGTTAGTTTACTTCTTATACGGCCTTTGCTAAAGGTCCTCGGTTACTTAACATGGTTATGACTTTTGTTTTGCATCCTCTTTCTCACTATAATTCTATTACCGAGCCCCGTGCTCGATTTTTTCTTTCTCTTTTAAAGCATCTTACTATAAATTTTCCTTCTCATTTCATTCTTTCCATTATAGATGTACATAGGGATACGACAACCCGTGATAAGCTCATCTTCCCTTCAGCTCTCACGAGGATTTTATGCCATTTTTCTGTTCCCTTTCTTGTTTTCGACCACTTCCATGTTATGTGTGCCATTAACGCCGCTACCGTTAAACGGAGCAAGGCGCAGCTACGTTTGAGGCGGTCCAGGTCGGCAACTCCTTCTACTCCTTCTGCTCCATCCACCTCCGCTCCCTCTTGTTCTGCAAGAGGTGTGACTCTTGATGTGATCATGGCATAGCTTCAATGCATGGATGCTCGCCTTGATACACTCACTACTGAGTTGTATCAAGTGAACACCCGTGTCGGCCACATTGCTAGACAACAGGCTCGCCTTAGTGGCTTTGTGGAGTCTCGCTCTCCTCCTTCCGAGGCATCCAAGGACGATGATGACTCCAATGACGATGATGATGAGGAGGATGGAGATGCTAGCTCTTCCAACGATGATGAGATGTCTACTTGATACTCTTAATCTTTGTCACTCGTGACAAAAAGGGGGAGTAATTTTGGATATGAAAGTAGTCATACTCATAGGGGAAGGGTTAGTATAGGAGATTTTTGTTAGGGGGAGTGTTCATATTTTGAGGGATGTAGTGAGGATTTCATGTATCTTTTTATTTTCTCTATATTTTAGATACATTGTTCTTGTACTTTAGATCTTGTGATTATATTGTGATAGCAAACCTTGTACTTGTTGTTATGCATACATTTTGAGGTTGTTATTACAGTTCTTTCACCTATCTCTCAATGTGTTATTTCTTTTCTATTTTTATACACATGTTTCTTACAAATGTATGCAATCTTATATTTCTGTTTCACATTAAGATGTCTTAATGAGTTTTGTTTAAAGTGTTTCAGAAATACAAGTTGTCAAAGTCTACTTGCCATAAATTCTCTTCGTGCAAAGTTTTTCAAGAGTTTGTGTTAAGATAGATTTTATTGTATTTAACAATTGAATATGAGTTGAGTGATTTATGACTTCGCTCATATCTCATTTGCTTGTTGTGGTTTTGTCACGGATTGCCAAAAGGGGGAGATTGTTAGGACATATGTGATTCAATGTTAGGAACATATGTCAACATTTTATATAATTGGCTAATCCTTTGACAAAACGCACTTTAATTGTAATTGGGTAGATCTAGGATGTGTTTAATGCTTCAAGAAACAAGGTTTCAAATTCAAGTGTGAAAGCCATGCAAGTCTGTCCAAGAATCATGTCAGAAAGTGCAGGATTTTAAAGCTCGACAACTAGCATCTATCGAGGTTTAAAGAGAGCTGTTTCAACCTGAGGCTCGACAGTTGCTCGACAAATAGGGTATCTATCGAGATTTATGAAGTTCTGGTTTTCAATTCTGATTTTCATCCAATCCATGAATGTATATTTGGACTTTATTTTAAGGGCTGTAAAAGGTGACACAAGTTGCACAAGAGCACAATTCCATAGTGTGAAGAAGTGTAACCGGAAACCTAGTTTTGCCCTAATTCTTCTTTCTCTTGAAGAAGTTGCGGTGTTTGTACACCACAGGGTTTTATGACCAAGCAACTTCATGATCTTCATCGTATGATAAACTCAAGAACTTTGCAACCAACATGCTTCTTAAGTTGGTGATTAAGTCACGTCTTGGGATTCATGCAATTGATTAGTCACGTGCTAGGAGCCATGCATTGAAAATGAGAGATTGTCACTACAGAACAAGTCCAATTGGGTATTGGGGTAAGGGTTCAATTGTAGGTTGGTAAAAGGTACTGGAATTCCTTTACTTGTAATGCTTGTTTTGATAATAGTGGATTTTTGGGAATGACGACCTTAAAATCACCCGATGGAGTTTTTGCCATGTAGGTTTTCCCTATTCATAAACAAATCACCGTGTCAATTTATTTTCCGCTGCATACTTTAGTTAATTGGTGATTTGTTTGTGCTGCCATGTACAATTGCATGTTAATTTGATTAATTAATAAACTTGGCTAATTAATCAATTAATTCATCACAAGGGGTCAATAAGTTTTTGGCCTATCACTTTCAAAGAAATATAGTCATAAAAAAGCTCACAAGAACCTTAAATTATATGATCTAAAAGGATATAGGAGGAATTCCGCATACTAAGAAATTAACACATAGTACAAATAAAATTTTAAAACATGTAAATAGATAAAAATTGATAGTTTTAACAATCAATAAGTAAAAGCAACTTGGAATTAGATGGCACTATAGCACAAAAAAGACATAAAATTTGAACTAAATTTTTCGCAATGATAGTCCAAAAATTTAGAATTTAAAAAAATAAAAAATTTTCCTAAGAGGAACCAAGAAATTAAATGGGTATCCATTGTTTTGCTTATTTATAGTAGACTTCTTTTGGCATAATATTCATAAATGCAAATTTAGAAACAAATAACAATAAGTAAAATGAATTTATTTAATCAAAACTATCATATACAAGTATGTATGCATAAGTTTTAACTTGGAAAAAAAAAAAAAAAAAACATGTGGGGTGAAAAACAAGTTCTATGGAAATAGGGATAGAATTTGGATTTCAATTTAGGGGGGCTAAAGCATGAACCAAAATTATTTTTGATGACATGGTGGTTTATTAAATTAAAAAGCATGGTAGACAAAAAATTGCATTTTATTACGTGAATTTTAAGTAACAAAGGAAATAACATGAAAAACAAAAATTGAAAGTTATGAAATAATATTCTAGCCTTCTATTAAAAGAGGAAAAGAAAGATGTCTTAATAGTCCATTTATTGGGTACTTTGAAAGATTTTTTTTTTTTTTTTTTGGAGAATCAACGTAGTGCCTTTTATTCAATGAATACCATCAAAGTTTGCTAACAACACAAGAATGAAACTGTGGTGGAACATCCTCCATCCATACACTATAATCTGAAACATTTAAAGCCAAACGAGCTAAAAAATGAGCAACCATATTACCCTCTCTCTTAACATGAGAATAGTGTAATTTACAAAAACACCTAGCCAAAACAACTCCAATCCCTGATTTTTGCTCCCTACTGAATAGTGCACCATCAAAATTTGCCTTTACCATGTCCAAGATAGGAGCTCTCCAACGGACTCGGATCAGTGTGGACTGTGGTAGAGAAGGTTGCTGCACTGCCTGGAATTTGGTTAGGAGTTCTTTGGCCATGTTTGCGAGCTGATTTGGACTACAACAAGGATGGTTAGTCTGACTTGATTACAATGTGTCCAAATTGTCTAAACCGTGATCGTAATTTCGACAGAAAAAGGTAGAGAAATACTATTTGCCATGGTTGCAATCCACCCCGTGTGTTGATGAGCAAGGCTGTCATCGTCTGGAGATTTTGGAAGAATTGAACGTACATAAGATGCTTGTGCAGACCAAGCATCTTGCAAAACCCGTAGGATTGGGAATGGCATCTTGCAAAACCCGTAGGATTGGGAATGGTTTGTCACTAATCCGAAGAGCGTTCCTGCGATGCTAGATCGTCCACGTTCTGACATTGGTTGGCTGCTCTTCAATCTCAGTCGTTGAAATTACTCTGCATTGAAAGGTGGTTGGCTTAACGGATGAGTCCTTAATTCCAAGAAACCCAGTATTTGATTCCGCATTAAATTCCTCCAAACTCCCCTTATCACTACCAAACCTTATCACCTAGGGTTCTTATCACCTCGGTTTCTTTAATTCTGTATTTCATGCTCTCCAAATTTGACACCAATAATTCGGAATTAATACCCTCCAGCTGTGCCAATGATTCCTTATCATTGTTGTATTTCAACGCTTGTGTATTGGACGGATTAGCTGTATCTTCACCATGAGTAATGTTTGTAACGTATGCAATATTGTCTTCCCCACCAAAATCGATTTCCATATTCGGAATGATCCCTGTCTGAGATTCAATGTCGCCGCCGTCCTCTGCCTCCTTAGGGTGGCAGAAAATAACGAGATCGTACATAGTGGAAAGGACTAAGGGAAATATGGGGAGGAGAAAAAATCCCTAGTGTAAGACCTATCAGAAACTATTTCCCCATCCCCCACAAAGGAAAGACCATTAGCTGTATGGATAATAATGTTACCCTAAGAGAAAAGGAGAAGAAAAAGAGAAGCAGAAAACCTAACACACTCTTAAGACAGAAACAACAAAACAAACTCTCCTTTAGAAAGAAGGGACAAACACTTCTACTGTCCAATGGGAGACCCAGCTTCCAGAGAGACAAAGAGACAGGGGCCATAGCTTTGTCTCTCTAGAAGACCCGGCTTCCAGAGAAAACTTTCTCACGTAGTGAACGACATTTGACACTTGAAAGAATATGTTGATTTTATCATGTTGAATAGTATGATAATCCCATACTTTTGGACACAACTTCGATCATGCTCTAATGAACAAATATCAACTTTATTAATTTCAATTTTTCAAAACTTTGTTTGAGGATTTAAAAAAAACTGAGAAATTAATATTGAGGATTAGGAATGCTACATTATCAACATTGGCTCTAGAAGTATTTTAATGACTTTACTAGAATTTATAAATTAAAATTAATTAAAAGTCATAGAAATTATCTCATGGTACATGCATTATTCATTCTCTAACTAAAAAAAAAAAAAAAAAAAAAAAGTAATGTATGTCCACTAATTTTACAACATATTCTAATTGGTAAATTGTTACTGAATTCAATCTGAATACATCATTAACATCATTTTTTTATTTATTACTAACAATTGTCACCTATCATTTGTTGTAAAATTATTGTTAAAATTGTAGTGAAAAAAAATTAGTTAGTATTTAGTCCGATTACGCCCAAAGTTCAAACGATTTGGTTACATACATTAATGGTCTGTTTGGAATTTTAGAGAAGGAGGAGAGTAGAGGGGAGTAGAGGGGAGGAGAGGGGAATGGTTCCCCTCCACCTTATTTGGATGTTTTTAAAATTAGTAAGAGAGAAGGGAGTAATTAGTCCTTCTCCTTGTTTGGATGTTTTAAAAATTAAGATGGAGAGGAGAGGAAATGATTAAAATAGACAAATTTACCCCTATTTGAAAATGAACTTACAACATTGGTCTATTATTAATTTAGAAAGGGTAAATTGGGAAATTTATCTAGTTAATAATTTATCTACTCTACTCTTCCTTCAAATCTCTCCAATTTGGGAGAATTAAAAATGAGGGGTTAGAGGTGGTTGAAACCCCTCCAAACTCCTCCCCCCTCCTTCCTTAAAAAACTTCCAAACAAGGTAATTAAATTACTCTCCCTCCCTCTAATCTACTCCCCCTCCTTTTTTAAACTTCCAAACAGACCATAAGTTAGCTCTTCTTTTGTCTTTCTAAATGATAACTACCTCAATAAAATATTGGGTAGTGGATGTGAATGTTGTAAACCCCGTAAAGGATTTTTATTTTTATTTTTTGGTTGTGACATTGGTGATTTGGGGATGGGTGTTTTTGTTGTATTGTTTTTGGACTTTGGGGGGACAACGGGCCCAATGAATGGGGCAGGTGATTAATTTCATTTGGGTCATTTGGACCAATTTCAAGAATTTGTTTGAGTTCTTAGGACCAATCAAAATATTTTTTTGGGGAGGGGGTGTGAACTATAAAAATTTAGGCCGAGACTCTAAAATATGAAAATTCATAAATACTATACAAATATTTTTTAAAAATTGAAATATATAAGTTTTGAAATTTTAATAATAGTTTTTTAGTTGGATTAATATTTAAAATTTTGAAACTAAGATAATAAAGTTTTAGCTAGATTAAATTATGGATCATGTTAACAGGTGTCTTTGGGGTAATTATTGATAAACCATATTAAGAAAATTTTAATATGAGTACTGTTTTTGTGGGAAATATAAAAAGTTAACAGAAAAATTAATTGGTTTTATCATCTTTTCATAAAATTTTTCTAAAAATAGTTCTGCAAACAATGCCCATAGGACATTTATTAACATTTCCCTTGAATTATAGTTAAAATTTTATCCGTTGATTCAATGAAATCCTAAAAATTAAAAAAATATTTTTTTTCAATTATTAATAAAATGTAAGATGCAACTTGAGGGAAAAATTTATGATAAATCTATGAGAAATGATATGCATCCATATAGCGTGTATATCCTTCCAATGAAAGTGGGTTTTATTATTATTATTATTTTTTTTTTTCATAGATCAACTATACTTCTACTTCACAACTACACATTTTTATGCTTTGAATTTTCTTTTTGTTATTGGTTATGGTATTTTTCATCCTTCTTAAAAAATATATGTATAATGACAATTAAGTTTATATATATATATATATTAAAGTTGATATGAACAAAACCTATGTTGCATGATTTGCTAAAACATTTATTGTTACTTAATTTAATGAGAGTTATAAAAACAAATAAGTTGTTATCTCTATCTAAAAAATTGCTTTTATCCACAATATTGTTGTAATTTGGTGAAACTACTTGGCGCAATCATAGGTTAGAAAGAATTGTTGCAATTTGGTGAAGCTACTTTGTGCAACCACAATTTCTAAGCCCAACTTAAATAAAAAAAAAAAAAAAATGATGTAAACAAAATGTTTGTTGCATATTTTGTTAAAAAAGTCATTACTTTCTCCAAAGAAATTGATAACAACAAATAAGCACTTCCAATTAAAGAATTAAGCACAAGGCCTACTCACCAAATAAGCACTTCCACATCCCATTTTCAACATTCTCATTTCAAAGCTTCATTTTTTTTTTCCTTTTTTTTTTTTTTTGTTTTAGTTTTCCTCCATGTTTACTTATTTATTTATTTTGGATTGAAGTAAGATCTGCAATCTAAATCTTTGCAACAATATCAGAGAGGCACACTAAAAGGAAGCAACATGTTGAATAAATATGTTTGTTCGTGAAATCTTCAAAAGGATTAAGGTGTTTAAAAAAAAAAAAAAAAAAAAAAAAACTAGCAAACTATTTTTATTGAAACAAAGCAAGGAACACATCAGGCAATCATACGTTATAGGACTCCTAAGCCCAAAGGCTTGAACAAATTTCCCAAATCTTCTAATTGCTAATATAGACTCCATGTCAAACAGAGACAATCACTAGAAACAGAGCAAGGGACTCCAAAGCAAAATTGAAGTTGGGGCAATCTTGCTATACAAAATAGAGTAATCAGCAAACCCCTATCTGTGCCCCTCTGATAGTGTTGCAAATGCCTAGGCTCTGATACCAATTGTAAGGGAGATAAACACTCTAAGGAACTTTCTTGAGTAATTAATATAGAGAAATGATATGTTCACAATATTTTCACAACATTTTTACAACAAATCCTAAGTGACAAGTTGTTCTTGGTTGTTATTATTAGAGTAAAAAAGTAATTGTAGTGTTAGATTCAAATTTGAACTAATAACAACTAACTACCTATTATATGTTATGAAAATATTATAAAAATGTTGTGGACGTAGCACCTCTCATTAATATAACATATAGAGGCATACATTATGTTATATTAACTACTCATTCTTCTCATCATTATTCAATGTGGAACTTCACTCATGTGCACACCCAACATTACCAAGATGTTCAATACAATGTCGTTTGAGAGATGGTTCTTACTTTTTCAAAGGATCGGTGGTTGTCGACATGGTTCTCTCATTTCGGACATTTTCGAAAGAGGAGAGATAAAGAGTAAGTGAGGAATAGTACTTGGGTACTTAGATTAAAAAAAGGAATCAATGAAGTTTGTGTGTGAACATATTTTGGGGTATTATTTGATTTTTTAAAGAGTGGAATTATTTTACTAGTAAACTATTGGTTGGGGGTGAGTTAGCAAAATTTGAAGTAAAGAGAAGACATTGGTTGAGCATATTCTTTTTTTAAAGATAGTTGCAATATATGGCGAGTGCTCTTGATAATTGTCAAGAGATTTTACCAGTTTAACTAATTGGAACTCATTGGTTGGACTTATTGTGAATGTTGTACTTAACATCTTGGAGATTTTGATAATTCCTTAGTAATGTTTAATTCAAATGAGAAACTCAATATTTTTTTCTCAAATATTTAAGAATTTACTCATAAAATAATATTACAAGAATGTTAACTGTTACGCTTAAAACTTCAGTTGGTTTTCGAATTTTACTAAAAGGACTTGGCATGGAGCTAGTACCTCTAGTGTACTTGACTGGTTTGAATGGCAAAACATGGTCAAAAGTGTCATCATCTCAACAAATCCAATGCATTGGAGTACTAAACCTAATCTCTTCGCTTACTAAATAACCATCGGTGGTTGTGTATATTATCCCATTAATTATAATATTAATTGATTTTTTTTTTCAAAATTAATATTAAAAAATGATATTTGATTCAAAATAAGATTTTATAGTTATTAAAAACATGATGTTGACATTTTAAATTAAACTTCTGGCCATGCTCCATTGTAAAAATGTCTCCACATTGACATCTATTCTTTGATGGTTGAGTTTGTTTTGATAAGTTAGAAACTGAGTGACATTAGAGATACAATATATTTTACAATTGATGTCATGAATTATTGTAATTGGAGTAACATTACTATAACATGGATTTGCCATTGAAGATAAAGGCATGAATAATACTACTAGTTGGGATTAACTACTAGTAGTAGTTTTCCTTAAAAATAAAAAATAAAAAACCTAGAAGTATTTATTGACTTATTTTTGGCACAATCAATAACTTTTATTTTTAACTAGTCGCACACCTGCACATTACGCATGATAATGTTTTTAAATAAAATACTATTTTAGTCCGTAGACTTTATAAATAGTTTTTTTTTAAAAAAAAAATAGTTTTATCATATTTTTCATAATCTTGTCTATAACGTTTTTTTACCATTATCATATATTTATTGGTTGATGATTTGCATAGCGTAGACATTTTTAAATAAGAGGTAGAACTATTCATTAATTTTTTTTTTAAGTCATGGTGTATGAAGATTATGATTTTATACACACACACACACACACACACACACACGCACACACACACACATATATATATATATATATATATAATTTCACTAGTTAGAGTTTGATTAGTTTTAAGTTTAAATTTTGTATTATTATATTTAATTGTTGATTATTTATTTAATTAAGTGAATGTAATGGTTGATTTTATTGCACTATAAAGTTTTCAATGTCCTTTTGTATAGCCATCTCTACTTCATTTCTTACTCCTCTTGACCACCTTTTTATTTTCCAAATAATGGTTCTTAATTTACGTTTGATTTCATTTCTTTTTTTCTTCCTTCATTTATTCTTTATTACTTTGTATGTTTCCTTCTAGTTGTAAATTTTATGTTTATCAATAAGAAATAGATATCATGGATGGTTTAAATAGTTATAGATGTAGTTACGTTAGTAGTATGTCAAAGAGTTTCCCCCCCCCCCCCCCCTCTAAATTTTCAGGGAAATATGAAAGGCATTTCTCTAGTTTGATCTCAATCAATTAAGATATCCATAATATATTAGCGGAAGTAATAATGAGCCTTAACTTTTTTTAATGTATGAAGTGGTTAGGTTAGTGGTATGTCAAAGTTTTTATAAAAAATTTAAAAATAATTCCAAGGAAAAATAAAAGGTCTTTTTTTGAAAAAAGAAATTGTGACTTTTTGAATTGTAGAAATATGATTGTTTTAATTACCTTGTTTATAGATTTCATTATTAAGTTATAAACATCTAAATTAAAGTAGATGAATATGTAAATACAAAATTATATGTAAAGTTGCAACCGCACAAGATAAATATGTATATATATATATATATATATTTTGTTTTTGATTATTCATGAATCATTATTTCATTGTTTGCTTATAAATATCTAAATTAAAGTTTTTTTTTTTTTTTTGAAAAAATATCTAAATTAAAATAGATGAATATGTAAAGGTAAAATTATATGAAAAGTTAAAACTACCTAAGATGAATGTTTAACCACTTGTAGATGTGCATTTTTTGAAGACTAAAAGTATACACAATTGCTTTAGTTGGAACTATATAACTATGCAAATATTGTTGCGAGTGGTTCCATCATTTGCAAATTATCAAGTTTGGTGGCCTTACAAAACAGATATTTCATTTTGCAAAAAACTTTACATGAACTCATCTTTTGTGACAACTTTTTTTTTTTTTTCTTTTTGCCAAAACAAATTAAGAATATTAAGACTTAAGTTAACACATGTGGTAGTTGTAAAACACGTCGGTGATATGAAAAATAGAAATGTTTAAATATTTAAAAAACATTTTTAGCAGATTGTAATATAAAACTTTTTTTTTCTCAATTAATATTTTATGTAACTTTTCCCATAAGATCAATATTGTTGGCATCCTTTAAAGATGATACATAATATTTTTGAGAAGAATAAGAAGAAGCAAAGATGATGCTAACACATAATATAAAACTATTAAGTTTGTGTGATTTAAATTTGTGGCAAAAAAAATATTAATGTATCTATGATAAAAGTTTTTATCTAAATGATATATAATAGTTCATATCTTTTTAGACTTGATTCAAAAAGTTCATTCTCAATAGCCTTTTAAGTCTACAAATTGCTCAATATATGGGCCTAGACACATTCAAAGGGAGCTATCTAAATTATAAATTATATGACCCTTTATCATGCAAATATATTGATCTGTGTTGCATAATTTAATAGTATGGAGGATGTGACTAGATTTAAATGTTGAATGAAATAAGATGAGAGGAAAAAAGAGTAAAAATAAAATATATAACAATAAACATCAAATTATCCAAGTCATGCTATATAATATAATAATATTATATTATTATATACTATATGTATAATGCGGTATGATAATATTTAATAAAAGGGAATATAAAAGATAACAACTTAAAACACAAAACTAAATTGCATCAACCCAAAGTAAAATTCTAATTAACACAAAAATTCATCAACCTAAAGAATTGATGCAATAAAAATAAAAAAATCAAACAAAAAGTGAAAAACAAATTTTGAGAGAGAGAGAGACAGAGAGAGAGAGAGAGAGAAGTAACATTTTTGTGTGAGAAAACTATGCATAGAATGAAAAAGAAAATGTCAAATTTATAGTAAGATGTTGAAAATAAGAAGAGTCAAAATAAAGGAAGATAAAAAAGTAGAGAAAGAATGATATTAAAGTAAAAAGTAGTGGGTAGATGAAGAGGTAAAAGGGATGGAGAGTCATCTTAAATAGTTAAATGACATATTTTAATTTTTAAATAATGGAGTTTTTAAGTCATCTTAAATGAGAAAATGTTGTAAAAAATATATAAGAAAAATTGGAAACAAAAAATGATGACATGACTGTAGATGTGGTTCAATGTGAGTGTAGCAACATTAAATGCTACGCTTTAACTTGGTTCCATTATTCTCCAAAATAGCAGGAAAAATAGCCCACAAGATTTTGACTGATAGGCCACAAATTGAATGACCCCTTGTGATAAAAATTAATTAATTAATTAGCCAAGTTATTAATTAATTAATTACTTTATCATGCAAACGCGTGGTAGCACAAAAAAATCACCAATAAACTAATTATGCAGCAAAAAATAAATAACATGGTGATTTGTTTACGAATGGAGAAAACCTAACAGAAAAAACCCCACCAGGTGATTTTCAAGTAACCAGTCCGGAAACTCCACTATTATCACAACAAGCGGTTACAAGTAAAGGAATCCCAAGTACCATACCAACCTACAGTTGAACTCTTACCCCAATACCCAATTGGACTTGTTCTGTAGTGATAGTTCCCCTTTCGATGCACGACTCCCAAGTACGTGACTAACCAATTGCGCGGATCCCAATACGCGACTTCAATCACCAACTAAGAAGGTTGTTGGTTGCAAAGTTCTTTGGTTCATCCACACGATGAAGATCAAGAAGATTCTTGGTCACAAAACCCTACAGTGCACATACACAGCAACTTCTTCAAGAGAAAGAGATGAACTAGGGCAAAAACTTCATCTCCGGTCACAATTTCCTTGAACAGAGTTTGCGTAAAGCTTGTGCAACTTGTGCAACTTGTGAACTGTTTGACGGCCCTTAAACTGATCCTTTTATATGTCTAGGGTTAGGAGAAAAGAAAGCCCAAAGACAAATTCATAGATCCCTATAAAATCATATTAGAATTCTAAAAATCTTAAATCTCGACAGATAGAAGGTGTCGAGCAAATTCAGTAGGTGTTGAGCACACCGAATGTAGAAAACTGACTTCCTAAAGCTCGATAGATACAACCGTCGAGCTTTAATAATTTTGCACTATGAACTTGTTTTCTTGGATAGACTTGAAGGTTTCAATACTTGATCTTGAAATATGGTTTTTTGAAGTATTTAAACACATCCTAAATCTACCCAAATACAAGTAAAATGCGTTTTGTCAAATGATAAGCCAATTACATAAAAGAATGACATATGTTCCTAACAAGTGAAACACATATGTCCTAACAATCTCCCCCTTTGGCAATCCGTGACAAAACCACAACAAAAAAATAAACATGTGAGAGAAGTCATAAATCACTTAACTCATATTCACTTGTTAAATACAATAAAATCTATCCTAACACAAACTCTTGAAAATCTTTGCAAGAAGAGAGTTTATGGCAAGTAGACTTTGACAACCTATATTTCTGAAACACTTTAAACAAAACTCATCAAAGCATCTTTGTGTGAAACATAAATAATAGATTGCATACAAGTATAAGAAACATGTGTATGAAGGGAGAAAAAAAACAACACATGAAAGGGTAGGTGAAAGAAAAACATACATCAATATAAAGAGAGAGATAAGTACAATGTATGTCTATAAATGGTCACAAGATCTCATGTACAAGAGTAATGTATCTAAAAGAAAGAAAAGAAAAGATACATACATACAATCCTCACTACATCCCTCAAAATGTATCAACACTTCCCCTAACAAAATGGTCCTATACTAACTCTCCCTCTAAGATAGACTACTCTCATACCAAAACTACCCCCCCTTTTTGTCACGAATAACAAAGGATAAGAGTGTCAAGTAGACATCTCATCGGTAGAGCTAGCATCTCCATCAATATCATCCGAAGCATCATCATCATCACCATCATCATCATCCTCATCCTCAGAATTAGAAGCCACAGGAGAAGGTGGTGAAGGAGTAGCCTCGAGAGCAAAACCACCCATGGACGCTTGTCGCCTTACAATACGACCGACATGAACGTTCACCTGATACAACTCCGTAGAGAGTGTATTTAGGCGAGCATCCATGCGCTGCAATCGCGCCATGACGTCTCCTAAAGACACATTACCCGAAAAAGAAAGAGGAGCGAATATGGATGGAGTAGAAGGAGATGGAGTTAAGCGGGAGGAAGGAGTTGCTGAATTCAACTGCCGCGACCGAAGTTAGGCCTCGCTACGTTTAACGGTAGCATAATCTATGGCACAAATGACGGTAAAATGGTCGGAAGAGGGAAAAGGAATGAAAAAATGGTGTAAGATCCTCGTGATAGCAGAAGGAAAGATGAGCTTATCACGGGACGCCGAATCTAGATGAACATCTATAATAGACAGAATGAAATGAAAAGGGAAATCTATAGTAAGATGCTCAAGAAGAGATAACAAAAATCGAGCACGAGGCTCTGTAATGGAGTTATAGTGAGAGAATGGATGCAAAACAAAAGTCATCACCATGTTAATGAATCTAGGTCCTTTAGCAAAAGGTCGATATGGTGTAAACAGACACTCACCCCAAGCGGAAGGGCGCTCACAAAAAGCAAACATGAGCTCATCCTTGGACACACCCTCGACGCTCATAACTAGGATAGTTAGGAAACTCTATCCTAAGGACCCGAAGCACATCCACAACAAGTTACGGTGTGATAGGAATGCGCGTACCTCGAATGCGAGTGAAGAAAAGAGGTACAGAACGATTAATCCCGTGCATGTTGGAGTAAAACTCCTGGATAAGCACAAGAGGACAAGTGACCGGGACATCACATAGTGACTCCCATCCCCTACTGTGAATGACAGAGGGAAGGTCGGTGTCGGCAAAGTCCGACAGAATGACTTGGTGTTCCAAATGAATGCCTCATCTAGAAAAGTTCTCCGAAAATGCCTTAAAGGCATCATCATCATGGAACCGGATATGAGTCAGAGTCTGATCAAAGAACGAAGAAGCACCGGAATGAAGAGGGTTTTAGGCTGGAGTGGATTTATACTTAGGTGCCATAGACACTACTAACGTAAACTAACAGAAAGGGAGAGAAAGAATGACAATCAAAAAAGTCCCAAGCAGTTTCAAAATATATCAAGTATATTGAAAAAGAGTACGTATGCATGAGAAATGCATGAACATGTGACATGCAAAAGAAATTACATCATGGGCTCAGCCCAATCCAAACCTATCAGCACACAAACATATAGCACACATCTAAATGCATGACAATATCATTATGATGCTAAAGTGATGCAATGTATGAGGTTTTAAACCCATTTAAGTGAAAACCCATCCCAAAATTTCAATGAAAGTTCATCAATTTTGAAAAATCCCAAAATTTTTCAAAAACCCCAAAACCTAGGTTTCAAAACATGAAATGCATGAATAAGAAAGGATTAGAAGCTTACCAAGTAAAGAAAAACTTGAAAAAGCTTGAAGAAATCTTGAGGAACCAAGATTGGAGTGAGATTTGAGTGTTTTGGGAGAGAAAACAGAGAAGTATCGAGAGAGAGATTGAAGGAAATGAGGTCCGAATCACACAGGGGCTTTATATAGTGTTTGGCATGAAATCTCGACAAATGCAGGTATCGAGAGGTATCAAGGTATCTATCGAAGAGGTGTCAAGGAAATGCTCATCGATAGGCGAGGTGTCGAGGAGGTATCGAGGAACAAAGACATCGAGAATCAAGAACAGAAGCTCGATCAATCCACCAGGTGTTGAGAGGCTATCGAGGATGAAGACCCAATCTCGATCAATCCACTAGGTATCGAGGTGCTGGCAAGATTGCGATAAGAAAAAAAGCTTAGGAAGCTTGACAGATAGCTAGCTATCGAGGAGGTGTCGAGCCAGCTCTTAAAAACAGTTTTTAGAGATGTGAAAAACACAGACATGAATGCAATCCAACATGCAACTCAACCAATGATCCAATCAATATATTAAGCTCTTAAAATCATATCTCAAATAAAATTTTAAGAACATGGATCTTCAAAAACACACACACACACACACACACAAAAACAACTCTAACCAATTTTATATTTCAAAAACAAGTCAAGACAGTTTAGTGAGCATACATTAACACATGTAAAACCTCGATGGCCAAATCACATTGTACCTGCACATGTATCAAGAGTAGCAAAGAATATTGCATGTTGTGTGTGAAAAATATCGCAAGATTGCATAAGTGTATACATGTTATGACGATTTGAGATATGAGAAAATCACTTTAACTCACACACAATCATAATTGCTTGATAGGGGCTATCACCTTTGAGGTATATCCTATAACTCCCACATCTCCTAGAATACACGCTTGCAATCATATTGAAAGCATTTTGATCTTTTTGTTTTTGATTTTTCTTTGCATATTTTTCTTTTAAGCATATCATTGCATGGGCATATTAGAAAGAGAAAAGAAATACCCAATGATATTTGACATTCCAATTTTGCTATGCCTAAGCACACAAATGTCATTGACATTGTATTTTTGCTACGCCGAAGTATATAGGTATCATTTTATGATTGGTAAGCAACAATGGTGAGATGGTTATTTATGCCTTTCTCTCAGGATTTTTTAGTCATTTCCGTCAAAAAGAGTGATATGAGTGTTAAGTTTAAGAGACAACTTAATCGTACTCATCACAAACACGAGCCACAAAGCTTACTTACTTAGTTGTGCATAAAGATGCTCATCTAAGTTACAAATGATACAAAATTTAGAAGACTTTGTTTCAATGGCCATCCAAAGTACACAAGTACCAAAGTACACAAAACACACACTATATTTGTATTTTTTCTGATTTTTCAATTGTTATTTTTATTTTTATATGAAAAACAAAACAAAGCAAAATTGAAAAATAAACAAACAAAAACATGTTAAACAACCAAAGCATAAAAACTAGATGCAGAAGCATGAAGAAGAAAGAAAAATAGAGGAAGATCATCCCATGGAGATAACACCAATGTTTTGACGAAGGAATTCGAAGTGTTTACTGTCAAGAGATTTGGTAAACAGGTTAGGTTTCTCGTATCGGTGTGAATAAACTCAAAAGTGACAGTACCATCTTCAAAAAGCTCCCTAATGAAGTGATGTCGAATCTCTATGTGTTTGGTTCTAGAATGTTGAATCGGATTCTTAGAGATGTTAATGGCACTGGGATTGTCACAATAGATAGTGAGATGTTCTTGACAAATACCATAATCATGGAGGAGTTTTTGCATCCATAGAAGTTGGGTACAACAACTACCAAGAAAGAATGTACTCATCCAAGAGACAAGATTATTACCCACATAGAAACAACCCCTTGAAGTACTCTTTCTATCATCAACATTCCCAGCCCAATCAAGATCGTAGTACCCAGCTAGGACATCACTTGTGTCCTTGCTGTACCACACACCGAACTCAAAGATGGTTTTGACATACTTTATGATTCTATTTAAAGCAATCATATGGCACTCTTTGGGATTAGCCTAACATCTAGCATACACTCCTATACTGTAACTAATGTCGGGTCTACTAGCAGTAAGGTAAAGAAGACTACCTATCATGCTTCTATATAGAGAAGGATCAACACTTTTACCTAACAAGTCAATAGTAAGTTTAACATTTGGGCTCATAGGGGTTCTGACAGAGATAGCAGATTCTAAATCAAACTTTTTCACAAGATTCTTAGCATATTTAGATTAAGATCAGAATATACCTGAATCTTGTTGACGAATTTGCAACCTAAGGAAGTGAATCAGCTCTCCAATCATGCTCATCTCGAACTCGGCCTGCATGAGTTTTGAGAAACCATGAGCAAGTTCATCTTTAGTTGATCTAAAGATGATGTCGTCAACATAGACTTGAGCAACTATTAGCTCGCCATCTTCTTTTTTGATGAAAAGAGTCTAATCAGCCTTTCCTTTTGTGAACCCGTGTGACACCAAATATTGTATAAACCGATCGTACCAAGCTCTAGGGGCTTGCTTTAGCCTATAGAGTGCTTTCTTGAGGTACAAGACATGATCTGGAAAATGTGGATCAATGAATCCTTTTGGTTGAGCCACATAGACATCTTCTTTGAGCAATCCATTTAAGAAAGCAGTCTTTACATCCATTTGATAAAGCTTGAATTTCAATTGGCAAGCCAAGGCAAAAATAATTCTGATGGATTCCATACGGGCAACTAGAGCAAAGGTTTCATCATAGTCTACTCCTTCCATTTGTGAGTATCCTTGAGCTACAAGTCGAGCCTTGTTGCGGATCACATTGCCCTCCTCATTAGTCTTATTACGAAATATCCACTTTGTGCCGATGATGTGTTCACTCTCCGATCTGGGAACCAAAGTCCGGACATCATTCCTCTGAAACTCAAGTAGTTCATCATGCATTGCTTCAACCTAACTTTCATCCTGAAGAGCTTCTTCAACCTTAGTGGGTTCAACTTGTGACAAATAACAAGAATAAGACACAAAGTTAGCAACACATTTATCAACCGTTCGTTTCCTTAATGTGAGTTCATTCAAATTTTCCACAATATCTTCTGGAGGATGATTTAGTTTAATCCTTGAGGAAGGTCCTTTCTCCTTATAGGATTCAAAATCTGGTGAAGTGGTTATATCTGCTGAATCTTCCATAATACTAGGAGTAGCTGGAGTGCTAGGAGATGCGGGTTCTTGTTCAACAATTTCTTGAACTTCCCTAGGCTCGGGAGGAAGAATTTCTTTAGTGAGTTCCTCAACACCTTTTTTAGAACCAGAATCAAGGCTCATCAATAATAACATTCATTGTTTCCATTACCTTCATGATTCTTTTGTTGTATACCCGATAAGCCTTACTTGTAGAGGAATAACCCAGAAATATTCCCTCATCACTCTGGGAATCAAACTTTCCCACATTTTCCCTATCCTTTAGGATGAAACAAGTACTTCCAAAGATCCCGAAATACTTCACATTCGGCTTCCTTCCTTTCCATAACTCATATGGAGTCTTTTTGGTATCGGGTCTAAAATATACCCTATTAACCGTATGACATGCGGTGTTGACGGCTTCTCCCCACAAGTTTCTAGCCACATCCTTATTATGTAGCATTGCTCTAGCCATCTCCTGAATGACTCTGTTCTTTCTTTCTACTACACCATTCTCTTGAGGAGTAATAGGAGCAAAGAATTCTTGAGAGATACCCGATCTTGTGCAAAATGACTCCATATATGAGTTCTCGATGTCTTTACCATGGTCACTTCGAATTCGATCAATTTTCAAACTCTTTTCATTTTGCAGTCTTGTGCATAAAGCTTCAATGTGCTCAGGAGCATCGGACTTGGATCGTAGAAGAATGACCCAAGTGTACCTAGTGAAATCGTCTACCACAACCATGATGTATCTCTTACCACCAAGAGACTCGGTTCTAGTTGGACCCATAAGATCCAAATGTAGAAGCTCCAATGGTCTAGATGTAGCTAATGTCTAAGTGCCGGGATACTTAGCTTTAGTCTATTTTCCAAGTTGGCACGATCCACATACCACATTGCTCATTCTGCTAAGCTTTGGTATCCCTGAAACCGACTCATGCTTAGATACAATAGAAAGATGTTTGTAGCTAGCATGTCCCATCTGTTGATACCATAGATCTTCATTTGGCAAACGAATGCTATTACATACAATATTAGCATCAGGAACCAATCCATAACAGTTGTCAAGAGTGCGAACACCACTTATGAGTTTCTTTCCAGACTCATTCATTACAAGACACTTTCCCTTGAAGAATAGCACCATGAAGTCTTGATCACATATCCGACTTATACTCAACAGATTCCCCCTCGGACCTTCAACATATAGAACGTTTGCAATGTCCGGCAGTTTGAGTAAAGAGATGATTCCCTTTCCTTTAATCTACAATTTGCTCCTATTTCCAAAAGTGACATTGCCACCTTTCTTAGACTCAAAAAATTTGAAGAGAGATCAGTCTCCAGTCATGTGTCTTGAGCATCCATTGTCAAGGTACCACAAGCATGCGTCCATTACTTTAAATGTAGACTTCATCATAAAACACACTTCGTGCTTTGATGATAAATCAGTGGGAATGGTACTTTCTCTCAACTACCTTTTTCGAGCTAAGCCTTTAACTTTTACTCTTCTCGGATGAACTCCTTTGCACATTTTCATTCTGAGACAGTCTAGTTTCTTCTTAGCCAAACCGAGATCTTTTTTAATAGTCATCGTAAGAGAATTCAAATAAATTTTAGACTTGTATTTTCTAAAACACTCAATCAAAAAGAGATTAGAAAAATAAGATGTATTTGAAAACAAAGATCTCTTCAAGCCGGTTACAGCCATGACAACAGGGGTCAATGGATCAACACAGCAAAGATTAAACCCTAATCAAAGTGTGCCTGCTCTGATACCACTTGATAGGCCACAAACTGAATGATCCATTTTGATAGAAATTAATTAATTAATTAGCCAAGTTATTAATTAATCAATTTATCATGCAAACGCGTGGTAGCACAAACAAATCACCAATAAACTAATTATGCAGTGGAAAATAAATAACATGGTAATTTGTTTACGAATGGGGAAAACCTAACGGCAAAAACCCCACCGGGTGATTTTCAGGTCACCACTCCCGAAACTCCACTATTATCACAACAAGCGGTTACAAGTAAAGGGATCCCAAGTTCTTACCAACCTACATTTGAACCCCTACCCCAATACCCAATTGGACTTGTTCTGTAGTGACAGTTCCCCTTTTGATGCATGACTCCCAAGTACATGACTAACCAATTGCGCGGATCCCAATATGCAACTTTAATCACCAACTAAGAAGGTTGTTGGTTGCATAATTATTCAGTTCATCCACACTATGAAGATTAAGAAGATGCTCGGTCACAAAACCCTATGGTGCACATACACAACAACTTCTTTAAGAGAAAGAGATGAACTAGGGCAAAAATTTCGTCTCCGGTCACAATTTACTTGAATAGAGTTTGCTCAAAACTTGTGCAACTTGTGAACTGTTTAACGGCCCTTAAACCGATCCTTTTATATGTCTAGGGTTAGGAGAAAAGAAAGCCCAAAGACAAATTCACGGATCTCAAGAAAATCATATTGGAATTCTGAAAATCTTAAACCTCGATAGATAGAAGGTGTCGAGCAGCCATCGATCGAGTGTGTCGAGCACACCAAATGTAGAACAGCTTCCTTAAGTTCAATAGATGCAGCTGTCGAGTTTTAATGATTTTGCACTATGAACTTGTTTTCTTGGAGAGACTTGAAGGCTTCAATACTTGATCTTAAAACATGGTTTCTTGAAGTATTTAAACACATCATAAATCTACCCAAATACAAGTAAAGTGTGTTTTGTCAAAAGATAAGCCAATTACATAAAAGAATGACATATGTTCCTAACAAATGAAACACATATGTCCTAACTTTGACCATTCTCCATGAATCCAAACTTAATGTGTACACCTCAACCGCATCTAGAGGAAGAAATGAAGTTGAAATCTTCACAACTTTGTAGTCATTAATCTCGAAATCATACGCAATTCGAGTGAGCGGGAGAAATTATCTGAATTTCAGGCAACCTCTTGAATTTTCTAATGTTGGGGTTCCACAGATATATAACTTTAGGGAAAAAAATATGCCCTTTTCATCTCTATAGTTAGTGAAACACAACAAGCCATTGCAATAACCGACTATGTGGACACGCCTAGAAGGAAAATCGGAAGGAATTCCAAACCCAAAAACCCTTCCAAACGTGCATTCGAAAGTGACTGTACAGACTGGTCTATTAGAAGAAGAAGAATTCCATGGCATGTGTCATTATCATGATCTTCGTTGTTGAAAGCTCGAATTTGTGTTAGAAACACAAGAGCTTGTTTAGACTCCCAATTAAAAATTACGGCTAGATTGCTTTTACTCTAACTTATCTAAATGCGGAAACAAGAGTAAATGAAGTGCAATCAACCGATACTACTCTAGTGCATAAACATGAACAACAAACAATAAAAGTAAAGTACAAGCGTAAGGGAAGAGAGATGCAAACACAAGATAATACGGCGATGTGTTATCGAAGAGGAAATCAAGAACTCAACAAAAAACCTCTCCGTCACCCTCCAAGCGGTAAATTGATCCACTAGACAATAAGTTGGGATACACGAATAGCAAGAGACCCTCCAAACCTAATCTACCCAATATACCTAAGCCCTCCAAGCTCCTACTCCAATAAAACTTCTCAAAACCGTGTCTTGTCTAGCTTTCCGAATCCCGCAATACGCCTGACAGCATCGCCAAGCCTCACCGGCTTTTTTTGGCAAATCCCCAAAGCTTCCCAAGCTCCAAAATACTCTTTACACTCTGAATAGGTATGGGTTGTGTTTGGGTACAAATCTCCTCTCAAGGTATGACAATGGGAGAGGGAAGGAGAAGAGGCTACAATGATTTCTCACTAAGGATGGATAGCTCTCTCTCTAAAAAATGGGTGTGTGTGTTGTAGAAAACATATCTAGAGTTTTTCTCTTTAAATGGCCTCAAATACATTTGTGGGTAATGAGGGTATATATAGTATGGGTGAAGGGTAAAAAAGTCACTCTTAAAAATCCTCCAAGCGGAGGGTCTCACGGGTATCTCACGGGAAGGCCTTACCCGCGAAATACTCACGAAATTGACAGACTGGCATGACTCTTGACTTCTAGTCATGTGCTTCTCACATGCCCTTTTTGCGGGAACCCTTCTCGCGAACTTCTCGTGAGTTAGTCAAGAAATGCACTAATCTTCAATTAAGCTTGAATCTTCACCAACTTAATACTAAACCCAATACAATAAAATCTCACAAAATACAAGGAACAAAATTAAAGCAATTACAACACTTTTTGTCATGGAATAAAGCCAACATAAAATATAGTTGTAAATCACAACTTTACAATTGTTTTTGTTGTTAAGGTGGGTGGACACGAAATTTGGGGTGGTGATTGAGGAGTCCCAAGTTTTGACTACGCACTTGAATCTTATGACTGATTTGACCGGTATCCTTGCCAAGATGTTCAGTATGATGTCGTCTGGGATATTGTTCTTCCTTTTTCGGAGGATATGAGGTTGTTGATAGAGTTCTCTAGTTTGTGACATTTTTAATGAAGAGGAGACACGGAGACAGTGAAAGTGAAACTGAAAGAGTAAAGGGTTAACTTTAAAGAGACGAGTGTCGAATAGTTCTTGGGTATAGTTGGTGTGTGAACATGACATGAGTTTAACTTCATTTTCAATTTTTTTTTTTTTAATTTTATTTTAAAGAGTAGTATCATTTTACTAGTGAGTGACCAAAATTTGAAGTAAAGAGAAGATTTTTTTTTAGACAGGAAAGTAAAGAAAAGATATTGGTTGAGCTTATTATACTCACTAGTTAAGTGTACTGTGAATGCTCTACATAAGATTATTCACAATAAATTTGTCCTTATCTCAATAAGTCTAATGCACTAGAGTACTAAACACAATCTCTTTCCTTACTAAATAACCATAAGTGGTTATTTATATTTTCCCATTAATTATAATATTGATTGAGATTTTATCAAAATTAATACTAAAAAAACTACACATGATTTAAAATAAGATTTGATAGTTATTGAAAACGTGATGTCGACATTTTAAATTAAAATTCTAGCATGCTCCATATTGTACAAATGTCTCCACATTGACATATGTTGTTTGATGGTTGAGTTTGTTTTGGAAAATTAAGAGTCGAGTGACACAAGGGATACAATATATTTTTTATAATTGATGGTATGACTTATTGTAACTGGAGTAACATCATTATAACATGAATTACCATTAAAGATAAAGGCACCAATATACTATTAGTTGGGATTAACTACTAGTAGTAGTTTTCATAAAATAAAAATAAAAATTAAAAAATAAAAACCTTGAAACATTTATTGACTTATTTTTGGTGCAAACAATAATTTTTATTTTTAATCGGGGATTTATTTGAACTTTGAATCGTTGATTGACCTCTATAGTCGGGAAAAATGTTTTTAGTTTCATATATCTCAATCAAGGCCAGCCCAAGGCCTAGGCAAGTTAGGCCTAGGCTCCCAAGTATGTGACTAACCAATTTGATGCGCGGATCCTAGTACACGACTTCAATCACCAACTAGAGAAAGTTGTTGGCTGCAAAGTTCTTGAGTTCATCCCAACGATGAAGATCAAGAAGATGCTTGGTCACAAAACCTTACAGTGCACATACACAAGAACTTCTTCATAAGAATGATGAATTAGGGAAAAACTTTGTCTCCGGTTACAAATTGCTTGAACAAACTTTGCTCAACACTTGTGCAACTTGTGTACACTTTGATGGCCCTTAAAATAATCCTTTTATATATCTAGGGTTAGAAGAAAAGAATGCCCAAACACATAATCACGGATTAAAGTCAAAACAGAACTGGAATTCTGTTTTTCATAAAGCTCGACAGATAGCTGTCTTTCGAGGTGTTGTCGAGCAAATTGTTGAGCCATGGGGCTGGAAATGACTTCTTAATCTTGATGGATAGCTAGTCATCGAGTTTTAATGAACAAGACTTCTTGACTTGAATCTTGGACAGACTTGCATGTCTTCAACACTTGATCTTGAAACATAGTTTCTTGAAGTATTAAACATATCCTAGATCTACCCAAATACAAGTAAAATGCGTTTTGTCAAATGATAAGCCAATTATATAAAATAGTGACATATGTTCCTAACAAGTGAATCACATATGTCCTAACATAGATCAAAGCTAATGTTTGTAGATTTGGGTTGATGTGGGCTGATTTGGGATGCTCACGGTGGCGAGCTCATGGGTTGACTAGGTTGCAATGGCAGAGCTT
The DNA here is from genome assembly GCA_028216015.1 of Quercus dentata. Taxonomy (NCBI): domain Eukaryota; kingdom Viridiplantae; phylum Streptophyta; class Magnoliopsida; order Fagales; family Fagaceae; genus Quercus; species Quercus dentata. Next base: position 37,170,834 of record CP116447.1, read on the forward strand.
GCAGGTTGTCCGGGTTACAGGTTGTAATGGCAAAACTTGTGGGTTTGCAAGAGACAAGTTCAATCCCTTTGGATCTGCCAAAGCCAAGGTTTACAAGCTCTTCAGCAGAGAAAAGCCCATCCACAAAGTCCTTGGCGATGGAAAACGTAATCTCTCTCTCTCTCTCTCTGTTTGTTGGATGAGAAAATGAAGGTAAATGAAAACCTTGAAACACTGAAATGTCTAAGGGCTTTTTTTTTTTTTTTTTTTTTTAATAATAGGAAGGGCCGAGTTGAATTCAGGTATATTGTTTTTGGGTTAAATGAGTCTCAATGGGTTTTTAGTTAAAACCTGAATGTTCAAATAGAGTGTAAAACACCTTGAACGTTTAGACCCCCCCAAATTACAAATTACTAATTCAAGCTTATTATCAAATAATGTATGCGCGAAATATGAACATAAGCTTAAAACATAATTGATAAAACAATCTAAATCAAATAAAATCACAACCACAACAGAAATTAAATAGCAAAGATTAAGGGAAGAGAGATGCAAGTACAAAGACAACATAGTGATATGTTATTGAAGAGGAAATCGAAGTCCTCGGCGTAAAACCTTTTCACCGCCCTCCAAGTGGCCAATAATCCATTAGAGAATGAAGTTGGGATACATAAACAGTAGAAGACCCTCCAAGCCTAATCTACCCAGTGTACCTAAGCTCTCCAAGCTTCTTACTCCAACGAGGTTATGCCAAACCTTTGTCTGCTTTAACTTATCGATTCCTATATAGCCCATAGCATCAACCAATATCAATTGGTCCCTTCCTAATCGCTTCCCAAGCACCAAACAGTCTCTTCACAAATATGGGTATGGTGAGAAAAGGTTTTGGCTAATGTACCTCTCAAGAATATAACAATGGAGAGGGTGAGAGTAAAGGAATTTGGAGAATCAAAGGATGAAGATTGTAGATGAGTCAATCTTGTTTTTCTCTAGGATTTCTCTCTCAAAATTATCTATGGAAGCCCTCTACATTTTGTGGGTATAAGGGGTATTTATATTGGTGTGTGTTTGGAATGCGAAAAGTCAATTTTTCCAAACAGAGTGGTTTGATGACTTGGCCTTGCGACTGGATTGAGTTGCGAGTTAATTGCCTGGCCAACCTGGGACTTTTGTCCTGTAGTGCAACAACTAGCGTGACTCTTTAGCTCCTCTACATGCTTCATATGTGTGCCTCTTTTGGCGACTTGCCAGCCACGAGTCACTCGCGAGATTTAGTCGCAAGTCCCTGTAGAATGCACACTTCTGAGCTTTTCTTCACACTCTCACACACGACCCTTACATGATTCTCACCTAAATACAGGGTTTCTAAATGTTGAATTATAAGAAAATTTGGCACGGAATAAAGCCAACAAAATGGTTGATTAAATTTAACTTTACAAAACCTAATAATCATTGGGTCTAATTGGGTTAATGCCCATTTAACCCAACTAATAATTGGGTAGGTTTGGTTTCAATTAGAGTGGGTGGCTTTGGGTGGGCAAATAGATTTGGGCTTACTTTGCCACCCCTACATCTAGTGTTACTTTTAGGTGAAGAATGAATGGGTTGCAATTTCTCTGGACTCAATTCTTACTTCTCACTTCTCAAACAAAGAGCTTATTCAAAACACTTTATCATCGTGTGTGTGCTAAACGCTAAAACTTATTATTGCAAATTCTCTATTCTTAAAATTATACCCCCCACATCAAAATCGAATGGACCCTAACAAGACCAAGCAAATATATAATATCATTACTAGCCTCATTAGACGCACTTCGCACATGCAATGAGGGTTTTTTTAAGGAAAAAAAGAAAAGCTCTGTGTTTTTATTATATATTTATATATATAATTTTTATTTTGTGAATCTAATTTATAAGTGGATAAAGTAATTTAAAAATTAACAGGAGGGTGCTTTTTTAGAAAAAAAAAAAAAAAAAAAAAAAAAACTCTATGTTTTTATTTTATATATACTTTTGTGAATCTAATTTATAGATGGATAAAGTAATTTGAAAATTAACATGAGAGTGATCCTATTTTTTAGGTAATGTTTTAGTGGAAATTAGAGTTGCATTTTTACCATATTATCCTTTAGTTTTGTCTTTACTTAAATATAGGGGTGTAAGAGCATTTTTGAACTAAAAAATGAGGAATAGTATAGATTACTACTTTACTAGCAAGAGTTTAAAAATAGTAATATGGTTAATTTATTTGATTCAATAAAATTATTTATTTTTCTATGTATGGAGTGAGAGCAACGATTACTCCTCAACAACTACAATATTAATGTTTACAAAAAAAAAAATAAATAAATAAATATTAATGTGTCTTCCATAAATATGAGGTCTATAATCTTTTAACAGTTTATTATGAATAAATTTATCTCCAACTATCCTATTGAATCGTAGTTGTGAAATTTACTTATATTTTAAAAATCATGAGTGAAGGATGTATATAACTATATATTATCGGACTATGAGCTATGCCACTTCTTTTATGGTATTTGACATTGTACTTCGCCAACTTATTTTTAGAGAAATTGTAGGAGGTTGAATTGTGGTCCCCCCAACAATCCCCGCTCACAATGACTAATGCGATTCAAACTCATGACTTGATTTTGATACCATTTGTTGGACTAGGAGCTATGCCACTCCACATCAAAACCAGTTAGTGATGAGGAAGACATACAAATATTTAATGGCATCTGATATAGTGCCCCATAAACTTGTTTTAGAGTGGTTGTAGAGAGTTGAATTGTAGTCTCCAACATATATATCTTTTGAAAATCTCATGTGAAACAGATATTGGTTAACTATTAACCAAATATTCCCATGCCAATAATTTTATTATTATGTACACAAGTCATTCCCATGCCAAATATTCATGAATGATTCGTAAAATTTTATTTAGTTTCAGGAAAAAAAAAAAAAAAAAAAAAAAAAAAAAAAAACGAACAAGCACAAAGAGAAATTATTATTATTTAATAAATAAAGAGAAGTTGTAAGAGTTTACGACATGAAACAAAAATAAATAGGTACCAAAACATATCGTTTATTAATCAAATTGATTTGAAAGATAAAGTGGTAGGGCGTCTAATGATGAAGCTGAGCCAATTTTTAAACTTGAATTTGTTGAAATAGAAATATCCTTCCAAGCCCCCATTTCTTCTTTTCTAACATATTCAAGTTCTTCAAAATTTTGTTCAACAGAAGAAACTTTTTGAACTCCCCGTAACTCCATCATGATCTCTATCATCGAAGGTCGTTTTTTTCCATTCCAATGCAAACATCTTTTTGCAAGGTTAGCAATTGCCATGATTTCATCTTTATTTCCACCCTCCTTTACTTGAGTATCAAGTATATCAAAGAGACGGTTATCTTCTAATGAATGAATGAAGTATGTAGATAGATTTCGACCTTCTTGTGATCTTGTTGAGGAAACAGGTTTTCTCCAAATCAAAAGCTCAATCAGGACTACGCCAAAACTATATACATCACTCTTATCTGTAAATTGGCTTGTTTGAAAGTATTCTGGATCCAAATACCCAAAAGTACCATATACTAGAGTGGTTAAATGAGTTTGGTCAATGCCCACTGATCTTGAAGTCCCAAAGTCTGCTACTTTTGCTCTATATTTGTCATCAAGGAGTATGTTTGAAGATTTTATGTCTCGATGGTAAATGGGTAGTGAAGTTGCCGAATGTAAGTAAGAAAGAGCTCCTACAACTTCTGTGGCAATCCTTAAGCGCATGTCCCATGTTAGTAATGGAAACTCTTCATTTTTCCCGTGGAGATACTGAAAAAGTGTGCCGTTGGGAATGTATTCATAAACTAACAAAGGAACTTCTGTCTCTAAACAACACCCGAGTAGTTTAACCACATTTCTATGGTTGATTTGTGTAAGAATGATAATCTCATTAACAAATTGTTCAAGATTTCTCTCATCCACCGTATTGCACTTTTTAACTGCCACAATTCTTCCATCTACTAACATCCCTTTATAAACTGTACCTTGTCCACCCTTACCAAGTATTCTGTTTTCATTGAATCGATCAGTTGCATTTTCCAACTCCTTTGAATTGAATAATTTTGTCTTTTGAACATTATTTTCATCTGAAGATAATTGTTGTTGCAATAATAAACCACCATTTCTTTTGAAGAATTTTTGCTTGCGCTTGATTTTGTTTCTTTTCTTTATCACTTTGTATAAAGACAATGTAATAATGAATAGAAACAATGCCCCAATGCTTGAACAAATAACTGCATATGTCAAGCAAATAAAACAGAAAAATCACATCAACCTAAATGTGGGCTATATAAAAATGTGACTAACTGTAAAATAGATTTGAACAAAATTACAATCAATTGGAAACATCTTTCCCATGTTTTTTTTTTTTTTTTTTTTTGAAAGCATCTTTTCCATGTTTTTTTTTTTTTTTTTTTTTTGAAAGCATCTTTCCCATGTTTTAAAAGAAGTTACTAACATTTAGTTTTTATATTAATATGTTCTCTCAATATCCCACAACTTTGGTTCTCAAAAAAAAAAAAAAAAAAAATCCCACAACTTAAATAAGTGTTAAGTTTTAGTTATAGCCTTATAACTCAACTGGTTACCCCTTCCTGAATTTTCAAACAGGGAAATCTAGAATTCAAAATTTTCTCCCTTATTGTAACTATCAAATTATGAAATATAAAAAAGTGTTAGCCCCAATTTAATTTCTTAGGAAAAAGAAAATTTATTGATTGTTACTTGATTTTTCAGGTAACATGTACAACAGTCTATTGTGTTTTAAATTGCATGGAAAGGGGCTTCTGAGTTTGGGACATCTTGTTACCCAGCAAAAATTTCCCGTGTTGTTCTACCTTAAATGAGCTTTAAGCCTTTAACAACTAATATAATTGGTGAATTCTTTCTATAAATTCTTACAAAATTTACACTTTTGTTTAATTTAAAATGTTGAATTCTAGTGCTCACCCCTAAAATCAGCCTTCACTATTTCCTGGGATTAACAAAAATCCTTCATTGAGATCTCTTTCATTTTCTTCAATATTATAATACCTCCTCATCATCTCCTTTAATTTAACCAATATTGTTAACGTATTTATCCATTTTTCTTAATCCCCTGTTTAGATTAACCTCTCACCCAATTCCCACTAATGTTAACTTTTTTTTTTTTTTAAGGAATAAAAAGAAATAAAATATAATATATATATATATATATATATATATATATATATATATATATATATATATATATATATATATATATATATATTGTTTTCACAATAATTGGAGGTAGGGAGATTTGAATCATGAATATGTCTCAATTAAAAATCTCAAAATTAACTAAAAGAAAAGATGGATGGATGCTTATTCACTCATACAGAAAGAACTATAAAATCCACTAAAAAAATTATTAACACAAAAAAGAAATTCTAATGAGATTTTTTTTTAATCATTCTAATGAGAATTAAATGGTAATTAGAGATATATATATCACCATGGAGTTACGATCGAAAAAATACTGTTCCTCTTAAATGTCATGAACTACTTTATGCATTTTTCCAAATTTATAAGGCATACCTAACGCGTTAAAATATATATATATATATATCAAAAGATAAAAAGAAAAACATACCTAAAATGGCTGACTTCAATTGAGATTTCCGCTCGTGGCAAATGTGAGTGCCTTCTGTATTCTCACAAATTGAGCTGTTGCCGCATCTATGGAGTGTTTTGTCTTTGCATTCATTTATATCTAATGGGATGACAAGAAAATTAATAAATTTATTAAAATCTCGTAGTCTTGTACACTTAGTTTGGTGATCACTAAAAAATATAGGTCAAAGAAGTTACAAAAGGGGTTAATCAAGCTCAAACAGCGTTAATACTAGAATGGTCTAGGCTCTTAAGTATTCTAGGTTATGGCTAAAAACATAAGCAGACTAAAAACATAAACAGAAGCTACCCAAACAATACTATGGCTCAATCAAGAGGTAAGACCGTAAGAGCGAAGACACTGGGATGCAGAAGGGTGGTAGCAGCACTTATTAGAAAAAAACTGAGAGCTCCATTGGGGCCCTTGGAGGTAGAGGTGAAGGCTTTTGATGAAGGTTTGATCTTTGCAAACGATGTTGGGGTTTGAGAGGTCATTCTTCAGGGAGATTTACAGGTTGACAAGGAAACCAACTAGTTCATTTGTTAGAAAATAAACGCTGAAGGTGTTGAACATTATGTAACTTGGATACAAGAGAACTCATGTTCCATAGAAGAGACTCTCAAATGATGTAATTCTTGTTTTCCATTGAATAAAGTCTCAATCTTTTTTTTATTTTTATTTTTATTTTATTTTTTTAATCCTAAAAAGGAGAAGTATACAAGTATATAAATAAGAACGAAAAATACTTATTATATTATTAGATTATTGGATTTTTTTTTTTTTTTTTTAGAATATGATTATTATAATTGGAATTATGTAGGTGGGGTTTGAATACACATCTGGGGTTGGCGTTGGCGTTTTGAGTTTTGCGTTTTCCTTTTTTTTTTGGCACACGTTTAAGGAGATGTGCGGCTACTATTCATGCACTGTTCATGAACAGTAGCTGCACTATTTGACTTTTCAACCCTTTTCAACACATCAGTGGGTCCCGTGAACAGTGTGCGGGACCCACAAATCTCATTTTTCAGCAATTTTTTCATTAAAAATGGGTTCCACGGTACTATTCACACATTTTAAAATTATTTTGTTACAATGTTTTCAGTTTCAGCAAAATAAGTTCTATTCAAACAGACCTATAGTTTACTTTAGATGAAATTTAAGTTAAAAAATTAGAATATGTAGGGGTATTTTAATAAAAATAAATAATTTTTTTTTTTGGTAAGAATAAATAGATATTTATATTCATAGTTTTATTGCTATAAAAGTTATTATGGAATATTACCCCATTTAACTCAAATTGTTGTTAGAAAAACATTTGTGTCTCATAATCACATTTATAACCTGTTTTGTTATAATATTATGATTAATTTATTCTAATAACTTGCATGTATTTATGTCTATATTTTCCTCTTGAGAGGTGTACCTAGAAAGCCTTGTGAACGTACACACAAAAATATAAAATTTTTAGATGAGAAATATATGTACAGTGTGTGAATATTAATGTTATCTTGTGGATAGATGATGATTTTTTGCTTTTGCTTTTGTTTTAGTGAAGCTTTTGCTCTATGGTGTTATGGTGTTGTGCATAATTATGGAGCTTAGCATATACTAGGTTATTGTATCTTGTGATCAACATGCTAGTAAACTTGTTGCACCGGTTAAAATCTATGTAGTATATTCACTTGTGGTGGTGCACAATACTCTAAGGGGGCTCTTGGTTTGCCATGATGTTACATTACACTATAATATTATATTATTATAATCTTATATTAATGTAATCTCAATACAAAAATAAAATATTACATTGTTTTAGAAGGTGATATGATATATTTTGTAATTTTAGATTATGGTAGTGTTAGAAAAAAAAAAAAAAAACCAAAGAAACTTAATAACATATTATTGTAATGTGCATCACATCAATGACATATCATAGCATACCAAACGCCCCCTAAAAGAGTTAGAACTTTATGCCTTAGGCCCCTTAGTCAAGCCGTTCTTCAGTGATACCTTCATTTTTTGTTGTTGACAGTTATGTATATCTTTTAATCTTATTATTACTATTAAATATTTACTTATCATATGTTATTTTTCATTTATAACAATTAAAATAATAAGTGAAATTTTATATAATTATCTTTGATCTTGAATTATTGAAACATGTTATTATATTTTAAATTGTGAAACCAATAAAATATATATTATTTTAATTTATAGATACGATAGAATTTTAAATTTTGGTGTCCGCTTTATAATAAATATTATTTATTATCATACTTAAATACCAATTGATTTTTGATATAGGAGACATGCATACCAATCAGTTTAGCTACTAAACTCTAGGCAGAACTCCATTTTTAACTAAAACATAATCATTAACTTATGATGACAATATTAGAAGTATGGTATAAACTTTAAAGATATAATTTAACTTTTTTAAGATTTTAAGATTTTGTTGCTAGTTTTTCCTCTAAAAAAAATGATTTTGTTGCTAGTTATAGCACTACAAGTTCGCACAAAATATTATTTAGTGGATATAGATGTCGAAAATTGATTTAATTATTAGAGTAATTTTGGGATGTCATAAATATATTTTAACTTGATTTATTTTAATTAACTTTGTTAAATATTATTTCATAAATGATGATTAAATTAATAAGAAAATGTTATCAACTTATGATAAATATACCTTTAATATATGTATAATTTTTATAAAGTTTGTGTATCTTACCATACATGATACAATTAAAAAAAATTAAAAGCGATTCATTATATAATTCAAGTTTTGACAATAATGTATAATAAAAGTTGGGTATAAAATCATAGTTGCTCTAAATGACTATTTTCTCTCCACGACAAGTTCCTAAAGTCTCATTTATCTTATTAATTGTTAGGATTGTTTAATTGAGCTAAATCTATTATCTAAGTTTCTAGAAATTAAAAATCCTACTCTAACAAAAATTCTATTTATCTTATTAATTTTTAGGATAGTTTAATCTAGGTAAAAATTTATGATCTAAGTTTTAAAAATATTTTATAAAAAAATTAAATTATATTCCAACTAAAATTCTATTACCAATAACTATTTTAATCATCTATGATAATTGTGTAAAAAAAAATTATATAGATGATCCATGCATTGTATGAACATACTTATAAATATACAAATTATAAATAAAATCATTCTTCCGTGTTCTATATATATATATATATATATATATATATAGATACACATGTATACTAGTCTCATTACATGTGCTTTGTGCGTGCGATGAGGCTCTTTGTTATTTTTTATTTTGTTTCATAATGTTTAAAAGTAAGATAGAGACAATGTCCTAATATTTAGAATTTTCTCTACATGAGTTTTCTTTTCTCTAATTAGTTATTTGTATGTGAGAAAAGAAAAAGCCTAAAACTTAGGAACTTTTTCAAAAATAGTAAATTATTCATTTATTCAGTTTGTGTTTTTAAATTTAAAATTATTTAACTAAAAGATTGGGGTATTTTAGAGAGTTTAATCATTTGTGTAAGTATATTTTAGTAAGCAAAATGATGAAACCCAAATAGGAGAATCTTGTTATTAGTATACTAGACTCATCACACACGTTTTGCATGTGCAATATATAATACTCTTTTTATTTATTTGTTTTTTTGGTTTAGTGATATAATGTTTAAAAGTAATATATTATATTTTTCTCTTAAAGAATGATGTAAAGTAACATAGACTAATGTTTAAAATTTTCTCAGAAAAACAAAAAGAACAATGTTTAAAAATGAGGCTAAATGGAAAAGTTAAAGAAAAAAGCCTAAAACTTAAAAATAGAAAATTACTCTTTTAACATGTTTGTATTTCTTAATTTAAAATTATTTAACTAAAAGATAGGAGTATTTTCGAAAGTTTAAGAATTTGTGTAAAGGTATTTAGTATTGAAACCCAAACAGAAAATCCTATTATTAATAGTATAGACTAGCATTATCACGCTCTAATTTTATTTTTCTAATTAGTTATTTGTACATGAGTTAGTAATTGATGTGAATGGAAGAAAATATTTGAAATTGAAAACTTTTAGTTTTTTTTTTATTATTATTTAAAATTTTCATTTGTTTTTCAACTCTCACGTAGAGACATTGGAATTCGAATAGAAGAAGTAATCTTTTTAATATATATATATATATATATATATATATAACCGTGTTTTTTTTTTTTTAAAGAAAGAGATAAGGTAACATGGAATAAAATAATGTTTAAAGGTAAGATAGAAATAGTGTTCTAATTTTTAGGCAAAATGGAGAAAAGAAACGAAAAAGCCTAAAACTTAGAAACAATAAATTAGTCTTTTAACCGATTTTTTTTTATAAATGATTTAACTAAAAGATAAGGGTGCTTTAGAGAGTTTAAGAATTTGTGTGAAGATATTTTAACATGCAAAATGATAAAACCCAAATAAAGAATCCTGTTATTAATATACTAGACTCATCACACATGCTTTGCGCATGCAATAATATTCTTTTTTTATTTATTTGTTTTTTTGGTTTAGTGTTATAATTTTTAAAAGTGATATATATATATAATATATATATATATATATAACCATTTGTATTTTTTTATTTTTTATTTTTAAAGAGCTAAGGTAACATGAAATAATGTTTAAAAATGAGATAGAGATAGTGTCTTAAGTTTTAGGCTAAATAGATATGAAAAAGCAAAAAACCACAAATTTAGGAATAATAAATTACTCTTTTAACCAGTTTGTGTTTTAATGTGTGTGAGGGTATTTTAGTACACAAAATATTGAAACCCAAACAGAGAATCCTGTCATTAATAACTAGCCTCATCAATCGTGCTTCGTGCATGTGACAATGCTTTTTTTTTTTTTTGTTAGTGATCTTATTTTGTAGAGTTTTTATTTTTTATTTTTATATATATATATATATATATATGTGTGTGTGTGTGTGTGTGTGTATATATATATATATAATTTTTATTTTGAAAATCTAATTTATAAGTGGATAAAGAAATTTAAAAATTAACAAGAGAGTGGTCCTATTTTTTAAGCAATATTTTAATGGAAGTTAAAAATTGCATTTTTACTAGATTATCCTTTAATTTTATCTCTACTCAAACATAGGAGTGTAAGGGCTTTTTCGAAATAAAAAAATGAGGAATCCAAACAAGGAAAACCCCTTAAATAATAGTATAGATATGGAAGACACACACACACACACACACACACACACACACACACACATTCTAGCCTCGTCACACGCGCTTCGTGCATGCGATGAGGTTTTTTTATTTTTATCTTTTGGCTTTACACATTTTACTCATGGCAGCTTTATTTTATTTCTTATTTTTAGAAGTAGTTGTATTAGTACTTGACTACTAATGTGAGAGAAAAATGTGGAGGTAGGAAAAAAATAGTTTAGTGATAAAAAAATGGTGCATTTGTGAAATAAAAAATGTAGTTTTATTTTTTCATATTTTTTTAAAAAGAAGAAGTTATACTAGTACTTGACAACTAATGTGAGAGAGAAATGCGGGGTGAGAGGAAAAACTGTTTTTTTTTTTTTTAATTAACTAAAAATTAAGAGTTTTTAAATTACTAATTTTATATGTCTAATCCTATGATTTAAGCCTTAAAAATAGATGAATTTGAGGGTATTTTAGGCATCTAAATTGAGAATCATAAACAAGAAAAGCCTTTTAGAGCATTAGCATCAGAAGATGCTAATGCCATATCTAAGAGCATTTTAGCATAAATGCACCAAATAACCACTACATCAGAGAATGTCATAAGTAAGTATTGCAAAAATATTTAGAATTGTGCTACAGTACAATTCTAAAGGTAGAATAGTATTGTAGCACAATTCTAAAACTTATATTATTTTTTTATTCCCCATTTTCTGACTCTGTCTCTCCCTTTGTTTCTCTTCTCATTCCTCTCTCCACAACGGCTTCTCTCTCTCATCACGTCTCTCTCTCATCCAATCTCTCTCTCACGGTGGGCTTTTCTGGCGTGGGTCGTGGGTTCGGCGTGGAGGTGAGACTCGGAAGTCAAATCGGCATGGTATGGTGGCGATTTCTGGGTGTTTTTGGGCACGTTTTACGGTTTCATGGGTATGCGGTAGCGTGGTATGGTGGTTTGCGGCGGCGTGTTCATGGTTTTTCGATGTGGTTTGCAGCAATGAGATCGGTTTGTAGTTGGGTTTGTGTAAATTTTGACTTGATTTTTTTTTTTTTAGGTCATCTTGTGGATTCAAAATTTGCTATTGGTTTGATTTGATTTTGGGATGGATTTTTTTTGTGGGTTCATGGTGGTGGAGTTGGGGGTTGCCGTGGTGGTGGTGGTGGTGGAAGGGGGTGGGGTTTTTATTATGGGTCATATGTGGGTTCATGGTGATGAAGGTGGGGGGTTGTCATGGTCTTGGTGGTGGCTATGGGTTTCGGTGAGGGTTTTTGGGGTTGCCGTGGGGTGGTGGAAGGGGGTGGGGTTTTTATTATGGGTCATGTGGGTTCATGGTGGTGAAGGTGGGGGGTTGCCATGGTGATGGTGGTGGCCATGGGTTTCGGGACCGAGGTTTCTGGGGTTGCCGTGGGGTGGTGGAAGGGGGTGGGGTTTTTATTATGGGTCATATGTGGGTTCATGGTGGTGAAGGTGGGGGGTTGCCGTGATGATGGTGGTGGCCATGGGTTTCTGGGGTTGTCGTGAGGTTTCTGGGGTTTATTTGGAAGAGAGTTGAAAATGAAAGAGAGCTGAAAATGAGAGAGAGGAGAGAGATGAGAGAGAAAAGATATAATTTTGATATATATTATTTTATTTTGTAAATATATTATTTTAATGAGTAAAAGAGGAAAATAGAAGTTTGGGATACGGAGGTATTGTAAAATAGGATAGTATAATGATAAAGTGAGTTTTTAGAAATGTAAAATAGAGTAACATTAGCATTTTCCAATGCTAATGCTCTTAGATAGTAATATATCTCGTAGATTGGGAGAATGATATATGACATAAAATAACTACTTTAAAATGGTCCATTAAAAAAAAAAAAAAAAAGGCATGTAATGCGGAGTAAAATTAGAGCTATGTATTTGAAGTTTACCTTGACATCCCAATCCCTTGGGAAGATAAGGATTTCCTTTGTATCCCGGAGCACAGACGCCAATAATGCCAAGAGGATTTATTTCGTATATGGCACCGTTGCTCTGAAATTCACTTGAATTAAGGGTCCAGTGATTTATCTGCCAGTCCAGGACCACAGGAACGTATTCCCAATATTGCACAAAAGAGGGATCTCGTTTGCTTTCGTTCAACCAATTTTGGTCTACTAGGAAGGCATATTTGCAAGGCTCGGATTCTCCGCGCTTATAACGCCCCTGTCCTTCTATACTTCTGAAATCTGCAGCAAATTCTTGAAGGTATGGAGGGATATTCGTTGACTCGCAGCAGTTAAAACCCGAGCATCTAAGTCGACCACTCTCCTTCATGTTTGGAGTGCAATCAGATGTGCACCCAAATACTGTAGGAGCAATATTGGCTATTGTTGCAAAGTTGTCGCAACCAACCGCAATGAATGTATTATTAACCGTAGAGAAGGAAAAAGGACTTCTTGTGAAGTCCGTACGTCTATTACTTCAGGTGCTCGTAGTTGTAGACGAACATGTCTCCGAAGAAATGATTGGCAATTGGACTTGCACCGTAGGCCTGTCGAAGTGAAAGTTGAATGATTCAGAACGATAGGAACCCGAACCAATATTGATTTGCTGCACCTCCGTGTCAATACTAGTTAAGAAGGCACCACTTCCATTGCAAACAATTTCGAACGACTTGTTCATGTAGCAATCAGGTCCGATTCCAAACGGGTATGGAATTTCAAGATTTCCACACCTACTTTCACAATTGGGTTTTGCCATAGATGGTGCTGCTTCTGCAAGGGATCCATATGTCAGCAGAAGTAGGAAAGTAATTCGCATTACAAATTGCACAGCCATTTCTCTGGGTGTCTTACAGTTCAACAAAGCAAACCATATGCCCGCCATTTATAAATACCAGCACTGGACAAGATACTTTTCTGCACCTTCCGACTTTGTTCCTTTGTTTACTTGGAATTCTTAAATGGATTTATGGACATAATCATTATTTTTTGTGTAGGCCGGTCATTTATAAATACCAGCACTGGACAAGATACTTTTCTGCACCTTCCGACTTTGTTCCTTTGTTTACTTGGAATTCTTAAATGGATTTATGGACATTCATTATTTTTTGTGTAGACCCAACTCTTGGTGTGCATTTGGAAGTGCGTTTGTGTTTCCCAAACGCACGTTTTCTGTTCTTTTTTTTTTTTTTTTTTTTTTTTTGCACACGTTTGAGAGACCAACATGGCTATTGTTTATGAACCGTAGCCGCAAAGTTTGACTTTTTCCATCTTTTTAGCACAAATTTTATTGTTCACGGATCCACAAATTTCACTTTTCAGCAACTTTTTCATTTAAAATAGGTCTCATGGTACTATTCACACATTTAAAAATTATTTTGTTGCTATGTTTTTCGTTTTTTTCAGTTTTTAGTTTTCAGCTATATCCAAACAAATCCTAGATCTCTTATTTAATATTAGAAACTTTATCAATTAAGTTAACTGGACAAGATACTTTTCTGCATCTTTCGACTTTGTTCCTTTGTTTATTTGGAGTTTTTAAATGGACTTATGAACATAATCATTATTTTTTGTGTAGGCGAGTATTGAACCCTATATCTCTTTGTTTACTTGGACTTTTTATGGACATAATCATTATTTTTGTGTAAGCAAGTATTGAACCCTAAATCTCTTATTTAATTATTAAAGATTTTATCGCTTAAGCTTATTAGAACCTAAGTATTTTCATTTTCAATTGTTTGTTTATAGGTAAAATGTGATCAAACTTGTAAAATACTTTCCGTTGACCATAGTAGCAGAGCCAAGAATTCTTCTTAGGAGGCCAAACTAACTATAATTAAGTTCTTTTTTTGTGTCAAATTAATAAAGTTCTTTTTTATTTTGTAAATTAAATTCAGCTCAAAAAAATTGTTGATTTTGAAATAATTTTTTAGTAATTTCCTTTTTTAATTATATAAACAGTAAAATAACTATCCAAAAACTCATTTTCAATATTCAGAATGCACATTTAATGTTCTAACATTTCATAAATAAATAAATAAAATATAAAAAAGATATATAAATAAATGCAAGTTTTGTTTGGGGGCCTTTTTTCAGTGCTCAACCACGTGTCGTCTGCTAGAGGGGTGACCTTGCTAGGCTTGAGTTGTGTTTGGGGAGTTGCATCCAGAACTCAATATTGGGCCACATGGTCCAATGGCTACCAAAGATATTTTTAAGCCTACAAAACCATTAAAACCAAAGTCTAAGAATCTTGATAATAGTTGAATAAATATATAATATGCATTTGATATAATAGTTTTGATTAGTAGTTGTAATAGTAGTTGAAATAAAGTAATATGTATTTAAAGGTGAAATAATCATGTACTCAATGATGTAAATTTAAAGATATGGAAGCAAAGTCACTTATCTTTGTATGGTTTGTAGCTCTAGCTATATAGTATCAATAAGTTGATAGCATTCTAGTAGAATTACTCTAGCGGTAGAGAGGCAATTTGCCATAATAACTTCAAAATTAAAGGGGAAAAATGGATGCAAATCGTAGGGAGAGAGAGTATGTCCAACTGTGTGTAGAGGCTGATTAATCTTGTCCCTTTTATCATGCACTTAAATGTGTTTCCCCTTGACAATGCTCTTTTAATTGTTATGAAACTATGAATAGGATTGCCTTCCATGGGAAGTGCTTTTGTAAGATGTATTTGTACCTTCTAAGAGAAACGCTTCATGTAAGATAGATTTGTGCCTTCCATGAAAAGGGCTTTGATATTAGGCCTTGATGCCTTCTAAAAGTAGGGCTTTAGTATTAGAAATTTATGTCTTCCATGAGAAGGGCTTTTATAAGAGAGGTGGAGAAGTGCATTGAGATGTGTTTATGAGTAGAAAAACAACAGAGAATTTTAGAGTGAGAGAGTATGAGAGTGGAGCTTAGAAGAGTTGTGGTGTGTTATATGTAATGGTGTAGTGAATGTGTATGGGATTGTGTGAGAGAAATGGAGAAAGAGATGTTTAGAGATATGGGCAGCAAGATAAATGTATTTTCTAATATGGAGAGTGAGAGAGTGAGTATAAGAGAGTAATGGTTTTGTAGTGTGTTTAAAACTATTGCTGGAATTTTCTGCTGAAGGATGGAATAGAGCTTATGAAGGACATTTAGAGCTAAGGGCTAAAGAGTTTAGTTCATAATTTGGAAACTAAAAACTCAGAAGCTCAAAACTTCATTAAAAAGCTCAAGAAGATAAGTAGAGGGAGAGAGAATAAAAAGTTTATGAGAGAGTTATTCTTCCCTCTTGGTCTATTTTGGTGTGTTGATGAGGGGTTCTATTTATACTTGAGTTTAAGGGGGTTATTTTAGCAAATAATCTCAGCCAAAATCTGTCCCAATCAGCAATGAATCTTCAACAAAACCATCCTAGGATTTGGCCAAAAATGGTATGTTTAGCTTTAAGATGTTCTTGCTCTTTTAGGTAATAGTTGCTGGAGGAAAGAGTTAAAGCTGCTTTAAGGAAAATTTGTAATGTTAAGGCTACTGGGTCAACTATCATAGCTGTTCTGAAAAAGCTATCCCAACTGTCGAGAAAAAGTCATCACAGCTATCATAAGACAAAATACTATTACTTGAGCGAGAAGTAGATGAGGTCAGCTGGGTGATTTTCAGATTGCTGGAGAGGATATTCAGCATTTATTTCATGGATTTGGCTAAAAATGGTAAGATCTCTTTTAAGGCTATCTTGCCATTTTGGGTATAGTAGTTGGCTACTGGGATTTCAGCATTAAATGGCTGGTGATATCACCTTGAGCTAGGTGTCAAGTGTTGAACACATTACTGATGTTTAGCTAGAAATGTTTCCTTTTTGGGTGTTTGTATTTTTGGTCCAAGATTCTATTACATCACATTTTTAGTAAGTAATAGAATGATTGATTGAAAGTTAATGAAGCTTTAGAGATTTAGTTAAGGTCTCATTGTGTTGTGACTTAATTTTGGTGAGCAAGAAAAGCATTTAATGCTCGGCTCTAGCAGCAACTGGTAGAGGAATATTTTGTTGAATTGTGGCAGACAAAGAATGGATATTATAGATATCATGAGTATTCTATATATTTGGAGATTAAAGATAGCAAATCATATTAGGCCATGTGTTTGAGTTGAATTTTAGCTAAAAGTAGTAATGTAGTTTATTTAGAATAATATAATGAATTTTCCAAATTTGTATAGGAACAGCTAGAAGTTGAATGAATAGTTATTTGGTCAACATTTAAATGGTTGGAAATATTGAGTATTTGTCATATGATGAATATTAAGTTTTAGGAAAAGAGCAATGGGAAGTTCTTTCATCTTAAGTTCTATGTGATAAGAGATACTTACCACATGTTACCCACTACACACGTACTTGTCAGAGTTCATGGAGTTGGAGAAGACACGCCAAGCAACATGTTTCTTTTATCAACTTTAAACCACTAGAGCTTTATTGAACATACTTCTTGGCCCTCCAAACCATGACTCCCAAAGTTTCCCCAAAAAGACTCATGAGCTTGGATCATAAGTCGAAGATGAGATGACATACCTTGGGTTTTGTTGTCATTTTGCATAAATATGGGCTTTTGTTGAAGAAGCCACTTGCCATGAGTATAAGAGAGGTAATATGGACCATGAGCTTTGATTCATTACTTGAGCTTGATCCATATGTTGATGTTGATGATGTCGTGGGGTTATGATCCCATTTTAATGAAGAGGAAATGTGGACCATGAATCTACCTCTTGAAGTAAGGATCTTGTGGGTCATGTGAGCCCAATCCATGAGATATATGCTTATTTTGGGCTTTAAAGAAATTTACCCAAAAATTAATAATATATTGATGCAGCTTGGGTTACCAATGAAGTAGTTCCATGTGGGGCAAAAAAAGAGTCCTCAACAAGTTTCAAATTTCTACTCTTTAGGGAAAAAAAAAAAAAAAAAAAAAAAGCAATGCACATTTTATAAATACTAAACTATATCTAGTCAAATAAAACAAGAAAAATTTGAGTAAATTAATCAAGTAAATACTATTATCATCAGAGGCTCTTCTTTTTTCTTTTTCTTTTTTTTTTTAAAAAAAAATTAATAATTTGTATTTATTATAATTTGAAAAAAATTTTTTTTTTTTTCAAACAAATAAAAATGATAAACTTTAGAGAAAGCATAAATTGTAATTTATTTTTTGAATGTGTGTTTGAAAGTGGTATAATGATATAGAGAAAAGTTTGGATAGGAAAAATAAGATGAACGTGAGGGGAAAGAAGGCTAAATTTTAGGAATTCTTTTATTTTTTAATTTTTTTTAAATTGGGGTGTTTTACTTTTATTCAAATGAAAAGGAATAAAAAAGATGAACTTGAAGGAAAAAAAAAATCCTAATTTTAGGAGTTCTTTTTTTGAATTTATAATAAAAATTTGTTATTTAACATTTATGACCCTATTTTTAAAAGAAGTTACCCTTCATTAATGAGGAAATTTTTAAACCACATAAAAGTCCAGTTTAAAGAGGGAACTCCTCTTATAGATAGTGATGATGCTTGAAAATTAGTAGGTTGAATGCTCTAGGCTTCAATGATGGTTGGATGATCTCAAGAGGAAGAAAGAGACTAACGAATGTGACCGGGTGGATCGCTAAGAACCCTCCAATAGTTAAGTCATTTTTCTCTTCTCTAAAACACAAGTGTAGTGAGTGGATGAATAGTAGAACTTACCATGGTTGGATGAGGCTTGGTCTCTTTTATAGAAAGTTTGGAATGGATCTACTTGTTAGATGCCACTAAAATTGCGGGAGATGTGTGAACTTAGTGGGGAGAGTAAAGCAAATTTCAGGGAATTGATTCCACATTCAAAGATTAGGGTTTGTGATTTAACCATTCAAGATTGTTGAAAATGTTTGTAAATTTTCTAAGTGTTTATTGGTCGTCCATACCTTCTCATGGTATGGATGACCATATTCTCTTTGGATAACTAGTGACATGCTTGGACATCCTCATTATATGTTTGTGGTTTATATTCCTTTTTTCTCTTTTTTGAAGACTATCTTGGACGTTATTGGTCTTGGATGACCATTATGAACGAAGACTACTTGTTGATTACCATCAGTTGCCCCCTTGTCCATAAGTCGTCCATGCCCTCATCATACTTGCCTTGTGTTGCTTTTTCTGGATTTTTCTTAAAAAAATTTACACGTGGCACTTTCTGATTCGTTGATGAGTCATATATGTGGCATCCAAAGATTTGATGAAATTCGACAATGTAGGTGTTCTTGCATGGCTTGATCATAACGGCCAGGAGGTTGCACCGCTTTGTTCTTTAGGAAAGTGGCCACATGGCATCTTCTAGTTGGTTTGTGTCATTTCAGTGACCCACCTAGTCACCAATAAATAGCTCAATGCCTCTCTTACCCTCTCACTTTTTTTAATTTTCCTTTTTGACATCATTGTCTCGGTTCGTCCAATGCGCCTTGTCTAGATGTCCTCTTTTGTCCTTAGTCTTCTTCGTCTAGCATCGGGTATTATCTCTTTCTTAGTCTTAGGTTTTCTTCTTTGGAGCTTTCTTATAAAAGGTTGATATTGTAGTTTCATCGTTTAGTAATTGGGATGATAGGGAGATAGACGAGAATCATGACGATAGTAATAGTAATGGGGGTAGTAGTAGTAGTAGTGAGAGTAGTAGTGAGAGTGGTTCCATAGATGAGGTGTACTCGTCTGGGACTCTTGGGATTCCTTTAATGGTTTTCCAGGAGGAAATGAGGAGAAGGGCACCATTTGGATCATCTATTGGCCTGTCTCTTTGCTCCTCCACCATCCATTCCCTCTCCTCCTCGTTAAACAAAGGATGTTTTAATGTGTTGTGCCATGAACATTCCATCAAAGATAGACAATAAGAGGCTTCTTAAGCTTAAAGACAAATACCAAATTCCTAATGAAGTTCACACTCGTCTTCCCGCTTCGGGCAAGTGGTGTTATACTCCAAATTTTCCTGGAGTTGGCATATATGAAGCTTATCTCTTAGGGGGTCTTAGGTTACCCTTAAACGCCTTTGCTAGAGAACTCCTCTATAGGTTAGGTATTGGACCAAACCAACTTAACCCCAATGGATGGATGATTATTATGGCAATGCAAGTGTTGTGAAGGGAGGCTTTTAAGAAGAACCATCCTCTTACTGTAGATGAGTTTTCATATTATTATAAACCCTCTAAAATAAACCAATTCCTAGGTTTTTATCGGTTTTCTACTAGGGTTCTAGCTATAGGATGATTAGGGCTTTTCCTTTGTCTAATAGGTTGTGGAAGAGATAAGTTTTCTTTGTTTCTAGGTTTTGGGCTGGTGACCTTGTTGAAGTAGCTAGGGATACATTCCCTCCTTATGTTGGTGCCATGGGTCATCTACGCTTTGAGAGTATGTTGCTTACTCTAGCTAGTCTTAATTATCTTATCATCTTCATTTAACTTTCTTTTCTTCTTTTAGCTATAGCTCATTCTTCTTTGAGTGACTTTCACTTGTGTTAAGTCCAGAGAGCTCACTTCTTTGTTGACAGAGATTTTCATTTCTCGGTTACACTCCATCATCTAGAGGCTTGGGGGCTTGGACTCTTTCCAATTGAAGAAGCTTTGGCTCACAAACTCACAACTCGTCAACATGAGTTTTTTCTTCTTCTCTTTTTTAATTATTTATTATATACATATGTGTGTGTGGGGTTTCATATAAGCGTTGACGATCCTTTTTCAAGAATGGCAACTATAAAGGAGAATAAGGAGAAAGAGCTTGCCAATGGCAATGAGATCGTCTAAACTAAAGATGTTCCTCCTCTTCAAACTTGTCCAAATGTGTCAAAGATGTTAAAGCTTGTGCCTCCCAGCTCTTTAGAGAAGAGAAAGGTTGTGTCCAAGATGATTGACACTAGGAACCTTCCTAGTTGTTGAGGCCACATAAGGCCTAAGGTGGACACATCCATCCCTGCCA
Organism: Quercus dentata; assembly: GCA_028216015.1. Lineage (NCBI taxonomy): Eukaryota > Viridiplantae > Streptophyta > Magnoliopsida > Fagales > Fagaceae > Quercus > Quercus dentata. The sequence continues at coordinate 37,191,632 of CP116447.1, forward strand.
GGGCTCCAATCGCTTGACCCTTCTACTTTTCTTGTTGCAAAAACTCCTCTTGAGGCTCCAACTTCTAAAGCTCCTTTTTCTCGTCCTGATCCAGAATTGTCCATGGTTCCTCTCATTGAAGATCCTACTACTACCTCTCACACCCTTCAAAGGAGTGAGAGCTTGGCCAAGAACAGGTTTAAGACGGTGGTGAAGCAAGAGGACATCATGGCTTGCTATGACATGTTTGTCAAGGAGTTTGAGCATTCCACCATGTTTGTCAAGGAGTTTGCCAAGTCATATTTTAACTTTTTGTTTTGTAGGTCATGTCCAAGTTTATGGCAGCATCTAGACAAGCCACAGACTTAGACAATGAAAAGATCAGGCTGGACGCCAAGATTCTTGCTATGGATAGGGAGTCAAGCAAGCGAGCTAGGGAGAGGCTGAAGTTGGAGGACAAAGTAAAGCACCTGGAGTCTGAGGTGAAAGCATTGAAAAACTTAGCTGAAGAACATAGGACAGATATCGTCAAAAAAGAGTCTCGTCTAGACCACCTTCAAAAGAAGAGTGACAAGCTTTCCTCTTCTCTGAGCAAATCCAAGGATGAGGCAATCAAAGGGTTCAAAACTTCTGACACATATACAAAACTCTTAGACGAGAACTATGTTGTAGGATTTGAGGACTTCCGTCAAGATGCACGTGAAGCCTTTCTTGGAGTAGATTTAAACTCCATAAGGCTTCGCATTGCTACTGGAAGCTCCTTACTTCTTATTAGCTCAGAAGATGTTGACATTGAGGACAATGCCACCACCTTCTGATCTCCCCAAGGATGATGCTCAGCCTAAGGACAATGCCCCATCTTAAGGATGATGCCCCAGCCAATTTATCCAAGTAGTTTCCTCTTTTTCTATTTTTTTCTTTTTTTCTATTTTTTTTTATTCAAGTTATTATGGTCCGTTGTTTTGGATTTAATTTTCTTTAAGTATATTTACTTCATCCATGGTTTTGGATGCAAGTTTTATACATTCGCCTTTTAGGCTTAACTTTTAAAAGGCTCTTGGATGTTGGTCGTTCATTTTCCAAAAGATTGAAGAATAAAAATTAAGAAAAATAATCACTATAAAACAAGTCAATTATAGTTAATCATTAAAGAATTGTGGGAATTTTTTTGTGTGATGCCCCAATTTGATTGATTGTGTGATGTGTGTGGGTGTGTGATAAGTCCTCACATAAGGTATTTACTAGGTTGAACTGAGCTTTATTAACAATCGTAAGGAGCCTCAATTGTGACTAGTCCTTTTGAGGTATAGCGCAAATGTGGCTAGCGCTTTTCCTTGGATTGTTACAATATGGTATCAAAGCCAGCCCGATAACCCCATGTGGGCTCGAAGACACTACCCCATAAAGTGGGCCCTAATGAGGATGTTAGGGATTTAAATGGGGGAGATTGTGATGCCCCAATTTGATTGATTGTGTGATATGTGTGGATGTGTGATGAGTCCTACATCGAGTATTTACTGGATTAAACTTGACTTTATTAATAACTGCAAAGAGTCTCAATTGTAACTAGTTCTTTTGAGGTATAGATCAAATGTGACTAGGGCTTTTCCTTGGGTCACATACAGTTTGGTTATGGAAGACAAGTCTTTAAATGGTACTCCTAAGTTTATATATACTTATATTTTCCAATTTTTAGTTTGAATATAGTACATGGGTTTTGTAAATGATAACTTTATGGTACTATTGCATTTAGCCTCAAATTACAATACAAATGGCTTTAACAGCAATGCAAGTTCCAAGAATACTTTTTAGGGGCTATTCAAATTCGTGCTAAGGACAAAGACCTTTTTATAAATAATATTTTATTATTTCAAAATTGATCATTAGGATGCTAAAATGATTTTTTTTTCTTGTAACCCATGATTTGAAGGAGAAATTTTCAAATCAACTCAAGTTCTCTTGGAAAATAAATCTTAGGTAAGAGATAAATCTTATGGTATATGTGATTTTCTTGTCAAAAATTATCTATAGTACTAGCAAAATAATTAATGATAAACTATAAATTCATTGAGCATATTGCTTCTTAATATAATGAAAATATTAATTATTGTTGCTAAAATTTAGTTTTAGAAATTATCTATTGTCTCTTACAATAATAAAGTTATTAATTATTGTTGTTAAGTAAACTTTAATTATTCTTGCTTAGAATATTTTAATTTATTTTATTTATTAGTTTTTGTCTTTACTGTTTTCAATTCTTTTATTTAATAGTGTAACTCAATTTTGACAACTTATTGGTCTTTGTAATTCATAAAGAAGAATTTTTATTGTGTCTTTTGCATAAAAAAAAATACCCTATGAAGAATTAAACACAAGAATAAAATTATTAAATTTTTTTATAAAATAATTGTATTCACTCCCACTATCCCATGCCCCACTTTCATTACCTCACACTTAATTGTCTTCATTGTTTAAAATAATTACTGCCCACTTTATTGTCTTTTTCTAATATTTAAGATAATAAAAAAATTAATAATTTTTGTTGTTAGCTTCGCTTTTTTCTTTTTTTTCTTTTTTTTTCAAATTTTAGATCAAATTCGTTTGTTATTGGGCTTTTTCTTTTTTGTTAAAAAGGCCAAGATAAAAGTTGGTGTTGAATTGGTTTGTTGTTGGGTTTATTTTAGGGTGTTCAAAATTTTATTTTAGAGTAGTGTCGAAACTAAAAGTTTTAGAAATATTATATGTAATTTTTTTTTCCAAATCTTGAACCCTTGGATGCAATGTGACGTGGCCACTATTCAAGGGTACAACTCGATTGATCATGGAAGTAATACTATATCGATATCGTCTGTACCGAGGAAATATAACATACCAGCCATTAAACCAAGACTCCTCCAAAATGTACCCAAAAAAAATATCAGGTTATACCGGCCTATTTCAGCTGTATTGTCTAATATTGACATTTTGGTCGGTACAATAAAAAAAATAAAAAATTGAAAAACATTAAAAAAAATTTATTTAATCTAATATATTGGTTAATGTACTTAAGCTAATATTTAGGCTTATAAAATATGTGGACTTTAAATTTTATGTTGATAAATATAAAAATTAATAAATTCATACTTACATAAATGATACAAATATATATTTATGTATAGAAATATATAAATAACGGTAATCTTGAAACGATACACTGGTATCAACCGATATCAAAATTTCACTCTCCAAGCCAAATTGAAACAATATCTAGTACGAAATTGACTCCCTTGTGATTGATACCAATTAGCTACTTATTATTGATATAGAGACTAGTATTTACAACCACTCCAAAAGTTACTAAATTACAAGAATTTCTATGATAAAAATAGATTTGAACAATTAATGACGAGTTGTATTGTCTTTTAGTTGTTCCTTAAATTGTTGGAAAACATGGTTTTTCATCTCATATAAAACAAGTAGTGAAAAAGTTTTTTTAATCTACTGTATTCATGTAAGATAACATGAAACATTTGAATTTTAGAAACAAAAAACAGAAAATAAAATTTGATTTAGTAATTCTTAAAAAATAGAAAATCAGTCTTAGGAAACTTTCAATCTTCATGATAAGAACTTGCTAGAATATGAATATGAATTGTGGAAAAGTAAGAATTGTGAATTGGAATAGTAGTTGTTGTAGGCCACTTCAAGGGGACCTAAACCTCAATAGAGAGAGAGAGAGAGATGCATTAAGCAATTGATTTATTCTTTAATGATATCTCATGTTGAATTACAATTATGTATTTATAGAAAACTAACTCTAATTTTCTTAGCCCACGTGGCTCAAGATAATTGGCTAGTTAATTCAACATGTGCTTTATGAATTAAGTCATGTGTTAAATGAGCTACATGCACTCAAATGCTAACTAACCATCCTAATCTCAATTAACTACCCTACTAAAGAGATTACAACAACTATGAGGAGATTACAAGACATACTTTGGGGTTCCTATCATTCCTCTCCCCTTTGAAACACCTTGTCCACATGGTATTGTTGTGGTTGGCATCTTCATCAAAGGAGATCTTCCAATGGACCAATACCTTAGTGACATTTTAATCACCATATTTATGCACTTCTCTTTAACAAGCAGTCTCATGTACATGAAGGTTTCTTTTTCGTAGATATTCAAACTCTCAAATTATTGAGCCTTTAAGGGTTCTTCAATCTTCAAGGTCTCATTGGTTCTTTGGGCCTTTGAATGTTCTTGGATCCTCAAAACCTCATTTGATTCTAGAACCATTAGAATTGTTGGTGCTTGCATCTTTGATTCTTGTATCATTGACACTTGGATTACCAATTCCTAAATCGTAGACTCTTGAGTGAGAGGCTCCATTGGTGCATCAAGAATTGGTTCTTGGTCCAACAACATGAAATTCAAGCTCTTTTATCTTAGATTCTTGGGTGGTATTCTCCATTAATGCATCAAGGATTGGTGATCGAAACTGATTTTGTAGAGTGCATATGACATACTCAAATCCTAACTAATTCATCATATCTCAACTAACTAACTAACTAAAGGGATTACAACAACTAGGAGGAGATTACAAGTATGACATAATTTGGGTTTTTTTTTTTTTTTTTTTTTTTTTTTTTTTTTTTAATAAAAGGTTATGGATTATGTTTGGAGGGCCAAGATTATTTTTGTGAGAAATGCTACTCCCACAATTTTTCACAATAATTTCACAACTAATCCTAGATGACAAGTTGTTATCAATAAATAAATAATTTGTTGTGAAATTGTTTCGGGCATAAAATTACTCTATTTTTGTTTAAACCAAATTATTGGGGTTCTAAAAAAAGATGTTCAATAGATATATATATATATATATATATATTGGTAGAGTAAAAAAAAAAAAAGTGTTATTAAAAATAATAAATATAAAAAATTGCAAGTATATATTTGGGTTTTACTTTTTGGCAATCACAAGTGGCTTGTAACTTGGAGATTTTTTCAGCCAAATATAAACTTCATCGCTTGTTTTCTTTTGTTCTTGAGTACTTCTATGACCATGCATTAATTTACAATTTTACCACAACTCTTATTATATCAAAGTGATTCCCCCTGTCCCTATAGTCACGCTCAAGGGAGTGAGGCACACATGGTCGCCCTCACCCCCTTTTTTGGTTCATAAAAATAAAAAAAAAAAAATAAATAAAAAAATAAAAATTGCACTTCTTTTCTTGTCTTATAATTTCTTTGTTTCTCTCAAAAGTATTTGTTTGTGTCCATCAAACATAAATTATTAAAATTTGACAATTTATTAGACCAAATTGGACCCCGTCAAAGGGTTTGATCCAATTTTTATTTGCGAAAACGAAAGCGGGTCAAGAAGGCACATTATGAAGAAGCCACTGGGGATACAAGAGTCCCTAGAAACCAGGATGACCTCTAGCAACGAGACCGAACATATTATATTGGTCGGTAACTGCTTTGGTCGGACGGTGCGATAGCCAATGTAAGGAACATTCCACACTTTCCAACTATGACTAGTATTGACAATTTCTAATTACTTCACCTAATCCTTCATATTACACTACCACCGGTGAAAGTTTCCAACTATGACTAGTATTAACACTTCTTATTGCTTCAAGTAACCCTTCATATTATACTACATTACTACCACCGGTGAAAGTTTCCAAGTATCAGTATATCTCTTGTTTACTACTACACTCCTTACAAAAAAATAAAAAAATAAAAGCTTGTTTACTACTACACCTAACCTTTCTTATTATATTACCACCAGTTCCGTGTGTCACACGATTTTTGTTATGAATTTTCTTTATATATAAACATATATATATATATATATATATATATATATATATATATATATTTATATAAGTTAAATAAGTTATTGTTATATAATTTTAGAGATCAAATCAAATTAAATAAATTATTATTATTATTATTATATCTTGTAATAAATTGCTTATAAAATGCATAATTTTGTATATATGTCCTTATATATAATATTTCTAAATTCAACAAACTTTTCTCATTTTTTTATAATTCCTTATTTATTAATGAAGAGTGTGATATGAACTGAAGCAATAAAATCTTTTCTAATACTTGCATGAATAAGATTATCCAAAAAGAATTAATTCCAAAATTAAGATTATAAAATCAATAAGATTCTAAGATTATATTTACACACCTAAAAGAAATTTCATATTTAAGTCTTATTTGTAAAACCAACATATGTAGTATCCACATGTAACATTCTAAGTTACTCTTAATAATAATAATAATAATAATATATTATATATATATAACACCCTAACTTAAACAGCTTGAGTAATGTCTCTAATCGTATTGTATTGTAGCCTTTAAGAATACATATATTAATATTACACATGAGAAAATAATGAATTTAATAATTAAATGTTAGAAATGCTATAAGCATATGGATAATATATATATATATATATATATATATATATAGTCATAAAAAAGCTCACAAGAACCTTAAATTATACAATCTAAAAGGATATAGGAGAAATTCTGCATACTAAGAAATTAACACAGAGTACAAATTAAATTTAAAAACATGTAATTTTAACAATCAATAAGTAAAAGTAACTTGGAATTAGATTGCACTACACCCCATAAAAGACATGAAATTTGAACTAGATTTTTTGTAGAGATAGTCAATTGAAAATAAAAATAAAAATAAAAACTAAATATATAGAACAACCAAAACCTAAATACACACACAAAATAGTCCAAAAATTTAGAATTAAAAAAAAAAATTCCTAAGAGCAACCAAGAAATTAAATGGGTATCCATTGTTTTCTTATTTATAGTAGACTTCCTTTGACATAATATTCATAAATGCAAATTTAGAAACAAATAACAATAAGTAAAATGAATTTATTTAATCAAAACTATCATATACAAGTACATATGCATAAGTTGCAACTTGAAAGAAGAAGAAAAAAAATGTAGGGTGCAAAAGGGGTTCTATGGAAACAGGGACAGAATCTGGATTTCAATTTAGGGGAGCCAAAGCATGAACCAAAATATTTTTTGATGACATGGTGGTTTATTAAATTAAAAATCATGGTAGACAAAAATTAAGGGTTAGGTATGCTACATTATCAACATTGGCTCTAGAAGTATTTGAAGGAGAGGTAAGGTGCCAATACGGTGACTGGTTGAAGGCGTTGGGTGGCCGAAATCGTTCACCTCCACGTCGGAATACCGTCAGGGAGAATGCAACTGGGAGAATCATCGGGAGGAGAATTGGACTGATCCGGTCAGTCAAGTCAATGAGGCGATGGACGGTAGGGGTAGGGTATCAAACCCTAGGGACCAAGATACGTTACATGAGGATCTGCATAACAGAAATCACGGAGCAGAGAAGAAATTTGCTGAGGTGGCATCCGAGATTAATGGTATGGAATATACAAATAAGGAAGGGACGGCTTTAGGGGTAACTGAAAAAAGGAGTATGAATTTAAGTACAAAACCGGGGTGTGATTCTCAAGGAGAGGAGCACATGCATGTGGTTGGAGTGGACGTTGGAAATGGGCCTCACAGCCCAAAAACAAAACCAACGTGGACTAGGCCGAGGCGTATGGACATTGGACCAGTGGAATTAATAAAGGAAGGGGCTAAGTCTGTCTTGGGAAAAAGAAGTACATGCAGAGAAGAACCCAATCAAGAAGGGGATGAGCAAATTGAAGTAGTGAAGAGAGGGAGAAGCAATGTGGAACTTAATTCAAAGGAGTCGGCGGGGGTGTCCATGCACCCATGCCGGTCACAATGAAACTCCTCACCGAATCGCCAAGGGCTTGGGAACTCTTGGACAATTCGAAGCCTTCACAAGTTAGTGAGGGATCAAGCTCCCACAGCCTGCTTTCTAATGGAGACTAGACTGGATAAAGAAGGTTTTGCTAAACATGGTAGAGAGTTGCCCTTTCAGAATAAGTTCATTGTTAAAAAACCTTATTCTGGGGGGGGGATTAGCATTGTTGTGGAAATCTAAAGTTCGGTTAGACGTTATTAATTTCACAGATAATCACATATTAGCAAAGGTGGTTGAGGATGATGGTTTCACTTGGTTTTTGACTGGGTTTTATGGGTGGCCGGAAGCTAGTGAGAAGAAGAAGTCTTAGGCACTTTTATCTCATATTTCCTCATTTGTGGATGGGCCGTGGTGTTGTATAGGTGACTTCAATGCATTTTTACATCGATCTGAAAAGCAAAGTAGACATCCACCTCCATATAAGCAGATGGAAGAGTTCCAGCAAACATTGGAGTTGTGTCATTTATTTGATTTGGGATTCCAAGGGTACAAATTTACTTGGAATAATAAAAGACCGGGGGCAGCTAATACTAGAGAGAGATTGGATCGGGCTGTGGCAAACCGGGAGTGGAAAGAAAGGTTTTCAGCTAGTACTCTTATACACGGGTTCAGCCATGCATCTAACCATGTTCCAATTTTTCTTCAAACAGGTATAGACCGTGACTTCCGGAGGAGTGGGACTCGTGGCTTCAGGTTTGAAGAATCTTGGCTGATGTGGGAGGATTGTGAAGGAGTGGTAATGGATTCTTGGACTAATTCGGGTGGTGAGGTGGCTAGTCTAAGTGCAACTGTGGACAAAATTAAGGAATGTGGGGCGAATTTATCGGCTTGAGGTTCGGCCAAAACAGCTCCCGATGTGAATGAAATAAAAATGTTGACTAAAAAGATTGAGAAGATGAATAAAGAAGAGTTAACGGAGGAGAGAAGGGAGGAGGTACTTGTAGCAAGCAAAAAATTGGATGATCTACTTTTTAAGCAAGAAATTTTTTGGGCACAACGTTCTTAGGTATCCTGGCTGAAGCATGGAGATAGGAATACAAAGTTTTTCCATTTGAAAGCTTCTCAGAGAAGCAAGAGGAATTTCATTCAGGGTATTCAAAACCAAAATGGTAATTGGGTGGAGGATATTGGAGAAGTGGGGGGGTGGCTATTAACTATTTTGAGACAATTTTTCACTCGTGTACTTGTGAGAGAATGGAAGAATGTCTCAACACAGTCCCTCAAAAGATGACTACAGAGATGACAGAAGAGTTGACGAGGACGTATAGTGTCGAGGAAGTAAAAGCAACATTATTTCAGATGGGACCGACCAAAGCTCCGGGACCTGATGGTATGAATGCTCTTTTTATCAAAAGTTTTGGCATATAGTTGGTAATGATGTTTGCTCTGCTGTGTTGGATTTTTTGAATTCTGGAACAATGTTACCTGAAATAAATTACACTCATATTGTTCTTATTCCAAAAGTTAAGTCACCGGAAAAGATGACAGATTTCAGACCTATTAGTTTGTGCAACATAATTTACAAAATTATTTCTAAAGTTCTAGCTAATATACTGAAAATTATTCTACCCTAGTTGATCTCCCCCACCCAAAGTGCTTTTGTGCCAGGAAGACTTATAACTGATAACGTGCTGCTAGCTTATGAAACTTTACATGCCATGCATGGGAGAAAAAGGGGAAGAAAGGTGCTCTAGCTTTGAAACTTGATGTCGGTAAGGCTTATGATCGAGTGGAATGGGATTTTTTTGAAGGGTATGATGATTAGATTGGGATTTCCGGGGGTATGGATTAATAGGGTGATGAGTTGTGTCTCCACTCCTTCTTTTTCAGTTCGGATTAATGGTAAAGCATATGGAAATATTATCCCTTCAAGAGGGCTCCGCCAAGGGGACCCTTTATCACCTTATCTGTTTCTTCTTTGTGCAGAAGGGTTTACGTCTTTGCTTTCCAATGCGGAAGCTGAAGGGAGGCTTCATGGGGTCCAAATTTGTAGACGGGCTCCATGTATATCACACTTGCTTTTTTTTGATGACTCCTTAATATTCTGCCAAACAAATTAGGAAGATGTGCAGGTGGTATCTGATACATTGCGATTGTATGCGAAGCCTCTAGACAATGCATTAATTTTGAGAAGTCATCCGCATATTTTAGTAGCAATACTTCCGAGAGACAAAGACAATGGATTAAGCAAGCTTTGGGAGTAAGGGAAGTGGACAGATTTGATTCTTATTTGGGGCTGCCGACATTGGTTGGGAGGGCCAAATATCAAACTTTTGCATATCTTAAGGAACGGGTGTGGAAAAAACTTGAGGGGTGGAAAGGCAAAATGTTATCTCGTGCTGGAAAAGAAGTTCTGATCAAAGCAAAGGCCCAATCAATCCCAACATATACCATGGGAGTCTTCTTGCTACCAAGAAAGCTCGATAATGAGTTAAATGCACTTTGTGCACGGTTTTGGTGGGGGCAAACTGGAGATGAACGGAAAATTCATTGGAAGAGTTGGAATTTTCTGACAAAACCAAAGAAGGATGGTGGGATGGGATTTCGAGATATTAGGAGTTTCAATCTAGCTATGCTAGCAAAGCAAGGGTGGAGGCTGACTCAAGACCAAAATTCACTGTTAACGAGGTGTTTCAAGGCCAAGTACTTTCCTAGATGCGTTTTACGAGGCAGATGATTGTCCAAACAGCTCCTATGTTTGGAAGAGTGTGTTGGCTGCTCAAAATATTCTACAAATAGGGTGTTATTGGAGGGTGGGCACAGGCTCCTTAATACAAGTAAAGGAAGACAGATGGATACCGAATCATCCCGAGAATAAGGTGTTGTTTTCAACTGAAAATGATGAATGGGAATGGAAAGTCTCAGATTTAATTGATTGGAATGTGCACGGATGGGATAGGGAAAGGATTTATAATTGTTTCAATCAGTTTGATGTCGAGGCGATTCTGAAAATTCCGTTGAGCAGGAGACATGTACAAGACAGATTGGTCCAGAAGTTTGGGCGTAAGGGGAAGTATGAGGTTAAGTCGGGTTATCATGTGGCTCGTATGTTAGATGGAGATTCTAATAGAAGGGAGGAAAGTTTAGGCCCAAGGAGAAACTACCGCCTCTGGAACAAACTTTGGCAACTCCATGTGCCTAGCAAAATCAAAGTTTTTGGTTGGAGGGCTTGCCTTAATATTTTGCCATCAAAGGAGAATTTAGTTCGACGACAAGTGTTGCAAGAAGATAAGTGTGAGTTTTGTAGACGGTGTCCAGAGACGATTGTTCATGCAATATGGGATTGTGGTGCTGCTAAGGACGTATGGGTTAGGTCCACTGTCCGGATACAGAAGTGTGGTGGGGAGCTTGATCATTTTATGCAGCTTTTTCATGCTATGATGGCCAAACTTTCGGATGAAGAGCTTGAGATTTTTTTAGTCCAATGCTGGCTTATTTAGCATCGTAGAAACTCGCTGTTACATGGTGGTAGCATGCAACATCCTGTGCGATTAAACAAGAGAGCCACGGATTATTTAAAGGAGTACCGTGAGGCTCAAAGTTCCTTGGCGCTTGGTTCGATCTCTACCGATTTTCTGCAGAATTGGAAGCCTTCAACAGGTCAGCTTTATAAGCTGAATTTTGATGCAGCTATCTTCGCTAATAGTTCAGGGATTGGTGCGGTGATCCGGAACGATCTTTGGGAGGTTATGGCAGCTCTTTCTGCGCGAGGGGGCAGCGGTAAATGACAAAGAGGAAGCGGAAGCGATGGCCTGCCGGAAAGCTATGGAGTTTGCTATTGATGCGGGGTTCTCGGGCTGGTTGTGGAAGGGGACAACTCGGTAGTCTTGTCCTCTGTTTCTTCCATTCACCAGGACTGGTCGCGCTTGGGTGTGATTTATGATGATATTAGACACTTAGCAACAGGTCTTCATTTTGTCTCTTTTAATTGTATTCGGCGTAGTGCCAATTCGGTAGCCCATTCACTAGCTAGATATGCAAATGTTTTAGATGAGGAAGTTGTGTGGTTGGAAGAGCCTCCACCACCAGCAATAGATGCCTTGTACTTTGACTCTTCTTTTCTGAATGAATGAAGTTTGACAGGGCTTTCAAAAAAAAAAAAAATGACTTTCCTAGAATTTATAAATTAAAATTAATTAAAAGTCATAGAAATTATCTCATGATACGTGCATTATTCATTCTCTCACTTAAAAAAATTAGAGTAATGATATGTCCACAACAATTTTACAACAAATTCTAACTAATAAATTGTTATTGAATTTAATCTGAGTTTATCACTAACATAATTTTTTATTTATCACTAACAAATTGTCACCTATAATTTGTTGTAAAATTATTGCTAAAATTTGTAGTAAAAAAAAATTAGTTAGTATTTAGTCTAATGACACCAAAAGTTCAAACGATTTGGTTACATACATTAAGTTAGTTCTTCTTTTTGTCTTTCTAGTGGACGTGAACGCTGTAAAGTGTAAACCCTGTAAAGGATTTTTTTTTTTGGTTATGATATTGGTGATTCGGGGATGGGTGTTTCTGTTGTATTGTGTTTGGACTTCAAAGGGACCACGGGCCCAAAGAATGGGGCAGGTGATTAATTTCACTTGGGATTTGGACCAATTTCAGAAATTTGATTGGGTTCTTGGGATCAAACAAAATATTAGAGAGGGGGGGGGGGGGAACTATAAAAATTTAGGCCCAGACAGTAAAATATGAAAATTCATACATACTATATAAATATTTTTTTTAAATTGAAATATATAAGTGTGGGGCCAGAGAATTTGTGACCCCGGCCCACTTTGTTTTACGGCCCAAGCCCCGAGCCGAGGAGAGATATAGCCGAGGACATACAGTAAAAGTCCAAATGGCCTAGAGATATAGCCGAGGATGATTCTGTCCTCGGCATCCCAACGCGCTCCCGAAAAAAATGGCAAGGACGGTATAGGAACAGTTTTAAGGAAAAGATGAACACCTCCACATTGATGGAGAAAGGACCTCTGGACAATATGGCGACAAAGGATAAATGAAAGACTGCCATTACTACAATTAAATACTCTGCGCCCGACAGAGCAATGCTTTTCAGCTTTTACAACCACCCCCAACCATTTTGGGTATGGGCTAATGGGACAAGTATCAGCCCGAAAGCTGAACCTACACGTGGACGTTGGAGGAACAGTAAAGGCTAATATAAAAAGAGAAGTAAGCAATCCAGAAAAGGAGCTGGGAAAAATGGCCAAGAACCAGAGCCTCCCAGGCCATGCCGAGGAGAAAGACTTCTTGACCAAACATGGTTCACCTCCGCATGAGTACCATTACTAACCACTATCCGGTGATCAAGGCCTAGCCTTTCAGCCCACGCTCTACAAATTATATTGTTTAGGCCCTTAACGTACGAACTCAATACCATTTTGAGGTCGTTACAAATTGAGTCCTTACAATTGGCGCCATCTGTGGGAAAGGTTTGTGCGTTGGCACAGGCGGCGGATCGAGCTCCTGTTAAGCAAGGGCCTACGAAAGCCCCTCCATCACTTCCAACAGCTCGTTGTTGTTGCCCAAATATAAAATTCCACTAGGGGCTACGCTCCGAAGCACCAGTGGCACGGGCGATTCTAGGGGCTTCCAACGTCAAGTTAAGGCCCCACACCTTAGCCGAGGGGCAAATCCTCGAAACATAAAGAAAAGCTAAGTTTTGGACAGAACCAAGGTATTCTATGGTCCTCGGACTCAAACCTATGGGGAAACCAACTACTTAAAGAAAACCTAAGTTTTGGACAGAACCAAGGTATTGCATGGTCCTCAGACTCAAACCTATGGGGAAACCAACTACTTAAAGAAATTCTAAATTTTGGACAGAATCAAGGTATTGCATAGTCCTCGGACTCAAACCTATGAGGAAACCAACTACTTAAAGAAAAGCTAAGTTTTGGACAGAACCAAGGTATTGCATGGTCCTCGGACTCAAACCTATGGGGAAACCAACTCGCTTAAAGAAATTCTAAGTTTTGGACAGAATCAAGGTATTGCATGGTCCTCGGACTCAAACCTATGGGGAAACCAACTACTAAGAGAAAAGCTAAGTTTTGGACAGAACCAATGTAACGACCCCGCCCCAACTGTGTAGATATTGTCCACTTTGGAGCCCATACTCCTCATGGTTTTGTTCTTCCCAGGGTTGCGTTGGGGAAAGGCCTCTATGCATTGAAGGGAGGTCATTCCTTTTAAACACATTCCCATGTGCTTCCCTAGGCAATGTGGGATTCCATGGAATGCAAGACCTCCCTTTTGGGTCACTACAATCCACCCCCTTACGGGCACACGTGTCCTCGCATGTGGGGCCCATACTTCCAGCTTAGGGCATGGCTCGATACCATTTGTAACGACCCAAGGAAAAGCGCTAGCCACATCTGCGCTATACCTCAAAAGGACTAGTCACAATTGAGACTCTTTGTAGTTGTTAATAAAGCCCAGATCTACCCAAAAATACCCGATGTGGGACTCATCACACACCCACACACATCACACAATCAATCAAATTGGGGCATCACAATCTCCCCCACTTAAATCCCTAACGTCCTCGTTAGGGCCCACTTTATGGGGTAGTGTCTCCAAGCCCACACGGGGTTACCGGGCCGGCTCGATACCATATGTAACAACCCAAGAAAAAGCGCTAGCCACATCTACGCTATACCTCAAAAAGACTAGTCGCAATTGAAGCTCTTTACGCTTGTTAATAAAGCTCGGTTCAACCCAAAGAAATACCCGATGTGGGACTCATCACACACCCACACACATCATACAATCAATCAAATTGGGGCATCACAATCTCCCCCACTTAAATCTCTAACGTCCTTGTTAGGATCCAATTTGTGAGGTAGTGTCTCCGAGCCCACACAGGGTTACCAACTTGGCTCAGATACCATCTGTAACGACCCCGCCCCAATCGTATAGATATTGTCCACTTTTGAGCCCATACTCCTCATGGTTTTGTTCTTCCCCAGGTTGCGCTGGAGAAAAGCCTCTACACATTGAAGGGATGTCATTCCTTATAAACACATTCCCATGTGCTTCCTTAGGCGATGTGGGATTCCATCGCCTAGGGAAGCACATGAGAATGTGTTTATAAGGAATGACCTCCCCTTAATGTGTAGAGGCCTTTTCCCCAACGCAACTTGGGGAAGAACAAAATCGTGAGGGATATGAGGCTCCAAAGCGGACAATATCTACATAGGTGGGGTGGGGTCGTTACAGATGGTATCGAGCCATGCCCTAGCCGAAAGTGAACCCCACACGCGAGGACACGTGTGCCCGTAAGGGCGGTGGATTGTAGTGACCCAAAAGGGGGGTCTTGCATTCCATGGAATCCCACATCGCCTAGGGAAGCACATGAGAATGTGTTTATAAGGAATGACCTCCCCTTAATGTGTAGAGGCCTTTTCCCAGCGCAACTTGGGGAAGAACAAAACCGTGAGGGGTATGAGGCTCCAAAGCGGACAATATCTACATAGGTGGGGTGGGGTCGTTACAATCAAGGTATTGCATGGTCCTCGGACTCAAACCTATGGGGAAACCAACTACTTAAAGAAAATTCTAAGTTTTGGACAGAACTAAGGTATTGCATGATCCTCGGACTCAAACCTATGGGGAAACCAACTACTTAAAAAAAAGCTAAGTTTTGGACAGAACCAAGGTATTGCATGGTCCTCGGACTCAAACTTATGGGGAAATCAACTACTTAAAGAAAAGCTAAGTTTTGGACAGAACCAACTCAAACCTATGGGGAAACCAACTACTTGAAAGAAATTCTAAGTTTTGGACAGAAACCAAGGTATTGCATGGTCCTCGACTCAAACCTATGGGGAAACCAACTACTTAAAGAAATTCTAAATTTTGGACAGAATCAAGGTATTGCATAGTCCTCGGACTCAAACCTATGAGGAAACCAACTACTTAAAGAAAAGCTAAGTTTTGGACAGAACCAAGGTATTGCATGGTCCTCAGACTCAAACCTATGGGGAAACCAACTGCTTAAAGAAATTCTAAGTTTTGGACAGAATCAAGGTATTGCATGGTCCTCGGACTCAAACCTATGGGGAAACCAACTACTAAGAGAAAAGCTAAGTTTTGGACAGAACCAATGTAACGACCCCGCCCCAACTGTGTAGATATTGTCCACTTTGGAGCCCATACTCCTCATGGTTTTGTTCTTCCCAGGTTGCGTTGGGGAAAGGCCTCTATGCATTGAAGGGAGGTCATTCCTTTTAAACACATTCCCATGTGCTTCCCTAGGCAATGTGGGATTCCATGGAATGCAAGACCTCCCTTTTGGGTCACTACAATCCACCCCCTTACGGGCACACGTGTCCTCGCATGTGGGGCCCATACTTCCAGCTTAGGGCATGGCTCGATACCATTTGTAACGACCCAAGGAAAAGCGCTAGCCACATCTCAGCGCTATACCTCAAAAGGACTAGTCACAATTGAGACTCTTTGTAGTTGTTAATAAAGCCCAGATCTACCCAGTAAATACCCGATGTGGGACTCATCACACACCCACACACATCACACAATCAATCAAATTGGGGCATCACAATCTCCCCCACTTAAATCCCTAACGTCCTCGTTAGGGCCCACTTTATGGGGTAGTGTCTCCAAGCCCACACGGGGTTACCGGGCCGGCTCTGATACCATATGTAACAACCCAAGAAAAAGCGCTAGCCACATCTACGCTATACCTCAAAAAGACTAGTCGCAATTGAAGCTCTTTACGATTGTTAATAAAGCTCAGTTCAACCCAATAAATACCCGATGTGGGACTCATCACACACCCACACACATCATACAATCAATCAAATTGGGGCATCACAATCTCCCCCACTTAAATCTCTAACGTCCTTGTTAGGATCCAATTTGTGAGGTAGTGTCTCTGAGCCCACACAGGGTTTCAAACTTGGCTCTGATACCATCTGTAACGACCCCGCCTCAATCGTGTAGATATTGTCCACTTTTGAGCCCATACTCCTCATGGTTTTGTTCTTCCCCAGGTTGCGCTGGAGAAAAGGCCTCTACACATTAAGGGGAGGTCATTCCTTATAAACACATTCTCATGTGCTTCCCTAGGCGATGGAAGCACATGGGAATGTGTTTATAAGGAATGACATCCCTTCAATGTGTAGAGGCCTTTTCCCCAACGCAACTTGGGGAAGAACAAAATCGTGAGGGATATGAGGCTCCAAAGCGGACAATATCTACATAGGTGGGGTGGGGTCGTTACAGATGGTATCAGAGCCATGCCCTAGCCGAAAGTGTGAACCCCACACGCGAGGACACGTGTGCCCGTAAGGGCGGTGGATTGTAGTGACCCAAAAGGGGGTCTTGCATTCCATGGAATCCCACATCGCCTAGGGAAGCACATGAGAATGTGTTTATAAGGAATGACCTCCCCTTAATGTGTAGAGGCCTTTTCCCAGCGCAACTTGGGGAAGAACAAAACCGTGAGGGGTATGAGGCTCCAAAGCGGACAATATCTACATAGGTGGGGTGGGGTTGTTACAATCAAGGTATTGCATGGTCCTCGAGACTCAAACCTATGGGGAAACCAACTACTTAAAGAAAATTCTAAGTTTTGGACAGAAACTAAGGTATTGCATGATCCTCGGACTCAAACCTATGGGGAAACCAACTACTTAAAAAAAAACTAAGTTTTGGACAGAACCAAGGTATTGCATGGTCCTCGGACTCAAACTTATGGGGAAATCAACTACTTAAAGAAAAGCTAAGTTTTGGACAGAACCAACTCAAACCTATGGGGAAACCAACTACTGAAAGAAATTCTAAGTTTTGGACAGAACCAAGGTATTGCATGGTCCTCAGACTCAAACCTATGGGGAAACCAACTATTTAAAGAAATTCTAAATTTTGGACAGAATCAAGGTATTGCATAGTCCTCGGACTCAAACCTATGAGGAAACCAACTACTTAAAGAAAAGCTAAGTTTTGGACAGAACCAAGGTATTGCATGGTCCTCGGACTCAAACCTATGGGGAAACCAACTACTTAAAGAAATTCTAAGTTTTGGGCAGAATCAAGGTATTGCATGGTCCTCGGACTCAAACCTATGGGGAAACCAACTACTAAGAGAAAAGCTAAGTTTTGGACAGAACCAATGTAACGACCCCCCCCCAACTGTGTAGATATTGTCCACTTTGGAGCCCATACTCCTCATGGTTTTGTTCTTCCCCAGGTTGCGTTGGGGAAAGGCCTCTATGCATTGAAGGGAGGTCATTCCTTTTAAACACATTCCCATGTGCTTCCCTAGGCAATGTGGGATTCCATGGAATGCAAGACCTCCCTTTTTGGGTCACTACAATCCACCCCCCTTACGGGCACACGTGTCCTCGCATGTGGGGCCCATACTTCCAGTTAGGGCATGGCTCTGATACCATTTGTAACGACCCAAGGAAAAGCGCTAGCCACATCTGCGCTATACCTCAAAAGGACTAGTCACAATTGAGACTCTTTGTAGTTGTTAATAAAGCCCGGATCTACCCAAGAAATACCCGATGTGGGACTCATCACACACCCACACACATCACACAATCAATCAAATTGGGGCATCACAATCTCCCCCACTTAAATCCCTAACGTCCTCGTTAGGGCCCACTTTATGGGGTAGTGTCTCCAAGCCCACACGGGTTACCGGGCCGGCTCGATACCATATGTAACAACCCAAGAAAAAGCGCTAGCCACATCTCGCTATACCTCAAAAAGACTAGTCGCAATTGAAGCTCTTTACGATTGTTAATAAAGCTCAGTTCAACCCAAGAAATACCCGATGTGGGACTCATCACACACCCACACACATCATACAATCAATCAAATTGGGGCATCACAATCTCCCCCACTTAAATCTCTAACGTCCTTGTTAGGATCCAATTTGTGAGGTAGTGTCTCCGAGCCCACACAGGGTTACCAACTTGCTCGATACCATCATGACCCACCCCGCCCCAATCGTGTAGATATTGTCCACTTTTGAGCCCATACTCCTCATGGTTTTGTTCTTCCCCAGGTTGCGCTGGAGAAAAGGCCTCTACACATTGAAGGGATGTCATTCCTTATAAACACATTCCCATGTGCTTCCTTAGGCGATGTGGGATTCCATCGCCTAGGGAAGCACATGAGAATGTGTTTATAAGGAATGACCTCCCTTAATGTGTAGAGGCCTTTTCCCCAACGCAACTTGGGGAAGAACAAAATCGTGAGGGATATGAGGCTCCAAAGCGGACAATATCTACATAGGTGGGGTGGGGTCGTTACAGATGGTATCAGAGCCATGCCCTAGCCGAAAGTGTGAACCCCACACGCGAGGACACGTGTGCCCGTAAGGGCGGTGGATTGTAGTGACCCAAAAAGGGGGGTCTTGCATTCCATGGAATCCCACATCGCCTAGGGAAGCACATGAGAATGTGTTTATAAGGAATGACCTCCCCTTAATGTGTAGAGGCCTTTTCCCAGCGCAACTTGGGGAAGAACAAAACCGTGAGGGGTATGAGGCTCCAAAGCGGACAATATCTACATAGGTGGGGTGGGGTCGTTACAATCAAGGTATTGCATGGTCCTCGGACTCAAACCTATGGGGAAACCAACTACTTAAAGAAAATTCTAAGTTTTGGACAGAACTAAGGTATTGCATGATCCTCGGACTCAAACCTATGGGGCAACCAACTACTTAAAAAAAAACTAAGTTTTGGACAGAACCAAGGTATTGCATGGTCCTCGGACTCAAACTTATGGGGAAATCAACTACTTAAAGAAAAGCTAAGTTTTGGACAGAACCAACTCAAACCTATGGGGAAACCAACTACTGAAAGAAATTCTAAGTTTTGGACAGAACCAAGGTATTGCATGGTCCTCGTACTCAAACTTATGGGGAAACCAACTACTTAAAGAAAACCTAAGTTTTGGACAGAACTAAGGTATTGCATGGTCCTCGGACTCAAACCTATGAGGAAACCAACTACTTAAAGAAATTCTAAGTTTTGGACAGAACCAAGGTATTGCATGGCCCTCGGACTCAAACCTATGGGGAAACCAACTACTTAAAGAAATTCTATATTTTGGACAAAACCAAGGTATTGCATAGTCCTCGGACTCAAACCTATGGGGAAACCAACTATTTAAAGAAATTCTAAGTTTTGGACAGAACCAAGGTATTGCATGGTCCTCGGACTTAAACCTATGGGGAAACCAACTATTTAAAGAAATTCTAAGTTTTTGACAGAACCAAGGTATTGCATAGTCCTTATACTCAAACCTATGAGGAAACCAACTACTTAAAGAAAGGCTAAGTTTTGGACAGAACCAAGGTATTGCATGGTCCTCGGACTCAAACCTATGGGGAAACCAACTACTTAAAGAAATTCTAAGTTTTGGACAGAACCAAGGTATTGCATGGTCCTCGGACTCAAACCTATGGAGAAACCAACTACTTAAAGAAAAGCTAAGTTTTGGACAGAAACAAGGTATTGCATGGTCCTCGAACTCAAACCTATGGGGAAAGCAACTACTTAAAGAAAAGCTAAGTTTTGGACAGAACTAAGGTATTGCATGGTCCTCGGACTCAAACCTTTGGAGAAACCAACTACTTAAAGAAAAGCTAAGTTTTGGACAGATCCAAGGTATTGCATGGTCCTCGGACTCAAACCTTTAGGGAAACCAACTACTTAAATGAAATTCTAAATTTTGGACAGAACCAAGGTATTGCATGGTCCTCGGACTCAAACCTATGGGGAAACTAACTACTTAAAGAGAAGCTGAGATTAGCCACTAGAAAATGGATTAAGTCCTAGATAGAATGGAAGTCTCGACCTATCCTCGGATCCCTAGCTCTAAGGGAACTAATGCAAACGAGTGTTTAGGTCCAGTACAGTCATACTTCAGTCCTCGGACCGGATACCAAAAATGGTTAAGGTTATGAATGTTGTTGGGAACGAAGCAAAGCACCCTAGTACTCGGCAATCCTCTCGAATAGTTCATTTTGGGTTACCCATCCTCCGATGATCACCTCATATGCAATACAGAGCATTCAGCTATTATCTCGATTAGTTTTATATGTATAACCTTTTCGATTCAGCATTATTGTGCCTGTTAGTCTCAATAAGTTCAAAATAATAGCTTTTTGTTAACAAGGGTTTCGGCCCTAAGTTTCGTTCAGAATAAAAAAATATATATATAGCACATCCATTCACAATATAACTATTGCAGAAAAGAAAGAATACTTAGAATAAAATAAAGCCATCTTTTATTAATACAAAGAAATAGTACAACAGACAATGAAGAGCTTAAGCAAGCCTATACCAAAAGCTAATTACAAAAGCAAAAAGGAAAAAGATACAAGGGAACGATAAATCCTTCAAAATTCTGCTCTTATGGCGACTAAGCGTGTCGGGATGACCCTATTGATGGAAGGGGAGAAGAGGTAAAAGAAGAAGCAGAAGTACTACGATGCCCCTAGTGATGGAAGAGAAGAAGAAGTGGAGGCAAAAGGAGGCACCAGAGAAGTAGGAGAGGAGGAAGCGGGGATGCTTGGTCCCCGTGCCAGCTCTGACTCCCATCAATCCAAAGCCATGTTAGCAATGCTCGAGAGAGAGCGGATGGTACCGACGATGAGCAACCCCAGTGCTATCGCACCAAAAATCTGATGCGATGAGCACCTGCTTCGGATTTTCGCCAAAGGAAGAAAAGGCTTCTTTCCTGCCTTGTCAAGGGGGAGAAATGGTTTGAGTCTCTGTCTTCCTTGACCTGATCGAGCCATCTTGAGCCTCGGAGAGACCCAGTGCTTCCGGAAAGGGTGTGGTCCCTTCACCCCCATCTTCGCCCTAACCATATCACTCCCTAAGGCTTAATCCCACTAACATTGAGGACTTTGAGCACTGTAGGTGGTTTAGGAATTTGAAAAGATTGAGGGGTCTCTACGTAAAGGAAATGACCTCCTACCTTGCTTCTTATATGGAAGGCAAGTTTGGTGGCATTAAATCATGCGATTTCCAAGAAAAGCTACAAACGAGATAATTCCCACTCAACTCCCAACGCTGTCTGCAACTATTGGATTGGCATTACCTCGTGAAGGGAACTTAGTAAAGACGCGCTTCGTGTAATGAAACGGCAAAAGCACAACGTGAGTAAAACTCAAGGAATGTCTCATAACCAAGAGCATTTCCCGGGCAAATGAAGAGACACCAACATTAATGAAGGACAAAACTTGGCAAGCCGTGACATAGGCTCGACGTCACCAAAATCCTCATCTCCATCCGAGGGGCCGGACAGCAGGATTTTGAGGGGCTATTATGGGGCCGTAGAATTTGTGACCCCGGCCCACTTTGCTTTAGGGCCCAAGGCCCGAGCCGAGGAGAGATATAGCCGAGGATATACAGTGAAAGTCCAAATGGCCTAGAGATATAGCCGAGGATGATTCTGTCCTCGGCATCCCAACGCGCTCCCGAAAGAAAGGATAAGTACGGTATAGGAATAGTTTAAGGAAAAGCTGAATACCTCCACATTGATGGAGAAAGGACCTCTGGACAATATGGCGACAAAAGACAAAGGAAAGGCTGTCATTACTACAATTAAATACTCTACGCCAGACAGAGCAATGCTTTTCAGCTTTTTACAACCACCCCAACCACTTTGGGTATGGGTTGATGGGACAAGTATCAACCCTGGAAAGCTGAACCTACACATGGACGTTGGAGGAAGGGTAAAGGCTAATATAAAAAGAGAAGTAAGCAATCTAGAAAAAGGGCTGGGAAAAAAGGCCAAGAACCAGAGCCTCCTAGGCCATGCTGAGGAGAAAGACTTCTTGAGCAAACATGGTTCACCTCTGCATGAGTACCATGACTAACCACCGTCCGGTGACCAAGGCCTAGCCTTTCAGCCCACGCTCTACAAATTATATTGTTTAGGCCCTTAACGTACGAACCCAATACTATTTTGGGGTCATTACAAATTGTGTCCTTACAATAAGTTTTGAAATTTTAATAATAGATTTTTAGTTGGATTAAAATTTAAAATTTTGAAACTAAGATAATAAAGTTTAGCTAGATTAAATTATGAGTCATGTTAACATGTGCTCTTAAGGCAATTATTAATAAATCATATTAGAAAAATTTTAATACTACTTTTATAAGAAACATAAAAAAGCTAACAAAAAAAATAATTGGTTTTATCATTTTTTCATAAAATTTTTCTAAAAATAATTCTTAAAACAATGCCCTTCAAGCATTTGTTAACATTTCCCTTAAATTATAGTTAAATTTTATCCCTTGATTCAAGGAAATATATCCTAACAATTAATAAAATAATTTTTTTAATTATTAATAAAATGTAAGATGCAACTTGAGGGAAAATTGTTTGATAAATTTATCAACTCCTATTTATCTATATAGCGTGTATATCCTTCCAATGAAAGTGGGTTTTTTTCCCCTCTCATGGATTAACTATTCTTCTACTTGACAACTACACATTTTTACGCTATGAATTTTCTTTTTGTTATTGGCTCTGGTATTTTTCATTCTTCTTAAAATATATATGTATAATGACAATTAAGTTTATATATATATAATATATATATTATATATATATATATATATATATATATTTAAGTTGATATGAACAAAATGTATGTTGCATATTTTGTCAAAACATTTACGGTAACTTAATCCAATGAAAGTGATAAAAACAAATAAGTTGTTATATCTATCTAAAAAATGGTTTTTATCCAAAATATTGTTGTAATTTGATGAAGTTACTTGGTGCAATCATAGCTTAGAAAGAATTGTTGCAATTTGGTGAAACTACTTAGTGCAACGACAATTTTTAATCCCAAATTAAAAAATAAATAAATAATTGATGTAAACAAAATGTTTGTTGCATATTTTGTTAAAAAAATTATTATTATTTATCCAAAGAAATTGATAACAACAAATAAGCACTTCCAAATAGAGAATTAAGCACAAGGCCTACTCACCAAATAAGCACTTCCACATCCCATTTTCAACATTCTCATTTCAAAGCTTCATTTTTCTTTTCCTTTTTTTTTTTTTTTTTTTTTTTTTTTTTTTTTTTTTTTTTTTTCCGTTTTTTGTTTTAGTTTGCCTCCATGTTTACTTATTTATTTATTTTGGATTGAAGTAAGACCTACAAGCTAAACCTTTGCAATACTATAAGAGAAAAACACTAAAAGGAAGTAACATGTTGAAAAAGTATGTTTGTTCATGAAATCTTCAAAAGGATTAAGGTTTTTTTTTTTTTTTTTTTTTTTTTAAATGAGAAGAAGAAACTAGCAGACTATTTTAATTGAAACAAAGCAAGGAACACATCAAACAGTCATACGTTATAGGACTCCTAAGCCCAAAGGCTTAAACAAGTTTCCAAAATCTTCTAACTGCCAATATAGACTCCATGTCAAACAGAGACAATCACTAGAAACAGAATAGGGGCCTCCAAAGCAAAAATGAAGTTGGGGCAATCTTGCTATACAAAACATAGTAATCAGCAAACCCATCTGTGCCCCTCTGATGGCGTTGCAAATGCCTAGGCTCTGATACTAGTTGTAGAGGAGATAAAAACTCTAAGGAGCTTCCTTGAGTAATTAATATAATATATAAAGGCACATTTTAATCCAAAAAGTCTAAACCCTATGGGTATGTGCTCAACTATGTATATTAACTTATTCTCATTATTCAATATGAAACTTCACTTGCGTGCACACCCAATGTTATCAAGATGTTTAGAACGATGTAGTCCGAGAGATGGTTCTTACTTTTTCAGAGGATCAGTGGTTATCAACATGGTTCTCTCATTTGGGACATTTTCGAAAGAAGAGAGATAGAGAGTGAGTGAGGAATAGTACTTGGGTACTTAGATTAAAAAATGGAATTGGGGTATTATTTGATTTTTTTTTTTTTTAATGAGTGGTATTATTTTACTAGTAAACTATTGGTTGGGGTGAGTTACCAAAATTTGAAGTAAATAATAGACATTGGTTGAGCTCATTATTTTTTTAGAGATAGTTTCAACCTAGTCTGCTCTTAATGATTGAAAATATTGAACTTATTGTGGATGCTACTTAACATCTTAGAGATTTTAATAATTCAAAATTTAAAAATAATATGTACACTTGTTATCAAATGAGAAACTCAATATTATTTTTTTCACAAATATTTAACAATTCACACATAAAATAATATTACAAGAATGTTAAGTGTTACACTCAAAACTTCAATTGGTTTTCGAGTTTTACTAAAAGGATTTGGCATGGGTTTAGTACCTCCAATGTATTGGACCGGTTGAAATGGCAAAACGTGGCCAAACATGTCATCATCTCAACAAATCCAATGTATTGAAGTGCTAAACCTAATCTCTCCACTTACTAAATAACCAAGAAGAAGAAACAATAAGGACTCTCAAAAGTTGGGCAACAATAGGACTCTCATGAGACATTTACGTAGTATCCCATCAACGTCAAGGCCATATCCAATGCTTGTGAATTCCATAGGTTGAGGACTGATTATGTGACATACTCCCCCTCCCCAATCTCTCAAGTCTCGATTCACAATGTAGGTTAAATCATGGCTCACGGTACACAAACCACCTCTCCCATAAAGTATATTTAAAAAGTTATAAAGAAAGAATTATCTGCATAAGTTTACTCTTAAATCTGTCACCATTTATGTGAAATCACTAGTCCAACTCTTATAGGTTGTAAATTGATTTTGAGACTAAAGAGAATGGAGGTATCCTAATAAGGGGTGAAGCACATGGTCCTTAAGAAAAATGGATGAATAAATCTGTTAGGATTAAAATTAGCTAATACTTGTGACAATATCTTCTGAGTCAAGGTTGTATTTCATGATCAATTTGTAAAGAAAATCGAGGAATTGGCACATGAAGATCTGGCTCGAGCAAGCTAGCCAGCTGCTGTTACTTCATCAACCTGAGATTTTACCTTTCTTGAGATAGCCTGCTCAAGCAAAACCCTGCTTGAGCGAGATCAAGCAGAGTAAGCTTAGAAAGTTTTCTCTGATACTTGGGGCAGACAACGGACGTTAAAGTGTGTGTCCAAAGCTAAGACGAAAATATCACACACAATTTTTTCACAAGGGCTTTGGGTTTTAGTTTTGTAGAGCACTTTTTCTTTAGAGAGCCAAGACTGATTTTTAGTCTCCCAGCCATATTTGTTTTTTAAACTTTGTGGCCAATCGCTAATTTATTTGTTCTGTAAGTTTAATCACAAAGGAATGTCAAATAATATTTTGCATAAATATTCAGTAATAATAAATAAATAAAAAAGTGTGTAGTAGATCCATATGCATAAAAATTAGACAAAAAAACTAAATTTTACAAAATGAATTTGACTTTGATACACCAAATAGTTATCGAGCTTCCATTATAGAAACAGTAATATTGTTTATTGAGCAATTTGCTGCGCTGGTAGTCGATGCGTTTGTGTCCATCATATTCCGGCCAGTGGTAAAAGCAGGTTGCTTGGGTGTAGGTAGAGGAACATGTTCATTGCTAAGCCATGAGACCACATTAGACATGGTAGGTCTATCACTCAGGCTTTCTTGGACACAGAGAAGCCCTATGTTAATAAATCGCAACATAATAGAAGTGGAAGAAGGATACCCTATTGTTGGATCCATAAATTCCAAACTTCGATCATATCTCCACAGCTCCCAAGCCTGTTTCATTTCAAATAAATGTATATTTATTACTACGAACTTCTCAATTTAGAAAACTGTGCAAAAACATAAAGAACTTGAAAGGTTATAAAAGCTACACACATATGCAAGAAGATTGAGTGACGCGCTGTTGTAGAAACCAGTATTCTTCTTTCCACTCACAATCTCTAAAAGTAGTACCCCAAAGCTAAACACATCAGACTTTATAGAGAAGAGGCCCTCCACAGCATATTCAAGAGACATGTACCCACTAGATTGCAAAATTCAATATTTGATTATTTTAGTGGCTTGCTCAATAAATTTATTTGGCAATTGCATATATATATATATATATATATATAGATGATGAAGTTGATTTCATACTTACTAAGTTCCAACAATCCGGTTTGTGTTTGCTTGTGTTTCATTGGCTCCAAATATTCTAGCCAAGCCAAAATCTGATATTTTCAGATTCATTTCATTATCCAAGAGAATGTTACTGGGTTTTAGATCTCTATGTATGATTCATACCCTGAATAATGATGAAGATAAAGAAGCCCTTGAGCAACCCCTTCAATAATGTGAAAGCGTGCCCTCCAATCTAACATCTGTTTCTTGGTTGGATCTTTTCAAATGGCATAACAGCTAAGAAAATCAGTACTCAAGAACCCAGAATATTCAAATATATATAGAAAAAAAATACCAAGATGGAAAAATACACACCAAAAAGGAAGAAATCCAGACTTTTATTAGGCATGTATTCATATATTAGTATATTTTCATCTAGCTCGATACAGCAACCCAAGAGTCTGACTAGATTTCTGTGCTGGAGTTTTGCTATTAGTGTTATCTCATTTCTGAATTCTTCAAGCCCCTGTCCAGATCTTTTTGAAAGCATCTTCACTGCAATTTCCTGCCCCTTGAGTAATTTTCCCTATGAAAGTGAATCACAATCCCTTTGAACTTTCATGAAAATTTAACATTGTTGGTTGTCTTATAATATGTAGATCACATTGATTAGGAGAATGGATCATACCTTGTAAACAGGTCCAAAACCTCCTTCTCCAAGTTTATTTGCATCTGAGAAATTATTAGTTGCAGCTGATACACTCTCATAACTGAATAGTGGTAACCCCACATCCTTCTTCCCTCTCTTCTTCAGACAATCTTTAGTATTTGATCCATCATTAATTGCATGGATTTCAGCACTAAAATCAAATAACCGTAAATCATTGCTTGAATCCTTTTCTCCTGTTTGACGTAGAATGATAAGACTTCACCACTTAAATACAGTGCTCGGTCTAATAAAATCAATTAATAAGGTCACAGGAAAAGGTTCACCAAAGTTCAACTACTACAAGCCGTGTCAGTACACAAAGGTAAAGAAACTTTTTTCTCGTTTTAAAAAACAACTATTAACAATATTGATATTTCATTCCCATTTCACATAAATGACTAAATAACTGCAAAGGTCAACCCTTCCTAGGGGTGTATTTAGTAAAATCTGCATGAGGTTCACCGAAAACCTGGTTCATATCGTTCAAGAGCTTGAACACTACCTTTGCCAACTGATGAGACTAATGCTTATTTTGTTTGATGGAAAACGTTTTGTAGAAAATAACTCGTTTTCTAGAATACTAGATCATTTTCTGCATTTAATCATGACATTGAAAATGAGCCAAAAAACATTTTATGTTGTTTGGCTAACATGGAAAATCACTAAAAAAAAAAAAAATTCTGTAATTTTAAATAATTATATATATAAAAGCTTTCATTCACAAAAACATACACTGATTAGGAAAAGGTTTTCTATTTTTAGGTCATTTGGGAGTCTCAAATTGGAAAACAAACCCCAATTTTAGGATCTATGCAAAGTGAGAAAGCAACTGGTTGGAACAAAAAAGTTGATTTGATAAACAGTCAATGAACAATCTTGAGAAATTTTTTGTGGTGTGGAGTTTATTTGAAATGTTTTGTTAAGTATGTAATGTTCCAGAAAACACCTTCTGTTGGACATTTTTTCGTTGAACACAGAAAATGCTTTCAATTCATTTGTGTTTTCTGCCAGACCAGATACCAGAAAATCCAAAATGTTTTCTAGGAAACATTTTCCGTTGACAAAAATGGTAAAAGCTTTTCATTGCCCTGCCAGGAGTGTTGAGTACTAAGAATAAGGACCTATCACAGATTTCTTTTCATTGTTACTGATCCAATAAATTAAAAATAAGAATAATAATTTTATAACATTCAGAAACAGATTTCTATTTATGGCTAGAGCTTATGCTTACCTTTGGGTTTGACTTTTCCTTTGCTTAAAAAACAAATGCAGAGCCATGACAAAAGCACTGTTGCAGGGAGCAACACGCCTACAATGACCCATACTTTCCATTTGTTGCCTGATTATGATGATAAGAACCAATGTTAGCTCAACCATAAACAAGAATGAAGTATTCTTGCAGAAAACAAGATAACATGAGTTTGTGTAGATGTCATTGCACTCATCCTGCCTTTCAGTACCTCGAAGGGAAGTACATCAATGCTCAGAAGCAGAAAGTCTGAGATAGATATCTTGTCCAGCCTCACCACCATCTGAAAGTTGCTGCAAGTTCAAAAGAGCCCCTTCCCATATCATACACCCACTGCTGCTATTATAAGCATAAGCTGCACAAGAACAATTTTTCATGCAAGCCAATTCACATGTTGTAGCACTCCCTGTAAGATTTGCTTTTGAATTTACAGGCAATCTCACATTTGATTTTTTCAAGAACCAATCTCTTTCACCGTTTGTATTCATACTATCCTCACATTGCAAAGGGGATTTCCTCACACAACCACCTGACCAATCATTTAGTTTGGTGTCTTGAACCGAAAATGGTTCAAAACCTTGTAGACATTGACAAGGGTTTGATACATTTTCATGAAACATGCCAAATGCTCCACAAAAAGCATAGACATTGGACTTTTGTCTTGGCTGAAACCAAAATGTATTCCAAATGCAAGATCTGTCCAACCACATCTGTTGCTGGATCATTCCTGAAAAATTAATGACAAACCTAGAAGGGATAAAAGTACTATTATTAAGAGAATAACTAAAATAGCTTTCATTTTCATTTGACACAAAACTGTAGTTGAAGATACTATTTTGTGTCATCTCAGGAGCCAAGTTGAAAAATCTTCCATTCCAAATTCCACTGCTCCAATAACTTTGGGATCTATTCCACTCTAAGATATATTGACTGCCTTCATTTGGGTCTAAGCCAAATGAGAATATACCCAGCGCAGGATCTTCTGAATTCTTCCATGAAATAAGCTGCTTTGATTTTCCAGTAATCTTATCAATCCTAAGCTTTCCACCCGGCAACAATGTGTCTGTTGGATGATCAAAACTCTCCCAATATATAGTAGACACATTGTACTTGTCTCTTAAAACAAAATTTCCATCATCACCAATTATTGCTTCAGTTGAATTTGACATTGGAAATGCCAAATTTGTTGACCAAAATGGTTTCTTGGAGGATCTGCCAAGCAGGATAAGATTGCCATCTTCTGAAAGTTTAAGTCTTGAAGAAGATGGTTCTGTCAAAGGGTTTTCTCTATTTGCTACCCAAACAATGTTTATGTCCTTGACCTTGAAATCAAACATCTTATACCATATTCCTAGGTAGATGTTTGAAGAAGTACCTGGTTTGAAGAAACCGAGTTCAAAAATGCTACCTTGGGATACTATGCTCTCACTCACTGAAAGAGACTCAGCTGCAGAAAGGGTATCACCTGCAGTAGAGAAACATGCTATATAGTAAGACAGGATTAAAAACAAAACAGAGAAGAGCCAGGGGTTTCTAGTATTGGCAAGCATCAATCTCTAACTTGCAACCACACAAATGGTAATTACTGAAAAATTCCAGAAAAATTATAATGATTAATGGTATATGAAAGAGATGAAAAATTTGTCTTCCCATAAAGTTATAGAAGAAAAGCATTTCTAGAATTCCTGTCAAGGACTACTGACTATTTTTTTTTTTTTTTTTTTTTTTTTTTTCTGTACTTTTGGACTAGTTTATTTCTTACACATTGGTTTAAAACGTGTAGCTATTATCATGTTTCCATTTCAATATCACTTCAACACCAATCTAACCGTTAGATGGACATCTAGATGATAATCGTATAACTCAAAAAATCACACACACCGGTCAAACTGTCAGACAACTCATTTGAATAAAACTTATTTTTTAAAACATAATTTTTAAATCAGTATCATGAAACTTAAATAAAAAAATTGATAAAAAGTAAAACTTGTGAGTCTCGCACACTGGAATCAAAAAAAAAAAAAAAAAAAAAAAACTGAAAACGTGGAACTAAACGGATACTACCACATTCCGTTCTTTACATTTCAAAAGAACAAGTTACACCATCAATTCAAAGAACAAGTCAACTCACGACTGAGTCAATAGTATGGACGGAACCAAAATCTGAATTTGTTGGGGATTTTAATCTGAGGCAGGAAAATTTTTTACAATATTTTTTTCTTATTTTGAATTTTAAAATCCAAAAAACACTTTGAATTTATAGTTTCCCAGAGACTTCCACTTAGTATTCCATTAAAAACTTAGTTGGCTGGGGTTCTTTAATCAAGGTTGGCTTTCTTGAAAAATTTCATGTTCATTGACAAGGATTCCTTTTACTCTGTGCTTTGTCTTTGAACTTCTTTGGATACTACTTTAGTTTCTTCAAATTTCTTTTGATTCCTTATCCAAAATTCTTTATATTTTTTTACCTTACTTTCATCCATCCAGAATTCTCTTTCATATCCACCTTCCTTTTTGTGGGTTCTGTTAATTCCTCCAAAATTCACTTTGAGATAACTATTTGTTAAAATGCCAAAGATGATGTTGATTCTGTTTCATGGCTCTTTCTTTTAGTTGTGTTAATTACAAGCCTAAACGAAGTCATAGGGTGTAAGTCATGTATAGAGGTATGAGTTTTGCTCCCCATGTCATTTTTTTTCAACTCACCCAATTTCCATGCAATTCAAACCACTGGTGGTTTTGGTCTATTACTTTTCATTGCTTGCAGCTCATTTGTTGGGAATCATGATGATATCTTTATTCAAGGAAATGTTTGGTCCACCTGTTCTACATTAATGGCCAGTTTGGATGAAGAGGGGTAGAGGAGAGAGAGTAGAGTAAATTGGCAGGAAATTGCCAATTTACTAACTTGATAAGCAAAGTAAACGAGCTTGTAGTTTCAAAGATATTAACTTATTAAGTTCAATGAGCTAGAAGAAAGGACCAGGACAAAAGAAAACAAAAATCATTTTGAGCCTGTGCAGAATTTAAATACAAAAGAATATAAGAGAAATTATGACCAGAAAGGCATATAATAATATTACTAATGCTAATATCGCTGAATTCAAAGTTTTCTCTTTTTCTTAAACTTTCTTGATAATCAAACGGATCATCAAGAAGAATCAACGAAACAAAACAGCAAGGAATTTTCCCTCAGTGAGTCTATTGATCGACATAAATCAATAACCAAATGTAAATTGCAAATGCAGGCATTTGATGATAATCAACTAACTTTACACATGAAAATTATATTTAGAGATTATTCACAAATTTCAACAAGTTATTACACTAGTCTAAGTGAAATATTCCGAGAAAAAAAAAATCCCAAAACTTGTACAATTATCTATATACAGATCAAAAACACAACAAGCAAATACACCAGACATGCAAAAGAAAATAGGAGACCGTATTGATCATCAATACAAGACCTTTTAGGTTTAATGTATAACACCAAATTAACTTGCTTGACAGTCCATATTATATCACTCAAAATTAATCCTAAAGATATATAATGGAATATTATAATATATATATATATATATATATATAAAGAAAAATGTGTGAAGATCTCTTAGGTAAAAGAAACCTTGAATCAATTCAAGTACAGCCAGAATCAAATTCAGACTCATTATAGAAGAAAAAGTTAAGATTAACAAGGAATCAGGACACTGAGATTAATGAACAATAAGAATCAGGATGAGAGATGAATAGGAGACAAAGATATTAATTTAGAGATAGAGTTATTTTTAATTGATTATTGAAAAACTCTATTGATAATCTTTTTCTTGGACATAAAAGGATGTCATGCATGCAAGTATAACAACTGCATACCATCATGTGGTCAAGCAGTTGTGGGCATGGGTCAAGCTTTGAGGACTTAAAATGTGCTAAAAAACAAAATTATTTTATTTTGCTGTGCAATAAGGAAGTATTAAACAAAGCAGATCCTTATCCAATGTCAAGACCAAACTATCTACAAATAAGATTGTCTGCATGTGCCAATTTAAATAATTAAATAATTATCATTTAGAAGTCTGTAGGGGATGACATCATTCTATGCAAGGAGGTTGATGTTGTTGCTAAATTTTTTTTTTTTCCCCTAAACTCACAAACCATCATTTAGAATAAGTAGACTTAACCCATCGCTCTATCAAGGGGATTACAAAATGATTAAAAGGTCAATCACAAATAATTTAGAATTAAAAATATCATCATATGAAAATACTTATTTGAACATGCCTAGATAGGAGATAGTTACCACACACCAGACACTATTTTGTGCTTTGGTTGGCCATAAACAGTTCAAAAACAACCTACCTCTATTGTTCTTAACATCATAGTTGTCCAATTTGCAGTTTGGCCCTTGACTTTTAAAATAAATGGTGACAATCAGATTAGTGAATTTTTGAGAGAATAAGTTCATAAAAGTAGCATCCTGTTGTAAACTCCACCAACAAACACAATCTGCCACATTGTCCTGGGAATTACAGAAAGACTAAAAGGGTAAACAACAAGGAACATCCAATATTACTCTTGTAGGAAATAATATAACCAATAATATAAATAGGAGCTTACACAGAATTTCTTGCTCAAAATCTGTACCAAATACTCTTTTGTGCTTTGGTTGGCCATAAAGGAGACAATGCAGACTCAGTTTTTGGTGCAATGCCCATTTAAATAGATCCATGTATATTCCATCAAACAATTGAGAAAAGTTCAACAGTTCATAGTTATATTTGATATAGGATCGAGATATCTGGCATAGTTGATTGCAGGATGCAGAATGCTACTACATTAACGAGATGGTGACCATGTAAATGAGAGGATGGAATTTTTAATAACAAGATAAGAATATTTGCAACTACCTTCTATAACCTGAGGTTATAGATAAGTAGTAAAAGATTCAGGAATGAATTTCTATTAAAGAAATTGTTATTCTAAAAATTCATAGGACAAAATTTAGACAAAATCTTCTCATGTTAATGAAAGTTATATCTGACAGAGATGGAGAGTTTAAAAATTGGAGATCTTGTATTAGGTTCAAGAATCAAGATGTGAACAAAAGACCATGTAGATAGAAACAGTTGTAAAGTGTGCAAGTAAAAGGCTGACTAGTTGATGTCCATTCAAGGGGTCAAAGTCCCATAAAGTATTCTATTTCATGGATGTTAACTTAAAACAACAAAGATATTTGCCTGCATCATTAAAAATACTTATAAGTTGATTTAAACTCCCACTAAAGCTTGTCTCAAAGCTAAGGTGTTTGACAAGCTAACTGAACTGTAAATGCCCCAAAATTCTTCTTGTCCAACCAAACAAAAGTTAAAGAAACACATTTCATGCACCTCAAAACCTAACAGCTATATATCTTTAAGTTCTTCCTCTCTTCAACCAAACAAGTTTAGTGAACAGATTCCATAGCAGTATAAACCATAGCATTTTTATAGGATAAAGAACACAACAGTACTAACAGAAACACAGCATTTAAGCAGCTAAACTTGTTGATCTGCATCCAAGGATAATAAACATGTGATTGAACCCACCTAAGCATGAAATAATAACATTCCTTATCTAGATAAATCTCTTAAGGCCAGAGATAAGATGATATAGCAAAGATCACATATCTTGGGACCAACTCTCTGTCATATAAATTAGCTTCTTATTGTCAATATCAAGGTTAAATGCACTATAGAAACAAACAAAAGACCATGTAGCTTGAACCAAGGAAGGTTAAATGCATGACCTTGGAATGGTAAAAGCTCACTAAACAAGCACTTGGCTACTCCTTTTCAGCAGCTCTTATTTAAAACAGAACAAAATGGGTTACTTGGAAACTGCATATTTTCTGTGTTCTTTAATCAGGAAAGCAAGAGCATCATGCTGCTAAAAAGTAAAAATTTAAAAAACATCAACTAGAATTAACCTGCCAGTTTATCAAGGGGTTTGCAGAAAGGATAAAAGTTAAAAGGTAAATATATTTTAAATTTATTATCGTATGAAACAGCTTAACCAAACATAACTACATAGGAGCTGGT
Source organism: Quercus dentata (assembly GCA_028216015.1). NCBI lineage: Eukaryota > Viridiplantae > Streptophyta > Magnoliopsida > Fagales > Fagaceae > Quercus > Quercus dentata. The sequence goes on from CP116447.1 coordinate 37,226,546, forward strand.
TTAGCTTTATCATACACTCTTTTTGTGCTTTGAATGGCCAAAAACCATTCAAAAAATCCCATCCCTACAGTTCTTACTTCTTAGCATATTATAATTGACAGATTTATACTTGAATTCAAGATAAACAGTTAGGACAAGGTTAGTGAACTGTTTGTAAGAAGTTCCTAAAAGAAGGCAGGACTGTGTTATAAAACCCCACCAAGTACAGTACCCTGCCACTTTCTCATGGGAATTGCAGAAAGACTAAAAGGTTAATTAAAGTAAAAGTGTCCAATTTTGCTATTGTAGGGATAGCTTAACCGAACACAATTCAATAGGAGCTGTACAATGTTTTGCTCAAAAGCTACACCAATTACTCTTTGTGTATTGGTTGGCCATTAAGGAGAATTTGCTCTCAGATGTTAATTAAAACCAGAATTGAATAGATCCAAGTATATATGCCATGGACAACTACAAAATGTATAGTTGTAACTAATTGAGAATTCAGAAAATAGGTAAAGGCTGCTTGCAAGATGCAGAATGCTGCTATGTTAGGGATGATGTGGAGTTCAGAAATTAATGGGACAATGACAAGTGGAGAATGTTATTCTCATACTAGTGCTTGTAAAGAAATAGGAAAAGATTTACAAATGAAGCTCTATTAAGAAATTGTAATTCTACAAAATTATAGGAGACAATTGGTGCCAATGAAAGATGTATCTGCTAGAAATATAGAGTTTGAAAGTTGGAAAAAATATGTCAGTTTCAAGTTGATGAAAGAAATTTATTATAAGTATAAGCCTAACTTGGAAAAGCAAGGTAATCAAGCTTATAGTTTTAATCCATCAAATCACTACACTACCCTTGCAGATACTAAGTCAGTCTGGAGGCGCAAATCAAATAAACTCAATGAGCTAGAACAAAGGACCAAGACAAAAGAAAATAAAAATCAATATGATACTGCACAGAATTTAATTACAAAAGAAAAGAGGAGAAGATTTTACCAGAAAGACAAATAAAGTATTACTAATTCTATTCTCACTGAATTCAAAGTTTTACTTCTCTTTTTGTTAAACTTTCTTGGTAACCAAAGGGATCATCAAGAAAAGAACCAACAAAACAGAACAGCAAGAGAGTTTCCCTCATCAATTCTATTGTTCAACATAAACCAATAACCAAATGTAAATTGCAAATGCAGGCATCTAATAAAAATCAGCTAACTTTACACAGGAAAATTATATATAGAGAATTTTCACAAATTTCAAGGAGTTATTACAATGATCTAAGTGAAAGAATTCCCAGAAAAAATCTCCAAAAATTTTACAATTATCTATATACAAATAAAAAACTGAACAAGCATATAGACCCCAAAAAAAAAAATAAATAAAAAGAATAGGAAACCATATTGATCATCAATGCTAAGAGCTTTTAGAGTTAATGTAAACACCAAATTAGCTAAATTGACTCCCAAGTAAACTCCACAGTCCACATTATCACACTCAAAATCATTCCCAAAGATATATCAGAAAAAAAAAAAAATAAATTAAAAATAAAAAAAAAATATGAGTAGAGCTGTTAGGTAAAAGAAACCTTGAATAAATTCAAGTAGAGCCAGAAAAAAATTCAGTTTCGACAATTTTATAGGAGAAAAAGATAAGATTGACAAGGAAGGGAGACAGATTAATTAAGAATAAGAATCAGGATGAGAGATGAATAGGAGACAATGATACCGATTTGGAGACAGTTAGTGTTACTTGATTATTGGAAAACTGTACTGATGTATGAGCTCAAGTATAAAGGATGCCATGCAAGTATAAAACTGCATACCTTCCATGTGGTCACTGGTCATGCAGTTGTGGGAAGGATCAAGCTTTGAGGACTTAAATATGCCAAAAAAAAAAAAAGTCTAAAAGGTTATTAATATCAGAACATATAAAAAAATTAAAAATTAAAGAGTTTTTTACAAGTATTAAACAAAACAGAACATTATTTATTGTCAAGACCAAACTACCTGCATATATCACTTATTTGCATTTGCCAATTTTCACATGCTGAAGAATTAATAAAAAATATAAAAAACATAGGCACTGTTATTAGTTTGGCTTGCTACAATGGCCTTTGTTTTGTGTTTTCAAATGCATATATATAACTTCAAAGTGAAGTTTCTGTTGCACAAATTAGCTTCTTGTGATCAAAACCATGTATTTAGATGTACAGTCACCAGCAAGGACAAGACAATTTAAATAAACACACATGACCTTGAAATCAGCCTATGCTTGAAGAATAAGCTCTTCCATGATTTACCTATCAAAATAAAAAAGCTCTTCCATGATCCTTTCTTAACATCATCAGATTTAGAGCTTCTTTCTTACTGCTTATCAAAAAGAGCCCTTTTTCTTACTAATTCGTTGTGTAATAGGGACACAAAAAGGAAAATGTAGTTTTTCTGTGATATTATCAAATCTTGAAATGTGTATGGCAATAACAAGATGCAAAATAAAACACTAACACAAGCATGGGCTTAAGCATTAGAGGATAATATTAAAAAAGAACAAATTCACCCTTCTACATTCAGACCAGTTCTTTCATGCCTACAACAAGTAAAAGGAAATAGCAGTATCATGGCCTCATTTCAATCACAGTTTGTATGACAATATTCTATGATACTGTTAGTAATGTCTCTTCTCATTTAGATAGTATGTTTGCTTTATCGAGCAACACTAGGCTTTCCATTAAAGTAGCAGCTATAACTGGCCCACATCGATTACCAAGATCATTCACCTGTGAAGTTTCTGGGTCAAATGAAATAATTGCAATGCTTGTTCGAAAAAGAGGTACACCATTCCTAGTGAAACCTAAGAAATCTTTACCATTTTCCAATTACACAGCAAAAAGTGGATCCCACACACCATACTCCCTCATCACCTGAACAAGGAGGTATAGGTGATTACCAAATGGAAATTCAATCAGAGCCAGATTTCCCTTGAACACAGCAAGATGCCGAAAATGCAAGCCAACTGACATGCTAGGAAGTTCTACACTTCCAAATGTCTAGTTATTGACATCAAATGTCAAAATTTTGGCAGCTTGAGGTTCCTCTTCACCTTCACTCATACATATCATCCAATGCAAAACCCCATTAACAAATGGTACAGGAAAATCGTAACCAATGTTGGAGATAGAAACATTAGGTTCCAACATAACCCTTTGCCACAAATCCGAGCTTAATGTGTAAACTTCAGCCTCAGCCTTAGTTGGAGTCCCCATTTTCCTCAAACGACACGAAATTCTAACAACCTTGTAGTCATTGGAATCAGACGGATAAGCAAACCCAGGTACAACATTTTCTAACTTGCTTAGACAAGTATCAGGCGGCTTCTTCAATTTTCTAATACTGGGGTTCCACAAATATATAAGATTACCAGAAACATTATGAAAGACCCTGTTAAAGAGACACAAGAGGCCATTGAATGAACGACCATTTGGACAGAAAAAGACTGAAGAGTTAAGGGAATTTCAAACTGGGAAATCCTAGTAAAAGTGCTGTCGCAAGTGACCGTAGCGAGTTGTACGATGTTGTCCTGAAGATGGGGTTCATGGGACGTGTAGCCCACGGCATGTGTATGAGATAGCCATTGTTGTTGTTGTTGATGATATTAAGGTGGATGGAAATGAAATTACGACTAGTGATTGAGGAGTTCCTGGGTTTGCAAACGCACCTGAATCTTAGGACCGATTTGATCGGTAGCCTTGCCAAGATGTTGAGTACAATGTCGTCCGGGAGATGATTATTCCTTTGTCAGAGGATCGGTGGTTCCCTTGCTTGGGACATTCTCTTGAAACGAAGAGACCGGTAGATCAAGTGCCGATGACAAAAAGCCAACTGTTTGGTTTCCCAAAAATTAAATTAGACTCTCGGTGTTGCCGTGTTGGTATCAAATAATATTGGATCAGCATATTGTTTGTGTTGGTATCAAATAACATTCTTCCTAAGCTTTTGAGTGGTAAGTGGATACCCATACCCGAATGTCACCAACAATCAATTCTAGCATCTTCGTTGGCAACGGTTAAAGGGACCTGGAAGTGGCTGTAGTGCCTCTGGTGATGATATAAACCTCTCCGATGGTATCTCTCAGTCCAGCGATGTTTGTGGGGGGAAATGGAGGAGCTGAGGACAGAGATGAGCTGCTCTTTTTCACATCTGGTCTAAAAACGTGAAATAGGAATTTTTTTAGGGGTCCAGATGGTGTCTAGAGTCCACGTTAGGATACGGATACTGTCCAGACATGGGTCCGTATCGCAACGGGTCTAGTAACCAACAGAAACTTCACCCTTTTTTAAAGATGCTGTTAAGTGTATTAAGATATATTGATTTTATGAATCTTAAGAAAAGGTTAATATGGAATGTCCTTATTAACTGGTATAAACCAACACCCTCAAAAAAAAAAAAAAAAAAAAAAAGGTATAAATCAAGAGATTTATGGTCTGTTTGGTACATGTATTTAAAAACTGAAAATTGTTATTTGAAAACATTTGTGAAAATACATGTGAGTAAAAAAGTACGTTGAAATGCATGAAATGTTGTTTAAAAACTGAAAATGATTGTTTAAAAACACTAACCAAACACCCCCTTATACACCGTCCTTATAGAATTTATTCCCTTTTTAATAACATACAAACCTTACATATCCTAAAAGCACCCCACCATAGCCAAACCTCTCATTTCTGCAAAGAAGCTATTGAACGGTACACTAAAAATTTCTAGTTGGACTATCTACTTCACATTCCCATTCATCATCAATACAAAGCCAGTCGTGGTGCAAATGGTGTTTTAGACAATTTCATGATTGGATAAATTACCCAATTACTACATTTGTACTATCAGCAAGTTTATCAAAGACTTCATGTCATACTATGGGAAAAATGCATTTCATGATTGGATAAATTATCCAATTAATAATGTTTTTTCAACCGTTAAATCTCTTACAAATTTATGGTTTAAAAAATGTATGACTTTACAAGAGTTACACCAGGTGTAATTTAAATTCATCTCATATATATATATATATATGGCTAGCAAAAGAGCTATTGAGAAAATTTGGTAACCTTTTTTTTTTTTTAATCGGGTGGGTCGGGTTGGACTCGACCCGAGTATTTGACCCGAAACTAATCCAAGCAACTATTCAATCCACTCAAAACCCTTCTAGTTGGGTCGGGTAAAGGCCGATAGGTTAGGCGGGCTAGATCCATGCTTAGCCTTACCCTTTGGTGCTTTGGTCGGTCCTAAACAATTAAAAATCCTCATCTCCACAATTCGGATTAGGGGTGTCAATGTTTGACCCAATCCGCAAACACAACATGGGTTTTTGTGAGCTTGGGTTATAAATGAGTCAACCCGAAAGTAACACAATAAGAAACGTGTCATAAGCGGGTCAACGGGAAATGAAGTCTTCTCCACAAATCTGATTTTAATGTGTAAATCTCTGCATGAGGCAGTGTTACTAACCAAGGATAATAAGTAATCCTAACAATTTTGTAGTCACTGGTTTCAAAATCATAACCAAATCCATCTACAATAAAAGGTAAGACAGTTAATCTTAAGGTTAAGATTAAGGTTGTGAGAAAGACAAAGTAGACCATTGCAGGATCCCACAATGTTGGGAGAAGGTAACTCATGAATATCGAATTCACAAAGAGAAAGAGAGAGAGCTAATTCATGGTCCGTGTGTTATTCGGATCCGGACTCAACCGTTGGACTTGGAGGAGTATGGTCTTTCACTCTTTCTCTTGGTCAAAAATTCGTTCTTGTCATTTTTCTAAAAATAAGGAACAATAGCATACAATGTTTTTGTTGTTTATTATCCAAATTTAAACTCTTAATAAATCGTATGTTAAAATGTGTACATTGTTGTCATGATGGTTGCGTGGCTCCACAAAATTACAACAATATTTTGGATAAAATTAACTTTTTAAATTAAAATTACAATAATTTTTTTATCAAAACATGCAACATGTATCTAAGTTTCAGTTGATGGAAACAACAATTCATTTGTTCTTATCAATTTCTTTAGTAACAATAAATGTTTTAACAATATATGCAACATGCCTCTAAGTTTTAGAAATTTAAATCCTACTCCAACCAAATCTAATATCAAATTTTCAAAACTTATATATATTCACCAATGGTGTTACCATAGAATCTCTCTTGCGCCTCATTTTTTTTTTTTTTTTTTTTGAAGTTGCAACATACGTATATGTATTTGTAATGGAACAATATACATGTTGTATAGATTCATAGAATTTATTAATTTTTAGGATACATTTCCTCAAATTAAGGGATAAAATTAATAATAGTTTAATTTAAGTAAAACTTTATCATTTAAATTTGGATAAAATACAAATTACACCCCTAAAATTTGGGATGTTTGAATTTTATACCCTAAAATTTCAAATTTTGGATTTTATCTCCTGAAGTTTGGAGGTGTTTGGATTTTATACCCTAATGTTTCAAAATTTAGATTTTACCCTCTAAATTTTAGGGGTGTTTGGATTTTACTCCTAAAGTTTTGAAGCGTTTAGATTTTACACCCTAAAGTTTCAGAATTTGGGGATGTAAAATCCAAACACTCCCAAGCTTTAGAGGGTAAAATCCAAATTCTGAAATGTCGGGATGTTAAATCCGAACAACCCCCAAACTTTAGGCAATAAATTTCAAATTTTGAAACTTCAAAATGTAAAATCAAAACAAACCCAAAATTTAGGGGTGTAATTTGCAATTTACCCTTTAAATTTGTTAAAATTTAAATAATATTCAAACTAAAAGTCCATTATAATTTTTTTTAACTTCCTTCATAATAGGCCAAGAATGAATTGACCCCTTTGGTAACTTAATTAATTAATTTAGCCAAGTGAAATTAATTAGATTCAATTGCATGCAATAAGCATGATAACATAAACAAATTACCAAATAACTAAATACAGTAAAAAATAATTTTGACATGGGTTACGAATGGGGAAAACCACAGAGGCAAAACCCCACCGAGTGAATTTAAAGGTCACCACTCTCGAGAATCCACTATTATCAAAACAAACGGTTACAAGTAAAAAGAATTTCGGTACCTAATACTAGCCTACAGTTAAACCCTTACCCCAATACACAATTAGACTTGTAATGTAGTAACAATCTCTCCTTTCAATGCACGGCTTCAAGTACGTGACTAACTAATTGATGCATGGATCCCAAAATGTGACCAACACACTAACTTGAGAAAGATGTTGGCTGCAAAGTTCTTCAGTTCATCTAAACAATGAAGATCAAGAAGCTCCTTGGTTACAAAACCCTTGGCACAATGATGCAAAGAATTTCTACAAGAGAAAGATGAACTAGGGCATATCATCTCCAATCACAATTTGAGTGAATAATCATTTTGCATCAAGTTGCATCACCTTAGACGGCTCTTAAAATAATTCTTACATTTATCTAGGGTTGTGAGAAAAGAAACCCTACACAAATAGTTTGGATATGCATGAAAAACAGATCTGGAAATTTGAATTTTGTAATTCTCGATAGATACTTTTTTTGTCGAGAGCTATCAAGAATTAAACATTAAACCTCGATATATTTATCTGTCGAGTTTTAAGGAATAACACTTCTTCACTTGTTTCTTGGACAAATTTGCATGGCTTCAAAACTAGACTTGAACTTTTGTTCCTTGAAGTATTAAACACATCCTAAATTTACCCAATTACAAGTAAAGTACATTTTGTCAAAGAATTAGTCAATTCTACATGACATATGTTTTAACAAGTTCCACATATGTCCCACTTTCCTAGAAAAAAAAAATTAAAAAGTAAACTAAAATCTGAAATCCCACACAACACCCCATGCTTTTTTCCCCTCAAGTTGCATCTTATGTTTTATTAATTATTTTTTAAAATTTTATTTATCAATGGTTAGGATATATTTCTTCGAATCAAGGGATAAGATTTAATTATAATTTAATATAGCTAAAAATTTATCAACTCATTTTTAGAAATATGAATTCTACTCCAACTAAAAATCTATCATCAAAATTTCTAAACTTATATATATTCACCAATGGTCTTTCCATAGAATCGTTCTTGCACCCAAAATATATATATATATATATTTTTTTCAAGTTGCAATTTACGCATGTGTTTTTGTATATGATAGTTTTGACCTAATAAATTCATCTTATTTACTGTTATTTGTTTCTAAATTTTCATGTATGCATATAATGTCAAATGAAGTCTACTATAAAGAAGCAAAGCAAAAGAACCCATTTTAGTTTTTGGTTTCTCTTAAGTAAGTTATTTATTTATTTATTTTTAAATTCTCAACTTTTGAACTATCTTGTATGTTTTATGTTTTGGTTATTCTATGTATTTAGTTTGTAAGTGTTTTGATTTTTTCAATTAACTATCACTACAAAAAATTTGGTTCAAAACTTGTCTTTCATGTGCAGTAAAGCAATTTGATTCCAAGTTACTTTTACTTTTTAATTGTAAAAACTTTATAAATGTTTATCTATTTTTATATTTTAAAATTTTGTTTGTGCTTTGTGTTAATTTCTTAGTATGCTAAATTCCTCCCATGTTTCTTTAAAAGTCTAACTTAATTTAATTTAAAATTCCTCCTATATCATTTTAGATCATAAATAATATTTGGCTAAATTAGATTTATCAATCCAAATTCCTCTGTTAGTCTATCTTTATTTAACTTCTTTTTCATTTTTTTTTTTAAGTTCAAAAATTTGAATTTTTTTCCATGTTTAATATTAACATATGTGTTCTTAAAGGCTAAAGCACAATATAATTAGAAACATTATTCAAGTTATATAAGTTAGGGTGTTAACCATTTGAATAAAATCAACACTAAAAAAGATGATTTAAATATCAAAATAAGACTTAAAAATGAATTTCTTTTATGTGCACAAAAAAAATTGATTTTTTAATCTTAAGTTTGGAATTAATTATTTTAGGATAACTTTATTTATGCAAGTATTAAAAAAGATTTAACTGTTTGAGTTCAAATCACAATCTTCATTAATAAATAAGGAATTATAAAAAAAATTAGAAAAGTTTTTATTGATAATTATAATTAGAGATATTATATATAAGGACAAATACACAAAATTATGCATTTTATATAATAATAATCATTTATTTAGTTAGAAACAAGTTCTAAAATTATGTAACAATAACTTATTTAGTTATTATTTCTCAAAAATATATATATGCAAATATTAACAATATTATTCATATTTTGTGTCTACCTTGGGTTGTTTGCGGTGTGGTTCAGTGTGGTTTTAGTCCATTTTTACCGCTGCATTGCTCGGTGCAATTTGGTGTGATTTTAGTCCATTTTTATTACCGCACTACACTGTGCAATTTGATCTAATATATCATGGTGCAGTTTGGTCCGTTTTGGATTGGGAAATTTTTCAAAATTTTGGGCTAGATTAGCCTAGCCCAAAGCTAGTTTTCTTTTGTTTTGGGCCAATTTTTAAAATGTTGGACTGATTTTTCTTTATTTTGGGTTGATTAAGAGTAGTCTAAAAAGTTTTTAAATATGAAATTACTCATCTTCATATAATATTAATAATTTAGTATAATATAAATAAATTTATTTATTAAGTGAAGTGCGATTACACTAGTAGTTTTTGTCAATTTAGGTGCGGTGATGCGATTTGAGCGGTTTGGTGAACACCCCTGTCTATACTACAATGTAAGATTTCTCTCTCTCTCTCTCTCTCTCTCTCTCTCTCTCTCTCTCTCTCTCTATATATATATATATATATATATACAAAAAAAAAAAAAAACAAAAAACAAAAACAAAACTATGCTTCAATCAAAAATTTAAAAAAAAAAATATATATATATATATATATATATATATATATATATATATATCGAAATGATCGTTTGGCACTTCTCTCTCTCTCTCTCTCTCTCTCTCTCTCACTCATATAACACATTACGACTCATAGTGACAACAGGTGCGGAGATGGGTTGGCAAACACCAATTAGGAGTAGGAGTAGGACCTTTACAACCACACTTTCTCTCTCCAAATCCAACTACTAATAAACCCACAAATACCCCTTCTTCATAAGCCACTATCCCATACCAAAACCTGAAATTATACTCCCAGGGCGATTTCTCTGAACAAAGAACTTCCCCCTAATTTTGTGTGTCTACATTGGGGTGTTCATTGTGTGGTTTGGTGCGGTTTTAGTTCATTTTTATCGCCGCATTGCACGGTCCAATTTTTATCACAAAAAATCTAAGCACTATGCAATTCGATATGATATATCATGGTGCGGTTTGGTGGGTTTTGGATTGGGAAATTTTTTAAAATTTTGGGCTAGATTAGCCTAGCCCAAAGCTAGTTTCTCTTGCTTTGGACCAATTTTTAAAATGTTGGACTGATTTTTCTTTATTTTGGGTTGATTAAGAGTAGCGTAAAAAGTTTTTAAGTATGAAATTACTCATCTTCATATAATATTAATAATTTAGTATAAAAGAAATAAATTTAATTATTAAGTGCGGTGTGATTACAATAGTGGTTTTTGTCGATTTAGGTGTAGTGATGTGACATGAGTAGTTTTGGTGAACACCCCAACTATACTACAATGCAAGATTTACACAATGTTAAACAAGATTTTCCTTTGTTTTATATCATATCCAAACTATGTTAGGCCTTTTTGGAGAAGATGCACGTAGTGAGGGATTTTAGGAATTTTTTTAATCAAGGAGAAGGAATTTTGGAGAAAATACAGGTAGTGGGGGATTTTGAGATTTTTGTTAACAAAATTTTGATAAGCAGAGCGTATTACGTTTAGCAAGGGAATAGGGATTCATTACTTTTAATAAAGAAGGTCTATTCCTCATTTTAAGGAACGGGGATTTATATGGAATGATTATTACATGTAACTAGTTGCTAACCCGTGTGATGCACGGGATAATTCAATAATAATGATATATATTTAATTTGCTTGAAGGTACATTAATAATCCGTTTGCCAAAAAAGAAAAAAAAAAAAAAAAAAAGAACAATGAAACACCTAATTGACAACACACCCTAACATCAAAGATAGTAAAAGACATAATTAAATTCAGTTGGAATTTAGTTGATAGGTGGGGAAACTAAAGCATACCTTGCTTAGAAAAATTTTCATTTTGATAAGTCACGAAGGGATCAAACCAACGTTCTTATCTTCAATGCAAGGTCTCAATAGAAATTCCCAATAAGTTTAGTCACTCCAAGCCTCCAATTAAGAAAAGCTTAATTCGAATTATTAAAACAAACATAATTCATAAACTATGAAATATATAACCAAAGAAATAAAAATTATTTGAATACGTTGACTAGGACACTCACAATGCAAGCACTTGTCCATTCACTTACAACAAAAGTATCAAAACATGAAAATCACAATAACAAAATACAAAATTTTAACTATATCAAAAAGTGCATTAACCTATATTATACACAAGGACAGCCCAACAAAATTTGGGGCCTTAGGCCTAGGCCTAAGTTGCCTAGGCCTTGAGCCGGCACTGATTTTACAATAAATACCCATAGAGCAAAATATAACAAAGGAATAAATATGTTTGAAGAATAAATGTAGAGCAGAAAATAACAAAGGAAAAATAATTCAAATAAAAAGTCTCCAACGTCGGATTAGTCACAAACACAAAGAAAGAGAATGTTTATTTGTACACTATTGAAGGTTGAATTACAACAAACCAATGAATGCTTCAATAATTAACTGTAGTCTAATTTTGGCTACTACTACTAAATTCAATCTAAATTATTGCCAAGACTCCTCTTACCATGCTACATGTTTTCATAATCCATATTATGCATCTATACAATCAATACTACCTTAGTCTTTGGCAACTCTAAATAAATGTATACTATCTTGTGGTAACTTTAAATTAGTGATCTACTTTTACAAACATCAATTTAGTGTTGTGAAGCTGTGATGTAGAATTTCATGTTCAAAAAGTCATATAATTAAAGGTCTATGCAATAGTAAAGATATAATTTTGGTACACACGTAAAATCTGATTGATCTTCTAACCTTCAATTCTCTCTTAGCTTCTTCTTTCTTCCTAGTTGTTTACTCTTTTTCACTCTCTCTTGTCGCTACAATATGATCCTTAGCAGCTTGACTATAAGCTCTCTAGCTACATGACTTGAATACTCTGCTCCTAAGGAAGATTAGATGTACAATTGAAAACCCAATATGGATAAACGTTGAGCAACTTTGCTTTCTTTGTGGTTGATGTTGTGTAATCCACAAATTAGTTGTGCTTAAATAGTGTCCTTTACTTGTGTTCCCTTCTCTATTGCAAAAATAGGTCTTTCATAGCCTCACTTTTCTCTACAATCGTATCCTTTGCTTGTGCTGGTACCTTAATCTCTATTGCAAACTTTAAAAATATATGTATATAGTGGATTATATACTTGGAGAGATTGTAGCCAGAGAGAGAATAAAGCCTCTAGAAGGCATAGCAAATTTTCTCGGAGGCGGAGGGAGACGCTTGCTACAACGTTTAGGGTTGTTGAAGGTTTAGGGTTTATGGGGGTAGCTTTTATTTGAGTCAATGATGAAGTGTGGGTTTTGGCAAAGAAGGGTTACGAAAAGAGAGAAATAAAGACGTGTTCTAATTGGAATTGGAGCAAAAAAATAAAAATGATGTGGCAAATAAAAAAAAAAAAAGAAAATAGTGGTGACGTGGAAAATTGTGAGAGTTCCGGAGGCTTTCGTTTTTTATATATATACTATTTAACAACCCGTGCAATGCACGGAAAAGCTTTTAAATATGAGTAATTGCATGTTTTATTAGGGTAGTTTAAGAGATTATTTTAAATCTCCATTTCATTATATTTTAGCTAGAAAGTACTATATTGTCCCATCAGTATTGCAACTTAAAAATAATAGTTTTAATAGATTGGAACACAAAAATTTTCTTTCAACTCAAATGTTTATGAAGTTGGATTTCAGTAATAAACTCCCCTAAAAAATAATAAAAATCAACCAAAAAACAAACTTCTAGTAGGAAAACATGGTAGTAATTTTTAATGAATTGGGGTAATAGCACAAGCTCTCAATAAAGAAATCTGATTTAAAAAGCCGCAAACCCATGATCATACAAGAAAGGAATTGAAAATGATGTCTAAAACAAATTAAGGTGGGCCTTGGGCCGCATTTTTTGAAACGGGGCTTTAGCCGGGCCTTGGGCCGCGTTTTTATATGGTCAAACTTGAAAACGCCGCCCAAGGCCCCCGCATTTTGTAGTGCCTTGAATATGTCAAATTATTCTTTGTATTATTTTGCACTGAATTTAATTCTTTAAATGACAGCTATGACACTACATGATAATGTTTCACATGAGACAATTAGTCAAACTTTGAGAAGAAGATATCTCACATTTATATCATAAAGAACTTGCATTTTTATTTTTATTTTTATTTTTTTGTTATGTGATAAAGAAAGTACTAGTCTTCAATCGGCAAGCCTTCTATGGTATCATGATGCAGCAACCAATATATATACAGTGTAACAACATCTAAGGGGAGCAAAAGAAAAAAAAAAAAAATATATATATATATATATATATATATATATATATATATATATATATATATATATATATAGATAGACACACACATACTTACACAGTGTTTTGAACTATCCATCCATCTAAATCAGAATTTGACCGACTAAATTTAATACAATGGTTTTCATATGAATAAAGCTTTTTATATATACACATTTCCTACCAGCAGGTTTTGGCATCTAGCTCCAATTTTAAATGCCTTATCGCTTCATGTAAACTATCAACTTCTAATCTTCTTCAATATAATGTCTCACCTCATCCGACAGGCACCATTTCATCATGCTGGAGCCTTCACCATCTCTGTTAAAAACGTTGCCTTTGTAGACGGGATGGTACCTCCCCACATATTGGGTGCACAGAATCAATTTTTCTTCTTGGTTGCAAGAAGATTTTTGCGTGTATGCTTTCATCTATAAAACAAAAGGTAATATGTAGTCAAATACAAAAGTCTATGAGGGTCCCAAATACAGAAGTCTATGAGTGATGAGTTTTTACTTTTTACGCCTCTACAAAATTTAGATAAATTTTCAATCTTTTAGAGCAAAGGAATTAGATCAAAAAATATATGATACATGTAACATGTGATGTGATCATAAATATATAAATTGTAAATGATTTAACACAACAAAACACAATCAAACCAAAAAGAAATAAGAGTGACATAGAAGAGAGTAAAGGAGGAGAGCCACTCCTACTGGTAGCCTCCTCCATGTTGATGTCATGAACCCCAAAAAGATAGGATTTTGGAATTTGGGTTGCTATCAATCAGTCTACAAAAGAATACTAAGAATCTCTATGATGTTCAGCCACCTTTTTCCTCTTGCCACAAGGGGAACTTGAGAACTATAAAACAAAACCTAGAAACTAAAAACCTAATAAACACTCAGGTGGTAGCATATGAACTCTATCTCAATATGGAAAATTATGGAAAAGAAAATCATTAAAGAATTATCACCTTAGCTTTCTTCAACAAAGAATCAACAAACTTCTCCTAGCTCTTCTCAATTAAGCCACAACACATTAAAAGAATGAGACCTAAGATATTTCCAAAATAACCAAGGTAAACTAAAAGAGTATCTTTGGTTGTTAAGTTACACAATTATTGAGTAGCATAAACAGCTCCTTTTATTTTTGAAAAGACTTTCAAGCAATCTCACAAACTCATCAAGCATGCCAAGGATGTTAGTCTAATAAAAGCACATGAAATATCATTACTATACTAAAAGATGAGCATCAAGTACAGTAGAAACCTTAGCTTGTATTATTCATTCCAACCATCACCTTTTTTTTTTTTTTGTGCAAAACTCCTTAGAGTATTTTTTGTAAAAATTATACCATTTTACCACATCAAAGACCTACTTTATCATTTTCCCACATCATTTTACAACATCTCATTTATCAGATGTTTTATCATTCAATTCTATACATCAAAATAATATTTACTACACATTAAAATAATATATTATCACATTCTCATTATCATCCACAACAGCCACAACATCAAAGTCTAATAAAATAATAATTTTTGGTTTACCACATCTATCTGTACCATTACAAAGTTGCAATGGTACAAACACAAATGGTATACTTTTACAACATTTGCAATATCTGATGGGGAGCTAATTTTCTTGTTTGGTGTGGGATATGTGCCAAATATTTAACATTTGGCACATATCCCACATCTAAATACAAACATAACTAAGTTATTAACAATGGAACAGAACTATTATGACTCTTCAAAAAAAAAAAAAAAAACTTCTAAAATCCTAGATGGATTTTCTCTCCACTAACATAGAAATCAAACTGTGCATAGAAATTTGACATAAATATAGGTTTCTAAGCTCCACAAAGTTTCACACAACACTCAAAATCATCACACCAGTATAACCATCTAACTACTAAACTTAACATCAACTTACCAATAGTCTTGAGTTGCAATACAAATTCTAGACACCACCAACCATGAATTGAAAGGGAGAGATTTTGAAGGAGATGGTCACCAACAACCATGGTTAGATTAAAGAATTTAAGTTGTATCCATGTAGTAGTGTATGCCCAAAAAAATTAAACAAAAACTCCAATATATACACACCAACCTCGACACCAACTCCTCCCCAGAACTACAGAACTAACAAAAATAAATTTGACCTCCTCCCAAAGAACAAATTACAAAGAAATCGAGATTGTCATCAATATCTTTAATTATTAAATGTTTATACCTAGGACATATAAAACAGAGTTAAGGCAAGGCTAATTAGTATAGAAAAAATAAAAAAAGCACAGGGTAGGCTTATGCTTATTGCTATCCCTTAACTCTAAATCATATTTAAAAGATTATAAATTTACCGGTAATGTTTATCTCTTGGAATATGCTTTTACAATCAATGAGAATGATCTTTTACTCTACTTTAAAATAGTAGTACAATAGTCATGAATCATTGCAAAACTTCCAAAAGACTCTATAAAAGAGAGAATTTTAAAAAGAAAAGAGAGTACCATGTTGCAAAGAACACCAAAAATCAATATATAACCAAGGATTCTTTTTTCTCTCTCAAGGCTTGGCAAAGCTCCTTTGTGCCTAAAATTTGAAAACATGAACAAAAAATGCATTTATTACAACCATTACTACCAACACTAATAGAGAACAAACACCTAAGCATTCTATCAAACACATGTTCAGAAATCTCAAGCAACTATACTAACCAACCCCAACCTATAAATAAATAAATAAATGCAAACGGAATCCAAAATAATGGAAGCCTCAACGTAACATTCCGCAGGCTATCATATAAGAAAACCTAGAGACTATAATAATTTATAAAAAGGGAAAGCCAATATAAATGAAGACAACAATGACACTATATATCAAACCAAAACATACCCAAAACTAAAATCAAATAGAAGAATCCCAAGAAACCAAAAATCCAATAAAAATTGCATAAACAAAAAAAGGGAAAAAGAAAATTCAAACCAATGTCAAATGAAGATGAGAAAAACACCATATATCAAACTAAAACAAACCCATAATTGAAACCAAATAAAAGAATCCCAAAAACCAAAAATCCAATAAAATTGCAAAAAAAAAAAGGAAAAAGAAAATCTAATAGCTTTGACAAAAAATAAGAAGAAGAAGACATGGAAATCTACAAAAAAAAAAAAAAAAAAACAAAAAACTTAAATCCAAAGCAACCAACAGCCACAAACCAACAAAATTCCATGAACAAATGTAGCAAATAGAGAGAGAGCAATATATAGAAATTAAGGAGCAACAAAAACATGTTTTAATTACCTTAAAATAATTTTTGACATAGAATATGATGGGCTAGGTTGGGCAATGACGGAGAGGCAAAGAGAAATCAATGTAGTGGTGGTGATCCATGGTGGCGGCAATGGTGGTCAAAGGATCGAGAAATGGTAGGTAGAACATTGTGTGGGACATTACAATGGGGGAAGAGAGAAGAACGTTTAGAGAGGTTAAGAAGGAAATAAAAAGTGCAAAATTTGTAACTATCAAAGGGCCAAAACGTTGTGTTTGTAATTGTAGTTTTTAAGAGGTGTTTTTCTTTTAAAGAAAAATTAATAAACAAAATGAAAAAACACAACTATTTGGTTTTTAAATGTATGTGTGGCATAAATTTATGTAACCATGTGGCACAATAAGGAATGGTCAACAAAAAGTCAAACATTTCGATTATTAGTTATTATATAGATATATATATATATATATATATATTTTATAAAAAACATAATCAAACAACTGTATAGCTAAATCATAAGTGTACACAAATTTGCCAAACGTAATCTTACTATTCTTACAAAAAAAAAAAAAAAAAAAAAATCCAAACTATGCTTCAATCAAAAATTTAAAATTAAAAAAAAAAAAAAATCCAAACGATGCGTTTGGCTTCTTAATCTCTCTCTCTCTCTCTCTCTCTCTCTCTCTCTCTAACACACTACAAAATCTACATAAAGACGGATCCTAGTACGTGACTTCAAACACCAACTAGAGAAGGTTGTTGGCTACAAAATTCTTCAGTTCATCCAGATGATGAAGATCAAGAAGATGCTTGGTCACAAAACCTTACAATGCACAAACATAGCAACTTCTTCATAAGAATGATGAACTAAGGCAAAATCGTGTCTCCAATCACAATTTGCTTGAACAAACTTTTTCAACACTTGTGCAACTTGTATCCACTTTGATGGCCCTTAAAATAATCCTTTTATATGTCTAGGGTTGTGAGAAAAGAAAACTCAAACACATAATCACGGATTGGAAGAAAATCAATTCAAAAAATCTAAGTTTCTTAAACCTCGACGGATAGCATCAGTCAAGCAACTGTCGAGCCACGGGGCTAGAACAACTTCTTAAACTCGATAGATGCTAACTCATGAGTTTTAATGAAAGACACTTATTCAACTTGTTTCTTGGACAAACTCGCATGGCTTTAACACTTGATTTTGAAACAAAGTTTCTTGAAGTATTAAAAACATCCTAGATCTACCCAAATACAAGTAAAATGCATTTTGTCAAAAGATTAGCCAATTACATAAAGTAGTGACATGGTTCCTAACAAATGAATCACATATGTCCTAACACAACTCATTGGTATTACTCATTCATGCATAAATATTACACTAAGTGTCTACTTAACTAATCAAGTACTTGAATAATCACTAATTTTACTATTTTTTTTTTTTGAATTACTTACATAAATAATACACTAAGTATCTAATCGTTGTTTGGTTTTAGGTTGATCTATGATTATAGTGTGCAAAAATATTTTAAGAGTAAAATAAACTAATAGAAAAATATTATATATATATATATATATATATAAATTGGAAATTTAGTTTTTAAGTAAACAACAAGTGCCACCGCCCTGCATTTAACCACATAATCAAGATATTACATTAAAAAAAATTCAAGTACTGTCCACATAAACAAGATATTACATTAAAACGTTGCTATAGGATTGATTATTTGCAGCATTTTAGGAATGTTGCTAAATGTATTTTCCTACATAAAATACAAAAATGTAATATTATTTAGTTCACTAAAGATTTTTGAACACCATTAAAGACTTATATATGGCGATGTTTTCAAAAACATATAAACCATTTGTGTCTACAATGACATTTTTTTGGTTTTTTGTGACATTTTACAAACACCGCCTAAACCCAGTTTTTTTTTTTTTTTTTTTTTGCTAGTGTATTCATACAAACATAGATTTATGTCTAGTGAAATTTTAAAAAAGTCCCAAAAGTTATTAAGAATGTGTAATAGATAAACATTGTTAGGAGCAACAAATAAGTAACAACAAATAATCTTCTTTAATTTGAATCACAAGAATTTGGGTTCAAAAAAAATATGAATACTATGTTCACAAAATTTTCATATTAAATCTTATGTAATTAGCAGCTACTAATTCTAATCTGAGCCCAATGTATATTGACATCATTTTTTTAACTCACTAATAACAAATTATTGCATAAAATTTGTTTTAAAAATGTAGACATAGCATTATTCTAAAAATAATTTTGGCCCCTCAAATAAAACAAAAAAGCTTTTAAATAACAACAATAAAAATTTTCCCAAATAACAAAAAAAATAATTATAAAAAAAAGGACCAAAAAACAATAAGTGAATAAATTATTTAACAAAAAGTCTATTTATAAAGAAAAAAAAAATCATTCAAATTTTTAACTCTTTTCAAATTTCAAATCATTCCTTGAAAAATGGAATTAAGAAAAATATTATGGTCATGAGTTCTTGGTAGTATCGACTCTTTTTGGCTTTGCAGTTAAATACTCTTATCTCAACAATTCTCAATTCTCACTTTATCACTTATCAATCCATTATCTTTTTCTCTTTATTAGTAGAAATAAATTGTAGTACTTCATGTATTTGTGTGTTTGTATTTTTATTTTTGTGATATTGATAAATTCAATTTATCTCTTTGTTAAATTTTATATAATTAAATTTTTTTAGTTACTAGCCTAAAAACAATTTCTAGAGTTGCCACTACATTTTACAATGAAGAGTTGACCTCTTAGACATTGTGTTCTCTATTGTAGCATCATGTGAAAGATTTTTTTTTTTTTTTTTTTTTTTTTTTTTTTTGAAAGTCATGTGAAAGATTCTAAATAACTGAACTCGATCTCTAATGCACTCGGTACCAAAAATAGGTATTGTAATAATTTTCTAAAGATAATAGAATCCGCAGGAGAGAAATTAAATAAAAAAAAAAAATGAAGAAAGATGAGAAAAGTGAATTTATAAATATCAAAGAAAAACTAAAAATATAAAAATACATCAAATGATTCATGGAGTCTCTCAAAGCAATATGTATGCATGATACAAAGGAGGTAGTATCTTGTATATCCATTGCAGGCAACTAATGTCTTACAATAGATGATCATCTATTGTGTGCAATAGATGATCAACTAATCTCATGAGATTCCACAATTTTCCACTGTTGTGTGCAATGGATGCATCAGATAATCTCTCTCTCTCTCTCTCTCTCTAAGATAATTTTGGAGCAAATCCATTGAGCTGAAAAGTAAAAATTAATACATGAGAAGAGAAATTGAAATTAAAAGCAATAGAAAAGTAAAGTCAACTAAACTATGTATCATCTTGCATGTTTCTTTCTCCACTCAGTGCGTCCTCGATTGATTTCAAGCCCATCACCTGATACTCTCAATAAATGTAGAAACTGACGTAAATCTTCTTTGTTTTCTGTTGCAGCTGTAGACCCATAATTAGTTCCTTCAATCTTAGAAACTGCTTTGGCATCCACACTGGTAAGTGAATCAACTACGTCATTGTGATGGCACTCCCGTCTGTAATCTAAAGTAATAGCTTGCAGCTCATGGTTATCAATGACTTCTTGAGGCAAGCTCTCCATAACCCATCCAATGTTAGTGACATTATTAACATGTTGGTTCATGTCCAGATCAGCTCTTCTGGGCACAAGTCCCCGCTTGAAATTCTCGGCAGGATCTTCCAGTTTTGGTATTCTTCTCAAACTATTGCTGTTCTCCTCAGGAATTGCTAATCTGGGTTCTCGGGGACAATAAACTAAATAATCATCCCGTACATCATCGCTAACTTTCTGAAGTCGTCTGGTGTCTTGGTTCATCATCACCCACTTGCTTGTTGCTCTTCCAATAACTTGATCAGTAGCATAGTCCTTGAGTATCCAATCTCGTCTGGTTCCAATTCTTCCCTCCCCTTGGAACCAAGTTTCAATTTCAACCACATCATTCCAAGCTGGGTATTTGTAGATTTCAATGTGCATGCGAGCAATAACCCATATGAGATGTAATTTCCTCATGGTGGGGGTGGTTGCAAAGCCATCTGTTGAAAATCCTAAACTCTGTGCATGGTTGCATCCAACCTCCTGCAAGAGATTAGCAACGGTTTCAATAGTGGCAGTTTTGTTAATCCCAACTTCATAGCATCTCACTATGAATCTCTCCTTATACGACAACCCATCTTCTGTCAACCGATCCGCCAGAGTCCCTGATCCTGACCCTGTCCCAGATCCAACAATCCGGTTCGACACCACAGCCATAATTGGACCTTTGTTCAAAGAACCAAAACCAGAACCAGAGCCTAAGACGACGGCATTTCTCTGGTGCCCACATGTCAAAATGGACCCGCGGCCCATAAACCCACATTGGGTTATCGCTTGGATTTGGTCATTCAACATATTGCACGGAACCTTTAACATATTTCTCTCTCACCACCGCACACTCTTGGTGCGATAATCACTCCATAAGTATAAGTGCTTGTGGGGTGGGGAGAGCAAGGACTGGAATTCAAGTCTCTAGGATGGAGCTTCACACATATATACACTTAGATTAGATTAGAGTATAATTTCTATTTTATAAAATATATATATATTATAAAAAATATATATATTTCTCTCTCTCTTTTCGTGTACACACAAAATGTTTGTGTTTTTATTTAGCAAAAAATGGAAGAAAAAAAAATGTATGTGTTTTTGTGAGACAGGGAGAAAGAAAAGTAAATTAATAGTAGATATCATCTATATCTATATTTATATCTATATCATATCATATACTATATAATAAAAGTTGAGCATAAAAGTTGTAGTTGTGCCAAGTGGTTGCAAATTTTTTTAGAATTTTAAAAAAATTAATATAATTTTTTTGTACTTATCTTCTTCTCCTATAATTTCTAAATTGATAAAAATATTAATTTGATTACAATCCAAACTCTTCATTTAATCCTTTTATTATTATAATTTATAAGTTGATAAAAAATTTTAATTTGATTACAATTCAAACTCTTCATCTTATCCTTTTTTTTATTTAAATTATATTACTACGTGTAATAAAAAATAAAATAAAAAAAAAAACACGCTCTCAAAGTGATAGAAAAAACAAACAGTTTTATTCTTTATTGTTTTACTAAACTTATATCTTAATTTATAATTTGTGTTAATTTCTTAATTTTAAATTATGAATAATTTTGATTATATTCTTTATATTGAATGTATATTATTGTTTATAGGTTTTTGGTTGTGTTATATTCTTCGGGAAAAAAATAAAAAAAAATAAAATAAAAGAGTTTATATAAATTTGGCAAATGAGCTAAATAGATAAGGCTAAGAAATGTTTACTAATAATAATTTTATTAGTAACTTTTTTTAACATGATTTAAAAAAAAAAAATTTGAATAGAGAGATAATTTATTAACGTGATTTAAACTCTTATAAACCTTTTTAAGGGATTGGTTTAAAAAATTAAAAAGTAATTTTCTAATTATATATAAGTCAGCATTAATATATAATAGCTAAAATATTAATCTTTGAAAGTGGTATCTCATACGGATTAGTATTTCAATTGTGGGTTTTAATAGTTAGAAGTTAACGCTTAGTAGTTAAACAAATGGACTATAACAAGAATTAGCTAAACAGGGATAAGATTACACCACTCTTTTCTACAATATATGTTAAATTCAGATAATTTTTCATACATATTCACACACTACACAAAGGAATTATAATAAGAATTAACTAGGTAGAGGTAAGACTACACCATCTCTTTTCTACAATATATGTTAAATTCAAATCATTTTTCATGCATATTCACACGCTACACAAAAAAAGAATTATAATAAAAATTAGCTAGACAGGGGTAAGACTACACCACCTCTTTTCTACAATAAATATTAAATTTAGATCATTTTTCATGCATATACACACACATGTAGCATGCAACACACAAGACTTAAACTTTAAGTTTAGACTTAAACTTTAAATGTTTAAATGTTTAATAATTTAGATTGTTCTTAATTATTGAATTGAGGTTTCACTTAAACATAATTTCAATTATTGTTTTGGATAGTTTTTAATTATTAAATTCAAGAGTTTTCCATTTAAATATGTGTGATTAATTGAGCCTTAAATTTCAATGTATTATTGAAAATAATTATATATATATATATATATATATATATATATATATATATTTTAGGTACCTTTACCATCTTCCATTCAATTTATATATATATATATATATATATATATACATATGCATTTTATGATACCTTAGTTTCACACAACATGCATTCATTATGTAACTTAAAAGTAAAATATTCATTTATTTTTATTATTTATTTTAAGTAAATTAATAAAAAATTATTTAAATATGAATTTTGATTAAGTCATGCATCACAAGGGCATAATACTAGTACTATATAATAAAAGTTGGGCTTAGAAGTCGTGGTTGCACCAAGTGGTCTGTACTAAATTGCATAAATTTTTTAAAATTTTTTAAAAATTAATATATGCTTTAAATTTTAAAAACAATTTTCTTATAAAGCATTTTAAAGAAACGTCACAAAAAACATTGAAAGGATTTTAAAAATGAATTTGAAAGAAGCTTTGCATGAAAATGTTTATTCTCAAAATAATATTTCAAGACATAATCTTTTTCCCAAAACCCAATTACAGACTACCATGAGTAAAAGAACCCCCCAGGCAGACGTGAAAGGAAAGGGTAAGGCACCAAATGGTGCAACCCAAACAATCCCAAAAGCCTTATGTAAGGATTTTGGATGGCATGAAGACGCATCTCGATAGAGACAATATCCCTTCAGGATATACTAGCTAGAGGCAATGTATTCATGTGGTGAAAAAGTGAAATTACGCAAGAAGTGCTCCGCACTAATCTCATTTTTCAGGACGGAGAATTCACAAACCTTTCCATATTTCCTACACTTAATACAAGCAATAGATATATATTATAGTTATAATTATAATCATCCATATCAACTTATCGAAATCATAATCTATTTCATAATAATAACTTATACGCTCTTCATAGGAAAATAATTGTTCTCCATTTTCTTATCAAAATAATATTACCAAAACCTTTCGGATTTAATTTCTTTCATTTCTTACAAAGTTACCAAATATAATATTGATTGTTTAAAATCAATATATATATTCTCAATAAAAAATAATCATTTTAACTTAAATCAGATAATTGGTAACTTTGTCTTTAAACTAGAAACATCTTGCCGAATAAGAAAACTTTTCTTTATAAACTTCTTCTCATAAAATATTATAACTTTCATGGTCATAAAACTTAACGCTTCATAAAGAACAAATATCTGATAACTTTTTAACATAAACTTATACTTTCATCAAAAGTTTTATCTTTACAAAACACTAAAACCTTTTTATCATATTCTTTATCTTTAAAGCACAATAGAATTTCAAAAACTTTTATCTTTAAAGAACAAATTTTCTTTTCCTCAAAAACTTCTTTTCATGAGAGCTTTTAACTTTTCATAATGCATTTAAACAAAATCATTCTCTCATAATCAATAACATAATATAGCTGTTCATAACATATTGGTTAGTCCATATCTAATAAGTCCGTACATAGAAGGCCTTATCACATTTAGGTGCCCTCGTGTGCATGATATTGTCCTCTTTGGGAGGCCTGATGGCACATCCCTTCAAGATTTTGTTCCTCCCCGCCGTCCGTACACATTGGGGAGAAGGCCTTGTTCGATTAGAGTTATAGGCAACCCCATTTCCTCTACTTTAAATGGCCAAACAGATAACATTTTCCATGAAAAGCTAGTAATTTAACCCCTACTAGCTAAGTTCAAATTACTAGAGGACATAACCCGAAAACATTTCATACTTATACATCATACTGAAATTCATAGTTTGCATAACATTTCACAATAATAGCATTTCCATTATTTTCTTTAAACATCATGTTCATGGAAATTAGTAATAGCATCAATATGCTTAAATCATATAAATAAGGTTTCGAAAGCTCACGAACATATCTTTGTTTGAAAAATGCTTATATGTCATATCTCTAATCAAAAACCTTTTAATATATACTACACTTTAAAATAACCTCATGACTTACCAAATGCACATATAACTTATCCCTTACCTAAAAGCAGAGGAACCGAAAGCCTACAATCAAAGGAGCTTCAACTTGGGAATTGGTAACACCTAAATCAAATATCAAAGCTTATTACTATCAATTATTACTTATCATAAACTTACACATTTATCTCAAAGCCTATCTCTTATAATTAAGGAAATCCTAATCTCACCTCAATGAGGTTCTCATAAATATATTATGCACACATCAACAAATGATGTATCAAACTAAAGAAAGCCATCATTCTCATATTTATATTATATCTCCAGAGATGCCAACTTCATTTCAAAATGTGCTTGAGATTAAGGCAATAATGCATGCATAAACATAAACCCTTTTAAGCATGGTCATATAACCATATACACTCATATGGCAACATGAAAAAGCAATAGAATAGTTTAGAACCCCTCCTTTAAGTACTAAACCTTGAACCAAGGTATACAAAATTTAGCTATAATCCAAACATACCAAATGATGAGCATAATAAATTATAGCTCAAATCATTCACCTAACTTTAGAATTAAATCCTCAAAATTAGGCATGTCCTTTATTGTTCACTGTTTTATTCCAGCAACATATACTTCACTTATAAAATACAAATGGGCTAACAATTCACATCCAAACTTCATGCAATTTTACAGAGAAACTCCTCTGGATGTTTAGTAAATACCACATCAATTTTGGAGTCAAAGTATAAAACCATAATTTACTAAAATCATACAATACAGCATACTCAACTCTATCCCGATAGAAATTCATGCAACTTAGAAATTGAACCATTATTTTTATATTAATCCAAATGTTGTGAGATCACTTTCATTACAACCATATTTGTCTTATATTTCATAAGAAATATCCCTAGCATCCAAATTCACTGTATACAATTTAATACATAATTTATCATACGTAAACACAAAATCTGTCACAGTGACAACTTTGCAACATTTTCTTGTAAATTCACAAACAAATATCAAACGATGGTATTTTAATATGAAATTTAATACACACCTACTAGACATATCATATAATAATCTCCAATAAATACTTTACCCATAGCTGTCCTAGAAAAATACAGGATTTATGATGACCAAACAGGTTAACCAATGAGTGCAACTCTTAACAAGTTCATGAACTAACTCTCAACAAGCTTCAATTATTGAATCAACTACACATTCAGCACCTCAATTAGCAATTCCATAAAGTTTATCTAGCTATTTTACTCATTTTAATACTTACCCAAAACAGATTTTATCTTAGTCTATCATCTCGGAGCACATGCAAGCATAACAATGATTCAATTCGAATTAATCAACAATCTCTAGAATCCAACCCATATACAAAATCATATAACCATTACTTAGGTTTAAATGGATAAATAGATAAAAGAAATAGATTTTCCCCTTACCTTAGACACGGATTCTTGGAGTGATAAGAGCTAGAATCACTCTAGCTACAAGTTGGGAACAAGTGTTTGAGAAGATTTGAAAGAAACTCTTGTTGTTGCTGGACTTGTAGGTATGAGAGGGAGAGGAGAGTTGATAGTTTTTCTTTCTTTTGGTGTTGGACCCGTGGGTATGAGAAAGGGGACTCAAGAGAGCTTCTTAAGTCTTCTAGTTGTTTGAGAAAGTCAAAGAAGAGATAAGGTGCAGCCAATAAGAACAAAGAAGGAAGAAAACAAAGAAGCAAAGCAAGAAGGACCAAAGGAAGTTTCTAGAGCAGCCAAGAAAAGACAACAGAGATTGACTTGGGTGGGGAACATGTATTGCAAAGGAGAATAGTGAGTTGATGGCTCACCTTACAACCTTTTGAAGTTTACTTCCCACCCCCCTCACAAGCTTATATTCTATAAAGGCCCAAACTATAAAATAACTTTGCATATAAACCCTTACCTTTATAATTAATTAAATACAAACAACTATATTTCTAATAACTTAACCACTTAATATAGTTTTGTATATACTTATACTTAGTATATATTCATAATACAATTAGTCATTCAATTACTTATAATCTTTACAATTCTTATTTAATGGCATTATAAAATAATATATTTATTAAATACCTTTTTATTAATTATAGAAAGAAAGTGGCTTAAACTAATAATTAACCATTAAAACACATAGTTTAATTATAAAGTTGGGTTGAGGTGTTACATCCTTCCCTTCTTTAAAAAATTTTCATCCTCGAAAAATTATAATAGTGAATATCTTTTTATTACAACAATGTAAAATGATAAGTTGAGAAAATCACAAAACATAGTAGAATCACATGTCAAGTCATTTACATACATTACAACTCTTTATCTCATTATAAAATTTCCTTAAGTTATGATACATGCTTTCAACAATTTTCATGCCCAATTAAAAGATATCACACTATATACACATGCAAACGAGTACTAAGAGCACACGTCACTAACATATATTCAATCTAAGAATAATTAAGAAATTCTTTCATACACTAATCAGAATTTATATTATCAATATAATAAGTGGATTTGATAAGAAAAGATCTTAATTTTGACAAACGGATATTAGAAATCATTCACTTGTCAAAATTTTAGTAACTTGGGCAACAGATTATATTTCAAGAAGTACAACAAAATAAATTAATCAAATAAGGTCAATTTCACAAACTCAAAGAATTTCTTAGAAAGCATCCATTTAGCATATATCTCTCCTTTATTAAAAAAAAAAATGAGATATAACGTTATACATTATCAACAACCAAAAACTTATCAAAATTCACTTTGACAACATTTTTTTTTTCCAAAATAAACTTCATCAAATAATATCATCACAAGTGATATTATGTTATACTAAAATTTTTCGTTGTCAATAACTTGTTTAACTACACGTGAGCTCAACGGCAGTTAACAAATTACTTGACTGAGGAATAGGCATAATAATCATTTTATGTCACCCCACATAAGGTTAGTTGGCAAATGACTTAACAAATCAGACGTGGCCAGTGGTGTTCAACTAATGATTTTCAATAATACATTAAAATTTAAGGCTCAATCAATCACATATATTTAAATGGAAGACCCTTGAATTTAATAATTAAAAACTATCCAAAACAATAATTGAATTCATGTTTAAGTGAAACCTCAATTCAATAATTAAGAACAATCTAAATTATTAAACATTTAAACATTTAAAGTTTAAGTCTAAACTTAAAGTTTAAATCTTGTGCGTTGCATGCTACATGTGTGTGTATATGCATGAAAAATGATCTAAATTTAATATTTATTGTAGAAAAGAGGTGGTGTAGTCTTACCTCTGTCTAACTAATTCTTATTATAATTCCTTTGTTTAGCGTGTGAATATGCATGAAAAATTATCTGAATTTAACATATATTGTAGAAAAGAGATGGTGTAGTCTTACCTCTACCTAGCTAATTCTTATTATAATTCCTTCGTGTGTGTGTGAATATGCTGAAAAATGATCTGAATTTAACATATATTGTAAAAAAGAGGCGGTGTAGTCTTATCCCCGTCTAGCTAATTCTTGTTATTGTCCATTTGTTTTGCAAGGAGGTAGAAAACCCCTCTTATATAAATAAATAAATATATATATATATATATATATATATATATATATATATATATATATATAAGTCAGCGTTAATATATAATAGCTAAGATATTAATCTTTGGAAGTGGTATCTCATACGGATTAGTATTTCAATTGTGGGTTTTAGTAGTTAGAAGTTAGCGCATAGTAGTTAATAATTAGAAAATTACTTTGCAATTTTTTTAAACCAATCCCTTAAAAAAGGTATTTTAAGTAAATTAATAAAAAATTATTTACATATGAATTTTGATTAAGTCATGCATCGCATGGGCATAATGCTATTACTATATAATAAAAGTTGTGCTTAGAAACCGTGGTTGCGCCAAGTGGTTATACTAAATTGCAGGAATTTTTTAAAATTTTTAAAAAATTAATATATTTTTTTGTCCATGAGTCTTGTGGTGTATTCTTGCACCCATGTCAAGAATAAGTAGACAACAACCATCCCGACCCTCTTCATGGTAGTCAACCCTCGATAAAATTGAGGGCGGCCCGAGATTAGGCGCTCACAAGTCACAAGTGCCTGGAATAACTTCACATAATTTTCAATTTGGGTGTCACTTTGCGCTTAATATTTTATGGTTTTATTGTTCTCATAATTCTCGGCTTTTTTCCTCAAAGTCTTTTCCTGTTACTCTTTAACTTTTTTTACAACGCTTCACTCCATTAGACTAAAATCAAGTACTACCCAAACTTTTTCGATATCTTTTTATTATTATTCAATATATAATTTTTTGTGCATTGCTCAAACTTTCTTTGATGAAAGGAAGAATAAGTATTTGTCAAAATTGTCTATATACCTCGCTCGTATTTGCAATAAAATCTTTTGTTTTCACCAAGCTTAACCAATTTTCATCGATAGGGCTTGGTGCACCCACTTGATCTTCCAACTTAGATTTGAGTAATTATTGTTTTTGTACTTGATCAAAGAAATGTTTTTAGGGAACACACAAGGCCGGCTCAATAAATTGTGGGGCCTAAGGTGACAAATTTAAATGGGCCTTTTTATTAATCAAATATGAATTAAATCATTTTTATTTAAATATTGATATCATTTTTTTTATTTAAAGCCTAATTGTATTACTTTTTGGGATGTAAAAGTATTAATCAAGTTTTTGTAATCAAATTCTACTAACATTTCCATTTGAAATTATAATTGGCTTATCCACATTTTTTTAGAATAATGGCATAATTGATCTTAAATAATATGTTATTCATAAATATAAGCCATCAATATCATAAATATCATGTTTGAAATAACATTCAAGATATTATAGACAATACTTTTTCAAACTATCATCATTGTTTACTGTTTAAACCTACTATGAATTAAAAATATAGCTTGATCTTATTATATATAAAGATAAAATAAATTATTATTTTTTAATTATTTTTTAACAAATTAAGAATTTATATACAAACAAAACCAAAAGAATCCTCTCAAAAAAAAAAAAGCAAAAGTATATATAAAACTATAAAAGTGTGGAGGTAAACCTATGCAACCCAATACCCAATACCTATGCACCCCTTTTTTTATTTATCAAAATGTATGGACCATTGACAACTGTGAGGACTATCTACCACTAACAACCAAGAATAAAAGAAGGCAAACTAAAGCAAGAAAGAAAGATACAGATATTTTAGAGTTAAATATCCAAACCTCGATGTTGAAGGCTATGGCCCAACAAAGAAAGAGGTTCGAGGTCCACTTGAAAAACCATTTTTTCTCTTAAAATGGAAAGAGCATAGAAATTTCTCAACAATCAAGAAAAAAATTGAGATTTGAGATTGAATTTATCTTGGGCTTTTTGCTTTCAGTTTGCTTTGTAGAGAGGGATAGTGTGTGATTTTTCAGCTTTGGTATATGTAGAAACTTAAATGATTTTTATACTACCCAATATCCATTGAGAAAATGAACCGTTCAAAGATATCCAACAGTTTTTTGTTTTTGTTTTTTCCAGATGATTCTTTAATAACAAAATTTTGGATTTTAATTAATACTCGTATATGTTAAAGACATATTTATTGGTTGGTTTTCTCCAAGAATTTTTTTTTTTAATTATTGGTTAAAATTTGGGGACCTTTTTTCATTTGAGACCTTAGGCGATTGCATTAATTGCTTATATGCTTAAGCCAGCACTAGGAACACGTGACAATGACAATAAAAATAAGATATTGTGACTTTTGGAGAGCAACTCTTTTCTACTAGTTATCTGAAAAAAAAATAATTGTTCTAGAAGTTCATGGCACTGACCAAGAAATATTACTTTAGTAAAGAAAGTTACTTATAACATCTCTCTATCTAAAAGCACCGTCTAACTTCTCCCTATTTAAATAAAATTATGTTTTGGGATATGTACTATAATATTTTTTTGAGAAAGAAATATGTACTATAATATAGTGTAACTATTTTTCCCAATCAATTTTAAACTTAAATCAATCGTTTCAATTATCCATTTTAATTTTAAGAAATTTTAGGATGATGCGTAATCGTTTAAAATTAGTCATGAATTCAGATGTTTACAAAAATTTATAGTTTATTATAAGTATTGCAAATGATCTCACAGTATAGATGATTTTTTCCGCAGTTATTTATTAATTTTATAGTAATTGTTTTGCAAACTCATAAGTCGTAATAGTAAGCAATGGACAGGATTTTATGAAAAAATATATATATATATATATATATATATATATATATATATATATTTTAACATATTTCCAATTAAATTTGTCTTTTAAAGAAGATCGTCATATGGTTGTGTTTGTACCATAGAGCTTTATGCAGTTCTTAAGCATTCATTAAATGCAATACTACTGTTTGTGGTCAAATATTTTAATATGATCAAGTTAGTTTATTTTATTGGATTTAAAATAAAGCTATATCACAATCTGCAAGATTTTTTTTTTTCCAATACACTAATATGACTTGTATATTATGAATAATAACTTGAGCAGATAATTTGATCAATTTGTTGTCTTTAAATTATGGAATAGTATGATATTTTGAATTCCATATACACTAATATTACTCATGTGTATCTTCGTTCTAAACAAATATGTTATATTAAAAGAATTAAAAATGGATGTTTGACCAACTATATTGTGTCTCTTTGATCATAAATTCTCAAAGTTCAACAAAAAGTAATTTCACACTTATGAATACACTTGACCTTTGATGAAATTATATGTTAACAAGAAAAAAATAAAATAAAATAAAATAGTTTTGTTATGAAACCTTCTAACCACCGAAAGCATTACTTAAACAACAAGCAACATAATTAAAAATGTTTATACTTTTAAAAGTAAAAATTCCTATTTGAATAATACTATCCTAAGAATTAATTAATTTATTCACTAAATTAGTTATATTACAAATGGTTATAATTATTTTGAAAAATGAAAATTTTAAAAGTAGAAAAAATCAATAGCTAGGAAACTTATGAGGAAACTTCTAGTGTTGATTATGCATCTTGTTATCCTTATTTTAATTGATTTTTAAGTTAACTAGCATGTAACTCCATGCAAACATGGATGCATTTAAAATTAAATAAAATTTTTATTATAAAAATATAAATAATTAGTCAAATTATTATTTAAAAAAAAAAAAACACATGCATTCATGCATACATATAGATACATTTAAAATTAAACACAATTTTTATCATAAAATATAGATAATTAGTCAAATTATTTTTTAAGGTAAATATAATTAGTCACATATTAAAATTCTTACCTAAATTTAATACTACTTATGATAATTTTTTTCTAATTTTTAATAAGATAGAATGTGTGGTGATTTTTATTTTATTTATTTTTTGAGAAACATGTGATGATTTTTATTGAGTATATGTAATTGTTTTTTTTTTTTTTTTTTAAAATTTATAGTTTATTAATATTAGATTCTTAGTATTTTGCACTCATTAACTCACTTGACACAAAGATTAAAAAACTTAAGTAGACACATGGCACATGCTTAAGTGGGTAATTATGGTGTAATCCCCACATAAATTTAGACGTGCAAAATTGGATTATAATTTCAAATTCTAATTCAACTTTCTCTAAGTTTTACCTATTAATATATATATAGATGACTTGTAAATTTGAATTTTTTTTAGTTATATAATTATGTTTTTTTATGGTTTATTATATTGGACTTCTTGTTTTCTAAACTAAATTAACTAATTTGGTACAAAAATTTAAAAATTTAGATTAGATGAAGACACATGGCGCAAAATTAAACTCTAATTGAAATTCAATTTTTATACTAAATTAACTCACTTGGCACAAAATTTTAAAATTTAGATTAAATGGGACATATGTGGCACAAAATTAGACTCTAATTGAATTTCAATTTGAAATTTAATTAGATTTTCTCTCTGCTTTACCTATTATTATATATATAGATGATATGGCTACTACTTCTTTCCATCCCCCCGTTCACTTTCAATTTTGCCTCATTGTCTTTCTGAACTTAATAATATGTCCAAACAATTTTCTATTTTCTTAGTTCAAAGGATTAAACTATAGGTAAAAAAAAAAAAAAAAAAAAAAAAAAAACCCTATAGGTGTCAATGTTCAACCCAACTCAAACAAGATATGAACCCGATACAAGTTTTTGCGGGTTAAGGTTGGGCCTTAACGGGTTTGGGTCATAAACGGGTCAACCCAAAAGTGACACGATAAGAAACGTGTCATAAACAAGTCAACCACGTAATTGCGTAATTTGCAATAGACATATTTGACACGTTAATTTATTTGTGTCAATTTGAAATTATCCATTTAAAACACAACTCATTTAACTTGTATAACAAATAAATATTCCTTTTATTTTAGATTTGTCAAATACCTTTTATATCCAACCTATATTTTAAATTTAAAAAGAAAAGTGAGTAATTACAAAAACTTACAAGGGATATAATTGGAAATTGAAACTTTATAAATCCTGAGGATATTATATTTTTGTTGAACTATGTTATTTTGAATTTGGGTTGAAGTTTATGCACTTCTTTTGGGATGTCAAAAAAAAAAAAATCCCAACCACCCGCAACTTGACCCAAATTTTCTAGGGAAGAACTCAACCCAACTCAAAGATGTAATATATATTATTTTATATATTATTATTCATATTTTGTGTGTCTACATTGGGGTGTTCATAGTGTGGTTTGGTGCGGTTTTAGTTCACTTTTATCGCCACATTGCACGGTGCAGTTTGGTGTGGTTTTAGTCCATTTTTATCACAACACTGCACTATGCAATTCGATATGATATATCATGGTGGGTTTGGTGGGTTTTGGATTGGGAAATTTTTCAAAATTTTGGGCTAGATTAGCCTAGCCCAAAGCTAGTTTTTCTTTTGTTTTGGACCAATTTTTAAAATGTTGGACTAATTTTTCTTTATTTTGGGTTGATTAAGAGTAGTGTAAAAAGTTTTTAAGTATGAAATTACTCATCTTCATATAATATTAATAATTTAGTATAAAATAAATAAATTTATTTATTAAGTGCGGTGCGATTACAATAGTGGTTTTTGTTGATTTAGATGTGGTGATGCAACTTGAGTAGTTTTGGTGAACACCCCTGTCTATACTACAATGCAAGATTTACACAATGTTAAACAAGATTTTCCTTTGTTTTGTATCAAATGCAAGATTTACACAATGTTAAACAAGATTTTCCTTTGTTTTGTATCAAATCCAAACTATGTTAGGCCTTTTTGGAGAAGATGCAAGTAGTGAGGGATTTTAGGAATTTTGTTAACAAAGCAAGGAGAAGGAATTTTGGAGAAAATACGGGTAGTGGAGGATTTTGAGATTTTTGTTAATAGAGCGAGCAAAAAGAAATTTTGGAGAAGACACGGGTAGTGGGGATTTTGGGAATTTTGTTAAGTAGAGCGTTTACATTTAGCAAGGGAATAGGGATTCATTACTTTTAATAAAGAAGGTCTATTCCTCATTTTAAGGAATGGGGATTTATATGGAATGATTATTACATGTAACTAGTCGCTAACCCGTGCAATGCACGGGATAATTCAATAATAATGATATATATTTAATTTGCTTGAAGGTACATTAATAATCAGTTTGCAAAAAAGAAAAAAATGTACAATGAAACCCCTAATTGACAACCACCCTAACATCAAAGATAGTAAAAGATTTAATTAAATTCAGCTAGAATTTAGTTGATAGGTGGGGAAACTAAAGCATACCTTGCTTAGAAAAATTTTCATTTTGATAAGACCAAACCTTGAATGTCACGAAGGGATCGGGCCAACGTTCTTATCTTCAATGCAAGGTCTCAATAGAAATTCCCAATAAGTTTAGTCACTCCAAGCCTCCAATTAAGAAGAGCTTAATTCAAATTATTAAAAAAATAATTCATAAACTATGAAAGATGTAACCAAAGAAATAAAAATTATTTGAATACGTTGGCTAGGACACTCGCAATGCAAGCACTTGTCCATTCACTTACAACAAAAGTATCAAAACATGAAAATCACAATAACAAAATACAAAATTTTAACTAAATAAAAAAGTGCATTAACCTATATTTTACAATAAACACCCATAGAGCAAAATATAACAAAGGAATAAATATGTTTGAAGAATAAATGTAGAGTAGAAAATAAGATTAATCATGAACACAAGAAAGAGAATGTTTATTTGTACACTATTGAAGGTTGAACTACAACAAACCAATGAATGCTTTAGTAATTAACTATAGCCTAATTTTGGCTACTACTACTAAATTCAATCTAAATTATTGCCAAAACTCCTCTTACCATGCTACATGTTTTCATAATCCATATTATGCATCTATACAATTAATACTATCTTAGTCTTTGGCAATTCTAAACAAATGTATACTGTCTTGTGGCAACTTTAAATTAGTGATCTACTTTTACAAACATCAATTTAGTGTTGTGAAGCTGTGAATGTAAACATGTAGAATTTCATGTTCAAAAAGTCATATAATTAAAGGTCTATGCAATAGTAAAGATATAATTTTGGTGCACACATACCTTTTTTTCGGCTAATCTTCTAGCCTCCAATTCTCTCTCAGCTTCTTCTTTCTTCCTAGTTGTTTATTCTTTTTCACTCTCTCTTGTTGCTACAATAGAATCCTTAGCAGCTTGAGTGTAAGCTCTGTAGCTACATGACTTGAATACTCCGCTCCTAAGGAAGATTAGATGTACAATTGAAAACCCAATATGGATAAATGTTGAGCAACTTTGCTTTCTTTGTGGTCGATGTTGTGTAATCTATAGTTGTCTTAGTTGTGCTTACAATAGTGTCCTTTACTTGTGTTCCCTTCTCTATTGCAATGTCTTTCATAGCCTCACTTTTCTTTACGACTGTGTCTTTGCTTGTGCTGGTACCTTAGTCTCTATTGCAAACATTAAAAATATATGTAAATAGTGGATTATATACTTGGAGAGATTGTAGCCAAAGAAGAATAAAGCCTCTGGAAGGCATACCAGCTTTCTCGGAGGCAAAGGGAGATGCTTGCTACAACGTTTAGGGTTGTTAAAGGTTTAGGGTTTATGGAGGTAGCTTTTATTTGAGTCAATGATGAAGTGTGGGTTTTGGCAAAGAAGGGTTACGAAAAGAGAGAAAAAAAGACGTGTTCTAATTGGAATTGGAGCAAAAAAATAAAAATGACGTGGCAAATAAAAAGAAAAAGAAAATAGTGGTGACGCGAAAATTGTGATAGTTCTAGAGGTTTCGGTTTTATATATATACTAGTATTATGCCCGTGCGATGCACGGCTTAATAAAAAATATTTTGATAATATAATTAAATTTAATAATAAATAAAATGAAAAAGAATTAATTCAAAATTTAAGATTAAAAAATAAATTGTACATGTACACTTTAAAGAAATTTAATTTTTATTTCTTATTTTGATATTTAAATAATTTGTTTTAGTGTTGATTTCATTCAAATGGTTATAAGTTATATCAACCCTAAACCAGCATATATATCCATACGTAACATTCTAAATTAATAATAAATAAAAATATAATACTCTAACTTAATGTAACATTTTAACTTACTAATAAATAAATATAACACCCTAACTTAAAGTAATGTTTGTAATTGTATTGTGTTTTAACCTTTAAGAACACATATATTATATTTTTTATCATAAGAAAAACATAGATATTAATATTACACATGAAAATAATAATGAATTCAATAATTGAAACGGTTGAAAACAAAATTAAGCCAAAACCTCAATTCATTAATGAAAAAATATCCAAAATTTTAAACTTAAAAAAAAAAAAAAAACGGAGTTAAGTAAATATAGACTTACATAGAAGTTTGGATGGATGGATTCTCTCGTATCCAATTTTATGTTTGACAACAACAAATTTTGCTTTTAATTAATGAATATAGATTACATGGAACAAAGCACAAAACAAAAGCCATACCAATTAAATCCATTATAAAATATTGATGTCAACAACAAATAATCATGTAATAAGAAATTAAAAATACAAATATATTGCTTGCTATATTGACTTCTAATAAAAACACTAAAATGTGTGATCAAACATAGAATTTCAGCCTATCTATAAAACTTGTTGATAAAAATCATATTATATATAATAAAAAGGCAACAAATACGCAAAATCTATTCAATTTGACAAAAGAAAAAAAAATTACTTGCAAGTTTATAGGTAGGGTAGAGAGGAGAAAGGAAGAATATAACAAATAATTGTAAAGTACGTAGTAGAAATAATGAAACATAAAAAAGCTTTGTGTATATATAGTGGGAATTTTAAGATGTAAAGAAGATGATATGAACAAAAAAAAGTAGTTTAGGTGAAACTTAAATACTTTTTTTTTTTATATTTTATTATTAAGAAAAAGTAATTTAGGTAAAACTCAAATGCAAGTTGTATCTTTTTTTTTCCTTTTACCCTTTTTTTTTTTTTTAAACTTACCATAAAAAAAGAGAGAAGTTTGGAACGTTTATCAGCTTCTTCATCTCAAATGGACTTGAATAGGAAAAAGTTGATGATTAATGATAAATTGGAGTTTACGGTTGCCGAAGCTCGTGAATGGTGAAAACGTTTTTCCAAGTTCCAACTACTACAAACAGCAAATGTCCAAATGTTTCTACCCCTTTTTTTTTTTTTTTTTTTTTTTTTTTTTTTTTTTAAACGTTTATTTAAAGCAATGTAAAAAAAAAAAAAAAAAGCAAATTCGATTTTTTTTTTCTTTTATGTTTTTTTTATCTCTCTTTTTTATTTAAATTCTATCTTTAGTTAATTCTATTCTATTGATTTTAGGTTTTATTGATAACATTTTAGATAGACACAACTGCTATTATCCAAAAATATGTATATATCTATTCTTAAAATCTAAAAATTTATTAAAATTTCTGCAATTTGGTGAAGCCACTGGTGCAACCACAACGTCTAAGTCAGCTTAGTAAAAAAACTTATATATAAATTATTATTATTTTTGATAATATAATCAAATTTAATAACAAATAAAATGGTAAAAATATTTTTAAAATTAAGTACATGGAAAATGTATATTATGTAAGTATTTTTTTTTGCAAAAAAAGATATTATAAAATATTTTAAAAAATTATGGCAAGTTTTAAAATTTTAAAAGATCTTAGTATTAAAATTGTAATTTGATTATGTGTGTGTGTGTGTGTGGCACTTAAAAATATTTCCATTCTAATTATAGATAAATTTCTTGCATATATGGCCAAAAAAAAATCCATAAACTACCAAAAAAAAAATCATAAATTACAAAAAATGTAAGTATTTAGACTACAATATAAATGTAAAATTTTATCTATAAATTACCAATCATAACCACTTTAATGTTTCCATAAGGGAGGAGATAATCTGTATAATCAATTAAGAACACCAAATAAAAAAATAGTATCAATAATTAAGATAAATTGCATTATCTAATTTTTTTAAATCATATAATTTAAGCAATAATTGAACTACTTTAATAGAAAAATAGAAACTAAAAAAAAAAAAAATGAAGATAGCTCTTCTCACATAAATCTCATAATTTCATATTGTAGATGAGCTCCATCCCAAATAGATTCAGTGATAATATTTTGACCGAAACAAATATTCCATAAATTACAAAAAAAAAAAAAATATAAGTATCTAGACCTTCTAGTGTATCACAATCAAAATAATTTAAAAAATAGATAAATGAAAGTACATAAAGAAAAAGAAAAATTGTATTGCAATGTAAATGTGTAAAAGTTTACATATAAATTACCCGTGTCTAACTATTTTGATGTTGTCATTTGTATCTAGCCATCTTGATATTGCTATACGTGAGGAAATAATCTACACAATCAATTAAGAACACTAAATCAAAAAAATACATCAATAATTAAGATGAATTGCATTATGTAAAATATTTTTACAAAAGCATAGAATTTAAGCAATAATTGAACTACATTAATAGAAAAATGTAAAAAGTAAAAAGTAAAAAGAAGATAGCTATTCTCATTGAAGAAGCCAAATCCTTCATTTAGTAGTTCTTCACTTAATTAATTTTGGTTTTTATGTATTGATTTTAGCATTCTTAAATAGTAGAGTGGAGTAGGTTTAGTAGAGTTTTAGTTCAATTCAATTTCTCTTGGATTCAAGAGTTTTAGTTCAACTCAATTTCTCTTGGATTCAAACTTAATTGGTAGAGCACTTTCTCTTTTATTTGAGTCAATGATGAAGTGTGGCTCTATGTTTTGATTTGTTTTTCAACTTTTTTTTTTTTTTTGATAAGATTTTTTTCAACTCAAACGGTTATGTTGTAAAGTAAATTTTTATTTTTATTTTTATAAAAGATTAGATAAAGAATTTAGATTGAAATCAAATAAAGATAAAATTTTGATTGTAATTAAATTATGATTTTTATCAACTTAGATTTTACCTAATTAAGAATTTTTTTATAAAGCAAAAAGAATAAAATCAAATTAAGATAGAATTTGGATTGTAATCAAATTATGATAGAATTTGGATTGTAATCAAATTAATAGAAAAAATTATGATTTTTATCAACTTAGAAAATAGGAGAAGTTAAAATCATATAAATGTGTACTATGTTGTTGGTTTTTGTTTTTATAAAAATAAGGTTCTTTTTACGTGTAGTATTATTATTATATGTTTTTTTTTGATATTTTCTTTTTAAAAGTGTAGTTATATCTGTTTTTTTTTTTTTTTTATATCATAGAAACATGTACTATGTTGTTGGTTTTTTTTTTTTTTTTTTTAATTAAGATTATTTTTTCAACTTTAATGTGTGCTATATATTTTGTTTTTTTGTTACACGTGATAATATAATTTAAATTAAAAAAAAAAGATTAGATGAAGAAATTGATTTTAGATTTTGTTGATAACATTTTAGATAAACACAACTACTATAGTTGTAAATCAAATATTACTTTATTTCATTACTTGATTTGTCATATTTATCCAAAAAATAATATATCTATTCTTAAAATCTAAAAATTTATTAAAATTTCTGTAATTTGGTGAA
This sequence comes from Quercus dentata, assembly GCA_028216015.1. NCBI lineage: Eukaryota > Viridiplantae > Streptophyta > Magnoliopsida > Fagales > Fagaceae > Quercus > Quercus dentata. The sequence continues at coordinate 37,266,729 of CP116447.1, forward strand.
GCATCTATTTAAATTATATATAATATGATATCAAATATGATATATATATAGTATATATTACTATTAAAAACATCAAACAACCAAAAAAATAAAAATAACTATCCAAACGATGCTATTCTCACCCAAAAAAATCCAAACTATGCTTCAATCAAAAATTTAAAATTAAAAAAAAAAAAAAAAAAAAATCCAAACGATGCGTTTGGCATCTTCTAATCTCTCTCTCTCTCTCTCTCTCATCAGTCACTAGATAACACACTACAGACTCTACACAGCGCGGAGATGGGTTGGCAGCAGCAATTAGGAGTAGGAGTAGGAGTAGGACCTTTACAACCACACTTTCTCTCTCCAAATTCAACCACTCATAAACCCGTAAATACCGCCTGCTTCTCTGCCACTATCCTCTACCAAAACCCGTAATTATATTCCCACACTAAGGGCGATTTATCTACAGCAACTTCCCCCTAATGCCCTCCGCCGGAAAAGAGACCCCAATTGGAGAGGTGGGTTCAGTCTAGGGGTAGATTTGGGAATGTCCCGCACTGGCCTCGCACTCAGCAAAGGCTTCTCAATACGTCCTCTAACTGTAATGTTTTGTATTTCTCTTCAGATAACTTGTTTTTTTTTTTTTTTAAGGATAATGAAACTAAGAAATGGACAATATTTTTAAATCTTAGGTTCTGGAATTACGAGGACAAAAACTTGAGCTTCAGCTTCTTCAGATTGCACAACAGGAGGTACTGCCAGTCTGCTTCTAAATAGACACTTCATTTGGAGTGCCATGTGACGGACCGTGTTATGTTATAATTTTTTTAAAATTGCTTGTGTTGCCATGTCATACCGTACTGTTTTCCGTGTCCGTGTCCGTGTTTCCTAGATAATATGTATGTGTTTATATTTTTATTTATGGTTTGAGGGGAAAAAAATGTAGGAAGCTGATGAATTTATAATTGGGCTTCCTAAATCAAGTGATGGAAAGGAGACACCTCAGTCGAACAAAGTTCGTAGTGTTGCCGGAAGATTTGCTGCTCGAGCTGCCGAGAGGTATACATACATACATACATATAAATACACTGAGGTAGTGTAATGTTTATGTTGTTTAATAATGTAATAAAATCCATGTGAGAGTAACGATGATAATGATCATGGCCAGGTCAAAATCTGTATAGATGGATCTATGATTCTGTGTATTCTGCCTTAGTTGGTAATTGACTAATGTCTCTTGCATCAGAAACTAGATTTCTGAATGATTTATCAACTCTTTATCTGCCTTGGTTTATTTCTTCTAATTACTAATACTTGTGCAAATTTCTTTTTTTCTGGATAAATAGGTGTAGTTTGTGTTCTTATTACTTTCTAAGGGATGTTTTTATTTAGGATAACCCACATATTGTTGACAAGGAATCAAAAACACTGAATGGCAAGAAGAATCCTGAAGATAATATACCACTCAAAAGATTCTCTGTATCTTATTATGTTATCTGATATTTATCTGTTGATTCTTTGAATGTCTTGTTATAGATAAGAGCCCCTCACCTGTTGTAATAGTATTTAAGGACTTGTAATGTAAAAGAATAGTATTATCCCTGTGAATACAAGAACAGGTTGTCAATTTTCTGAATTTTTTCTTCCACTTCAAAACTCTTTAGTTTTTGCTTTCTTTCATTTTTCAATTACTACTTCACTAGAGTTTTGAACTTTAGATGTGGATTGGTGATCCCAAATTTAATATTCAGGGGTTGGAGAGTATACCTGCAAGATGAACATGGGACAACAACAGAAGCAACAGATCGCATGATTTGCCTGTAATATTTTCTCTCTTTTTCCTTTTTTCATGCTTTTAGGATTGGATACCAGTTATAGGCAATTGTGGTTGCTCTTTTATTTGATTCTTCTGCTTTAGTTATATTAGCATGACTTTGCCAAGAAGCTAGAGTTGTTAAATAGCCTTATCATTTATCTTTCTTTTTTTTTTTTTTTTTTTTTGGAGTTGTACAGCTATTGGTTTATTATGTTCTTCATGGCATTTGTAAGTGTGATGTAGAGGCATAACCACATTCACTGAAATGAATATACAAGGTCATACTTCGTGAAAAACTGTTGAATTGTTTTAAGTTTTATAACATTATGAATCCTTTTTCATAAGCTATATGGAACACAATGGATGAATTCATTTCTCTAGACCCCAAATACCATATAATTCCTTGTTAAACCTGCATCATGAGCTATTTGGTGAAATACATTGAATAAAAGTAGTAATTATCCTTGATGTTTTTAGGATTTGCTATGTTTCGTTTGATTTGAAGCAATATATTTGGAAGAAAGGGAAGTTTGATATATATATATAAATATAAAAGATTGGCATTGTTGCAGCTGTTTCCAAATTCAATATGCTTATTTTCTTGGTTCTGTGCTTTACACCTGATGAAAGATACAATGTCTTGCCTCAATTATATTGGTTGATATGCCTAGTTATTTGGATCATTGTCTAATTTTGAAGGCATAATACTCAATGCCTATGGCATAGGTTATAATTATATCATTGAAAAAGATGGTGAAAATGCCTGTACTAATGAATACTGTATATCTGTGATATAACTGATTTTCAGGGGCCTCAGCAGGTCTACTCGGCAAAGCAAAACTGATGCATATGCTGCCATGGTATGGAACAAAATTTATATTTGGTTCCTTTCAGTTTTTAATCATCTACTCTTTTCTACTTAACGAAGTGTGTTATTTTGCCCCCATTCCTTTTCTACCTTTTGTGGCTGCAGATGGTACTGGAGAGATATTTTTCCTTGGCTGGCCAGGAAACTGAACTTGTACTGCCCAAGAATTTGGATTTACAAGAAAAACTTAAGACAGGTCCACCTAGAGACATTGATTTCTTTCCTGAAGAATTTGAGGGTTGACAATTTTCTTTTGGTACTCAGTCTGATTCAGATTCATTCAATTACATTATGCTCTCCTTTGTAACACAAGAAGCATAGAGTAGTAGAAAGTAGTAGAAAATATAATTGTAAAAAATCAAACCAGCAGAAGCTGGCAGTGTTTTTCAATTGGTAATATTTTCACAAAGTACCCATATATGATGAGTGTACCATTGGCTTCTTTTTCTCATTTGATTCTACATTATGCACCCAAAATTGTAATCTTTATAAGTTGTTTTATACCATAAAACTTTTACAAACCAAACGATCACAAATGTATTGCACTGCTGTCAGAAAAGATTTCTTTGAAAATAAGTTAATTGCAGGAAGTGAGTAAATAAACCAAGGAAAAACCGACAAAGAAAGAAACAGCTACTTATCTTTAACGTACTAGTGTACGTCTTCAATGATTATGATATATTTTTAACATGGTCATAATTGAGGTCATATTGAACAAATTATTGATGATTGACGTGTTAAAAAAATGCAATAACTTCCGTGATCAAAAGGAGGTTCTAATTCAACCATATCACTAGAAAAACACAAGTTGAGCTAAAGGCTCATGGCATATGATTTGGGCTCAAAATAACTAAAAAGTGCTAGTTAAGTTATAAGATTATTGGCTTATGACATTTTTCATTCATTTTTTAAACAAAAAAATACCAATACTATACAAACAACAACACAAGCACCAAGGATGAAATAAATCAACAATAATTTTACTCTACTACATCAAACCATTACTTTCATGCTTGTTGAAAAAGAAAATGAGTTATTTATTTATTTATTGCATGAAAAGGATGGAATCCTTGGAGTAAGTCACTTTTCACTGTAACAAGTTAAACCCTCATGCTAGATAGCCCTGCCACCTTGGTATTAATTTGATAGCACGACTTGAACCTAAGTTTTAAGGTGAGGTGGACGAAATGCTTGACCACTAGACTCCCACCTCAAGGTCAAGCATTAAACATTCCTCAATCATTGCTTGCATTGCAAAATCCTATAATTCCACCAATTATGCCACTTCTTATTCAAAAGCATATTTTCTCCATCAATTAACACAATCCTCCACAAAAGTAGCTGGCATAGTTGGAAAACCTAGAATACCAAGATACTTCCCATGTAGAATTTCAGGATCCAACAAGTCTATACACAGAAAATTCACCATTTTTTTCACAAATTCTCTGTTTCAATTGTATTATAATGGGCCAAGTGAAGTGAATACATGAAAGAAAATGAAAAATTCGAATTTTCTTGCTAGCCTAAGCAGGGACCTTTTGAACCAAAAGTTCCTTGCCCAATGCAACCCAAAATTAATTAGCTTTCATCACCAACATTGATTTAGATACTGTGGAAACCACCACTTAGCACATCTTTTTTGAATGTTCTCCCATTGTGAGCTTCTTTCCATTTCTCTTTCTGGTTTAATGCTAGGGAGTTCTAATCTAATTCTTTGTAACAAGCAGGTGTGTACAATGGATTACCGTTACCTATTTTGAATGCAAAAGGAAGAACAGAGACTATGGTATTGAAAATTCATGCAGCAGTTAAACCCAACTCCTTATCTCTAATATTGTGGAACCAAATAATATAATTTGAAACAAACCAACCACTAAGACTCGGCAACAACTAAGGACTTCAACCTTTAGCAAGCCACGTTACCAACTAAATCAAATATGTAACAACAAAAATGATTAATACCTAATACAAGCGAAGAAGAATATATGTTTCCCAAGCATGTTTATGTTTCCAACAATATTCAAAAACATATATCAAAAACTCTTTTAAAATATAGCCGTAGGCATTAAAGTTACACAAATAAGCCTTTCTAGTAAAACAATAATGCCCACTATAACGAAAGGAAACAAAATAACAATAGTTTTTATTTCTACCACGACTTCTTATCTAGAAACCACCGTTTATTAATAAAAGCGTCACAGTTTCTCTGTTACAGCCGTACAGGTAACCATATCTGCTCTATCAAGTAAAACAAGGCTCTCAATGAAATTAGTCCCACTTCGAAAATCTTCGATACCATTACCACCAACATCCTTTTCATGTAGAGTCTCGATGTCAATCGAGATACGCTTAAGATTCATCCATTCTACAGTAGAATTTCTCCTTTTCATGGATCTTCTCTGCCAATGGTGAAGTAGAATTTCTACTTCACCATTGGCAGAGAAGATGTCATAACTTTTTTCAACTATAAGTAAACCGTTGTCGGAATAGCCATTGAATCTTATGACTCTGTGGAAAGGAACAACAGAAAGTTTAGTCCAAGATTGATGGACACCATACTCCTTCATCACCCACACATTTAATAATAAAGGGTCTCCTTCCTCTTCTGTCAAAGCCAGTTTTCCTTTGAACACTCGACACAAATTAGAGCGTATGACAGCAAAAGGCGTTTCCATCATTCCGAACTTCTCTTCATTAACATCAAATGTCAAAATAAAAGGCCTCGCTGGTTCCCTTATTCCTTTACGTACATAGACCATCCAATGCAAAGCTCCACCAACAAATGGAGCGAGGAACAAATCAGTATGGATATTGAAGAGGAGAACATCGGGTGCGAACGGGGGATGAAGCCTTTTCCATGAACCTGAATTTATTGAGTAAATCTCTGCCTGAGGCGGAGTCCCTCCTAAGTAATAAGAAATCTTAACAATTTTGTAGTCATTGGTTTCAGAATGATAACAAAATCCAGTTTCAACAAAAGAAAAGCCAGCTGATGAGCTTGAGGATAAGAGAGAAACCGCCTTAAATTTTCCAATGCTGGGGTTCAACAAATATACCCCGTCTTTGGCAGAAAAACAAAGTAGACCATTGCAGGATCCCACAAGTTTGGGCCAAGTGAACGGAATATCGAATTCAGAAATCCTATCAGAGGTGTGTTCGCAAATGACTGTACATGATTGTCTATCATGTAGAATCCTATCACATTTCATGAATAAGAGACGACGAGAACTGTTGAGTTTAAGGTGGCTGGAAATGAAACTTGGACTGGTAATGGAGGAGTTCCAGGATTTGCGAACGCACCTGAATCTTAGTACTGATTTAACTGGTAGGTTCGCCAGAATATTCAGTACCAAGTCGTGTGGGAGATGGTTTCTGAGAACCGGTGGTTCTCTTATTGAAGACATTTTTCAACGAAAGGGCAGAGAGAGAGTAGAGAGACAGAGCTAATTCAAGGTCTGTGTCATTCATATCCCCCATTTTTTATGAAAATAAGCAAGCAATAGCATACGATGTTTTTGTCGTTTATTGTCCAATTTTTTTTTTTTTTTTTTTTTTTTTTTGAAGGAAATTTATTTTTCAATTTTAAACTCTTCAGCAAATGGTGCGTTTGAAATTTTCAAGTCAAGCTACACAAATGTGTACAATGTTGTACACATTATACTTATACCATATTATCATCATATATTATTATTATTATTATATATCATAAAAGTTGTGCTTAGAAACCGTAGTTGTGTCAATTAGCTACTTTCACTAATTTATAAATTAATTTTATTAAAAAATTAAAAAAAAAAAAAAAAAAAAAAACTCACATGTTGACTAAGAGATAAGATTTAATAATAATTTATAAAAAATTAAATTCTATTCAAACTACAAGTCTATTATTAAAATTTTCTAAACTTAAATCTATACAATCCATATTTTTGTTTTTTTTTTTTTTTTTTTCCAAAAGTATAATAATATTTGTGTTAAGAATCTGTGGTTGGGTCAAGTGGCTACTCTCACTAATTAGTAAATTAATTTTTTTTTTTTAAAAACAACAACCCACATTTTTGAAATTCTACTATAACCTAATCTAAATGTATATGTGTGTAAACTCCTTCCTAGAGACTTAAACCCCAGCCTTTACCCCCCGCATCCCACAAACATTTATACTTGTGAAGTGACCATCGCATCATGGGTGTGCGATGGTACAACCCACATTTTGACTAAAGGATAAAATTTAACAATAATTTAAAATAAATTTAAATTCTATTCAAACTAAAAATCTATTAGTAAAAATTTTTAAACTTAAATTCTACACAACCCACGTTTTTGTTTTTTACCTCAAGTATAATAAAAGTTAGGCTTAAAAGCCAGGGTTGGGTCAAGTGGCTACTCTCACTAATTAATGAATCAATTTTAATAAAAATAAAATAAAATAAAACAACCCATGTTTTGACTATGAGATAAAATTTAACAATAATTTAAAACAAATTTGAATTCTATTCAAATTAAAAGTCTATTATAAAAAATTTCTAAACTTAAATCTCACACAACCCACGCTTTTGTCTTTGTTTTTTTCCTCAAGTTGTATTATATTAAATTAATATTTTATTAGGATATTAAGCTACAAAGCTCTTGACTAAGGATAAGATTTAACAATAATTTAATTTAGAAAAAGTCTGTGTCATCTAAGTTTTAGAAATTTAAATTCTACTCCAACTAAAAGTATATTATCAAAATTTTTAGAACTTATATATATTCAACCATGGTTTTTCGTAGTTGCATCAAGTGGTCACTCTCACTAATTAGTAAATTAATTATATATTTTTTGTTAGTAAATATTTTCTCAATTAAGAGATAATATTTAACAACTATTTAAATTAGGTAAAATTATATCATTTAAATTTCAACAAATTTAAATTCTATCTAAACTAAAAGTCTTTTATAAAAAATATATAAATTAAATCCCACACAAACACCCACTTTATCTTTCTATAAAAATTATAAAATATAAAAATTAAAAAAAAAAAAAAAAATCACATTTTGACTAAGGGATAGGATTTAACAATAATCATGTTCTTCTCCCTCAAGTTGCATGATTTAACAATTTTTTTTCTAACTAAAAGTCTATCATAAAACATTTCTAAACTTAAATCTTATACAATGCACACTTTTGTTTTTGTTTTTTCCTTAAGTTATATCTTATTAAATTAATATTTTATTAGGATATTAAGCTACAAATTGTTTGACTAAGGGATAAGATTTATTAATAATTTAATGGTCAAAGTTGATACAAAACTTGTTATAACCTAAGGTTACAACTTTTTTGAAAAATACTATATATTTTGAAAATTAAACCGTTAGATTGTATGTTCTTTATGCTCTTGATACACATGTCAAATTTTGTATCAATCGGATATTCTTTACTATATGATCTATAACCTTATATTTTATGCATAATTTTAAAATACAAAAACTTGCAATTTAAACAATTTATTGATAACATATCTATTGATCTTTAATTTTCTAGAAATTTTGCAAGCATGGAAGATATAAGAAGAAAATGTAATCCAATGATGGATTTATCAAAATTCACCTCCAATAAATAGATATTCATTTCTTCTTTTTTTAGGTATAATTTTGTAGCTAAACTTATTCCAATTTCAATTTAGATAAAACTATATCATCTAAATTTTAGAAATTTAAATTCTACTCCAACTAAAAATCTATTATAAAAATTTTCATAATTTATATATATTCAGCCATGGTTTTTCAATACAATCTCTCTTAACTAATAAGTCATCCCTATAACTAAATCCCATACAATACACCCCACTTTGTTGTATTTTATTTTTCAAAATGCAATTACTCTTATGTTTTAATCTAATAAACTTAAACTCAACTTACTTATTACTCTTTGCTTTTGAATTTACATGCTCGATATTATGCTAAATGAAGTTTACTATAAAAAAAAGTAAAATAATGGATACCCATTTAAGTTCTTGGTTCTCTTAAGTAAGTTTTTTTTTTTTTTTTTTTTTTTTTTATTTATTATCAATTTTTGAACTCTTTTGTATCTGTTTTGATTTTTGGTTTTGGTTATTGTATTTAATTTGTAAGTGTGCTGATTTTTTCAATTAGATTATCACTAGGAAAAAATTGGTATTGAGGAATTATCTTGTTTATTATTTTTTGTAATGGCTAAGGCATAAATTAAAGATAAAATAAATTTTTTATTAAAATTATTTTCTTATTTTATAATTTATTATTACTATTTATTTACTAATTTAGTTTTAATTATTTTAAAAATGTTAGCTTACATATGAATCTTTATCAAGCTATGTGCATCACATGGGAATAATATTAGTACTATATAATAAAAGGTAGGCTTAAAAGCCGTAGTTGCGTTAAGTGGCTTCACCAAATTACAATAATATTTTGGATAAAAATAATTTCTTTAAATAAAATAAAAATAAGGGTTTTAGCAAAACATGTAACATGCATCTAAGTTTCAATTAATAGAAACAACAACCTATTTTTTATAATTAATTTCTTTAGATAAAATAACAATAAGTGTTTTACCAAAACATGCAACATATATGCATCTAAGTTTTAGTTGATAGAGACAACAATTTATTTGTTCTTATCAATTTTTTAGATAAATAACAATAAATATTTTAACAAAACATGCAACAAGCATCTAAGTTCTAGTTGATAGAGACAACAACTTATTTTCTTTAAATAAAATAACAATAATTTTTTTACCAAAACATGTAACATATATCTAAGTTTCAATTGATAGAAACAACAACCTATTTATTCTTATCAATTTCTTTAGATAAAATAACAATAATTGTTTTACCAAACATGAAACATGCATCTAAGTTTCAATTGATAGAGACAAAAACTTATTTATTCTTATAATTTCTTTATATAAAGTAATAATAACTATTTTAAAAACACATGCAACAAGTATTTAAGTTTTTTTATACTTAAATGAGACAAACAACTTTATTTGTTCTTATCAATTTCATTAAATAAAGTAACAATAATTGTTTTAACAAAACATGTAACATGCATCTAAGTTTTAGTTAATAGAAACAATAACTTATTTGTTCTTGTCAATTTCTTTACAAAAATAATAATAAGTGTTTTAACAAAACATGTAACATGCATCCAAATTTCATAAATTTAAATTCTACTCTAACTAAATCTATTATCAAAATTTCAAAACTTATATAAATTTGCAAATGGTCTTTTCATAGAATCTCTCTTGTATCTCACATTTTTTTTTTTTTTTTTTTGGGAGTTGCAACTTTTACATAAAATAAATAAATTTATAGATAAGTGGGGTGGGATTACATTAGTGGTTTTAGTCAATTAAGGGTTGGTAATGCAATTTGAGCAGTTTGGTAAATACCACCAATATTCTACAATGTAAGATTTACACAATATTAAACTAGAATTTTCCTTTGTTTTAGTAACGAATCCAATCGATCAAAATAAAAATAGAGATCTATATATAATATGAAAGGTGCCTACCTATCAAAATTAAAATAAATCTATAAATTTTTCTTTGTTTGACTTTCAATTGACCGCTTCTTCTTGTGTCATGTGACTACATATATTTGTGTCACATTTAAGTTTAAAAATACCATAAAATTATGCCTTTTCGCTCTACTAATTTTCAAAATCTACTCACTATTTCACATAAAATATAAATAGATGGGAAAGGACTTGCTGCAAACTCTATTATAGTGCTGGCTGCAAACAAAGTTAGGTGGCAAGCTGTGAACGTGACAGGTGTCCCTAAGTCATGTGCATTGCACATGACCAACTAACTCAAAGAAGATGACTAACGTGTTTACGTTTGGTTTGGAACCATTTGCTCTCTCTTTCTCGGTGAAAATGGGAATTTAACCATAATTTTCCAACTATATAGTTAGTAGTTCCGGTTCTCAAACTATATTATTTACTAGTATCTTGAGTCTATAAAACTCGATTTTGGCCTATAAATCGAGCCTTAAAGACTTGATTTCCATGCTCTGATTACGTCCGATGTGGCATATTTTTCCACGTGGCGATCACATGGAAATCGAGTCTCTAAGACTCGATTTATAAGCCTTATAAATAAGAACAAATCAAAAAGGAACCACCAGAACATCAGAGAAGAACCCGGAGAGAAAAAAAAAAAAAAAAGAGAGAGAGAGAGAGAGAGAGAGAAGATCGAGATCGAGAGGGTGGGTGGCTTTTAGTAACCCGCTAACCGTGCGCGAATCCAGACTACTATCAAAATGAAAAAGCGAGACCCAGGCCGTGCGCAACCCAGGCCTTGCAAGACCTAGGCCACGCTAGTGAGGTGAGCTCTTTCTCTCCCTCTCATCTGAGTCTCTAGGATTGGGATTGATGTGTTTGGGATTTATTAAATTTGTTTTTGGGTATTTCAGCTTTTACATGAGACTTTAAATTTTTAAAAATTTTTTTGGATTAGAAATTGAGTCTTAGAGACTCAATTTCCAGGTAGATGTCACGTGGAAAAAATACCACATCGGGGCGTGATCAATCCATGAAAATTGAGTCCCAAGAACTCGATTTATAGGCTAAAATAAATCGAGTCTTTTAGACTAGAGATGCTAGTAAAAATATATAGTTTTGAAACCTTAACTACTAATTATATTGTTTGAAAAATGGGCTCAATTCCCAATTTTGGCCCTCTTTCTTGGAATCAGACATTCTCTTGGTCCACCCGCCTCACTTGGCCGTGTTCCACCTTTTCGCCGCCAAGAACCACCACTGCCAAGAACCACCACTCCAACCCCTTCTTTTCACTGAAATATTTGTAGTGAAGATGAAGGCAATAATAGTTCAGAATTTTTCGAGGTTAATTTGTTATTTAATCCGATTCCATATCTCTCCCTTATTTATTTTTTTGCTATATGTTTTTAGATTTTATGGGTTTTTGTGCGTAAATCATACAATTTCTTCTATTTTGGAAATTTCGGGAGATTTCGTAAATTAAAACTTTTGCTTGTACCAATAACTCAAAGGAGAATAATGGTTGTCTCAACAGTAGCCATTAACAACCAAAGCAACTAGAAGTCTAGAATAAAAGGTCTGTGTGTGCTCCATCACACCCTTTCAAGCCCACAAACTGACAAACCTTCTTCATCTCAAATCTTTCAAACCCAGCAAGCCTTTTTTCTTTTTTTTCCTTTTGATAAAGACAGTGGGTTTGGACGCATGGCTTTTAAAGATAGTATTTTGACATTAAGCATAGTTCGAGTTTGGTTTGGATTGTGTTCGTCAGCCAAGTACTAATGGATTAGAAAAGCTAAGGTATAAAACTATATTAATATGTAGGCTAATTTTTTTAACACATTCAATAGTTTTATTTTTTTTTTTTTTTATTTTTTATGGTTAATAATAACAGCTTCAATAGTTTTCTGTTGCTAATGGACTAGGAAAGAATATTCAATGGTTTTTTCTTTTTTTAGAATAAATCAGATTGTTCATATTATTGGCTTCAAGGCTCTTTATTGTATGCATTTTCTTATGAGACATTTTGGCTCTGTCTTTGTATTCAATATTGAAGTTTAGGTAGGTAGATGCATGGTTTAGTGATCTAAGGAGGTGGATGAAAATTGTAAGTGACTAAGATACTTGGCAGATTCTTTCAAATGTTGTGACTAATTGGTTGCTATACATAGAGCTGAACTTGGACATTGATGCTGAAATATGTTTGAGGAAACTTCATCTTATTTTAGTTTTTTATGTTGCTCCTCTTTTGGATAATGATTCAAAGTAGTTGTTTCTTCAAGTAATATCTATTTGAAACTAAGGTAAATTATTTATAGTTTTGATAATGTTTTATAGAAAGAGAATGATTAAAACTTTACTTTTAGTTTTAATATAGAGCTATATTCCATTTGCAATGTGATGCTGACTTCAATTCCATTAATGACTTTCTACAAAAATCCCCTTGCTATACCTGTCATCAATAAGTTATTTATGAAATATTTGCCATATTGTCATTTGACCATTTTCAAATTTTATATAGGCAATTCCCATTATTAGCAAGAATGCAGCCATGAAATGCAACAACGCCTTCTGTACATGAGCTATGATGCCACTTAGGTTGATTACTTGATGAACAAATTAGTCTCTTATCAGTTCTTTTAGCTTTATTTTTATTTTTTTACCATAAGGTTGATTGATTATCTTTTTATTTAATTAGTTGTGCATCCCATGAGTTAGCGAGTAATAAATAAATAAAACCCAAATGATGCAATTGGCAGCTTCGAAATCTCTCTACCATCTGCCTCTCAGATAACACACTACAGACTCTGCACAGAGCGGAGATGGGTTGGCAGCAGCAATTAGGAGTAGGACCTTTACAACCACAGTTTCTCCCTCCAAATCCAACCACTCATAAACCCGTAAATACCCCTGCTTCTCTGCCACTATCCTCTACCAAAACCCGTAATTATAATCCCAGACTAAGGGCAATTTCTCTACAACAACTTCCCCCCAATGCCCTTCGCCGGAAAAGAGACCCCAATTGGAGAGGTGGATTCAGTCTAGGGGTAGATTTGGGGATGTCCCACACTGGTCTCACACTCAGCAAACGCTTCTCAACTCATCCTCTAACTGTAATGTTTTGTATTTCTCTTCAGATACCTTTGTTTTTATTAAGGATAGTGAAAACAAAGAAATGGACAATTTTTTTTTTTTTTTTTGAATCTTAGGTTCTGGAATTACGAGGACAAAAGCTTGAGCTTGAGCTTGAGCTTCTTCAGATTGCACAACAGGAGGGACATATATAACATACTACTACTAAATGAACACTTATTTGGGGTGCCATACTGGTATCGTACCCTTGTCATGTTATAATTTTAAAAAAAATGCTTGTGTCACTGTGTCATATCCTTATTCTTACCCGTGTGTATGTTTCCTAGATAATATGTATGTGTTTATATTTATTTATGGTTTGAGGAAAAAAAAAAAATGTAGGAAGCTGATGAATTTATAATTGGGCTTCCCAAATCAAGTGATGGAAAGGAGACACCTCAGTCAAACAAAGTTCGTAGTGTTGCCGGAAGATTTGCAGCTTGAGCTGCCAAGAGGTAAACATTCATTCATACATACATAAACATAAATATAAATATAAATATATTTATATATATACACACACATAAATAAATATATATATATATATATATACACACACTGAGGTAGTGTAATGTTTATGTTGTTTAATAATGTAATAAAATCCATGTGAGAGTGACAATGATAATGATCATGGCCAGGTCAAAATCTGTATAGATGGATCTATGATTCTGTGTATTCTGCCTTAGTTGGTAATTGACTGATGTCTCTTGCATCGGAAACTAGATTTCTGAATGATTTATCAACTCTCTATCTGCCTTGGTTTATTTCTTCTAATTACTAATACTTGTGCAAATTTCAATTTTTCTGGATAAATAGGTGTAGTTTGTGTACTTTTTACTTTCTTAGGGATGTTTTTATTAAGGATAACCCACATATTGTTGACAACAAATCAAAAACACTGAATGGCAAGAAGAATCCCAAAGATGATGTACCACCAAAAGATTCTCTGTATCCTATTATGTTATCTGATATTTGTCTGTTGATTCTTTGAATGTTTTGTTATAGATAAGATCTTCTCACCTATTGGAACAGTATTTAAGGACTTGTTTTATAAAAGAATAGGATTATCCCTGTGAATACAAGACCAGGTTGTCATTTTTCTGAATTTTGTCATCAACTTCAGAAACTCTTTAGTTTTGCTTTGAACTTTCATTTTTCAATTACTACTTCACTAGAGTTCTGGACTTTAGATGTGGATTGGTGATCCCAAAATTAATATTCAGGGTCTGGAGAGTATACCTGCAAGATGAACATGGGACAACAGAAGTGACAGATCTAATGATTTGCATGTAATATTTTCTCAAAATCTCCCCCACACCCCCCCCCCTCTCTGTTTTTAGATCAGCTGCTGGTTATTGTTGGCTGTAGTTACTCTTTTGAGAAACATAGTTACTCTTCTATTTGATTCTTCTGCTTTGGATATGTTTGTGTATCTTTGCCTAGACGCTAGTGTTGTTAAATAGCCTTGTCATTAATATTTTTTTTTTTTTTTTTTTTTTTTTTTGGGAGTTGTACAGCTTGCAATTGGTTTATTATGTTCTTCATGGCATTTGAGCACTTAAGTTTGTGAGTGTGATTCTCAAAAAAAAAAAAAAAATATTGTGAGTGTGATGTAGAGGCATAACCATATTCACTGATATGAAATTGATACAAACTATGTGAAAAACTACAAATAATTCAATTTTATGACATTATGGATCCCTTTCATGTCCTATATGGAAGACAATGGATGAGTTCGTTTCTCTGGACCCTTAAAAACCATATAATTCCTCATTCATTGAGCTATTTGGTAAAAAAAAAATTGAATAAAAGTTTTAATTATCCTCAATGTTTTAAGAATTTTCCATGTTTTGTTTGATTTTAAGCAATGCATTTGGAAGAATGGGAAGTTTGACATTTTGGTAATAGGCAGGCACTGTTGCAACCATTGTCAAATTCAATGTGCCTATTTTCTTGTTTTTGTGCTTTACACTTGATGAAAGATGCATTGTCTTGTCTGAAGTATATTTGGTTGATGTGCCTAGTTCTATGGATCATTGTCTAATTTTATAACACTCAATGTCTATGGCATAGGTTATAATTATATCATTAAAAAGAAGGTGAAAATTTCTCTACTAATTAATACTGCATTTATGTGATATAATTAATTTTCAGGGGCCTCAGCAGGTCTACTCGGCAAAGCAAAATTGATGCATATGCTGCCATGGTATGGAAAAAAATTATATTTGGTTCCTTTTGGTTTTTAATCATCTACTCTCTTCTACTCACAATGAAGTGTGTTATTTTGCCCCCATTCCTTTTCTACCTTTTGTTGCTGCAGATGGTACTGGAGAGATATTTTTCCTTGGCAGGCCAGGAAACTGAACTTGTACTGCCCAAGAATTTGGATTTACAAGAAAAACTTAAAACAGGTCCACCTAGAGACATTGATTTCTTTCCTGAAGAATTTGAGGGTTGACAATTTTCTTTTGGTACTCAGTTGGATCCAGATTCATTCAAGTACATTATGCTCGCCATTGTAACACAAGTAGCATAGAGTAGAAAGTAGTAGAAAATATAATTGTAAAAAATCAAACCAGCAGAGGCTGGCAGTGTTTTTCAATTGGTAATTTTTTTCACAAAGATTATTCTTGTGACGACTGGTACCCATTGACATTGGATTAAAAGTTTACCATTGGTCCAATTTGATCCTACATTATGCACACAAAGTTGTAATCCATTATACGTTTACAGCAGCATAAACCATAACACTTTTACAAACCAAAAGATTACAAATGTAATCCATTGCTGTCAGAAAATATTTCTTTGAAATTGAACCAATTACAGAAAGGGGAAGTGGGTAAATAAACCAAGGAAACACCGATAAAGATAGAAACATCTACTTATCTTCACGTACTAGTGACGGGTGCTTCATACCAATCATTATAATTATATTTTTAACATGGCCCTAATTGAAATCATATTGAACAAATTATTGATGATGGGTTAAACAAAATGCAACCACTTAGAAAGAGGTCTTAATTTAACTAAAAACACCAAGAAAGTGTCAATTGAGCTACAAGACTTCTAACATTTCATATTTTTCACTAACATTTTTTAAAGAAACATATATGTGATAGGTATATGTAGGGACCAGATTTGAAGTCCGGCCCAAGATGAATGGACTAAAAGGCCCAAAACAATGAATTTGTAGAGAGTGGGTTGGAAAACTAGGCTAAAATGAGTATTGACAATAAGATAGAATGACATCAATAGGAAGATAGATTGATTTTTCTAGAGAAATTCGTCCTCGGCACAATTTGAGGATATAAGTTCTTATGTATTTCACACAAGTTTGATTAAAGATTTGGTTCTTGATTGCTACAGTATTTCTCTTGTGATTTTCCATTCCCCTTTCCATGGTGGGTTTTCCTGTTATATAGTCCCCTTTAAATGATCTTGGCCTTCCACTTGTTAGTCATCCAAGCCTCTACTTGAGTGTCTGTCCCATCGGACACCCCTCAAGCCCTTTGTGCGTTGGGGCGACCAATATAGCCCTTTCGTGGTCTTTTCCACATTAATGTAACCAGAAGTTAGCTACAAAACCTTTAATGCGATGGCGTAGCTTTCTTTTTAGATATTTTAGACCTCCCTTTGCACTTTGTTTTTGCAATGCTTATCTATGCCTTTAGAATTTCCGGAATGTCCCCTTGGACGGCATACCACCTATTCGGACCTCGGCTTTGTTTATCCAAGGTGACATTTGTCCTTGGCCTACACTTATGTGCCATTATGACCAATATTGACCTCATCATCTGCTAACACGGACTCCCTTCATAACATTTACCCCTTCTCGGACGATCTCTAGTCCTCAACTCGGGCTTTAGGCCCAATACGTACATAGGTAATGAGCTCCTAGGCCCAATATCCCTATAGTATACATTTATGAAAATTTTGGGCTCAAAGTAACTTGGAAATGCTAGCTGAGTTACAAGGTTCTTGGCCTATGATATTTTTCAGTCACTTTTTAAACAAACACATCAATTTCTATACAATTATAGAAATATGTACATGTTCAAAATTTTGGGCCAAAAAAGTAGTGAATATCTACAATTATAGAGAATAATTCTTCTCTTCTGTAAAGAAAAGTTTGACCCAACTTTTAAATGAAAAGGTAGGCCACTAGAACAAGCATTTTTTTATAGTTAGTAGTTCATGAAGGAGATGAGCTACAATTCATGAGAGGATTTCTGTCTATATAAGGTCAACCACAAATAATTTTGAATTTACTGCCAAAAAATATTGGGGTTTAGTAATCTTTCAGGTAGAAAGTATTTTAATCTAAAATAAAAACCATTTTTAAAACAAAATCATAAGTGGCACATTAACATGCAAAATTACAATTCTTAAATCATATACAAATTTATATAAGAATAAAAATTTATGAAAAGAAAGGTGATAAAATAAAATAAATCCAATAGAACAAAATGAAAATATAGTTTTTTTTAAGAAAAAAATAAAAATATAATAGTTAGTACAACAAAGTCACTTGCCTTAATGGTTAGTTTGTCACCATGTTAGCAAGAAAATTGGTTCTCAAAATTTTCCAAAAAAGGAGAAATCACACTTTGAACACCAATATGAAGATAGAAAAAAATGATCTTGTAGGTATTAACTCAACATTAACTAGTACAGGTTTAAATCCTATCATATTAAATAAAAACAAACAAACAACACAAGCACCAAATAAATCAACAGTAATTTCACCCTACCATTACATTCATCCCTTTTGCAAAAGAAAAGTAGCTTTTTTTTTTTTTTTTTGGATGAAAAAGGTGGAATCTAAGGAGTAAGTCACTTTCCACTATGACAAGTTAAACCCTTAAGCTAGACACCCAACCACCTAGACACTAATGTGTCCCAGACTTGAACCCAAGCATTAAGGGAAGGTGGACAAAGTGCTTGACCACTAGACTCCCACTCCGGTCAAGCATTCAACATTTTTCAATTACTGCTTGCATTGCAAAATCCTATACTTTCACCAATTATGCCACTTATTCAAAAACATATTTTCTCCATAAAAGTAGCAGGCATAGTTGGAAAACCTAGAATACCAAGATCCTTCCTATGTAGAGTTTTAGGATCCAATAAGTTTATACAGAAAAATTTACCATTTTTTTTTTTTTTTTGCACAAATTCTCTGTTTCAATCGTATTATAATAGCCCAAGTGAGGTGAATACATGAAAGAAAATGAAAATTCAAATTTTTCCCGCCAGCCTAAGCAGGGACCTTTTGAACCAAAAGTTCCATGCCTGGTATAACCCAAAAAAAGCTAGAACATTTTCCAATTGCACCAAAAAAATAAAAATATTTACTGCATGATTCATGCAGACTATACTATCTCATCACCCAAAAAATCCTGAGTGTTTGAAGTGACAGTATGCAATCAAAGCCAAATTTCCCTTGTACACTTCAAGATGTTCCAACTGCAATTCATCTCCAACAGCAAGTGGTAGTGTGATGTGATCCAATAGGTTCACTGATTAATTTCTGCAGGGAGTGCTATCTCTCTGAATTTCTCTATATTGGCATCAAATGACATCATTTATTCAAGCAGGTTGATGTTGTTGCTAATTTTTTTCTAAACTTACAAACCAACAACTAGACTAAGTAGACTTAACCCACCACTCTATCAAGAGGATTACAAAAGGAAAAGCACAAATAATTTTGAATTTATTATCATATTAAAGTACTTATTCAAACATGCCTACATAGGAGCTAGTTACCACTTACCAGACACTATGTTGTGCTTCGGTTGCCAAAAAAAATGAAAAACAACCTCTATTGTTCTTAACATCATAGTTGTCCAACTGGTACTTGACTATCAAAATAAAATGGTGAGGATGGGAATAGTGAATTTTTTAAGAGAATCAGTTTATAAAATTAGCATCCTGTGTTATAAAACTCTACCAACTAACACAATCTGCCACATTGTCCTGGGAATTTCAGAAAGACTAAAAGGGTAAAGCACAAGGAACATCCAATTTTACTCTTGTAGGAAATAAGATAACCAATAATATAAATAGGAGCTGACAGAAATATTTTTGCTCAAAAGCTGTACCAAATACTATTTTGTGCTTTGGTTGACCATAAAAAAGACTGAAAACTCAATTTTTGGTGCAATGCACATTTGAATAGATCCAGAGGTATATTCAATCAAAAAATTGGGAAAAGTGCAACAGTTAGTAACTGTATTTGATTTATGATCGAGATATCTGGCATAAGCTGATTGCAGGAAGAAGAATGCTACTACTGAAGTGATGTTATAGAGTTCATAAGTTAATGATAGGATGGTATTTTTAACATCAAGATAGGAACTTTTGCAACTACGTCTAATAAATTAGCTTCTAACTGCCAATATTAAGGTTAAACGTACCACAGAAACAAAAAAAAAAAAAAAAAAAAAAAAAAAAAAAAAAGACCATGTAGCTTGTATCATGGAAGTAGGAACATGCCCTCAGAATGGTAACATGCTCACTATACAAGTACTTTGCTATTCCTTTTCAACATTCTTAGTTTTACAGCTTCTTTTATTCTCCTCTTGTTTTGGTCATTTCTTATTTTATATTGTGGTGAGGAGAGCTCTAATCTAGCTCTTTAACACTACCAGAGGGATACAAGTAAAAAAAGGATTATGTTGGCCAAATATTGTTTTTGTTGACATTGCCAGATCTAGGTAAGTGCACAACAGCCATCCGCATAGAAAAATCAAATATTAATATATATAATAGCCACAAAAGGATAATTAAACTTAGTATAAAAATCAAGCATTTTGTAGTACTATCATGCCCACGGCTAAAGGAAAAGGAATAACAAGGGTTTCACTTCATCCATACCTCTAATGACTTTACTTCGAATATGCACGCCACCATCCCCTTAATAAGACACCATGTTTGCTCCATCAAGCAAAGCAAGGCTCTCCATGAAAGTTCCTACACATGAGGCATGTTGAATATCAGAATCCTTCTCGAGTAGCGTTTCAGTGTCAACTGACACAAACTTATACTTCTTGTTCTCCAATTGATCATTTCTTCTGCAAATCAGAAGAGAACCATTCTCAGTGAAGCCAATGCAAATAGGTACTCTTTCCAAATGGTAGAACAAAAAGTTTATGCCAAGACTCATGCACACCATACTCCCTCATAACCCATATGGTGTACTGGTAGTATTGTTCACTCTCCCCATATGTAATGACAGCTAGTTTCCCCTTGAATGATGCAAGACATATTTGAAAGGAGGTACTCTCATAGAACCATCAGGCATTTCCAGATTCCTAAATTTGTCACAATTGACATCAAAGCACATAATCATTTCACTACAGTGCTTTTCTTCTTCTTCTATGAAACCTGCCATCCAGTGCAAAGCTCCACTAACCAATGGGATTGGCAAAAAATAATTATTATCATAGAATTTAATATTGCTTCTCAACGGCATTTCAATCCTTCTCCATGAATCTGAACTTAATGTGTACACCTCAATTTCAGATGGAGGCACAGAATGAGAAATTGAAATCCTCACAACCTTGTAGTCATTATTCTCGGAATGATATGCAACTCCAAGTGTAACAGAATCTAATTGTCCTAAGCAAGGTTTGGGCAACCTCTTGAATTTTCTAATGCTGGGATTCCACAAATATATAACATTACCAGAAGTGGTAGTACTTTCAATATCAGCAAGACACAATAAGCCATTGTAGGAACCGACTATTTTGGCATGCCTAGAAGGAAAATCAAAGGGAATTCCTATATCAAAAATCCTATCAAACGTTCCATCTAAAGTGACCGTACAGAATTGCCTCAGACTTGTAATCCACGGCATGTGTATGAGATAACCATGATCTTTGTTGTTATTGGTATTATTAAGGTGGGAAGAGATGAAACTGGGTGTGGTGATTGATGAGTAGTAGGATTTGCAAATGCACCTAAATCTTAAAAGAGTGATTTGACTGGTAGCTTAGTCAAGATGTTGAGTACAATGTCATGTGGGACATAGTTTTTCTGTTGGAGGATCGGAGGTTCTCTCTTTTGGAACATTTTTCAAGCAGAAGAGAAGAAAAGAGAGGGCAAAGTAGTAAGGATCTTAAGATCTTTATAAAGAGTTGTGCTCTGAAAGTGTTTGATCTGCTAAGGAACTTAAGATATTTGTAACTTTAAAGACGACAGACGACTCCTTATATTCATCTAAAAAAGATTCATGGTATGAACAAACTTCTACTATGATTGAAATTTGTAAATATCAGAGATTAGTTTAAAAAGAAGGAAATTTTGGCAAGATTCTGATTTGGATATGGGCATCAAACCCATTTTTTAAGGAGTTAAAACGGCAATTTTATTGTATGGCTAAACAGAGTTTGAGTGAAATTAAAGAACTTGGGACCATCTTCAATCTACACCTAGATACATTCGTGAGCAGAGATTCCCCTTACAAGAGCTAAGTAATTTGTTAAGTCCAAGAAAAGACAATTACACCAAGCTTGACCTTTCAGTCTTCTGTCAAAGCAAGATACTCTCAAAAAATTACATATCTTATTAGCAAAAATTTCACAATTGTGCCAATTATAGAGCTAGAGCTTGCTTTTTTTTTTTTTTTTTTCTTTTTTTTTTTTTAATCTTGAAATCAATAGCAAGATGTCAAGAGCTTTATAGTTCAAACGACACCGCTTTGGTGTTTTCAATTGAAACATTCAGGTCCAAATACCTCAGCCCCAACTATTAATGTCTAAAAAATAAAAAGTAAAATACCAAGAGCAAGATGAACTATAAACATAGAGGATAATTATATAGTATCACTAGCCTTGTCACATGCCTTATGTGCATGATCAGATTTTTTTTAACCTTCAAAATTCTTTATTCATCCCATTTGGTTGTTTCAGTCTTCATTCTAGTAAACCCAATCCAAACTCGATCTTCAACACCACTAGTTGCCATTAGTAACTTGATTAGAAGCACCAGATTTTCTTTTAATTTCTTCAAACATTTAATACCAACAACTTCATTACTCACGGTAACTAGTAAAGTAGTCCGACGAAATAGAGAATTAGCAACTCAATTAGAAGCACCAGAGTTATGTTTAATAACACAGCAGGTCTATTCCATATAAGAAGCATACCTTGTAAGCATCTTATTGAAGATTTTTGATTCTTGAAATATTTTGATGATTTATTGTCTACAAAAATTCATGAACTCCATTGAAATTCAATAATTTTCCTATTCTCCAAGGCAACTGCATACACCCAAGGTAAAATGTTTGCTAAATCTGTTTTTATGCAAAATTGCAACCAATGGTTAAAAAACCGAACTGTTTAGAGGAAAAAAAAGAAGAAGAAGAAGAGATTCAAGGTTTTAGGGCTAGACTAGGGTTTTAACCAAAGTAGAACCGTAATAATGTCATAATTAATTTTATATTTATTAAAAATAACAAATAAATTTCTAAAAACGAACAAAATTGGTTAAAAGATTTCTAAAGAAATTTGACCAATTTTCTCAGGAATTTTCATGATTTTAATAAGTTCTAACAAAAGTAATAGTACACAAACAAGCATAAACAAAATGTTGAGTTTAGTGATCCTTCAAGTAGAAAGTATTTAAATCTAAATTAAAATTATTCATACTTGTAAAAAAAAAAATGTATTTTAATCTAAATTAAGACCATTTTCAAAACAAATTTAAAAGTAGCACATTGACATGCAAGATCACAATTCTTAAATCTTATATTAAGCCATGGATAATTTTTCCCTTCCACATTAGACCATTACTTTCATGCCTTCTGCAAAAGAAAAGGAGCATTCAGCATTCTCAATCACAGCTTGAGTTGCAAATAATGACACTTCTTATCCAAATAGCATATTTTTTACATCAAGTAACGCAATCCTCTCCACAAAAGTAGCAGGCAAAGCTGGAAAAGCTAGAATACCAAGATCCTTCTCATGTAGAGTTTCGGGATCCAATAAGTCAATACACAAAGAATAATTATCCAAATTTTCGCAAATTCCCTTTTCATTTGTGTTATGATCAGCCCAATTAGTCAGGAAAATACATGAGAGAGTGATAAATTTAAATTTTTCTCGCCAGCCTAGGCAGGGACCTGCTCTTCAAACCAAAAGTACACTAAGCCTGGTGCAACCAGAAAAAGTCTAGAACATTTTCCAACTTCACAAAAAAAGATGTTTATTCTATGATTATGATTCATGCAGACCATACTATCTCATCACCCAAACAATCAATGCCAAATTTTCCTTGTACAATTCAAGATGTTCTACTTGCAAGTCATCTACAACAGCAAGAGGTAGTGTGATCCAATGGGATGACCGAATAATTTCTTCAGGGACTGCTAGCTCTCTGAATTTCTCTCCATTGGCATCAAATGACATCATTCTAGGCAAATAAGTTGATTTTGTTGCTAAAGTAACTTAAACACCATCAACTAGACTAACGCACCACTCTATCAAGGGGATTACAAAAGGATAAAAGGTCAAGAACAAATATTTTGAGTTTCATATCATATCAAAGTACTTACTCAAAAATGCCTACATAGAACCTAGTTACCACTTCCCAGACACTATTTCATGCTTTAATTTGCCATAAACAAATCAAAAACAACCATAGTCCAATACCACTAGGGACTTCACTTATAATATGCATGCCACCAACCACTTAGTAAGACACCATGTTCGCTCCATCAAGTAAAGTAAGGCTCTCCATGAAGGTAGCTACACTTAAAGGTTGCTGGATATCAAAATCCTTCTCATGTAGAGTTTTGGTGTCAACTAAAACAAACTTCTCTTCTTGATTGTTGGTCTCGTGGCAGTGAGTCAAAAGTGAACCACACATAGTGAAGGCAATGCAAACAGAGAATCTCTCAAGTGGTACAACAAAAAGTTTATTCCAAGACTCAAGCACGCCATACTCCCTCATCACCCAGATGGAGTATTGGTAGGCACCACGTTGTTCACTTTGTCCAAATGTAAGGAAAGCCAGTTTCCCCTTGAATGATGCAAGACGTGTCTGAAATCTCACTATTGACATAGCACCATCAGGCATTCTTAACATTCTAAATTCCTCACTATTGACATCAAATGACATAATCACTTCAACCTTACGCTCCTCTTCTCCTTCTACGACACGTGACATCCAGTGCAAAGCTCCACTAACCAATGGAGCTAGCGAAAGAAAACTATCATCCCATACCTTAACATTGGCTCTCAATGACATCCCAACCCTTCTCCATGAATCCGAACTTAATGAGTACACCTTAATGTCATCAGTCAAATTCAATCCTATCCAAGGATAACTCAAAATCTTCAAAACCTTGTAGTCATTGTTCTCCGAATGATAAGCAAATCCGAGTTTAACAAAACCCGTAATTCTTAAGCCAGAATCAGGCAACCTCTTGAATTTTCTTACACTGGGGTTCCACAAATATATAACATTAGTCGAAGTAGCGAGACACAACAACCCATTGCAGGAACCGACTATTTTGGACAACCCAGAAGGTAAATCAAAGGGAATTTCAATGTCGAAAATCCTATCAAAGGTGCGGTCCAATGCGACCGTACAGATGGGTCTGTTAGAAGAATTCATGGCGCGTGTATGATATAACCATCACCATTATCATTATCATGAGCATGAGCATGAGCGAAGTTATTAAGGTGAGTTGAGAAGAAATAGGAGGTGGTGATTGAGGAGTTCCAGGGTTTGCAAATGCACCTGAATCCTGATTTTGGCAAGATTCTGATTTGGATATGGGCATCAAACCCTTTTTTTTAAGGAGTTAAAACTTAAAACGGCAATTTTATTGTATGGCTAAACAGAGTTTGAGTGAATTTAAATAACTTTGGGGACCATCTTCAATCTACACCTAGATACATTCGTGAGCAGAGACTCCCCTTAAAAGAGCTAAGTAATTTGTAAATCCAAGAAAAGACAATCACACCAAGCTTGGCCTTTCAGTCTTCTGTCAAAGCAAGATACACTAAAAAAAATACATATCTTATTAGCAAAAATTTCACAATTGTGCCAATTATAGAGCTTGAGCTTGCATTTTTTTATTTTTTTTTTATCTTGAAATCAATAGCAAGATGTCACGAGTTTTATAGTTCAAATGACATTGCTTTGGAATTTTTAATTGAAACATTCAAGTTCAAATACCTTAGCCCCAACTATTAATATCTAAAAATAAAAAACTAAAATTCCAAGAGCCAGATGAACTATAAACATAGAGGATAATTATATAGTATCACTAGCCTTATCACATGCCTTATGTGCATGATCAGCTTTTTTTTTTTAACCTTCAAAATTCTTTACCCATCCCATTTGGTTGTTTCAGTCTTCATCCTAGTAAACCCAATCCAAACTCGATGTTCAACACCACTAGTTGCCGTTAGTAACTTGATTAGAAGCACCAGATTTGTTAGCTTCATTTAATTTCTTCAAACATTTAATACCAACAACTTCATTAGTCACGGTAACTAGTAAAGTAGTCCTATGAAATAGAGAATTAGCAACTCGATTAGAAGCACCAGAGTTATGTTTAACAACACAGCAGGTCTATTCCATACAAGAAGCATACCATGTAAGCATCTTATTGAGGTGTCTTTGATTCTTGAAATATTTCGATGATTTATTGTCTACAAAAATTCATGAACTCCATTGAAATTAAATAATTTTCCTATTCTCCAAGGCAACTGCATACACCCAAGGTAAAATGTTTGCTAAATCTGTTTTTATGCAAAATTGCAACCAATGGTTAAAAAACTGAACTGTTTAGAAAAAAGAAAAAAAGAAAAAAGAGAGATAAAAAAGAAGAGATTCAAGGTTTTAGGACCAAACTGGGCTATTAATCAAAGTAGAACCGTGATAATATTATAATTAATTATATATATATATATTAAAAATAACAAATAAGTTTCTAAAACGAACAAAATTGGTTAAAAGATATCTAAAGAAATTTGACCAATTTTCTCATGAATTTTCAAGATTTTAATAAGTTCAAACGAAAATAATAGTACATAAACAATCATAAACAAAATGTTGAGTTTAGTGATCCTTCAAGTAGAAAGTATTTAAATCTAAATTAAAATTATTCATATTTGTAAAAATATGTATTTTAATCTAAATTAAGACCATTTTTAAAACAAATTTATAAGTAGCACATTGACATGCAAGATCACAATTCTTAAATCTCATATTAAGCCATGGATAATTTTTCCCTTCCACATTAGACCATTGCTTTCATGCCTTCTGCAAAAGAAAAGGAGCATTCGGTATTCCTCGATCACAGCTTGAGTTGCAAATAATGACACTTATTATCCAAATAGCATATTTTCTACAATCAAGTAACACAATCCTCTCCACAAAAGTAGCAGGCAAAGCTAAGGAGCATTCAGTATTCCTCAGTCACAGCTTGCGTAGCAAATAATGACACTTCTTATCAAATAGAATATTTTCTACATCAAGTAACACAATCCTCTCCACAAAAGTAGCGGGCAAAGCTGGAAAAGCTAGAATACCAAGATCCTTCTCATGTAGAGTTTCAGGATCCAATAAGTAGATACACAGAATAATTATCCAATTTTTCGCAAATTCTCCTTTTCATTTGTGTTATGATCAGCCCAATTAGTCAGGAAGACACATGAGAGAGTGAAAAATGTAAATTTTTCCATCAACCTAAGCAGGGACCTGCTCTTTGAACCAAAAGTACAAAAGCCTGGTGCAACCGGAAAAAGTCTAGAACATTTTCCAATTGCACAAAAAAAGATGCTTACTCTATGATTATGATTCATGCAGACCAAACTATCCCATCACCCAAACAATGCATAGCTCACCCAAACAATCAAAGCCAAATTTTCCTTGTACAATTCAAGATGTTCCACTTGCAAGTCATCTACAACAGCAAGAGGTAGTGTGATCCAATGGGATGACTGAATAATTTCTGCAGGGAGTGCTATCTCTCCGAATTTCTCTCCATTGGCATCAAATAACATCATTCTACGCAAGTAAGTTGATTTTGTTGCTAAAGTATCTTAAACACCATCAACTAGACTAACGCACCACTCTATCAAGGGGATTACAAAAGGATAAAAGGTCAAGAACAAATATTTTGAGTTTCATATCATATCAAAGTACTTACCCAAAAATGCCTACATAGAACCTAGTTACCACTTGCCAGGCACTATTTCATGCTTTGGCTTGTCATAAACAATTCAAAAAACAGCCCACCTCAATCGTTTTTAATACCATAGTTGTCCAATTGATACTTGAAAATCAAAATAAATTGTGAGGATGGGATTAGTCAATTTTTTGAGAGAATAAGTTCATAAAAGTAGCATCCTGTGTTCAAGAACTCTACCACCAATTAGCACAATCTGCCACATTGTTATGGGGATTACAGAAAGTCCAATTTTAATCTAGTAGGAAATAAAATATAACCAATAACATAAATAGGAGCCGATATAGAATTGTTCACTCAAAAGCACACTTTTCTGCTTTAGTTGGCCATAAAGCAGACAATGTAAACTCAGTTTTGGTGAAATGCACATTTGAATAGATCCAGATATATATTCTATCGAAACAATTGGGAAAAGTGCAACAGTTGATAGCAGTATCAAATAGAGATTAGAGATGGAGAGTTTAAGAATCGGAAGTACTGTATCAAGTTTAAAAAATCAAGATGGTGAAAGCAAGAACGTGTAGATAGAACCAATTTTAAAGTGTGTGCAAGAACAAGGATGACTATTGGATTTCCATGCAAGAGGTCAAATATAGTACCATAAGCATTCTACCACTGATGCCTGTATCAATGCCAATGTATTTGACAAGCTAACAACTATACACACCCCTAAATTCTTCTTGTCCAAGTAAACGAAAGTTCAGGAAACACATTTGATGTAGCTCACAACCTAACAGCTATATATCCCTTTAAATTCTTCCGCTTCAACCAAACAAGTTTAGTGAAACCATAGCATATTTCTTTAGGAAAATGAACACAAAAGTACTAACAGAAACACATCATTTAGGCAGCTAAACTAGTTGATCCACATCCAATGAACAAAAAACATGTGATTGAACCCATCTAAGCATGAAATAATAGCATTCCTTATATATATAAATCTCTGAGACTCTAAAGATATGATAAAATAGCAGGAACACATATCTTGGGACAGACTCTCTGTCATATAAATTAGCTTCTTATTGTCAATATTAAGGGTAAATATACTGCAAAAACAAACAAAAGACAATGTCGCTTAAGCCAGGGAAGTAAGAACAAGACCTTGTAATAATATAGCGGGATCACATATCTAGGGACAGACTCTCTTTCATATAAATTAGCTTATTATTGCCAATATTATGGATAAGTGTACTACTTAAACAAACAAAAGACCTTGTAGCTTGAGACAGGGAAGTAAGAACAAGACCTTGGAATGGTAACATGCTCACTAAAAAAGCACTTGGCTACTTCTTTTCATAATTCTCAGTTTGAGAGATGTCTCACTTTGACTATTTTAGAGTAGGGAAAAAATTTTTAGAAGAGATTCTGGAACTTTAAAAGCCCAAAGGAACCAGCCAAGACTCGTTTATGGCTACCAAATAACCAGCAGAATTTAAAACAAGCGTAAAGTAGAGTTTGATTCTATCAACCTAAACAAACCATTAGTCAAGAAGCCATTATTTATTTATTTAGCTATCAATAAAAGAAATTATGTTATGACATTGTCTTCACAGAAATATATATATTATGACATTGCCTTTTGTTTGACATTGAATATTACCAAGTTACAATATTGGGTTTAGAAGTTAGGGGGAAAATTACCATATTCTAAGGGGAAAACACTCTTTCCATATCCATATAGAGATCTTTGCAACTATCATATCAACAAAGGGGGTTTGCAACTATTGAAGAAGTAAAAGATTCAGGAATCAGAATTGAATTTGTTAAATGATTTGTTATATTATAAAATCGTAGGAGAAGATTGGGAAAAAAATTGTAGAAAATTGGAATCCGACCCTTGTAAAAGCCAATAACACTTTGTTTGTAATACCATTCTTAATGATGCCTAACTCAAAACCAATTGTATTAGTTCACTTAAGCACATAAAAGCTGGATATATAATTATTGAGTCTAATTCAAAAAAATGTGTTTACGTTGACCATAAACTGATAAACCATGTAGCTCCGCTTGAGCCAAGGAAGTATTAACATGACCTTGGAATGGTAATATGCTCACTAAACAAGCACTTGGCTACACTTTTTCAACATTCACAGTTTTAGAGCTTCTTAAACGTTTTTTTCTCTTCTTTTAAATTGTAGCCAGGAGAGCTATAATCTAAATCTTTTTTATACTACCGAGAGAGAAGCATAAGCAAATAAAGGATTATGTTGGCCAAGTATTGTTTTTTTGTTGACATTGCCAAATCTAGGTTTGTGCAAGACAATCATCCACATAGAAATATAAAAAAACTAACAGAAAATAACCACAAAATGATAATGTAAACCTAGGATAAAAATCAAGCTTTAAGCAGAAAATTAGTTCATAAAATTTTACCAATTTTATTTTGAAGTAATAAGTAATAACATAACAATAGTCATGTCATGTGAGTACCATTTCACTCAACTATAATAGGTTTAAATCCTATTATATTTGGAAAAAAAAAATAAAAATAAAACACCCACAAGCATTAAAAAAACTATATAAGTCATGGATAATTTTACCATTCCCCATCAGACCATTAATTTCATGCGTTTTGGAGAAGAAAAGGAGCATTCAGCGATCAGCATTACTCAATCACAGCTTGAGTTGTAAATAATAACACTTCTTATCCAAATTGCATATTTTCTACATCCATTAATGCAATCCTCTCCACAAAAGTAGCAGGCATAGTTAGAAAAGCTAGAATACCAAGACCTTCTCATGTAGAGTTTCAGGATCCAATAAGTCTATACACACAGAATAGTTATCTAATTTTTCACAAATTCTCCTTTTCATTTGTGTTATAATGGGCCAATTCAGGTAAATACATAAGAGTGTGATAAATTTGAACTTTTCTGCAACCTAAGCAGGGACCTTTCCGAACCAAAAATACGCCATGCCTGGTGCAAACAAAAAAAAAGACTTGAACATTTTCCAATTGCACAAAAAAGAAGTTTACTCTATGATCATGATTCTTGCAGACCATACTACCTCATTACCCAAACATCCTCAGTGGTCGAAGTGACCATATGCAATCAAAGCCAAATTTTCCTTGTACAATTCAAGATGTTCAACTTGCAAGCCATCTCCAACAGCAAGTGATAGTGTGATCCAAATTTCTATCCGTTGGCATCAAATGACACCATTCTAGGCAAGCAAGTTGATTTTGTTGCTAAAGTTCTTTCTAAACTTAAAAACCGTCAACTAGACTAAGTAGACTTAACACACCACTCTATCAAGGGGATTACAAAAGGATAAAAGGTCAAGCACAAATATTTTGGGTTTCCTATCATATCAAAGTACTTACTGGAACATGCCTAGATAGAAGCTAGTCACCATTTACCAGACGCTATTTCGTGCTTTGGCTAGCAATAAGCAATTCAAAAACAACCCACCTCTATTGTTCTTAACATCATAGTTGTCCAATTGATAATTGATAATTGAAAATCAAAATAAATTGTGAGGATGGGATTAGTCAATTTTTGAGAGAATAAGTTCATAAAACTAGCATCCTGTGTTACAGAACTCTGCCAACTAGCACAATCTGCCATATTGTTATGTGGATAGCAGAAAGGCTAAATGGGGAAGGCAAAAGGAAAATCCAATTTTAAACTTGTAGAAAATAATATAACCAATAACATAAATAAGAGCCAACACAGAATATTTTTGCTGAAAAGTACTCTTTTCTGCTTAAGTTGGCCATAAAGGAGACAATGCAAACTCAGTTTTGGGTGCAATGTACATTTGCATAGATCCAGATGTATATTCTATCGAAAACAATTGGAAAAATTGCAACAGTTCATAGTAGTAGCTAGAGATTAGAGATGCAGAGTTTAAGAATATGAAGTATTGAACCAAGTTCAAGAATCAAGATGGTGAAAGAAAGAACATGTAGATAGAACCGATTTTAAAGTGTTTGCAAGATAAAGGATGACTTTACGATGTCCATGCAAGAGGTCAAATATAGTACCATAAGTATTCTATTTCATGGATGTTAAATTAAAAGTTAAAACAGAGATATTTGCATGCATCATTAAAAATACTAATTAGTTAATTAGTTAAAAATACTAATTAGCTAACAACTGTACACGCCCCTAAATTCTACTTGCCCAACCAAACAAAAGTTCAGGAAATACATTTCTGTAGCTCACAACCTAACAACCGTATTAGCCTTTAAATTCTTCCTTATTCAACCAAACAAGTTTAGTGCAACCATAGCATGCTTCTTTAGGATAAAGAACACAAAAGTACTAACAGAAACACAACATTTAGGCATCTAAACTAGATGATCCGCATCTAAATAACAAAAAGCATGTGGTTGAACCCATCTAAGCAAGAGATAATAGCATTCCTTATATATATAAATCTCTTAGACTCTATAGATATGATAAAATAGCAGGATCGCATATCTTGGGACAGACAGACTCTCTTTCATATAAATTAGCTTCTTATTGTCAATATTAAGGGTAAATATACAACAGAAACAAACAAAAGACCATGCCGATTGAACCAAGGATGTAAGAACAAGACCTTGTAATAATATAGCAGGATCACATATCTAGGGACAGACTCTCTTTCGTATAAATTAGCTTATTATGTCAATATTATGGTTAGACATACTCTATTGAAACAAACAAAAGACCATGTACCTTGAAAACAAAAGACCATGTACCTTGAAACAGGGAAGTAAGAACAAGACCTTGGAACAGTAACATGCTCACTAAAAAAGAACTTGGCTACTACTTCTTTTCAAAATTCTCAGTTTTAGAGCTGCTTTTATTCTCTCCTCTTTTTTTGGTCATTTCTTCTTTTAAAATGTAGTCAAGAGAGCCACAATCTAGAGCGTTTTAACACTACCAAAGGGATACGTAAGCAAATAAGGATTATGTTGGCCAAGTTTTGTTTTCTACTTACATTGCCAAATCTAGATTTGTGCACGACAAACATCTACAGAGAAATATCATATACTAATATATAATACTATAATAGCCACAAAAGGATATTGTAAACCTGGGACAAAAATCAAGCTTTTTGCAATACTATTGTGCCTACTACTAAAGGAAACTTCATCCATAGTCCATACCACTAGGGACTTCACTTATAATATGCATGCCACCAACCTCTTAGTAAGACACCATGTTCGCTCCATCAAATAAAGCAAGGCTCTCCATGAAGGTAGCTACACTTGAAGGTTGTTGGATATCAAGATCCTTCTCATGTAGAGTTTCAGTGTCAAATAAAACAAACTTATCTTCTTGATTGCTGGTCTGGAGGCAGTGAATTAAAAGTGAACCACACATAGTGAAGGCAATGCAAACAGAGAATCTCTCAACTGGTACAACAAAAAGTTTATTCCAAGACTCAAGCACGCCATACTCCCTCATCACCCAGATGAAGTATTGGTCGCCACCACGTTGTTCACTTTGTCCACATGTAAGGAAAGCCAGTTTCCCCTTGAATGATGCAAGACGTGTCTGAAATCCCACTGTTGACATAGCACCATCAGGTATTCTTAACATTCTAAATTCCTCACTATTGACATCAAATGACATAATCACTTCACTCTTGCGCTCTTCTTCTCCTTCTACGACACATGAGATCCAGTGCAAAGCTCCACTAACCAATGGCAATGGCAACAGAGAACAATAATTAAGTTCCATAACATTGGCTCTCAATGACATCCCAACCCTTCTCCATGAATCCGAACTTAATGTGTACACCTCAATCTCATCAGGAATAGGCGGTCCCTCTTCAGGATAACTCGAAATCCTCAAAACCTTATAGTCATTGTTCTCCGAATGATACGCAAATCCGAGTGTAACAATACCCAACTTTCCGAAGCAAGAATCAGGCAACCTCTTGAATTTTCTAATGCTGGGGTTCCACAAATATATAACATAATCGGAAATGTCTAGACCCCAAGTACCAGCAATACACAATAACCCATTGCAGGAACCGACTATTCGGATAGGCCTAGAAGGAAAATCAAAGGGAACTTCGATCTCAGAAATCCTATCAAAGGTGCGGTCGAAAGCGACCGTACAGACTGCTCTGTTAGAAGAATTTGTATTCCATGGCATGTGTATGATATAACCATCACCATTATCATTATCATTATCATGAGCGAAGTTATTAAGGTGAGTAGAGATGAAATAGGGGGTGGTGATTGAGGAGTCCCAGGGTTTGCAAACGCACCTGAATCTTATGACTGATTTGGCAGGGAGCCTTGTCAGGATTTTGAGTACGATGTCGTGTGGGAGATCATTCTTCCTTCGTCGGAGGATCGGTGCTTCTCTAGTTTGTGACATTTTTCAACAAGTGTTGACACACAGAGACAAGCTCAGGGAGATTGAGGGTTACTGTTTTTTTCTTTATTTTTATTTTAGTTTTACTGCGGCGGGTTAGCTTTTGTTTCTTTTGAACTTGTTATTTTATTTATAGGCTCGTTTATTTATGTTTAATATTTTTTGGGCCTATTTTTGTAAACTATGGGCCCACTACCCATAAAATCCGCACCGCCAGAAACCCAAAGCTTTATGATTCGAGGTCGCTTGAGTTTGTTTGAATGCCGCGAATTTGGTGATGGATTTGGATTTGAGGGACTTGAAATTCAAATTCTTTGTTTGGGTAAGTTAAAATAAATGGATTTGGATTTGACCCCAAATCCAACTAGAATTTGATAGGTTGAAATCTATGGATTTTAAATACCCTTAAACACGATGGAATTTCTAAAATCTTTCACACACGCTTCTTTTTTTTCTTTGCTTAGACTCGTGCTTCTCTCTCTTCCTCACGATGCAACAAGTTTCTTCTTCTCTCTCTTTCTCGCAATGACTTAAGGTTTGTCTCTCTCAACTATTATCTTTCTCTTTAACCTCTCTATTTCTGTCTTTCTACTAAATCTAAACCTACAAAGATTGTGGGTTTTTTTTTTTTTTTTTTTTTTCCGTTGGCTATGATTCAAGATATTTAGTCATCATCTTGTCAATTGTATTATCAATACTACCTCATACATTTAAAATTAAAATGTAGAAGGATTAAGGAAAAAAAAAAATATATATATATATATATATATATGTAGGAACCAGGTACAAGGATTCTGGGCCTTATATCACTTGGGCTTACAATTTATTTGTAGTGGGTTTAAGGATTTCCTACAACGGGTCGTTCTCGGCAGAGAGACTCAAAGCAATACTTAATCTGAAAACACTCTCTCCTTGACTACTTTCCCTCAATTTTTCTCAACCCCCTTCTTCTCCCAACCTTCTATTATTTATAGTCAAGGTTAGTGGGGAGATCATGATTACAATCACCGCTAGTGCTATTGAAGGTCCAGTGTTATCCGGCCTAAGTGGTTGTTTAGGTGAAAGGGCGGTGCAGCATTTATGATCTTGGAACTTGGTTCCATTTTCTCCGGTCATGTTCGGCGACTCACGTTCCGTGCCTATCACGTTCTCCCGGACGTGACTCATGCGCTATTCCGGGAAGGATCAACTGCCAAATCTGGGAACTCAATACCCAAAAACTTGTTTATTCTCTAAGGCGATCTCATGAAGGGCATAAGGTAATCGGAATTTTCCGCTGGGCACATGAACCGAGGCCGGCATGGGCTTGGGCCCGGGGCCTAGATGGTTCTCGGGCCCAAGGACACAGATGGGCCTTGGTACCGTGGTGCCGCACAATAGCCCCCTTGATTCATACTCGGTTGCCGAGGAGAATCAAGGAGCTGCCAGAGGCCTTTTGATTCCGGGAATTCTCTAGCCTGGGACTTAAGGCCGTCACTTCTCATTAATACTTATCTCAAAAGACGCCCGTCAGCGCGCCAGTCAGTCGTCATTATTGCCTGACGGTTCGTGAGAACCGCGCGACGCGCGCAAGTCGATTACGCTTGGCATTCGTTGGGTCGCTCGTAGGTCATGCCCATTTATTGTTTGATTGAATGTTTCCTCTTCCTCCGTTTCTTTTGGCTCTATAAATAGTCCTTCTCCACACATCATCTCATTTTTCCTTCGCCTCGATCTTTTAGTGCCTACTCTCTGCCGACCATATTTGTGTGTGCTTGCTCGCTCGCCGTTCTTTCCCTCCTTAGCACCCAAAGTAAGTCTTTCTAACCTTTCCTGTTCCTTGACTTTGTTTCTTTGAGTTCATTCTTGTAGCTTTAGGCTCTCAGATGGGTTATTCTTACCTTCTAGATACCCCACTTGCGTTGGCCACCTTTAGGAGTAAATTTAGTATCCCTAATGACGTGGACGTGGCTTACATCGCCATGAGAGTGATACTAAATTCCACCGAGGGCGTGGTACGGCCTTCTTTCCGTTGATGTCCATTTTAGAAGGTGGGGTTAGGTTCCCGAGATCCCCTCCGATAAACACACTCTCCTACTATGGGTCAGGTGCCCACCACCTTCCCCCAACTTTTACCGGGTAGTTAGTTGTGTCACCGATTGAACCAAACCTTTAACTTACAATTAGACCAACATGATATTAACCAAATGTACGTCTCTGTGGGAGCAAATCCGCAAATTATTATTTAAAGACGAGGGATGCTCGGTGCGTGCCGATATCGTGCCTACCCGATTCGAACAGAAACTCCGCCGGGGAGTTCGTCGAGTCTTGCGCGGCAATTGGCTTGCCGGGAGATCCACCGCCCCCTCACAAAGCGTGAAGTGGGTTCGTACCATCCCCCTCCTAAAATTGTTTAAGTAAAAATTTTATTTTCACTTTTATATTTATATTGGCAAATGACTAATCGTCACTGTTCTTTTGCGAGGCGGCAAAGTGTTTACTCAAGACATCGAGCAGTCCAT
Organism: Quercus dentata; assembly: GCA_028216015.1. Lineage (NCBI taxonomy): Eukaryota > Viridiplantae > Streptophyta > Magnoliopsida > Fagales > Fagaceae > Quercus > Quercus dentata. The sequence goes on from CP116447.1 coordinate 37,303,078, forward strand.
ACCAGGGGACTTAAACTTCGTCCTCCGTTCCGAGATCTACGTGCATTGGGACGGACAACTCCGGCCTCACACCCGATCCTCGGCGTGGAACCGGTTTATTCTACCTGCGCCTTTCAAGCGGGCGTTGATGATTTGATGACCCTTTATTGTCGTATATAGACGTTCGATGCGCGAATTTCTTGCCGCCAGAAGCTTACAACCGGGAGGCGAGGGAGTTTGGTCCACGGTTTCTGCGCCGCGGACGAACTAGTTCCCCTTCGTGACGATTCCGCGGAGCAGGTTTCTCGGCGCCTTAGAGAGAGAGCTCACGAAGCCATTCAACAAGGGGATCAAGCGGAAGAGCAGCCCCCTCCCGAGGATCCACCACGAGCATCAACAACAAGTAGTAGAAGCGGCTAACTTGCTTAGTCAAGCAATCCACCAAGAGCAAGAATGGTGGCAAGGAGAGTTATGACACTTGAGAGGTTCGTGCCTGGTGCCCGGCCGACCGACCAGCCCAGCCCCGCCTACTCAAGGTCGGGGTCCGGCGTCCCAACCTCCTCCCCCTCCGCAGTCCGGACGGGCCCGCAAGAAGAAGCGAAGGTATCGAGCAACCTTCCACGGCCCGGGGATGCCGTAGCTCGAGACCCCCCGTCCATCTGGTGGAATTGTCATCCGTGAGCCGCCAACCGGAGCTATCACGGGGCGCGTCCTCCTCCCAAGTGGCTCCGGCATGGGAGCCTAAGTTCTGTTGACGGCAAGCCACCGCCCTCCACCGCCTCTGTTCGGATTTGGGATAAGGGCGAGGGCGGTCGTATCGCCCGGACTTTGGGCTGGAGCTCTTCAACTCCCGAGGACGTGCATGCCTTCGAGGATGGGTCTCGAGGAGTCCGTGGGCGCCGGTTGGAATGGCACGCCATTGCGGTAATTCTTTTATCCTGTGTACTTTCGTATATATACATATTTCCTTTGGTTTCTTTGTTAACCCCGTGCTTGATAGGCCGCTCAACTCGGCTCATATCGTGGCCGCCGGGCGCGGGAGCTTGATGAGGAGAATGAGCGCGAGAAGGGGGCGCGGAGGCCGCAGAAAAAACGGCTAAGGAAAAGGCAAAGATTGCTTTGAAGGCTGAGAAAAAGGTCTACCGTGGAGAAGTTCCGAGCATCACTGAAAAAGATGCGCGACTCCTCCTGGTCGAGCAAAATGAGTTGGAACTCAAGCTGGCCAAGCCCTCGGCCTCAACACTTCTCATCTTGACGAGATAGCCGATCTCGGGGCCGGCTTGGCGGCCGCGAGCAAAAATGGTATGACGTGAGGCTTCGCGGATGCCGAGAACCCGCAGAGCCGGTGGTGACCGGGGCTCGGCGTGCGGGTTTCGAGGGCGGGTGGTTTCTTGCTCTTTCGGCAATGGGAGTTCCTCGAAGACTCGCCGCCGAGGACCCCACCAGATTCCATTTCCAATCCCGAACTCGCGGCCGGAAAGCCCCTGGCAGCTCTTGATGAGGAGGAGACGGCCAAAGATGAGGGAGTTGGTTGAGCGGAGATCGACTCTCATGCCGAGCCCGAGGATCCGGAGGCCACGAGTGTACCTACCGTGCGGGAACTTCTTGACCAGACCCAACCCTTCTCCCGATCGTCCGGCGGGAAGTGCCACCACCGACTCGACCTTCTAACCGATTTTACTTGAGCTTATTTTTATTTTTATTTTTATTTGCCTATGTCACCGGGATGTGGTGACTGAACCGTCGCTTAAATTTATTGGTTTTGTTTGCCCTCGTCACCGGGATGTGGTGATTGAACTATTGCTTTTTAATTTGTAGTCCGTTTTCTTTTCCCGTATCCATTTGTTGAATGAAATTATATCCGTTCGCGCTTTGTTTGAATTATACCAGTGCTATGGCTGCTTAATAGAATGTATCCCCGGGAACCCGTTGCGCGGTGTTGTAAGTAGTTTTGAGAGTGCTATTTGGACTTGTTTTTGTAAAAAGGGTTAGGTTTTTATCAGGTCACGGACTTACCGAAAATAGAGTTTCCGCTCTTCGAGCTTTTTGCCTGCAAAGTCTCCGTTTGTCCGGATATTTGTTTTTAACCAAGTTTTTGTCTTCATAGATTTGACTGCAAGGTTCATACATGCTTGGTGATTTTGTGGGTCAGGCTCCTGCCCTTCAAATTTATTCGTCGGTTTTTCACCGCCGCTTTCGGCGATATAGATCGAGCCGAGGGTCGAGGTTTTCCGTCTTTAGGATTTATTTGTAAGGTTTTCACCGCTTCGGTGATATAGATCGAGCCGAGGGTCGTCTTCGTCCTTAGGATTTATTTGTAAGGTTTTCACCGCTTCGGCGATATAGATCGAGCGAGGGTCAAAGTTTCATCCTTAGGATTTATTTGTAAGGTTTTCACCGCTCGGCGATATAGATCGAGCCGAGGGTCGTTTCGTCCTTAGGATTTATTTGTAAGGTTTTCACCGCTTTCGGCGATATAGATCGAGCCGAGGGTCGGTTTCGTCCTTAGGATTTATTTGTAAGGTTTTCACCGCTCGGCGATATAGATCGAGCCGAGGGTCGTTTCCGTCCTTAGGATTTATTTGTAAGGTTTTCACCGCTCGGCGATATAGATCGAGCCGAGGGTCGGTTTCGTCCTTAGGATTTATTTGTAAGGTTTTCACCGCTCGGCGATATAGATCGAGCCGAGGGTCGGGTTTTACGTCCTTAGATTCTGTGGCGATTCTCTTGGTGCGCGACTCTGATTCAAAAACAGCAAAGACAAAAATTCATCATACTCTTAATCTTTATAGAATACATGTTTTGGCTTACATCAATGGTTACGCGTAGAACTTCTTTAGGTTGTTGGCGTTCCATGGTCGGGGAGCGGCCTCTCGTCCGTGTCCTCCAAGTAGTAAGCCCCCTGTCCTCTGCGACGGTGTGACTCTGTATGGTCCTTCCCAACTCGAGCCGCCTTCCCGCAGCCCCACGTCCCGCATGTTCCCCACTACCCTTCTTAACACTAACTCCCCACCAATTCCCTGGTCCTTACATTCCGGTTGTACCTTTGCGCCGACTCTGCGATACTCGGCAAGACGGACGGTTGCGGCCTCCCTACATTCTTCTAGCCAATCCAACCGCTCCATCATAAGGTCGGCGTTACGTGCGGAGTCAAACCCGACGACCCGTGCACCGCATAAGCTCACCTCGGTTGGTATCACCGCTTCCGCTCCGTATGCCATAGAAAATGGGGTTTCCCCCGTGGATCTCCTGGGGGTCGTGCGGTAGGCCCACAAAACACTGGGTAACTCTTCTGCCCACCTTCCTTTCGCTCCATCCAACCTTCTCTTGAGCCCGTTCAAAATAGTCTTGTTGATCGTCACCTTGGCCGTTACTGCTGGGGTATGCCGGGTTGAGTACATTCTTGATGCCGAGCTTGCTGCAAAAGGTCCGAAAAGCGTTCTTTGTCGAATCGTAGCCCATTGTCTGTCACTAGTGAATTCGGCACCCCAAACCTTGTAACTATGTTTTTCCACACAAACTTTTTCACGTCAAGATATCCGGATATTGGCCAAGGCTTGACTTGACCCACTTTGTGAAGTAATCCACGGCCACCAAGTACAAAACGGCGGTTCCCGTTGCTCGGGGAATGGCCCGAGGATGTCAAGCCCCCACATGCAAATGGCCACGGGCGACGAGATTTAGATGTCCGCCGGTGATGGATTATTGGGGCGTGCTTTTGACATTGTTCGCAACTCCGAACGTATTCGGCGCGTCCTTTTGCATCTTCGCCACCAAAACCCCTGCGTCATTGCCCTTTCTGTGTGCTAAAGATCGTCCCCGGCGTGCCCGCCGCACACTCCTTCATGCAGCTCGGTTAGAAGCTCCTTTACTTTTTCAGGGTGCAGGCACAAGAGATAAGGGCCCGCGAAGGACCTTTCTCTGCATGCGACTTTCGATCGAGAAGACAACCAAGTGCACAGGAGCCATTCGTCGAATCTTATTGGCCTCGGCCTCATCCTCCTAACTTTATCTTCGGAAAGAAAGTCTATGATCGGGTCCATCCAACATGGTCCGCCCACTACCACCTGTGCAACCTCTACTCCGGCCCGGTCGAGGCGTCTTCACTTCGATGCTCGGTTCCTTTACAAGCTCAATCGTGATATGCCTCGGGGTGTCCTCGGTAGCCGATGAGGCTAACGTGGCGAGGAGTCGACATGCCTGTTTAGTGACCGGGCTACCGGGATATCTTTACCGTTCCAAACGACCAATAATCTGCGCTGCTTGCACTCGGATAAGCTTTCATTCGGGGATCCCTAGCCTCGAAGTCACCAAAGTGATCGATACACAACCAGCCGAGAGTCCGAGTAGATTTCTACGTCCCTGGCACCCAGATGTAATCTGCCCGTAGTCCGCCAACGATTGCCTCATATTCGGCCGTTGTTCGAGGCTTTGAACCCCAATCAAGGAATGTTCCAGCCGCATGCCTTCGAGGGTGATTATGACAATACCAGCCCCGGCCCCCATAGCATTTGATGCGCCGTCCACAAATAACCTCCACGAGCGAATCTCCGTACTACGGATCACATGACCTTCATTCTTAGGTGTAAATTCCGCGATGAAATCAGCGAGAATCTGCCCTTTCACCGAGCTTCTAGGCCGGTATCTTATGTCAAACGATCCCAACCGAGTCCCCCATTTAGCAATTCGTCCCGTGAAATCGGATCTCTTCAACAATGATTGCAATGGATACTCGGTGAGGACGAACACCGTATGCGCCGGAAGTAGTGCGGTAGCTTCCTCGTGGCGTGTACCAAGGCCAAAACCAATTTTTCAAGAGGCAAGTACCTTGTCTCGGCGTCGACCAAGGTCTTGCTTACGTAGTACACCGGTATTTGCACTCCCGGTCCCTTAGTAATACAAAGACTTACGGCATGATTGGTGACTCGCGAGGTACATAAAAGATCCTCCCGGGCTCCGGCCGTCAACCTCGGTGCCTTTGCCAAATACTCCTTTAGTTCTCGAAAGCTTCATCGCAGCTCTCGTCCCACTGAAACCCCTTCCACTTCTTCTCGAAGGCGATAGAATGGCCGGCAGCGATCGGCGGACTTGGAGATGAATCGGTTCGGGGCGCCAACATCCCGGTGAGCACCTGCACCTCCTTAGGGTTGCTCGGTGGTTTTAGGCGATTGATTGCCTCTATTTGGTCGGGGTTAGCCTCTATTCCTCGAGTGGAGATCGGATAACCCAGAACTTGCCAGCCCCCCACTCCGAAAGTGCACTTCTCGGCGTTGAGGCGCACTGTGTCGTCGTAGTATCTCGAATACTCCCCGCAGTCTTGATGATCAGCGACTCTTTTCTCGCTTTTTACTACCATGTCATCGATATAAACTTCAACCGTGCAACCAATTTTTTCCGGAACATCCTTGTCATCATACGCTGATGCGTGGCCCCGGCATTCTTCAATCCAAACGGCATGACCTCGTAGTGATAGTTCGCGTTCGGGGATATAAACGCTGTCTTCTCTCGATCCTCGGTGCTAATGCAATCTGGTGGTAGCCTTGGAAGGCGTCCGGGAAGCTCATTCTCGGGTGCCCGTGCGTGGCATCCACCACCGATCAATCTTGGGCATCGGGAACGGATCCTTGGGGCACGCTCTGTTTAAATCGGTGAAGTCCACGCAAACTCTCCATTTACCACTTTTCTTCTTCACTACAACAAAGTGTGTTTGCCAGCCATCTCGGGAAGAATATTTCTTTTATGGCCCCGCTTCCTTGATCGCCGGACCTCCAGTTTCTTGCATCGACGTGCTCCTTCGATGCCCTTCTCGCTTCGCTTTTTCGCTGCGAAATAATGGGTCCACATTGAGTTTGTGAACAATGAACTCGGGGTCTCGCGGGCACTTCATACGGGTTCCACGCAAAGACATCTATGTTCTCGCAACAGAACAACAACATCTCTACCCTTTCCCTGGTCATTCATGCTCGTACCTATCCTGGGAAGTATCCGGCGTCATCCGGAGAATTCTTACCTTCGCCTCCTCGGCTCGCTCACGTCCGCCCCATTTGCCTGGGGTATCTCAGAATTGCTATGCGGTCTCTTTCTCGGCGTGATCGGCTTGACCGAGCTGTTCCTTCTCCCACCGGGACCGCGGCCACGAGGCATTGCTTCGCCACTTGCCGATTCCCCCTTACCTCTACAACTCCGTACTCGGTAGGAAATTTTACTTTCACGTGAAGGGTGGACGGAACAGCCCCATGGCGTGAATCCACGGCCTCCCTAGGATTGCGGTGTAAGGTGCGAATGATCGGACCACTATGAACGTAACTACAACTTCCTTGCCCTCCATGTCCACCGGGAGTGAGATTTGCCCCTCGGGAATCACCATTCTCCGTCGAACGAGACCAACGGCGTGTTATACTTCACCAAATCCTGGGTTTTTAACCCGAGCCCTTCGAAAAGGTCCGGGTACATGACATCACCCCGCTACCCCGATCAATCATCACCCTCTTCACCAGAATCCGCCTATCCGGGCTGTCACCACCAAAGCGTCGTCGTGAGGTTGGATGGTTCCCTCGAAATCATCTTCCCGAACGAGATGTCTAGCCGTCCAACTCTCCTTCGCTTTTTGGATGATTCTCCCTCTGCAAGCAAGCCACCGCCATCACCATCTTCGCGCCGATGCCCCTCTCGGTGCGGCATGTATGACGTTGATTACCCCGGGGTGGTGGAAGGGGATTCCTTCTTTGTGGGGCGCCTTGCTCGGTTCCCGGTCGGTGGAATCGCTACAAACTCCTTCGGTGCCCCGCCTTCACTAATCGCCCAAGATGATCTTTCAATACCCTACACCGCTCGGTGGTGTGCCCCTTGTCTCGTGATAAGTGCGGATAGGCTTTGGTTCCTCCGAGATGGGTCGCCCCCATTTTGTTCGCCATCTCAAGAATGGCTCGTTCCTTATCCGTTCGAGTATCTTGTGCACGGGCTCTTTAAACAACACATTTACCCCTTCGATCCGCACCTCTGGTTCCTGCATTCTCAAATCCCTTTTCGGTTTTGGCGGCAAGATGCTTTGCCGAGATCTCCCGAAAAAGGGGCTTTCCCTCGCTCTGCGCACCGATCATCCTCCAGGCGTTTGTACTCCTCTATGCGTCTCATCGCTTGCCTCATATCTTCCGGGGTCTTCTCGTCGGCGACTCCGTAGTTCGAATCCTCGGGAGCCCCATCCTGAAGGTGCTAGCCGCAATTTTCTCGTTTCCCCCACCAATCTCATTGTAGAGCTCCCAAGATCGTCGGTGGCATAACTCCGAAGGGTTTCCCGACCCTCATCTTCATAGAAAGCAACGCGTCGACCAGTTGTTGCACTCGGCCGCATGTTACGAACCTCGCCGCCGAACTCCTGAATCAGCTCGGCGAAGGCTTGTGTATAGAACCTTTCCGCAACCCATTGAACCATCTCGGTGCGGTAGAGCCGAGGCTAGAGGGGAATACTTTACACATCAATGCATCGTTGTGCGCATGCAACGACATCATGTGGATGTAATGATCGACATGCTCCACGGGTCCGTCCTCCCCTCATATGAATTAAATGGTGGGCGCGTGAACCTGGTCGGCATGGGTGCCCGTTCAATCTCATCGAAAAAATGGGGACCGGGCTGCCATCCGCAAGGCCTTGCTCATGGCGTCCATCGCGGCGTTGTGGTGCTGCCGCTCCTCTGGCGACTCGATCCTTGGTCATCATATCCAGGTGACCGAACGGTCCCGCCTCTACGATGAGCATCCCGGGAGTGACGACGTGACTCTTGAGAACGGGATCGGTCTCGGTGTTGTTGTGTAACAGCTCTACCGAACTCTCTTCGCCACGGTTCCTCCTGGGTTGGACGTTGCGGTTCCTTTCGTGGCGCCGATCCCTTGCCTCCAGCTCCCGTGTCCATTACCAATCTGCGCAACCGCTCCAACTCCCGGTCTCTATCATCGTGTTGCCGGTGTGCTGAGACATTTGAAATGGTCCGGTGTGTCCGGGCCGATCCTTCTCCCAATCCGGACTCTTCCTCTCCTCTTGAATGCTCTCTATCCTCCAGCCGCTTCTGCCTTCGTTCCCTCCACGTCGATCCCGGGAGGATCTGCTGAATTGCTCGGAACGTGTCCTCTTGAACGCCCCTCGGACATCTTCTTTGCTTTGAGTCTCACTCGAACCACGACCTTCGTAGGATTTGCCCCACGGTGGGCGCCAATTGTAGGAACCAGGTACAAGGATTCTGGGCCTTATATCACTTGGGCTTACAATTTATTTGTAGTGGGTTTAAGGATTTCCTACAACGGGTCGTTCTCGTGAGAAAGACTCAAAGCAATACTTAATCAAAAACACTCTCTCCTTGACTACTTTCCCTCAATTTTTCTGAACCCCTTCTTCTCCCAACCTTCTATTATTTATAGTCAAGGTTAGTGGGGAGATCATGATTACAATCACCGCTAGTGCTATTGAAGGTCCAAAGTGTTATCCGCCTAAGTGGTTGTTTAGGTGAAAGGGCGGTGCAGGCATTTATGATCTTGGAACTTGGTTCCATTTTCTCCGGTCATGTTCGGCGACTCACGTTCCCGTGCCTATCACGTTCTCCCGGACGTGACTCATGCGCTATTCCGGAAGGATCAACCGCCAAATCTGGGAACTCAATACCCAAAAACTTGTTTATTCTCTAAGGCGAGTCTTATGAAGGGCATAAGGTAACTGGAATTTTCCGCTGGGCACACTCGCAAACCGAGGCCGGCATGGGCTTGGGCCCGGGGCCTAGATGGTTCTGGGCCCAAGGACAATATGGGCCTTGGTACTGTGGTGCCGTACAATATATATATATTGTATTGATCTCAAATCCAAATCCAAATTTAGGTATCCAAACAAGTAATTTCAAATCCTTCATTGTTTAAAATGACCCAAACAAGGCATTTCAAATCAAGGCATTTTAAACCAATGGATTTCAAATCTAAATCCAAATGTTGCCATCCAAACACAACTTAAGGACATTTTGAATTATGAAAATTAGATAGAAGATTACCCATGTATGATTGAGGCAGCTCTTGCAAATAATATATACATTTTGCTTGTGCTTAATAAAATTTCAAGCTTCACGTTAATATATATTTTTTAAAAGATAATATTTTTATGTGCTTTATTTATTTATTCGATACCATTCAGAAAGAAAATGTTACAAGAAAGTTTGATTGACCATATAGCATTGAATTGGCATGGAGTTTGCCAACTTAGCTAGGCTACTGACATTACTAATTACTACTCTTGGGACATAAATAGAGTGATAGGATACATCATTTTGAGCTAAAAAGGCCAAGTCTGCCAACAAAACTCTCTCCTGCCAGCTGGGGGCCATTTATTGTTGGTGACATTAACAGCTCTCCTACTATCACATAGAAACAAAATATGGTTGAATCCCAAGCTCCTAGCTTTTATAGCTACCTCGATCATAGCTTCCTAGAAGGTTTTAGAAACTGAAGAGGAAAAATTATGCATGACGGAGCTATATGGACGGAGGTGTCACGGATAGACGTGACATGTATAGACCGGACGACCATATGGCATCCAACCCATTATTATGTGGTCTCCAAGAAGCCTTAATTGGAAAATACTTGCGACACATGATTAGCCCTGGTTTGTAGAATCCCAACATGAGTAGAATTTTAGAATATACACGCATTAATAAGTATCTTCCCTATAAGGAAAAGATTTGTTCCATAAGTAAAGGAGTCTAGCCCTACGCGACTATAAAAACCCAAAGACCCTCAAGAAAAAGGTACGCACAATTTCTCTAAAGCTCATACTCTCTAACAGTTGTTGGAGCTCTCTTCCGACTTAACTTTTGGAGGGTCTTTGGTCGGTACCACACCGGTACTCTCTGTAAGGTCTTTTTCTATGTTGGGTAGGTTTGGTATCAAGCGTGTTGGAACCATGTGGCTCACTGGTGATTTTTTCGGCATCATCGGTTCGCGTCTATGGGGAATACGAGTAATCAATCATTGCTTTATCCCTGAGACAAAAGGTCATAGGGTCCAAACTCGATCGATGGCTTCAGCTAACCAAGAAATTGGAAATCTCCCCATTGTTGTAGAATGGCAACTACAAACACTCTCGGCTGCGATCAAGCGACTTACTCAACAAAATAAAGCTCTTATGCTACAAAACTAAGCGTTGGAAGTACAAATTAAGCATCCACCAAACAAAAGTTAAAGAAACACATTTCATGCACCTCAATACCTAACAACTATATCTTTAAGTTCTTCCTCTCTTCAACCAAACAAGTTTAGTGAACAGATTCCATAGCAGTATAAACCATAGCATTTTTATAGGATAAAGAACACAACAATACTAATAGAAACACAGCATTTAAGCAACTAACTTGTTCATCTGCATCCAATGATAATAAACATGTGATTGAGCCCATCTAAGCATGAAATAATAACATTCCTTATCTAGATAAATCTCTTAAGGCCAGAGATAAGATGATATAGCAAAGATCACATATTTTGGGACCAACTCTCTGTCATATAAATTAGCTTCTTATTGTCAATATCAAGGTCAAATGCACTATAGAAACAAACAAAAGACCATGTAGCTTGAACCAGGGAAGTAAGTGCATGACCTTGGAATGGTAACAAGCTCACTAAAAAAGCACTTGGCTACTCCTTTTCAACAAAGACTTATTTAAAACAGAACAAAATGGGTTACTTGAAAATTGCATATTTTCTGTGTTCTTTAATTAGGAAAGCAAGAGCATCATGCTGCTTTTTTTTTTTTTTTTTTGACAGAAAACAAAAACTATCATTAGTGAGAAAAAATGGAAAAGTACAAGTTGTTCGTAATGATGTAATGATGAACAAATAAGAAAAAAAGAGAACAAACAGCACAACAAAAAGAGAAATCAGGAAACTAAGTTTAGGGATAGCATGAACTCGGAGAGAGAAGAACAATCAAGAAAACCCCAACAATGAGACCACTCCAAAAGACTACGTTGGCATAAAACATTTAACTCATCCAACATCTTCTCATTATCGTCAAAGAAGCGACAATTACATTCCAACCACACAATCCACATTAAGCACCTGGAACCAAATTCCAAATGTCCGAATTAGGATTCCCAAGCCACCGATGCCAACAAGATAACAACCCCACCACCGAACCTGGCATAACCCAATAAATACCAAAAGCCTGAAGCATAAAAGTCCATAGGGAATGAGTAACAGGACAATGAAGAAGAAGGTGATCTACGACTCCTCGTCACAACAACACATATAACACCAAGAAGCCAACAGGCGACCCCTAAGCATTAGATTGTCCAAAGTGAGGATCCGACCATGTGTAGCAGTCCACAAAAAGAACGCCACTCATTTAGGAATCTTTGGTTTCCAAACACCTTTCCAAGGAAACAAAGAATTCGAAGCACCCCAAATCGCATGGTAATAAGACCGGATGTCAAACTTACCATCGCCTTTTAACCGCCAACAAAGAGTATCGCTCCTATCACCTCGAGGAATACGATTTTGGATAAGCTGGAATAGGGAATAGGATGCAGCTAGCTCCCAATCTTCAAACGCTCTATAAAACCTTAAATCCCATACTCTAACAGTACCCCCTTCAGAATCGACGTAACCTCAAAGATACGAGCATCCTTGACCGTTGAAAACACATAGAGCTCATGATAGAGGTCTTTTTGAGTATTATCTCCAATCCACATATCGTGCCAAAAGCGGATACGAGTGCCTTCACCCACAACAAAAGACAGATGCTTAGAAAAGCTCTCCCACCCTTCATTAATGCTTCTCCATAGGCCACACCCATGAGTCCTCCCGCACACTTTAGTACGCCACCCCCCTTGACCCTCACCATATTTTGTGGAGATAACTCGCCGCCAAAGATGGGTAACTTCATGACCAAATCTCCACAACCATTTCCCTAATAAAGCTTGATTAAAAGATACCACACTTCTTTTCCCCAAACCACCCATCTCGACAGGTAAACACACCTTTTCCCAAGCCACCAAAAGGTATTTGAAACTCCCCTCAGAAGACCCCCAAAGAAAGTTCCTCTAAATACTTTCCAATCTAGCAGCCACAAATTTAGGAATAGTAAAAATAGATAAAAAAATATGTTGGGAGGCTTGAGAGAGTACTCTTAAGGAACATGAGCCTACCACCCTTAGATAAATAGAGACGCTTCCACCCAGATAGCTTCTCCATTTTCTCCAAAATAGGATTCCAAATCGAAGTTGTCTTAAAAGAAGTCCCCAAATGCATTCCCAAATATTTCATAGGCAAACCGCCCACTCTACAATGGAGAATATTAGCTAATGCATCTATATTATTCACTTCCCCAACAGGGACAATCTCACTTTTCCCAACATTGACCTTCAAACCCGTAAAGGCCTAAAAACAAGTCAACACCAACCTTATGGACAGTGTTTGTTCTCTAGAAGCATCACAAAATAAGATAGTGTCATCGAAGAAATAATAGATGGGAGATATGCACACCAACAGAGTTCACAGAGCCCACTTGAAAACCCCAAATGAGATTACATTCCTTTGTCTTCTTCAATAGTCTACTCCAAACCTCCATTATCAAAAGAAACAGAATGAGGATAATGGATCCCTTTGTCTCATTCCACGAGAACTTCCAAAAAAACCTTCAGGGGAGCCATGTACTAGGACCGAAAAGTAGACAGAAGTAACACAAGCCCTAATCCACCCCTTCCATTTCGACCCAAAACCCATCCGGCCCAACAAATAAAACAAGGCCTCCCGATTCACATGGTCATATGCTTTTTCAATGTCAAGCTTGCAAACCACACCCGTGTCGCTCTTCAACCAGCTATCCAAACATTCATTTGCAATAAGCACCGAATCCAGGACCTACCTTCCGCCAACAAACGAATTTTGAGACTCAGAAATAAGATTGTCCAGAACCGCCCTCAACCTATTAGCCAACACCTTGGAAAGCAGCTTGTACACACTACACACCAAACTAATAGGGTGAAAGTCCTTAATGTTAACAAATTGCACTTCTTGGGAATTAAAGTGAGAAACGAAGCATTCAACGACCTTTCAAACACAGAGTGCCGATGAAAGTAATCAAAGAAATCCATGACATCCTTTTCCACAACACTCCAACATTTGTGAAAAAAAGCCATGGTGAAACCATCGTGGACCAAGGGCTTTATCATCCTCCATCTCCCTTAATACAGGAAAAACTTCCTGCTTTGAGAACTCCTTCTCTAAGGACAACCTCTCTTCCTCTTCAATGCAAGCAAAATCTAACTCATCCATAGTAGAACGCCAAACCTCATTATCCTCATACAATCCCCGGTAGAAAAGAACTAACTAAGAGCGCACATCAACCTCATTCTCATAAAGAATGCCATCCATCTCTATCCTCTTAATAAGATTAGCATTTCTACAGGGAATTTGCTAATCTATGAAAGAAACGAGTATTATTATCTCCCCCCTTCACAAACAAAGCACAAGACTTTTGTCTCCAGAAAATTTCCTCAAGAGAAGCCAAATGTTCGATGTCCCCTTAAAGTCGAATGCGATGATGTGATCCTCATTCGAAAGACCCACCGACTCCTCTCTAGCATCTAAACCCATAAGTGCAGTCAGCAAATTCTTCTTTCTAAAAGCCAAATCGCCAAACACCTCAATATTCCACTTTTTTAAGTCGGCTTTCAAAGCCTTCAACTTTTGAGCCAAAATATAACTTGGAGAGCCCGTAAAACTATAACCAATCCACCATTGCTGAACTCTATCAACAAAACCCTCAGCTTGCAGCCACATGTTTTCAAATTTAAAGGCACTTCGGCCTCGACAAACAACACTAGCTTCCAACAGAAGCGGACAATGATCCGAAATAACACGGGGAAGCACCCGTTGGGAGGTATTCTCAAAATGTTCCTCCCAATCTAAAGAAACCAAAGCCCTGTCAATTCTTGACATAGAGGGGATACCGGAATCTCTAAACCAAGTAAAGGATGCCCCCTCTAAAGGTAAACCAACTAAAGAATTGCTCTCTATAAAGTCCGAGAAGGCAAACATAGCAAGGCTGAACGACTCACAACCAAGTCTTTCACTTAGGTACCGATAATATTAAAATCCCCTACTAAACACCAAATGATCCTTGGTAACATTGGTAACATATTTGTGAAGTAAGAAAGTGTGAGAATCATATCTTGTTTCCTCTTGGTAACATTTTTGTGAAATAAACAAAGTGATGATGAAAAGTTGCACAACTAGTACATTGGTAAGAACACTGTATATTTTCTATTTGGCCCAATTTGTTGTACCTTTGACTATTTTAGATATGGTAATTATAAGAGTGGGATAGAGTAGGGGAAAAAATTGTAGAAGAGATTCTGGAACTTCAAAAGCCCAAAGGAACCAGCCAAGACTCGTTTATGGCTACCAAATAACCAGCAGAATTTAAAACAAGCGTAAAGTATAGTTTGATTCTATCAACCTAACAAACCATTAGTCAAGAAGCCATTATTTATTTATTTAGCTATCAATAAAAGAAATTATGTTATGACATTGTCTTCACAGAAATATATATATTATGACATTGCCTTTTGTTTGACATTGAATATTACCAAGTTACAATATTGGGTTTAGAAGTTAGGGGGAAAATTACCATATTCTAAGGGGAAAACACTGTTTCCATATCCATATAGAGATCTTTGCAACTATCATATCAATAAAGGGGGTTTGCAACTATTGAAGAAGTAAAAGATTCAGGAATCAGAATTGAATTTGTTAAATGATTTGTTATATTATAAAATCGTAGGAGAAGATTGGGAAAAAAATGGTAGAAAATTGGAATCCGACCCTTGTAAAAGCCAATAACATTTTGTTTTTAATACTATTCTTAATGATGCCTAACTCGGAACCAATTGTATTACTTCACTTAAGCACATAAAAGCTGGATATATAATTATTGAGTCTAATTCAAAAAAATGTGTTTACGTTGACCATAAACTGATAAACCATGTAGCTCTGCTTGAACCAAGGAAGTATTAACATGACCTTGGAATGGTAATATGCTCACTAAACAAGCACTTGGCTACTCTTTTTCAACATTCACAGTTTTAGAGCTTCTTAAACGTTTTGTTCTCTTCTTTTAAATTGTAGCCAGGAGAGCTATAATCTAAATCTTTTTATACTACCGGAGAGAAGCATAAGCAAATAAAGGATTATGTTGGCCAAGTATTGTTTTTTTGTTGACATTGCCAAATCTAGGTTTCTGCAAGACAATCATCCACATAGAAATATAAAAAACTAACAGAAAATAACCACAAAATGATAATGTAAACCTAGGATACAAATCAAGCTTTAAGCAGAAAATTAGTTCATAAAATTTTAACAATTTTATTTTGAAGTAATAAGTAATAACATAACAATAGACAATAGTCATGTCATGTGAGTACCATTTCACTCAACTATAATAGGTTTAAATCCTATTATATTTGAAAAAAAAAAAAAAAAAAAAAAAAAAAAGCGCCCCCACAAGCATTAAAAAATTATATAAGTCATGGATAATTTTACCATTCCCCCATCAGACCATTAATTTCATGCGTTTTGGAGAAGAAAAGGAGCATTCAATGATCGGCATTACTCAATCACAGCTTGAGTTGTAAATAATAACACTTCTTATCCAAATTGCATATTTCTACATCCATTAATGCAATCCTCTCCACAAAAGTAGCAGGCATAGTTGGAAAAGCTAGAATACTAAGACCTTCTCATGTAGAGTTTCAGGATCCAATAAGTCTATACACACAGAATAGTTATCTAATTTTTCACAAATTCTCCCTTTCATTTGTGTTATAATGGGCCAATTCAGGTAAATACATAAGAGTGTGATAAATTTGAACTTTTCTGCAACCTAAGCGGGGACCTTTCCGAACCAAAAATACACCATGCCTGGTGCAAACGAAAAAAGATTTGAACATTTTCCAATTGCACAAAAAAGAAGTTTACTCTATGATTATGATTCTTGCAGACCATACTACCTCATTACCCAAACTACCTCATTGGTCGAAGTGACCATATGCAATCAAAGCCAAATTTTCCTTGTACAATTCAAGATGTTCAACTTGCAAGCCATCTCCAACACCATTAGCCCAAACTCATGTAAATCCTTAGCTCAAAAGTATGAATGCTTATTTGGATTTTTTTATTTTATTTTAGAAATGCTATGTTCATAACATTTTCACAACAAATTTTAAGTGGTAGGTTGTTATTGGCTATTATTAGTGGGTAAAAAATAATTTTAGTATTGTGTTTAAATTAGAAACAATAACAACTAACTACCTAAGATTTATTGTAAAAGTGTTGTGAAAATATTGTGAACACTGTATTTTTTTTTTTTTTTATACACCGCCCACCTTAACTTGAAATCTTGGGTCCATTTTTGTATTTAGGTATTTTTAATGAAGACATATAAGGTTCAAATTTCATTTCTGAATATCAAATTATCAACAAAAGAAAAAACAAAATTGTTCAATTAGTGTTCCATCAATACAATAATATACCCAAAATCTCCTATTGACATAATTGGAACTCCCCATTCAAACTAATGTTAAATTTATTCAAATGAACCCCTAATCCACAAAATGGCAGACACTAGGAAATCTAAATTACTCACACCATCTCTAAAGATGGTTTGGCTATTGAAGATTCAAAAAAAAAAAATAAAAATAAAAAAAAAAAAGAAGAAGGAAGAGATGGGTGGGATAGAGTAAAATTGGTGATATTTGGTAACATTTTTGTGAAATAAGCAAGTGTCAGAATCATATCTTGTTTCCTCTTGGTAGCATTTTTGTGAAATAAACAAAGTGATGAAAAGTTGCACAACTAGTACATTGGTAATAACACAATATATTTTCTATTGGCCAAATTAGTTGTACCTTTGATTAATTTAGATATGGGAATTATATTTTAATACATAATAATAAGATGAAAAGTTTTGATAAAAAGTATAATAAATTCCTTAGGTTTAGAGATAGGAATCAGTTGTGACAAAAAATAACAATTGTGCTAGTCTTTTGTTATTGCTAAAGGCAAAACACAATAGAACACTGTAGATTTAGGCTTTTGACTTAAAACCTATACGAGATACAAACTAAAAGGAAAAAGGTTAAGAATGGGATAGAGTAGGAAAAAAAATTGTTGAAGAGATTCTGGAACTTCAAAAGCCCAATGGAACCAGCCGAGACTCGTTTATGGCTACCTAATAACCAGCAGAATTTAAAACAAGCATAGAGTTTGATTCTTTCAACCTAAATAGGCCATTAGTCAAAGAAGCCATTATTTATTTATTTAGCTATCAATAAAAGAAATTATGTTATGACATTGTCTTCACAGAAATATATAAATTATGACATTGCCTTTTATTTGACATTGAATATTACCAAGCTACATTATTGGGTTTAGAAAAATTAGTTCACAAAAATTACCAATATTCTTTAAGGGGAAAACACTAATTCCATATCCATATCAGAGATCTTTGCAACTATCATATCAATAAAGGGGTTTGCAACTATTGAAGAAGTAAAAGATTCAGGAATCAGAATTGAATTTGTTAAATGATTTGTTATATCATAAAATCATAGGAGAAAATTTTTGAAAAAAATGGTAGAAAATTGGAATCCTCAATCACAGCTTGTTTGTAAATAATAACACTTTGTTTGTAAATACTATTTTCTTAATGATGCCTAACTCAAAACCAATTGTATTAGTTCACCTCTAGAATATAAAAGCTGGATATATAATTATTGAGTCTAATTTAAAAAAAAAAAAAAGTGTTTACGTTGACCATAAATATTTCATAAACCATGTAGCTCTGCTTGAGCCAAGGAAGTATTAACATGACCTTGGAATGGTAACATGCTCACTAAACAAGCACTTGGCTACTCCTTTTCAACATTCTCAGTTTTAGAGCCTCTTAAACATTTTGTTCTCTTCTTTTTAAACTATATTAGTGAGAAAATAATCTAGATCTTTTTGACACTACCAAACAATGCATAATCAAATAAAGATTATGTTAACATCAAAATTGTTTTTTTTTCCTGACTTTGCCAAATCTAGGTTTGTGCAAGACAATCATCCAAATAGAAATATAAAAACTAATAAAAAATAACCACAAAAGGATAAGGTAAACCTAGGATACAAATCAAGCTTTCCAAACATCAAAAAACTTAGTTCATAAAATTTTTCCTTTTTTTTTTTTTTTTTTTTTTTGAAAGTAATAAGTAATAACATAACAATAGTCATGTGATGCGGGTTCCATTTCACTCAACTATAATAGTTTTAAATCCTATTATATTTGGGGAAAAAAAAAAAAATAACACCACAAGCATTAAAAAATTATAGTCATGGATAATTTTACCCTTCCTCATCGGACCATTACTTTCATGCCTTTTGGAAAAGAAAAGGAGCATTCAGCATTACCCAATCAAAGCTTGAGTTGTAAATAAAGACACTTCTTATCCAAATAGCATATTTTCTACATCCATTAATGCAATCTTCTCCACAAAAGAAGCATTTTGGAATAAATATGCTTTAAAAGCTATCCAATACCAAGACCTTCTCAATCATAGAGTTTCGGTGGATCCATATTCCAAGTCTATACACACAGAATAGTTATCTAATTTTTCACAAATTCTCCTTTTAATTTGTGTTGTGATGGCCCAAGTCAGGTAAATACTTTTAGAGTGATAAATCTGAACTTTTCTGAAGCCTAAGCAGGGACCTTTCTCCCACCAAAAAACACCATGCCTGACCAAAGAAATAAGACTAGAACATTTTCCAATTCCACAAAATAAGAAGTTTACTCTATGATTATGATTCATGCACACCATACTATCTCATCACCCAAACAATCCTCGATGGTAAAATGACCATATGCAATCAAAGCCAAATTTTCCTTGTACAATTCAAGATGTTCCACTTGCAAGCCATCTCCAACAGAAAGTGGTAGTGTGATCTGAATTTCTCTCCATTGGCATCAAATGACATCATTCTAGGCAAGCAAGCTGATTTTGTTGCAAAAGTTTTTCCTAAACTTTAAAACCGTCAACTATACTAAGTAGACTTAACACACCACTCTATCAAGGGGATTACAAAAGGATAAAAGGTCAAGCACAAATATTTTGGGTTTCTTATCATATCAAATTACTCATTACCCAACATGCCTACATAGAAGCTAGTTACCACTTACAATCAAAGCTATTTTCCTTTTGGCTAGCATAAGATGTTCAAAAACAACCCACCTCTATTGTTCTTAACATCATTGTTGTCCAATTGATACTTGAAAATCAAAATAAATAGTGAGGATGGGATTAGTCAATTTATTGAGAGAGTAAGTTCATAAAACTAGCATCCCGTGTTACGTAACTAGACTAAGTAACTATTACAATCCGCCATATTGTTATGGGGATTACACAAAGGTTAGAAGGGTGAAGCACAAGGAAAATCCAATTTTAAACTTTTTTTTTGTTTTATTTTTTTATATAAGTAAGAGAGAATATTTTAAACTTATAGAAAATAATATAACCAATAAGAGCCGATACATAATATTTTTGCTCAAAAGTACTCTTTTCTTAAGTTGGCCATAAAGGAGACAAAGCAAACTCAGTTTTTGGTGCAATGCACATTTGCATAGATCCGGATGTATATTCTATCGAAAATAATAGGGAAAATTGCAACAGTTAATAGTAGTAAATGGAGATTAGAGATGCAGAGTTTAAGAATCTGAAGTATTGAATCAAGTTCAAGACTCAAGATGGTGAAAGAAAGAACATGTAGATAGAACCAATTTTAAAGTGTGTGCAAGATAAAGGATGACTATTCAATGTCCATGCAAGAGGTAAAATATAGTACCTTAAGTATTCTATTTCATGGATGTTAGCTTAAAAGTTAAAACAGAGATATTTGCATGCATCATTAAAAATACAAATTAGTTAATTTAAACTCCCATTGATGGCTGTCCCAATGCCAAGGTATTTGACAAGCTAACAACTGTACACACCCCAAAATTCTTCTTGCCCAACCAAACAAAAGTTCAGAAATACATTTGATGTAGCTCACATCCTAACAACTGTATTAGCCTTTAAATTCTTCCTTCTTCAACCAAACAAGTTTAGTGAAACCATAGTGTGTTTCTTTAGGATAAAGAACACAAAAGTACTAATACAAACACAACATTTAGGCACCTAAACTAGTTGATCCACATCCAATGAACAAAAAAAATGTGATTGAATCCATCTAAGCATGAGATAATAGCATTCCTCATCTAGATAAATCTCTCGAGAGGACATGATAAAATTAAATAAGAGAATCACATATCTTGGGACAGAGACTCTTTGTCCTATAAATTAGCTTATTATTGTTATTATGGTTAAATGTACTACTGAAACAAACAAAGACCATGTAGCTTGAGACTTGAGTAAAACAAGACCTTTGAATGGCAAGCTCACTAAAAAGAACTTGACTACATCTTTTTTCAAAATTCTCTTTTTAGAGCTGCTTTTATTCATCTTCATTTCTTCTTTTAAATTGTAGTCAAGAGAGCTATAATCTAGATCTTTTTAACACTACCAAAGGGACACATAAGCAAATAAGGATTATGTTGGCAAAGTATTGTTTTTTATTGACATTGTCAAATCTAGGCTTGTGCACAAAAAACATCCACAGAGAAATATCATATACTAATATATAGTAGCCACAAAAAGGATATTGTAAACATGGGATAAAAATCAAGTTTTTCTATACTATGCCTACTTACTACTAAAGGAAACTTCATCCATACCACTAAGGACTTCACTTCTAATATGCATGCCACCATCTGCTTAGTAAGACACCATGTTTGCTCCATCAAGTAAAGCAAGGCTCTCCATGAAAGTAGCTACACATGAAGGATGTTGGATATCAGAATCCTTCGAATGTAGATTTTTAGTGTCAACTAAAACAAACTTGTCTGCTTGATTGTTGGACTGGGGACAGCGAAGCAAAAGTGAACCATACATGGTGAAGCCAATGCAGAAAGCTAATCTCTCAAGTGGTACAACAAAAAGTTTATTCCAAGACTCAAGCACGCCATACTCCCTCATCACCCAGATGGAGTATAGGCAGCCACCACGTTGTTCACTTTGTCCACATGTATGGAGAGCCAGTTTCCCCTTGAATGATGCAAGACGTGTCTGAAATCTCACTATTGACATAGCACCATCAGGCATTCTTAACATTCTAAATTCCTCACTATTGACATCAAATGACATAATCAATTCAACCTTGCGCTCCTCTTCTCCTTCTACGACACGTGAGATCCAGTGCCAAGCTCCACTAACCAATGGAGCTGGTAAAAAAAAACTTTTATTACTAACATTGGATCTCAATGACATCCCAACCCTTCTCCATGAATCTGAACTTAACGAGTACACCTCAATCTCATCAGGCACAGGCGGTCTCACCATAGGATAACTCGAAATCCTCAAAACCTTGTAGTCATTGTTCTCCGAATGCTACGCAAATCCGAGTTTAGCAAAACCCAACTTTCCTAAGCAAGAATCAGGCAACCTCTTGAATTTTCTAATGCTGGGGTTCCACAAATATATAACGTAATCAGAAATGTTTAGACCCCTATTAGCAGCAAGACACAATAACCCATTACAGGAACCGACTATAAGAGCACGCCCAGAAGGAAAATCAAAGGGAATTTCAACCTCGGAAATCCTATCAAACGTGCGGTCAAAAGCGACCGTACAAACTGGTCTGTTAGAAGAATTCATGGTGTCACGTGTACGCCACGCCATGTGTATGATGTAACCATCACCATCGCCATTATCATTATCATTATCATGATCATGAGCAAAGTTATTGAGGTGAGTTGAGATGAAATCGGAGCTGGTGATTGAGGAGTCCCAGGGTTTGGAAACGCACCTGAATCTTATGAGTGATTTGGCAGGCAGCCTTGTCAGGATGTTGAGTACGATGTCGTCTGGGAGATCATTCTTCCTTCGTCGTCGTCGGAGGATCGGTGGTTCTGTCGTTTGTGACATTTTTCAACGGAAGAGTTGAGAGTTGACACACAGAGACAACCTCAGAGAGATTTTTTTTTTTTTTAAGAGCCTCAGAGAGATTTTATTTTCTTTCTTTTTCTTTTTTAGTAATCTTTGAACTTGTTAGTTTATTTATAAGGCCTGTGTTTGGTTTTGAGTAAAGTATATGATCTCCAACACTTATTGGCATTCGAGCTCGGCAGCTTAGGTTCTATTTAAAAAGAGCTTATTTAAGCTAAAATTGAAAATTTCTTGTTGAAAGTATTATAGATGAAGTTACAAAAGTAGTTAAAATAGTATAATGAAACTCATGAATAATTCCACAAAGTACAATAGAACTCAATAATAGTAATAAAACTAAGTTAAATAGTTAAAAAAACTGATTTTTTAAGCTCGTGCCAAATGCAAACTTAACTTAGAATTGGATATGTTCAAGTCAATATTAAAACACAATATGTTTTTAATTTGTTCAAATTAGTAGTGGAATCAGCATAATAAATTCTTTTAGGTTTAGATAATAGGAATCGGTAAAGTGACTTTAAGATAACCAATTGTGCAAGAATTTTGTTATTGCTAGAGGCAACAAAACACAGTAAAGGAGTGTGAATTTAGGCTTTCACTTGTCACCTATACGAGTTACCAACCGAAAAGGAAAAGGTTAAGAGTGGGATAGGGTAGAAAAAAAATTTGTTGAAGAGGTCTTAGAGTTAGCCCAGACTTTTTTATGGCTACCAAATAACCAGCAAAATTTAAGGGGAGATTATCATTTAAAATAATACTTATTTCCTTATTTGCTACTAAAAGAGTTTGTTAAATGATTTGTTGAATTATAAAAATGTAGGAGAAGATTAGGAAAAAACAAATGGTATAAAATTGGAAACCTACCGCTTAAGTCAATAACACTTTGTTTGAAGTACTATGCTTAACGATGCCCAACTCAGAACCATTTGTATTAGTTCACTTTAGCACATAAAAATTGGATATATAAATAACTATTCAGTCTAATTCAAATAAAACGTGCTTACGTTGAACATAAATTGATAAACCAACTAGCTCTACTTGAGAGAAGGAAGTATTAACATGACCTTGGAATGGTAACATTCTCACTAAAGAAGCACTTGGCTACTCCTTTTCAACATTTTCAGTTTTAGAGTTTCTTTTATTTTGTTCTCTTCTCTTGGTCATTTCTTCTTTTAAATTGTAGTAAGGAGAGCTATAATCTAGATCTTTTTTCCTCTACCAGAGGGATACAAAAGAAATAAGGATTATGTTGGCCAGGTATTGTCTTTTTTTACATTGCCAAATCTGGGTTTGTGCATGACAGCCATCCACATAGAAATACCAAAAACTAATATAAAATATCCACAAAAGGATAATGTAAACCTAGGATACAAACCAAGCTTTAGCAGAAAATTGGTTCTCAAAATTTTTCCAATTTTTTTTTTTGTAATATCATAACAATAGTCATGTGGGTTCCATTTTACCCAACTAGAATAGGTTTAAGTCCTATCATATTTGAAAAACAAAAAAAAAAAAAAAAAAAAAAAAAAAAAAAACCCAAACAATAAAAAATTATATAAGTCATGAATAATTTTACCCTTCCACATCAGACCATTACTTTCATGCCTTTGGGAAAAGAAAAGGAGCATTCAGCATCCCTCAATGGCTCAATCACAACTTGAGTTGCAAAATAATGACACTTCTTATCCAACAATAAAATCCTCTCCAAAAAAGTAGCAGGCATAGTTAGAAAAGCTAGAATACCAAGAACCTTCTCATGTAGAGTTTTAGGATCCAATAAGTCTATACACACAATAATTATCCAATTTTTCACAAATGCTCCTTTTCATTTGTGTTATGAGGTAAATACATGAGAGTGAAAATTTTGAATTTTTCTCACAACCCAAGCGTGAACCTTTTTGAACCAAAGGTACACCATGCCAGGTGCAACCAAAAAAAGGCTAGAAAAGATGTTTCCAATTGCACTATGATTCTATGATTATGATTCTCTCTCATCACCCAAACAATGCATAGCTCACCCAAATAATCCTCAATGGTCAAAGTGACCATATGCAATCAAAGCCAAATTTTCCTTGTACAATTCAAGATTTTCCACTTGCAAGTCATTTCCAAGAGCAAGTGATAGTGTGATTCAATGGGGCAACTGAATAATTTCTGCAGGGAGTGATATATTTCCAAATTTCTCTCCATTGACATCAAATGACATCATTCTAGGCAAGCATGTTGATTTTGTTGCATAGGTTTTTTCGAAACTTAAAAACCATCAACTAGACTAAGTTTACTTAACGCACCACTCTATCAAGGGAATTACAAAAGGATAAAAAGGCCAAGAACAAATATTTTGAGTTTCTTATCCTATCAAAGTATTTACTCAAAAATGCCTACATAGAAGCTAGTTATCACTTACCAAGCGCTTTTTTGTGCCTCAGCTGGCCATAAACAATTCAAAAACAACCCATCTCTATTGTTCTTAACATCATAGTTGTCCAATTAATACTTGAAAATCAAAATAAATGGTGAGTATAGGATTAGTCAATTTTTTGAGAGAATAAGTTCATAAAACTAGCATCCCGTGTTAAGGAACTCCACCAACTAGCACAATCCGCCATTGTTGTTACTTATGGGGATAATAGAAAGGCTAAAAGAGTAAAGCATAAGGACAATCCAATTTTACACTTGTATCAATAACATGAATAGGAGCCAACGTATAAGTTTTCACACATAAGTACTCTTTCTGCTTTGGTTGGCCATAAAGGAGACAATGCAACTCAGTTTTTGGGGCAATGCACACTTGTATAGATCCAAATGCATATTCGATAAAAAACAATTAGAACAAGTGCAATAGTTAATAGTAGTATCCGATAGAGATTAGAGATGGAGAGTTTAAGAATAGGAAGTATCATATCAAGTTCAAGAATAGAGACGGTGAAAGCAAGAACACATAGATAGAACCAATTTTAAAGCATGTGCAAGAAAAAGGATGACTATTGGATATCCATTCAAGAGGTCAAATATAGTACCATAAATATTCTATTTCAAGGATGTTAACTTAAAACAGAGATATTTGCATGCATCATTATAAATACTCATAAGTTAATTTGAACTCCCAGTGCTACCTGTCTAAATGCCAAGGTATTTGAGAAACTAACAACTCTACACACCCCTAAATTCTTCTTGTCCAACGAAATGAAAGTTCAGGAAACACATTTGATGTAGTTCACAACCTAACAGCAAAATATGCCTTTAAATTTTTCCTCTTCAACCAAACAAGTTTAGTGAAACCATAGCATGTTTCTTTAGGATAAAGAACACAAAAGTATTAACAGAAACACAACATTTTGGCAGCTAAAGTAGTTCATCCACATCCAATGAATAAAAAACAAGTAATCGAACCCATATAAGCATGAGATAATAGCATTCCTTATCTATATAAATCTCTCTGTGGTTAAAATTTGATAAAATAGCAGGATCACAAATCTTGGGACCGACAGACTTGCTGTCATATAAATTAGCTTCTCATTGTCAATATTAAGGGTAAATGTACATCAAAAACAAAGAAATGACCATGCCACTTGAGCCAGGGAAGTAAGAACAAGACCTTGGAATAATATAGCAGGATAACATATCTAGGGAAAAACTTTCTTTCATATAAATTAGCTTATTATTGTCAATATTAAGGTTAAATATACAACTGAAACAAACAAAAGACCATGTACCTTAAGACAGGGAAGTAAGAACAAGAATTTGGAATGGTAATAAGCTTACTAAAAAAGCACTTGGCTACTTCTTTTCAAAATTCTCAGTTTTAGAGCAGCTTTTATTGTCTCCTCCTTTTTTGGTCATTTCTTCTTTTAAATTGTAGTCAAGAGAGCAATAATCTAGATCTTTTTAACTCTACCAGAGGGACACATAAGAAAAAAATGATTATCTTGACCAAGTATTGTTTTCTATTGACATTGCCAAATCTAGATATCCACAGAGTAATATCATATTCTAATATGTAATAGCCACAAAAGGATATTGTAAACCTGGGATAACAATCAAGCTTTTAGCAATACTATCATGCCTACTGCTAAAGGAAACGGAATAACAAGGGAAGGGTTTCACTTCATCCATACCACTAAGGACTTCCTTCTAATTTGCATGCCACCATTTGCTTAGTAAGACACCATGTTTGCTCCATCAAGTAAAGCAAGGCTCTCCATGAAAGCAGCTACACATAAAGGTTGTTGGATATCAAAATCCTTCTCGTGTAGAGTTTTAGTGTCAACCAAAACAATCTTCTTTGCTTGATTGTTGGACTCAACGCAGCGAATCAAAAGTGAACCATACAGGGTGAAGCCAATGCAAGCAGATATTCTCTCAAGTGGTACAACAAAAAGTTTATTCCAAGACTCAAGCACGCCATACTCCCTCATCACCCACATGGAGTAGTGGTAGTCACGTTCAATACTTCCAAATGAAAGGAAAGCCAGTTTCCCCTTGAGTGATGTAAGACATGTCTGAGATCTCACTATTGACTTAGAATCATCAGGCATTCCTAACATTCTAAATTTCTCACCATTGACATCAAATGACATAATCACTTCACTCTTGTGCTCCTCTCCTCCTTCTACTACACGTGAGATCCAGTGCAAAGCTCCACTAACCAATGGGATTTGCAAAGGAAAATTATCAACACATTCCATAAAATTGGTTCTCAATGACATCCCAACCTTTCTCCATGAATCCGAACTTAATGTGTACACCTCAAACTCATCAGGGATATGCGGTTTAATCCCAAAATAACGCGAAATCCTCAAAACCTTGTAGTCATTGTTCTCCAAATGATATGCAAATCCGAGTGTAGAAGAACCCAAGTGTTCATAACCCATCTGTGGTAAGCAAGAATCAGGCAACCTCTTGAATTTTCTAATGCTGGGGTTCCACAAATATATAACATTATCAGTAGTGTTGGGACCCCCGTTATGAGCAAGACACAATAACCCATTGCAGGAACCGACTATTTGGATAGACCCAGAAGGCAAATCAAAGGGAACTTCGATCTCAGAAATCCTATCAAAGGTGCGGTCAAAAGCGACCGTACAAACTGCTCTGTTAGAAGAATTTGTATTCCATGGCATGTGTATGATATAACCATCACCATTATCATTATCATGATCATGAGCAAAGTTATTGAGGTGAGTTGAGATGAAATAGGAGCTGGTGATTGAGGAGTCCCAGGTTTTGGAAACGCACCTGAATCTTATGGCTGATTTGGCAGGCAGCCTTGTCAGGATGTTGAGTACAATGTCGTGTGGGAGATCATTCTTCCTTCGTCGGAGGATCGGTGCTTCTCTAGTTTGTGACATTTTTCAATGGAAGAGTCGAGAGACTTCTGGGTTTTTTTTTTAGTTAGCTTTTGTTTCTATTAAATTTGTTATTTTATTTATTTATAGGGCTCGCTGGTTTTTGTGTAAAATATTTTGTAAGCCCATTTTTGTGAATTAGGGGTCCACCATCCATAAAATCTGATCTAGGAAGTGTTTGCGTTTAAATAATAGTTTTTGTTTTGTATTTTCACAGTACTTTTTTATTCCCGCGTATTTTCACAACACTTAAATAATGACACTAAAAATCTTTAACTAATTAGGCTCTTACTTACTTAAATTATTGAATTTTGATATGGCTGGTGATGTATCATTTTATTTTTATAGTAAATATTTTATCAAATTAAAGCTTGGCATTAAAAAAATTAATTTAGGTTCTGTTCGATATGGGCTAAAAAATGCAGTTTTATTATTATTATTACTATTTAGGCTATTTTTGCTACTATTTTGTTTATTTTTGCTACTATTCATGAGTCTTATTACACTTTTTGGTACTATTTATGAGTTTCACTATATTATTGGAGCTAGCTTTTAGTAAAAAAATTTCAGTTTTAACTTAATAAACTGTTTCCAAATAGTGGCGGCTCCAAAAATTTTGTTTATTAAAAACTTTTTAATAAAAAAAGAACTAAAATATATCGAGTTATCGACAAAAAAGAAAATGAAGTTTTACAATTTTCTTCTACAAGTTTTCAAATTTTGAATTGTTACATGATAGTTCATTATAAGTAATTTATTACCAATGTGGGTAGCTATAACCATTTAGTTTTGTTAAGTTTGTTTAACATTTTTATTTTTATGCAGTTATTATTATCTATTAATTTGTCATTGTTTTTATAAAAATATTTTAAACTAAATGAATAAACTTAACTTATTGGCACTCTATTAATTATTGATGCACACAATCACACTCATTCATACATAAAATAATACACTACGTGTTTACTTAACCAATCAAATGCTTGAACAATCACTAACTTTACAATTTTTCTTCTTGAATTTTTCTGATTTTATAACAAAAAGTTATTATAACATGATACCAATACACACATATATAATAAACCCTCTCTATTTCTTTATAATTAAATTATATAAAGTTATATTATATTTATACTGTACACACAAACATCCACATACATCATCATTCACACAAATATCATTATAACAAAAACTAATGCACACAATTAATATTAGACACCCTCACACACATATAATATAAATTTATAATAAAGAGTGATACTTATAGTTCACAAACACTTACTCATACTCTTAGAGTTGGAAATACTAGTAGTAAGGGTGTATAAGATTTAAGTCAAGATGTGCAAAAATATTTTTAAAAATATATTAAAGTATTAAACTAACGAAAAAAATATTATAATTATATATATATATATATATATATATATTTTTTTTTTTTTTTTTTTTGAGTTAGGGGTTCATTTGAACCCTTGAACAAAGTGTAGAGCCACCCCTGTTCTCAAACAGACTCTTAGAATTGGATGCAAAATGTTTAATCGATTTACTGTTTAATCATAATGCTACTATCCCCATAATGGACCCCTTATTATCTTATTGCAGGAACTTTCTCCTCCAAATTTGAGCTCAAATCACTTCAATTGTGTTTAAATAACCAAACCAAGTTTTGGCAAAATTAGGAGCATCCCAAATTGATAATATTATTTTGTATGATATCCCGATCGAATCATTGATACATTGGCAAAATTGGGAGCATCCCAAACTGATAAATATTATTTTGCATGATATCACAACTCCGGTGGGGATTAATTTGTTGGCTATTGACAAAGCTATACTCTTTTGCACTAGAACTATCTATGTTTAATAATGTTAATCTTCTCCTTACCAAATAATAATAATTGGGCCAATAAGGACAAGTACAGCAGTTGAGTGAAGATTTTGTTTCCCAAAGGCAGGCTATTCTAGATTATATGATTTAAATAAGAAAGGCATGGTCCAACAGAGATTACAAAAAAACAAAAAAGCTCCTTGGAAACTGTATATTTTCTATTCACATTTACAATTAGAATTCAAGGAAGCGAGTTTATCATTGATGCTGCGAAAATTTAAAAATTCTCAACTAGACATAACTCACTAATTTATCAAAAGATTAGATAAAAAAAAATTAGAAGGTTAAACACAAATAAATTTAATTTCTTGTCAATAGATTACACACGTATGTGATAGGTCTAGAGCCCAAAACCTCATCTTTCACATTACACTTTTTTTTTTTTTTTTAATAATGTCTTTCACATTAACTTACAAAGGGAATAAGTGCCATTTGAATTAGAACTTATTGACACAAATAAATTTTGTATTTTATTATCGCACAAACAGAACTTACCAGAATGACTACATAGATGCTGGTTTAGCTTTTCCATACACTCTTTTATGCTTTGGCTGAACATGAAGCACTCAAAAAATTTAATTTTCACCATCCCTATCACATTTAGTTTGGTTAGTGAACTATTTGCAGGAAGTTAGTAAAACTAGCATTACTGAATATAAAACTCCAACCATACTCAGCCAGTCGCTGTTTGGGCCCTTTGGGGGATTACAGAAACACCAAAAGAAATAAGCAAAAGAAAATTCCAATTTTACTTGTATAGGAACCAGCTTGACCAAACATTACTATATAAGAAATGACAGAAGTTTTTGTTCAACAAGAGTAACAAATACTCTTCCGTGCTTTGGTTGGCCAAGAAGGAGATTGCAAACTTAGTTTTAGGGTGAATGCACATTTGAATAGATCAACACAATAATTAATAGGATTCAGAATTGGAAGACCAAAAAGTATAAAAAATGAATCCAACATTTCCAATTCCCAAAATATTTTTCCCCTTAATAATTAAAAGACTAGAAAAGTACTAATAGAAGCACAACGCTTACATTTGAACATTCTTGTTTTTCCAAATCCGTAGTAATTAGTAGACAAGTGATTGAATCCACATGACATAAGCATGAGAGAATAGGATTTGAAAGGTAGATCTGTCTTGGAGGGGATAGAGCATAGAGCTTTTACTGGGAAAACAAGAAGGTAACCTGAAAATGGTACTATTCTCGCTAAAAACGGAGTTGGCTGCTCCTTCAACAACCTCAGTTTTAAAGCTTCTTTTATTCACCTTTTCTTGTTTTTTAATTGAAATCAGAGAGCTATAATCTAAAACACAACAAAGTCACACAAGTAATGGATTATGTTGGTCAGTTTTGGTTGACATTACCAGATAAGTTTTGGTTGACATTACCAGATATGGCTACGTGCACAGCAACCTTTCACGTATACAAATATCAAATACTAATATATCGTAGCCACAACTATAAAAGGATAATTTAAATCCGGGATAAAAATGAAGCTTCTAGTACAATGGCGACTCCAGGAAATTTTGTTAGAGTATTCCTCAACAAGCATAAATTACACAATTTAATAAAAAGAAAATTTTATATATTGACAACAACAACAATAAAAAAACATGCAAATACATAAAATTTACAATTGCCTTCTACGAGTTTTCATATTTTGAAATCATTGCATGATAGTCTCATTATCAATGCTACAAACCACATCTTTTTCAATATACACAATCAAGCATTCATTCATCCAGTGATCTCTCATTCGATTGCGTAGTTCATTCTTTATTACATAGTAGCAACTGGAAGGGTCAAAGCTAACTTCACAAGCAAATAGACTAAGGGATAAGTCTCATGCTTCCTTGTGCTCACTAACTTTTCAGCAAGTTCACTAACTCCTTGAAGCTCTAAAAAGAAGTCATTGCTGCCCATATCAAAAATGTAATTCTGCAGTTGAGAGTCAAGTGCCAAAATATCTGTCTCAAGAAAATCAAAGGGATAGAACTTAGCTAGACGTATCAACTTTTCCTTATCGAAAGCCACAAATGAATTACTTGGATTCAAGCAAGCCATACAAAGTAGCAAATCAGTATTCGCATCAGAAAAACGGTTGTTAAGCTCATGAAGTTGCATATCTATGACTGTGTAGAATAGCTCAACACGATAATGATGTAAATTTGTATTTTGTTGAGTGTTGCGTCGCGACCTCCCACTAACTACAAATATTTCATCTATATTCAAGATAGAAATATCATGTGTGGTACAAAATGAAGACACTTCAGTCAATAAAGATTTCCATTCATTACCTCTCATCACTTGCAATCATTGCTTAGACACTTTAACAAGATCTATAGCATTTAATCCTTATTTTATTTTTTTTTTTTTTTTTGCAATGCTATTGACAACTCATTTGTGGTCCCTAAAATGTTTTTCATCAAGTGTAGAGCACAAACAAATTCAAAAGATAAAATTGACCTCATAATAGATCGAGCTTCAACTTTTTGGTCAAAGAGGCCATCTTCTTCAATAATCTTAAGTACATCAATAGCAGCAGAGAACATCAAAATCAAGTTGAGAATAGTCTCATAATATGATCCCCAACGTGTATCACCAAGGCGTTTAAGATTTGTC
Organism: Quercus dentata; assembly: GCA_028216015.1. Lineage (NCBI taxonomy): Eukaryota > Viridiplantae > Streptophyta > Magnoliopsida > Fagales > Fagaceae > Quercus > Quercus dentata. Next base: position 37,335,026 of record CP116447.1, read on the forward strand.
TCTTGATTCAAACCTTGCCCACTTCTACGTACACCATTCTTTAAATCTTCTTTAATTTTGGCAAATTGTGCATCTCGAAGAGCATCTTGTCTCTTACAAGAGTCTCCAACAATAGTTACTAAATTACTAACCACATAAAAAAATTCAGCAATGTTAATGTGATTTTTAGCAACGGCAACAAGTGTCAATTGAAGTTGATGAGCAAAAGAATGGAAATAAAATGCTAACTTATTCTCTTTTAAAATTAAAGTTTTGAGACCATTGATATCACCTTGCATATTACTAACCTCATCATAACCTTACTTATGTAGGTTCGACAAACTCAAATTATGTTCACAAAGTTAACATTCAATAGCACATTTGAGTGACAAAGCGGTGGTACTTGCAACATGTACAATACTAAGGAACCGCTCTATAATAATTCCTTTTTTGTTCACATAACGAAGAACAAGGGACATTTGTTCTTTCACCGAGATATCACGTGACTCATCAACTGATATTGAAAAGAACCCATTGTCAAGATCCTTAATGATGGCTTTGGATGTTTCACATGCAATTGCATTCCCAATGTCTTTTTGAATATCCGAGTGGGTAAGCTTGCAATTTTTTGGAGTTGTTTGCAACACTTCATTGATAGATTCATTGTGATCCCCCAAAAATTGTAGAAGCTCAAGGAAATTTCCTTTATCACTTGAACCTTGAGATTCATCGTGACCACAAAAAGCTAATCCCCGGCATAAAAGGAATTTCATGCAATCAACTATTGCATTTAATTGAACTTGATATTCAAGTTTATCTTTATTTGATTGCTTAACCAAAACACTTTGAATGTGTTGCTTTTCCTTCATGAGATCTTCACTCTTCTTGACAACTTGGTTATGAGCACTATTAACTCCTCCAACATGGGAATCTAACTTCACAAACTGATTCCAAAGTTTGAATCCCTTCGTTACAAAAGTCTCACCTCCTCCTTGCTTACCAACATCTTACCGCCCAAATAGGTAGCAATAAAAACAAAATGCCGCATCCTTGTCTATACTATATTCCAAACACTTTCTATTTACATACCATTCGGATCTAAATCGACGGGGCTTTCCAGAAAAATATGATACAGGGTAATCATGAACAACAAGTTGACAAGAGCCTTTTATTAAATAATATCTTCTTATTTGATCATGATTATTAGGATGATAAGATGATATCTTTTGTCGTAACCTAGGATCCGAAGGAAGATTTTCTAAATTAAAGTCAATACGAATTCGCTTAGAAGATGAAGATGAATCTTGCACAGAAAATGAATCTTGCACATGAGATGAATTTTGCATAGGAGATGAATCTTGGGTATGCGGTTTTCTTATCAAATATTTGTCCATAATTCTAGCAAAAAAATAAACAATAAACTATAAGTTCGTTTGAAATATTAATAAAATTATTAATTATTGTTGTTTAGTTGTTTCATTAATTTGTTTGTCTTTTATAAACTATAATTTGTTATATTGTTGTTTCATTAATTATAAAATTATTAATTATTATTTAGCCTAACACAATTTAATTTATTTGTCTTTTATAATGTATTGGTTAATTATACAGCTTTAATTATTGTTGTTTAGCGTAACAATAAACTATATTGCTTTAATTTGTTTGTCATTAATTATACTACTTTAATTTGTTATATTGTTTAGCCTCTTGTGCACATTACACTAAAAGAGCCGGACATTACACATCCCATGTGCAGCACAATAATTAAAGCAGTGTAATGTGCAAAGCACATTACACTACTTTAATTATTGTTTACCCGGCCCCATGTGCCCATCAGCCCATCTACCCCCACCCCACTCAATAGACAAGCACAAGCCTCATGCCTGATGCCCCAATCACAATAGCCACCGCTAATCAAAAATTTCACAATCACAAATCACAATACACATTACACTAAAAGACAATTAATATCTCACCAACACCAACACCAACACACATTGACCAACACCAATGGATAAGATAAAGCCAAATTCAAAAAGACAAAAAACAGGCAAAAAACAAAATATAAATAAAGCTCATTCATTCGGCCAGCCAAACAGGAGAGAGAGAGAGAGAGTTACTGAGTTAGACTCTTAAAGAATAAAGAGAGAGAGACTAAGAGACTAAGAGAGAGTTAAAGAGAAAAAGAGAGAGAAATACCTTGAGGGAGGCCGGAGGGAGCACCGAGCACCGGAGCAGAGCGATCTGTGATCTGCGATGAGGGGCAAGCGACAAGCGATGACGACGACGATGAGACGAGGAGCGAGCTATGGCGATGACGAGCGAGTATTGGAGTTTTTTTGGTTTGGTTTTGGTTTGCTCTATATTGGGGTTTTTTATTTTTTTGATAAACACCTTTGTATTGGAGTTTGTTTTGCTTTTGCTCTGTATAGATTGTATTGGGTTTGGTTTTCTTTGCTTTCTTTGCCAACAATGTGACCGTGGGTTTGATTTCTAATTCTCTGTGTTGGTTTTTTTTTTTTTTTTTTTTTTTTTTTTTTTTTTTTTTTTGAATCTGTGGGTGGGTTTGCTACCTCTATAATCTGTTGGGCTCACCGTGGGCTTGGCTTTGTTACAAATTTTTTTTTTTTAGATTTTAGTTCTATTTTCTTTTGGGTTTTTTTTTTTTTTTTTTTTTTTTTGCTTGAAAGTTGAACAGATAATTTTTTTTTTATTTGAGGGTGTTCCTAATTTTGTGATTGAGAGTGTTCCTAATACAAATAAAATATATATTTTTTTTATAATTTTTTTCAGGTCGTGGTGTTTCTGGGAACACCTTGAGTCGTACGTGGCGTCGCCACTGTTCTAGCAATACTATCTTACCTATGGCTAAAGGGAAAAGCATTACAAAGGTTTCATTTCACCCTTACCAGTAATTACTTCGATTCTTACACACACGCTTAATTAGTAAGTTACTATATTTCTCCATCAAGTGAGACCAAGCTCTCCATGACAGTAGTTAGAAATGAAACATGTTGGATATCAAAATGCACATGCTTCTCATATATAGTTTCAGGGTCAATTAAAATGAACTTTTTTTCTGCCTCTTTAATTCACCATTTGTCGAGATCTGGTATAATTTCAAAATTAAAATTGAATCATACTTGGTGAAGCCATAGAAAGCACCATGCGTTTCAAATGGTACCCCCCCCCCCCCCCAAAAAAAAAAAAAAAAAAGCTTACATATTCCTTCATCACCCATACGATGATATGAAGCATACAAAGCTATGTTGGTCAGAATGAAGGAATAATTAGGTAGCGCTTGCTCTTCAAATGTCTTATATATTATTGACATCAAATGATAAAATCATTTCACTCTCAAGCTTCTCTTCACCATGTATGATATCAACTATCCAGTGCAAAGCTCCACCAAACAATGGGATTGGCAAGAAAAAATTCAAAGGTTTGAAATTAATATTGGGTCGCAATGAAACCTCAATCCTTCTCTAGGAATCCAAACATAATGTGTACACCTCAACCTCAAACGGAGGTGTGGGTGTCAACAAAGAACGTGTAATCCTCATAACCATGTAGTCATTACATGAAAGCTCGGATTTGTGTTAAAACACAAGAGCTTGTTCAGACCCCGAATTAAAAATTACTACTAGATTGCTTTTACTCTAACTTAGACTAAGTGCGGAACAATAGTATATAAGCGCAATGAACTGATAACACTACCCTAAGCTATATTCATCTATCATCAACAATAAAATGAAAGCTTAAAGAGTAGGGAGGAGAGATGCAAACACAAGATATCACCAAGATGTGTTATCGAAGAGGAAACCGAAAAACTTGGCGTAAAACCTTTTTGCGACTCTCCAAGTTGAAATTGATCCACTAGAGAATAAAGTTGGAGTACACAAATAACAAAAGACCCTCCAAGCCTAGTCTACCCCATGTACTTGAGCCTTCCAAGCTCCTACTACTAACTGACTTCTCGGAGCCTTGTTTTCTCTAGCATTTCGGATCCCGCAATTCAGCCTAATTGCATCCGCCAATGAATGGCTTCTTCCAATACTTCCCAGTAGCACCAAAATCTCACTTTACACTCAGTATGGGTGTGGTAAGTGTTTGGGCTAGCAACCTTTCAAAGATATAGAGATGGAGAGGTAAGAGTTGAGGAAAACCATAGGGAAAATGTGTAGATGATTGTGGGTGTAACAATCTCTAACTCTCAAGTGTGTTTTCTAGGGTTTTTTCTTTAAAAAGCACTCATTCCAATTTGTGGGTAATGAGGGTATATATAGTGTGTGTAAAGACATGGTAAAGCAAATCATAACTTTTTGCCAAATAGAGAGTTTCGGAAGTCCTTCGCGGGTTAGCCTTACCCACGAGACACTTGCGAAACATCTAGCTTGGCACGACTCTTCATCTTCTAGTCATGTGCTCTGCACGTGGCTCTTTTCGTGGGTAAGCTTCTCGAGAGATAGTCGCAAAATGCACTTGTTCATCCTTGGAAGCTTAAGTCTTCACTGATCTCTCACACTCATCCCTTACAATTAATCCCACATACATACAGGGAAAATGATTGAAGAAATTATAATCAAATTTGGTACAGAATTAAAGCCAACACAACATAGTTGGAAATCACAACTTTATAGTACACAAATCCGAGTGAAACATAGTCTTTTGGACTATCAAACAACATCTTAGATTTTCTAACACTGGGGTCCCACAAATATATAACACTAGTAGAAGTGACAGTACTCTAATGAGTTTGATTAAAAGACGGACACAATAGGCCATTGCATGAACCCACTATGTTGACAAAATGAAAAGGAAGGTTAAAGGGAATTTCAAACTTAGAAATCCTATCAAACCCAACGTCACTACTAACCATATAGAATGGTTTGCTGCTAGGACTAGGAGGAGAATCAGAAGAATTAAACTGCTTCATTGATAAGAGATAACCACAACCGTTATCATTATCAGGCAGTAGCCTTGACAAGATGTTCAGTACGATGTCGTGAGGGAGATGGTTCTTCCTCTGTCAAATGATCGGTGGGTGTGCTCTAGTTCTTGGGTCTCTCATTTCATTTGGGACATTTTTCAATGAAAGAGAGTGGGATAGGGAGCGAAGTGTTAAACATAAACTTTAAAAACTAAAATCTAAAAACACCCAAACATTCGCAAATATCTATGGCAAAATAAAATTCAATAAAGAACCCATTAAATTCTACAATCAATTAGTTTTGGATAGGCGAAACTACAAAGTTAGTCCCTCAAGTTTACCCTGCAAGGGCAATTGGTATCTCAAGTTTCAAGTGAGCGCAATTGATCCCTCGTGTTTTCAAAATGAGAAATATAAGTCCTTTTATTAACTTCCGTTAGGGATGTTGCTTACATGGTCGACAAAATAATGACCAAGCATTTTTTTTTTTTAATTACGTGGAATTTCTCTCTATTAAAAAATTACAAAATTAAATATACACATAAGAAACAAAGAAGACGTGTTCCAAATTCAAATCCTAATCCTAACCTAGTTCCAAATCAAAACTTAATTTTCAATTTGCAATCTGACATGAGATTCACTAACCCACGACAGGGAGGGATTGAACAGACCTAAGCCCAGCCGCCACAATGCCACCGCCCTCCACTAGAGACATTGACGTCCCGCTTCTCCAAGTGACAACCACTACTAGGGTTCATGCGGTTTTCTTTTGTGTCAATTTTAAGCATGTTTGGAATAAGCCTCGAACGTTTGGAATCAACATTTGAGCACAACAATTCTGTAAATGTGTGCTGCATTGCTTTGGTCTCTACTAGATGTTTTGTTTTGTTCATGAGGTATTCTTTTGTGTTGATTAAAAGAAAATTTGAAGTGGAACAATATCAGCTAAATATATGCATAGGGACTTTGATTTGTAAAGAGTAACACTAATCTTGGATTATTCTAGACTGGTTTTTACATGTGATTGTAATGCTCTTTGAGATTTTAAAGTCCATATCTGTAATGGTCAAAGATTCTAGTTTTAAAGACTTGAGGCAGGTCAAATTCTTTTAATTGGTCAATATGTATTTCTTCTCTAGTTATCCGATAGTCATCATCTTCTATTTTTGTTAAGGGGGGGTTATATGTATTGCATTTGTACGTGATTCTATTATATAAGAAATGAAAATTTGTTTGTTGTTTGCCATTTATGAGTTATGGATTTCTGCTGTGAACATCTTGGCTGGTTTTATTTTGATATTTATCCTAGCATTACCAGGTAGCTCTAGCTCATGAACTTCTAGTTCCTCTCTATCCTCATTCCTTTCAACTTTATCATCTTTTACAATCTTTGTTTGCAGGTTTTGTTCTCAAATATGCTTTGGTGAGAAATTCCCACAAGGTAATATGTCCTGTGTTTCTTGTCCTGCACTTTATTATCCATTAAAACCTATATATTACTCGGTTCTTAAATTGAATTTTAATTATTTTGCTTCATCTTCTTCGATTAGATTGTATATAAATAGTTAGTCTTTGTAATCTATTCTCACAACTTGTAATCTCTCTTTCATTCAATAAAATCTAAGAGTTTTATGTAGAGAAAGAGTCTTCAAGTTTTGACAATTATGCTTCCATGACTTTACAGTTTAATATTTTTTATGTATATTTCCTTATAATGGTGTTAGGGAGAAGAGCAACAAACATTTGTAAGTTTTGAAGACATAAACCAAATATAAGTTCTAAAGACATAAACTAAGCATTGTTTAGAGATGTCGACTATGGAGGAAGATGTCTATAAAAGAATAAGGTGATTTCTTTGTGATTCCTGGAAGTTGCACATAAAGCTCTGGATGATTTCTTTTGTATACACAAACTATTATTATTATTATTGAGATTATTTGCAAAGATTGCATTGGTTTGTTTGGTGGTGATTCCAAACACCTCAGGTGGGAAGCATAAGGTTCTACAGTAGGATTAATCTAGGTGGGAAGCCTAGGTTGTCCTACATCAATTTGGTATTAGAGCCCAACCCAATCACCCCTTTCAGCAACCCAAAATCACGACCGACAACCCACAGCCACACTCACCATCGAAAAACAAATCAACCACTAGACATGCCATTATTCAAATACTTACCCCACGAGATTTGCAAACCAAAGCAACCCAATTTCTTACCTCACGAGCTTTGCAAACCAGAACTAGAACCAATCTGAACCATATACCCCCTTTGGCCACACGAATTCTTCATTCCAAAACCAACAGAGAAACCCACTCCTCCCTCCAAGCTTGTGACCCCCATTCATGCCTGACTCTAGGACCACCATCGGGAAAAAAAAAAAAAAAAAATCAGATCCACAACTTCAACCCCGCGGATTAAGAACAAGAGAGTTGAAAGTCAACACCAAGCCGCCGATCCCCCCAACGGAATGAAACCATTGCACAACCCACCGCCGAAATCATCACGAACAACTGTTGACGACATCGCCATGCCACTTCACGAAACACCGAGATCGACTCCCGGCTCGATCTCCACCTTCGAATCTTCTTGCTGACAGTCATCGCCGACAAGCCCATGCCGCTTCTTTGCCATCGACTCCAGCGATGTTTCATGATTGCTCTGCCGCTTTTTCTCTTTTAGTTTCCTCTGCTTCTAGTTTTGTTAGTTTTGGTGTTTAATGTTTGATGTGCTACTGTTTGATACCTTGGCAGATTTTAGTTTTATATTGTAGTTCTTTCTTTCTTGTATTTCAAAAAAAAAAAAAAAAAAAAAAAAAAAAAAAAAGAAAAGAAAAAAAAAAAAAAAAAAGGTCAAGTCGGGTCCAAGAACAAGCAAAAGTCTTAAGAAGGTTCCACTTCCACTACATGTGAGGAACCACAAGCCCAATTTCATCATTTTTAGTAGCATGACCGACTGTCTAGTGAGGCCTAGGTTGTTAAGTCAGCCCAAGAATGTTCCAATTCGGTGTTTTGTGGCCCTAAGTCAGAGCTAAAATATGACTTCCTTTGATAGAGAACTCGAGAAGCAACTTAAGGAGGTCAGGGGATAGACTCCTTAACCCTCCTTCTTCCATTGATGACCTCCTCACTCTTCTTGATGAAATTGAAAATTTGTTAGCATATGTGGAGCAAGCACCATCCAAATCAATGCAAGGTGCACTTTTACCTTCAATGAAGGCACTGATTAATAATAAACTTTTGAGACATGATGAAATGGATGTGAAGGTTTCAGTTGTATCTTGCATTATTCAGATTACAAGGATAACGATGCCAAATGCCCCATATAAGGATAAGCAAATAAAGGAAATATTTCAGTTGATTGTGGCAACATTTGAAAATATGTCTCATGTGTCTCCTCGTTCTTATAAGAAGGTGGCTTCAATTCTTGATACCATTGCTAAGGTCAAGTTATGCTTGGTAATGCTGGATCTTGAGTGTGATGCATTGGTTGTTAAGATGTTTCAAAGTTTCTTGAAGATAATTAGGTCCAACCATCCACCTGTTGTACTTTCAGCCATGGAGACAATTATGAATTTGGTCATAGATGAAAGTGAAGACATTTCCTTAGATTTTTTCAAATCACTTTTTGCTAGTATAAGAAGGGAAAGTCAGAATGTTTCACCTACTTCGTGGAAATTTGGGGAGCAAATAATCATTAGGATTAATGCCCAACTAGAAAAGATAATGACAACCACTCAAAAACTACTCAACAAGCTTGAGGATGCACTTGATGTGAAAGTTTATTTTGATGAAAGTGCTACTTTTAAGCCCCTCATGAGTCATGAAGATCTACAGGTTGATGAAGTCCAAAAGGTTAATACTAAGGTCCAAGATAAAATTGTGCCTGTTCAACACATTGATTTTGCGTTTCCGGAGGAGTTCTATGGTGTTGTGGAATTGAAGGTTATTCTACTCTTAGTGCTTCCTAGGGTGATTTCTGATCTGAAGGAAGTATTAAGCACCAAAGCCTTAATTCTTCATCACTACAAAACTTGAGGTCGAGTTTTCTTAAACTAGGGGAGTATAATGCGGGAGCATAACCACAAGTTATTTCAATATTTCATTTTAGATTTTCAGTGGATATTTTCAGATTGTAACGTAGTTATTTGTTTAGTTTGGATTGGTATTTGAGTTTGGTTAGGATTAGTTGTTTATCATTATCATTTGTTTAGGATTATTGGATTAGTGTTTGAGATTGTTTAGGATTATCAGATTAGTATTTGAAATTGTTTAGGATTTGTTTAGGAGAGTTTATCCTTATCTTTGTGATTTCTGGGAGCTAGATATAAAGCTCCGGATGATTTCTTTTGTATACACAAACTATTATTATTATTGAGATTATTTGCAAAGATTGCATAGTATTTGTTTGGTGGTGCTTCCAAACACCTTAGGTGGGAAGCCTAAGGTTCTACGGTAGGACTAATCTAGGTGGGAAGCCTAGGTTGTCCTACATCATATAGTCACTCTAAAAGTCATGTATACGTATTGTAACATCAACTTTTAGAAGGTTTTGATGAAGCCACTACATATCTGATGGACACCAGCCAAGGTCCACATTTCATGTTAGTTACATACCCATTGATAAAATTAGATAAGCATTA